>JAMKCF010000025.1:2941720-4412580 GCA_023634235.1 Pisaster brevispinus
AAATAATATCAAGAAACTACAACCTAAAATGCAATCAATAATACAAATATTGATCACGCACAAATTTCACAGGCAATTACATCTTTGATTTCATCCATCATCCGAGTTTCTTACAAAAAAAACAAACAAACACCAGAGAGCCAGACTATAGCGTCTAAAATCTTCACGTCCACAAGAGAGAGAAAAAAAACCCTGACGGTAATCCCATCCATGCCCCGCAAAATTAATTAACGGCAAAATCCTTGGGACTGCTTCTCCGCAATCGTTCAAAGGTCAACGATGCTTTTAATCTGTAGCGTCATCGGAGTTATTATGAGCGTAATTCAATATCCATATTTAATGCACAGAGTGTATATGCAAATAATTGGGCATCTTGTAACAGCGTTCAGGTAAATTTTAATTTTAATGGATAGCACCAATCAGTTTGTATTTGGTACAAATGGTGATGTAGTGCACTCGCTGTCGACAGAGTATTAGCCTCTTGTTTTTTAAACGCCAGTGCTCTACCAACTGAGCTACATGTATCTAGCCCCGATGTTCAGTCTCCAAATTTTTCTTTGTTTATTCCCAAAATTGAATAGAGCGGGATTTGAAGCTGTGACCTCTGGATTAAATTACCAGTGCTCTACCAACTGACCTGTCTAGCCTTATTGTTGGCGGTTTCCCAATTTTTCTTTGTTCAACCCAAAATTGAATAGAGCGGGATTTGAAGCTGTGACCTCTGGATTTAACGTGCCGGGTCTCTACCAACTGAGCTGTCTGGCCCTAGTGGTGGCGGTCTTTCTATTTTGTCATTATCTTTGTTTGGGATGCCCAAGTTTACGATACAGCCCAATAATCGGCAGAGGGATTCACTTGAAGGGATTCAACTTTTTTATTTCAAGTATCAAGTAATAAAACCACAAGGGAAACTGACTGGCTAAATTTTTATTGAATTTGGGGTGGAACAAAGAAAAATTAACTGGAGCCAGATTTGAACCTGCGACCTCAATATATTTTTACGCATTAACAAATGAAGAAGCAGTGCTTCCTAAGTCAAAATAACTTGGAAGGTATTAAAAAAGTGCGCACCTCAGGTCAAAATATTATTAATCAGGGATGTGATTTCTCCGTTTTTAACCGGAAATCCTTTTCTTTCTTTTTAAAAAAAAAAAACCATATATATATATATTTTATTAAGAACATAAAAAACATGAAGATAAAACCAAATAGAATGTACCAGAGTGCAGATTAGGGCTTTTAAAACAAAAGATAAATGCATGTGAGTAGGCTTCAAGCTCACAAGTTTTCACCCTCACAAGCTTTCACATTTTGCACTCCCAGTTCAGGTTTTTTTTTCAACAGCCTATCACATCCCTGATTAATCCATTTTGAGGACAGACCCTTATCAATAAATTAGTGCATCCATTAAAGGTATCCTACAGGATTGGTGGAGCTGACAAAATACTTGCAGACTCTGTTCATGTATTGTTTGAACAACTACATGTATATACACGAAACAACAAACCTGTGTAAATTTTGGCTTAATCAGTTTAAAAGAGAAAATAGTGAAAAACCATGCACAATTTTCAGCATGAAAAAGAAAAAATTTCAACACACACAAAATTGTTCTAGTGTGAACTACAAAAGCAGTTAGCTTTCAGACTAAAATTAAACAGTGTTTTTTTTTTTTTTTTCCACACTGTCCTTGATTTTGGTTGTAACATCGGAAATCAGCTGTTGTTGGTTTAGGATTTCAGATACAAGTTTCTTCAATATGACTTCAGTTCGGGGGGAAATATTTCTCTGATTCAAATGTTTTTGGATTGAAAAGTCGTCCAAACCATATTACTTAATCGGAAAATTCTTTCTCAAAACAGTTTTTACTATCAACAGCTGCAGCGCTTCTCACCAAGTAAGTTGTTACGGACATTAACTTTTTTGAGTAGTTACCAATCTGTGACCCTACCTTTAACCACTTCAGGTCAGTATTCTGAAAAAAAATGTCCGTGCCCATCCGCGGAATTATTTTTCTGAACTTTTTAGAGCTTTTTGTGTCTCAGAAACACACAGAGTTTTGGCGCATCCTTATATGTATATCCGTAGACTTGCGAAACCTCTCTACTACTGTCTTGCATTTCCTTACCACTGTTCAGTTGCTTGAAGTGTTTTTCTTTTCTGACCTACATGGAGGAATTGGAAAATGTCTCTTTGAGTTCGTAACCCCCTGGAGGCGAGAACAGATTCTCAGTGAGGAAGCACTAAGTGGTTGGTCTTTACCGTTAGCCATGGAGGAATTCATCACGTCTCCTTCAGAGACCTGGGTTGTTGACAAGAAACTGGAGTTTAGATACAGTTAGCGAATCCATGTGCATAGTATACGTGCGCTGGTTTGAAACAAACATCCGCAAAACAATGCTGCCTTTCGGTGTTGGGCCCCTGGATCTCAAGTGGGCTACTGTTTTCCTCTGGCATCTTTCACGAGAGGAATATAAAAAAAGAAACGAGGACCTGTGTTTTTGTAGTTAAATGTCATAAATTGCGATCACACACCCGCACACATTTTTATGCACTACTGTGTGTGCAGCCTTTTGCCTCTCAGTGCAAAAACACCAAACTAAAAAACAGATCAGTTTTATTGAAAAATTCCTGTTAGAATGCTATCTAAAGGTGCTGCTAAATTTACTGAATGGTTTAGATATGTCAAGTTTTTATAAATTGAGGAAAGAGTTCCCAATGTTCTTTTGTTTAAGTGGATACCACTGTTCGTAAGATTTTTCTTCTACATTTAAGCAAAATTTGAAGCAAAATACGTGTTAGTGTGTCACCAGCGCGTATAAAATTCTGGCTTAAATACATGTAGACCTGTAATAGTGTCAGACGTTTGGCTGCAGTAGATGTTTTCAACATTTTTGCTTTCCCCCCCCCCCTTGAGTTTTTAGGGGTTTTTTTTACACCCAAGGGGAACCCTGATGTAAGCGTGTTTCATGCTCCATCAATGCAACGCCTTGCCTGAAGGAGCTCATCAGCTGTTTCAAGTTTATTATTCCACGCCGGTCGTGTCCCAGCTGTAATGCCCCAAAATTAATGAAAATGTGACAGAAATCCTCCGACTTAAACCGCTCGTTCATGTCAAATTAAGAACTGTCTATAGCCCCCTATATCGGGAGTCGCAATCAGGGATGATCTCGACATAAAGCCTTCAAGTATCAGGCTGGCACATTTTCAGGACTGGGTTTTTGCTGTAACCAGTAATGAAGAGAATCTCCAGTTTTTAGATGCAAGCGGAAAATCCCCAAATAAGGGAAAATAGGCAGGGACTGAAATCCCAATCAACAAACCCAAAATCCAAAGAGGTGAAAGGCTGGGAAAGAATCTACTGAGCCAACCTGGGCCCAATTTCATAGAGCTGCTTAATCAGAAAATATTGCTTAACAATTTCCTGCTAAGCAGAAATGAGCAGGATACCAGTCATAAGTTGTACTTGTGGTATGCTAG
This sequence comes from Pisaster brevispinus, assembly GCA_023634235.1. NCBI lineage: Eukaryota > Metazoa > Echinodermata > Asteroidea > Forcipulatida > Asteriidae > Pisaster > Pisaster brevispinus. The sequence continues at coordinate 2,945,198 of JAMKCF010000025.1, forward strand.
TTTGGCTGGTAACCTTATTCTGGTAAGCATAATTTTGTTGTGCTTGGCTCCTTTTTGTGCTTAAGCACCTTTATGAAATTTGGCCCAAATCCCACACCTGTGCACTTTAAATTACCATACTCTATAAAAACTGAAGGAAAAACATTTTAATATAAAAACTCAATGCCCTTTTTACGAGTAGAAGAATCTAAACAGATTCTAAACTCTTTATTTATAAACCAGCTCAAGAGGCCTGATACTTTGTGTTCTCTTTCCACCACCACCCCCCCCCCTGAGAAAAAAAAAATCTGGAGAAAACAATTTAATTAAGATTTGATCAGATGGAGTATCGAGTGAAGACCCACTGACTCATAATGCCAGACTGTTTTATAAACAAATTCTAAAATAAACTGTCTGACCTGAAAGAAAGATATCATGCAATTTAGCTGCAGGTTTGCCACTGTCACATTCAATAGACCAGCGCTGTTCATCTTGAAAACTTAATCTAGGCTTTACCACCCAGCATTAGTCCAGAGAAGCTGTTGGTTTTATTATGAAGGTCAAATCTCTCCCTTCCCCCCCCCCCCCCCCATCCTTGCAAAATCAATTAGTAAGAAGCCAACCTGTCCAGTCTTCATGTCAGTACTTGGATTGCTTCCGATGGGACGTAAAACCATAGGGCCTGTGTGAATGCATGTAAAAGAACCCAGTTACACTTATCACTAAGAGAAGGGGGTTTGCCCCGGTGTTTCTGGCAGTGGCTGCTGAATGCACCGCAGCACCTTGTAAAACATTAGGTGCTACTTAAATGGATCTCATAATTCAAAAACATAGCTCTGCTTATCCTGTTGAAAAACAAATAATGATAGCTTTGATACGCCCTTAGGAGTGTGATGAAGCGCTGTAATATAAGAACCCAGGGATATCAACATTTAGGAAAATGTCAGTGAAGTTGAATTTCTTGATATTAACAGCGGGTACCAGCAGCAGATGCATTCACTGATAAAAAAATTGTTGGATAAAATGGCAACGAACGCTGAAATAAAGTGTACATTTACTTCTTAATTGGGAGGCGTTTTTGTTTCTGTGCTTGTATTGTTTTGGGGTTTTTTGTTGGCATGTGTGAGAGGTAATATGAAGAGGATGCTGTTGAGTTTGGGAAAATGGATGTGGGGTGATTTTATTCATTCCTGTCTTCTACCTGTCATGGGTTTGTAACCAAATATCTGTAAAGCTGTCCATTTCAGACACTTACACACACATGTAATAAGCCAGAAAAATGCTCTTACCCTTTGCCCTATTTCGTGGTCGACGATGTCATTGCTTTCTTTACAAATGTATGAAATACAATCTTGTTTGTTTGACTCTGGACAAAAACCAATCGCTGTGCAATCAACTTGGGCTTATGGCTGGCTCAGTAGAACTGCCCAAAGCAATGTGACTACAAAATAACCCTACAAATTGGTTGACAATCCTTGAAGTCAACCAACACTAAAGGTTAAAGCATTCTCCTGACTTGGGTGCAATTTGATATGTTACATCGAAGCTGCTAAGCGCTTACGCATCATGCTTAGCAGAAAACGGGCAACCAACCAGAATGTCACTTAAATCATATACATGTACCGACATGGCTTGCATGTGACTGGTACACTGCTTGAATTTGCTCAGCATGTATTTTTTCTTGAGTTGCTCAATGAGATTTATGACTTTGGAAATAAGCAGGTTTTATTATTATTATTATATTAAATGAGCAGGATACCAGTCACAAATTGTAGTATGTGACATAGTAGTTTGGCTGGTAACCTTATTCAGGTAAGCACAATTTTGTTGTGCTTAGCTACTTTTTATGCTTAATCAGCTCTATGAAATTGGGCCCTGGGCATGCTGGGCCTAATTGCATAAAGCTGTTTACCACTAAGCAATTTTTTATGCTTACTATAGCAACAAAATATGGTAAGCGAAAGTGTTCACAAACTTTCTTGAAGATTTAATTGCCCATGTGCAGGTTCACAATAGTTTTGCGTTATTGCGTCAATCACCCACTTACAGGAACGACCAGCAAGTCTTGCTTTGCTTACAGTACATGCGGTTAGCAGTCGCTGTTATAAAGCAGCAATTCTGCTAATGGGCACTCCTCTGTAAGCAGAATATGTCTGTTTATGAAATTGGCCTCAAGATGTAATCTTATAGGACTACTGCTTGTAAGTGCACAAATTGAAGTCCCAATGATCAAAAAAACATCTGGCCTGACGCTGGAGCTTTACGCCCCATCAAACACCGGAGAGAAGAGACCACATTTCAGATGATCAATACTATTTTAAGCCGATGATGTCATTGCTCTCTTCTGTCAACCATCGTGTCTGATTGGTGCACTGTGATGTCATCCCCTTTTGCCATGTTCTGATTGGTTGACGCCGGGGAGAGAGCGGGGATGCCTTTTCACCTTGGCATTACTGATTGGTTGCACACAGGGAGATTAGCCCACTGTGTTTGCTGATTGAGTACAGATTATTATAGCTCGCCCTGTCTCTATATAACAATGAAACGACTGAAGCTGGAAAGAGATGCTTTAGTAATATTTTCATTTTGTTCATTTTCAAAATCACAGGAGAGGGTTTTAATTTAAATAGCACACATATTTTCACTGTGTAACTTTTGATTTCCTTGATTCTTGGTTTCCCAACTGTGCAATTAAAAATTTAATAACACAGTACAAGGTCTGTAGGCCCTGGGGTCGATTTCACAAAACCCTTCCTAACTTAGGACTAGTCCTAGGCAATGCTAGGAGATAGGACTAGTCCTAAGTTAAGACCAGTTACTGGTTAACTTCAGATAAGACTAGTCTTATCTCTTTGTGAAATCGACCCCAGGGGGCAAGGCCATTTTCATTTTGCAAAGGATACTTTCTTTGGAAAATCTTAAAGACTATGGGAAATTTTTTGAAGGGGCACCAAGGCCAAGACTCGGGGCAACAGAGGCCATGGCCCCCATGTAATTTCAGGCCAGGGTCTCGCTGTGCCTGGTATTAGACTGGTTGCTAGTTTTACAGGCCCAATGATTTCATTGGATAAAAGTGCAGTGACATAACCTTTCCATATCTGTGTTATGATTGGTCTGCTCCAAAGTGACGTGTGTATCAGCTACACCATCAGCAGGAACTTTTCGAACGTCTGCTGCGCGCGCAATGTACATAATGTTTGCATGTAATGTGTGTGTAGACTACGAATCTCCGCGGTTCGTATGGATGCGAAGCAACTGGCAGGATCCTGCCAGTTGCTCAAGGTAGTTTGGCGTTATTTACGATTCTCAAAGTGTGACCTCAGATGTTTGGGCTATGCCTGGAACTTCTCTCATGTTTTGACAAACTGCAGTACCATGCGTTATATGTCAAACATAAAAAATGCCAAATATTTATAATCATAATGATCGTCTTTACTGTACACAAAGACTGCTAATGACGCAACACTTCATGTACACCGACCCAAGTATACATGTTCATTACATAAATTACATTTTATAAACTTAAATAATACTTGCACCGACATCACACAGGACTACTGTATGCAACGCAAGTGTCATTTTTATACAATCTTGTGTTTCATTGCTTGCGCATAAAAATTATGGTAAGCGTGTAAATGCCGCATCATGTAAAATGCGCACCATACACTCTATAACAAACATGTAATGTGTATTGTTTGTGACTGGCTCCCACCTGCTTTTTTGCTTAGCAGAAATATTAGATCCGTACCATTTTCTACTTAACTGTTCAGTGAAATTGAGCTCTGGGCACAATTTGATAGAGCTGCGTTTTGAAAGGGCAAGGGCACCAAGGCTTTTTTCCTTGAGGAAAAAGGAAATTTCTATTGGAATGTTTCAAGGGGGCACCAAGGCAATCACCAGGGGCAGTGGAGGCAATTGCCTCTTTTGCCTCCTTAAAGAATCAAGCCTGAGCTAAGCACAAACAAATTGTGCTGACTAGAATAAGGTTACCAGCTAATATACCATGTCACATGTACCATCAGCGACTGGTATCCTGCTCATTTTTTGCTCAGCAGGACAATTGTAGAGCAACATTTTCTCTACGAAATTGAGCCGTGATCTGCACTGATGCATTTAAACACATTGTATGTCCACTCTACAATAATCCCAAAGGTAATTAACGCGTAACGAGTTCATTGAAGTCCCTTGAGCATATGGTTGTATGTCGACACAATCAATATTAAATTGTACCACCTACTGTGTTCATGCATAATTAATCAAGTCAATTAGACTTAATTGCACACGTATCGGAGCTAAACTAAACATTGATTTGTTACGTAATGCTTTATTACGGTCCTAAATCAACCTCTTCAGTTAAGGAAAGATTTATTCATTTATACTCGTCCAATGTTTTGCCTGGATTTTAAACCTGATAACCCGAAATGTTAATATTCATTTTTGGCAGAAATGACCAAGACAACTATTGTTGTTTCCCAAAAAGGAAAAATCAAAATATTATTAAAGATGTATGAATGTAGGTTTGTATCATCACAACGTTATTATTGACCTGTTGTCAGGCATAATCAAATTCAGCGTCTGTCTGTCTGGGAGAAACCCTCCAAGATGCATCTGAAAAGCACGGTGACCGGCGCATGCATTCGCTCGTCATGCCTTGCCTCGCCGCAGTTTGTGTTGGCCATTAGTAAAATAGTTCATGTTTATGCCGAGATGTATCAAACATTTTTCCAAAAGTAAAGTGTGGGTTTTTTTATTCTTTTTTATTTGCCCTATTTTTGCTTTAATAGCACAAAACTTAGCAAAACATAGATTCTGCTTACCATGAAAATGTTACCAGCCAAAATACAATGTCACATCATGGAATTAGCTCCATGGTCATATGTACCATTTGTGACTGGTTTCACGCTTATTATCGCTTAGCAGAAATTTGGCCCTGATTTTTTTTCTAAGGTCTTGCATCAATTGTGGATAAAAAAATATTGTATTAAAATTTACATTATTTGGGGACAAGGTAAAGTCTTCGTTATTTTGAAGGAGAAAAATTAATGTTTGTTTTTGGTTTTGGTTTTGTGTGTGTGTGTTGGTTGTTGTTTTTTTGGTGTGTTTTTGGTTTTTGGGTTGTTGTTTTTTTCTCAGCGCAAGAAGTATTGCCTCTTTACTAATTTTGAGTTTGAATTGAGTCTTATTTCTCAGGTTTTGTAGGGCAGGAAGAGAAAACATCCTTTAAAATTAAAATAAGTAACGTGAAAACAAAAATATATAAAATATTTTTTACAAATAAATAAATACAAAATTAGATTGAATACAACAAAACAAAGTACAATTTTATTTAATGCAGGAATGTGATTTCACAGGATTTTTCCTGATTTCAGGATTTTCTCAAAACCTTCCTTGAGCCATTTCCTTAAAAAGAGTATAGTGGTCACCACAGGGAGAAAGAAAGAGTCCACATTGTGTCCCAACCTGTAGTTTTATATTTCTGGTGATGCACGAGAGTCTGTAAACCTCCTGAATGATAACATCTGAGAGGTTCTGGGTCTAGAATAAGGAGGAACCCAGACTCACAAGACATTTTCAGGATTTTCCGCATTTGTCCAATCTGATCGCTGTTAATGTTTAGGTCCATCTTTCCAGTGAATCTTTCCTGTTGTTTACTGGAAAGCTGAAAATGATCATTTGAAGTAGTAGTCTAATTTCTTTATCACTCTATAAAATCAGTTATAATGGTCCCCCCGCCCTACAGTACAATTAAAAATAAAAAAAAGACAAGTTATTACCCTTTTTTTCCCCCAGACAAAAGGCCCCCTTGAAAAACACGCTCCAGAGGTTTTAATAAAAAAAAGGTCTTAAAACATTTTTGACAACAGATGGTACATGTGTTTGCCATAAATACTAAAGCCTTGATTGCCTTGAACTACACAGTAGGGACTTGTATACATTTGCAATTTCATCAGTTAATGTTCAACATGGTTTGAAGGGTATGCACACTGCACAACATTTATTTCAATCGAAAAAACGTAAGTGTTCAAAAATTGGCACGTGACTTAATACATGGTATAAAGATTGTCCTGGCGGTAAAAACTTCACTTGACTTTTTTTTTGGGGGGGGGGGCTTGAATTGCTAAAGTTTTTGAGAAGTGAGTACAATAATTAGTATTGATCTTGCGAGACTATCAAGTATTGAAAACAGTTAATACAAATAAGGAGTTTTTTTCCCCCACTACTCGTATTTTCTCCTAACTCCAATGACCGTTTCATGTATATTTTGGGTCATACAAAGTGTGAATACTGGTATTTGTCATTACAAATGTTGTACACATGCTTTCAGTAACGAAGTTGTCTTCTCTATTGCTGAGTGGGTGTCAACAACACATGTATCATTTTACTTGGTTTTCTTCAAAATGATTTTGACCGTCCGATTTTCTATGAATGGAACAAGTCCCTTGTTATTTGTGAAAGTGGCCTTGCCCACAGTAAAGAATGCATTTCCAGCCTCATCATGGCCAACAGTGTATTTTTTTTCTTCTTTTCAAGTCACCTTAATGTCTCAGTTATTTGTTTTTTACTTGTATACTGTTCAAAAACTTGTTGGCCTAATTAATGGTTGACTTGCATATTGAGTTAATGTTTGGTACAAACATTAACTGAAGTAGAATTTTGAAATTCTCGCAAAATGCTTTGACATGAGGGTCATATTTGAACACCTTGAGCACCTAAATTTGGTGGATTTGGCACATTACAAATACTCTGTATTATTTTTATTATTATTACAAATACTCAAATTTGAGTATTAAATTTGAGTATTTGGCAATTTAAAAATATTGGCAAAAAAGTCATTATGCATTTTACATAGAAAAGTAAACCTTACCCGATATGTGGCAGAGGGTGCTCCCCCCCCCCCCAAATGCTCCCATAGCATAACATACTCTTTTCCCCTTGTACAGAAGCCCCCCCCCCCTCCTTCCCTAAAATTCTCAAAAAATGTCCTCAGATTCCCAAAACTCAATGAAGACACAATAAGAGAGGTACACATATCGAGCACCAAATGTAGAAAAGGAGGAGCAATATTTAATACACTTGTCCAATTGGACAAAAAAATCACACACCGTGTCGCAAGTTTTTCTGGCCGACCGAGCCAACAGACAAGAAACAATTTTTTTCCCTCCGCGGGGGGAGATCTGGAACACACTCTCTTCGGAGCCAGACAACTCTGATCACAATGTACCCAGCCAGGTATACTATCACCCACACATCATACATAATGCATGCATCGTGTAACTCTCTCACTGTAGCTCTACCCCTGTGGTTATAATACCATTATAGCATTGGGGACCAGTCGTTCCAACGAGAACGGTTTAGTGATCAGAGGCTGGCTGGCATGTGCTAATCCTTTAAAGCAGTATTGCTTAGTACTTGGGTTTTAACCACAAAAAATAGATTTTGAAGGAGGTGTTATCCGTGAACTGTGTAGAGAGTAGGGCTGTAGTAAAAGTCTCTTGAATTCTGTAAGCCCATCGTCCTATAGAGAGCTGGTGTGGTGTGGCATGGAGCTATAATAAAGGAGTAGTTTGTAAACACTTGGTGGTGAACGCCTACCTTGATGGTTGGAACTATTGTGTCTCCATGTGGAATGTTACCATTCAGCATTAAAAGCTACTGCTGTTTGATTTTGCAGGAATTTATTACAGCGATGTTTAGACCGTAAGGCTTGTCTACGTACACCGCTTTCATAATACTCTACATGCACTTGTCTTGAAGATCTGCAGGAGTGTATAATCTGTCTGGAGATTATTTCTGCATGTGGAACTCGGCATAATTAGTTCTGTTATCGAAGCTTGTGTGGAACGGTGGGGTGGTCACCTTCTTCCTTCCAAGTACTTCCGACAAATCATCTTTTACTCTAGAATTTTTCCAGCCAAGAGTCACAATGTATTTTAAATGACTGACTTGGATTTTACACTTTTAGAGGAAAGTTTATTTTGGAATCTTCATGATATATCGGAGTAACTATATTGTGTACTACCCCATGGTTTACCGGATCTTTAAGCCAACAGGTCAACAGCATTCTTCACAAGACCGACGTGACTTTTGTGCCATTTTACATGCCTTCAGCAGGCTTGGTTAAACACTGTCAGTTACATGGACATCACTCAAACGCCTGAACGGTTCACAGTGTAACAGATCAAGGACTATTTACCTGCTGTCAAGGCTTGCCCTAAATACCATACTCCGTTTAGTACACCTCTGGCAGGACTTGGAGTTCCCCCCATTTGTGCAATCGCCGACTATTTTCTTCTAATTTGTGTCGATTTCAGTAACTGGCCTAACTGTATTTTGACAATAATGTTTGTATTCCCGATGAACAGACGATGGATAAGCTTCAACGGGCCCAGGCGATAGTCAAGGAGTTTATGCGGAAGGTAACTCTCGCTGTGTGTGTGCACTGTACACGTTCCTCATGGTTGTGGTGTGTTTTATTATATTAACAACAAACGCTCACTGTGAATTTTGTGGTACTATTAACGTGTTTGTAATGGCACTGTGAATTTTTGTGGTACTCTTAACATGTTTGTAATGGCACTGTGAATTTTTGTGGTACTCTTAACATGTTTGTAATGGCACTGTGAATTTTTGTGGTACTCTTAACATGTTTGTAATGGCACTGTGATTTGTCAGTGGAGAAGTTTAAGTGTGAAATAACCAGTTTGTGTTGGTATGGTTCATTTAAAAGATGTGTGTACAATTTCACAAAGGCAAACAAACATTTGGGGTTATTTAAGATTTGGATGCAACTAAAAGGCAGTGTTTTCCTGTGATATGATCATCTTTATCAACAATATTCAAAGAAAAGAAATTATGTCGGCGTTTCAGGGTCTGTTCATTTGCCTTAAAATGAATAAATCTAAAGCAAATTTGACGTCACAGCTTCTCAACAAATTATTTACTCCAACTTTTGTGAATATCACAAGATTAAATAGTCATTTTGGCATCACAGCTTTGACGTTGACGTTAAGAATGTCCCTGCCTTTTCGAGATGCCGTGATCTTGCTGTGCAAATTTTGAGATTAGTAGTTTTAAATTTCCTTCCTTGAAGATTTTTAAAACAGAACTAAATCTATTTGTTTTTTTCTGTGAAACTTCCAGCTGAAATGAATGAACCATGCCATACACAAGACCATACATGTAGCTATCTACACATTCAATGGTTTCTACCTGTTCATTGTTGAATAACATTTTGACCACATCGTTTTCTAACACCATTTTGTAAGTCACCAGTCGGCACTTGTCAAGGTCCTGTGTGTATTGAAAAGAGCGAGCAAAATATTAACTTCATGTAGAGTTAGTTTTGCTTTTTTCGTGTCAGAGGTCTCTTGTGTGCACCAAGAGTGAAACCAAAGCAAAATCTAGTTTTAGTCTTGTTATGAGTCTGTCATACCATACTGACCCACCTTGACCCCGTGCACTGTAAGCATTTAGTATAGCACCTTTTTTTATTTATCACGAACCCCGCAGAGAGCATGCAGGCTTACAGAACACCGCTTTTACAGTTTAGCTCATGTTAAGAAAGGAGTTCTGCTACCAATTGAAGGGTTTTGCTTTGCTTGAAAAAGAAATGCACGAGGCAGTCCAGTGTAAATAAACACAATTTCGTATGCCCAACAAATCTTGAAATTTGATTGAAATTAGACTTCAAGATCATCCAAAGTATTTGATATTTTTAATGTCATGCGGAGAGGAGAGTATTACTTTTTGAGATCCCCCCCCAAAGTAGTACTTATCAAAGTTGTGTGTAGGTCTTCATCAACTTGCACGAATATAAGAATTATAGCCCCCCCCCAACCTACCGTGCCACCCCACCCCATCCCCACCCCATCCCCACCCCATCCCCACCCCATCCCCACCCCATCCCCACCCCCAACAAAGAGGCATACCTGAGTCCCTGCTAGTTTTTTTCTCAATTTCCTCTCCCCACCCCACCCTCAAAAAATAAGTAAATAAATATTGGCAGCTTGGGATGGCACCTGACACCAAAATGTCTGCTCCAGCAAGCATAATAATCTGCATGACAGTATAATCAAAAAGCTTTGTGAAATAAATGTGTACAACTGTTCACATGGTTCAGGAGGTAAATTCACTTCAGAACAAATGACTTTAAGCTTAGCAGAAACGGCTTTCTAGCTAAAGGCCAATAAGTTTATTCTTTACACTGATTTTGGTTGTTACAACCAAAATGAAGGATTCCGATGATGTGCCCACATGCTGAAAACTTGCACAGTTTTTCACTATTTTCTCCTGACTCGCACAACAGATTAAGCCGAAATATTCACAGGTTTGTTATTTCAAGTACATGTTTGATCACACGAAAACGTGAACATCGTCTGTGACTTTTTGTCAGCTCTACCAATCCTTTATAATACCTTTAATGAAATTGTTCCGAGAAAGATTTCATGTAACCGGGTGGACATCTTATCAGGAATCAAACCTCATCGTTTTAATTATTTTTACTTTGAAGTGCCGCAGCTCAAGTTAAAGGATTAGGGAACCATAGTCAGAAATCAACCCAAGAGTCTTGCCTTAGTCGGAGTTAATTCAACCGTCCAATTAGATTTCAATTTAGATTTTAAGACCTGAAGTTAAGTTCATTATTTAAATTGTCACACCATGTGTAATCAAGTTACTCCTGGTGGTAACAGTAAAAAATAAAACCCCATTTGCATTCAAATTCCCTGTGCAGGAAATGGTTGCCTTGTGCACTTTTGCTCTCCCATATTCTGACTGTTTTACTCTAGGGTTCTTTCTTTTCTTTTTCTTTTTTGTCTGGTATAGATGAAGGTAATTATTAGCAAATAAGTAAACACTGCAGGAAATTACTAATAATTGCGCCGTTCTGCACAACCGTTTTAAAAGTACATCGTACTTTAGATTTTTCCTGTTTGATTTGGTACCCTGTGTATGTCACTAAAAGTGTAAGATACAAAAGCTCTGGTCACAGATGTCTGAGGCTAGGTTTAGTTGTTGGGAATTCATTTAGTTTGATATAATTACACTGTAAACGAAGCCCAATTAACACAACTTGGCTCCATCAGTTATGAGCTGCCAGTAGGAAATGCGTCGTGCAAGTTTATCTTTTAGGTTTTCACTCGGGAAATTTCAGACTTACGCTTTTTAAATATTCAAGTTCTCTTTGAAAATGTCAGTTTGTGTCTTAAGAAGTGCTCGTGAGTAGTGGAATGAAGGAAAGCTTTGTTAATTCACACAGAAACCTTTGCCAGCTTTAGAGCCAGAAGTACGGCAAAACCATTTAGTATCCACCCCTTGAGTATGCACATCCATATAACAATTGACTTAATATACAAGCATTTGAGCATAAAAAGGGTTCTATACTGATAAGTAACAAGGAGGTTTCAGGGGTTAAATTACAAACAGTTAATAGGAATGGACACCAATATTCATTTGCAATACAGTGTCAAATTACATGGCTCTGCTTACCGCAGAATTCTGTGCTTACAGCCCATATAGTTATGTGCTTAACAGGGCACTGAAGTTTTGCTGTAAGCGAAGAATTTCCGTGGTAAGCAGAGTCATCAATTGGACCCAGGTTATGATACGACATTCTTTTACTCTTTCACAATTTCATTAGCAGATTATACATTTTTTTTCTTAATATAGGGCAGGCGATATTTGTATAGCCTGAATGAGAAGTAGCCTTGGTGATGGATTAAGCTACATGGCAGTTCCATTACCAGACTGCTGGTCACAATAATCATAGAGTGTTAATAAATACAGTGTTGCCACTAATTGTATTGAACAGGTTTATGTGTGCCTCCGTCCGCCGTCGTCGTCACAGTCTCGGTGGCGCAGCAGTGCAGACAACCTATGCAGACAACCGGCTTAATGCATAATAATAAACCCGTATCCATAGTAACCGGGGTTCATTGTTCATCACCCTCTTACTCATCGTGTTTGCTAAGCATTCTGGTCACATGTTGCTTTTAACCGGACAGTTTCACGGTGTGTTGAGTCTCCACCCATACATATGTCATGTCGTTAAGTCGTCTCAATTACCATAGTCTACTTCATCTTCATTTATTTTTTTTTGTTGACTAACACGCATGCAGCATAATTTATACCGATGTTATTTAACCTAATTTCACATTGTTATCAAATTTTTCGAGGCTAACTCAATATGTGACGCTCAATGCCAAAAACCAGGCACTTCCTGCCAAAACTCAAAACGGGGTTTATTTGCTCATCAACAGGCATGATATTCTTCCTACTTTAATCTGATTTTTCCGATTTGTTTTGCCCTCAGAAAATTCAGCAAGATTGTTATTAGATAGCCTGCAAAGTCTATCTAAGCCTATATCATATGTACAGGTGTAGGTCGGCCATTAGCTCTGGTTAGGGTGTCAGTCTCTGTTGCACTGAGTGGCAGTAAAACGGAGACTGGTGATGACCTATTAAGATGGCTGAGGTCTGCCCTTGCAGCCCTGATACTTCGGCTCTGAAGGGGGCAAGGCAGTTTTGCCTTGACTTTTTGTACAAATTTAGGGCACCAAGGCAATTTCCAGAAATTTCAAAGGGCATCAAGGCAATCGTAAAAAGTTGCGAAGGGCACCAAGGCAATATTGGAAAAAACACGTATTTCATAAATTATACAATCTTACACAATAAATGCACATTACTCAGTTCTTCTGTTCTGCTTGTTTCCTTCATGACATACATGTACGTGTAGTTTATTTGTCTTCAAATAAAAAACATACAAGGCTTGTACTCTAACATTTTCCTCTTTTTTTTTCAAGGGCCAGATATCATGCCTGCATCAAAGAGATGAGAATGATAGCTTTCAAATAACACAGTTTTTAGGAAATCTCATCGCGTTGATTTCAATAATAATAATAATAATAATAATGAGCAATTATAATGCGCTGGTATCCATCTTAAGCTGCTCTCATGGGGCAGTGACACATCAGTCGAGGGGATTCTTTAATGCAGTCCTCATTAAGCCCGGTTCATACTTCTCGCATATAAAAGCTAAGCAAATTTTCTTGCACCACAATGGTAGACTTTGGAACGCTAGGTGGTGGCAGACTTACTAGGTATATTTCATTGTTTACATAGTTCTAAGCATGTGCACATTACCGAGAGAAATTGATTTATCTGGTAAGTCTGCTGCCACCTAGCGTCCCAAAAGTCCCCCGTTGGAAAACAGCGCTTACCAGATTGTTTGCGTCCTGTACTTCGCTTCGCAACTGCTTTCAAGTGAAGTATGAACAAGGCTTTTAGGTGAGTCCTGAGGGATGTTTTGAGCGAAGCCAGGGATGGAGAAAGTTTAAATATGATCCGGTAAATTACTCCACAAGGGTAATGTTTCCGTTGTCCTCACTTTTATTGGCATTTCACTATTTCCGAGAAATGCCTGATTTTGGCGCGGGACGTCACATATAATGTTGAACCAGCTATTTCTTCTTGAAAGGGTAAATTTATTGAAAGCGCGGTGGTTTAAATGAAATAATGCTATATAAAAGCCTGGTGTATGTATGTATGTATGTATGTAACATGTAATGGTAATACCATAAGAGTGGGGACCGTAGAACAAAGGAATACAAAAGGGACGATGCTGTCCTCACATTGGAATCCTTTGTATAATTGTTGTGTCCTCACATTTTGTCATGCGCTAAGTCTATGGAGAGTGTTAAGTGAGATGGACAAAGGAAAGTCCTCACATAGATAGCAATAAATTGATACATGTATGTATGTAATTTTTGAGTTTCAGGTACTGTAGACCATTTAACCTTTGTTTACAGAGTTTTCAACAAGAGTGACCTTGTACATTCCTGGGCATTTCCTGGCAGGCAAGATACTACTATGACATTTTATATTTTGTGTCATAATTTCCACATTAATTCAAGAGTTATAACAAATTATAGCATAAGACAAACTAGTAAAATAGTGCTTGTTCAAATGAAAACAGTTCAAAAACGTTTATGTGTGGAAAGTTTGTTCTCGTTGCAATTCTAGTCCTAAAAAAAAAAAATTTGGTCCAGTAAAAATATTGAGAGATCTACAAGCCCTGTGCTCTCGTGGAACTTCCCAGACACAAATTTTGAGCCCTGGTGTAGTGTGAGTGTCCATTTTTATTTACTGGACGTACTATTTCTACTAATCATTCCACAGTGTGAAAAAACAGGCTTCACTCCTAAGCGATCACATGATGTTATTCAGTTTCAAGCTATAAATATTAGATTTCTTTTCACACATGAGTCTGGAACACATCCACTATAAATAGACAGCAAGGGTAGAATAATAAGCAAGCCTTTGTAACAAAAAAACAGCACTGCCCAAAAAAAAAAACCTTTTGAGGATTTTCTTTGCTCACTACGGGACTATGGCTGACGACAGCAGCTGCATTCATTTAACCTTGAGTTGTGTGGGTTGTTTTTTTCCCCCTTGCCTCTTTAGTTTGTTGAATACTGTTTGAAGAAGGCATGAAACCATTGCTGATTTGGTTATCACGTTTAACTCACTTACTGTTGCACTGGTTTGGAGAGAATTAGGGCCTATTGATTTAAAGAGAGAACTGTGCTGTTTCCTTTTGTTTATTTTTATTTTATTTATTTATTTTAATTTTATTTATTTATTTTATTTTATTTATTTATTTATTTATTTTACTTATTTAGGGCCTGTAAATATTTACTTTTTTTGTGGGGGAAGGGGTGCTTCAACTCATCACTTGCCATTTTTAATAATACCTGAACCAATAGATGTCTAGTGGTAAGACATTTGCTACAGCAATTCAGAGTTCGTGGGTTCGATTCCCACCCCAGGGATTTGGCTGTGATTTTATTTTGTTTTATTTGTTTACAGAACTCGGGGAAAGTACTGAGTATACAGTACTTAATACACATTGGTGTAAGGGTAAAAAAAACAAATCATAATACCTGAACTGTTTTGGAAGAATTTTGGATATTACATACAATCATGTAGGCCTAGTTTTCAACAAAAAATATAAAAACAGCCAAACTGGGGAAAACTTGTCAGGGGTTTTGCGCACAAATTCATTTCTGTGTGTAAATGTGTTCGTCTTTATGGAAAGAAGAACCCAGATTTGGAGGGACTTTTCACTCATGTTTTGGTGAAATTCTCACAGGTTTAGAATGTGTTCCTTTGAAGTAGGGGTTCATGTTCCCTCCCAAGAATCTGGTACTGTCCATTTAAAACGAGACCTTGACTTAAATCTCTTCCTATATAAAGGTAGGGACATACATGTAGATTGCTTTTTGTAAACATAATGCTGATTTATAGGCAAAATTTTAAAGAAAGATGCAATAAAAGTCACATAAGAAAACAGCCAAAACCTTTCACAAGAATGTCAAATCCATCAACATTTAGCATGCTGACAGCGTGTATCAACGGCATCTCTGACCGCAGCATTAGTGAACAGACACCAACCCTCAGAAATCTGAGAAACGATTCATGCATGAATCGTATCCTTGCTCTACGCTCAGATTCAAATACTTAAGGGTGAAAAACTATCCAAGCCGTATATACGGTTTGGATAGTTTATCACCCCTTGACTTCAATCTCTGGTCATAGATTGGTTTTTGTCAAGGTAATGCCGATTTATAGGCACAATTATCAAGAAAGTCACTAAAAGTCACATGTGAAAGGTTCAACTGAATACATTGTCTACTTGCTGAGAAAACAAGAAAAAACTGTCATGGTATTTTCACAAGAACGTCCAATCCATCCACTTTTAGCGAGGTGACAGCAGGTACCAACCGCATCTCTGACCCTCAGAAATCTGAGAAATATCATGCAGGAATCGTTGCTCAGATTCAAATATTTTGGGGTGAAAAACTATCCAGGCCATATTACTACAAAGGGAATCTTTTCTCAAAATAGGTTATACAATCAACAGCTGTGGTGTTTCTCTCACCAAGTAAGTTTTATAGTCTTTAATTTTTGGAGAATTTACCAATCTATGACCCAACCTTTAAGTTATACTTTTCAGCAGCTGTTTTTAGATTGTACATGAATCCAGCCTGCATGGTTGCCAATAAAATTGCCCCTATCTTATTGCTATCTTTCCTTGAAGAAAAGGAGACTCAGGTGAACTTTTGTTGTGTGTTATTATGAAAACAAATCTAGCACAGATGAATGTAACCCAGTACAGATGCATGGCCGGAATGTGTCAGATGATTTAGGAATGCATGCCATTCATTCAACATAGTCTATGACCTTCCATACATTACCAAAGCCAACATGTGTTTTGTCTTTGCTTTTCACTTTTTTTTTTTTTTTTTTTTTTGGCAGCTGTTTTCTACAAATGCTATCGCCAAAGAATAGTCAGTTTGATGCAAACAAATTATAAGTGCAACTCTAGATGTTGAAATATATTCTTGAAACACTTCTCTTGAATGTGACCTGTAGACCAATACAAAATATCTGAAATTTGATCAGCTGCATCTCGGAGCCTGTCATGTAGCTAGGCTGTATTGATTCAGAGTATTTGTAAGGGGTTATGGTTACAGTTGGATGTGTAACACAAGCCAAAATGTCATAAAAAAGTACAGGTTTGTGTCTGCTGTGCGCATAGCTGTAGTGCTCTTCTACACTGCTAGATTTTGTTTAGGGTCATTGTGGGGTCAGGTTTTTTATTTTAGAGGAGTAACTGATTCATATTTTATGTTGAATTTGAGGCTTTGCATGGTGGAAACAAACACTATTATCATTCTGTCAGGTACACCATGTATTTATCTTGTTTTGGACAAAAATTTTGGCTCTGTAAAGAGCCGTTGGGTTTTGTTTTCAGCTTTTTGACTAGTGTGATGTAGTCATCATCAGACAGTGCGTAGAGATTTTGTTTAATATGTGCAATACAAGAACTCTAGTTAAATATAATTATCATTTTACTTCTTCCAATATATTGTAACTCTATTTAGTTCAGGTAAGGACTGATAATAGTGAATAAGCAGGTATGTTTGTATCATAATCGGTTTAGCTCAAGAAGTGTATTTGTAATGATGTGCTATACAAGAACTCTAGTTTTAATATTATTATTATTATTACACTTCTTCCTCTTTATTGTAACTCTATACATAGGATCGATAATACTGAATCAGCATGCACATTTGTATCATCAGCAGTTTACCTCTACAAGTGTATAGAGACTTGTGTAATGATAATTGTTTATTCAAAAACTCTAGTTTTGTATTATGATTTTTATTACACTTCTTCCTCTTTGTTGTAACTATTTAGGTAAGGAACGATACTGCTGAACCGGTAGATTCAGAATCAGCAGGTATCATCATTGGTTTGCCTCTATAAGTGCATAGAGATTTGTGAAATAGCTATACAAGAACTCTAGTTTAATATTATTGTTATTACACTTCTTCCTCTTTAATGTAACTATTTAGGTAAGGAACGATACTTCTGAACCAGTGGACCCAGAATCAGCAGGTATCATCATGGCATTACAAGAAGAGCTCATCGCTGTCCGACTACGAGAGGCAGAGTCCTCAGAAACTCTTAAAGATCTCAAAGAAGATATCAAGTCTCTAGAAAAGGTAAAGCTCTTTTGTGCAAGGAAGTACATGAACTTGTATTCTCTCCTTTTTAGGTGGTGTGGAAGGGTGTATCTTTTTGGCATTTTGTAAAATCTTATCATATGTGTGCTTAATGGTTTACATTTAAGAAGAGAGCTTACAGGAGGAAATGCATGATTGAGATCAAACCTTTTTGCAACGTGCAACCATTTTTGCGTGACCTTTGTGCTCAAAATCTCAATTTCAATTTGTTATAACAATTATGTTAAAAACATCATAGTTCCTTTCCTGTATGCATTTATACAGTATAAAACAATGTATATCTTTTTCAGTGTGTGTGTCATGCCAAATTTTAGGATCACAGAAGTTGCTGTCAGCCATCATTTTGTGACTGAAAGTAAAGCAGCTGCAAAGTTTAGCTCGAAGCAACTTTTTACGCCTTTTTTTTTTCTTTGGCAAAAGTGCTGTTTCAGATATTAGAAGAACAACCTCAGAAAACCTTGTTTTTGTTTTACCAAACAAAGTCGGTGCAAATCTTTGGTACGAAACATCTCCTCTCATATGCTATTCCGTGTTTCCTTGTCTCTACCACCAGGCAAATAAGAAGCTCCATGAAGAGCCGGGACACTCCGTGGAGGCTCTACAGGATGAGCTCATCGCCGTCAAACTACGAGAAGCCGAAGCCAATCTAGCCCTGAAGGAGCTGAGGCATACGGTGAATGAACTGGAGGAACACTGGCAGGTAAAGAACAGTCTCAGTTTTAAATTGGTGCTTTATTGCGTTAATGGTTCATTAGACAGCAGGGCTCAAACTTGGGGAGAAAATGCACAAGACCGCATGCAGGGCTTGTAGCTCAAATTTTTTACTGGACCAGGACATTTTTTACAAGGCAAGGGTTCAATTTCACAAAGAGATAAGATTGATCTTAATTGCAAATTACTTTTAGTTGCTAGGCAAAGTGTGATGTCACAATACGATTCACTATGGCAATATTGACAACGAGAATCTTAGTGCTTTGTGAGATCGGCCCCAGAATCAAAATGAGAAAAACTTTTTACAAAGTATAACATATCAATGGTTTTCATTTGGACATGCACTAAGAGACGATTTACCCCATTTGTCTAATGAGTAAGTATACTTTGATACTCAAAAAGAATTGAAAGATATTTCATCAGACTCAAAAGTCACATTTTTGAGATATTAAAGACATTACGGAATGAATTGTTAATATTCTTCAGCTGAAGAACACAAGACCATCGTGTTGACTGGCCTGCCCCTATAAATGACTGGCCTAGGGCTTGCGATATAGTGTTCATTTCCAGCCCTGGACAGCAAAGAATATGCAGTGTTTTATCCCTAAGGGTTCATTTATTTTTGTGTAATAATCTTATATATTGCATGTATTTACCAATGAGGTACTCAAGGCGCTTTTAGTCTGAGAGAAATATTTTTAAGCCAGGTTTTTGAAGTTTTTGAATTATGAGACCGATTTATGTAGCACCTTATAAGGGTTTACAAGGTGCACTCAGCAGCCACTGCCAGAAACACCGGGGCAAACCCCTTCTCTTAGCGATAAATGTAACTGGGTTCTTTGATTCTCATTACACAACACAAGGGACCTACAGCTTTACATTCCATCCTAAGGACAAAGAAATAGTGGTTAAGTGTCGTGCTTATGGATACAGGTGTCAAGACCGGGACACGAACTCGCACTCTGTTGATCAGAAACATCGGAGCTTGAGCTGCGTGCGCTTGAACGCTCTGCGACGACTTGTCACATTGTCAATTACCATTATTCCCAGACAGGGTTTCTGGTATCGATTTTCTGTCTAATTTTTTTTTTTTTTCAGTAGAAATGCTGGAAAGATGTTCACAGAAATATATATTATTTTGCCCTTTTTCGATTAAATGGAAGGAGGTCAAATCTTGCAGCCATTTGTGGCTGGTATTGGCATATTGGTACAAGCCACAATGGCCGGTAGGATCTCTTTAAAGGTTAAAAGTAGGGTATACTTTTGGTAATTGTCAAAGACCAGTATCCTTACTTGGTGTATCTCAACGCATGCATAAAATAACAAACCTGTGAAATCTTAGGCTCAATTGGTCATTAAAGTTGCAAGAGATGCCTGAGAAAGGTTTCATGCCTGAAACGGTTTTCACATTCAAATTTGGGGGCGAAAAATTACCTATTTCTCAAAACTACATTACTTCGAAGGGGGTCGCATCTAACAGTGTTTTATAATATCAACAGCTCTCCAGTGCTCTTTACCAAGTAATTATTTTATCGTTATGAATTTTTGGAGTAATGACCAAAAGTACACCCTGCCTTTAATTAATTTTTTTTTAAAGATAGTGCATCTGAAAAGAAACTACAACTGATATCCATCATGTCCATGGCCCAATTTCATGCCTAAGCGAAAATTGTGCTCAACAATTTTCTTCTACACATAACTAAGCAAGAAACCAGTCACAGATGTGATATTGGTTTGTGGTGTGTGTGTGATATTTTGGTCGGTAACTTTGAAACACCTATGAAATCAGGCCCACGTAGTATCTCACGCTCTTGCTCTTTTTTCTCCTTTTTTCTGTCTCTTCTTCAGAAGCATCTTCAGAGGGCATCATCTCGAAGGAAAGAGACCAACAGCAAGCAGACAGTCCAGACCCTGACCGAAGAGTTGATGTCTGTCCGATTACGAGAAGCAGAGACCATGGCTCAACTCAAGGAAGCCAAACAAAGGGTCATGGAGCTTGAGACACAGGTACGTCGTGGGCTTCCGTTTTCCCGGTGGTGTTCAACCCGCCGCGCCATTTTCTCCCAGAACTCCTTGCTCGATCGTAACCCCTCGAAGTATGCCTTTGAAGTATCCAAATGTATTGAATTTTGTTAAAATAGTCCTGTGGTTGATCCATTCTGTGTCAGAGACATACGCAGAGCACGCCATCAAAAGAGGCATCAAGGAATAAAGCAGCTGGTCCCTCTCATTCTTCTTTGATCTGTGAAGACCTGAGGTGCCTCTCGCTGCCTTCTTAAATCCATAAAACCAACCATCTGAACCCTTTCGACAGGGTGGAAGCCTGCGGTGCACCTACATATCACAGGTTATAGATGACCTCAACGCCATCGGCCTTCAACACGATCAGGCTGTTCGTGCTGCCCAGGATCGGCCTGGATGGCAAAAATGAATTTCTAACATTGCAAAAACCCGTGGTCACAACGTCTCGAGCAGAGTTCGGCCCGAGTAGCGCCAACTATATATGTGATCTTGTAATGTGTCTAACTGTATGCAGTTTAGGGTGACCATATAAAAGCGTGATTCATTTGAAGTGGATTGCGTAAAAATACTCGCATTTTCACACGCGCATGCTAAGCGCTCTACAGGCGCTCAAAGGTTTTTCACAAGCGTGCACGCAGTGCAGTCACCTTTGGGAACCAACCAGCGTTGATTTTCAGCACTTCCCTTCTAGGGGTGAGTGATGAGAGGTATTGATACTGCATGTTGTCCTTTGCACTGAGGCTGGGTTGTTGGGTACTGACCATTGTCCCTGTATGGACCAAACGCATTGAGATCATCCCGCCACCATCTCAGAGGTAAAACGATTATGGCAGACCTGGAATTACATGGAGGCCATTGGAGGCCATGTTCCATTGCCCTGGTCGTGGTCTTGGTGCCCCTTCAAAAGTTTCCAATAGACTTAAAAGGTTTCCAATTGAAGTGCCCTGTGCAAAATGGCAATAGCCTTGTCCTCTCAAAGATGAAACTCCAGGCCTGTGATAAAACTCTGGAAAATGCACCTAGGTATTTTCAGATGGTGTACAGTATGGGCCATTGAGCTGCCTTTTGACCCTTAGCGGAGGGCGCCCTACTCAAATGATGTCAACTGCATAAGGTCTATTGTCCCTTTAGTCCTCTTTGTACCTTCCACACCATTATTTTGAATTGTCAGTTTAAGATCCAGTGTACAGTTCAACAATTCCTCTCCACTAAAAGCAGTAGTTTATTGTCTTTGAACTTTGGATACTCAATTTGTTTTATTATGTATTGTTGGTAATTTTTTTTTCTTTTCTTCAATTTTGTCTCTGGTAGAATCAAGTCACAAGTAACCAATTCCGCCGCAGCGAGGAGGAACGGCTGGAAATGAAGACAGAGTTGGATAAGGTTATGGGACATGAAAAGGAGCTACAGAGCGCCCTCAATGTCACGAATAAGGATCTCTGTAAACTGCAAGCTAAGGTGAATACATTGCACAGAGATGTGAAGCCAATGTTTCAAAATTAGGGGGAGGGAGAGTCTAACCCCACCCATCCCCCCTATCAAGAATATTTTTCTAAATGTATTCTTCTCCCATGAAAGGATTTGTACTTTATTATGGTGGTTTTTTTGTACCTCTTCTTCCTTCAAACTGTCTAGAAAGATATAATAATAATAATAAATAATAGTGGCCATTTATAATGTGCCATGTCTGTCTAAAAGACACTCCTGGCGCAGGAGAGATGCAGAAGCAAGTGGGCCTACAATAAGAATAGATGACATTTTAAGCACAACATTAGGTTTTCAAATGAGTTTTGAAGCTGGTATAAGTAGTATCTACTTGCCATCATGGGGGACAAATATTTTGTTCATTTGCATTTGTGGTAATCTTATTGACTGCAGTGGCCTGGAATTCTTCTCCAAACCAGGGCCCAATTTCTTAAAACCTGTAAGCACAAAAACTTGCTCAGCACAGACAAATATTGCTCAGCAGAAGCTGGTTATCAGTCAAAATTCCTTAAAACTTACATTGTTGTGACTGGTGCCCCACCCAATTTTTGTATTATCTGCTTAACAGCTTTATAAAATTGAGCCCAGATAGTCACCGATTTCCAAGATTTGTTTAATTTTGGTTCAATCACACCTCGCTCATTCAGAAATATGGCACACGCCTTTCCTTTTGTTTATTGCTGTTTAGTAAATGCCTTTACTTCCTATTTCCTACTCCCTAGACAGCAGTAATGTATGCAGTTTGTCCTTACTCTTTTGGAGTTCAGTATAAAGAAAATGCATCCCCTTAAGGTGATCCCTTGGCTGCCGTTTCCCGGGTTGTGTTGTAAACTTGGGTGTGATCCCTGGCTACATGGCAGCTTACGGTTGAATGGCTTCTGACTGGCACCCCGAACAAAGATATTGACTAATAGGGTGACTGCCAACATAGGGCTGGATAGCTCAGTTGGTAGAGCACCGGTACGTTAATCCGGAGGTCGTTGGTTCAAGTCCCGCTCCAGTCAATTTTTCTTTGTTCAAACCCAAATTAAATGAATAGAAAAGAGAAAAACACAATCTCCCCTGCTATCTCTGTGGAGGAATTTCTGAAGAGTTATTAATTACTTTTAGGGTTTTTTTTTCTTTGTCCATTGTCAAGACTTTGTATAATAAAAGAATATTATGAATTTCTTTTTCTTCATTCTTAAGAGTCAAGAAGAGCTGTATAATATAAGAATACGGGAGACAGAGGCCAACGCCTGCCTAGCTGAGCTGGCTCAAAAGATGGCAGAGCTGGAGATACAGGTAGGATTGGCCAATAGGGCTCAGGAAAGTAACAACACTGACCAATAGGAGCCTGTTATGATTATTGATTAACCAATCAAATTGAAGAATGTGTATTCTGATCAAAAGAGTATTATCCAATTGAAGCAAAGGAATTCTTCGGGTAGAAAAGGACAAACCAACAGAATCTAAAATAAAAAAGACGTTACAATGACTAAAAGAGATGAATCTAGTGAGTTTGCTGTAATGCCAAAGACGGGAAATGTTCTGTCTGTACATGGTGTTACCATTAACCTAACTAGAATGTATCTCCATCATGCAAAGTTTCAAATCCTAATTAAGAAGTGAAGAAACTAGACTTATAAGTAAATTTCTTTTAAATTTCAATAGTTTTGAATTCTATATTTTAAAAAAACACAGTGGTTTTGACACAAAAACTTTGCAGGAAATATTTATTTTCATCAGCCATGTTGCCAATCAAGTAATGTGTTTTGTGAATTTATAGTTTATTCAGGTCCTTCAAAGTTCCAGTAAGAGTTATTTGAAGTAAGCTCTTGTTTTTCTCGAGTCTCATGCACCATGCTTGAAAATAATTATTGAAGCCAGGAAAATTGACATTGGGTTTCTCGGCAAAGTGTTGTCATTGTTGCATCAACTACATGTGTGAAATCTTTTTGTTCGGGTTGAAACTGGTTTCCTGTTTCCATTGATACATTCTGGTAATCAAACATTGCAATTGATAAGTGTTTGAAAAACTGCAGGATACCAATCATTTTGAGCTCAGGAAAAGACAAGTTAATAGTTGATGTTGCAAAAGTCATCCATGTAAGACTTGGAACGGATAGCTTAACCCATGATGGACATGTCAGTAGAAAAATTCTTAACAACTTAAGGGGTCATTATCGTGGATCCACTCCACTGGCATCATCGATGTGCAAAATGCATCTTGCAGACCGCCTGTAACCCTAGGTGTCTGACAATTTATTAACTTGCCAATCACATGTTTTGGGCTGTTATTAGTAAAGTTGTGCTTCAATTTTGTTTGGTTTGGTTTGGTAAAAAGATTATGATTGGTGAGAGCGTGTATTTTGGAAAACTCCACAAATAAATTTGTGATGATGCCAAATAAGTGCAAGATCTACTTCAGAATGTTGTGACCCCCTTAGCTTGTCAATGAATAAACACATTTTACAACAGGTTTACTAACTGCATTGTTCATTGTAGCTCTGTTTTGTAGATGTGCAAAGTTGGTTTGTTACATGTTCTTTCTCTACCAACAGAGGGCGCTACAGTGTATTACACAGAATAGTCCTGTACAAATTTTAGAACAATTTCTTGCATGGGACATGTGGGGTTTTTTTTTCCTCCTTCAAATTATCTCTGCTAGGTTTCCATGACATAAGTTTGACATTTTAGCAAAATATTTTGTCACGTTTGGTATTATTTTCATACATTTCATTTACTTTCTTTTCTGTATTATTAAGTAGAGTTTGTGATTTTCCATCCCCTACAAGTTTCTTAAAGTCTTCAAGTTGTCGTTGAAAAATTCATTGAAATTCCTAATTTTTTTTTTAAACCCCAATACAGCTTGGAATCCTCACTTGAAATATAAACACACCTAAAATGTTGGACATTATTTTAAGTCTGAACCACTTTATCTTTTAATTCTCTCATGTGAATGGATGTAAAGAACAGAACCCAAACATTTATGTCGATGATAATGATAGGTACATGTAGAGGCCTAGAGCATGTTTTCTGTAAGAGCGCCCTCTAGAGCCAACAAACAGTATTGGCTTGCAAATGTATGAAACATATTGTAAAACTATCCTCTTTGAATCTTAAGTTGGTCACATTCATTTTCCTTTGTCGTAGTCATAACAAACTTGGGGGAAAAAAACTAGTTACAAAATGCACGTGGTTAGTGGCAGCTTTCCTTTAAGAAGCACCCTTTCTCTGAAAGAATCCCTTCAACTAGCATTGGTCTGTTCTTGTCGCCTAGAACCAAGAGCTGTTGACCAAACGAACCTTGAGCGAGTCCGAGACGGAGAACGCCATGCAGGAACTGCGCAACAGAATATCCGAGTTGAACACAGAGGTAAAGTTCGCACGGTCTTGGTCAAACTCAAGACAAACCCCGTTCGTTCCCCATTCTTCCCTTACCTCACCCTACCCGACCATCGAATATGTTTCCCTTTCAAAAGCTGAAATTATTTGATCTATCAAGGTTGCCAAAACTTGGCAAAGCATTACAAATCACTGCACACTGACCCTTCTTCTGTCTTCACCTACAGAAAAGCCTGCTGATTTCCATTGAGCCTCTGTTTCTTTAAATGTTGGTGGGAAAGTATTCTCTAAGAATGTAGCATCCATGTCTTTTATCACAAAAGAGGGATGCAATGTCAGTCTTTGTCATAAGCTCATTAACAGCTTTGCACATGTGATAACAGGCTTGTTGGGCATATTACTTAATCCTGTTCCTAAAGTGTGATGTAATTCCACTGTAATAAGCCACACTCGACAAACCAGCTGCAGCAATTACCAGAAGCCCCTGAGGGAAATACAGTTTCGATTGGAGCATTTATGAATAAAAGAATAAATCCTTGGACTTGTTTTTTGTTTACATGTGTTGCAAATTCCTTTCAGAATGACTAGTTGTGTAAGAAATGCCTTTGAACGATCAAACGAGCACTTTTTGGTAGAAGTACACAAACATGTGCCGGCATTGGAACCAGAAGTATGCAACACTTTGCGCGTACATACATTCTATCTTTTACATCCACGTGGAGACATCTTTTGTTCGTTTCTTTGTCCCTGTAGTTAACATCCTCCCATTTCTTGTGGACTACCCCAATCTTTAGAATTCCCCAATAGAGACTTTTTATTTTCCCTTTGTTGTTTTGTCCTCGGTCTCCATAAGGTACCCAATATTGAAACAATAGATGCGCACATGTGATATATTGATTAGCAAGCATGGTAGTTGTATTTGAAGTGAATACTTTTGGTGGTTGACAGGCTGACAAACAGAACTCTATTGAAAGGTAAATTAACACAAATTAAGAAAATTTATTTAATATTGGTGCTACGCCTGATAGCTGAAACTGCTGTGGTAAGCGGTGCTTAGATAACAATTGATGTACTCAGTGGATACAACTGGACAACTAATTACATTTTAATAGATGTTAATTTTGCATCGGGTATAAAGAATATAATTTGTTTTTACCCTTACACTGATGTGTATTATTAAACACTGTATACTCAGCACTTTCCCGAGTTCTGTGAAGAAAGACTAGAATTATCTTCATCTGATACTTTTGCATAAAGATAAATAATCACAAAATTGACAGTAAAGGTGATAAAACGGGAAGCTGCAAATGAGTAGTCTGGCGCCATGCCCGTCTTATACCACAGCCTGAACAATTTGCTTGATTTTGTCAATGTAGGTAAAACAGCTACGCCTCAAGGTACACTCCAAACCCGGTGACCAAATGTCCTACAGCGATTACGAAGACAACCAGTACCCCGTCAGTGTCATCACCAACCCTGCAGCGGCCCTCCAGGACGATGACTTTGATGACAATGACAGTAACCAAGGAGAGATGAGAGGTATTGATATGTCAGTCATTGAATCGGACGATGAAGTGGAAGAAAGACGACCCTGTAAACATACTGAAGTCTGAGGTCAAGCTGGTCGGCAGATTTTTGTTCTTTCATCCTTGTAATAGTTGGGTCTGTTTGAAATATTCTGGTACCAAAGAATGGGAGACTTTTAGGGACACTAGGTGGCAGCAGACTTATTAGGAAAATTCATTTCTCAATACCTGACTTTTTTTGACGCTCTCTAAGTCTGGTGCCACCAACATTCCAAAACTTCATAATCTTACCTCACAGCTGAAATTCATCAAACTGGAGCAAGTTGGTGTGCTCACTGTTGTTCAACTTGAACAACTCATTGGCAAATATCACCCTCTTTTGCCACAAGATTTTTGCTTACCACAAAGGTTTTGCTATTAAGCAGAATCAGGTCACCATCCAAAACACATTGTATGTTGTTGAGTTGTTTACACTGGTTTCCTGATATTTGTTGCTGAGCAAATAACTTTATAAGTAGTATTTTCTGCTGTTAACTGGCCGCGATTTTTCTCCGAAAATTTCTTGTTAAAAAGCACTCATGGAGAAAAAAACTAGCACTAGTGTTGCCAAGTGTTTACAATTTCTATGGCTTGTTTTTGGATGAGTGGAAACTTTGCAAGCCAACCACTGATCAGACAGTAGTTCAGGTGTGTTTTTGGTTGGTTTAGTTTTCCACTCAAGTAAATAGAATCCATGAAAACAATGGCTTGGGAGAAAGTAATAAAATAATGTCAAGTAATAAACCACAAGGGAAACTGACTGGGTAAATTTTAATTAATTTTAGGGTTGAACAAAGAACAATTGACCAGAGTGGGTTTTGAACCTGCGACCTGTTTAGTTTTCTTTGTGGTTTATTACTTGATAACTGAATTTAAAAAGTCGCATCCCCTTAAGGTGATCCCTCTGCTGCCACTTCCCAGGTTGTATCGTAAACTTGGGTGTGATCCCTGGCTGTACGGCAGTTACAGGTTGAATGGCTTCTGACTGGAGCAAAGATATTGACACAACAGGTAGACTGCCAGCATAGAGCTAGATAGCTCAGTTGGTAGAGCGCTGGTACGTTAATCCGGAGGTCGCAGGTTCAAATCCCGCACTAGTCAGTCTGTCTTTGTTCAAACCCAAAATTAAAATAATAAGCAATGAGAGGGGGGCCATTTAGGAAGCCAGATGGCTTGTATCGATGACCCTGATGTAGTTCTGTCTTGGCCAAACTTTTTATCAGAAAGATAAACAAAAAATACCTCTGTGGAGTCAATAGTTTTGGGTAAACAGCAAATGTAAACTACGTATTTTGTTTGATCTGGACGAGTTGACATTTGTTTTGATTCCTGATGTCCTAATCCAAGATAAAGATCAAGGATTATGGTATGATTTGATAAATCTGTCTGGCCCAGCAAGGACATTTCCAGATAATCTCGTTTAAGTTGACCCACTAGAGTGGCGTGATGCTTTTTTCTTTTCTTTTTTAACATAATTTTGGAAGCAGCAGCTACAATACTTGTTTTGAAAAAGTACAAAAGTTTTCAGAACATTTTTTCAGAAGTGTTTTAGATATCGCACGCAATTTGTTGGGGGGCTTCAAGTTTCAGCCAAACTTGATGAAGTTGAAGGAATAGTCTTAGTACGTCAAGAAATTGTCAGAAGACGTTTCTTTTCCCCAGAAAAAAAACAGAGATTGAGGACAATGTACTCCTCCCTAAAGCCCTTTTCACACGACGAAAAAAACGAACATTCTTTGCGAAATTTTACAATTTTTTGTAAAAAATTACAATTTGGGCTTCGTGTGAAAGGACAGTAATATTTTACATCGCCTACATTCCTTGCGAAATTTTCGCAAACCTTGCGAAATTTTGTAGTAGGTCCCGACCTCCGACAAAATCTTACGCTAGCGTAATTTTTCGCAAGGAATCTAGTCAAACCTTCGTGTGAAACGATCCGTTGTTTATTGACCGACAATCATCGCGAAAGCGGTATTAACACGCATGCGTGAAGAACATTCGGGAGCCGACCTTTGTGTGTTTACACACCGTCACCGGGCACTGGTCACCGTTGCGACCATTTGCCACCTCGTCCGCGATTTCCCGCCAAACATGGCCGTTTTGGGTCAAACCATTCATTTTAGATTGGGTGGTTTCCTTCTCCATAATGTTTATCAAGGCAATCGTTTCCTCGTAGCACCAAGATTTCTTGGCCTTCTTTCTCTTATCTTTGGTTGATGTCGTCACCGGTCGTTTTTTTGGAGGATATTACGGGCATAGTATTATGAATGGACTCCCCAACGTCTTCGTGAGTGTCAGCAGCCATTTTGAAGAATGTTTACATGGTTTATTTTTTACCGCAACACACTGTGCACAGCGGCATACGTCATCATTTAGCTGGTACTAGCGCTGTTTAAGAACAAAAACTCTATAGTTCAGTGATGCTCACCTTCATATTTGTAAAGTATACACCGTAGCAGAGACCCAGGCGCTTTCTCCAAATGCACAAAATAATTCTCTAAGTTGAGCTCCTTGATAAAGGCAGGGTATACCTTTAGTAATTACTCCAAAAATTAGTGACCATACGAACTTACATGGTAAGAAGCACTGCAGCTGGTGATAATGTGTACCATTTTGAGAAACGATTCTCTCCTAAGGAATGTGGTTTTAGAGAAAGGTATTCAAAAACATTTCAATCTGAGAAACGTTTCTGCAAGAAACGTCTCTCCGATTGTGTATTCCAATTACGGATTACTCTTCCTGCGTGGACATAACTGTTCCAGATTTTCAGTGATATCTCAAAAAAAACACTTCCAACTTTTGAAATGAAATTTTCACAGGTTAGTCTTATTGTATATATATCTACATTTATGTAGGATTAAAACAACGGAACGGGTTCAAAAACCAAAGGTATACTTTGCCTTTAAATATAAAGTTACCCTGTAACCTGTACATAAAAGAAAACCATGTTTCAACGGCCAATTGAAATACACACACCACCAAGTATGGATGGCCCCCGAACATGGATATGTATATATGTAGAATAACATGCTTCCTTTGACCGAGGTTTCAATGTGTCCAGTATTATTTGATTAATTAATTAATTAATTAATTAATTAATTAATTGATTGATTAATCCCCCCTGGTTGTAAATTAGGGGCTTGTTTAAAGTGTACAGAACGCATGAAATGAGAAGACAAAATAGATATTTTTGCACACCGAAATATGTAGGATATTTTATTTCTTGATATATTATTCGTTTATATTCAGTATTTATGATATTATCATGGAGTTTTATGTTGGGCTGTATGTCTGTACGCATGTTCTGTGACTGTTGTTGGTATTTTTATTTATTTTATTTCATTTTTTAACTATTAAGCACCCAGCCCCATGTACAGAAAAAAATAGGGAATTCCTAATGTTGTGTGTGCCAGGAAAAAGAGAAGAAGTCTATGGCACAAGCAAAACCTGTGAAATACGCTTGACGTAAGCACGGAATTCCCTGCTTCTGTAAGCGCCGATTCTTTGCTTACGGTAAGCAGAGCCATGAAATTGGGCCCAGTTGTCTCCATTAACACTTGAAAAACACTGTGTACTGAGCCTTGCTGCGCCTGAAACTTTCTTATCTTTTTTTTTCTTCAATCTGCAGTTGCAGTCCCCATGTTAGATTCATCTGTTTCGGGGAACACTTTCACAAACTGTTTCTCTCTCACCTCACTTTGTGTCATCCAAGTCATGTTTTTCACGAAAATTTGCACGAAAACTATTCGGGTAGTTGCCAAGAGTATTATGGTTCTTTTAATTCCCATTACATTTCTGACTCCCTCCCACCCCGCCCCTTCCTTTTTGTTTTCGTCTGTATTTGTTTCTTCTGCTGCTATTATATGATCCATGGTTTAACTCAACTGTGTAATGCCCAACATAAGTAACTGTCCTAACTATAGTTGGTCCGTCCCAACTTGAGTACACTCACATTAAGCACTTCCTAAATAGCTCCATGTGTGTCATAACCATAGTTGGGATACCCATCTACAGTTGGGACAACCATCATGTTTGCGCGTATGATCTCTTTTTGTATACTGGTCTGATTACTCCAAACTATAGTCGGTCTGTCCCAACTTCAGTTCACTCACATTAGGCCTATCCTTAAATAGCTGTTGGTATGTCCCAACCATTGTTGGGATGTCCATCTTCAGTTGGGACAAGCAACTGCATGTATGGTCTCTACTTGTATACCAGACTGAAAATCTCACACATTCCTTAGCTATTGAAAGTGATGGTGAAGTTTTCTCACCACGGTGGCGTTAGTTACGATTTTGTTCGGGTAGTTTATTTCAAACTGAAAATCTTACCGCCATAGTTTCAGGACACAATTCAAAAGTGGTGCTTTAATCCAAAGTTTCGTTTGGGGTAATGTCGTAGGAGTTGCAATAGCGGCTATTAACTGTCAATGTTGCAGTAATTTTCAGAAAATACTTAATTTTTGAATAGTTTCCAGTATTTTAGGCTGTCTGTCGTGGAGAAAACACCTCTTTTGTAATTTAGCCTCAACTCATACCTACTTAAATGGTGGATTATTTGGCTCTCTATTACTTTGGATGTTGAAGAGACTTTCATAGGCCATGTTGGGAGGGACAAAGGCAAGATGGCTGCCGCCCTGTGCGGTCTGTTTGGGTTAATTTCAAATAATTGCTTAACTTAAATTATCAGTTCACCATTACATACTTTGGATCAATAGTACAAATTAATGCTTGCTGAACTTTCAATGCAATGTATTATAAATAAACTTTATGGGCGTGGCTCAGTGAAAAGGGGGGTGTTTATTTGTAACCAAATTTCCTTTTGGAGGGGTTTTGTTTCATTATCTTGTATGATTATGTCATATTTTTTTAACAATTAATTTAGTGTATAGTTTGCCACCATTCATAGCATTATGTTTATTTATGTAACCAACATACCATGGTGAACACGAACCAGTGTTTGTACATAACATTGTAACCAATTTGGTAATTTTATTTTATAACCAAAACAAAACGAATTTTAAAACATTTTATTTGCAATAATAGCAGCTAAACAATTTTTAGCAAAAAGAATGTATGTAAGTTCTTATAGCTGTTTGTGCTCACGAACAAACAACCCAGGGCTCAGTTTCACAAAGAGCGAAGATTGATCTGATTTTGTGTATCGGTTTCAACTGCTAAGCAATGTGTGATGTCACAATAAGCACTATGGTGATATTGACAACTCATTTTCAGCAGGACCCATTTTCATGGCTCTGCTTACCGCCAAATTCCGCGCTTGCGATAACCATTCTGCGCTTACTGGGCATGCGCTGAATTTCTGCGCTAGCTGTTGAAGCGAGGAATGCCTAGTAAAGAGAATACGCAGGGTCACAAGCAAAAATTTGCTGCTAAACTGTGAAATACGATTGATGTGAAAGCGGAATTTCCTGCTTCCTTAAGCGCAGATTCTTTACTATCAGCAAGCAGAGCCATGAAATTGGTGAATCTTCGTGCAATTGAGCCTACACTTTGACATCACACTTTGCTTAGCAATTAAGATCGATTCGCAGTTAATCTTGGCTCTTTGTGAAATTGGTCCCTGGTGTGTTATTGGGCATTTTGAACGGGTCATTAACAGAGAAAAAGGGATAGATTATTGGAGTAGATGGGATAGTTTATAGTGGGACACTAGCTTCCAAAAAGATGTGAACAACACACTTTGTTTTCGTCAGACAAAGATAATTTCACCCTTGACTCCCAACCCCATGTCATGGTTTTGTGGGAGGAGTCTCTTAGTGCACAAAACAACAACAAATTAAGTTGTTTATTTACCACTACCTGGAACAGAGGAAATGTCTACCTAATCTATCCTTGGAGATTTGTTGTGTGGGCACTAAGTACATTTGTAGTTGTCAAAGTCACAGTCCCAGTCTACACAAGGACATTTATAGTTCAGTTTTCGAATCATTACGAGGCATCAGACTAGTTGTCACCCCAGCCTCGGTTTGGTGACATTATTGAGTCCAATGGAATAACAAGAAAATGGCTGTTTCCATTATAATGCCCCAAAACCTTGTAAGTATGGAGCCAATTCACTAGGCGTCATCCCCTCAATCAATCTTGGTTCGCGGCCATTTTGGGATTCAGGTTTTCCGCTCCTTGTTATATTTCCTTTACATACAGTTTGACTACCAAAATGGCAGACCATGGGCAGACAGTGGCTGCGTGTGACGTCATCACAAGGGGCGGGCTCAATAAGAAAACAGAGGGCAAAGTTGTGCAGCTCTTTACAAACAAGCAGATTTCACGTCCATCCTTGCCAGCGTTTCAGTGATTCGTCAGGAATAATTTGTTTTTAAATGTCAATGTTAAGTGTGTGAACAAATTGCACAATGCTAGTCTATTTTGCAGTCGCTTTTCAGGTTTTTATTCTTGTTTGTAATATGCCGCATGTGCGAGAGACTACGCGGCTGAATACGAATCATTAAATTGCTCAGTGTGTGTTGCTTACTGTTTAAAGGTGCCATCTCGTCGCGCATTCCATGAACAATTCGTTGCATTCATTTCAAACCATTTGACTACTCCAGACTTATCGAACCAGGCAATTTACAAGCAACCAGTTCTAGACAAGAAGGAGACACAATGTGTATATATTACTTTTCTTTGGGATCGAAACATGTCCTCAATGCTACCGGGGTGCTCCGTGTGAATAAAGCGCAGTGTGTTGCCGCCAAGTTGGCTAAACAGGCATCAGACTGTTGTTAGGCCGTGTTGGATTTGGCAGCTACGGCTACGGCTGGATCGCCACGTCATCAGGTGTTCAAGTATATGGCGTCTTTTAGCAATACCCTTAGCAACAGTCGTAACCGTAGCCGCTAATTTTGATACGGCCCTTCGTCTCGAACTTTTGGTAACGTGTATTCGAACATTTCACCACGTCCAGTGTGCGATTTTGTTTCCCGTAGGCCTACATGAAAACCCATCATTTTGTATGTAAGGTTCAACCACGTTGTGGATTAAGTTTTTGAAATTTAAATCCCCGAAAGTTTCAATATGCGAGAATTTATCCACCCTGGGAACAAAGCACAAACCACGCGTCCTTAATAACAATTGGCGCGTACCCTTCTCCATAATTATTGTGGCCTCAATATTTGAGGTTTAAAGTAAAGAAGTGAAATGCATAGAATTGTTCTGGAATTGGCGACGGGGAAACACAATCCCCATGTTATGCCATTGAAGTTGGTTGGCATCTCTTTCCCAGCTATGAATGACCTTCGACCTGTGTCGCGTTGCAGCCATCTTGATTTGCCCATCCGCTTTAGTATGACCAAGCTGGGGCCAGAAGGGCAAGATGGTCTGATTCCCTGTGCACATTGGGAACAATACCAAGATAGTTGCTGCAAGGTAACGGGTCGGTTAAAGGTCGAGTCAGGTCACCACAACTAATAGTTAACCAATTAATGCTCAGTGAAGTAGCCCTACTTATATTTATTGTGGTTATTTAACTTAGACATTGGGTGAGATAGACTATTGTAGAAACTGTGCCCATAGAGCTGCTGAGCAAAAATAAGCAGGATACCAGCCATAAATTGTACATGTGACGTGATATTTTGGCTGGTAACCTCATTCTGGTAAGCATAATAAACTTATTGTGCTGAGCGGCTTTTTTGTGCTTAAGCAGCTCTTTGAAATTGGGCCCAGGTCAGTTTTGAAGAGAAGCTAACCAACTCTCTAGCCGTTAATTTTAATTTACGAAGGATTTTTTAATTTTGTACTTTATAATATTTCATATTTTTCATTGGTACATTTGTTATTTTTAACGACGTAATCTTGTTTGAGAACGTTTATTCTTCTTTACATTTATTGTTTGCAAATTGCGAACACCAATGTTTCTGTTTATTTTAATTTATTCATTTTGCTATTCATATTATTATTTTTAATATGGGAGATGTATGCGACCCGTGGTTGTTCTCATGTTTTGATTATGGATAATACTTGGTCAACCAAAGTGATTGCGTAAAAAGGGGGAAATGTGCACAACATCTTTTTAAAGATATTGTCTCATGTATTTTTAGAGCTTATTATAGAGTATTTTAATTGAATAAAATTTGCAGATGCTTAACAACAATTCGGTTTTTCGTATGAAAGTTATTATCAAGTTGAAGATATCGAAATAGAGTGTTAGTTCTTGTTTTTTAACTACATAAACTCAATTTATTTCCAAGGCAAGTGTGTTTTATCACGGATGTTATGTCACCATAATATTAGACCCTGGAGAACAGTGGCCCCTTGATGGCGCACTGGGAGACTCAAATACGTTACGTAATCTCCAGACTTACGTCCTTGGTGTATTGGGCTAAAGAAGTAAACTTTTTTTCCTCTGAAGCAAAGTTTTGATTTTCAAACAAAATCTACACAGGACGAAATATTAGCTACCTGTTTCATTCCAAGATGGGGCAGTTTTTGGGTTGTTTGTATGTTTGTTGGGGTGTTTGTTTGTTGGGGTGTTGGGGTGTTTGTTTGTATGTACGTTTGTTTGTACGTTTGTTTGTACGTTTGTTTGTTTGTTTCCACTGACGATTTTAGTGGAAACAGATACAGTTATTTTCACCCCCCCCCCCTCAGCGGGAACAGTTAACCCCGCCCGCTCCGACTTTTTTGTAAGGCAGCATGTACGATGACAGGGGACTGTTTTTTTTTTTATCAAGTTGAAGATATCGAAATAGAATGTTAATTCTTGCAGGGGTGATGAGGAGTGGTGAAAGAGCGCAACTCGGTTTGCCCTTATTTTTCTTTTAAATAGACCCTGATTTCCACGAAATTGTTCAAAAAAACGGTCAGGAAAATCACGATTGTTTTTACGCGTGTTATAATCTGCCACACGGTGAACTTCAGGGAGTTTGCGTTTACGGTCAATGATAGTCAATTTACGTGTAATGCACATGAGGTCGTTTGCGCCTGTTATCATCTGGGGTCGTTTTTCAATGACATTTTCGTGTTTGATATTTGTATTAAATTTAACCGCAACCTTCGTTTTAGAAGAACCAGAGGCTAACATAACATCGGATATCAGTGTCCTGTTGTCATTGATATTTTGTCGTCATACACCGTCGCCACAATCTTTGTTCTTTTTCTGGGGTGGGGGCGGCGGGAAGAGTAACCCTGCCAGAACCCCTCTCCCTGCCTTTTTTGTCATTTGGTGCTTGATATGTGGCATGGTGTACCCATCTATTGTGTCTTCATCGTGTACTGTGAATCTCATGAATTATTTAGAGGATTTTTAGGGGTGGTAGAAAAGAGTGTGTTGTTATTAAAAGTAGGCCAATATGGGAACATTTGGAGGGACACCCTGTGGCACAGAGCGGGCATGATTATATTGTTTTGCTCGGTACTTGGTTGGTTATCTTCCTGAAACCATGGAGCTATAGCTTCATGCTGAAACCAAGGAGGTCAGAAGAGTGTCGCCTAACAACATGTGAATTGCTCCTCACTGGTTAAGATACGGCTATAGAATTATCAACCCTTGAAAATCTGATAAGTTTTGGGGTTTATGAGAGATTGCTGTGAAGGGTAGTAGCACCGCGCGCCGTGTGTCACTAGCACCGAAACGGCATAACAAATATGGCAGCTTCGTCTACTTCAGTTTTTACAGCTGGATGACCTTCTTCTGATGCCCGCTCTGCGTCTGTTTTGGAACTTTAAGAGATTACGAAAAAACGGTGACGTAACTACATAAACTCAATTTAGTTCCAAGGTGTTTTATCACAGATGTTATGTTACCATAATATTAGACCCTGGAGAACAGTGGCTCCTTGATGGCGCACTGGGAGACTCAAATACGTTACGTAATCTCCAGACTGACGTCCTTGGTGTACTGGGCTAAAGAAGTAAACTTTTTTTTCTTCTCTGAAGCAAAGGTTTGATTTTCAAAACAAAATCTATACAGGACGAAATATTAGCTGATTGTTTCATTCCAATATGGGGCAGTTGTTTGTTTGTTGGGGTGTTTGTGTATGTGTGTTTCCGTTGACGATTTTAGTGGAAACAGGTGCAGTTACTTTCATCCCACGCACACACAAGTGTGTAAATGGTATAATACCGAGGACATCCCATGCTGTGGACTTAGTTTTTTTAGCGACGTTCCCGTTGGTTTTGTACACGAAACAAACCGAGGACTGTCCCCGATATGTTTTTTTTCCGGATCCCTATTGCTAAAGTCCTCGGTTTTAATGCGTAGACATGTTCCCACACACACAGTGGGAATACACACCCCGCCCGTCCCGCCTTCTACGATGACAGGTTTTTTACGGACAATTCGTCGTGTACCCAGATGGGAGAAGGGCGTGAGGCACTATACGCCCTTATCCCAGGCACACAAAGTACTTTTTCCACGTAACAAAACTAAAAGGCCGCAAACAATAACATGGTTCCTGACAAAAAACAAACATGTGGCATTACTGTTATATTTTTGTTGCTAGAATTACCCCCAAAGAGATCAATTCTCATGCAGAATGTAACCTTCCTATGATGATTAATGAATGGCAGAAAACCGATCAAACTTTCACACTCAGTTTTCTTGAAACAGAATTTTGCACATTAACTGCTTACGCCCGCCCTTTCTGTGGTAACTCTACTTAACGTCCTTCTTCCACGCACACGACGAATTTGAAATGTAAATTTTATGAATTTTATGTTCGAAGATATGAAATAAATAATTAAGTAAATCGCCGCTCGTGTACTTTTTCTCAGCGGCCAGCTGCATGATGTCAGGGTGTGTTTGTTTGTACACCGCACTTAATGACTAATCTATACTGGGGGTATCAATAAAGATACGTCAGATATTTGTATTTATTCATCTACCTTGACACTTTTGTGTGAGCAAACACAAAGTTATTAATGATGTATGAACAGTAGTGTTATCGAGTACGGGATGGGCGAAAACCTCACAAAAATTACTTCAGGGGGTGGGGGCACGGGATAATTGCAACCAACTGTGCACTCCTGTTTATTGTGTTGGTTTGGGTTTTACACAACTTGGAACAAATACATTTGAAATGACAAAAACAAAAAAGTTTTGAAATACAGCTCGTTAGTTTTCAAACAAACAACAACATTCCTTCTTGGTTTATAGTTTCCACGACTGTGGCGATTGTTTTGAGTTGGTTTTGCACCACGAGTTCCAGGTCTCAAGTTAAGGATGCACGTGTTCTTATGTTTTTATAAGTCAATTATTATTGAAAGGTTGAACTTAATCCAGGTACGAAGTGGTGTCATGAAACAACACTGGTGAGGGCACGTGCTTCCCCAGGTAAGCTCAACCTTCGTTAAATAAAAAAAAACAGGTGGCCAATAAATTAGATTCCTGTCCTTTTCTGTTCCTTTTTGTCCTTTCTGTTCCGTCTCCTCATCCTGGCATCAGCTCATCCATAGTACGACCCAGGCATGATATTCTTCCTACTTTAATTCT
Source organism: Pisaster brevispinus (assembly GCA_023634235.1). Lineage (NCBI taxonomy): Eukaryota > Metazoa > Echinodermata > Asteroidea > Forcipulatida > Asteriidae > Pisaster > Pisaster brevispinus. The sequence goes on from JAMKCF010000025.1 coordinate 2,983,323, forward strand.
GATTCCTGATTGTTTTTCCCTTGGAAAAAAATCAGAAAAACTGAGTAAAATAGCCTTGGTATAATTCACTTTCTCAAGCAAATTGTGAGAATCTCAAGTGCATTACCAAGCAAGCTAGCAGGAACAGACACTAACTATATAAGAGCATGCAAGAAATTATGGAAGATTACATCATGACTGTGTTCAATAAGATTCTGTGTAATACAAAAAGCCACCCTCTTAAAACCCTCAAATTACTCAGAATCACTCAGGCAGGGCCCGACAACTACGTCTAAAGACCACCAGATTTAAGGAGTTCTTTCTACCCGGTGCAATTAACCTTTAACAGCAGGTAGTTGAGATAACGTGGTGCATTTTCTAAATTTATTATTCATGTGTATTTTAATATGATCTGTATATGCCCTCACCCGTTTATATAACTGTAATTTTGTAAACTTTAATTCTTGTTGTGTATTAGGGTTTTCTTTTTCTTTTCTGTTTTCTTGTTATGCCTTTACTTGTATTTAGTTTCCTTACACACAAGGCAAACAAATTTCATGCTTTTTGTCATGACAATAAATATGTGGAATCTTTGAATCGTTGAATGTTTGAAAAGTCTTTGAACATTATGAACGAGTATAGGTCAGCCCTTGTGCCTAAAACAGTTATACCTAGTTTTCCAAGAACGGAATATCATGCATGGTACGACCATACCGTGACTGTGTACCTAGTCAAAAGAGTTTATTGTCTCCCATTAATTTATGATATCTCAGTCCATGCAGTGCACAGTCGTCCAGCTGCGCCCCCCCCCCCCCACCCGGTCAGAACCTTTGCTCCCGCCACTTTTGCCCCAAATGAGAGCGAAAATTTGTACAATACAATGAAAATGTTTGGTACATTTTTGGGCCCCGCTTGCCCCCCCCCCACCCCCATGTAAAGAAAAATTACGTCTGCCCTGTCCATTGTTTTCGTTATTTTGTTAGCAAGCTCTGTTGGCCCCTCCCCCTTGTCGTTCATCCTTTCTTTGTTTTGAGTTCGACCTCAGGGAAAAGCAACCGGGTTGGAAGTAGGCCTACATACAAAGACATCGATTGACCATTGTTTTTATGTAACGGGACGAGCACCAAAACGGCTGTCAGTCTGATTGTTGTTACATTCTTTGGGGTTCGATTCCCGTTCGACATAGGCCCTTTTCGAAACCAAAGCTTTGGCTTATAGGCTTCGGCTTTGGCTCCGTCCGCCTGATTGAAACCCGTAAGAAACCATGCGTTTTCTAAATAACTGACCGAGCGATAAGCCAAAGCCCAAGCTGTCACGATGGTTTCTCAAAGGGCATCAGTCAAGGATACGAAGCCAAAATGGGAGGGAGCCAAGCATACAGCTTTACAATGGATGAACAGCTAATTACCTATCTTGTTTTAAGGTAGAAAGCAGAAAATATTGTTGTACACATTTTTTTTGGCGAGTTGCCCCTTTCTTTCCATTTAAATTATCTCTTACAAAGATGCATTTTGGCTGAGTTGAAAATGTTTAGGTTTTGTTATGGAAGATAAGCAAAGGTGGATGTTGACAATTACAACGGCGGGCATGTTCTTGTTTGTGATTTGTCGATTGGAAGGCGCAGTAGGCCACCCTCGCCTGCTGGCTGTCTGCTCCTGATATTATTGGTTACATAACTCCGTTCCAAGGGACCTGTAAACTCGTCAGTCTTATGCCATTATAAAAATAAATAGCTCTTTGGTGGAAAAAAAACACGTGGCGATGAAGTCATGCGCGCTCTGCTTATTAGGTCATTTTGAGCTGAGAATCGAACGACAAGCACGAAGGAAAACATCTTTGTTGGAAGATGACTCAGTTGGTCGACCGCCACATGTTACTTTGAAGGTCGATGGTTCAAATCCCTCTCCAGTCAATTCTTCTCTGTTCAACTCAAAATTAATTGAAGGAAAAACTTGTGTGATACTTCAGTTTTCAAACTATAAAGAGGTTGACCATTGTTTTGGGGGAACATTCCGGTACATTTTGTTCAAATCTTTACAATTTTTTTTACACTTTCAAGTTCCTTCATTAAAAAAAAAACCCGTTCTCAATTACACAGGTGACTTTTGTTAGTTATGACTTAGCCTATTTATGATATGACTCACAGTATTTTTAATTTGGTGTTTGTTTACATTAATTCTTTTCTTGAAACGTGAAGCACCGGATTGTAGCTCCACGGACGAAAAGGCATGGCTGTTACTAAAACACCCAAAACAATGGGAAATGTGCAAACAGAGTTGCTAGTGTACCTGGCGTTTCTACGTAAGGAACTACACTATAAATTATTTACAAACCATACAAGTCTTTATGACTTTTCTTTATAATGTGACTATCTGAACATGTTACAACTGGAGCATAGTCTAACCCGATCGGGACGAGGGACACTGAGTGGCATAACCAGATATTGTCATTGAGGGGCGCAAGCAAGGGATAAATGCATCATTTGGGGGAGGGGGAGGACACTATTTTCTTGTTTATATGTTAAACATTCATTTTGTTCATTTTTTTTCTCTCGATCTCAATCGGGAGAGGCTGGGGGCAAGGGTTCTGAGGGGAGGTCCAGCCCACCCCTTTACTCCACTATATGACGAGGCTTTGTCTCTGTAAACATTTTCAATATATTATTCGTATTTTATCTACACGGAAACGCAGATTTTTTTTTACCCAAATTCTGCAAGCTTTTTGTATAGGCATTCTCTCCGATGAGTATGAAAACCCAGCAATTGGAGTGCGAGTGCCAGATGATTTTTCGGCCTCGAGTAAAATCTCATGCCGGCAGAAGTCATCGGCACATGGCAACAACACGCCATAAATTCAGCCTTCGTTTTCTAGAAAATCATTATTAAAAGTTCCTGTTCCTTTTCCAATAAACAAGTATTACATAACACGTCAAACGCTACGGAGTAAAACAGAAACTTTATATGACTCTTGCACCCCCCCTGTCGAAACTAAATCCATTGTATGCAAAACATCGTAATCGTTTTTCTTGTTATTACTTGATGGTGCCGAGGCTCCTGATTCACCCACAGAAAGAGGTCCTTTCGCTCTGATTGGACATCAACTTCGAAAGCAAACTTACTTTTTTACGGGGAAAAAAAGGTACCACGTGCAAGATCACCCGCTGACAAGTCACCTATCGGGTAATTTGGGACAAAATAAACTTTCCAAAGGTGGCTTTTCATTGGTGGAATTGTCTTTTGCCCGGCCCTGGGACTGTGTATAAAACAAACGCAGCCGCCGCTATCCTCTTCAGAACCATTTTAGAGGGAAGTTTGAGTTCGGTCTTATTAGTGGACCGCAGCAACGATCCTCTCAACCCAACATGAAGCTCCTACTGCTAGCAACCTTTGTGGTAGCCGCAACAGCTCTACCTTTCGCAGGTAACTATGCAGAATAATTGCCTTTTTTCTTTGAGACAGTGCGGTTTTATTTGAAAACACTCAATCATCAGTTTGATATTTGAAGAGGGGCTCCAGGGTCAAATTCTGTTTTGTGAACCACTCCTTTTCCAATAGCCTAATGAAAATGGGGAAAAAGGTGACCCGTCTCTAAACCTCGGGTTAAAAAAACGGTGTAAAATGCCACTGTGTTTGATACCCTACAGAGTTTGATACATACAGAGAATTTTTGGTTTGTTCCTAAATATTGATGATATTATTCAATCGAATAGGCATTGAGTTAATTTTTCCTTTTGACTGGCGCTAAAAAAAAAAAAAAAAAAAAAACATCTTTGGAATGTTAAGACCCATCTGTTTTGGGTCTGATGACGTCATGTTTCTAATTTTGCTCTGAAAGGGTACCTGACAAAATGGCATTTTGCACTGATTGAACGTGAGGTGAGGGACTTAAAATTTTCTTCCGATTTTTTAAAGGTTTTATTTCTTTAAGAAATGACTGGATCACAAAACTGAATTTGCCCTTGAAGCCCCTCTATAAACTCTTTTTTAGTCTACATTTCGTTTAATTGCAACGAGTAATTTCACCGGTAACTTTTATGTTAAAAAAATCTTAAATTGTGGTTGATTCCCGTTATGTTTTATTTGATACACAGACAATGGTTTTCACAAAAACGGTTTCACAAATAACATAGATTATTATTTCCATGTAGGAAAACATAGTTAATATTAAAACAGTCATGTCATCGTTAAGACCCAGTAGGCCTAACTGGGGCGCTGTACTTCTTTGTTGCCTTTTTTTGAAAACATCTTTTGTATGACCGCAGATGTCAAAATTGGTTTAATGGAGTGCAGCGCCCCAGTTTGTGGGTCTACTCCTCGTTCTGTCTCAAGACTGTATGCTAATCGCCGTAAAATACAAATTTGTCAGTTAATGTTTTATTATCTACGGAAGTGAAATCGATTCTTTCTTAAAACAATTTTTTAATCATGACTTATAGGCCTACATCTCGTAAGTTGCATTTATGACTTACATCTCATAGTTATGACTTAAATCTCGTAATTTGGACTTAGTTATACGGTCTAAATTATGTGACTTGAATTATTTCATAAACGACTTGATTTGCATGATTGGCATAAACCACGACTCCATGTTTTGCCTGGGTTGACTTTTTGACCCTATGACTCGGGCGCGCTTTTGGTCGCGTGGATCTTTTTCAGCAAATTAATAATTTTGGAATCGCCAATTGAGGGCGCCCTTTTGAGCGATTTCGCTCCGGCCCGCGTGTTGTTGAAATGATTCAATGTGTTGATTTAATAATAATCTGTCAGAGAACCACCAATTTGTACGGATCTGAAAAAAGGTAGGGGTAAAACTTCCATATCCGACTGCCACTTTTTCTCATTAACTCAAATAAGACATTGCTTTTGGTAACAATGACTGAATATGTGAAATGCAGTCGGATACGGACAAATTTTGTGTTGGGTTTTAATTAAACTTCCCCAAAAGATTCTGATTAGATCGAGCATGTTGTCGAGGGCCTGTAAACAGTCATTGACAGTGTTTAGTCTAAAAACTTGTTATACGTGTTGTTGTTTGCTTAACATTGTTAAATATTAGCCAACAAGTTGTACATTTTTAAGGCTAAAAATGTTTCTGTATGAAAAACAATTAACTAATTATAACGTGGCTATTAATTGATATTTATTAGCCCTCTTGCTGATGATACCCATGGGGAGACCACTTGTTGGTGTTATGCGCAAACAAGCCGCCCGCGCAAGCTTGAAGCTTGCGCGCAAACTTCAAGCATGCGGAGTGAAATTGAAGTTTGCGCGAGGATTGAAGTTTGCGCCCAACACTGGCACTGAACGGACCATCCAGTTGAAAATAGATAAATAAATAAATAAATAAATAAATACATAAACTTTTGGTCCCAACCTTTTGTCACAAGATGTAATGTAGTTGCGATAATGATTCTCTTCACTGGATCCTCTGAATGGTTGCATGGTTGGGAGGACTGATGGTTAAGACTATCACAACTAATGGGCTGCTATCTGAATCCAACTCGGCCTGCCATTTTTTTCACTCATTTTATTATGACACTTGCTATTTTGGGTTATCAAAAATGATTGTTGGATTTTTCATGCCCACCCCCAAATGAATCTGATTGTTGTTGTGGTTATAAGAAAAAGATTCTGTATCCGACTCATTATATTTGTTTAGAGGATATACTTAACAAGGGACTTCAGCAAAGCTCCAACATAATGAGATGTAAACACTGAGCTGGTTAATACAGCCAATCTCTCTCATACAAACAGTGGTTTAACATCTACAGTTATGAATTGCACAAATCAACCAATTGTGATTTCAGAACTAGTCATGCTAGTCATGACAAGAAAACAATGACCGAAAAGCCTCTTATTTGGTGAATAAGAAATTTTTGGGCAGGATGAAAATGTAAACAAGTGGCGCTCGGATGATCTCTCTAAGAAAACAATTACATTGTATTTTTTTTTTATTGTATTTCCATCAGATCTCTTTGAGGATGTGCTAGGCGAACCAGACACCAAGGTTGGCAATTGCCCCCTCATCCCTGACACTTTCACTTTCGGTGTTTGTTCGACCATCTGTAAAGTTGATGGTCACTGTGATGGCGACAAGAAATGCTGTAACACTCCATGCGGTGGGACTGTATGCTTGGACCCTATCCCAGAGCAACAAGGTAAAAACATTGTCACCGTGTTAACAAAAAATAGTATAAGTCAAGCATTCCACGGCATTACCTGGCAGGCAAGATATTCCCAGTCTTGTGGGAAAAATCTACCTCAGCGACATCAGAAACAATCACTCTCTCAATTTCAAGCTCAAATTAATAAGAAACTTTAATTTATTGCGAGTTATTAATATTTATGTTATTGAGTATAAAGTTTTGTAGAGAGCCTCGTTTTGTTTGTGTATCTTTTTCTGTAGCATCATATATGTTAGAAAGTGCTTTTGATAAGTTTGTAAATTATAAAGCTCATTATTATTACAAAACTACAAGCAGTTATTTTTTACATAAGCTGACAATCAATAGTTTCTCATCTCTTAAAATGCTTAATCTTTTATATATTAATTTACTTTTTAAAAGTTGATATTGTTCTTTTATAAGAAGCTATTTAACAAATTTGTTTGTTGATGTAGAACCACTCGAGCCTGTCCTGACCCTAGAGGAGATTTCCTATGAGGAAGAGTGGGTTCGCTTTGTGGAGAAGAAACGTGAGATGGTCCATAAGTTGAGGGAGTTCACCACGCCACCCACATTCTTTCAGAAGTTGACCACTGGCACAGAAGCTCTCAGGTACAAACTGGTTTGATCTAGCCTGATCTGGTTTTGCTCAAGTTATTTTGGGTTCAAGCAGGATGTGAAAATGTGCCTGATGTGTTTGGATCTGGCTTGATCAGGTTTTAGCTTGATAGGTTATTTGGGTTTGAGATGGATATATGGCTTTGCCTGATGTCATCGTATTGATCTGGTTAAATCTGGTTTGATCTGGCATTGTCCAGCCTGATGTAATTTGACAAATTCTCTTTTAACTCCCTCATATTGATAGCCAAACTTAAATGCAGGACATTCTTCGGGAAAAAAAGTCTTGTAGTTCATAATTTGTGCCTACTACACTTTTAGTTACATTTTATTTTAAAGATAATTGAGGCTTTACACCATTGTCAATAATAAACTTACAATCAGTTCCTTGCCATGCGCATTTTGAGAAGGCCAGAGTAATGTGGATTTAACATTGTAATGTTTGTCTTTATCAACAATTGTTTTTAAACACATTTCTGTTGCCAAGGTTTTGTACGTCCACTCTCTGTGAATGGAAGAAGTGCACACGTATGGCCAACACCTTCACCTACAGCCTGAAGCCAAGAAAGGAATGGGCGTGTGCCCTGGCCACCTCCCCCCAGCACTGCATGGCCTGGTAAGTGTCTAGTAATCCATAGGGTTACTTCTCCTTGTAGTCCTTGGGTATCCTGGTGTGTCAATTCAGAGCTGTCAACTCTCCCTGATTCTGCAGAAAGTTCCCTGAAAATAAACCAATCTTTCCATGTTCTGATGAACAAATTCAAATTTTTTTTCCTGATTTTAGAAAGATTTTTTGTATGACGTTAAATGTACTTCTCCCTGGTTGCTGTATGAAATCTCCCTGATTGCAAGATGCAACTGTTGGCGGCTCTGTAAACGGTATCTAAAACTACAGCAACTCCACAACTCCTTACGATGTCTGAATGATCATTTTGTTTTTTTCCTGTCTTACTTTGTAGGATTGAACAAGGATACGCTGATGTGATGATCACACGCGATGACGATGTCTACGTTGCTAAGACCAAGTTCAACCTCATGGCTGTCGCATACGAGAGTGTCCTGACCAAGGTATGTTTGTGTGTAGATATCAACAGGCCCGAAGATTAAGCTCTCAAAGAAGTCTTTCCGAAACTTAATACCGGAATCTCTGAGGGGATCATCCCTAGGGGGGGATCTTGGATTTATATCCAATCCTGGTGCTGTTGGCTTTGAGTTAGACAATTCACCATAAGGATCTGTGAGGGGCTGAGACTGACATTTCATACACCACATTCTTTGGTGGCATGTCGTGGCCAAGCTGTTAAGAGCACCGAACTCGAGCTCTGGTGTTTCTGATCATCAGGGTGTGTGTTCGAGTCCTGGTCGTATTACTTGTGTAACTAAGCAAGGCACGTACCCATTATTGCTTTGTCCTTCAAGTGGGACATAAAGCCATAGGTCCCATACCCCATGTGTTGTTTCAAGCATGCAAAGGAACCCAGTTGCCCTTACAGCTAAGAGAAGGGGTCTGCTTCAGTGTTTCTGGCAGTGGCTGCTGAATGCACCGCAGCACCTTGTAAACCCTTATAAGGTGCTACACAAATAAGTCTAAGGCCTGTCTTGAAAAAAAAAATTGCTTTTGAGAAAAATCGCTGTATGCAAAAAAAGAAGTCATTATTGTTATTCATTCTTTAGGAAGTAATAAGGAGATTAAGACATTTTAGATTGACAGTTTGTGATGCAGGAAAGGAAAAGGTACCACTACAGTATTTTTAAAAACTGTGGTCTTCAATTCTCTTTCTTATTTCAGCAAACTCCACCCAGCGAGTGGCAGAACATCACCCTTGCCGTGGCTCGTCTGACCACCGACGTTGAAACCTGGTCTGACATGAGGAATCGTTACTCCTGCCACAGCACCACCAACAGCACCGCTAGCTTCAAGACCCCGATCGGGAGTCTCATCCAGCAGGGCATTATCCCCCGCAGGGGAGACTTTGTGGAGAGTGCCGCCGAGTTCTTCAGTGAGAGCTGTGTGCCAGGTTAGTGTACGACGCCATCTTTACCCCCAAACTGACAGTAGCACAACCTCACCATGGTCTGCGTTTCATCCAATGCCCTCTTTCTGACTACAGTTGACTCCACTGCCGTTTGATCACCGCCCCCACTCTCTGACTAGGGCCCAATTTAATAAAGCTGTTCATCGAAAAGTGGCATAGAACCAGTCACAAACAATATGACATTACAGGCCTCGAAAATAACCCACGGCACCCACAGCAATTGCTGTGGTGCCCTGTGCTTTTGCTGCGGTGCCCTTTGCAAAGTTCCAACACAAATTTAAACTTTTCCTCATAGAGTGACTGCCCCTTACCAGAGGAAAATTGCTGTGCCCCTTCAAGAGCAAAGTTCCAAGGCCTGACATTACATAGTATTTTGGCTGGTAACCAGTTTCTGCTAAGCAGCATTTTTCTTCTGTGCAATTATTTGCGGTTAACAGCGTTTTGAATTTATGCCCAGAGCATTCTTTCTGTGTTTTTGTTTTCAACCTGCTGACTCCTATGTTAATCTGCAAGGGGAATCATCGTCAGCCAATGTGCTGTTTTTTTCCTCTCCACCAACAATAGGGCTAGATAGCTCGGTTGGTAGAGGACCGTGTAGCGTAGCAAAATGCAACACAAAATGTATCAGTTGCTGCTCTAAGTTCACCATTTGCTGCTCAATATTAACATTGAGTGTGTACAAAACTTGTTTAGTCTAAATATTTTTGGCGTGCAAAATTGCTGGAACAAGAGTGAAATCACTCCCCGTGCCATCTCTCCTTCCTTCCCAGATATTCTTAACAGGACGACCTTCAACAAGAACGGTACCTACCCCTATTCGCTGGAGGCAAGATGCGACCGGGAGGACCTGTTGACCCATGGTGGCATTGAGGGCGCTGTTCGTTGCTTGAGGGAGAACAGAGGAGACGTGATGTTTGTTGACCACAAGACGGTGAAGAGCTTGCTCTTTGAGGACCCATGTAAGTTGCTTTCTGGCAAATTATCCAAACTAAAAAGACCTATTTATGAGTGTGTTTGTTTGTAACTTCTTTTTTTATTTTTTTATTTTATTTTTTTTTATAGCAATTCCCCCCAAACAAGGCTAAAAGCCACTCTTGATTAGGTGCTACAAGACGGAAACATAAGATGAAAAATTACTTTTCCATTATGTTTTTAACCGATGCACATGTAGTTATTAGATTGGTCTGTTTTTTGCCCTACAGCGATAATGAGTGAACTGTCACAAAATATAATCACGAGGTAAAGTGGCTTCACCTCGTGAAATGAAATGGAAAAGCCAGATTTCACGAAGTCGCACTCAAATAACCGAAATACATTCAATGTTTGTTTTATGTAACTCTCACATAGATCCTTGTCATTAGAAAATGGAAAATAGACATAGAAACTAGTCCACCCCACACTCTGAAAATTCTTTAAAAAACACCTCTTAAACAACATGGAGGACTCCATGTAGACACCAAACTTGTCCACCCTGATATGACCTTTCCTCGTTTGGACAAACAAGCGGGTAACGATTGTTTTGGAAATGGCGCTGTGAAACGTCCTATAACTTGTTCATATAGGTCTCCTATATTAAATGGCAAAATCGAGGATGACATGTGACGCCTGTACCACCAATCCAATGACTAGGATCTGTGTGTGCAATATACAATAAGTAGAGTACTTTCTTTGCTTTCCAATTTCTGTGCAAACAGTTCACATGAACCTTGAGTGGGATTCGAACCCCTAACCGTCCACAATCTAGAGCAGATACATTGTGCATTGACCAGCTAAACCAGCGTTCTCTCACTGTAGAAAGCTTGGAAAATCTTGAAGTCAATGGGCCACCAAAGCCAAGACTTTGGGGGGGGGGGTAGGGACCACTCGTGCTGTTGAGGGCTTGACTTTATTTTTTACTTGTGACTTCCTAGCTGAGACCCAGTACAAGCTTATCTGCAAGTCTGGTAGCCAACCTTTGCGTGAGTGGGAGACCAAGGATTGTCACATTAGCAAAGTGCCCCAGCCTACCGTCTACATCAGCCCTAAGAAGGTCGAGTTGAAGAGAGTCGTACAGGAAATTCTCGCCCAGGCTGTACAGGTATGCTTGGAATTCAGTCATGTGACTGTTTTGTCATGTGCCCATCAGAAGGACACGAGAAAGAGCAAGCCTGGCAAAAAGATTACAAGCAACGAATGTGCACTTTTGTGTTTTAAAAAACCCTGTTTTGTTTGCTTGTTTCGCAGACCCCAAAAACTAGTGTTAATGCTTGTTTCACAGACCCCAAAAACTAGTTTTGCTGCTTGTTCCGCAGACCCCAAAACTAGTTTTGTTTCTTGTTTCGCAGACCCCAAGTACTAGTTTTGTTGCTTGTTTCGCAGACCCCAAATACTAGTTTTGCTGCTTGTTCCGCAGACCCCAAAACTAGTTTTGTTTCTTGTTTCGCAGACCCCAAGTACTAGTTTTGTTGCTTGTTTCGCAGACCCCAAATACTAGTTTTGTTGCTTGTTTCGCAGACCCCAAATACTAGTTTTGTTTATGTATTGCAGACCAAAAAACGAAAAGTTTTGTTGCTTGTATTGCAGACCCATCCAAAAAGTTTTGTTGCTTGTATTGCAGACCCATCCAATAAGTTTTGTTGCTTGTATTGCAGACCCATAAAATTAGTTTTGTTGCTTGTATCGCGAACCTTAAAATAATAGTTTTGTCCCTTGTACGGCAGACCCACAGCAGACCTTAATAAACTAATTTTGTTGCTTTATGGTAGACCCACAACAGCAAGTCCGTCGGTGTCTTCAAGCTCTTCAGCTCTGAGGAGTACAACTGCCCGTTGGCTGGCCCCAGCCGTGACCTCATCTTCAAGGACGAGTCTAATGTCTTCATCAACATAGACGAGACTATCAAGCCCCATGCCGTGCCCTTCTTCACCGCCATGGAGACCATTGAGAAGCTGGTACCCAAGCCCACAGCTAGATTCTGCGTGACCACCGTCCCGATGTACGATGGATGCAGAAGATTCAAGGGAATGTTCGAGCAGATTGAAAGCGTGAGTGGACTTCTTTTGCTCATGAAGTTGCACTTTTTGGCTCAGTGGTTTTCTTTCCCTGCCTTTCACCTCTCTGGACCTCGATATAACAATTCTGCCTTAGCTGGAGCCTCACATTGGGTTGGGTTTTCAAGAAAAGCGTACTTCACCTTGGGTATTGCACCTGAGCACTCTTAAAATATTTCTTTCTATTGCTTGAATGTACGTTTGCAAATTTCTTTAAAATTTGTGACTGGAAAACATTAGACTGCGATTGTAAACATTCTGTATCGCCCTCTCTTGACAAGATTCAAACCTCTCTATCTCTCCTTTCCAAACCGCTGGATTTATTTGATTCTTTGTCTTGCGCTTGTACACAGACCAAGAACATCGCTTGGGGCTGCGTCCTCGCTCAGAGCAAGATGGAATGCATGAAGACAGTCTTGAACGGCTCCGCTGAGTTGATGACAGCAAACCCAGACGAAATCTTCACCGCTGGACGGGAATTCAAATTGCAGCCATTCTTGAGTCAGCAGTTTGACACCCTGACCCCGGTAAGTAAAGGTCTATTTTGTTGAGTTATTTTTTCTACTCTCCGGCCTGTAGCAGAGCTGCCAACTCTCCCTGATTCTGCAGAAAGTTTCCAGAAAATAAACCAATCTTTCCACATTATGAGGCACGCTTATGAAAAACTCCCTGATTATGGAAACTTTTTCCCTATTTTGTTGAATGTAATTCTGAGTACCATAATTGTGGTACAATAAGGGCATAGGGATGCAGTCGACTGAAGGATTATATCCTCACACTGAACCGTGCTGGTAAAGGATTGATTAAAGATCCTGGCTTTTCGTCGCTTGACAGCAAAGATTATAGGAGCACCGAAAGCACTGAAATGCAAATTGTCCACTGATGGCCATTGCAGCAAGCAACTCTTTTGATGCAGCAATAGATCCGTGCAGCAGTGACCATTGCTATCAATGATGTAAAAACACATTTGCTTGCTGAAATGTTCCAACAATAGATAAAGCAGTCCCCCCATTTTGTGCCGTCGGCACTCTGTAATTTGTACACTACAGTACTGACTCCTTACCACCCTTCGTTTAGACTGCTTGATTTTATACAAACCTTGGTTTGAAGATAGTTTTCTTCATTGCATCTGATGAAGTAGTGGTTGTTACGAACGCTTAATGCAGATATTTCTCACCAGTTATGCATTAAAGTGCTGCAATTTATTAACATTCTGCAGTTACTTGACCAATACGGCTACCCACCACTTGTTATACTGAATGTTATTACTCGTGGACAAAGTTCAGTCAAGTTCAAGTTGCAAACATTGAGTCTGAGTCCCAGGTTAGAGTCCAAGACTGTGGTCATCGTGACTCGAGCCCAAGTTAGAGTCATCAAAAGTGTGACTCAAATCCGAGTCAAAATCACAATTCTTCCAATTTGATATTAGATGTTCTGTGGTTATGCCATTCTCTTTTATCACTACTTAAAATACAGGTAGAAACTCTGAAATCTATCTTTTACTCTTAATATATAAAATTCTAATTTCAAGGTAACGTAGTTTATGTTGTTACCCAGAGTATATCCCTGATGTACTTTTTGCATTACAGCAAGTTGGGGACAAGACCAAATTTGACAACAACACCTACACGTACACCATCGGAGTGATGTTGAAGGAGAAACTCTTCCAGAAATACGGCAACGGAGTCCGTTTCCTGAACATGACCGGTCTGAAGACTTGCCATGCTGGCATCAGCGAGGTAAATGTTACACCCCTTGGATCATCACTGCTTAGCACACTAAGTCCATTCTTAACAGGAATTGGTTACCAGCCAAAATTTCATGTTATACGAGTTACTCCTTCCTGGTAACCTGCTAGTTCAGTTGGTAGAGCGCTGGCACGTTAATCCGGAGGTCGCAGGTTCAAGCAAAGTTTCGACCCACCATTATCAAAGATGTACCCAGTCAGTTTCCCTTGTGGTTTACTACTTGACATTTGTTCTTCTCCTACAGCTTTCCTCTTTCAAGCATCCCATCGGATGGCTCCTGGCCAACGGCACCATCCCCCGCATCGGCTCCGTCTTCGAGTCTGTCAGCCGCTTCTTTACCGACACCTGCCTGCCCGGTATGAACCTCAAATTCCCCTTCCTCTCCATTCTCTTCACAACCTCACTCATCCTCAAACACCTCCCGAGGCTCAGTACCCCGTCTCTGTCTGTAGTTTCCCTCCTGATGTCCCCAATGGTCCTGGGTTACTTCTTGCTCTCCTTCATCGTTATCCTGTGTGTGATTGTGTTTGTCCTGCTACCTGTTGTCGTCTTCCTTGCACTGTCCTTAACCCTGATTATTTTCGGTCTTTGTTTCCTCGTGTTCCCCCTAGTGATATTGATTGTCTTTCCGTTTGCAAATCTTTGCCTCTTTGTATTGTCCTTCTGTGCTTTTATTGTACCTCTTGCTCTGCTCTTGTTTGCTTTTGTCGGGTACGCAATCTCGTTTGTCCTATTGCTTTCGTAATGTAGGCATATTTGATTATTTGAGGGTTGTTACGATGACAATGGACTACGTCTTTCGCCTGCAGTATGTAGATCATGATTTCATGATCTATCATTTTCAACTTGAGATTTTAAAGTGAAACAAAAATTGAAATGTTATAGTTGATTTCCAGGTTCACTTTTGTTTGTCAGAGTATTTGTGGATGTGCAACTTTTTTGGTTTAACTATGAATTGTTTGCTGATCAAAACGTTTAGTTGTCAAACCACTGTTTTTTGCAGAACAACCACAACTCATAGTTTTATGACTATGATGTCTCCACAAAAATCACGAGATAGATGAGGTATTTCTAATGAATTTAATGTCAGAAGACAAAAAATTGGCTGTGAAATTAAGGGTGCAATAACACAAAGGAAAACAGTTTTCTGTGAGTACATTCATGGCAGAGTAAAGTATTGGCTAATTGTGGTAGATGTTTTGGTCGTATAATTACATTTACCAACTCATTTTTATAAAAGTAATTCTTTTATTTGGCATACTGAAATAATTTTCTCTACAGGGACTGGTAAAAGTACAAGTTAAATTTAAACCATGTAATTTCTGAAATAGTTTAGCGTTTTAAAGATAAAATACAGGATTGATAATTTTAAAAGATTTATATTTGCAATGAATTCAGATTCAATCTGAGAGCTCAATGATAACAAATTTCTTTCCAGCATAAATCCACAAGAGAATATATCCATCTGAAATAATGTCAAAGTTGAGGAAATATCATTTCATAGACATACAAAAAGCACTGTTGCTTCTTTTGATTGCCATAAATCAGCTTGAGATGAGTTTTTACAAAATCCAAGAAAGAACAAACAGCTTTTCATTGTTTTTTTGTTTTTTTTTATAAATGTGGCCACCGAGTTGGATGAAATGATCACATGTTTGCTGTACGGGGTGTTTAATCGAAATATTGTGGATGGGGGGATTAATGATCGCCTGGTTCATATTTTACGCAAATTGCAAAAGGGAAGCGAATTTCCAGGTTGAAATTTGGAAAACAGCAGGTACCTCATTGTTTGCGTCACGCAATAGCCTGTCCCAATGCGCATGATCGGTGCGCAAAGGATTCTGGGTAAAATACAAGTTCAAGCAACACTGGCATCCATTGAAGCAATGCAGTACACAACTATAAAACCTGGCTTAGTTGCATGTGAAAATTACAGCATGGCGTCCATCTTGGCAGCTTGATTTATTTTTAACCGTGCTCAGTTTCCCAAGATGCATTGCGGTATATTTTTCCCAAGATGCAATGCGGTACATTTTTAAGATGGTGTTTATGCATCTGGCCTATTCGCTTTGCAATCGCTTTCACTTGAAGTATGGGCCAGCCTTGAACTATTTCAAAAAAATGGAAGCGTAGTTTCACTAATTTAATCCCTGTTTGTTCGTTATTGGTCTTTATAAATTTGTTATCTGAAATAGTGCCACAGACTTAACAGTAAAAAAGTATTCAAAGATTTATCTTGAAATAAATAAAAATTAATGCTGCAATATTTGTCACAGTTCTCGTGCATATTGACTTTATTTGTTTTTGTAATTTCAAGGGGAAAATCCATAACTTTTTGCAATGAATAAATTCTTTCCCATCCTTCAAACGAAAAGCAGTCCTGAGAGATGTTGTGCACGTTCATACCAGGCTTAAGTTGACTGTGGCAATCAAAGTAAAGATACAGTAGGCCTGGTTTGTGAGGTCTTCAAATGCTCTTTCCTTGACTTTGACAGACTACCCTGTATCGGAAACAAAGAACAAAAACAGGTTCATCAATCCATCAATCAATTAACCAATCAATCAACCAATCCATCAATGAATCGATCAACCAACCAACATGTAGTTCCAAGTCCAATCAATACGAATACAATTAATATAAGGAGTTTAATCAAAAGTAGAATAGGAATTTGGGGCACGGCCAAATAAGCCCAGCTTGTGTGAGGAAGCTTGTTCCCGTACAAGAACTAACTCAATAGTATAGACAAAATAGACAGAGCACTGGACCAAAAAAGAAAAAAAACCAAACAAACAAACAAACAAACGTTTGTGATACAGAATATTAAACAACTAATTCTGCAGTGTTCAAACAAGGAAACAGGTTATTGGTAATTCACTTTCAAAAATTATACAGACGGTAAGTATTTCAGACGAAAATACAACCCTTTATTTCAACATACAGATTAAAAAAAAATACTGATTCTGCAAACAATGTCCAAACAATGAAGCAAGTTATTGGTAATTAACAACAATTATCAACATTTATGATGAAATGAACACTACTCTTCCCCAGGTACAGAGTTTTGTTTTGTCAACTTCAAAAACTTCTACAGATACTTATGAACTTGTATCTTTTTTTGTTTCACTCCAAGGTGCTGCACCAAGCAACTGGACCTGGGACAAGGATCTCATCCTCGGCCAGGAACTCAACTGGGGATTCCCCGGATTCTCCTTCTTCAACTTCACTGGCTTCGAGTGGTTCAACATGAACGCACCCAACACCTGGAACTACTACAACTGGAAGGGTATGTCGCCCAAGTTCTTCAACGTCTTCTTCAAGGACTTGCACAAGGATGAGGTTGACGAGTACTTCGCCCAGGGTGGACTTACCCACCTGCCAATCCTCGCCAAGTTGTTGAGTGCCGGGCCAAGAAGTGAGTGTCTAATAAATAACCAAACTTGCGTATCATAATGTTCAAATGCGCATCAAATAAACGAGACTCCAAACATGCTCAGCAGGGTTATCCCCATGCACAAGCTAATTTATTAGCTAAGTCAGTCCATTTTTCCATGAAGGTAAATGTAATGCTAATTTCTGGGGATATTACATGCAGGACAAACCACTTTGCGTTCACTTTGCGTGAAAAAGTCAAACACACTTTCGCTGGATTTAATGTTGCACTGCTTAACATTTCCCGTTCATCGTGGGGCTGGACTTGCTCAAATTATTTGATTCCCGTAATCACTTGAGTGTATGGCTTCTCATTAATCTCCTCTCCGACTTCACCCTCCCACTTCGCCCTCCCACCCAGGCCTGAGAGACCTGTCAAGCCGAATTGACCAGCTACCCGAGGAGATCCTTGGACTGGACGATGAACTCTTGACCCCAAGAGGTCAGCCTGAGGGTGAGACCAAGTTTGGAGGGAGCATGGACATCTTGCTGCAGAGACTCCAAGCCAGGAATCAGATGAAGTCCAGAGACTGGACTACACACAAGCGCCGCTCCGGAGAACGCAGGTAAGTTTCTTAGACCCATTGATGTTGAGGTTACCAGCCGAAGTGGTCATGTGATCCGTAGTTTTTTGCATGGTTCCCTGTAGTGCTGTATCTAGCCAGTCAATTTTGTTAGGACTACTTTTTCTACCGACAACCAGAGACCAGTTTCGTTGAGCTGTTAAAGCGCAAAAAGTAAATAAGTATTAACAACTTCACTTACTGGAATAAGGTTACCAACCAAAGTACCATGTCATAGGTACTATTTGTGACTGGTATCCTGCTTATTTTTGCTTAGCAGAATTTTTTGGGGGCACTATTGTCTGTTTAAGGAAATTGGGCCCGGTGCTCATTGTTTTCTACTTAAAAATGAATATTAACAGTTTGGTTGCACTATTTTCTGTGCAAGTCATTCAGCAAGTGTCGACAGCCATTTTCAAATTCAAGGCTAATAGCTTACCTGAATAGGGCAGTTTTAGCAAGGTAGTGGGAAAACAAAGCTCAAGGGCAAACTCTGGCAACCAAGTAACAGCCTCGTCGTTTCCTCTCTGTGTTTAAAATTCAGCGAACAAGAGGATCCCATCCTGTCCGCACTCTTCGGCCGCCTGAATAGCCAGAGATTCAACTTTGAGGAACAGCTAACCGAGGTGATGGAGTACGTCAATGAGGCACCATCCATGATCGACTACAAGCTGAAGGAGAACAGCTGGATCAACCACCCTGCTGTCAAGGTATTCCAGAAGGAAAGAAACAATACAATTAAGATAGAAAATTTAAGACCAAGGCAAGGTCTGGGACTGTAGCCTTGTGTAAAGCGTTGGAAGATATTTGTATATTTTGATATCCCCAAAACTGCATTTTAGTTTTAAAATTTCCTATGTTTTATGAAGTTGCATCTCAAAAGGGGACTGTGATGGAAATGGGACCCTTATTTTTCTTCTTATTGAGCGGGGAGGGAGGAGGGAGTAATGACTGAAGATGGTGATGGACTTGGTGTGTGATAACGTAGATCATCATACATCCCAGAAAGTAACAGATACAAAGAAATTTGTTGCAATGTATCAATACTGTGTCATGTTTTTGTCGCCATAGAGCTTCCTTCAGGTATACAGTCGCCGCTTTATCAACGTTGACTTGTTCGACAACCTGGAGATCCGTGAACAAGAGTTCAACCGTTACTTCAACCCTCTCTGGCTCTCCCCAAGAATTGAAGAGTTCCTGCAGACCACCAAAGTCCACCAGGAGAAACTCTGCAAGGCCTGTGCCGGAGTCGGTGCTAGCAACTGTACCGAGACCCCCCAGGAACCCTTCTCTGGCTTCAGAGGCAGCCTGGAGTGTCTGAAACGCCAAGGTGGCGACATCGCCTTCCTGGAAGCCCACAAAGCCAGAACGATCCTGAGAGAGGCAGAACTGAGGGAGAGCGAGATTGCGTTGGTGTGCCGCTCCGGTGAGGTGATCGACTTCACCACCAACGAGGATGTCCTGAAGAGGTGCAGCTTCGGGGAGGTGCCATACCCCGCTATCTTGACAGCCTACAACAAAACAGGTTTGCAATTCCTAATGTTAATCTGTGTTTTCAAGTCAAACTCTTCACTCATGTGGCTATCTTGTTTTAGAACTTAGTTATTTCCAAATGTTTTGAATGTCTTTGTAGTGCATTGTGTTGCCGTGGTTCCACTGGTCTTTGTAGTGTATGTGTTCTCGTGGTTCCACTGGACTGAAATTGGGCCAGATCAAATGCCAATTTCAGTGACTTGTCCTTCAAATCAAGCATTTTGTTCTGTGTTCTGCGATAAACAGTTCCAAGTCTTGAATTTGTTTGTAATGCTGTAAGTTATGGTGTTTTTTTTCTTCAGGAAGCTGGCGTTGGAATGTCACCAAGGCTTTCTTGGAGGCACAAAAGCAGTACAACCTCTACCAGATCAGTGACTTCACCATCCTGAACCCCAGGTCCTTCAAGCTTCAGCCGGTATCCCTCATCAACCAGACCTACGAGGTCTACCTCCAATCCATGCTCCTCCGCTCCTTTGAGGCACTCGTCAAGCCCTCATCATGTAAGTACTTTCTAACCCTCCTACTGTCTGACCATTTAATATCATCCATTATGGTTTTGAATGAAAGATAAATTATACCAGTCTGCAATATGATATCATGATGAATGCATCTACACAGTACACTCATGTACACAACAGTTAAGCCATCATACACAGCAACTCTATGGTTTCAAAAATTATTAAATTTCTGGTAAAAGCCCAAGGATGCTTCATAAGTGAACTTAATTACTGTAGCTCACAAGCCTGAGGAAACCTGTAAACAAGGGTGCTCGCTATGAACCAGAAACACCAGGGTTAACCCCTACTCTTTCATGATAAGTGTTTTTGGTTCTTGCACTACCAATCCTAGTACACGGGACCTACGGCTTAATGTGCCATCCAAAGAAAAAAAATATATTATGGTAAAGCATCTTGCTCAAGGACAAAAGTTCCACGACCGGGACTCGAACTCTTACTTTGATTGGAAACACTAGAGCTGGTTGATATTCGCTGTCGCTGTTCTAAACAAGTATGGATTTGACATTCTTGATGAAAACACTGCGACATGTTTTTTGCTGTTTCTCAACAAGTAGACAAGGTATTCGACTGAAACTTTCACATTCACAGGTGGCTTTTATTGTACCTTTCTTGAAAATTTTGCCTATTAATCAGCACTACATTGAAAGAGACCAATAGATGTACATAGCTTTAACACGTGAAGGAGACAAACTCGCACACTTTAATGGGTCCCAATGTTCGCATCTGCGCGAGACTTGCACAGTCTATTGATGACACGACCTTTTATGTGGCTGCTGGGTCACTTAATAAAGTCTCGTTAATTTCTGCCCTCTAAGATGACTGGTGGAAGGAGAATACCAACGTCTGCCACGGGGAGACCTACACCAACGTCTTGACTCAGAGGAACGGAACTTGCAACGCCATCGTCAAGGATGTCACATGCTCTGGCACTCCAACCCCCATCGTCATGTCTGTCGGTCGCATCGGTGAGAAGAAGAAGGTCTTGGTGCCAATGTGCAGGTAACTTCGTAAGACGGATGGGGGACTATAATATCGCGCTAGTGGGTGTGGCTTAATTCCATCATAAGCCACGCCCAATTCATTCAAACTGGCTTCCCCGATTACCAGATGCCCATAAGCCCTAAGTTTGTCCATATACATCCAAACTAAACAGTGCACTCCTATAGCGTCCACCATATCTCATAAGGGCTAAAAGGAGTTGCACTGAGCTTGGTTTTTTTTTGGGGGGGGGATTCATAGTTATGCAAGAAAAGTTTAATAACTGGACTTGGCTTTTACGTATGCACTTCAAAGACTAGGGTCCTCTTAAAATTAAAAGTTTCTGTCATAAGAAACGCTTAAAAACGATGATATTTTTGTTTGTGTTTTGTTTTGTTATTGTTTTGTTTGGGGTTTTTTTTTTGGGGGGGGGTAAAATTACACAGGAACATATGCCAGCTTTTGAGCCAGAAGTAGCAAAAATCTGTGGGTGTGCAGCAGATACACACACATGTGATGTTAATGATTTAAGGTGAAAGTTCAAATTCCATCACTCCCTGGAGATTGACAAATTGAACATTGGTTTGTTGACCCCTTTAAATAGCTCACTGTGGACCTATTTCCAAGACCTGCTGAGGATATAACTTTGCTTAGCAAGAACAAAATTGCTTGACAAAAAAATGGTTACCTGTCAAAATGCTATACCTTGTGTACTTAATGTAATTGGTTCTCTGCTCTTTTGGTTCTCTGCTCTTTTTTCACTTAGCAGGAAAAATATTCTTAGCAGTGTTTCTGCAAAGATAAGCTCTATCTATGAAAACCTGCCAAGGTGTTGACAGTTATTTCTTGGTTAACCCCCCCCCCACTCCCAAAGTTGACCATGAAGCATTTCTTATCAATCCACTACACTTCCTCCGTAATTTCTTTTGGTTATAGTCATGATGGCAACTGTTTTGATAATATATTCCTAGAAAATTTCCCTCGTCATATTTTTCAAAAATCAAGGCAAGTGAACTAATGATCAAAATTCATTTGAATCCCTGATTGTTATTCTCTCTTGTCCTCTCTTGACCACCAACAGCCGCCCGACCAAGTTTGTTCGCCAAATGGCCGAGTACACCTGCGAAACTGGTGCCACTTACCTGAAGACCACCATGGTGCCCACCGCCTGCGAGTGCGTCCCCTGCGAGGAGTACACCACTCAGCCCTCATGGAACAACGACTACTTCTGGCAGCAGCCGGAGCATAAATATCTCCCCACTCAGAATGAGGAGATCCACAACCTCTGGGGTATGACATCTTTGTCTCTAGAAACTTTAAGTGATACTTTTGTGAAGTCCAAGCTTAGACAATGTTCTCACATTTTCACAGCTACCTTTAGTCCAGAATTTCAGCTTAAAACAAAAGAAATGCTGATGAAGGAGCACTAATTTTCTACTGTCCCTCCAGAAATTTTAAGTGATACTCTTGTGAAGTCCAAGCTTAGACAATGTTATCACATTTTCACAGCTACCTTAGTCCAGAATTTCAGCTTAAAACAAAAGAAATGCTGATGAAGGAGCACTAATTTTCTACTGTCCCTCCGGCAGTGTTGCACATCACAGTATGCATCTAATTATTTTGCAACATATAGTAAGACTCTTTTTGTCTGCACAAAGCTGAATGACAACTGATTAAATTAACACTTAGAAAATAGTGTTAGCTGTTGCAAACTGCTTACCAACCAGAAACACCTATGGTATAAATGCGAAAGAATGTTACTGGCCTGACGTTTCGACCCCAGCAGTCTCGAGAGTCTTTCTCTTTAGCCTTCGAAAAAGACCCTGCTAGGGTCGAAATGTCGTCCATTATTTATTTTTTAAATTAACACTGCCGTCACTGTTAAGTTAACACTGTATGGCATTCCTGCTGTCGTGCTACAAGTGTTTTAGTTTTTTCTACTCTCTTGACCGTTACTGCTTTTGCATTTTCACTATTTGTTTTTGTAAAAACTTTGGACAAAAAAAGGGGATTTCGAAAAAGGAAACAAAAATCACTGTAGCTTATGACCCACACAACGGGTTAAGCCTAGATTTTGACAGGCTTGTTATTTCATGTACATGTATATGGTTGATCACACATTAACTGTCTGTGACTATTTTGTCAGCTCTACCAATCCTGTTTACTAAGCTTGAACAGCTTTTGAGCTACTTGATTTTTGTTTTCTTTTAATAAATAAACTTGTATCTTAACCCTCCAGTTTAATTTTCTCTTCTCATTTGCCTGCTTCCCCCCCCCCCCCAGGTAACGCTGAGCTCTGGAGTGACCGATCCCTGACCCGCAACTTCGACCTCGACGATGCCATCACCGACTTGAAGCAGATCACACGCGTGGGCCAGACCACCACCAAGGAAATGCCCTCATGTGAGAAGCCATGGACCGGGGACATGTGGCAACGCGAGTGGTTCCCACAGCAGAGCAGCGTCCCCGTCTGTGAACAGAAGGGCAAGACAGAGGCTGTCAAGACCATCCAGGCTATCATTCAAATGGAACTGGAAAAGGAACTCTAAAGCAATGTCACTAGATCTTTCAAAATCATAGGTCGGCCATCTTTGTCTGGTGTCCTGTATACACTATGACTGAATGTAAATCAGTTCTCATTTCATATCAATGCACCAGACTATTTTTTCCTTATGACCACGGTTTGGTTACATTGGACTGAATGGAAGGAGAAAAAAAAAATGGCCGCTCCATGATTTTACAGACTACTCTGCTTATGACTAACATATAGAAGTACACATTTTATTTTGTTCAAAAAATGTTTAAACAATTTTTGTAAACAAGTTTAGATTATATGGCTTTAGCCAACATTTAGTAACTGAAAAAAGAAGGATTTAGTCACTTATTGCCATTTATGAAAAAAACTTTAACCTATTTTTCAATGCATAAAATGGTGTAATAAATTTCTCAAAATCCCTGTTTCACATCCAGGTCAAATTTTTAACCAAAGTTATAAAAAACAGACACAATGGATATACATGATAGTAACAGTTTTGTTTAGTTTTATTTTCATTTTTAAAGTTAAGAATGAAGAATTTTCAAATTCCACTACAGACACAAGTTTAAGCCATGCACGCTTTTGTCTTGGTAAAAAAACAAACAGTTCAGGCACTATATATGATATCCACAATGGAACAGTCCGACTTCTGCTATGATCACAAACAGTGGAGTATTTGTATCTATTAAGAGTTTGATTTTGTAATTGATTATTAAAAATTGTTTTTTTATATTGATATATTTGAATAAAAATTTGTAGTTTTAAACACAACATATAACGGGCATGCATTATTGTCTATTATTTTGTAGTTGGTCAAACTTTTTAATAAAGGGATCGTATGCAATTTTAGGGGCGAACATACCAAGGAAATTTCCATTGCAGGGTGCACTAAATAAACAGAAAATCATGTGCAAAGCCTCATGAACAAAATGTAAATACACATCTTTTTCTGTAAATCAAAGATTTGAAGGTCGTGGCTTTTATGATTTGTAGACAAATGGTCCAATGTTGTGCCCCTGGGGTTGTTGGCATCCAACTTGGGGCATTTAAGGTACACTAGCCCTCTAAAAATTACCCTACTTTGTTGACAAGTGTTGGGTCATTTTTCCAAGATGGAGTCTGGTCAGGGGAGTGTTTTTACTTTAAATGAGCATAGCTTAACAACTGTATGGGTAACCTTTTTAAAATTGAAAACAAAAGTGAAGTTTAGTTCCAACAAATATATCTGCTTTGATTTTGGTACCCTGAGAGACTTTTGAATATTTTTTGAGTATTTTTGAATTTAGCATTTAGCATTGGTTGGTATGGGGAGCATATTCTGTGGGGTGCCTCCTGCAAGATGGATGTTCTTGACAGGTCTGCTGCCACCTAGTGCCTCTGAAATGCCTCTGGGAATGAACTCTGACCTTTGCCATTGCTCTAGAACAGGTCTACTGCCACCTAGAGCCTTTGAAATGCCTCTGGGATTGAACTCTGACCTTTGTCATTGCTCTATAACAACCTACACATCATAAGAAGCTGTGCAATGCAATGAATCACATCACCCAGTTTAGAGTGGGGACCCCTCCAACCTTTGACCTCAACCTCTGACCGCAATGGATATCAAAAGGTGAGAATAGCTCAAGATTGATGCAATAGGGAGTATCAGAAAAGAGTTGTAAACAGTGTTTCGTTGACAAATGTCAGTTTTACACGAATATTTAATTTTATTTTTTTGAAATTGCTTGGATGATAAAATGAACACGTTCATGGTAAAAACAGTACAAAACAACCTTACAAAAATTTCATGCGAAACTAACAATTTGTCACTGGTCTCTCAATCCTCCAAAGACTTAGTACGCAAACTTGTGCATTGTTTACTACTCCTCTCCCGAGACAGACTACACACTCTTCCCAAAACGCATTGATTTGAAATGTGTGATTTCAAGAATTTAGGCTTATGTAGTACCTTTAACTCGTGTACCATTTCATTTGTGACTGTATTTCTGCTTCTTTTAGCTCAGCTGACTTTGACTTTAATATGAAATTGGGGCATGGTGCCTCCCCCTCCCCAAACCCCCACCCCCACCCCCACCCCCATCCACACACACCACCCTGACCCACTGGATTAATATACACCCTGCTATTCAAAAGTTCTTATAAATTACCACGGTTAGTGAGTGGTGAGGTCAAAAATCAGACTAAAATTACAAATGTCAATCAATAAACATCTATATATATTTGCTTAAATAACAAAAGAAAGAAAAAAAGAAAAAAAAAGAAACATGCAAATTAGTAAAACTGTATATAGAGGTGGGAAATTTCTTCCTCCCAATGAAAACGGTGTACATTAAGATGTACAAATCATGAAAATGTATTGCTGTCACCTTAAAGTTTGATAAGAAATGTCTTAATAGCTTGTAAGTATAAAAACAAAACTACACTTTAGATAAAGTAACAAGTTAAACACTGATGTATATTATATACAACATTGTAAGTTGGACAATGTTTACAACTTCAAAGTCCCATGTACAACTTTTAGGGGCACCGTGATTGCAGTACAAAAACTTATGATATAAGCAAAGATTTTAGAGCATGGAAGGCACAAGTTGGGGAAAACTCTGACTGAAATGTGAACAGTTCACTGGATGCCATTTCAGCAAGCAACTCTTTTGATCTGAAGCAATAGATCAATGCAGACAATGGCCATTGCTATCAATGACATCACAAAACATATTTGCTTGCTGAAATGGCGCCCACACATATTTCACGTTCCAGTAACAGATGGAGCTTCAGTTCTCCATCTTGCCCTTTCGGCTCTATATTCTTTGGATACAAGTCACACGTATTGAACCATTGTACTAACGTCACACTCACCTCTTTGGAAACTTAAATGACTGTAAAAATATGAATCGTGTAAACGCTGCATGGCCTAAAATACACACTACACCTTACACAAGGACATTGACTCCCAAATTGGTGCCACAACAATTATTGTGGTAATGACATCAGGGCCCAATTTCATGGCTCTGCTTACCGAATTCTGCACTTGTGACCACCATTCTTCGCATACTGTGCAAGCACCAAATTTAGGTGTTAGCTGTGTAAGCGAAGAATGCCTAGAAATGTGGAATAGGCACGTGCATTTAAGCAAAAATTTCCTGCTAACCTGAGAAGTATGCTTGGCATAAGCGCAGCATTCCCAAATCTTTGCCAACAAATCTTTGCCAACGGTAATAAGCAGAGCCATAAAATTGGGCCCAGGTAAATTGGGACAATAAGAAAATAAGTGGTACATGTACATTGTACATGTGAGAACCCTAGTTCAAGGTGACAGCAATACGCTTCTTTATAGTACATTTTCAAGCAGAATGATAATCGGAATATTTACATCCATATACAATTTGGAGTCAGTGGGTATCATAACTTCGCAGGTGAAAACTGTATCGAAGCCTCTACCTGACAGGAGTTGTGGTTATGCCGCCAATTTCATGAAACTTTACGCAACTGCGTGGGTCCACTTATGCAACAGTACTTGCAGAAGCTGTGCACCACTCACCCATGATCTTGCACAAATCGACTCACGCAGTTGTGCAAGTTTTTTTGAAATCAGCTGCTGTTTTTCGATAACATCAGTTTCATTGATAAGTGGTAATCATAAGCATAATTTAATTTATACACGTAGATCAGGTTTGCTGGTACCCTGTATCCTTAGCAATGGACATTACGCTTTACCACAAGACTGTGAAATAGTAAATCATTTATTTGGGGGGGGGGGGGGGTCAAACATTTTGTTTTTAAATCAATAAGACAAAATTTCTGAGCAAACACTTTAGATAATATATATTTTGTAAAATGCTGTGAAGACAAGAAATCCACAGCTTTTATATAATTTATGCTCTATAGCCTTTGTGGTAAAGCATAGATCCTATCATGGTGGCCATTGGGAGACTTTTGGGGACACTAGGTGGCAGCAGACTTACCAGTTAAATTTATTGCCCTCTGAAGTGCATGTGGGTGCTTAAAACAACTATACACAATGGAAATTTTACACAGTAAGCCTGCCATCTAGCATCCCAAACTCTCCCACTGCCATAACAGCAAACCTTAGTAAATTGCACGTTGCAAACGCAGAAAAAACATAAATCCATCACAATTCAAGGCCACCTTGCCCCCCCCCCCAATCCCCCAACCCAAAAGCCTTAAGACTCCACAAAGTGCTACACAACTGTCCTTGTGACTTTCCGAGCCATATCTTTCTTTTTCTTAAAGGGCAACGCCATTTTTCTCCCTCATGAAAAATTGTGAATATTCAAATAGGCTTTACTTATAAGGCAATGACATGACCTAGGCCCAATTTCATAAAGCCTGCAAGCACAAAAACTTGCTGAGCAAAGATATATCTTGCTTAGCTGAAACAGGTTACCAGCCAAAATTCCATTAAGTTTACATTGTTACGACTGGTGACCCACTCATTTTCTGCTAAACAGCTTTATGAAATTGGGCCTTGTTGCACACCTGTCCACTGCTTCATGAACTTTTGGGCCTGTGTTTGCATTTTTTTTGTATTCATAGAAAATTTAAATTAAAAACCAAAATATAGTACTTTTGGAATTACTGCAAATTTAGAAAGGAGTACTGCATCTCTCTACTTGATCAGGTGAACTTTAAACTTTTGAGTTATTTGCATTTTATTGAGGTTGATTTTAAAAAGTTAACACATGAGGGCGCCATTTCAATACAACCATAATTCAAGTGAGGGCAGCATTTTAGGGTTTTTCTTCTTTTCTTGAAGGAATGTTGGTATTCAACATGTTCAAGTCCCATTGCCCATAGGAATGTGTTGAGTTTGAAGCAAGGCCTTTTCCTGTGGGGTTCTCGAGTCAGATCATTTTCAGACTCCCTCACCCGGAGAAAGGCTGTGTCCAGGTATTTTGTTACTAATCCATCTGGACTTGCTTAAATCGGAGAAAATTTGATGAAAATGGTCACAGATGAGCCACAGCAGAGCGGCCCACATTATAATAGAAAGTGCCTTTAGTATTGGACCTTGTGTGGGGAAAATGAGATAAGATCAACCAAAGTTTCATGTCTTCCTGTTTAATTGGTTGCAGAGGTCAAAGGCCACCAGACAGGAACACACGAATGCAGTCATTTATGAGGTAAGGCAAATATTTTAGAAAAAGAGGGTTCCCTGATTTAAACATCCTCACTGGGACATGATTGTTCCAATCAAGGTTAACATGTATCCTGATTGGGATGAACATATCTTGATTGGGATAAACATGTATACTAATTGGGATACGCATGTATCCTAATTGGGATACGCATGTATCCTAATTGGGATACGCATGTATCCTAATTGGGATGAGCATCCTATTTGGGATAAGCAAGTATCCTAATTGGGATAAGCAAGTATCCTAATTGGGATAAGCAAGTATCCTATTTGGGATAACCATGTACCCTATTTGAAATAAGCATGTATCCTATTTGGGATAAACATGTATCCTGTTTGGGATAAGCATGTATCCTAATTGGGATAAGCATGTATCCTGTTTGGGATAAGCATGTATCCTATTTGGAAGGGGGGAACCTAATTTGGATAAGCATGTGTCCTAATTGGGATAAACATGCATCCCAATTGGGATAGTATTCACCCATCACAGGAAAAGGCTAGAAATATTCACTGAACCACAAGCCAGAGTCCAGTACACTTGTATTAGCCTTGGGCTAGCCTTGCGCTATTTTAAGCTACGCATCACATTTGCTTGAAGATAAGTTTGTATGTGTTTGTGGAATACGGAAAGATCTAGCGTGTGTGCAACCCATATCCAACTTGTCCTTCAGCCTCATTGGGTATGATATGGGACACAGATGGGCTATATCTGTCCACATTCCAGTCACGCTTCTGTGATAACCAATAGTTCTGTCCACCTATCTGGACAGGTAAGGATATAACTTGACCAAAAAATAAAGTGCCAAAAATGGCATTTGGAAACAGTATTTTTGAGCTATGACCTATGGCTGTAGTGGAGATTGAAGTATTTGACGAGGGTTCAATTCCAGATTAAAGTAACCATCACCAACAGCGTTTTACGATGACAACAAACCCTGTGAGTGCCAAATTAACTGGTGATGGCGATATTTAAATAAGTAAATATCGGTACCTTTATAATAGTGATTGGTCTGGTGAATTATTGGTTTCATTTCACTTCTGTTTACAATATTTACACATTTTAGTATGTTTTTGAGAGCTTTGCTTTGCCTTCAGTTGGAGTCATTTTTATAATGAGGAAAGGAAGATTTATATATGATTTTGTGTCATAAATACAAATAATGTGATTAAATATCGATGTCAACATTTGTATAAGGTATGCAAAACACTGAATACAACATCTAGCTACTGACATTCCATGTATGTAAAAAAGACATGTAATAGAGATACAGCATTTCACAAAGACTGGGAATTTTAAGTTGTCTTTGTTCAAACCAATATTATTCTTAAAAAATGTCATAACCAGTTTCCCTTAGTGGCTTATTACTTGATGATAGAAATATAAAATCACATCCCCATAAGGTGATCCCGTGGCTGCCGCTTCCCAGGTTGTATTGCAAACTTGGGTGTGATCCCTGGCTACACGGCAATTACAGGTTGAATGGCTTCTGACTGGCACCCCCCAAACAAAGACTGCCAATGTAAGGCTAGATAGCTCAGTTAGTAGAGCACCAGCATGTGAATCAAGAGGTCGTAGGTTCAAATTCCGCTTGTTACAATTTTTTCTTTGTTGAACCCAAAAATAGTTAGAATTTACCCTTGTGGTTTAGTACTAGATTAAAAGTTGAGTACAAGACTTAACTCTTTCTGGGCATAGGGCGTAAGCACAAAGTATGATTACAGTAAAAACCATCTGAATTTTCTTTAATCTGAAAACTTTTTAGTGTGTTAATTGCATCAGGGATAAGAACATTATTATTATTTTTTACCCTACACCGATGTGTGGTAATCACTGTAAAGTTTCCAACAAGCTATCTTTATATACAACTTTAGTTCCCCCCCCCCCTGAGCCGAGTCCTGCAAAAATAAATCCACAGGTGTACTACCCAGGTGGGATTTGAACCAATGACCACATCACCCCAATTCTAAAGCACAGGGCTCGAATTGGAAGTAAAATTCCTACAAGACCACAGAGTCTGTAGCTCAAAATCTTTACTCGACCAGAATTTATTTTACATGACCAGAATCTAAATGACTAAGAAAGAACAGTGAGGTATTACTATTCAATTGAAAAAACACACGACAGCTGGACTTGTCTGGTCATGAGTTTTAACTGGTCCAATGCTAAAATCAATAGCCTCTGGCCTGCAGGCCAGTTTAAAAATTTGAGCCCTGGAGCAGATTTCTTACTAGACCAAAGACTGGACAACCACTGAGTGGTCCGGTGAAAAGAGACCATTTTAAATCCTGTAATTAGCAGCAGGTACCGCAACAATTTAATAGATGTGCACTTGTAGAGTAATACTTGCATTGGGGATCAAGAATGTTATCTTGTTTTACCCAACAACGAGTGTACACAGTGCTTAATCCCAATGTCCATCAGGACTCAATTTGATGGTTCTGCGTTAAGCAGAGCCATGATATTGGACTCTGGTTGTCTATCGCTTATTTAAATTGTATCGTATGGAACCATCAGCCAATGAGGATCAGCCCAAGCTGGCTGAAAAAAATCACTGCCAATCATGATACAAGAATTGTTGAAAAAAATTAATATTTGCACATTGACAATTTATTCAAGTTTCTTAACCCAAATCTGCCTAACTTCGGGATTTCCCATACAACATACAAACGCTGTAAGCACGGAGCTTACCCGTAAATGTACAAGAAGTTAGTGTCTTTCTTTATACTCTATTTTTCTAGTAATATGAAAGGGGGAACTTGGCAAAATATTTATCACATTAAAGAGAACTATGTGCTCATTCCAACAGTATACAGTTTGTTGGGGTATGTTTATTTGCAAGGCAGTAAAGAATTGCTGTTTACTGTAATGCACCAATAGGCCTTGCATGGGCTTAAAGGCAGGAACAGTGTTTATGTACTGTTACCAGTCAGGCCGATATGGGTTGAAGATTTGCGATACAATTTGTTTTGGAAGGGGTAGTGGATATTCCTCCTCCACTTCCCTCCCACCCCAACCGCCCCCCCCCCAAAAAAAAAATAAAAATTATGATGAAGATAATCAAACGACAATTTATTTTCTGGGAATCACTGCATCAATTCTGATCACCTGGTCTCAGCTTGCAGTGATTAAGGTGTTGGATCTCGTCTGCATAACCACTTTGGTCAGGATGTCGCTCCGGCACAGCGGGCACAGATGGAGGGTCTCTGAGCAACCATTGCAGCAACAAACATGCCCACAGTTCAGGAACAGGGTGTCGGACTGCCGGGGTAAAAAGAAGAAATATATGAATGAGTTACACCATAAACCCCCGTACCCTCCCAAATCCTCTTCAGGAAGTTAACTGGGCCCAATTTCAGGGCTCTGCTTACCGCCAAATTCTGCGTTTACGATCACCATTCTCCGCTTACTGTTCAAGCGCCGAATTTATGCGCTAGCTGTGTAAACGAAGAATGCCTAGAAATGTGGAGTGCGCACGCGCACAAGCGAAAATTCTCTGCTAACCTGTGAAATCTGCTTGATGTAAGCGCGGAATTCCCTGCCGATTCTTTGCTTACGGTAAACAGAGCCATGAAATTGGGCCCCGATTGTGGAGGAATGAGGACTGCTGGAGCACCTCTTGTGACAAATACAAGATGATCACCCCACAAATAA
The DNA here is from genome assembly GCA_023634235.1 of Pisaster brevispinus. Classification (NCBI taxonomy): domain Eukaryota; kingdom Metazoa; phylum Echinodermata; class Asteroidea; order Forcipulatida; family Asteriidae; genus Pisaster; species Pisaster brevispinus. The sequence continues at coordinate 3,015,261 of JAMKCF010000025.1, forward strand.
CCTGCTTTAGTCTCTTTGTTGCCTTCCTGTTTTGGAGAGTGAATTTCTTGTGAAATTTGTCTGTTTTGGAGAGTGAATTTCTTGTGAAATTTGTCTGTTTTGGAGAGTGAATTTCTTGTGAAATTTGTCTGTTTTGGAGAGTGAATTTCTTGTGAAATTTGTCTGTTTTGGAGAGTGAATTTCTTGTGAAATTTGTCTGTTTTGGAGAGTGAATTTCTTGTGAAATTTGTCTGTTTTGGAGAGTGAATTTCTTGTGAAATTTGTCTGTTTTGGAGAGTGAATTTCTTGTGAAATTTGTCTGTTTTGGAGAGTGAATTTCTTGTGAAATTTGTCTGTTTTGGAGAGTGAATTTCTTGTGAAATTTGTCTGTTTTGGAGAGTGAATTTCTTGTGAAATTTGTCTGTTTTGGAGAGTGAATTTCTTGTGAAATTTGTCTGTTTTGGAGAGTGAATTTCTTGTGAAATTTGTCTGTTTTGGAGAGTGAATTTCTTGTGAAATTTGTCTGTTTTGGAGAGTGAATTTCTTGTGAAATTTGTCTGTTTTGGAGAGTGAATTTCTTGTGAAATTTGTCTGTTTTGGAGAGTGAATTTCTTGTGAAATTTGTCTGTTTTGGAGAGTGAATTTCTTGTGAAATTTGTCTGTTTTGGAGAGTGAATTTCTTGTGAAATTTGTCTGTTTTGGAGAGTGAATTTCTTGTGAAATTTGTCTGTTTTGGAGAGTGAATTTCTTGTGAAATTTGTCTGTTTTGGAGAGTGAATTTCTTGTGAAATTTGTCTGTTTTGGAGAGTGAATTTCTTGTGAAATTTGTCTGTTTTGGAGAGTGAATTTCTTGTGAAATTTGTCTGTTTTGGAGAGTGAATTTCTTGTGAAATTTGTCTGTTTTGGAGAGTGAATTTCTTGTGAAATTTGTCTGTTTTGGAGAGTGAATTTCTTGTGAAATTTGTCTGTTTTGGAGAGTGAATTTCTTGTGAAATTTGTCTGTTTTGGAGAGTGAATTTCTTGTGAAATTTGTCTGTTTTGGAGAGTGAATTTCTTGTGAAATTTGTCTGTTTTGGAGTGTGAATTTCTTGTGAAATTTGTCTGTTAACTTATCGTGCCTTCAATGGTCCTGGCAACATTTCTTGCCTCATTCCTTCTCCCTCTGTCACTCCTCCTGGTCTACGATCATCTAGAGCCCCCTAGACTTGTTGATCCTCGATCCAACAAGTCAGGGGGTCAGGCCATTTGCTCCAGCTGCTCCTCGTTTGTAGAATTCGTTACTGCTCCACATACATCGTTCCTTAAGTACTTTTAACTCTCAACTCAAAACGGATTTGATGTCTCTAGCCTTTTCTCGCTCATTGTAATTGCATTTTTTATTGTCGTTTTTCCATGTACTCCATGTATGTATTGGGACAGGACTGTGGTAGAGTTGAGAGCGTTTGGTTTGAACCAAGCATCACAGAATATTTCCATTATTTCTACTCCTGTTTGTTGGGTCAAGAGCATTCCTAAAACCTACTCAACTCCTTAGGAGTATGAAGCACCGGAATCCAAATCGATACTCAATGCAGTTAATCTAACACAGGTACCCATTTACTCCTGGGTGATGAGAAGCAATTTGACTTAAGTGTCTTTCTTGTGGCTATAAGTCATGGCCAGGATTCGAACCCACACTCTTGCAGACCCAACCATAGGAACTTGAGGCTGACGTGCTTACCCTATCAAAAAAGTTGGGAAGGTAGTGCATTCTGCTCGTAACCAACCAGGCTCCTAGTGGATGATACCCTTCCCTACATCTTCACGGACTGTGAAGGGGGTAACCCTGTATCAGACCCAGGAGTAGGTGGCAACGTGCCTCTGGTGACAGTTGGTCTGGGTTGACAGCCCAAATCAGTTAAGAGTAGCACTCACCTTGAAGTGGCCGTCCGGCCTTGTGAGTTGGGCGATATCTCATTAAAAAAAAAACCCAGCCACTATATACATTGGAGAATAAAACCAATTGCTTACATTTTCTTCCATACAGACAACGCACTCGGCGTTCACCCTGACCGTCACGTCCCTGACGAAGGCATTTGATGCAGCTTCACTCGCAGTGGCTTCATCCATGACGGGTGCCGAGGGGGCTTTCTCAGGCATGTCTACCTCCAGCTTCTTAGTCTTGGCCGAGGCTTGACTGGTCTCTTGTCGGTAATCGGCAATTCTTGCCAAGATGGCTCGACGAAGGCCAAGCTCATAAACACCAAGCTGAACAAAAAGCACACAAGAAAATCCACAGGTAACTCTTGAGTGCTTTAGGATGTTAAGCAAAATGAAATAATGTAATGTTTTTCTTACCTCCCCTCGACTGAAAAGTATCTATTATAAATAAATAAGAACTCCCTTTGAAGCAATTAATAATAATAATAATAATAATAATAATAATAATAATAATAATAATGGCTTCTTATATATTGCTCATATCCGTCACTCATTGACGCTCAAGGCGCTTCAACATTAATTTCCTGCAAGGTATGTGCCGTGGGGCTTCGTTTGAAGTATGAGACCTACTCCTTTACATAGCACCATGTTATGGTTTACAAGGTGCTTAAACACTTAAGGTGCTTAAACATTCAAGGAATTATTTTGAGTAACAAAAGTAGATCCCTCACCTCTTTCAAATCGTCATCGCTCATGCAGAGCATCGTTTCTATGGAAACACGATGACGGGCAAACTTCGGAACATAACTGTCTGCCCCAGCTCTTTGTAGAATATCGATCACAGACAACTCTAAATTATTCTCCTAAAAAGATAAAAGACAAGTCATAGATCAGTTAATTTCTCATTATCCCATTAGATATTGTCTCGTTAATTAAGCAAGCTTTCTGAAAACTAATAAGACATGCTTTTTTAAGTGTAAGCTTTCTCTTCTGGAAAAGGAACAGCTACATTGGTTTTCTCAATGAATAATGTATGCTAACTGTCAGTCCTCTGGAGAAAGAACAGCATTATATCTACCTGATCAATAAGGGATTGTGGTTTACGATCCATAAGCCTCTGGAATTGGATCAGCCAGTAATCCTCCACGTCATCTTCCCTTCTCTGTTCCATCTCGAGCTAGGAAATCAAAAGGCCGTAAACAAACCTTTACAAGAGGGATTATTTTTGGTGATAAAGTGTGCAGTTGTGTGTCAGCAGTTGCTTCAGGAACTTCATACTTTTGGAAGGACTTTCGATGGAATTAGCCCTTCCCAAGAAATATGCTAATTACATTCACGCATACATAGAGACACTAAGTTGTTATTGACTTTGGTATGGTCCCTTAACCATTTGTCGTTTTCCTGTCCTTGTACATGATCTTAAGGACCATTGTAACCCGTGAAATCGCATGTTTACCAAAGAGCCACAGAGCATGGACTTCCTGCAGGCACAATTTGTACACAGCTCCATGGAAGACCACATTAAATCTTACACTTTATTGAGTTCACACTGTCTGATTTTTATCAACTTTTGATGTGAAGAAACATTGGCACATCTCAAAACATGTTCAGCTGTTACCTTCATAACTCTTGAATTTACATGGCAACTATGACACGAAATGTAAAATATTGCATATGACCCTGTGTAGTATCTTGCCTGCCAGAAAGGCCCTGGAATATACAAGGTCACTCTTTTTGTAAACAGAGGTTACAGGGTCTACAAACCCTGGTGGCTACGCGAATTGTGGGCGGTTAGGTTGGCGTAGAGGTATCTTGCCTTGCCTTCCACCTCTGAGACCCCGGTTCAAATCCCGCTGGGGACACTATATGGATTGGGTTTTCAGTCCCTACCTGGTTGCGTGGATTTCCCCTGGAATAATTCTCTTGGGTTTTCCTCCCACATCGAAAAACTGAAGCTTCCTTCTCTGTCTTCTCTCCATGGGGTTCTTGTCTAGTATAGTAATTAAGTTTGCTTTTCTGAGTGTCCCTGGCTTCACAACCAGAATTAATAAATTGGTTGCTTTCTTGAGCTACTTAATCAACTGCTAATACAGTCACCTAAGGAATTTGAAATATTTATCTTTCTTATTCCCCGTCTCCACTAGCCCACCCCCCCCCCACCCCCTCCTCCTTCCTCCTGTTACATACCAGTCGTTTCTTCAATTCCTCCTCTCTGAACTCCTTCTCAATCATCAACTGTTTCAGCAGCCCAGCCAGATCCTCTCTCTTCTGTTCTAGAGCTATGTTCGTGGACTCTGCCCTGGCAGATTGCTTCTCAAGCTCAGCTATGGTGACCTGGGCAAGCTGCTGCTGTAACATGTAAATCTTAAAACAAAAAACACACACAAAGAATCTGATCAGCCAGACATTCCTTTCAATCTCGGAACACATTTTTTTCAGGTCAAATAATAACCCACGTTTTTACTTGATATTTGAAATAAAAAGTTGTATCCCCTTAAGGTGTTTCCTCTGCTGCCGCTTCCCAGGTTGTATCGTAAACGGCAGGCACAGGTTGAATGGCTTCTGACTGGTACCCCCCGAACAAAGATAGGTGGACCACAACCATCAGGGCTAGATAGGTCAGTGGGTAGAGTGGTGCCATGGTAATCCGGAGGTGGTCAACACAAAGTTGTGTAGGCTTTGCATTTGGAGTTTGGGAACAGGGAACCAATAGAGTCCGCCTATTGCATATGACATCATAACTCAAACAGCGCCCTCACTGAGGTCAAAGGAAATGCATACACATGTCCACTTCCATTGTCTGTCCTCCGCAAAGATTGTTTATGCAAGAGATCTATTTTCTTGTGGACTTTGCCATAACATGGAAGCTTGAGCGTCTACAAAAGAGCAAAGTAATTTTTTTGAAAGAGTCAACACACCTCCTCAGTCAGTCGCTTGTGCTTAGCGTCCTTGCTAAGCAGCAACATCTCAAATGCCTCTCTCTGGAATGCCTCTTCCTTCATCAGATCGGCCACCATGATGTCTTTGTTTATCTGCTTAGCGTTTAGCCGAGAGAGCAACTGCTCAAATGTGTCATTCTCGCTACAAGCAAGCAGAGAAATAAGAAAAGGCGGGGAAGTTTTGCTTAAAAATAATATTGGTAAAAACTCTTTTTACTTCAGTTGTATAAAGATGTAGGTCAGTATATAAATCTGGCCTGAAATTGTGTTCTTAAAAGGGCAAGACAATTTTTGGCTTTGTACAGGACGACTCTATAAGGGAAATGTAAATTTCTACTGGAACATTTCAAGGGGCAACAAGGCAATGACCAGAGGCAACGGAGGCAGTTGCCTCCAATGCCTCTATGAAGTATCAGGCCAGTAAAAGGTTAGAACTGGGAGTCGGAAATTAAAACTATAATACAGGATTGGAAGAGCTGACAAAATAATAATAAATAATATTAGCAATATGAATATTTATAATGCAACGGTTTCCATGCCATGAGCATCTTTTGTGCTCCCCCTCCCCCCCCCCCCCCGGTCCTGTGGGAAAAAATCCAAAGGCTGCTTGGATGAAATTCACCTCACACCCCTCTACATTCCAGAGCAGACCCTCAACCAACCCCCACACCCCTCTACATTCCAGAGCAGACCCTCAACCAACCGCCCCCCCCACCCCACACCCCTCTACATTCCAGAGCAGACCCTCAACCAACCCCCCCCCATCCCACACCCCTCTACATTCCAGAGCAGACCCTCAACCAACCCCCCCCATCCCACACCCCTGTACATTCCAGAGCAGACCCTCAACCAACCCCCCCCCATCCCCCATCCCACACCCCTCTACATTCCAGAGCAGACCCTCAACCAACCCCCACACCCCTCTACATTCCAGAGCAGACCCTCAACCAACCCCCCCCCACCCCACACCCCTCTACATTCCAGAGCAGACCCTCAACCAACCCCCCCCCCATCCCACACCCCTCTACATTCCAGAGCAGACCCTCAACCAACCCCCCCCCCCCATCCCACAACCCTCTACATTCCAGAGCAGACCCTCAACCAACCCCCCCATCCCACACCCCTGTACATTCCAGAGCAGACCCTCAACCAACCCCCCCCCACCCCACACCCCTGTACATTCCAGAGCAGACCCTCAACCAACCCCCCCATCCCACACCCCTGTACATTCCAGAGCAGACCCTCAACCAACCCCCCCACCCCACACCCCTCTACATTCCAGAGCAGACCCTCAACCAACCCCCCCATCCCACACCCCTGTACATTCCAGAGCAGACCCTCAACCAACCCCCCCATCCCACACCCCTGTACATTCCAGAGCAGACCCTCAACCAACCCCCCATCCCACACCCCTGTACATTCCAGAGCAGACCCTCAACCAACCCCCCCACCCCACACCCCTCTACATTCCAGAGCAGACCCTCAACCAACCTTGCCTCTGCTCGCTTCCTAATGCTCTCTTTATTCTTATCATACATGTTCCTCAGCGCCTCCAGCTCAAAGCTCTCCTTCATGATGACGCCAACAAACTTAAGGATGTCCTTCTCTCTCAGGAGGGCGTGCTCTTCTGATGCAACTTGGAAAGTTGCGTCCAACTCCATCCTAGAGATAGAACAGAGATAGTGGTGGTGAGTACTATCTGCCCTAGGGAGACCGTGCAATGAGCCATTTGTGAGTTGGATTTGAATGATGCCTGGTGCAACAAAGTGATGTATATGCATTTGTTTGCGCATAGCACCCTGTGAGAAAATCTCGTTTTGTCCTTTTTAACGAAGTGACATATGTGTTTAGGAATTAAGTACCCATTAAAATACTTGCAAGAATGAAAACATACCGACAGTTCTGTATGAATGAAGAAATCAGGTTTATTTTTGTACAAAAAATTAAATGAAAAGTAGCAAGCAGACTTCCAAACAGCAAATTGAAAAACAGTTCAACTTGAATTGCAACTTTTTCCAAACTCTGATTTTTTGGCTGTGACCAGACAGGTAACTTTGTGGGACCATCCCAAATTTTGTCTACTAAACTGGCAAAGCAACCTGAAGTCTATGTACTCAAATTTGGCAGTCGGGTTGGCAGTGTGGTGTCTTTCCTCGCCTTCCACCTCTGGGTGAACCCTGATCAAATCCCGCCGGGAGATAGGATTTTCATGTTTGCGTGGGTTTTCCCTGGATTAAATCTCTGGGGTTTCCCTCCAACATCTAAAACTGATTCCTTCTCTGTCTCCATGGGGTTCTTGTCTAGTATAGTGATTAAGTTCGCTTTTCTGAGAGTCCTTGGCTTCAAAAGCAGAACTAATCAATGAAATAAAACAAATTTTACCTTTCTTTCTCCAACTGATCAAGGAGGGCTTCCTTCTTCTTTGCTCTGTCAACAAAAGCAAATAATTATTATAGCAATGAGTACCTTTGACAATTTTTTTGCATATTGTTTTTGAAGAAAGAAGTACATCCGAGCAAACATCTCTCTTACAGGTGATTGATTTAAAAGAAATCAGATTCAAATTTTGGGGGCTAAAAAGTGATATATTTTTCCATAACTGCAATACTTAGAAGTGAAAAAGTTTCTCTCACTGCATTATACTATCCCAAGCTGCTGTACTTCTTACCAAGTAAGTTTTTATTGCCATTAATTTCCAGAGTCATTACCAAACGTATACCTTCCCTTCAAGACTCAATTAGGAGTTAGGCAATAAACCCCTTGCGTTGGCTGCCACTGCTGAGGTCAAACAATGGAAACATGCAAGTGTGTACATGCGCCGTGCGCAACTCTCAGCCAATAATAGGTCTTCATAGAGCCAAGTGAGGGCGCTGTTGGGGGTCTTGTGATGTCATATGCAAAGGGTCTATACGGTGGTTTACAACTTACTTTTCATTCATCTCCAACAATTGATTCACAAGTTCTGACGACTTTTCCTCGACTGTAAAGAAAAGGAATTTTTTTTATAAATTAAAAATTTATTTTTTAAACCTGTCGCACTGACTCTTTGTTACATAGCATTTCCAAGCCTCCGTACAACAAAGTTAGTTGCCCAAAATGTGGAGACTCAAGCAAATGGGGGAGAAGTAGGGAGAGTTGGCAGCTCTGGCAATGTTACTCGAGGCTGGATGGTAAAAATACATGGGGGGGCACCAGTCATTCCAAATAAACAATGCTAGGATTTCTTACCATCATAAAGCATCCTTAGAAAGTTTCTCTTTTCAGAGTCGCTTCTTTCTTGTAATGTCTTGATGCCAGAATCCAAGTCGGCTTGCTCCTGAAAAAGGAAGAGAGATTTACAATGGTGCAGCTATCTTGGTTTTAATCGATGATAGACCCTATTCCGAGTACTACGCTGCTAAACTGATCATAATAATAAATAAATAATAACAACAACAGCACCTTTTCCTAGGGTTATAAAGCACTCAGGAGAATGACCAAGAAAATGCAACAATGAAAATTGATGATCACGCAATCGAACTGATGTATGGTGCACCACAGCTAAAACTCTTGTGTTTGGAGAAAATTATTTTTCAATCTGCTGTTTCGGAGTCTGATTACTATTTTCTAACAAAAATTGTAATACCCCCCAAAAAGCTGACATCTTTGTAAGCACAGAACTGTCAATGTGTTGGAAATCTTGCAACTGTTTGGATAAGTTATTAGTTCCTAAACACCTACGTCAATTCGTGAAAACAAATAAACGAGACGTGCACACACAGCGCTGTGTACAAACCAACGCATAATATCTCTTCATGAAAATGCTAAACTTCAACGGGTCAACAGATATGCCGCTTTGTGAAAATGCAGAAGTTGTACTAGGAATAATTGGCACAGTGCCAGCGCTATGTGTATTAATGGATAAAGTGATGTACTGTGATACACATGGGGATCAAGGCATCCCATCCTCTGCCCCGTTGCCAGAGCATGCAGGAAATATCACCTTTTTTAAGGCTCTGAGTAGCCCTCTACGCTGTTGGTCCGTCTGAGCCATCAGTCTCTCTTGATCTCTTTCCATTTCCTCCATCTCTTTCTCAAGACGGATTCTCTCCAAGCGCTTCTCCTCCTGAAAAACAAAAACAAAACAATAATAATAATTATCTAACGAAGAACGATTTGTCCCTGCACATCTCACCTGTGTTCAAGCATTGCTATAAGGTGTGCACAACATCGGTAAGATTGAAAACTATCAGGGATGAAACAGGACAAGTGTGAAAATTCCTGAACAAATGGCACGCTGGTCTGGGTTCCCCCCTTATTCTAGACCCAGAACCTCCCAGGTGTTATAATTCAGGAGGTTCACAGACTACCTGCATCACCTCAAATACAAAAGTGAAAACTGTTAGTGTTTGGACACAATGCTGGCTGTTTCTTTCTCTCTATGGTGATTTTTTTTTTACTTCTTGCAAGAAATTGTGACGGTTCAAGGAGGTTTTGAGGAAGTCCTGAAATCGGAAAAAACCCTGACCAATCACAAGCCTGAATTATAAATGTTCGCAGATTTCCGCATAACCTACAAGGTCATACAGATAGTCATGGTGGACAACTTCTCTTGAAATAATTTTGCCTGAAATAATAATACTTTTTTTAAGTAATGAATAAATGGATTCATTTTGATCTTGCGCGTCAAAATCTGATGTTTGAAAACAGTGAAAGCAATGATGAGGTGTTTTTTTCTCACTATTTTCTTGGGAGTTCAGTGAGCTTAAACTTTCAAAGGTTTATTGTTTCACGTAACTGTTGGCGGCTGCAAAAGGCAGATACTGACAGGCCCGCGAGAACAAATTTTTGCAAAGGGGTGCTGGGTTTTTTCAAAGACAATTTGCGTATATGGCGTATGGTCCGGGCCAGCTTAAGTTCTTAAAATGCTCTTTCGTACAATCAGAGACATGATTTGGCACATAAATCTCTCCTTTTTTTGAGGGGGGGGGGGGGGGGCCGGAATATTATTAGTGTACTTTGCAAAATGACTACCCCAAAATGATGAGGCGATGTTGGGTGGAAAGATATTTATTTTTTTCGAGACTCTTGCAGTAAATTACTAGATCGTGGCTCAAATTGAAAAATATTTCCAATGCTAGTTGTTTACGTACATTTATCGTCCTTTCGTTAATATTGTCATTGAATAACGGAATATGTCAGGTTTAGAAGTGATAAGATCCAAGGGAGCAATAAGTGCCTCTCGTTAATTTTTTATAAGGATGAACACAATAGTTTTTGAAGGCTTATCCCTGGCATCAAATGCTCACTGATCAAGTGCTTATAGTCAATTACCGTGATGATGAACGAACCATTACATTAAAGCTAAATCATTTCACCTTATTAACATTTTACCAGTCAGGGGGAAATTAATATACAAATAATGAATGTTTATGAGTGCAATGGTGCGAATATTTTCATGAGTTGAAAGATGGAATGTTCTATTCAACGAGGCGGAGCCGAGTTGAATGGAACATTCCATCTTTCAACGAATGCAAATATTCGCACTGTTGCACGAATGAAAAACATTCATTATTTGTTTTATATAACATCCAAGTAGATCAGTAACACTGCTGCATTACCAAAGACACGCGCACGCAGTGATGTTTTACGCACCGTCCAATAGTACTTTTCGGATGGAACGAAAAATGCACGGTGAATGGAACGAAAAATGCACGGTGAGTGACGTAGCGTGCAATAGTACGTTTATTTGCAATCACGTGACGGACAATCCTTCAATCAAATGGCAAGGATCTGCTTGGGTGTTATATAATAATTAATAATGATTGCTATTGACTTGAACAAAGCGTACCGATGGCTATTTAGTTTTATTTTGATGTCACATTTTTTCTACAAGCACAAGCTGGTGAGAGTTTCCCACCACATGTTACGTGTATCGCTTTGGGCGACTGGGCCATCTAGTGGCTAAAAGGTAGCCACTGGACCGCCCAGCCACTCAAAGCGATAGGATGTTGAGTAGGGTTTCTTAATTTTTATTTTCATGATTTTATTTTAATTTTACTTATTAAATTGTCAGTTTAAAATGTAGCCATTCCACCCAAATGTTTTTGATGTGGAAACAAGTGATGTAAAAAAAAAAATTAAAATCACCTAAAATTGCACCCACGTTAATCTCCCATTAGCTGATGACTCAGAGGTGCCCGGAAGCTCAATGGTGACCAACAAGTGCCTCTTGTTAACGGCTATACCGGTAATTTTTATTGCGATTTGTTTTGTAAAGGCTTCGTAGATCATTATTAATTTCCCAATTTCTCAGTTGACTTGTTGCAAAATTATAATAACGATGAAATTTATTAGCTTGAATGTCAACTTCTTTCATCATCATGACAATGTCAAAAAATTTATGACAGCAATAAATCAGTGAGCATTTGAGGACAGGTAAAAGCATTTGAAAACTATTGTGTTATTTGTTGGCTTAATTCCGAGGTTGGTTTATTTCTGCAATATTCGTTTATTTCTGAGTTGTTCGTTTAATCCTGACTTGTTTGTTTATTTTGAAACTGTGTTGTATGGCGCGCACAGTGTGTTCCTCGCTCATGGTGTTTCCCATTTTAAAAATCTGCATTGTAAAAGCACGTATTAAGCTTTTTACTAATATTTTTTAATAGTTTCTGTATGCAGTAGTATTATTTTTGTTTGTGAAATATGTGTTTATTTTTGAGTTACTTCAAAACAATGTGCATCTAAATTTATTTACTTTTTACAATGGGAATTTGTTGAATTATTTACATACTTTTTTCGGCTTGTATTTAATTGTATTTTATGTAGGCCTCAACTTTGAAAACAGGTAGGTTTTTTGGTATCTATTAAAGTATTTCTTACTGTCTTTTTTTGTTTGCATATCACTTTTGTCTTGTGATTTAAATTTTTATTTTTGTGTAAGTTCCTTAAATATTTGTGAATTAATGTATGTTCAAGGTTTTTGTTTGCTTGTTTGTTTGCTTTTGTTTTTGTGTTTTCTGTTTTGCATTTATATATCCTCCGGGTGCTTTAGTATATACCAGCACCCCCGCCCAAAAAGTTGGGGGTGCTGCAGCACCCACAGCACCCCCCCCCCCCCCATTACACATTGAACAGCGCATTACACATTGAACAGCGCATTACACATTGAACAGCGCATTACACATTGAACAGCGCATTACACATTGAACAGCGCATTACACATTGAACAGCGCATTACACATTGAACAGCGCATTACACATTGAACAGCGCATTACACATTGAACAGCGCATTACACATTGAACAGCGCATTACACATTGAACAGCGCATTACACATTGAACAGCCCATTACACATTGAACAGCGCATTACACATTGAACAGCGCATTACACATTGAACAGCGCATTACACATTGAACAGCGCATTACACATTGAACAGCGCATTACACATTGAACAGCGCATTACACATTGAACAGCGCATTACACATTGAACAGCGCATTACACATTGAACAGCGCATTACACATTGAACAGCGCATTACACATTGAACAGCGCATTACACATTGAACAGCGCATTACACATTGAACAGCGCATTACACATTGAACAGCGCATTACACATTGAACAGCGCATTACACATTGAACAGCGCATTACACATTGAACAGCGCATTACACATTGAACAGCCCATTACACATTGAACAGCGCATTACACATTGAACATCGCATTACACATTGAACAGCGCATTACACATTGAACAGCGCATTACACATTGAACAGCGCATTACACATTGAACAGCGCATTACACATTGAACAGCGCATTACACATTGAACAGCGCATTACACATTGAACAGCGCATTACACATTGAACAGCGCATTACACATTGAACAGCGCATTACACATTGAACAGCGCATTACACATTGAACAGCGCATTACACATTGAACAGCGCATTACACATTGAACAGCGCATTACACATTGAACAGCGCATTACACATTGAACAGCGCATTACACATTGAACAGCGCATTACACATTGAACAGCGCATTACACATTGAACAGCGCATTACACATTGAACAGCGCATTACACATTGAACAGCGCATTACACATTGAACAGCGCATTACACATTGAACAGCGCATTACACATTGAACAGCGCATTACACATTGAACAGCGCATTACACATTGAACAGCACATTACACATTGAACAGCCCATTACACATTGAACAGCGCATTACACATTGAACAGCGCAAGTGCCAATAGCAGGATGGATAGGAAATGAGAAGAAAGGTTCAGTTATAGATGAGGGAGGAAAACCCTAAATGGGGAAAACCCGAGCAATCAGGTTGGGACTGAAAACCCGATCCACATACAAGGCTCTGGTCTGAGGTGGGATTTCGAACCGGGAGGGGTTCACAGAGATGAAAAGCAGGGAGGGAAACTACTGAGCCAACACAATGCCCAACATACTCAATGTTTTCAAATATCAATTTACATTCATCTCGATTCGGCTCGTTTTTTATTGATAAACAATTTTTCTAATGTGGGTTCGAATCCATGCTACGGCACTTATCGTCCTTCAACCAAACACTTCTCGACAGAACAAATTCCAACTGGACTATTAAAATGTCATGTTAATTGGTCTGGCTCCACTTGCTAGTGCTCCCAAAACAAAAAGGTAAAGGGCCAAACCCTGAGAATTTGCTTGAACTCCTAGCCTACCTGTACTCTCTCATACTGCTTAATACTGTCACTTAAGATGGCTTCCTCTTGCTCCAGGTTCTTGAATGAACACACGGACGATGAAGAGGACGGGGAAACCTTAGGAGCATCCAGGACATTTAAGACGTGCTGCGATGGTGGACTGTAGTCAATCCCACATTCTGGTGAGAACAATCAATATTTCAGTCACATTTTTTAGTATGAAGGACTCTTTACTGTGATTGATCAGCTACATCATTGTGTGTCTGCCGGTGCTGCTTACTCCAGAAGGAGTTCAGATCGTTCCAGATAGATCAATTGGTCAGTGACCATTAACCCTTTAGCCCTCACGCAAAATTAAACACAGCGCCATTCACTCCTCACTGCGCCAAGGAAATTCTCATGATTTTCGGCCGTGCCTACAAATACTCAGATGACTTTCGTGGTGATTATTTTCTTGTGCTACAAGTTGATTTTATTTTGAAGAGGATGAAATTATCTTTCGAATGATTTTAACAGTTGTTTTGTTTGCTTTATACCAAATTGAAGTTTTGAGGTTGAAAACATAAGACAGATCAGGCCTTTGTCCTGTTGTTATACAAATGTGCCATACAAGAATGGACAGGCTGCCATCATTGTTTGTCATTATATTTGGCTCAATTATAGGTAAGTCTGAGCGTTCCAAGATTCCATTATACCATGGCAGATTTACGGCCATGGCTCAAATTTGTAAAATACCAACGCGAAGTGGTTAAAGCTGCCTCAATAGTTGACGTACCTGCACAGAGTGATTTCATAATTGCCTCAGTTCCCTGTGAGCAAACATTAGCGACAGGATGCTTCATAGTAACTGCATCTAAACTCAGGGTCTGTGGAAACGAAAACAGACAATCAACCTTCAAACCTCACATCAATCAATTATTACATTGAACATTTTCAAGAAAAGGAAGGTAAACATTTTCAGAACTAAGTAGTCTCCCAAATTCTTAGGTCTATTCTGGCAGCAGAATAAAAATAGCAAGACAAGTTCTGAAGAACAATTTACACAGCAGAGTAGATATATCAGCAAACTAAATATACATTTTGATGCTTGTTCTTTTTCTTTTTAACTAAAACTTGATTTCTGTTTTCTAGATCCTCAGGAATAATTTTGGAGCGCATACCTCTAGAGTTCTGACGTAACATAGTTTTGAAGGCAGGTCTCTGATCTTGTTGCAGGAGATGTCCAGACTCCTCAGAGACTTCATCTGACAAATACTGGCTGGTAGTTCCTTCAGGTGGTTTCCTGTTTACGGAATGGTGTCCGTCATGGTTAGTTACAGGCAATTCCACAGTGACTCGAGTAAACAGTGATTCCAGAAATCGAAACAATTGATTTACAGAATGATTTTGTGTACTTAGTATGGTTTAGATTTGCTATAGACCCCAAAAGCTTGAGTCAAGTGGGTTTGATTGCTCCGCCTCGACCTGCCACGCCCTTTGAAATGTTCCAATACAGATTTCAGTTTCTCTCTAAAGCTGCCCTTCACTGAAGCAAAATTGCCTTGCCCTTACAGGAACAAAGTAGCAAGCCTTCCAACCCAATACAGCAACTGCCTTTGAATGCTGGCACTACGATTACTTTGATTGATGGGATTTTTTGACATGTCAAACTTTCAGTGGCACCAACCCCGGCTGTGATTGGTTGATCGGCAGTGGTCTTCTTAAAAGATATACCATGCCCGATATATGGCAGAGAGCCCCCCCCCCCAATGTTCCCACCTGCTAACACACTCTTTTCCTCTTGTACAGAAGTAAACCCCACCCCCTCTAAAATCCTCTCAAGAATTCCTGAGATTCCTCGAACACAATGAAGAGGCAGAGGCAGGGAGGTACACCATTATCGAGCAAAAAATGTCCGAAGGGCTGCACCACATCAAAGATTCACCGCACATTCATGAAAGACGAATAACCATCCGAAAGCCAAGTAATGTACACATTGCTTTTATTAACTGATTTCCTGCATACATATCTTCTGAATCGCTCAATGAAACTGCAGAAAAGAGAGTCTACCCTTCTGGATTGTTACCTCTACATTTTACTTACCTCTGATGTTCAGTGTCTGCAGAGCCTGTAAATTCCCTATTGCCTTTGGGAGCTTTTTGATGTCGTTGTTTTCCAAGTTCAACACTTGAAGGCCAGTGAAGCTTGCCACTGCATCAGGTAACTCTGTGAACTTATTGTTATGTAGATCAAGCACCTGGACCAAAAATTAACGAAGGGATACTTCGTTAAATCCTTACTCATTAATTTCATGTTCCAGTCACCGAGCTGTTCCAAGGTCCTTAAATGATCCACTGTTTAGAAACTCAACACATAAGTGATTGGGCTGATGAACTGCATGCCTGGTCTTTTGCTAAGAGTGAATGGTTTAGAGGTATAGTACCAAATCCAGCAAATTTTAGCAAATCTATGAGATGAATTGGGGCAGTTGGGATGTATATTCTGAAAAAACTCTATCTATGTATCGAGGGCAACTGTTTGTTTTTTTCTGGTACACACACATCATTATCATTAGCAGAGTGTCGTGGCCGAGCGGTTGAAAGCACCTACTACTCAAGCTCTGGTGTTTCTCATCAGCAAAGTGTGGGTTTGAGTCCCTGTCATGGCACTTGTGTCCTTGAGCAAGATACTTTACCATAATTGCTGTGTCCTTCAGATGGGACATTTCGCCATAGGTCCCATGTACTAGGGTTGGTAGCTCAAATAAAAAGAGCCCACAACACTTATCAGGAAAGAATAGGGGTTAACCCTAGTGTTTTTGGTTCACGTAGTAAGCACCCTTGTGTACAGGTTTCCTCAGGCTTGCAAGCTACAGTAAT
This sequence comes from Pisaster brevispinus, assembly GCA_023634235.1. Taxonomy (NCBI): domain Eukaryota; kingdom Metazoa; phylum Echinodermata; class Asteroidea; order Forcipulatida; family Asteriidae; genus Pisaster; species Pisaster brevispinus. The sequence goes on from JAMKCF010000025.1 coordinate 3,031,650, forward strand.
TAAGCTCACTCATGAGGAATCTTTGGTTTCATTACCAGAAATACATAAAAACAATCATCATTTAGGCTGTGCTCAGCCAGTGTAGGATGCAGCCCTTTTCAAGTATGCCATTCATCTCTACTCCTTGCTGTTCTTATCTAAGTTGTTTTTGCATATGGTATAATATCGTCCTTCTATCTTCTTTGGCAGACATCCCTCACAAAAAACATCTAATTTATGAGTGAGGACCATGTAATAAATAGACTTGTCTTGGACGAAGTAGTCCTGAAGCAAGAGAGAAATCCACAACTTACCCTTAGGACGGAGAGATCCTTCAAGCTCCCACCTCCTGACAGTGAAGACAGGTAATTATCACTCAGAATTAACACCTGCAAAAGTCCACAGAGAGTTTTGGTTTGAGCTTAATTTTTTAGGGACCTTGTCAAAATTAGTCCAGGACAACCAGCAGATAATTACTGTCCAGGACAGTAATTCCCCCCCCCCCCCCCCGTTAATTCACCTTGTTTGAAATTGGGTGTCGAAGAAAACATGGGAGCAGTTCAGAAAAAAAGCAGGGGATCTCTACATGTCTCACTAAAAAGTCGCACTACACATCTTAGTTACATATAATGGCCTCCAAACCTTCCAGCTCAACCAGTCAAACCGCAGAGTGCTCAGCGGGGTGCATTTGCACAGGGCTTGTCTTTAGTGCATGGGTGAACTGTGTGCCTTTCAGCGAGTAAACCCATGTCTCTCATAGAGAAATGCAGTACAATGGAAATCAAACAAAAATATTCACATTGGAGAATTGTTATCCGACTACCTGTCCTGGATTAATTTTGACAAGACCCCTTAATCATCCCAATTGCAAGAAAAATTCTTGTTTAGTAAAATTTTTGAGGTAAAGATTTTGGTCTCAGATTCCCCCCCCCAAAAAAAAAAATAAAATAAAAAATAAGCCCTGCTGCCTGTAGCTGTTCACTGGGTTTAAATTACATCTTAAAATATTACCAACTAATCAAGTTTTTTAATTTGATTTATAAGCTTTCCTGAGATAACACTGCAAATAATTTGAGAAAATTTACTTACTTCTTTCCTTAAAACTTTACAAAGAGAATATGTTCCACTTGGTACCTGTGTGGGAAAAGTAGAAGGTATGTTAGGGGTAAAAAATAGGGAGCCCGTCAACATATAGGGCTAGATAGCTCAGTTGTTGGAGTGCCAGCACGTTATTCCAGAGGTCACAGATTCAGGTCCCACTCCGGTTAATTTGTCTTTGTTCAACACCAAATTATTTAAAATTTGCCCAGTCAGTTTTTCTTATGGCTTAATAATTGATATTTGAAATTTGTCATACAAAGTCGTATCACTTGATGTGATCCCTCTGCTGCCGCTTCCCAGGTTGTATCTTAAACTTGGGTGTGATACCTGGCTAGTTACAGGTTGAATGGCTTCTGACTGTCTCGTCTGAACAATGATACTTACCAAATAGAGAGACCGCAGGGCTAGATAGCTCAATTGGGAAAGCCTGGCATGTTCAAGTCCCCCTCCAATAAATTTTTCTTTGTTCAACCCCAAAATTGAAAATTTACCCAGTCAGAGTCCCCTGTGGTGTATTACTTGACAATGATGGGTAAAAAAATTGGCAGAATTCCACCTGTATGAGACCAACAGATGGTGGAAGTTGCTGCAAAACTGATTGATACAGGTGGATTCATTTGAATGAAATGTGGATCACCCGCGGAGAAATGTCTTGAGAGTGATGTACGTACCTCTGGGAGCTCACATTGCGACAGATCGTATGTTGGCTCTGGTGATTCCGTTGCCTGAAACAAGATAAATGTTTCATGATGGATTGAAAAAAAACTTGACTTAATTTTATCTTTCCTTATCTTTCACCTCTGCAGACCACAGTCCTAGAACATAAGACCTTGCATGTGGATTTGGCATTTAGATTTAAGCCCACTGGTTACAACTAAAAATAATAACACACACATTTATTAGGCTCTTTTAAACATTGTATCAAAGCATTCCTGAAACCATCACTACTCTTTTGGAGTATGCAGCACCGGCAGCCAAATTGGTGCACAGGTAACTAATCATTCACATCAACAATCTCTACCAACGCAGGTACCCATTTACTCCTGGGTGATGAGAAGCAATTATAGTCAAGTGTCTTGCCTAAGAACACCAAGTGTCACTGCCGGGATTCGAACCCACACTCTGATGACTCAGCCATCAGAACCTGAGTTTGATGCTCTAGACCGCTAAGCCATGACACATTCAGCCATAAAATTGGACCATGTGTTAAAATTTTGAACATTTTTCAACTTCTTTTTTCAACATTTTAAATGTGCCAAATTAATATTGCTGGGGAAAACAAAAATAAAATAACTTGCCAAGTTTTTACTCGGTTCTTCCAAACCCTCAGGCCTACAATCAACAGGAGGATCAAGGGTTATGATTATCGCAACAAGGCTGCTGCCACCTATATGTACTACATGTCAAAAGCTTTCCGTTAATCTTTGGATTGATTTCCTCACCAGGTACTGGCAATGTTCCATCCGCTTCCTAGCGCCCTCGCTCTGCTTGTGTCTAAGTATCGGCATGCCTAGGTTATGGTTCTCAGCCTCTTGATACATTGATGACTTGACACTGCTGCCGGACCCTATGATTGGATGATGTTCTCTATCAGCCTGAAGAGAAACAGGCCTTTAGATTGAGACCCAACACTCAAGACAGCTTCTTCAAACACCGACTGGCTGGACCCCTGGAGTATATGAAAATTTTGATAGAATGCTCATGAGAAATAATCATAATAAATAATGTCATTATTTTGGGTATTTTTAATTCAACTCCAGGTATCAAAATTTCTTTACTTTACTTTTGATATTAAATGAACGACAAGTCAATGGCTAACTGAGTTAGCTACGCAGCAAAAATACAAACTTATAAGAAAGTGCTACTGAGCTATTATATGCCAAATTAATGGTGCCAATACGCAGTGAGTCTCTCCGCTTCTTGACCCTACTACGCCCACCTCATCAGGACATGCAGGAGGTGAGATAATTTTTAAAAAATAGAAACCCGCATCTTATTCGCCAAGATTTTCCCCCTGCCCTAGTTGTCACTTTACCATGATATGGGGATATACTGAGCTAGCCAGAATCAGAATGACCCTAGATCTTTCCTTCATTTCTCACAACCTTGACCACCAGAGGCACGGATGTACATGGTTATTCTTTTATGTCGGTGTCATCATGCTGTGACAGTGTCGTCAGTGTCTCTGTCACTGTCAGTGTCTGTCATCTCCGGCCCATCACAAGGCCCTGTCACTCCCCAAAACCAGCGCGACAAAGGCCCAAATTCATGGCTCTGCGTATCGCCGAATTCTGCGCTTGAGATCACCATTCTCCGCTTGAGATCACCATTCTCCGCTTTTCTGTTGTGACTGAGCAAGTGCCAAATTTCTGTGCTAGAGTAGAGGTCTCTCGTCTAGCTATAGCTGTGTAAAACTGTAACTTGTAAGTGAAGACTCGAGTGCCTATTTATGCATGCATGCTATAGTAAGTGGCGTACACATCAGCTCAAGTAAAAATTAATTGCTAACCCGTCAAATATGCTTGATTTAAGCACGGAACTCCCTGCTTCCGTAAGCGTCGATTCTTTGCTTACGGTAATCAGACTGGATCAGACTCAGACAGAGCCATGAAGTTGGGCCCAGGATGCGGTGGTAGTTAATGTCAACAAAACTGATTCGGCACTGTACAAAAATGACAAATTGTAATTCCTTAAATGTAACAGAAATGTTTGGCATTACTCACCAGCCAGGCTAGATAAGGTGTCACTTCAATTAGTGCTTTCAATTTCGCATTTGTTGGGTTGATTGTTTATATTTCAATTTTTAAAATAACCCATCCAGCTCACACGATCATCAATGTTTACGATAAAGCCCGAACAATATCCGCATACAAAAACACACACTTCTCAATGACAGTCATGCAATTACTGTACATTACATAGGCACAGGGTTCGGAACCAGTCCGTGCTTACTGGGTACCAGTCAATCGCCCCAAGGCAATGTCCTCATATCTATAAATAGACGTCGACAAATTACGTAAAAAACATTAAAGGGGAAGGGAAATGACCATTTCAATTTCTGTAATTTACTCATTTTCCAGTAGATACAGTCCTCACGGGTGTGTAGGAAAAACATCACGTCTCTTACCTCACGTTCAAATGGTGTAAATTGCCTTCTAGTGCAAAATTTGTCAACATCCAAAATATCTGATAAGATCATTCTGAGAAAAATGGGTCTCTACATTTTTGTACAGGGATGTTTTTGGTTCATCTATAAACCATTTCTTAAAATTCGCACATACAAAGACACTTTCAATAATACGATTGTTTTGGGCGGCTATTTTTCAGCTTTTGGGGAGTGCTTAACAATGTATCAGCAACAATTTAGTAAAAGTGTTTTAGGGGGTCCAAAATTATTTTTTTATTAAAAAAGAGGAGAATACCGTGGACCTTTTTTCAGCCCACGCACGCAATCTACACACCAACCAACAAAAAAACGAGCCGTGATTTTTGTAAATGAACGTGTGGCATACATGGGCCTCCGTCCGTCAAAACACTTCCGAAAATTTGTCCGCGAAATACATCGGGTACCCTGACGTATTCCTACACGAGGCTTAATTTTTTTTTTAGAGTGACGTCATAAACTGACTACTTAGCAGTCGAACCATGCTCTGTATGCTTTCTCGCTGTGCATTATCGAACGGGTATCGAACATCACTTTCCTGTGAAACTGAACAATATGCCGACTGCAGACACGTGAGTAAAACACATTTTACTCAATAATGTATACACACTAACTCTTAAATTTAGTAAAGAATGCAAATTATTGGTGTGGATTATTTTCTTTATCTTTTCTGACAGATCCAAGCCGATAAGCTGGGCCGATCAAGTCGAAGCGGGTGAACAGGGTCAGTGACGTTCATGATTTTTTTTCCATTTCAAGTGTGTTTAACCGGTTAAGGGAAAAATTGTGATGGATACCGATCAACTCAGTCCGAAGTCAACTCGGTCCGAAGTCAACTTGGTCCGAAGTCAACTCGGTCTGAACGGAGTAGGACCCTCTTGTACTAGCTATCGCAAAGGGTTCGCTTTTAAGACATTTCCTATTCTGCCACCACACAAATTCGGGAAAATATATTGAAGCGCTGTGGGAATACTTTCAATCACTTTTCAACAAAGCATTCAATTATTATTCTAGAATGTCTATATTTTGTAATTCTGGTCGATTTAATCATATTTGTGGCATCAAACCTTTGATTTCACGCCCGTTTTGTGAACCACAAGTACTTTCCGTGCTCACGCGATGGAAGTCGCCATTTTGGAAAAAATCTCCCCTGATCGGATAAAAACTTTCAAGTCATTCTGATGTTATACCGCCCTCTTGGGGCATGTAATGACCATGTTTTGTATACCATTGTAATCTGCAGACATCATTTTATATAAGGGGACATTTTGGCGGAAATTTCGAGAACTGTAAGTCGGAAATAAACTAATGACAATTAAGTTCCTATTTTCTTGTTAAAAAGCGGTTTTACCAGAAAATTTCTCAGGGAACATTCAAATGTCAGCTATAAATCAATTTTTTGAACCTTTTTGTGCCTAATTCATATCACTTTCACGTGTAAAACCATGCCGCATAGCCCCGCAAGGGGCAAAAGCAAGTCTGTGTCGGGCCTCCGCGAGTGTTATTTTGGTGCAATTTGACTCCTTAACCCTTTCAATACCGCATTGTTTACAGGGGTCACACTGCTGTGTACCGCATTTTTTCACACAAAAAGCAAAGTGCAGTGTTCACTTTTTTCAATCTTGATTTTCTGTGTGAAGACATATTTTTGTGGAAAAACTTTGTGCATACAATTTGTAGCTAATGAAATGATCTTTCATATGATGTCAAATTTGTATATATTAACTTCTTGCCTTTGCCACCTCGATCGGCAAGAATTGGTCGAGGCCCGCCGAGCCCATGCCCAAGCCCACGGTGTTGAAGGGGTGCAGTGCTCGGTCCAGCTACCGGTATATCGTCAGGATCACTGCCATCATTGAACGTACCTTGCGACGAAACATCACGAGTTTCATCCGAATCTTCACTAGGTTCTTCTTCACATATTTTCAAGTCCAATTCAGAGTCACTAACGACAAATATTTCAACCAAAACCTACGAGTCACGAACAGCCATGATGGTGATTTTTTGTCGGGAAAACGGAAGCGTGAAATCTGGAAGTACTGCAGCACACAACGTAGTTTTTCTCGGAAAATCGTAATGGCGACCCCCTATACAATACACACCATTGGAAAGCCCGATAAACAAGCTACCCGTCTATATAAGGGTCAACAACAGAGGGCGCCAAACAAAATAAATACAGGGTCTCAAAGGCCGCGACTTTTTTTGTTGAGTAAACTCGACATTGGTACGGAAGCACACACGGCAATGGTATTGAAAGGGTTAAGCACTGGCTGACTGACTGAGGGGGCGTGGAACATGTTGAACTCATTTTGAGTAGGAGTGGGTTATAAGTTGTGAATTTGATTTTGAGTAAATTCTGTGTGTTATTGATAATAAAGTAATGATTAATTTTACATTTCCAATTTATTTTATTTTAAAGCCAATCATGGAGCAAGTTCGAGCAAGGGACTATAGTTGACTATTGTCGACCATTTGCCGATTTTGCGTGGTACCCAGGATGTATTTCATGCATAGGTAACCATGGAACATTGACTAGTGGTTGACAAATGGTCGCTGCTCGAACTTGCCCATGGATGTAGGAATGGTCCAATTAACCTAGTAACTAAGATGAGAAGTATGATAAGAAAAGTATGAAAACACATAACTTCTAAATCTAAATGTTTTGTATAAGTGGGTTGTGTTTCACATGGCATAACTTCTGTTAAGAAGAACCAATTTTAATATTGTTTTCACTAATGTGTTGCTCAAACCAAGAGGATTAATTTATTATACAATAATTGCAATCATGGTGACTATGTGAGAAATATGAGGTAATCAATTGTACAAGTACAAAATTAGACCTCTTTAAAAATATGCGGCAGAAGAGTTCTGGTATATAGTATCCTTTTAAGAGGCATATCTTCATTAATATTGGTCTGATTTTAATTTGCTTTTCATCATGGCATTTGTCGTGAAAAGACCTTTCCAATGATGTATAGTTTGTCTCTATAAAAAAAAAAAAAAAAAATCAGGTAATATAGCTACCTCTTGGCTACTCCTAGAACTATGCGGTTCAGGAGTACCTCTTGTCTTGGCGATTTAAAAACAAAATAAAAACAATACTAATTAGTAATAGAGGAGGCAACATCGGACCGAGTTGACCTGGGACCGAGTTGACTTGGGACCGAGTTGACTTTGGACCAAGTTGACTTTGGACCAAGTTGTAGCTATAGGTGGCGCGATATTGACATTTCCTATTCTGGCCGCACACAAAAAAGAGGTTTTTCAAATTATTGTTGCTTCGAACTAACATGCTGTCTAAGCTTCAAATCACTCCTTTAGGTCAATAAAACTTTCTTCTTTCATAATCTCTTTGAAAAAAGGCAAAACTTTACCTCAATTTTTCACACATCAAAAAAATTCAGAGATGGTCACTGACGCGACGACCGCGAGCGCAGCCATTTTGGAACTTTTTTGAGGGATAAATTGGCTCTGACCGTTTTCAATTAAACCGCCCTCTCTTGACTTCTGATCGAAAAATACTGCCATCTATTGATAAAGAGAGGATTGGAAAGTCTACAGTGCTTTTTTTTCGCGTCTCAATCGGTGAATAAATAAGGTTTTTACGGGTTTTTTTTACCGTTTTTGGCAAAATTTTGACTAAATTTCATATTTTAAAGGAATTTATACATTCAGCGACGGCGGGATATGCTGTCAAACCTATATCAGTAAAATCCTTGTCAATTTTTGAGTAAGAAAAGTTGGGTTTTGTTCCTGCGCGAGGTCGCGCATTTTTTTTATGGAGGTTTTAATTCAATCACGGTACTCGGTAAAATCTCATTTTTTAACCTTTGAGTGCACGTTACAGATAGGGCTGAAATGCCTTAGCAGTCTGGGGGGTCTTAATTTAACAATCTCTTTACCTCAGTTGGCGACCAGAAGAGTACCTCGTGTATGGTGTCTTTAGAAAGGCATAACTCATTAACGAAAGCACCTATGACAGTGGCGTTTGCACCATTGAATTTCTCCTGAAGAGACCTTTAATTTGATGTATAATATATTACATTTAATATATTTAAAAAAAGGAAATTTTTACTATAATAAAGCTACAAGTTGACCGAGTTGGATTCAAACCGAGTTTTTAAATTTTAAAAAGAATAATTGAGTTTTGAAGTTGCATTATTTAACCATCTTCTATGTCTGTTGTACAGGCCAGCATGTTCCTGAAGGAGAGGTCATTCACGAAGGAAATACCAAGAAAGTTGTTGACTTCAAACGCAACGATGAAGGGAAACTCATCAAGGTATTAACCCTCCTACTGTGTGACCATTCAACATCATCCAATTTGAATGATAGATAAACTAGGCATGCCAGTCTGCATTCTGATAGCATGTGGTAAAAAAATTTCTACGCAGTACAGGCGACTCCCGTTAATACGAGTTCGGAAGATACGAGACGCCGGTTTATACAAGGTTTTTCATAGGTCCCGAACTGTCCCATGCGTGTTTCCATGTCTTAAAAAACGGAAGATATGAGCACAGTCGTATTGAGAACATTGATAATACAAGGTATTTTTGCAGCCCCATGATGACTAAATGTATTGTTTTTCATACTTTTGTAATGAGATCTGAAATGCATTATTTTGTAACAAAAGCTTACCGTTCAGTCTTGGTTCGAAAATTACATTCTTGTTGCCAAACTTATTAATCGGATCGGACCGGCCATGCAGTTCTGTCCGATCCGAACACCAGTAACATTTCGCTGGTAACCTATATTGAAGTGCTACTTCCCTTGCACACTTGGACAACTACCAACAAAAAACAACATTCAGCAAAGGCATCACGCAGTACCGAATCTGTCGCATCATGGTCACATGAGCGGCAAGTTTGACATCACTTTGCTATGATTTTTATCTTGAGTTATACAAAATATTAAGTTTCTATGATCATAGTCAAGAAAAATGCATTTATCATTGATATTTTGGTGTACAAGGCGGCCGTACGAACTGTACTAGGAAGCAAACCGCTCTGTTCTAGCCTAAACACGTGTGTAGTGCATGCAATATGACGACATGTGTATAATAGTGCGCTGCGTTTCAAGGTTCGGATAATACGAGGAAAACGAGGCAGTCCGGCGGACCTCGTATTAACGAGAGTCAACTGTACACACATTTACGCAGTTCTGTGTACAGATGTGCTGTGGAACACAATTTGTCAGTGTTCTGATTGGTCATGGTGATTGGTCACCTCACTGGAAAATGTTACCAAGAGCAGGAGAGAAAAGGAAATTCCAGCATGACGCAGCTCAGTCTTCCTGCAACAATGTTTGACTCCACTGCTGTAACTACGCCATTTTAATGTTTAGTTCTTCGTTTAAAATTGTTTATTTTGGCTGAAAAATTACTTGCGTATATCACTCAAAAGTACAAAACCAACCAGTGTAGTTTTTTACTCAAAAACATGCCTCGAATTGTTCAAAATTTTGCTGAGACTAGAATGGTCTGAGATTTAAAAAAAACATTCTGTCTTACAGTGTATTTTTCAATGGATTTGTAGAGGGATGTTTGTGTTTAACTATGGACTGAAATGTTCACATAGTTTGTTTAACTTTTTGAAAACCACAGAAGTCATTGATGGATTGTTATCGATTACCGCACAATTTTATTTTCAGATTGTGAGGACCTTCAAAATTGAGAAACGGAAAACATCCAAGTCCATCGCAATGAGGAAGGTATGATTAAGGAGTGTGTTGTGCCCCCCAACTATAGAATCGGCCTAACTGTAGTTGGGCTTTGGCCAACTGTAGTTGGGCATATCCTAGCTATACTTGGGCTAATCCTAACTAGAGTTAGGCCAATTGACCTATAGTTAGGCAGAATGGCTGCATTGGGGTGGTAATCCCCGATGAGGGTATTGAGCAGTATAGGGGTGCACCCCACTAAATTAACTCCCATAGCATACAGTGCAAAATGTTAAGAATTCAATAATACAAAAAAAAATCTCACAGCTTTTTACCATAAAGAGGAGATTATCCATTTACTCTTGAACTTTAATCCTCTGCTCAATTATATTTGGGGAGTCCCTGGCCTAGTCCAGTTATTTTCCCTCCAAATAAAAACAACCCTACACCGGTGTAATTTCCCAAACATCCCAGCATTATTCTTGAAAAATGTCCCTATAGCTCTCAGCAAATAGAACCCTTTATTTCAGAGCCTATGTCGTCCAAAATATCCGAAGTTGGAAGTCTACAATCCCCAGGTCACTATTTGGCAACAATCTTACTCTGTTTCCCTTTTATTGGGCTCTCAAATCTGTCTTGAATAGAATATTTTGAGGGCCTATAAACTACTATTGAGGCCGACGCTCTGTTTTCTTTCTATTTAATGGGGTGCACCCACAGAGGCAAATTCGTAAGCATCCCATCTCTTCATTTTGATGTCACTTGAAAGAGTCTGATTGACAGGCGTGTATGTTTTTAGAGGATTTTGGGGGATTTCAGGATTTTCTCTAAACAACCTTAAGCCTTCAAGTTGTCTTGAAAGAAGTAAAGCAAGCACCAGAGGGAGAAAGAAATAGTCCACATTGCGTCCAAACCTGTAGTATTTTTTGGTGTATATTCTGTAGTGAGGCACGGAATCTGTAAACCTCCTGAATTTGTAACGTCTTGGAGGTTCCTGGTCTAGAATAAGGAGGAACCCCAACCTCGTCCCCATGGTTTACTTTATTTCCAACCATGTTTGTAAATAGTAAACCCTGGGATGGAAACTCCTCACTTGGACCCTGATTGGACAACAACATTACATTAGCACATGTACATGTTTCCAATACATACAAGCTACTAAATCTGGTACCGGACCACGAGACTATGGCGAAGATGTGAATTTCGATATGCAGCCAGACTATTCTAATTTGCATACGTATCCAAAATTTTTGGATATGCAAATGTTCCAATACCAGGGTGAGAGAGCAGTCAACCTCGTACTGCTCGACACACCCTGGGGAAGAGGTTGGAGGAACCCGGACCTGCAAGCCATTATTTAGGAATATTGTCTCAATAGATATTTCCAATGTCAAGGGAAAGAGACTTGCCTCATATGAAATATGCTCTTGTTAAGCAGTTAATCTTGATGAGTCACACGGCCACACAAGTTTTCTTTAATGGAAATGCCGTCTTAATTTTAACAAAAGGAGATACAAGTCTAGTTTGGTGTACAAAAGTATAACTCTTTTGTTATTTCAAAACTATAATTCAAACTATATTTTTTTCTCTATTTGTTGCATTATAAATGAAATGAATTTTTTTTTAAACTACAATGAGAGACTTTGGAACGCTAGGTGGCAGCAGACTTACTTGGTAAATTTCCATTGTTTACGTAGTTCTGAGCATGCGCACATTACAGAGAACAATGGATTTCCCCAGTAAGTCTGCTGCCACCTAGCGCCCCAAAAGTCTCCCATTGACCATAAACGGCTGTTTCATGGTGTCAGAACAACCCTAGTCCCTTCTAATATTCCACAATACACTGAATAAAACTCGGAGAGATTTTCTCACTTTACTATATTAATTTATTCTTAAAAAAAAAATACACAGCAATCTACATCAATATACATTAATAACTCCCACCATTAACCAGGTCTCAAGCTTGAGGTAAGTTCGACTAGAACAACTGATCAAAATCCAATTTTGGTTCCCAACTGGGTGACAAAATATTGAATTATTCCAAAGGTTTTAATTATTTATTCGAACTCCACAATGTACCATTCAATACCAAAACGGTGATTCAGTTATAATTATGATAAAAAAAACCTAATCACTGTTTGAGGAAAAGCGACAATGGGTTAAATACTTCTTCGTTCTTCCGTTTTACTGTAGCAGTTTTGAACTTTCGTTCACAAACAAAATTCACTTTAACTATTACTCCTAGAGTTCCATCACTGACACTGTACTTCAACACGAAGTTTAACGTTAGTGTTCAACTGTAGAGGATTCACCTCATATTGAATAACCAAGACGAAAGGGTTTTTATACCCATAGCTTTCACCATACAATCGGCGTTCCTGCCTTGATCAATATCTTGATCCTTGACTTCGTCCTGCGACGATTTCCACTCGCTTCAAACTGCGGGCCACCACTGAAACTTGCCCTCAATCGTCGGTACTTCATTCGTCTGTACGGGCCATCTGAAAATTCCATTAGCCATAATTTAGGCCATCAAACACATGATACACTTCGAAATTCCATTGATCAAATACCTTTTAAATTGCACTAAACTTCATAAGGAGATAACTTTTCTCTTTTGATCAATGCAAAAAAAATCCAACGATACTACTAAGTATAAACTTCAAGTTGTCTTTCTTATTCTGCACAAGTTGTCCAAGATTTGTAATTCAAGCTACAATGGTTTTTCTATGAGAGACTTCTTGAAATAATATATTGATTTTAAAAGAATTTACTTACGACTGAGTGTCGTCCAATCTGTCTTCCTTCTAAGCTGGTAAAACGAGGCTCGAAGCCTACCGCAGCTAATAAATGTTTGAGCTTGCAAAGCTGGTGCAGTAATTGGCAGGTTGGGTTACCGTACCTTTATCAGGCAATTCGATTTGTCACAAAACCAAATAGCAGCAAGCACAGCAAAACAGGGTGTGTCCACTGTCCATCCACCACAAGCTCCAAGAAGGAATGGGTTCATATCCCACCAAAACTCAATTGCTCTTACTCCCTATTGCCATCTCTTTTGCATACACTTTGTTCCCTCACACAGCACCCCAGACCAAAGCTTTTCCTTATTCAATTTACCCTTAGCTTATGCAAATAAAGCCACTGAACCTTAAGCCTGAGACCATACAAACCTGGGCGAGGGTGCTATTGAATTTACTACAAAAGACATTTACTGTTCAATCATGGCCACTGGGTTCTGGCACAAAGCCAGGCTAGGTACATTTACAATAGATAAAAAGGATATACTCACATATGCGAAGGAGGAAATTGAATATTCATACTAGATTTAAAGACTTGATTTATTTGTGACACATGGTGACTATGATTTGTCTGCCTGAGTGATCATTATTACATAATGATCTCTACTTCACTCTTTTTCCCGACAGGCACTGCCAAAGTTTGGACAAGCCACTGACGATGGAGACGGTCCAAGTGTAACAACCACAAGCATAGCTGATGACGTCTTCATGGCCTTCGTTTCTTCAAAGGATGTAAGTTAAAACATTAGCATCTTAAAAACATTAGCATCTTAAAAACATTAGCATCTTAAAAACATTAGCATCTTAAAAACATTAGCATCTTAAAAACATTAGCATCTTAAAAACATTAGCATCTTAAAAACATTAGCATCTTAAAAACATTAGCATCTTAAAAACATTAGCATCTTAAAAACATTAGCATCTTAAAAACATTAGCATCTTAAAAACATTAGCATCTTAAAAACATTAGCATCTTAAAAACATTAGCATCTTAAAAACATTAGCATCCTAAAAACATTAGCATCTTAAAAACATTAGCATCTTAAAAACATTAGCATCTTAAAAACATTAGCATCTTAAAAACATTAGCATCTTAAAAACATTAGCATCTTAAAAACATTAGCATCTTAAAAACATTAGCATCCTAAAAACATTAGCATCTTAAAAACATTAGCATCTTAAAAACATTAGCATCTTAAAAACATAAGCATCTTAAAAACATAAGCATCTTAAAAACATAAGCATCTTAAAAACATTAGCATCTTAAAAACATTAGCATCTTAAAAACATTAGCATCTTAAAAACATTAGCATCTTAAAAACATTAGCATCTTAAAAACATTAGCATCTTAAAAACATTAGCATCTTAAAAACATTAGCATCTTAAAAACATTAGCATCTTAAAAACATTAGCATCTTAAAAACATTAGCATCTTAAAAACATTAGCATCTTAAAAACATTAGCATCTTAAAAACATTAGCATCTTAAAAACATTAGCATCTTAAAAACATTAGCATCTTAAAAACATTAGCATCTTAAAAACATTAGCATCTTAAAAACATTAGCATCTTAAAAACATTAGCATCTTAAAAACATTAGCATCCTAAAAACATTAGCATCTTAAAAACATTAGCATCTTAAAAACATTAGCATCTTAAAAACATTAGCATCTTAAAAACATTAGCATCTTAAAAACATTAGCATCTTAAAAACATTAGCATCCTAAAAACATTAGCATCTTAAAAACATTAGCATCTTAAAAACATTAGCATCTTAAAAACATTAGCATCTTAAAAACATTAGCATTTTAAAAACATTAGCATCTTAAAAACATTAGCATCTTAAAAACATTAGCATCCTAAAAACATTAGCATCTTAAAAACATTAGCATCTTAAAAACATTAGCATCTTAAAAACATTAGCATCTTAAAAACATTAGCATCTTAAAAACATTAGCATCCTAAAAACATTAGCATCTTAAAAACATTAGCATCTTAAAAACATTAGCATCTTAAAAACATTAGCATCTTAAAAACATTAGCATCTTAAAAACATTAGCATCTTAAAAACATTAGCATCTTAAAAACATTAGCATCTTAAAAACATTAGCATCTTAAAAACATTAGCATCTTAAAAACATTAGCATCTTAAAAACATTAGCATCTTAAAAACATTAGCATCTTAAAAACATTAGCATCTTAAAAACATTAGCATCTTAAAAACATTAGCATCTTAAAAACATTAGCATCTTAAAAACATTAGCATCTTAAAAACATTAGCATCTTAAAAACATTAGCATCTTAAAAACATTAGCATCTTAAAAACATTAGCATCTTAAAAACATTAGCATCTTAAAAACATTAGCATCTTAAAAACATTAGCATCTTAAAAACATTAGCATCTTAAAAACATTAGCATCTTAAAAACATTAGCATCTTAAAAACATTAGCATCTTAAAAACATTAGCATCTTAAAAACATTAGCATCTTAAAAACATTAGCATCTTAAAAACATTAGCATCTTAAAAACATTAGCATCTTAAAAACATTAGCATCTTAAAAACATTAGCATCTTAAAAACATTAGCATCTTAAAAACATTAGCTCTTAAAACTTGAGCATCTCGTAAAGGAGGCTCTTTAAACTTAGGCGTCTTAAAAAGGAGCATCTTTAAAAAAGTATCTTTAAACTTAAGCGTCTTTAAAGGAACATTATTTGGGGTTGAACAAAGAAAAATTTACTGGAGCGGGATTTGAACCAAAGACCTCCAGATAAACGTACCGGCACTCTACCAACTGATCTATCTAACCCGTTTGTTGGCGGTCTCCCTATTTTGTTAGTATCTTTGTTCGGGGGTGTCAATCAGAAGCCATTGAACCTTTAACTGCCATGTAGCCAGGGATCACACCCAAGTTTACGGTACAACCTGGGAAGCGGCAGCAGAGGGATCACTTTAAGGGGATTTTTTAAAATTCAAATATCAAGTAATAAACCACAAGGGAAACTGACTGGGTGTACATTTAAAAAATAAATTTGGAGTTGAAGAAAGAAAAGTTGACTTAGGTTAGGGAGACTGCCAACATGGGACTAGATAGCTCAGTTGGTCAAGCACCAGAGGCTGTTTGTTCAAATCTAGTCAATTTTTCTTTGTTCAACCCAATGTTTTTACAAATATTTACCAAGTAAATTTCCCTTGGGGGTTTATCAGTAAAAAGGGAAGATCTTAAAACTTGAGCTGAAAAAGGATCATCTTAAGAACTTGAGCATCTTTAAATAACGGCTCTTAAAACATGAGCGTCTTAAAAGGAACATCTGAAATTTCTTGAAAAGGAGGCTCTTAATCTTGAGCATGTTTTAAAGGGGCATCTTAAAAATTTATCATCTTAAAAATGAGCATCTTAAAAGCAAGCATCTTACAACTTGCAAAGTTTATGTTCCCATAGGGGTCTCGGGGGGTTGTTTTCAGTGAGATCGGGATTTGACCGTATTTTGCCTGATTTCAAGATTTGTTCATTGTTCTTCATGACCTGAGCATCAAGGGAAGAAAGAAACACCCCCTTATCTTGTCCAAACCTCTAGGTTTATAATTGTGTTGATGTAGAGAGTCTGTAAAATCCTCTAAGATGTAACACCCTGGAATTTCAGGCGATTCACTCCTGACCAAGAGGAGAACTCCCATTTTCCTGGATTGTTCGTTTCGCACCTCTGTTCACAGCAAAAGCTGTCAGGTTGGCAATGAGGTATCTTTCCTCGCCTTCCACCTCTAGGACCCCGGTTCAAATTCCACCGGGGGGGCACTACGTGGATTGGGTTTTCAGTCCCTACCTGATGGCGTGGGTTTTCCCTGGGTTGGAATAAATCTCTGGGGTTTTCCTCCCACATCTAAAACTGAAACTTATTTCTCAGTCTTCTCTCCATGGGGTGCTTTTGCTTTTCTGAGAGTCCTTGGCTTCACAACCAGAATTATCAGATGAAATAAAATAAATGAAATAAATGAAATAAATGAAAAGTCTGGAACATTCCCACCTGGGACAGGTGCTGATACCCAATTCCCTCTTGGCATCTGTAACACTCAGAAAACACCCTGTTCTTGGTGGAAGATGTTTCATTCCCCAAGCAAGCAGTTCCTGGTCCTGGAAGGAACTCTCCATTACACCCAAGTTGTGAGACGCCCTTAATCCTCCAAAGAACTGTTCTCCTGAGTCTGATTCCATACTTCCAAGTCCTGCTTATCATTGTCCTAGTCATAATATAGTCCAAAAGTCCAAGTGTCCATCGACCGGTTTATAGCAGCTCCGAGCCTAATTGCTCAAGAAATTTTCAACTAAATTTACGTTTAATCTGCATGACAGGATATGGGTAGCACACAGGACGAGGATGCCCTGAAGAAGCTCCAGAGCCAACGTCTGGTGATGTGCCGCGTCTGCAAGGGAGACCATTGGACCACCAAGTGCCCCTACAAGGACTCTTTGGAACCCCTCCAAGAGAAGCTGCTCCAAGGGGGAGGAGAGGCGGGGGCAGAGGCGCCCGAAGATGGTAAGGATGTCTTCCAAATTCCAAAGTCTGACCGACAAAGAAAGCGTTTGCAACTTTGAAGAGAACTTGAGCCCCTTTCCCCTTCCCTGATGAGATTTTGGGCGTTTTACTGGTTGATGGTTGATTGATTGATTTAGTTTATTAGTGATAAGTTGATTGATTGATTGATTGATTGATTGATTGATTGGTTGTGCATTTACACAGGTGCAGAGGCTGCCAAAGCCCCAGCAGGTGGTGGTTCAGGCAAATACATCCCACCGAGTGCAAGAGACACATCAGGACAAAGAAGAGTTGCTCCTATGGATTCCAAGAGAGGTATGTACTCTTAGTTCCCATCCCGGATTTCTCCCCGCTACACCCAGCCCATGAGACCCATGCTTAACTGTTCAAACTCAAACGTCGACTAATATTTCAGCAACTTGACTCTGATAAATAGCGTAAAGCCAGTCTGACACAAAGTACAAAGAGAATTTCCAGCCGTTTATCTGATTTGAGCCTTTGTTATGCCTGTTAATCAGCTGTTAATTTCTTTAGATGCTCGGGGGGCTGATCTTGCACAGAGTTAAGATTGATCTTAACTGAATCAATCTCAATTACTGAGCAAAGTGTGATGTCACAAAAGAAATCACTAATGCAATACTGACAACTCATCTAAAAATGAATCTTTATGTTTTTGCAAAAATGGGCCAAGAAATCCTGCTTTTGGATTGACTGCTCTAAAGCTGAGGATACTGTTCCTAGAACCTCATTGAAATCTACAACTCCAGGGGTTACCAAAATGCGAAAAAATGCCATCATTTCAGCGTACCTCCCAAAATTTGGATCCTAGTGTCAGAAATTTGTAATCACCTCTAATTGTACATGCCTATTTGATTGATACATGATATGATTATATTTTAATAGATGTTCTTTTTTGCATGGAGATTATGAATAGTTTTTTACCCTTACACCGATGTGAATTAAGCACTGTATACTCTGTGCTTTCCCAAGTTCTGAAAAAAACCCACATGCAAATCACTTGGGTGGGACTTGAACCCACGACCTTTGCATTGCTAGAGCAGATATCTTACCACTAGACCATCGAGCTAGCCCGGCGGCTAGAGGTGGTTCGAATCCTATGTCTTAGCAGCGGGTACCGCAACAATTTAATAGATGTCAATTTTTGCATCAAGGATAAAGAATATCATTTGGTTGTCTTTTTCATTAAAAATTATGTACTTTTTGTGCCTATTGTAGATCAGGGAACCACCATCCGTGTGACCAACCTATCAGAAGACACTCGTGAGAATGATCTGACAGATTTGTTCCACTCCTTCGGTCCAATCCAGCGCATCTACCTGGCCATGGATAAAGTCACTAAACGCTCAAAGGTGAGTGGGATTTTCACTGTGTATGGCTTAGTCCGAACTGGCGGTGCCGGCTATGGCTACGACTTGATCGCCGTGTGATCATGCGTTGGAGTATAGGACATCGATAGCAACACCCTTAGCAACTGTTGTAGCCGTAGTTGTAACCGCCCAGTTCGGATAATGCCTAACAAAGGATCCCTTTGTCATGGGAGAGTCATCTTGTTTTCTTTCATTCAAATCACGGCCACTAAAATGAGGCTTGACGAAAAATGTACGGGGCTTAAAGATTTATCTTTACTGGGTTTCAATCGTAATTGCTAACCAAAGTGTGATGTCACAATACAGATCACTATGGTGATATTGACAACTCGTTTTCAGATAATCTTAGTGATTTGTGTCATGGAGCCTGGCTCCCAATTTCATAGAAAAAGTTGCTAAGCAGAACAAAACTATGCTTACCAGGATTAATTTACCTACTGAAATACCATTTTACACGTACTACATGTAACTTGTATCTTGCTCACTTTTGCTTTGCTGGAAAATGTTAAGCAATAATCTGCTTAAGCAGCTCTGGTCTCTGATGTAAAATATTTAACAGTATTTTTGATTGCGATTGAGTTCAGGGAACGTAAACAAATACGGGCATATTGGTTTTGTGACCCTTCCACAATTAAGGGTTTGCATTTATTTTCCCGTTTCCGTTCTTGCTAATTACAGGGATTTGCATTCATCAATTTCCACAACAAGGAGAGTGCGGCAAATGCAATCTTAGGAGTGTCTGGTTTTGGGTATGATCATCTCATCCTCAAGGTGGAATGGGCC
Source organism: Pisaster brevispinus (assembly GCA_023634235.1). Classification (NCBI taxonomy): domain Eukaryota; kingdom Metazoa; phylum Echinodermata; class Asteroidea; order Forcipulatida; family Asteriidae; genus Pisaster; species Pisaster brevispinus. The sequence continues at coordinate 3,051,054 of JAMKCF010000025.1, forward strand.
AAGTAAGTACAAAACAGCTCTTCGTTTGGAAATGATCTTATGTCTAGTTATTTTGATTCTGAACCCCAATGAACCTTATTCATTTTTATCTGTAAACCCAAACAACTTTCCTTTTTTTTTTTTACACAACCATTCACAACCATATGGCGCTCCGTAGGTGTTTTGCATTTCGGATCTTTCCACTCGAATTTGAAGAGATTGCATAATAGCAACCTTAATTTATTTTACCATCATTGGAAAGATCCGATCTTTCTCTTCCCCACCACTGTGAACTTGGTTATGGAGGGTGAACGTGGACAAAATAACAGGCTTTTAAGAAATGGCTTTGTGCTCAGCCTTGAGTGCTTTTTTCTGTGGAAGCTTGGGCGACAACAGTCACCAATGGTAAAGAAGAGGGGGTATGAGTACACTCTACGCAAGTTGCCTGTGGTGAAGAAAGGGTTTAGCTCCGCCCCTTTAATGCATTGACTAATTTCAACCCCAAATGCAGAACAATCTGAAATGTTAAAATAGACGCTGTCAGTGACCGGAGTACTCACAGTACGCAGGGAAAAGCGTGGCTGCTTCGGAGTGTTTGGAGCCGCCATGCTTTTCCATGCACACTGCACATTGCTTGCTTGGTTTGTGGAGAACTTTCAACTCAACGAGTTCAAAACACCGCCGCTTGCCTCACTCACGCACACCTCATTCTAAATATCCTACAAGAACTCCACTGGCTACCAATCAAATTGCGTAAAAGTGAAATTTACTCACTTTCAAAGTTCTTCATGGCCTATCTCCTGTTTATATATCTGATCTTCTGCATAAATACATTCCTGTTCATTCCTCTTCGTTCTGCTGGCCAATCCCTACTGACTCAAACTACTTCTTCCACAAAATTCTATGGTCAAAGAGCCTTCCACTTCATTGCACCTTCGTTATGGAATGACTTGCCTGTTCACTTTTGCCAAGCTGACTGTCCATTTTCAAGGGATTCATTTGTTTGCATCAATATTTTTGTAACAAGTTGGTTTAGATATTTCATTAAATTTGTTTATGTTTTGTGTTGCGCTAAGAGACTTCTGCATTATGCGCTATAAAAATGTATGTAGTATTAGTATTATTAAGCTTCATTCAGAGATGCATACGTTGCATGCACTAACCGTGCCAGATTCAACACCAATTAAACCTCAATAAGGACGTTTGGTTTTGTATTTTTATTTTCTTCAGGCCTTCAGGAACAACACAGCACTAAATTGAAATGAGAGCCATCTTGCATCAAAAAACAACTTCAAAAATGGATTCCCAAAGGTGGACACCTTCAGTAAATTGACTGTAAATCCAACGCTACGTATAAGGTGCCATCTTACCGTACTCATAACTGAACAATTTATTGCATCCAATTCTAGCCGAGTAGCCCAGAGTGTGTTTTCAGTTCAGGCGAGAGTTATGGTGTGCAAAGTACATTATTTATTCAGCTATTTCAAGAGTGGTAAAGACCGATGCAATGAGTTGTTCAGGAAAAATTATTCCTTTAAAACACGTTAAGTTATATATGCACTTGAAAAAAAAAAAATTGTATGTTGTTTTAAGAGAGAGAAATGATCTCCCTTTCTTTTTGAATATTTATGTTAAACTCATCATGCTTCCTCCAAAGAAATTTGTGCATCAAATGCAAAGACCCATCTTTGACCTGCAGCAGTGGTCTGCAGCAGCCAGTGGTCTGCAGCAGCCTGTGGCCTGCAGCAGCCTGTGGTCTGCAGCAGCCAGTGGTCTGCAGCAGCCTGTGGTCTGCAGCAGCCTGTGGTCTGCAGCAGCCTGTGGTCTGCAGCAGCCTGTGGTCTGCAGCAGCCAGTGGTCTGCAGCAGCCTGTGGTCTGCAGCAGCCTGTGGTCTGCAGCAGCCCGTGGTCTGCAGCAGCCCGTGGTCTGCAGCAGCCCGTGGTCTGCAGCAGCCCGTGGTCTGCAGCAGCCCGTGGTCTGCAGCAGCCTATGGTCTGCAGCAGCCTGTGGCCTGCAGCTGCTTGCAGCAGCAGCAGGAGTTTGCAACAGCTTTTGGCCTGCAGACCTAAATTGCACGCACATAACTGCTATTACTAGGGGTTTTTTATCCTAAAGGATAAAAGAGGCAAGAATTTGAAGCACCAAATTGCTTTGGAGAAAGTACAAGATTTCACTTTAAAAAACCCATTGCACGTTGTTACTTAACCCCAATATATTGTCACCATAATCATGGACAGTTTTTGTCAATATCTAGAAGACTCTTCTGTCTTTTGTCTTCGATGTTTCCCTTATCCTTAAAATATATTTTTGAATATAAAAGCAACACGCTTCATGAGATAGTACATTAGATTGTCCCAAAAGTGCATTTCCCTTGTTCATAATTTACATCATTAAATACTTCTTTAACTTCTATCACGAATGGGAACATGTTTTCTGTTTGTGGTAGCACTCATTTTCTTTTATAACCCCATGAGGGCTGGTTCGTACCATTTGGAGTTCATACATTTAAGCTTGATACACCTTTTATTTTTGTTTACAATGTTACCTTTACTCTGTAACTTCTCTCCGCACTTGAAAAAAAACTAAATAAATCTCCTGCCCACAATTTCAGTGGAAGAAAAAAAAAAGCTCTTTAATTCCAAACTCCTTAGAGTGATTTCAGGCTGAGAATTACACGGAGGCCATGACTTCTGTTGCCCGGATCTTTGCCTGGATGCCCCTTCAAAAGTAGACTGTTAAGATTATCCAATGGAAGTGTCCTTTGCAAAATGACCCTCTCAACGATAAAATTCCAGGCCTTTGATTTACTGGGGTCCTTCCTTCACTCTCTCAAAATCCAACACCATGTCAGGGTTCTCTCCTTGCACGAGCTAGCGTATCGGGGCGGATACACGCAAATTGCTGGCTGCTACACAAAACAAAACTTTTCTTTTTAAAACGGACATTCCTGATCAAATTAATGCTTGAGGTTGCACAGTTGAGCTTTTAAAACTAAACTTAATCACCAAGTTTGAACAAAGCATTTTGAGGACTTCGTTTCAATTAAGCGTGCTTGAACTTCGAACTTGCAAAATTTTGGTCCAGAATGCCCAAATCCTGGAGAGAACCCTACATGCATGTACGTTAACTCAACTCTCAAACTGTTGGGCTCTTGATTATTGATGTATGCCTGATCCCACGTAAAACTGTAAAAACTATAATCAGTTTACTTGTGCAGCCCTTAGTCCAACAGAACCAGACACGTATGTAGTTGGATTTTGAAGGGTTAGGAATGGTTTAGAGTTTTAAGTCGAATAAATTTGTTTTTGTGAATACATCTGAAAATCCATCAACTGGCGGCAACTCGACGCCAAAACTATTATGCTTACCATTGGTGTGGCTAAGCAGTAAAAGGTCAACTTAAATAGGCAGAATCGACCAGTGGAGCTTTGTGGTAGTTTAACAGTTCTTGCTCAGTGTTTAAAGTTAATGTGTACAATAAACAGGTCGACTCAATTTCACTCACAAAAGAATTATTGACTCGTAGTTAAGTTATTGAGCAAACTATGTTTATTTCAGTCTTAAAATGGCACGCAACAGCATTTAAAAAAAAAAAACTTAAAAATAACAGTAATTACGCAGTTCTTATATAGCGCTTTATCACACCCTACTGGCGTCTTAAAGCCCTCATTAGTTTTACAACAGGTATGCAGAGCTATGTTTGAGTTCTAGCACTTTGTACAGGTCTACAAGTTCATGTGGTACAGTCTGCCGCCACCTATGTCCATAACAGGGGAAAACCCCTTCTCCCTTCATGAAATATACAGAGTTCTTTTATGTTCTTTACACAACACATGGTACCTCTTGCTTACAATTCCATCCAAAGGACGAAGCAATTATGTTTAAAACGTTACAAGTGCCATGACTGGTACCCAAACCCCACACTCTTACAACACCAGAACTTGAGTCCTGTGCACCAGACTGCTCTGCCACAGCACTCCACAGCTTAGCACATTATTTTACACAAATTTAAGAAGATATTTTAATTTTTAAGCCCTTTTTACAAAATCATCTGAAAATATATATAAAAAGTTTCAAATAGGCTGAGCTTATTTAACTTGCAAGAAAAAGTTTTCATCCAGTACAAAAATAGATATCCAAAATATACATACATTTAGTTCAATCTTTTATCACATACAAAAAATCTTCAACTGAACTGGACATTCAGTTTTCAACTTATTAAGGTAAGGCTTCCATTAGACCCAAAACCATTTTCATAGAGCTGCTTAGTGATGGTAAGCAAATTTTTCTATGTAGCTCAGCAGAAAAATTTGCTTGTGAAGTGCAAGTGTATTTCACAGGTTAGCAAGAAATTAGGCAGCCAGCTTTGTGCGTTCACTGTGGAAGGTTAAGATGCCTTTTAGCATTAACTATGAATGGCACAGTAAGCTCAAATCAACCATTAAGCAGCTAAGAATAACAAAATTGTGCTTACCGAAATAAGGTTACCATCCAAAATACCATCTCACATGTACAATCTATGACTGGTATCCTGCTTATTTTCGCTCAGCAGGAATTTATAAAACGTTATTCTCTGCTCAAGCAGCTCTATGAAATTGGCCGTGGTGGTGATGTTGCCATCTTGGTCAGGTACCCTATCCTGTTTGCCAAAAGGCAACATCTCTTTTCACAATAAATGTGTACTTGGCACCCTGACTATTTTTGATCTACTGTTGGGTTGATTCCATGCATGTTTTAGACCATGTCAGAATTCATGGCTTCTGTAGTGGCTACCAGTGAATTTGACTAGAATGCGAAAAGTCCTATTCTTCAATGTGCTCCAGGAATTGGCCATGGCCAAATACACTTGACTCGGACCCAGCCTTAGTTTTGACAGAAAACAATGTGGCTCTTCAATGAGAAAAGACTTTCAAAATGCACCGGTGAATCCAAGCGATTACTAGGTTCGACGCTAAAATATCTACAGTATCCGATACATTGAACCCAGCATTCATTCTCTTTACGCATCACACAATTGGGTAACAGAGTGAAACACCAGCATGAACCGAGAATGAAACCTGCGCATGGTGAACTCTCCCTGATTCTGTAGAAAGTTCCCTGAAAGTAACCCAATCTTTCCATGTTCTGATGAACAAATCTGAAAGTGGGAGCCTTTTCCCTGGTATGTTGACTGTATTTCTAAATGTCTCCCTGATTGTCTCCCAGTGATATTTGCAAAAACTGGTATTTAAAAATGACCCAAAAGTAGATCAGTCTGTAGGCTGCGTCTTCATTACTGTAGTGGATTTATCTGTGGCTACGGCTAGATCACTACAAAGGCCTATTCTTCATTGCATCTGAAGCTATCAGCCATAAGCTGTAGCCAGAGTCGCTTCATTTAGACAGCCATACTCACTCCACTGCTTAAGTATGAAATAACTTATTCCTGAAAAAATGACATTCACAAAAACAGTTGTCAATGTTCTTTGGGAAGAAAAAGGGAATACAGCGGAGAGTTGTCCTAAAAAAAAATAAACTGCGTCAAAATTCAAAAAGAAAACCCACATATTTTGCCAGGTGACACTTCACCAGCAGATATATTAAATCCCCCCCCCCCAACAACAACAAAAAACGCCCCAACAAGAAAAGAACAAATCTTTATCTTTAGGTGTTTTCTAAACTTCTTGTAAAATTGCCATTAAATACATTTCTCATTTCACTAAACACATATTATGCAGCAAGTAAAAATAAATTGCAAACTAACACCTAACCCAACTATTATGCTAAAAGTACAACGTGTGAAGCAATATAACTAAATGCATCGTAGTATTAAATATATCATCGTTACTCAGCATTTTGTGAGGTTCAACATCAACTTCTACACCATGATAGTTTTCATTGCTCCCTGTATATAGCAAACTAACTGGAGAAATTGACCTGTCCCAGGTCCTCTCCGTAGGTTTGCTTGTATAATAACAACAATAATAATTTATTAAATTTCCATTGCACCGTTCTAAGGGTCAACCTATGATAGAAACACAATGGTAAGCCACGTCTCTTTGAAGGTAAGTGTTCAGATTTGTCCGTTTAATTGACGAGAAAAATTGGCTAGAGCCGAATTTGAGCCTGCAACAACCCGATTAACGTACCAGGGCTCTACCAAATGAGCTATCTAGCCCTGATGCTGACGGTCTTCCTATGTTGTCAATATCTTTGTTCGGGGTTGAAAGTCCGAAGCCATTTAACCTGTAACTTCCATATAGCCAGGGATCACACCCAAGTTGACAATACAACCTGGGATGTGACTTTTTGTTTCGAATTTCAAATAAAAAAGTGGTTTATAACTTGATACCTAAAAAAAAAAATGTGTTCCAAGATTGAAAGGAATGTTTGGCTGATCGGATTCTTTGTGTGTTTTTTGTTTTAAGATTTACATGTTACAGCAGCAGCTTGCCCAGGTCACCATAGCTGAGCTTGAGAAGCAATCTGCGATCACACCCCAGTTTACCATACAACCTGACAACCCCGTGTTTCAATTTTGGGTTGAATGAAGACAAATTCACTGGAGCAGGGTTTGAACCTGCCACATTAACATGTCCGGCGCTGTACCAACAGAGGTAAGTTTCCTTTTAATCAGGAAAAAAAAAACATTAAAGGTGTCTTCCGTTCCTCTAGTGTCAATAAACACGATATACAACGGAGCAGTTCAATACATGAACGTGCCTATTTCAACTGCTGCACTCAATTTTCGAGCAACAGTGATTTTGAAGAAAGCAGTTGCCGATGGAATCTTTTCTCTTGCGCTGGTTTGAACTTTATACAAATAGAGCTTTCAGATTGAAACTAATTAAGTTTGTTTGATTATTTATGATGACAAATCATGTACTTTATCTTTGGCCTGAATCACAGCAGCTTATGCGTTTTCTCTGGAGGATGGGTACTGGTATAAACATCACAGCTTCCAGATTAAAAGTAATCTTAATTTTGTTCATTTTTTTTCAGTAACCAATCCTACACTTTTTGTGCATTGTGGTGGTTGACGAAGCTAACAAGGGGCATACTCTTTCCAACATGTCCTTCAGTGTCTGTGCGTGTGTGTGTGTGTGGGTAGGTATACACATTCAAACCGGGGACCTATAACAAAAGAGGACAATTGGGTCCCCGGTTGGGTAAAGGTCCCCGTTGGAAATTGTGTACAAAACCAATGGGAGCTGTTGCAAAAAAGTTGAAGTCTAAACAAAAGAGGGACAATAGGAGGTCCCTGATTGCAGGTGTTTACACACTTGTGTGTGTATGCAATCATTGGTATATATGGACTTCAGACTTGGTGTGTGGATTGGTCTTGAGATCCTTCAGAAGCCTATTGTTTGTGGACCCCCCCAGGTCAAATGTGAGGGTCATTATGGCTAGAACAAAAGAAATGATGTCGGAGCGATAACTCAAGAAGGACTTGGCATATTATCTCTAAACTTGATGTGTGGATTGGTCTTGAGATCCCCCAGAAGCCTATTGCTTTTGGAACCCCTTAGACCGAATGTCAAGGTCACTATGGCTAAAACAAAAGAAATGTCCGAGCAATAACCTCGAGAAGCACTTGGCGTATTACCTCCAATCTCGGTGTGTGGCTTTTTTTTTTTTTTGGACCACCTAGGTCAACTTTCAAGAAACAGAGTCACTTGTGGGTCATTTGTGTTTTCCAAATACAACTTTTCTTGTTCTTTACCAAGATTCACGGGAGGCTCTTCTGACAAGACGACTGCAATTTGGCAGATGCTTATCAACTAAGGAAGAAGTTCCATTTCATCATTGTTTTCATCATTGTTGTTTAATGCATCATTGTCATCTCTGTCATCTCTGTCCTCCGCCCCGTCAACTCTGTTAACGTTCAGATGGGTCTCCACAGCACGCTTCAGGGGTTTCCAGAACCGCTCTGCCTGCCCCTGCCCCTGCGCCCCGCCCCCTCCCACCCAGGGCACGTATGACACCGTCTGAAGAAGATGTCGCATGCTGTCGCACAGCTCCAGGTGTTGTATGTCTTGATACATGAGTGGGATGATGTCGGTCTGATCCCGCAGCATCTCGTCCATGGCGCACAGGAACTCGTAGTAGCACCACTCACTTTCTATGAAGTCTGGGGACAAGACCAGGATGGTCTTGCGACTGGTGGAGACAGCAGTTTGGATGTTCTCAGTAATTTCTGAAATCCACAGCACCATATCGTATTAGTGACAGAAATGGAAAACCTCACAAAAAAGTTCACAACTTTCAGATTTGAGGTTCATGGAGAATTTAAGGTGGTTAGGGTATAAACCCCAATTTACCTGATCTGTATTTAGGGATTATGAAGGATTAGCCAGTTAAAGCTGGATGTTGTGTTGACTTGCCAAATTTTCACATCAGATGACCAGCACAAGGGCCCCCTATACTTTTCGCTATGGTGCTGGACCAGAGAATGCACTCACCATGCTTCGCTTCATTTCAAACATGCACAAAGAGGCTAAGTGGTGGTGGAAATAATGCTCAATGTCTCCCTTTCTGCAGGGGGTTATTATGTAATCCCCGATTCCAGGCACTTGCCCTTTTTCTTGTAGGACGAGGGGGTTACATGGCATCGAGAGGCTTCCAGGGTTGTATTTCTCTGTATTTGGTCTCAACTGAGATAAATCAGAGCGAACCGAGATTCCAGCCTTGGTACCGAGATTCCAGCCTTGGTACTGGCCATGGGCTCAATCCGCCGCTGTGTATCACGGCTGAGGTTTTGCGATTCTCTGTGTGTAAATATGGTATTGTCTCAATAGAGAAACAAAAGAATCCCAATGCTTCAAACAGAATCTTTGTTCACTCTAGGCTTTAAGTCATGGTTTCTTTGTGCTAGCGATACTCCAGCAATTCTGAAAAAATCTTCCCGTCAGGGTGGAAGTGAAAAAAAAAGAAAGGATGATCCAGCCTTCAACTAGTAAGGGTGATTAGGGTAATCCTTTTTTACCTGCATAATAAGGATTATGGAAGATTTGGGGTGACAACTTACCTGCGCCAGGCTTGAAGTTTTTGTAGTGGACGCAGACATCACATCCCCACTCCTCCAACTTTGGAATCAGAGACAGGCGAATGAAGTCCTCCTCTTCCCCTCCACCCTTGTAAGCCACGAAGATGTCATGTAACTTCTGATCACCAGCTGAGAAAAGAAAGAACCCCAGAGTTTAAGTGCTCAATAACCACTAAATTGGCGAGTTGTGGCCGAGTGGTCAAGCACACTGGACTCACACTCTGGTGTTTCTGATCAGCAGAGTGTGTGGGTTCCAGTCCCGGTCTTGACAACTGTGTCCTTAAAGCAAGACACTTGACCATTATTACATCATCCCTCAGATTAGGCGTAAAGCTGTTGGACACTTGTATTGTGTAATGTACATAAACGAGCCTAGTACATTTATCATTAATAGAAGGGGTTCGTTTATAGAAGGGTGTTTAATGGTACAGTTGGCTGCATTAAGTTTGCCCCACAGCACCTTCTAAACCGTAACAAGGTGTTACATGTGTAAATATACATGTAAAATGGGCCTTATAGTTAAAACAAAATAGCACTGCTTACCTGTCAAAAAAATCATGAGCACTTGGGGTGTGAGAAGCGCTAAGAACTGAGCATTATTATTATTCAGTTCATAGGTGGCTTTTAGTAAGTGGGCAAAAGATTGTACCCTTGGACAGACCACTTTAGAAATGGCACAATTTCTATTTTGGTTGTCTCGAGATCTACCAACTACTAGGTATTTATTAAGTGCGTTACAACTACATATCAATGTCATCTCACTAAAAAGCCATTCAAAGGCTCCTGATGGATATGCAGCCCCGGTAGCCAACTTGGGGTTTACGTATCAGTTTATGTTGATGCGATGACATGACAGCTTACCCTGCTTCTGACGGTTGAAGAACAGCTCATGTATCTTAATTCGATGTTTGAATATCATGATAAGCACGGCAGCTATCAGAACAACGACCACCACTAGAGCCGAGATCATTCCTATGTAATGAAGTAGCACATCCTTCGGGGTTTTACCTGCACAGAAAGGCACAGAAAGTTTTTTTAAAATTATTTGTTTTATTTTTATATATTTTTTAAGGAGATATCCCCTTACATCCCAAGGCCGGACGGCAACTTCAAGGTGAGGGCTATATACTTGATCTGGGCTGTCAACCCAAATCAACTGTCACCAGGGGCACGTTGCCACCTACTCATGTGGCTGAAACGGGGTTACTACCCCCTTCAAAGTCTGTAAGGATGTAGGCACTAGGAGCCTGGCTGGTAGAGCCAGAATGCACTACCTTCCCAACTTTTTACGAAGCGACTGTGGTTAAGTGCCTTGCTCAAGGGCACAAGTGTCATGACCGGGATTCGAACCCACACTCTGCTGCTGACACCACCAGAGCTGGACCCCTCGGCCACCACACGCCACAGTGCCAACCATTTTTTTTACGGCATGGAGACAAAGTATCTTAAACTCTGTCAGGAGAAATGTTTTCACCTCAAATTGTTTCATTTTGGGGGATGTTTGAACCACTGATATCCTCAACGGGTTAAGAGGGTTCCAACCAGGGTATCCCTCTATCACCCGATTGGGGGCAATGCTCACTAACGGAAGTGAGTTCTACCTAAGTGTATCCCAAACGGGGTACTAGGGGTGACAGGGGATCCTCCTTTCCTTTGGGGGATGTTTAAACAGCTGATATCCTCATTGAGTTAAGAGGGTTCCAACAAGGGTAGCCCTCTACTATCACCCGATTGGGGGCAATGCTCACTAACAGAAGTGAGTTCTACCTAAGTGTATCCCAAACGGGGTACTAGGGGTGACAGGGGATCCTCCTTTCCTTTGGGGGATGTTTAAACAGCTGATATCCTCATTGGGTTAAGAGGGTTCCAACAAGGGTAGCCCTCTACTATCACCCGATTGGGGGCAATGCTCACTAACAGAAGTGAGTTCTACCTAAGTGTATCCCAAACGGGGTACTAGGGGTGACAGGGGATCCTCCTTTCCTTTGGGGGATGTTTAAACAGCTGATATCCTCATTGGGTTAAGAGGGTTCCAACCAGGGTATCCCTCTACTATCACCCGATTGGGGGCAATGCTCACTAACGGAAGTGAGTTCTACCTAAGTGTATCCCAAACGGGGTACTAGGGGTGACAGGGGATCCTCCTTTCCTTTGGGGGATGTTTAAACAGCTGATATCCTCATTGAGTTAAGAGGGTTCCAACAAGGGTAGCCCTCTACTATCACCCGATTGGGGGCAATGCTCACTAACAGAAGTGAGTTCTACCTAAGTGTATCCCAAACGGGGTACTAGGGGTGACAGGGGATCCTCCTTTCCTTTGGGGGATGTTTAAACAGCTGATATCCTCATTGGGTTAAGAGGGTTCCAACAAGGGTAGCCCTCTACTATCACCCGATTGGGGGCAATGCTCACTAACAGAAGTGAGTTCTACCTAAGTGTATCCCAAACGGGGTACTAGGGGTGACAGGGGATCCTCCTTTCCTTTGGGGGATGTTTAAACAGCTGATATCCTCATTGGGTTAAGAGGGTTCCAACAAGGGTAGCCCTCTACTATCACCCGATTGGGGGCAATGCTCACTAACAGAAGTGAGTTCTACCTAAGTGTATCCCAAACGGGGTACTAGGGTGACAGGGGATCCTCCTTTCCTTTGGGGGATGTTTAAACAGCTGATATCCTCATTGGGTTAAGAGGGTTCCAACAAGGGTAGCCCTCTACTATCACCCGATTGGGGGCAATGCTCACTAACAGAAGTGAGTTCTACAAAAGTGTATCCCAAACAGGGTACTTGGGGTGACCAGGGGACCCTCGTTTCCTTACCAAAGACTCTGATGACAGCTCTGTCACTGCTTTTCCCGATATTGTTTGAAACAGTGCAAGTGAGAGACGCCTTGTTGTGGCTCGGCTGTAGATTGTGTATTTGGACTGAGCTGTGGAGAGATCATTTCCAAAGAACTAAATACATCTAACTAGTCATAATAATTACAGTGAATATTTATAACAAACATCGAGCTGCAGGCAAAAAATTTGCTTAGCTCGAAACAAATCTGATTATACCATAAAAAGTTACCAGGTCAAACTACCACATCATGTGTCCTGTTTGGTGACTGGTTCCCTGCGTAGAATTTGTTGGTGAAAAACTTGTTAAGCGGTATTCAAGCTCTACTAGAGTAGCCTAATGAATTTTGCTTTGAGAATGAAATTTCAGGGTGGCTTTTAAATAATTTGAATATATCTTCTTTGGGAAAAGTTTTCTGTATAAGGAAGTTTGCACTGCTTACTCGCCACTGAAGTTTTCCATAACTGTGTTATTCTGCTCAATGAGTAGCCACTTGTATGTCATATTGGTGGACGGGTTGGCGTGGGCGCTGCAACTAAACGTCGGGCTGGTCCCTGGCTGGAACGGCTCCCCCTTGGGAGTTACTATTACCTTAGGGGCATCTGCGAGTTGTAAAAACAGAAAACTTATTGTACAGAAAAATCATGAAAAAAAAAAGAAATCTGCAGTCGCCTGAAATTCCAACCATTTGAGAGGATTTACAGACTCTCCACATCACAGCAATTGGGAAGATATAGGTTTCAACACAATTTGGATGTGTTTGGAAACTTGTCGAACTTGTTTGGTTGCGAGGTTGCTGGCCCTAGGAGTAAACAGGTACCTGCGAGGGTAGAATTTGCTGGTGTGAACAATTAGCACCCTGTGAGCCGGTGCTGACTACTCCCAAGGAGTTGAGATGGTCTCGGGAACGTATAGGGCCAGATGAACGTTGTGTTGTCGGGGGTTTCTGGGGGGAGGGGGGTCAAGGTTTAAATGACTAGGTTCTGTCCAGTGGTCCTACAGGTAATTCTAGCCCTCGCATCCTTACATGAGATCTCCAGTCCAACGACCCTGCTCTGGTCCTCGTTGAAGTCGGCCGTCTTGGAGAGGCAGACTAATGTCTTGCCGTTGTCTTCCCACGTTGGTTTGAGAGTCAGGAGACTACGCACGCTAAGCGAGACCCCGTCATCCGAGTAACTTTGTACCCAAAAAGAGAGAAGAAGTTATGGATTCATGAATCACTTATCACAACTCTAATCAATAGTTTCAGATATTTACCAGCAACCTGCCAAATGAAAAGGCTGTCATTATAAAAGTAGTATACCTTTGAATCAGTGCATAAAAAGGCTGCAGAAATCTACAATTTATCTTTCCTTTATTCTTTTTCCTTTTTTTTGTGTGAGTAGCAGCAAATGTAATTTGTTTGCCTATGCGCGGCTTGTATTGAAAATTGGTTTAACGATTGGATGAGAAGTACGTCCGAAATTCCCATGCTGGCTAGAATATTCTTGAACAAATCAAACGTTTACAACTAGTGTCTTCACAACGTAACCTCGGTCCAGTTGTTTGATTTCATTTTCAGCCCATGTATTGTACGCATGTGAAATCTTTGTCTATAATCATGGCATGTCTAGGCCGAGTGGTTATAAGAGCACCAGACTCAAGCTCTGGTGTTTCTGACTGAAGCGGAGTGTGGGTTCCAGTCCTGGTCCTGAACACTTGTGTCCTTAAGCACGACATTTCACCATCATTGCTTCGTCGTCCTAATGGGGCGCAAAGCCGTGGGTCCTGTGTACTGTGCACGTGAAAGAACCCAGTTACATGTATTGCTAAGAGAAGGGGGGTTTGCCCCGATGTTTCTGGCAGTGGCTGCTGAATGCGCCACAGCACCTTGTAAACCCTTTAAGATGCTACATAAATTGGTCTCATAATTCAACCAAAATTCAAAACCTGTCTTAAAATGTTTCCGTTTATTCAAGGGGCCTTCAGTAACTTACTGGTAGATACGCGTGCTGCATAAGCAGAGATGTGATAGGCTGTTGAACTGTGAGTGCAAAGCGAGGGCGAAATCTTGCAAGCTCGAAGCCTTCTTACATACATTTATCTTTTGTTTTAAAAGCCCTAATCTGCACTCTGGGGCATTCTTTTTGGTTTTATCTTCATGTTTTTTATGGTCTTAATTTTTTTTTTTTATAAAAAACTAAAACAAATTATTACTATTTTATTAGTATAATTATTATTATTAAATTTTTTCCTTTTTTTAATTTTTTTTTGGGGGGGGTTAAAAAAACAGATTTCCGGAAAAAAAAAGCAGAACTCACATCCCTGATAAGACTATGTCATTATTATTATTATATTTTTTTTATGACACTGGATCTACAAAGACTTACTTGAAAGTGACCTTGGCATTGGTAGTGAGGGTCTTATTACCAAGCAGCCAGCGGATGGCAGGTTCAGGGTACACCTCATTGACCTCGCAGACTAAATCAACTTCCTCATCCTCTGACAGCCTCAGGGCGTCCTCTGGTAGACCACTCCGGAATAAGGCCGTGATGAACGGCTTTTTACCTCGACCTTAAAATACGGATGAGATTGGACGGATGTGAACATTCCGGGAAAATGATTTGTGGGTCTAGTTCCCCTTTTGTTCTAGACCCGGAACCTCTCAGATGTTTACAACTCAGGAGGTTTACAGACTCTGAGTGCATCACCAAAAATACCAAACTACAGGTTTGGACGCAATGTGGTCTGTTTCCTTGACTTCTTTTAAGACAACTTGAAGGCTCAAGGTTGTTTAGAGAAAATCCTGAACTCAGACAAAAATCTTCAGAAATCACATGCCTGTTAAAAATGACAGATACAACCAGGAAGATTGTTGGTTGTTTGTTTGGGCGTGTGTTTTTTGTTGTTGTTGTGAAGGTCAGAGAAATGAGTATGCAGTTCCGGTAGACGAGGGTAAACAATTGAAGTCGGTGTAGTTGAATTGCACTTTTATGCAGTCTCTGTCCGCAGTCTTGTTTTTCTTTCTTTCTCTTTTTGTAATGTATTAAATTTCGTGACTTATGTTTGTATGATGAATACAAAACATTACTTAAAAGAGAAAGAAAGAAATGAAAAGGCATTAACTACTTGAAGCTGCCTTTTCTTGTTCTTTTCCTTTTGTCTTCTTTTGAAATTGCATTTGCTGAGTCAACAGGGTGTGGGTTCGAATCCCGGTCATGACACTTGTGTCCTTGAGCAAGACACTTGACTATAATTGCTTCTCATCACCCAGGGGTAAATGGGTACCTATGAGGGCAGATATGGTTCTTGTGATTGATTTAGCTTAGTGCGCTACGTATTTGGCAGCACAGGCTGTATACTCCCAAGGGAGCTGAGATGGTTTAAGGAATGAAATAAATGGCCCAGTGACCAGGGGTAATAATGTTGAAGCGCCATGAGCGTCACTGAGTGACGGATTTGAGCGCTATATAAGAAGCCACTATTATTACAAAGGTAAGGATTAAACTCAAAGTTGAGCAATCTCGACACTAAGACATTTTTCTTTCAAATGACACCAACCAAGGTATTCAACAATTTTGCTATCAGATCAAAACACTGTTACCTGCCAATTTTTATGCTGTCTTGGATTCGGAGGTCACCGCCACAAATTTGCAATGGCACGCCCATAAAATATTGCATAAAATCTATCAAATAGATATGGTGAACTTTTGTACTGATGGGGGAATGGAACTCCAAAACTAAGCATGTATTTCAGCACATGTAACTTTCATAGGTCATGCAAAAAGGCAAGTAATACATGTTAATACCCAGAGGGGGATATTTAAGATAAAAAAGGTGTAACTCAAATAAATTAGAAAATATCAAACAAATCAATAAGACTGAAAAGTCTGCATTGAGTTTCTGCAAATTGTCCTCATGATTGCTGCTCATTTTGACAATACAGACTCTGTGTGTCATCATCACTCACTCTGAACTGTGAGCCAAGCATCTGAGATGGCCGAGTCGTTGGCCCCACTGTGGCCCACAATGCAACGGTACATCCCAGCATCCTCAAACCCAACCTCATCAAAAACAAGCGACACATCACTGGGATCTCGCTCTACTATGTACGGTCCGGTTGGAGTTACGTTTGACAGGTTTGACAGCACGGTATGGTTACCGATCATCCATGCCACGGTACCAGCTTCGGGTTTGGTTTGACAGCGAAACTTTGCGCCCTGCTTGAGGACGATCGTCTGGTTCAATGGAGCTTTTATAAATGGCTGTGGAATATCTATGGACAAAAGGTATTATACACTTGAATGTTATATTATTGAATTTGGGATGAACAAAGAAAAACTGACTAGGGTTGAACAGCTTCTGACTGGTGACCCGGAAATATATTGACAAAATAGGGAGACAGTCAACATTTGGCTCAGTTGGTAGCGTGCCGGCACGTTAATCCGGAGGTCATAGGTTCAAATTCCAAACCATAAACTAATTAAAATTTACCCAGTCAGTTTGCCTTGTGGTTTATAACTGAAAACGATTATACACATTGTGTATCGAACTGGCTACTTTCTTTTTCACTCCATAGCAATTTTTTTTAACTGACTGCTTCTGTTACGCTGACACACCTCCTTCTGTGGGTGTGTTGTATTGTCATTTAGTCCTTGAGAAAGACTGTGCTAGGATCAAAACGTGAGGGCATTATTACCATTTTGGGGTTTTCTTTGCATCTGCATCACAGGTCTTTGTTTTGGGACAGTTATTTCACTTTTTCAGGCAACCAGCCTCTCAGATTTCAAGATTCTTCCAGTCAAAATATAATTCTTACTCAAGTCCCTTTCAGGCATACTATTTCCCTCTTGTAAAGGCAAGGCAGTTGGATTTTATACTGGAACATATCAAATGGCATCAAGGCATGACCAGGGGCATGGAGGCAACTGCCACCATTGTCTCTGTGAAGAAAAGACCTGCTCTTCCTATTTTTTTAATATTTTTTTTAGCACTTATATAGGCCCTTACCCCGAATGTTACATATGCAAATAATACAGTATTTATTATAATGGTTGGAAAATCTGAAGAACTACATTTTTCATTTCCACTAATTAAGATTTCAAGCTTTGCAAGGCATAAGAAATTAACTTATGGATGGCAATTCCATTGAGAGGTCAAGCTGGCATAGTGGTTTCTTTGGGTAGGCACACGCAACGTTGTGGGGACTTTTACACGAAGGTCCCTGCAACGTTCTTCTTTGTTAAACAGGGTCCCCACCAGGTAATTCTTTAGAAAAGGGAATAATAGAACAACAATAGCAAGCCCCCACAACTCTGCGTGCAAGAGACATAATGGGTGTCTACAGCGGCGGCGTTATGTGGATTGGGTTTCAGCCCCAATCAGGGCCCAATTTCATAGAGCTGCTAAGCACAAAAATTTGCTTAGCATGAAATTTCTTCCTCGATAAAAACAGGATTACCAACCAAATTTCCACGTGATTTTCTAGATAAGCAAACAACAGCTGACTACCAGTAACAAGCAATATGCAACACATGGAAATTTGGTTGGTAATCTTGTTTTTATCAAGGAAGAAATTTCATGCTAAGCAAATTTTTGTGCTTAGCAGCTCTATGAAATTGGGCCCTGGTTGAGTGGGTTTTCCCGGAATAACTCTCTGGGGTTTTTCCTCCCACATCTAAAACTGAAACTTCCTTCTTTGTCTTCTCTACATGGGGTTTTTGGCTATAGGGATTAATTTATTTCGCTTTTCTGTGAATCCTTGGCTTCCCAACCAGCATTGATAAATAAAATGAAGAAATAAATAACAATAAAATAGAACAACCGTGTAAATAAAATCTCTCTATTGGGAAATGTGGTGGTTTTAAACTGGTGGTTCTAAAGTAGTGGTGCTAAAGTGGTGGTTCTAAAGTGGTGGTTCTAAAGTGGTGGTGCTAATTCCATACAAACATGTTCAAATGGGCATCAAATAAACTACACTCAGTCAAACCAGAAACACCTTGGCAAGCTCCTTCTCTTTTTAGGATTAAGTTTCCTTGATGTTTAAGCAGGACAGAATCTACAGTTTTATGCCTCATCCGAAAGACGTAGGGTTATCATGTCCCAACACATGGAATGGTCTCGCAGTTTATGTATACCACTAGCTCTTCCATTGAGCTTCTTGTCTGAGATAGCTGGCCGTCATCCATTAAAGCTAATTTCCTATTGTTTCTTTTGGTGGTTGGGTGCAATGAATTGAGCCATACCTGTCACGATAAGGTTGACATACTTCCTGTAGACAAACCGTGTTGCATTCTCCACTGTGCAAGTGTACACACCATCTACAGCAGCAGTGGAGGCTTGGACTGTCGTTATCATGCGAATTGGGCTATAGACAAAAAACAAATACAGCATCTGGGTACAGTGGAAGTTTTAAAAGGGTTTGCTCAACATCGGTAAGATTGTAACGATGTATGTTTTACCAGGGATGTGATAGGCTGTTCAGAAAAAAACCTGAACTCTGAGCGCAAAGCTCGAAAGCATGCGAGCTCGAAAACTTGCGAGCATGAAGCCCAATATTAACATTTATCTTTGGTTTTAAAAGCCCTACTCTGCAATCTGGGGCGTTATTATATGGTTTTATCTTAATTTTTTTATGAATTTGATCTTTAAAAAAACCCCGGAATTTCTTTTTTTTTGAGGGCAAAAAAAAAAACGGAATTCCAGTTAAAAACGGAGAAATCACATCCCTGGTTTTACAGACTTGCACATAACTTTCATAGAATAAAGAGGAAAATATTTTTGCTTGGAATGCTTTAGTTTTTTTTAGAAATGAGTAAAATAAATAGGTTCGATCTCGCGAAATCAAAACCTAATGTTAGAAAACAGTGAAAACACATAGGCCTGCGGAGATACCTGTGCAGAGGAGATGATGAAGAAAATGTCAAGTTTATAATTCAAAGTGGGAGGATAAAACCCCAATTCGGAAAAGCAAAACACAATTAGGGAGGGACTGAAAACTTAATCCACATGCAAGGCTCCGGGCTGGGATTCGAACCCGGGGTCCACAGAGGTGAAAGGCTGGGAGGAAACCGCTGAGCCAACCCGAATGACCAGAGAATGGGAAATTGAATCTACACGTGGTGGTGTAACCAGACATTTTTATTTGAGTGGAGGCAAGCAGGGGCAAATATATAATTTGGGGTGCTACCATACCATTGATTTTTTGCATTTTTATGATCACATTTGGGGGAGGAGGGCGGCAAGAGGGGGAGGCAAGGGTTCTGAGCAGTTGTAAGGATCCCCATGCCCCCCACCACCCACTCCCCACCCTCTGTTTACGCCGCTAAAGCTACTCTTTAAAAAACAATCGAGCCCTTTCATACTTTCCAATTAAAGCAAGCTGACATCATTGGTAACTGTCAAAGACCAGTACCCACACTTTGTTTGACCCAACACATACATCAAATAACAAACCTGTGAAAGTTTAAGCTCAATGGGTTATCAGAGTCAGGAGAAAATAGTGGGAAAAAAAAACACTTGCATCTTTTCACTCAAAGATCAGGGCCCAGTTTCATAGCGCTGCTTAAAGATAAGCAAATTTTTGTGCTAACTATAGCATGAAAATTTGCTTAAGCGTAAGCGTATTTCACAGGTTTAGCAAGTAAAATAGGCAGCCATCTTGCGCGTTCACCATGGATTTGCATTGTTACGTCATTCAGTAAGCACCTGGAGGTTAGCATGCCGTGCTTACGGTTTAGAAGCGCTATGAAATGGAAATCTAACAGTAAGCACAAAATCGGTCGTTAAGAAGCTGTATGAAATTGGGCCCAGGTTGTGGACTCGCTATAACTAATTGTTTTTACTCATTTCTTAAAAACTATAGCGTTATAAGCAAAATATTTCAAGGGAAGTTTTCCAACATGACCCTCTTTTATACTATTTTTATGTAGGTTATGTGCAAATCCGTGAGCATTTTTATATTTTCAATTTTACCAATGTAGTACACACCCTTTAAACGATGGTCTTTCAAATACATATTCTTAGTCCAGTACAGTGCATTTTGGGTCATGTCAAAGACAATGTCCGATGTCCTGACTGACAAACAAATCAAAAGTCATATTAAGGTCAAATATTGATGGAATAGCGTGACACATTGTGTGGTTTTTTTTTATGTTTCCGTGTTGCTCTTTTATCATTTTAAGGCTTCCTTAAGGAAGTAAACCGGCCAAGAAATCCTTGAGGGACTTGGAACAATATTAAACTTCCTGAACTCCAGCTGGACTCCAACTGGTATTTAATTTCTATCATTTTTTTATTTGAATAACCCACTTCAGCCCAGTTCGGACATCGCGCGAAAGCGAAAGCAAAAGCAAAAGCAACATTTCTTGCATCACAACTTATTGTGTCCCAAAAATTCGCTTTGTGAAGTATGAACCGGGCATTAATTGTTACGTGTGCCTATAATTACTAGGTTTGCCTTTGACATTTTTCAGTGACTGGCTAGGGGGACCAGTTAGCTTGTCGGTTCACTAGTCCATTTGCTTTTTTCTTGAATAGTCCATATAATACATTTCATATTGTAAAACGGGTGCTTTCCAAGTTTTGTCACTTGGAGTATTTTAACTTTTGATGTATTTTTATATAATGTGAGGGCCCCAAATGATCAGCTGTGCTGGATGGGTCACCCTCGTTAAATATGGTTTTAAATAAATAAATAAATAAATAAATAAATTCTGAACTAGCCAGCCGGACCACTTGGAGAGATCACTGACTGGTTCTCTGGTATTGTAACTAGCGTTCGGCCAGCGGATCAAGTGTTGCTAAACTCTACCATGCAAAAGCCACAAATCCCCTACGTTACCGTTCCAAGAACATCTGTTTCCAAGTCTAAAACACAAAGCAAAGTTTCTCAAAGCTTTCATGCCTAAACACGCTGTCACCCGTGTGACGTTCCCTGTTTATAACTACAGTAGTGAACACTACTTTTCTCTATATCAACAGGGGATCTGACTATTTGGCCCCTCTAGCCTCGGTTTGGATATGGTTTTCAATATGGAGGGGAAAACAAGATGGCTGGATGGTCCGTCAGGTTGAAATATGGGGACCCCGGTTGGAATCCCACCAGGGGCACCCCGTGGATTGGGTTTTCAAGTCCCAACTTGATTGGGTGTGTTTGCCCTGGAATAATTCTCTTGGGATTTCCTCCCACACCTAAAACTGAAACTTGCTTCGGTGTCTTCTCTCCATGGGGTTCTTACTTGGCTAGTACAGTGATTAAGTTCAGTTTTCTGAGAATCATTGACTTTACAACCAGAATGAATTAACAAATGGAATGGATCATGCTGTAGGATTTTTCTCCTAAAGAATCAACTATAATCAATCTTTACACCTAAAAGTAAAAGTATAAGTATAGTGTATATCGTCACCGTTTCCACGAAGAGCCACATATCATAAAATATCAAATTATTGATTACTACAGGAAGGGGCCTTTATCCCAATAACTGCATTTTGCGTTTTCATGAAGAGCCACAGGCCCCCAAAATGCATTGTTATACATTGCAACAGAAGAGCGTAAAATGTAGGTCAAACCGTTTTATTCGGGTTTCACAAAGAGCAACGTATGTCAGTGTGCGCGTGATCATACGCACCCCTTTCCTATGTAAAAACACGTTAACCAGTTGGGTGTTTAAGTAGGACATCTCACTTTTTAGGTTTCACGAAGAGACACGTATCCTTGACTAATTACTATGGTAGTTAGCCAATATATTTCAAGAAATTGGTTAAACTTATACAGAATCATATGAGAGATCTTAAACTGCAAACCGTGGCTTTAGTTTTGCAGATTTTGCAGTTTGAAGCCAAGTAGAGTGTAAGATGTAGACCAGAGCTGCCAACATTTGCATCTTGCACAAATAATAACAATAATAATAATAAATAGTTATTATACAATAATGTACAAGTGCTTTACATTAGTGCCCTGGTTAACAGACCAATAACATTCCTGTAATCTTTCTCACCCCCACCCATGTACCAAGACACAAACAAAAAAGTGTTTTGGTTACACTCAACCAATGCATACACAAACGCCCTCCACATGAGAATCGAAACCAACAATGTGTAGGGATTCCCCTATGTAGGTACCATACAGTACCTTTGCACCATGTTTTGTTCTACATTGTATACACTGCAATCTGATGAATAGAAACTCACAATCCCCTTTGTAGGTACCATACAGTACCTTTGCACCATATTTTGTCGCACATTGTATACACACTCAACCAATGCATACACAAACACCTTTCACATGAGAACCGAAACCAACAATGTTATACAGTACCTTTGCACCATGTTTTGTTCTACATTGTAAACACAGCAATCTGATAAATAGAAACTCATTCATATATGTAGTCTGAATAATAATAATTACAAAAGAAAATAGTGCTGCATAGCAAAATGTTATAACTTGCATTAAAACAGTAACATATTAAGGCAATTCCCTGGCTGCCACTTCCTAGGTTGTATCATAAACTTGGGTGTGAACTCTGTCACCAAGGCAGCTAACGGTTGTATACGGCTTCTAGCTGGCATCCCCGAAACAATGATATTGGAAAAAATTGGGAGACCACCAACTTAGGGCTAGATAGCTCAGTTGGTAGAGCACCGGCTTGTTGAACCGGAGGTTATTGGTTCCAATCCCACTTTAGTCAAATTTTCTTTGTTCAACCCTAAATTATTTGAGTAGCAAAATGCTACACAAAATGTATCAGTTGCTACTCTATATCGGCACTCAGTGTACACAAAAAATGTTCAGTCTTTGCTATGCAAAATTCTTGGACGAAATTGTTCCCTGCCTTTGTTATCATTTCTATTCATATTCGTATTTATTTCTTTTCACTTAATAAGCCAATTAATTCAGTATTTACTTCATTTTTTTTCCTGAAGTGTTTCAGGCCATGTGCTTATGCTTTTTGTAACGTAGCCCACGGGGCTAGTCAATTGTGCATTTCACTTGCCTCCATCAGTTTTAGTAGCTCACATTTTAAGCATACAATGAAATTGTATTTTTCTGATGTATTAATCGTAGCAATTGCAGCCAGTGTAAATGGTCAAATGAAGTTATATTCACACACTCAAAAACACGCATTCTAATTTTTTCCTCCCTGTGGAGACATCTGTGATCTTTCCTCTGTCCCTGTACTTTACACCATCCCATAATTTGTCCCACAAAATTCCTTGTGGAGCATCACAGTCTTTTGAATTCCCCTACTGAAGACCTAAGTTAGTTTTTGTTTTGTCCTCGGTCTCCATAAGGTAGTGAATATTAAAACAACTTCACACTTTCAAAAGCCTGTTTACTGTAAACCTTGAATATTGAGCATTGTAAAGTGGGCTGCAGAGTTTTTAGTAGCCTACAGGTCGATTTTACAAAGATAGTCCTAACTTAGGACTAGTCCTAGGAGTAAAAAAAAAACTTAAGGCTAGTCCTAAGTTAGGACGAGTAACTCGTCCTAACTCGAGATAAGACTAGCCTTAACTCTTTGTGAAATCCATCCCTGGGCACTTAAGAAGTGGTGTTTACTGGCCCACAGCAGTTTTTACTAGACAATGTACGCTGGGGTAGTGTTAAAGGTGAGCCCTGTGTTTCTATACTCTCATCATAAGCTACATTTTGTATGAACTGTCTAACATTTCCATGTCACAGATATTGTGACTATTTAATTGCTTTATCTCATTGTTTATTGAGTTTCTTTTTTTTCTCAAGTGCCTTTGTACTTCCATTTTAAGTTTTAGGTTATAAACTGTTTTCTGGTTCAATTCCGTGGGTGACAAATTTGTCCCAGTATAAGACATGTTGAGGTGTCAAATCACTATTATTTGCATTTGTACCATAGGTCCTTTTGGTTGGTAAGCAGTTTGCAACAGCTAATCCTATTTTCTAATAACTATCAAATCAAAGACATTATTGAAAGAAGAATTGGTTTACAGAATAACTGCTTCGAGTTTTGATCTCGTGGAAAAAGAAAACATCAGCATGAGTTGCTCTTTGACACCACCAACAACAATTGAAACTTCAGACAATTGCTGGTCAGCGGCCCAACTGTAAATGACCCCCACAAAATCACTGATTAGTTAATAACTAATTCTTTTGTTAAACAAACAGGACATTTTTCAGTTGTCCGAGAACCTTTGTTCAGCCTGTTCAGCTGTGTGAATACTTCACTCCCAATACCCATGTTTATAAATCCCTGGGGGGCATATACTGTCCAAAAAAATTTATAGTCAAAATGTATTTAAAAAACAACAACTAGCCTCCCGTGATGAAAAAGTAATTTGTTTTTACCTTAGAGCCCCTCTTTAAACTTAGATGTTGTGAAAGGAAACTCTCAGGTTGATTTAAGGGCGGCGGAAATTTGAAACATAACGAGATGTGTTAGTTTCGTTTCGTTAATTAAGAGTCACAAGATCCAATTTCATACTGCTTAGGTACACAAACCTGATATGTATATGAGACACAGTTTATCAGGGAAGGTTCCATTGTTTGGTTTCCTGCAAATGCTAGCTTAGCAGTCAAAATTGACTGAGCATCATCTTTTTCTGCTTACAAGCAGGGACCAACTTCATGAAGCCTCAAATATTTTCTGCTAAAAGGAGCAGCTCTGAGCACCGTATGCAGTGATTATGAACAAGAACTATTTCATAAAAACTGTAAGCAAAGTAAAAATGCTTGTAAGCTAACTTGACGCCGATTCTTGCGATGCGTCAAGCAGATGAGTGACGCAACAATGCAAATTAATCGTGAATGCAGACACAATGTCAAATCTTCTTGACTGTTTACGAAAAAAATAGTTTGGGGGTTGAACAAAGAGAAATTGACTAGAGCTTGATTTGGACCAACGACCCTGAGTGGTTCAAATCCAGCTCTAGTGATTGTTTTCTTTGTTCAACCCCAAATCATTTTAAAAACTTACCCAGTCAGTTTCCCTTGATATTTGAAATATAGTTTTGCTTTCTTTGGCCTGTTTGCATTTGTTTTTCCTGTTTGAAAGTGGCCAACTGAAAGTGGCCTGTTTGTAAATTTGCTCGTTTGAGAATGGGCTCTGGTTTAAATATAATTGGCAATGGCAGGGTTCTAAAACTAACATCCCAATTGACCATATTTCTGACCGCATGAGGGCGCTTTCAACAGCGATGTTCCTTGCATCAAAGTAAAGGTTTTATCTTATTTTGACTGCCTGTATGGTTTTGTTCTTTTTCTTGTATTGATAGTCAAATAAATAATACTAATAATACCAATTTGGGGTTGAACAAAGAAAAAATCACTCAAGTGGGATTTGAACCAACGACCTCCACTTTAATGTGCCGGCGCTCTACCAACTGAGCTATCTAGCCCTATGTTTTGATAATGCCCCTCTTGTCAGTTTTGCTTTGTTTCGCCCCCAAATTATTTAAAATTTACCCAGTTGGTTGCTCTCGTGGTTTATAACTTAATAATGATAATAATAACAACAGTGGGAAAAAAAGAAAACTTTTGTTTTACTTGTTTTGCATCAAGTAGTTTGGTTCGTACACGCCCTCTCACGGTCAAAAACACCACACGCTTTAAATAGACATACTTTGATCATGTTAACAATCCAATGTATTTAACTCTGAATTTTCTTTGTCAGCATTGATCGTTTTTCTTGGCAGCTCTGGGTGTTTCCTCACTTAACACCAGGAAGTTTCAACAGGTTGAGCATGAAGAGTCAAAAGTACAAAGGCCTGGTTTTATAGTTTTAGTAAGGAACAAGATCACAATCTTGATGTTTACTATCAAAATGAGGAAAACATTTGAAGAATATTCATTTCAAATGATGGGAAAGGTGATGCTTCCTTTTTTAGAAAACCTTTCCTTCCTGTAGCATTTCAAATGGTTTTTTTTTTTATGAACCTTCACATAATCTGTAAGTTTAACTGTAAGGCAAAGAGTACCTTTGGTTTGTGGAACCATTCGATTGTTTTAATCCTATATAAATGTAGATATATACAACAAAACTAACCTGTGAACATTTTATTTCAAAAGGTGGTAGCATTTTGAGATATCAACGAAAATCTGGAGCGGTAATGTCCACGCAGGTTCCATGCATGAAATGTTTCTGAGGTTGAAATGTTTTTGAATCCCTTTCTCTAAAACCACATTCCTTACAAGGGAATCATTTCTCAAAATGTTATACATTATCAACAGCTGCAGTGCTTCTCACCGAGTCAGTTTTTAGGGCCATTAATTGTTGGAGTAATTTATCAAAGGTGTACCCTGCTTTTAACTGTGAGCTGTGTCCGGGGCCGAATTTTCAGACTGTTTGTTAAGAAGGGTAGATTAAATCGGCCCTCCTTACACACCGCATGACCTTAAAATGACCTCTGTGAAAGTTACAGTTGATACCAAACTAAAGTTTAACAAGTTGACTTTGAACTTGTCTAATGCCTTGACTGCAATCACTGTTTCTATAATTTGTATTTTGCAGTTTCTACAAAAAGTGGAGCAATTAACCGCTTGAAGAAGAGACCAAAGGTAAACAATTCAGTTTTGTGATCCACTGATTTTCCAATAAATGGAGTCCTTTATATGAAGATGCAAACGACGTTACAAATCCTTACGTTAAAATGGTGTAAAATGCCACTGTGTTTGATACCCTCCAAATGCAAAATTTTGTTTAAATCCAGAAACGATTGATGACATCACATTTCAAATATATACTGTCTGTACATTTTTGTAAATAAAATGTTCATTCCTGAATTAGATGCTATTCCATCAAAACAGCATTGAATTATACTTTTTGACTGGTACACAAAAAAATTCCTCTTTGGAAAATGCCCTTTAATGTCCAATAACCTCACGTTTCAAATTTGGCTATGAAAGAATATCAAATAAAATGGCCTTTTACAATTCAACTTGACGTTAGAGACTTGTAATTTCCTCCCACTTCCATGATGACTCTTGTAGTATCCTTACACTACACACTGATACTGATAGAGCTACCCAAGTCTAGGCATTACCTCATCAACATTCTAATCATGACCCAACCTAACTAATGAATAATGCATAGTACCCTCCACCCCATGCAGTGATTGTACCCTTGAAACAGTAGCCTATTGATAAGTACATTATACCTTGTATGTATCAAGCAAGACATGTGTTGGACACAATAAACCAAGCAAGCATCAAAGCAACAACTGCAATGTTAAGCTCCATACATTACAACTCTATCTATTGGAAAACAGGTGCATCACAAACTGTTTTTGACCTTGCAGCCCCACTTTAAAATGCTTATGCCTCCCATCTCTATCAACTTGTTAATTAAAGTTCTTGATTTTTGTTCTCTTTTCTTTCATTAACAGTTCTTGTAGTCTACAACAGACCTTATGCATTGACATCATCCAGCCGCCATCTTAGAGGTAAAACAATGATGAAACAATCCAAATGCACAGAATTGTACGCTCGCGCACAGGATTGACCAATAAACAACCTCCTTTTCTTCAAGTTAGGCTTTAGTTTTGAGACTACTGACATTACAAAACGATTTGTTTACATAATTTGTTTATAAACCATTAAAAGCAGTACAGTGTATGTAACACAATACCATCAATTTTCTAATGATTACAGGTACATGCCAATTTATAAAAACAAAACTGATTGATGGGGAGTGTTTGAAAACAAAGTGCTTATACAACACAAACCATTTGGTACGTTGTGAAACAAGAATGAAACCGAGTTCTGCGAAACTGACACACCACTAAAATTAGAATTCTTCAGACTTAAAAGACAGTTGATTTGTCACATGTTTCAGGGCAAACTTTTGCCAAGTTGCGTAAGCGGCGGTGACCAACCCATACACAATTGGGAAGGAATGTGTACGGCACAATGGTACCAGGGTTTGCTCATCTGGAGGTTGCTATACAAAAGCAATTGCCCGAACCATTTGACATAGCAACTGTCTCTATAGTCTGAGGAATTCAACTTTAAGCTGTAACCTGTGACTCAACAATTCAATTGTACCAGACATTATTCAACTCTAACTGGCAAATGGATTGCAGCTACTGTAGGCATTTTTTAGTACACTAAAAGAATTAAGGAAACAAACAAAAAATCCCCAGCTTTCTTCCTTACCTTGGAGAATACGATTCATTTTCATGGATGACTATTGAGGCCAGAGGAGATCCATCTTTTTCCCATTGCATCAAATATGGATTGTACATTCCATAGACTAAACAGATCAGATCCACAGGTTCTCCAAATGGTACGAATACAGTCGTACGTTCAGTCAATACCATAGGTTTGGCTATGAGAAAGGAAAACAAATAGTCAAATACTGCTGATTGCCAGAATGGATTGTTGGGTTTGGGTTTGGGGGGGGGGGGGGTTCATCTCTTAACCACTTCACGTATGACATGTTTACATGCCAATTTTTTTCCAAACTCACTTACAGCCGAGGGTTTATAACGACCGAAACAACTTCAGAGCGCCCTCACACTTTTTGCTGGAAGCCGGACGACTGATGGACATATCCACTCTGACTTTCCATAGTTTAGCTCGCACAGGCAGGCACCTACCGTGCTACACTTCGTTTCACCCAGGGACATCAGGTGCTGGAAAAACATGCCTTGTCATCCCTTTTCCGGGGGCTGTTTGTGTAAACCCCGATTCCAAACCTTTGTCCTGTTGTACAAATGTGGTGTACAACAATGGACAGGCTGCCACCATTCTGGGAAATTTGTAGAAAAAGGGCACATGGTACTTTCATAAGAAATCAGAGTTAAATTTCCTTCAAAGAAGTTACTCATTCACAGTGTTTTTATATTTTCATATTAATCTTTTTCTTTTTTTTCAACAGGGTCGCCACTGGCCATGTCGGTTAAAAAAAAACTGCATCCCAGAGTTGAGATTCATCGCCAAAAAGGTCCGACACTAGGATCCAAACGTTCAGGAGGTACGTTGAAATGATGGCATTTCCACCTTTCGGTAACCCCTGGAGTTACAGATTTCAAGGAGCTTCTGGGAAAACAGTATCCTCAGAGCTAGAGAAGTAGATTAAAGAGTATGATTTCTTTAATATCTGAAAACAGAAAAAAATGTTCTTTTTCTTCCCCCCGTCCCCTTCCTACCAGCATTGCAGGTTTTTCCTTGCAGTCCTTTTGGGCAAATACAGTCACCTGTGAATGGATGACACTCGATACCCTTGGAGCATGTGCATTGTTCCACACAGTCTATTCCATACAAACCATGTGGACAGCCTATTCCATAAAGGACAGAAAAACACAAATATAAAAGGTAAGACATATCATCGTTTCATTTTTTTCTGTATTTTTTATATCTATTTTTTTAAATGTTGAACTTTTAATATTTAGGGGTGGTAAACAGAAAAACAATTTTAGAGAGTGGAACTTGAAACTGCGACGGAGGCCATGGCTTCTGTTGCCCTAGAATTGGACTTGGTTCCCTCTTCAAAAGTTTTCCCATACACTTTAAAGGAAGTGCCCTTTGAAAAATTTTAAATGGCCTTGCCCGCTCAAAGATGAAATTCCAGGCCTGCTGCGACCTCCTGGATTAACGTGCCAGCACTCTACCAATTGACCCGTCTCGGGCCTAAAGTTGGCGACATCTAACAGAGCAAGTGCCATTGAAGCCTTCTCAAAGAGGTCTAAAGTACTATATGCACATGCAAGATACATGTACATGTATGCAAAGTACCATCCAGCGTTGCATTTAGTAACACACATTCACGCAGTACTACTAACGTGTGTACGTGGCAAGCAATGGTGAGCAATAAAACGGTGGCGCCATCCGAGATGGGTCTGTGGACCGTGCAAGTCCCGCGTTTATTCAGACAATAATTAGGAGCCTTCGGTTTCCCATATATCCATTGTTTAAGCGTGTGGAGGAAACAAAATCAAGCACTTTAACACGAGCGAGACTTGCACAGTCTATAACACATTGAATAAGAGGCAGTGAGGAAATAGTATACACATAGACCTTTCTATTCTAATGTCACAGCCCAAGTTTTTGCCAACCAAGGTTTGAAAACTATGGGAAGCCATAAATGCAAAGCAAAAATAGTAACAACAGTTATGTTACACAAACATTCAAAAATAGAGTTGAATTTGTTGGAAACAAAGCAACCAATCATGGGAGGTTTTTTTTTTTATTTGAAAGTTTGCAGAAATGTTGAATTTGGTCACGTCTGTTAACACGGTGGAAAGTTTTGCTAACATTCGGCCGTCCACGCCAACCAGCACGGTTTGTTTATCACGATATAGACAGGTCTATACAAATATTGCTTTGAGTGCTGGGCCATTTTGATTCCTCCCCCACCCAGTGGGATACTTAAGTTATCTCTAGTTTAGAGGTCTTGGTACCAGGGCCCAATTTCATAGTGATGCTTAAGCAGAAAATATTGCTTAACAATTGGCTGCTAAGCAGATTTTTAAGCAGGATACCAGTCACAAATTGTACATGTGACATGTTAGCTTGGCTGGTAACCTTATTCTGGTAAGCATAATTTTGTTGTGCTTAGCTACTTTTTTGTGCTTAAGCAGCTCTATGAAATTGGGCCCAGGAAGCAACAGCAGCTACAGGTATTGTATGATGGATGCACAGCTTCATTTAAAAAAATAGGGATGCTTGTCAGCACTGACCAGTGCTGAAAACATCCCTTAAAATCTACCATCCCAAGGACAAAGCAATTATGGTTAAGTGTCTTGCTCAACGACACAAGTGCCATGACCGGGACTCGAACCCACACTCTGATAAAACATTAGAACTTGAGACTGGTGCAATTAGACCGCTTGGCCAGGACACTCCACAACAGTGGCATTGCACAAGTTCTACACTTCGAGTCAACTTACCTACAAGTTTGAGGAAGAAGTTTAGGGTAATATTGGGTAATCCTGAAATAATTCCTTCATCTTTATCAATGATTGCTTCGCAAGTTCCATCGAGGTCAACGTCGGATGCTGTAATGTTTTTGAAATATACCCATCCGTCAATAGTTGTTCCATCAGCTATAAAGATATAAAAGTAAAACAAAGCAAACAATGTTATTTATCTATTGGTTTTTCTGTCACACTTGCTGGAAGCCTTTGTTTTTGTTCTGATTTACAGAGTAATATACAATCCCAAACCCCATCTAGGCTTTGTGCACAGATTTTCTGGCTGGCACTTTGGCCATCAAACAACGTCAGATTTTAATCAAACTGGATTAATCAAACTGGATTAACCAAGCCAAAGCCAAAGCCCAAACCAAGGTTTGAAAAAAGGCCCTAGACCTATGGATTGTCTTAGGCCATGTCCAAATTGGCGGCTACTGCTACGTCTTCAACATGATTGTGCACCGCGTTTACACTTGATCCGGCAAGGGCGATCAAAAGAGGATCAGATCCTGCAAGGGCGATCAAAGGGCGATCCACAGCTAGTGTAAACGCAAGAGCGATCAGGATCTAATCCTCCTTTTTGATCCCCCTTTATTGCAGGATCAAAGGAGAATCTGTTCCTGCAAGGTGGATCAAAAACAAAGTGTAAACGCAAAGCAGGATCAGACCCCGCAATTTGACCCACCGACTTCCGGTCTAATTAGCGAACGAAGCACAAGCTAAGCTAAGACAGCGGCATGCATCACCCCTGGCAACACGTGTGCCTGCGTGTGCGCACAATCAATGACCTTGCTCAGTTGACCTGTCACACGAGCAGTGTGGAACTTCTGTTGAACCGAGGCCGGGCAAAGGAGGATCAATGCGCGACTCAAGTGTAAACGCATTAGCGATCAGTCTGATCGCCCTTGCAGGATCTGATCCTCCTTTGATCGCCCTTGCCGGATCCAGTGTAAACGCGATGTTAGCAATAGTCATAGCCGTAGCTGCCAACTTAGACACGGCCTTCATCTTGTGATAAAGGTTGCCCCCATTTTAGGATAATAAGAACCAATGTTCATTCTGCTGATGCACCACGGAGAACAAGACAAAGATGATCGTTTACTGGAAGGCCATGTCCAAATTGGTAGCTGCCTATGGCTGTTACTAAGGGTGCTACTGTACCTCACATGCTGCAAGGCATTAAAGAGGAAGGGAAATGTCAAATTCAATTTTGTGAAGTACTCATTTTCCAATAGATAGAGTCCCCATGTGAGTGGGAAAATATTAAAAATGTTAAAATGGTGTAATATAGCGTTTCTGAAGCAAAATTTGTCAAAATCCAAAACATCCAACGACATATCATTCTGAGACAAATGGGTCTGTACACTTCAGTACAGCGACATTTTGGTGCATTCCTTCATCGATTAATGTAACCGTTTTATTTTTTAACATGAGTACATAACAAAATTGAATTTGACATTGCCCTTCCTCTTGAAATGGAATGGGCCCAATTTCATAGAGCTGCTTAAGCAGAGAATTAGGTTTAGCAACTTTCTGCTGAGCAAAAATAAGCAGGACACCAGTCACAGATTGTACAAGGTGACAAGGGTACTTTGGCTGGTAACCTTATTCTGGTTAGCAGATTGTTGTTGTGCTTAGCTACTCTTTCTACTTATAAGCAGCTCTATGGAAATGGGCTCTGGTGATAAAGCTACTAAAAGAACCATCTCAGTCTAACCTTCGAGCCTGGTCTGTAATGATCCCGTTTTTGGAATCGACGTCTGTTTTGGTTTGTTGTACTTGCAAACTAAGTCCAGTCTTACTGTGGTGATTGCTGTATGAATCTTAATATAACTGGAAAGGCCACCTGCAGGAAATTAGAGAGAATCATCGGTAAGAAATGTTGAAATTCAAACAATCAAAAATGACACTACAAAGCCTTAACTCTTCTGTCAAAAAGTCTTGTTCGTATACAACCCTTACCCTAAACCTTAACCTACATGTATTTTCACAATGAATTTATTGATCACTTGCGGATAAAACGCATTATTGAAATGAGATCCTCTGAATGTTTTCTACTTGGTGTTTATCGTGGTTTTAAAAGCCCTACTGTGCAAGCTGGGGCATTCTAAATGGTTCGATTTTAATCATATTTGTCAATTTGATCTGAAGTAAATACAAACAACCTTTATGGGTTTTTTTTGCGAATCGGCCGCAATTTGCACGCTTCAGAACGCAGTTTGCGCGTAACAGCCCAATACTCTGGCTTTTGCATGAGGAGAATGCTCCCCTCTTCCTTCTGTCTTCAAGTGCTGTGAGGTTTAGTCGGGTCAGTTTGGGTTATGGGTTCAATGAAGAATTACAATTTATATCTTAATTGGTTACTTTTAGGTAATTTCCCCAAACTATTTCGGGGTAACCTTCAGATACACTTCGCCACAGTTGATTTTTCCAACCAGCAAAGTTATAATGTGAATAAGTTTGAGGGGAAGGTTTTGCAACAAGATCAGGCAGTTTGGCATTTAAAAGATGATTAAACCACACACCTTGAGGTTCTTATCTACCGTAAACCAGCAAGTGGTCCAGGTTTGGGCACTTTCGTTGACTTTGCAGAAATAATAAGACTATTTAAAGAGTGCTCTTGAGTAACAAAACAGGCACATCACAAGGGGGTACTGCCAAGGGTCATGAGATCTTATCAAATGGCCCAACCACAGACTGCTCAGTAGGGAGTCTGTCAACATACTTGCGGGGACAAAAGTGAGCTTTGTAGGAGAACATCTAACTATGAAAAAAATCCATCCGCAACTTATCCTCAATGATATCCCCTTTGTGGATAAACTTTTCTGCCGCTTTATCCTGGAATAGCTTTGAGAAGGTACCATACATGTATACTTACATTGGTCCTGAGTGAGTGTCAGACTTTTGGCTTCTACAACTGCCTTGATTGCAAGGCCACTTATAGAACTTGTAGGCGTGCTGACCGTCACATCAAAATCAAAAAGTCCCTGATGCTCCTGCAAAGTGGTTCACATTCAAATAATACTTCATTTCTGTTAAAATCATTGCAATCGTTTTGTGACGCTCCGTGCCAAACCAGGCACTTCCTGCCCAAACTATTAAAATCCGTACTAGCTCATCAAATAGATGAGATTGAGAGCTTGCAACCTAATTAAGGCCCACGGGGTAGTCCTAAGTACTTCTCAACATAGAATAGAATGTAGCACATGGCACATGTTTCAGTTGTCTTCACATTTTGTTATTTCTGAAAAGTGCCTGGTGTTGGCATCGAGTGACAATTTAATTTCCCAGACAATGGCGTAACTGGAATGGGCTTACCTCAGGGTACCCCCCCCCCTCACTCAGGACCCTTGCCCCTAAATGAGATCGAAAGAATGCAAAATGAACGGTTCGATACATTAAATGAATAAGATTGGAGAAAAAAATCAAGATGGCCACAACTTGACAAGCATCTATTGAAAACTAAGTTAAAAACCTTAGCAATTATTGACCTTTTTGGGTTCTTCAAATGTTATATTTTTGACTATGACTGTTTGATCAGACTACATAGGGGAGGTATTTAGTATCCCTAAATTAGGATTTATCTGGGAAAAAATTGGAAAGTAGCCACTTTTAACTGATAATGTAGGTATGGGTGTCAGTATGACAACAACAAAAGTAAGGATGGATATAGGGAGGGGGTGGGGACATTTTTTTTTTTCGGCGGAGGTTAATTGAAACTGGTGGGGTCATTGACCCAAATTTTGCTCAAATTACTATCGTGTTTGGTATCAAATGAAAGGGAATTGAATATAAATTATAATGATGAAATTGAAAATAAAAATGAAATAATGGAAGTGATGTTTATTTTGTAATGTCACCATCCTATGAAACGTTACACTTGATTGATCTGGTGCTTGTTAACAAGCGAGCTCATTCATTTTATGAAGTGTTTATGATGTGTGTTGCAGAGTCTCTGTATGGACATCAGTGGGACTAAAAACTGAATTAATCCGAGTGGACATCATTCCATGCACATGCTACAAACATAAACAAGAGCAATCCACACAGGACAGGAAACTTGGGGATTATTTAACCCTGTAATGTGATCCCACTGACTTACATGTTTTTGACACACACTGCTTGAGTGGCATAATATAGACAGGGATGTGATAGGCTGTTTAAAAGATAAACCTGAACTGCGAGCGCAAAGCGTGAAAGCTTGCAAGCGTGCGAAGCCTACACATTCATCTTTGGCTTTAAAATCCCTTCTCTGCAATCTGGGGCATTCTACAAATGTTGGTTCTATCTTCATGTTTTTATGAACTTGATCTCAATAAAAAAAAAACACACACACACATTTTCTTTTTATACCTTACAATAGATGACCAGAATTAACTAAATCAAGTGTTTCAGTTTTGGATAATTACATGTATACACTTATTCTATAATTTACCTGGCAAAGGTTTTACTTACACTTCTATTTGTTGCTGGTGGTGGTGGCTTGTAGCACATCATGCCTTTATCATTATCAGCCATTTCCCCGTTTGTAACAGTCGATAAGAAGATGATTAATGACACCACACCAACATAACCTTTGCAGGAAGACCACTCCATGGCTTTTCAATAGGAAGGGAAGGGGGAAAAAATGATCCGGTTTTTGAAGAAAAAAAACCCAGTTTGGATGCCAGTCAAGATTTCTTTGATGTGGCTATTGTCCTGTTCTTTACTTGCTTACGGTTTAAAGGGAAGTGGATAGGCTAGTGTGCATTTAAAACCCCATGTCTCTTCCAGTGACTGTCAAGTTCATTTTTAAAGGAGTTAAACCTCTCAGATTCCAATAACAAAGAAATGCACACTTGTTGTGAATTAATGCCACAGTCAAAATCAACTGTTTTTTATTTCTTGTCCGTCTGTATAAATGAAGCGACTGTGACAAAGTGAAGGATAAAGTTCAAGCCCCAAAACATAAAATGTTCTGACGCTCCAAGCAGAAGCGTAAGATCACAACAAATTTTGCGTTATCTGCAATGCCCGAGTGAAGGGCGAAGGCGCGCGCAGTAATCGTAAACCACGTTATCTTGACCATCTACTGTTAAAAAGCTTAATTGCACTAGGCAGAAAGGAATCCTTGAATCTGTTGGTCTTTAGACATAGTTGTCGGACCCTGCCTGAGTGATTCTGTGTAATTTGAGAGTCCTCTACTAGTGGTGTCTTGCCAGTTTGCTAGCTTGAAGAATCATGCATGGTCTGTCTTCTCAAGCCCGGTGAGAACTTTGAATGTCTCGATGAGGTTGCCTCTGATCCTTCTTTGTTCTAGACTGTACAGTTTTAAAGCCTCCAGTCTGTGATTGTGAGTAGCTCAGGAGCCTTATCACTGGTACCAGCTTGGTGGCCCTTCTTTGCACTTTGCTATGTATTGATGTCCTAGTTTTGTGATCATCATGGCTTTTGTTTACTGTTGATTATTTTTACTCCATTTTCCAAAAAAGAACACTCCAATCAAACTGAGTTGAGTGGTGGTGATTTGAAATAAATTTATTTGAATTGTAAATAATTATAACAAAATAAAAATTTAAATAAACAAATATTAAACATGTTAATCAATCATATTGATCAATAAACAAAGCAGTAGCTAATCAAAAGAAATTGTAATTTGTAATTGTAGACCCTTTTATTATGAAAATTACATCAATTCTAAACAGCAAAGTATATACAGCATATACACGGTGTTACCGCAAACAGATTATATTAATTCCTTGATGTATTTATGATGAACAGAATTTGATAAATGATAAAATTCCACTTACCGATCTTGAAGAAATGTATACCCACACAGACAGATACACTACCCAGTCCAGAGCAGTGACACAGTTTAATAAAATCGCATGGATAGTGTAGAACTCAGTACTAGTAGGCTACACGCAATTAAAAACTCCAAGGAGGCGGCCGGCATTGGATCAGAAGTAGCAAAAAGAAGTTTATTTTTAGGTTGCCCAGTCCATCCCTAGTAGTAGTAATAGACTAATATAGTATAGTAGATTAGCGTGGAACGCTTCCAAGTTCCACCAGATCGACCGCAGACCGCCGCGGCTGCTACACTGGTTTGTGGTAACTCCAAACTTCTGCATACGTCCCGTGCCGGTGCCGTAATCTAAAATTCCCGATCATTACTAACTCGACGCTGACGTCTACATATACAGCACACAATGCGAAGTACATTATTGTGTTGTTTCCATACAATGTCGATGTCATTCGTTGTTGCATGCGGAAGTAGCTCTTAAGTTTGATAAACCGTATCAATCAAACCTTTAGCCTACTCACTTTACAATTTACTTTAAAGAAACATAATAAATGTCCAGGCAGGTAGGTGTGGATAGTGTATAGCGAGAGTAGCAACTAGTATAGAGAGCCCAATCAACAAAAACATTTGTAAAAACGTCCAGTTGAAGATATTCTTCAATGATTTGAGATGAAACGAGACGAGTGTACTTTTATAATTATTATCCCGATTCAACATATTTGCTAAAGGTTCAAGGGTATTATTAAATGGTGTGATCTCCCATTTTTGTTTATATTGTGAATCTATTTGAAAAAAAGAAAATTATACATTTGATAAAAGCTTTGCAGAATATTTTGAGAGGCAAAAATAAGTTGTGCATTTTTTAGAGAGGCAAATAAAGAGTTTTTTGTAGTTTTCGTAAAGGAGTGCCCCTCGTTTAAAGGCTTCTATTATCGAAGAAGCATGCGTGCACATCTTCTTTTACCTTCATTGATCTCCAAGGGCGTCGATGGCTACTGAAAAGTAGGGGAGACGGGCGAGCAATTCTTGAAAAAATACATCTTACATTATAGGCCCAAAATACCATTCTGCGCGTGGTCCATCAGACAAAAGATGAAAATGTAAAAAACATTTCACCTTTTCTTCGCTATTCTTTTATTTGAACAAATATTGTAATGAAATATTAAATAAAGAAAATGGTGTATATTTTTATATTTTGTTGCATGTTTCTAATGAACAGTCATTCAAAAGGCGGGGGACATCTGATATGCTGTCCCCTCCAGTCTAAAAAATGAGGGGAACATGTCCCCCCCCCCCCTCCGTCCCCCACCCATCGACGCCCTTGCCATTTAATTGTGGAAGGAGATCAATGATTACATTTGTTTTCAATAATTATTGCTTATTGTTCAAGGCGGCTCTCCATACTACTTCAGAAAGTCACAAGGCGGCGCTTTTCAAGTGCATCGCAAAAAAAAAAAATACAAAGCAGACGACAGGCAACTTTCCAACAACATTTTCCGAACGTGGAGACTCACGTAAGTGAGGTGGTTAATTTTGTGTAATATTTTTGATTAAAAACTGATAACATTTTCACAGGTTATTAAATGAAATATTTCTTTTCGACAGAACGTAATAGAGGCCGCTCCAATTAGTTTTTAATATGAAATGTCTTGATAAAACTTTGGGGAAGGAAAAGGGCCAGGCGGGCGTTGTATAGACTACTGTACACAGTGTACTAGACGAGCTCATTTGTGTCCATGGAAGAATGAAATGTGCCATGTCCTGTAATCCTGTATTTACGCATGGTTAAGCAAATTAAAGTCATTTTAGTGTGCCAAATACCTTTATAAAACCTTGAATGTACATTATAACTTTTGGGTGGTAATTTGTTGTCCTGCTGAAAAAGAAAAAACAAATTTAAATATCAGATATGAAAAAAAAAAAATTTGAAAGGGTTGATTGATGTAGAATTTTGTACAATTAACTTGGGGAACATGCCTAACGACAGTAATGTAATGAGCTATAATGTATCACCTCCCTCCATGTACTAATCATAAACCATGGTTGCTAAGTTTAGCAGGTAAACTGTATTTTATACAAACGAGCACTAGTCCAGCAGGCACAGCACCACCATCCGCTATTGACAACACATGACCGTGGAAAACACTGTTTTTAAATGATATGGCCCTTTTCAAATCCATGGCTTCAGCTTTGACTTACATGGCTAAGGCGCCATCCCCCTGTTTGAAATCCCTCTTGCCTGAAGGGCATGTTTTAAAAATAACTGACAATAGCTGGAGTCGACTAATAATCTGTGGTTTCGTAAAGGGCCTTTAGTTGTTACGGCCAGTTATAAAAATGTCCCCTTAATGCTGAATGGCGCCCTCTGTAGGTACAGCATGCCTCATGTGTCATGACATTCACTGCACTCATGATGTTTGACATTATATTAAAATGTTCCTGTAATTTAATTTTAAATGCACCCTTGCCTCTAGTCCTGGCTGCCTGGTCTGGTCAGATGTCGTCGCCACCATTTTTACCTCTCATCAACAAATTTAAAAGTTTTTATTATTTTTTTATCATTTCAGATACCTTTTGAAGTTGTGATGGTTTCCTTCCTGTGTTGTGCAATATCTTCATAATAAGCAACTTTTGGTTTTTCCGATGACAACCAAAACGTAGCCACTGCTGAGATTTTTCAGACGACACACAGTGACCACCCTGTGAACTCAATCAATTTCCTCCCATCCTAAACATGAAGTCAAACCAACTATTTAAGAAACTTGTTGAGTTTGTATTTTGAACCTACTATGTCCTGACTTTGCCATGGTTCCAGCCAACTACTGAACCTAAATTACACTCAAGAACAGGCCTGGAGAACAGACTCATTGCAAAAAAAACATTTGCCAAAATATCTTGCGAGCAGGACTAGTTTGGAAGTGATGATGCTGAGACGCTGTTACTGCTCAATTTCTCTACTGTTGGTAATCTTAGGAAGTGCATTTTGCTCAAGCCAGACCACAACTACATCAGGTACATGCGTATTATGCAATAGACTGTGCAAGTCTCGCACGTATTCGAACATCGGGGACCTGTTTAAGAATGCGAGTTTGTTTCCTTCACACGTTAAAGCAATGCGCATGGGACCAAAGTGGTACAAAAAAATGTTTGAATATGCGCAAGAATGGCGCGGTCTATTTAGATCAATTTGAAACTTCTTACAATGTTTTACTCTTCTTTTTTTTGTTGAGAAAAATCAATATTTGTGTATTTTTTTATGTAAACGCTCTTAAACTGTAGGCCCTAGCATACAGGAGGTAAAATGTGCTTCAAGGAAGACCTGGGGTCGATTTCACAAAGAGATAAGACTAGTCTTATCTGAAGTTAGGACCAGTAACTGGTCTTAACTTAGGACTAGTCCTATCTCCTAGCATTGCCTATGACTAGTCCTAAGTTAGGATGGGTTTTGTGAAATCGACCCCTGACCCACCAAGATGCTTTTTTTTTTCTTCTGTTAACCAGGTTAATTTTTGTTGTATTACAAATCAATCTCTGCCAGTTGTGGCCATCAATTAAAAACCTACTGAAATGAAGAAATAATGTTAAGTTGCATACTTTAAAGACAATAATTGCTTCAAATGTTAAGAATCTCATACTTTTCTCTGTTAAAAGGCAGGGTGTACTTTTGATAATTGTTAACTTTAGACCAGTAGCATCCTCACTTGGTGTATCCCAACATGTGCACGAACAAGCCTGTGAACAATTCGGGCTCAATTGGTCATGGAAGTTGCAAAACAAAATAAAAGAGAAAACACCTTTGTTGCACAGAGTTGTTTGCTTTCTGTCAGATTCAAATTTTGAGGTGAAAAATTACCTCTTTCTCTAAAACTACAATACTTCAGAGGGGGTCGTTTCTAACAATAATTTATAATATCAACAGCTCTCCAGTGCTCTTTACCAAGTAAGTTTTTGTGGTCATTAACTTGTGGAGTAATTACCAAAAGTATACCCTGCCTTTAATATTATCAAAACAAGTTATGGTACGGTCAAATCTTTGTTTTCTTTGATTAAAGGTTATCATCTATCAGTGGGATCACACAGACAGAATGACGGCTCATTGAATGGAAAATTCTACATAGAGCCAACCAAAATTGTAAGTCTGCCTAAAACTGTGCCCATGGTCTGACAGAGTCCCAAATGCACGTTAGAGAAAAGGTGTGCGCCTAACCATGCGTGCATTGGGAAATTTCATACTTTTTTCTGAGTTCAGAATGTTTATGTCTGCTTGGTGGAAAAAGTAGCTCTAATTTTCTCCTTGTACGAAAAATATACATGGTGACTATGTAAAGGAATAGGTCTCATACTTCAGAAATGTAGCCCCACGTACCTTGCAGGAAAAAGCTGAGTGTTGAAGCCCCTTCAGCGTCACTAAGTGACAGATATGAGCGCTATATAAGACGCCATTATTATTACTATTGTTATTATTTTATTATTATTATTATTATTATTATTATTACTTCTCTGGCGCTGAGGATAGGTTTCCAAAGGCTTCTTGGAATCTCTAACTCCAGAGATTACCAAAAAGTGGAAATGCCATTATTTCAATATACCTGCTAGAATTTGGAGCTTGGTTTCAGACATTTCAGTCAGTGATGACTCCTGCCCCTGTTTTTTAGCATGGCAGTCAAAGTGGTCATGATGGTTTTATATATTACATGTAAAACCATGAAGCATACGGGCAACTGCTTCTTCGTTTATAGCAGAAAATCTTTAAGCAGCTCTATGAAAATGGGCCCAGTCACATCACGATCATCAAATGATAAAACTTTGTAGTCATTAATATCTCTGTATAAAGATAAGACTTAAGGCCATGCATGGTGGAAAAATACTAAGTAAATAAGGTTTGCGGTGACACCATGTATGAATCTCTTTGTGGTGGTGGCTCTGAGAAGAGCCGGTTTTGTGCTCGACGTTTCGATCAGTGTGCTCTGACCGTCTTCTGGATCTCTCTGTATCAAACATGCTATTAGGTATTCCTGTGTGAGATTTCTCCTGATGTTGGCCATGACGACGTGGACACGCATTCCATTGGGCACGCCTTTAGCTCCATGGGGCTGGCACCTAGCGTGACCCTCAAGAATTCCACCTGGATTCGAACCCTTCACTTCCCACTTGACTCTTGGGTAAGTCATGACAATCAGGGACATAATAAATATCCCTCAGTCAAGGCCGGACACCAACTCACATTTTTAACATCACAGTATGATAACAAAGTTTTTATAAAGGACTTAAAAGGGCTGTGTCGTCATGATCAAAGCAGGCCTCTGGCTGTACATGGAATTACCAACTCTTACCCAGTTATTGCACGTGCGTCCCCTCCCCCCATATCAAATCTATGGAGAGCACGCGCGTGCATTCAGGAACTTGATGAGAGTTAATAATTCCTTGTACAGCCACAGGCCTGCTTTGATCATGATGACACAGCCCCTTCAAAGTGCTTGGTATCCTTTGGTAATTTGGCCCTGTATAAATCTAGTTATTAATGTTATTATTACTGTTATTGTTTGATATCTGGTGGGGAAGGCATACATACATAGTACGCAAATAGTACATGACCGTTTTATGAACCGTGCAGTGAATGATTTCCCTCGTATAGAAGAGCAAAATACTACTCAAATTGTATCAGTTGCTACTAAAAAATCATTATTTGCTACTCAATATGAGCAAGCATTTTTCAGTATGAAAAATCTGTTCATTCAGTCAAACTATTTTGCAGTGCAAATGTGCTGAGATGAAATTTTGCCGTACAAAACTCTCTCTGTAGAATGGTTTCAAATGGTTGGTCAACTCACTGGCAAATATTGTGACAAGTAAGAGGGTTATAATTGTTTGAATATTTCAAACAATTGAATATTCAGGTAGGGTCATTGATTGGTAAATACTCCAAAATATTATAAGTTATCACACAAGCGCAGATGCGCTATATTTTTACGTATTCCACGAGTGCGCGTGTGATAACGAATTTATCTTCCAGCCTAGTATAAGTCAACCAACCTCATAAAGAAACGCGCAAAGTTTAAAACTTCAGAGCATTATTTCATGACAAACAGCATGCACGAGCAAAGTTTAGAATGTAATTTTTGCACTGACCATATGCGGAGCGTGATGCATTGACACTCTCAATACGCAGAGTGCAATATAAAAACTGGGAGTAGGTTATCGCTTGATATCACACTCCGGTTCGAGCATCTGATTGGAGGATTAGCGCGTACTGGAAGATAAAATAACTACAAAAGTTACTTGGTAAGAAGCACTGCAGCTGTTGTGAGTATTTTAAGAAAGGACTCCCTTCGAAGTAGTATGGTTTGGGTAATTTTTTACCCCAAAACATTTGAATCTGAGAAACTTTTCAAGCATGAATTATTTATCAGATTTGAGGGTTGGTATCCAATCGCCAATGCTGCAGCCAGAGATGCGGTTGGTACCCGCTGTCACCTCGTTAAACATACATGGATTCAATGTTCATGTCAAAATACCATTGTTGCTGTTTTCTCACAAGTAGACACTGTATTCAGCTGAAACTTTCACATGTGATTTTTATTGATAATGTTGCCAACAAAACAGCATTACCTTGAAAAAAAAAAAAATTGTGACCCTATCTTTAAAGAACAGAATGCATACAGATAATTCAACATGCATTGTTTTTGCGTCTTCCTTGTACTTTCTTGAAGAATATCACAATGGGTGTATGGCAGTTTGTTTCATCCAAGGAGGAAATATTCACTGCACATAGCGGCTCA
The DNA here is from genome assembly GCA_023634235.1 of Pisaster brevispinus. Taxonomy (NCBI): domain Eukaryota; kingdom Metazoa; phylum Echinodermata; class Asteroidea; order Forcipulatida; family Asteriidae; genus Pisaster; species Pisaster brevispinus. Next base: position 3,094,321 of record JAMKCF010000025.1, read on the forward strand.
GAAGCTTGGACTGCCCAAGTGAGTCTGGACACCTCAACACAACTCCTACAGATAACTACATCATTACTGGATCTCACTAAAGGTATGCAGGCCTGGAATTTCATCTTTGAGAGGGCAAGGGCATTTTTATTTTGCGAAGGGCACTTCCATTGGGAAATCCATGGGAAACACTTCTGAAGGGGTACCAAGACCACGAGGCAACAGAAGCCATTGCCTTCGTGGCCTCCGTGCAATTTTAGGCCTGGGTGAGTTGGCCTCAAACAACAACTGTACTCAGTCCGGGGGGGGGGGGGGGGGGGGGGAAGTTTCAGGGATACTCAGTGACAGCAGACATACTTGGTAAATCAATTATCTGTGGAAATGTGGGTATGATGCTCAGAGCTACCTATACAATGGACTCATTACCAGAGGGATTTGCTGCCCTCAAGTCTGTCACTGTCACAAGTCTGCCCTTGGATGCTGACTGTCCAATATTAATAATAATTATATTGGAGTCTTATAGTGCAGGTATCCACCAATGAGGTGCTCAAGACAGATGAACTAAGAGAAACACTTTCAAATACAGGTTTTGAAGTTTAGGAATTATAAGACCCTTTTGTGTAGCACCTTATAAGGTTTTACAAGGTGCTGCGGTGCAATCAGCAGCCACTGCCAGAAACACCAGGGCAAACCCCTTCCCTTAGTGATAAGTGCAACTGTTTTTTTTTTTAATGTGCATTACACAACACATAATATTGACCTGCCCCTCTTACAGCCAGTCACAGCAAGACTGATGCAACTAATTGTTTTATACTTTTAACGTAGAAGTTTTGTTCAATAATAAGTAAAGCTGTAAACCCTCCGGCCACCATTTTAATCTTTGCACAGCAACAGTTTTCAGTTGATGCTAAATTGCACAGCCTGGGATAAAGATTATTATTTGTGTTTTACCCACACACTGATGTGTGTAAAGCACTTTATACAGTACTTTTCTTGAGGTCTGCAGGAAAAAATACAAAGGCTTATTACTCGGGATTCGAACCCATGACTTTTGCCATTGTAGAGCAGACTTTCCTTTTTCATGAATAATAATAATGAGATATTGAGTGCCTCATGCTGATCTTATCCTGAGAATTTGACAACATTGAAACTTACAGAGTATATAAAGACACTTAATTCATAAACAGCTGAGACAGTTTATCCATTCTGATTGGTCAAGAGGAGATCACATGGCCACGTTTAAACGTGCGATGTAAACATGGCTCCTTCCTTCATCGCATGGCCACGAACCTGCCGGTTCAAGACCCCGTCACCTACTCTTTTATTCTCTTATTCAAAAAGACTAACATAGCACAGAAAAACACTCCCCTTTTGCTTTTGATCACCAGTGTCCATTGTGAACACTAAGCTTGGAGATCCTCTGGTAGCCGCAGGACTAGTGGGTCACCCCAGCCTGCTACTGGACCATGCAGTTGCTCTTCACCTGGCAACAGCACCTTGCTCGCCTGATATTGCAGTTCTTGGACTTGGCTATAATGCAACATCAGAGGCACAGGGTAAAGTATGAACTTCCGTGCTATTCAAGTTATTTGCAAATGTTTGGGGCCTTTGAACTAGTTCTTGGTTATGGCCACGATGAAAGAAAGCGACTTTGGCTACGGCTATGTCGTTGACTGCAATGACAATGTTGAAGAATAGGACTTTTTGTTGTTCTAGCCATAGCCTCTGCCGAAGCCAATAATTCAGACATGGCCTTACTCACGATGCTTTTCTGATGGGTAGCAGATTTTCTAGTTTTCTGGATAATTTGCATGATTTGAAACTTTGGAAATTGTTCATATCAAACACACTGTTAAAATATCAAGTCAAGAATAATTTATTCAGAAATCCATATTTCTATTATCTGTGGTCAAGTGTAGAAATGGCCCAATAAAAACAATCCAAAAAAATATCAGTTTGTTTTGTTTTGGGTTCTCACCCTCCCCCAATTTGAACCCTGTCGTAGGTTCTGGAGAAAAAAAATGTTTGAAAAAAAATAAATAAAAACTTTCGAGCGCATGTATGGCGCTTGTAGGGCGCTTAGTATACGCTTGTGAAAATGCAAGTATTTTGACGCGATTCCATTTTAAATGAATCATGCTTGTACACGGTCACCCTAAACTGCATACAGTTAGACTTATCACAAAATCAAAGAAGAATGACAGAGGACCAGTTGCATTTTGACTTGATGCCTCTTTTATGGGTTACCATACTTGAGCGCGCTCGTAGAACGGATCGGCCTTAGGCCTAATTAAAATGTGCTAGATTCTAGCACATTTTAATGAACCAATTCCAGGGGTTATGATCGAGCAAGGCATGCTGGGAAAAAATGTCGCAGCGAGATCGATCACCCCTGGGAACGAGGATGATTAAATGTTCTTTCCTTTTTGTGTATCCAGGAATCGTGATCGGGGTAACATTAAACAGCTTTGAAATGGATGACAACACTACGAATTGGTACAATGTGACAGCTCAACTCTGCCAATTGATTTCTCTCAGCGGTAAGAAGATGCTTTTGGGGATGTTTTTCAGAATCATTGGTCAGCAGGGTTTGCCCTTAACTTGTTCAGTGACTAGCCAGCAGGACCAGTTAGCTTGTCATGACACTAGTCTGTCAGTTTTTTTCACTGGTCCATATTTCAAAGGAAATAGGGATGTTTGTCAACACTGAACTGGCCAGGCGGACCACTTGGGGTGAATTTTGAGTGGTCCTCAGGTTTTTTAACTAGCATTTGGCCATCGGACCACTGTTAAGGAAGAAGTTCTAAATAGGTACAGCCTATAAAATAAATAAATTAATTAACAAAATAAATATTTAAAAAGATTTGGACTGGTAAAAGTTCTGAAGACCTGTGGTCTCGTGGACTTTGTCTTGAAATCCATCCAAGTTCTGGGTCCAGGCAGAGCTGTGTATTGAGAGAGTTTCTGGATGCCATTTTTGTTCCAAATGTAGCACAACCCGGTGTACAGTCTAGTCTAGTACCCTGTGTGTGCACATGCATTTTTGTTTTCTGAAAATGGTGTCTAATCGCAAGTTGTCGCAACTCTCTCAATATACGGCTCTGAGTCCAGGTTGCCATTTTGATGAATTGTCTAATTTTGTCTGAAAGATTGTGGAGAGATGGCCTTACTTGACCTGGTGCTCATCGCTGATCCATCCTTGCTTCTACTGACTACACACGGTCTGTTCCTTGGTCAACTGCCGAATGACAAATCAGAGGATGATCCAACTTCATCAAATGGGACGTTTGTCCAGGGACAGGTGGGTTGACTCCGTGATTTATGAATTATTTTGTCGTATTCTTGTAAGTACGATTGGCAAACTGCAGAGTCAGGAGCGGATAGGATTTGTGTGAGCGGCCTTTGACGTGACTTTGCTGAAACAGAATCTATGGCTTTGGGGACTGCCTTGTCAGATGGGATGTTTGGGCAAAGTCAGTGGCACAGTGTGTATGTCAGGGGTACACCCAGGCAGTAGTTAGGAAGGGAATCTGGGCAATAAGAGCGTGCTACCCATCTCAATAATACTCCTAAAATTCCTGCCTTCTTCCCTTTTTTCCTTTAGTCCTTGAAACAAGATAAAGGTTCTAAAGGTTTTAGCTGCCTATTTCAGTTTCATGCATTCGTATTAAAGGGATTTTGCCCCTGCAGTTGAAACCGTCATTCAATTTCACTTTAAGGCATGCAAATTTATGATTCAACTTGTAAAGCGTTCTTTTTAACCATACCAAATCGGAATTCAATTTAGAGTAAGCACAACTAGAGATTTCAGCAATAGACTGCTGTGAGTTTGAATGGTTGTCTGTTGTAATCGCATGACGCAAAAGTACATTTGCTTACACATTAATGGAAATTAAATAACTGTTTTGAGGAGCTTTCAACTTCGCGCAAAATAGAATTGTACAGTGTATTTGCCGGAAATAACCGGGAAAGGCTATTATAAGAAAGAAATCTTGCGTATAATGGGTAATGGGTCTTTTTTACTTCGATTAAGGGGGATTTATTTTATGGGTGGGTAGGGGGAAGGAAGAGAGTTCCTGAAAGATCTTAAGAAAAAAAACCCATACTCTCTGTGACATGGAATGTTTTGAACTTAGTTTTCCACTCTTTTTTAAAACTTGTTTCTTTGGAATTCTTTGTATTTTCCTCATCACAGAAGAATTGTTAATTTGACAGGAGCTTGGTAGTAAATTGTTTGTGTGAAACATGATTTTTTTTTGTCCAGATACATGTATGTGATATGCAAACTTTCTTTTTTTTGCAAAGGTTTCTTGGAGTGGGATTGATTTAGACAACTCGATCGCATATTCCTCATTTCATCTTGTCCATACGCCAGTATGCCATGATAGCTACAGCAAATCATCTACTGACCAAGGTAGGTGGTGCTTTTTTTGGTCATTTTAAAACTTACATGTAATTCTGTATGTCATGAACATTTCTACACAATACACAAAAAAAAAAAAACATAATTTAAGAAGTAACCATCAATCCAGTTTTACAAGACAAACCAAAATGGTTTCTGTTTCATATTCAGGGGAAAAAAAAGAGTTCTGCTAACATAATTATTATATCTAGGTAGTTTTTACAATTTTTAAGTCCATTTGATTGCTCCTTGTAGCTCATAGTTTTGACTAAATCCTGTATTAATGTTAAGCACTGTGCAACTCGGCATATATGATGCAATGACGCTTTTCTTAATAAATCAATATGATAGATGTAATAATTGCATCAGGAATAAAGGATATTATATTAGATTTAACCCTACACTGAAGTGCTGCCAATCTCATGGCAATAGATAAGTAGCAGGACAAGTTCTTATTTGAATTCAGTAGTCTCCCAATTCCCTGTCTAGTCCACGGCAGTAGATAAACAGCTGGACAAGTTATTTGAATTCGGTAGTCTCCCAATAGACACAATCAGCGACCAGAGTCACGTGACTCACAGTGGGTATAATATAATGTAAACAAACCAAGCAAGCAATGCACATTGTGCATGGAAAAGCATGGCTGCTTCAGACCTTACGGCAGAAGCGCTCGGAAGTAGCCATTACTTGGTTTGTTTACATTGTATAGACCTTTCTACTGCAACGTCACAGCCCAAGTTTTTGCCAACCGAAAACTATGGAAAGCCATAAATGCAAAGCAAAAACAGATATCCACAGTTTGTAACAATGTTACACAAATATTCAAAACTAGTGTTGAAGTTGTTGGAAACAAAGCAACCGACCAATCATAGGAGGTATTTATTTAAGTTGGCTGAAAGTGTTGAATTTGGTCACAACATCTGTTCACAATATTGAATGTTTTGCTAACATTTGGCCATCCATGCCAACTAGGGCCGTTTGTTTATCAACAATGGAAAGGTCTATACCCACTATGGGTCACGTGATTCCAGTCACCATTTGTGTCTATTTCCTGTCTACTCTAGTAGAAAAAACAGCAGGACAAGTAACTTGAATTCAGTAATCTCCCCATTCCCTGTCTACACTGCAGCAGTATGTAAACAGCAGGACAAGTAACTTGAATTCAGTAGTCTCCCATTCCCTGTCTACACTGCAGCAGTATGTAAACAGCAGGACAAGTAACTTGAATTCAGTAATCTCCCCATTCCCTGTCTACTCTGCAGCAGTATGTAAACAGCAGGACAAGTAACTTGAATTCAGTAGTCTCCCATTCCCTGTCTACTCTGCAGCAGTATGTAAACAGTAGGACAAGTAACTTGAATTCAGTAGTCTCCCATTCCCTGTCTACACTGCAGCAGTATGTAAACAGCAGGACAAGTAACTTGAATTCAGTAGTCACCCATTCCCTGTCTACTCTGCAGCAGTATGTAAACAGTAGGACAAGTAACTTGAATTCAGTAGTCTCCCATTCCCTGTCTACACTGCAGCAGTATGTAAACAGCAGGACAAGTTACTTGAATTCAGTAGTCACCCATTCCCTGTCTACTCTGCAGCAGTATGTAAACAGCAGGACAAGTAACTTGAATTCAGTAATCTCCCCATTCCCTGTCTACACTGCAGCAGTATGTAAACAGTAGGACAAGTAACTTGAATTCAGTAATCTCCCCATTCCCTGTCTACACTGCAGCAGTATGTAAACAGCAGGACAAGTAACTTGAATTCAGTAGTCTCCCATTCCCTGTCTACACTGCAGCAGTATGTAAACAGCAGGACAAGTTACTTGAATTCAGTAGTCACCCATTCCCTGTCTACTCTGCAGCAGTATGTAAACAGTAGGACAAGTAACTTGAATTCAGTAGTCACCCATTCCCTGTCTACTCTGCAGCAGTATGTAAACAGTAGGACAAGTAACTTGAATTCAGTAATCTCCCCATTCCCTGTCTACACTGCAGCAGTATGTAAACAGCAGGACAAGTAACTTGAATTCAGTAGTCTCCCATTCCCTGTCTACTCTGCAGCAGTATGTAAACAGTAGGACAAGTTACTTGAATTCAGTAGTCACCCGTTCCCTATCTATTTCGCAGCAGTATGTAAACAGCAGGACAAGTAACTTGAATTCAGTAGTCTCCCATTCCCTGTCTACACTGCAGCAGTATGTAAACAGTAGGACAAGTAACTTGAATTCAGTAGTCTCCCATTCCCTGTCTACACTGCAGCAGTATGTAAACAGCAGGACAAGTTACTTGAATTCAGTAGTCTCCCATTCCCTGTCTACACTGCAGCAGTATGTAAACAGTAGGACAAGTTACTTGAATTCAGTAGTCACCCGTTCCCTGTCTACACTGCAGCAGTATGTAAACAGCAGGACAAGTAACTTGAATTCAGTAGTCTCCCATTCCCTGTCTACACTGCAGCAGTATGTAAACAGTAGGACAAGTAACTTGAATTCAGTAGTCACCCATTCCCTGTCTACACTGCAGCAGTATGTAAACAGCAGGACAAGTAACTTGAATTCAGTAATCTCCCCATTCCCTGTCTACTCTGCAGCAGTATGTAAACAGCAGGACAAGTAACTTGAATTCAGTAGTCTCCCATTCCCTGTCTACACTGCAGCAGTATGTAAACAGTAGGACAAGTAACTTGAATTCAGTAGTCTCCCCATTCCCTGTCTACACTGCAGCAGTATGTAAACAGTAGGACAAGTAACTTGAATTCAGTAGTCACCCCATTCCCTGTCTACACTGCAGCAGTATGTAAACAGCAGGACAAGTAACTTGAATTCAGTAATCTCCCCATTCCCTGTCTACACTGCAGCAGTATGTAAACAGCAGGACAAGTAACTTGAATTCAGTAATCTCCCCATTCCCTGTCTACACTGCAGCAGTATGTAAACAGCAGGACAAGTAACTTGAATTCAGTAGTCTCCCCATTCCCTGTCTACACTGCAGCAGTATGTAAACAGCAGGACAAGTAACTTGAATTCAGTAGTCTCCCATTCCCTGTCTACACTGCAGCAGTATGTAAACAGCAGGACAAGTAACTTGAATTCAGTAATCTCCCCATTCCCTGTCTACACTGCAGCAGTATGTAAACAGTAGGACAAGTAACTTGAATTCAGTAATCTCCCCATTCCCTGTCTACACTGCAGCAGTATGTAAACAGCAGGACAAGTAACTTGAATTCAGTAGTCACCCATTCCCTGTCTACACTGCAGCAGTATGTAAACAGCAGGACAAGTAACTTGAATTCAGTAGTCTCCCATTCCCTGTCTACTCTGCAGCAGTATGTAAACAGCAGGACAAGTAACTTGAATTCAGTAATCTCCCCATTCCCTGTCTACACTGCAGCAGTATGTAAACAGCAGGACAAGTAACTTGAATTCAGTAATCTCCCATTCCCTGTCTACTCTGCAGCAGTATGTAAACAGCAGGACAAGTAACTTGAATTCAGTAGTCACCCGTTCCCTGTCTACTCTGCAGCAGTATGTAAACAGCAGGACAAGTAACTTGAATTCAGTAGTCACCCGTTCCCTGTCTACTCTGCAGCAGTATGTAAACAGCAGGACAAGTAACTTGAATTCAGTAATCTCCCCATTCCCTGTCTACTCTGCAGCAGTATGTAAACAGCAGGACAAGTTCTCATAAGAACAATCCACATGGCACAGGAGATTTTGTTATGGAATTAGCGCAAACCAAATACTGATCCGTGCTTGTTTTGTTCATGGTTTAGCCGCAAGTAGACTGGAAATCCATGTGTCCATCATGCGTTATACCTAAAAACAAAAGTACATGCCAAGCAATGCACATAATTCCATCTGTATTGCGGACTGCTTATCCATCAATACTATGTGCATAGCTTGGTGTGGATTTTCATTTTAAAGGGTAACAACTCATAACGTATGACGGACTCAGTGGAATTCCGGCCCTAAAATGTTTCACTCTTTAAGATCGCCCCCATAAGACTTTTTACCACTGGCGCATACCGAACATTGTACCCCTCGCAAGGGGAGGGGGACACTGATGGGGGTTATCAACCAAACCAGCAGCCATCCTGGGATTTGGAGATGCTTCTGAGGGACATGCAGTCCCCCCCCCCCAAAAAAAAAAAAAAAAAAAAAAAAGGGCTGTCATTTTTATGCAAGTAATATTTCAAAAACTGTGAATCATGAATCTTCAATTAATGAAGTGAATCAGCAGTTCTGTCAATTACACCCCCGTCGTTAAAGGGATGGTGCATCATTTTTTTTTGGGGGGGAAGAGTACATTTGAAGTAATCTCTCCAACTTTCAAGCATTATTATTTTAAAAACTGTAATAATGTAATCAAAATAAATTATTGCATCAACAACTCAAGATTGTTTTACTTACTTTTTTCCCAGAGGCATATGTAATGATGATGGGATCTGAGAGTAGTGAGAAGGTAGGCAATAAACCTTACAATGAAACATTTTCGTACATTAGAATCAGTTTTGAATTAAGATCGTTCTTTGATAATTTTATGGGGGCAACTGTTTGTTGAAGGCTGTAGGATATAGGTTTCAGTGTGATGTTGCCAAAAATGTTTAATAATAAATTTTATTCTTAATGGTTGATATTCCATTTTATAATGCATTAGCACTTTTACCTTTCTTTTGTTACACTTCTGTGTTTCTTTTACCCTCTATTGATCCCTTGCATGAGCGCACTTCCACACCATTTCTGCCATTTTGGGAGTCAATTGACCATACTTTTGACCGCATGAGGGCGCCGTCATCAGGGAATGTCTTGCATCACAATAGCAGTTTTAGCTTATTATAATTGCCTGTTTGTAGTTTTCTTGCACCAATGAAGAAATACATAAAAAATAGCGATAAAAAAGGGAAAAAACCCTGTTTGTTTACTTGTTTTTCATCATGTGAAATTTATCCACATACGCCCTCACATGGTCAAAAATACGGCGAATTCCTTTGCGTGCATTTTAACTCCCAAAATGGCGGGCAGGATAGGCGCACTGTGTGTCAAAAAAATGGGTCAGTAGCTGAGTTTTAAAATGTGTGTTTATTTTCCCCAAAATGTTGTTTGTTTGTTTAGGTGGGGGTTTTGTTACATTAAAAAATTGCAACCAAATCACTTATCAAGGCGGTACATTCTTCACACGATAGCAGCAGTGTTCAGAGCATTGAAGTTTTGATAAGATTATTGTTGTCAATACACTTGTTGCCATTTTTATTGTATCGGTCCAATAAATTAATATAACCTGTTTTGGGACCACTAAAGTCATATTGATGCAACTATATTAAAATTTTGCCATCCTTAACTTTAGCTGTTTTCTTGATTTATGAATCACTCATTTTTAGGAGATCTTTGTGAGTTCTTCACCGTACACTAACTGGACTATCTCGCCACCAAGCAGTATCTTGAGCCAGTCTCGGAACCTTCTTTATGACCATCACACGGACAGCTTTGTTGCTCTACACCAAAATAAGGTACAATATAATTAGGCATTAATATCGGGCCTTGAACTTCGCTCTTGAAGGGGCTTGGCAATTTTCCTCTCGGTAAGGGGCACTCTTTGACGAAAATGTCAATTTGTATTGAAAATTTGCAAAAGGGTACCACAGCAAAAGCACAGGGCAACACGGCAATTGCTGTGAGTGTCGTGGGTTATTTCGAGGCTTGTAATATGACTTGAAGTATGTTGTATATTCAGTTTGCGGTAACGCCAAGTGTATATATCTACTAAGCTGTGTAGATTTGATTTTTGAGAACTTGTCTTGCTATTTATTCTGCTGCTGCGAAGTAGATTTTGGAATTCGGGAGACTACTTAGAACTGAAAAGAACTGTCCTGCTTGTTAACAACTAACTTGGCGGGGAAATCTGCCGGGACTACTACTTTGATTTAGTAGATCGAGGGAACTTCTCATTATTTACTTCATTATTTATGAATGGGAATAAAAAAGTAGTTCCTCTGTTTTAAACGGCCATACATGGCCGTGCGATAAAGGAGTTCACCTCCAACTCGGCCCGTTATCGCACGGCCACGACCTTGCCAATTTTGAACAGCTGTTTAAGACCTCATCGCCTACTTTTTTATTCCCTTATTAAAGAAACTTCAGAAAACCCTTTTGATAATTCCAGTCATCACTGTAACGCAAGGTCCTGAGGTGTAACATAATGTTTAGCACAATTTTGATTTAATTATATGCATATAAGTATGTAAAATATGCAAATTAATTTGAAACTGGCGCACACTGTCATTGATTTGGCTGAAACGAATTGATGTTAGCCATGCATACCACAGCAGGAGTAAATAGTTGAGATACATCATTACACAAGGAAGTAAACTCATAACTCTCTAATGAATGGCATTGATGTTAAACTTTACACTTTGGACTCTGGTCACTTTTACCCGCAATCTGTCACCAGTCAACGTTGAGAAAAGTGTATGGTCATCTTCGGGCCTTGGCTGTACTTTCCTCACTCCCTTTGGGAGCTGTACCTATTTACAAAACTGCTAATTGACTGTGTACTTTGATAATGTCATTACAGAATTAATTCCGGGGACACCATACGTTAGTGATTTAATTACACTTACCTTGGTACAGTGGTAGTAAGAAGGCTGATCTGAATTACCCCAAATGCCATTTGAGAAAGTAATAATAAAATAAAAGCTACTTTTTACATAGCGCTTTCTATGGGCATCTCAAAGCGCTGTTCATTATTTATTTCCAGACAGGTTTTTGAAGCCATTGAATTATAAGACCCATTTAGGTTACACCTTGTAAGGATTTACAAGGTGCTGTGGCGCATTCAGCAGCCACTGCCAGACACACCGCGGCAAACCCCTTCTCTTTGCGATAAGTGTCATTGGGTTCTTTTGCGTGCATTACACAACACATGGAACCTACGGCTTTACATCCCATCGAAGGACGAAGCAGTAATGATTAAATGTCTTGCTTAAGGACACAAGTGTCATGACTGTGACTCGAACCCACACCCTGCCGATCACAAACACCGGTGCTTGAGTTTGGTGCTCTTATCTGCTCGGCCATAAGTCTTAACTATTATATCAACATCTGCATTTTATATTTAAAGGCAGGGTATACTTTTGGTAATTGTCAAAGACCAGTATCCACACTTGGTGTGTCCCAACATATGCATTAAATAACAAACCTGTGAACATTTTGGCTCAATTGTTTGCGAACTTGCAAGAAAATATTGAAAGAAAAAAGCACCCTTGATGCACAGAATTTTGTGCTTTCGGATGCTGAAGCCTTTCTCAGATTATGGTTTGTTGGTGAAATATTACCTCTTTCTTTAAAACTACATTACTTCAAAGGGGGTCATTTCTTACAATGTTTTATAATATCAACAGCTCTCCAGTGCTCTGTACCAAGTAAGTTTTTATGGTCATTATTTTTGGGAGTAATTACCGAAGGTAAACCCTGCCTTTAGTGAGTTTGATGCTATCCTGTTTTTTAAGTGTGATGTTATTTCACTGAGCAATGCACTCTTCGCACAAAATGGCTCCAAGAATTAGCAGAAGCCCATCGGGAAATCTTGCATTGAGCTAGCTTTTGTTTGAGTATTCATATTATGAGTAGAATAATGTTAGGATGTGGACTTCATATGCTGTCTTTAGGTCTCTCCCCGTGCACATGCTTGCTGATATGCAAAGACAGATTCACAAAAAACATTTTTAAAAAAACATTTAAAGTGCTCCAGATTGCACAGAAGGGATTTTTAAAACTAAACATAAACATCAAGTAAAAAAACATTCAGAGGACCTTGTTTCAATTCAGCGCTCTTTAAGGAAACTTGCAAAATTTGAACCCAGAATGCCCCACAGTTTTGAAAGTCCTTAGGTGAACCCTGGTCTTGCAAAGACTCAAGGGTCTCGACAGAATCATTTGTTTTTCTGTAAAAAAAGGAAATACCTATAAACGAAATGAAAATGAGTGATTTTGCAAATTAAACATCAAACTTTGCCAGGTTTGGAGCCGGAAGTACCCAAACCTTAATGCATAAAGCATGTGACATAATGACTTGCCAACAGGAATTGCTCTACCTGTGTTCTAAAAATATTACTTTTTATGACTCAAATTGGTAACAAAAATAAAAAGTATGTACTTAAAGTGATTTAGTAATAGCCGAGGAGAAAATCCTGCAGTAAAAATAAAATAAAATAATCAGGGATGTTGAGTTGTCTCCAATGCGGCCCCGGCTTAAAATCCTTAGCTACATAATCACCCTGGTCATGATTTGCTAAGATAAGATTTGAACAGCAGGTTGAGGTCAGTTCAATAAGAGACCTTTATCAATTTGAAGCCATGTTGATTTTCTCCCATGCAAATCAATGTAACCAAAGCGAGGCTGGAAGGAGAATTAGTCTGGTTCCTTTTTGTACAATGAATATTAGCATTCATTACTGTTCTTGGATGCAGAGAACATGACCCAAGACGGTTGCAGTATGATAATGGTCTATATAATTTGTACGATCAAAAGCAAAACAGATCCTATCCAGAAAACTAATCTTCCACAAGTTAAATGGAATCAATCCACCAGCAAGTTTTTAAACCTGTATTTATAAAAAGTATGTGTAGATTGTAGTTTTATTTAAAAACATTGTAAGCTAAATCTTCCATTAAGGAGAACCTGAAAACAAAACAGGTAAATTTCTCTACTTTCTATACACAAAATTAAGTAAAATCGCCTAATACATAAAATCTTCCTGATATAAATGTTCCACCAAGTGAAGAATAATCTACAGAAAAAGTCAAATAAAGTCTACTTTACTAGAAAATGTATGTGATACAAAAACTAGTCATTGGTTAAAACTCTGGTAGAATCTTTTCACACCAACAACTATTTAAATTACTGTTGGAGGAAAAAACAGTCTTAAGTAATTGTCCACTTTAATGAAAAAAAAGTTTTGAAAACAAAACAAGAAATGCACTTAGTAATCTACTCATCCTGCCAAACCTATACGTACACATCGGGCCAACACAGCAAAACACGAACCCACATTATACCAATGGCTTATGCTTAACCACAAAAGCAAATGAAATGCCCCTTGATTGCCACTTGGAAATTTGGCAACAACAGCACAAACTTGAAAATTCTCTGTAAAAACATCGTTTCTCTAGCCTAAAATTAGCCGTCAAGTGACCAATCACTTCTTGGGTCTTTAATCACTCCATTAACTGACCTCCACAGCATCCTGAGTCTTTGATTCAATGTGCAGACGGTGCCAGCTTGATGTAAGAGGAAACAACATCAGCCAATTGCTGTTCCTATTAGGTGCCAGTGAATCTGCCTTGGACAGGGACAGTTATCTCCCCATATTATCGGTCAAAAGTCCATATATCCAGCGGCTGTTGATTAACGAAAATGCTGCTCCATTGGTCATTTGACCAATCAGTGGGACTTGCCCCCTTTTTTTTACCTAATTTGTTTTTTAAGGTAAACAGTAAACAGTTGTGAAGACTAAAGATTGCAGATAAATATTTACAAATTAGTCATTAGATATCTTGTAGGTGTGATATTTTCCTACTTTAGTCTTTAGTCTTTTTAAATATATATATATTTTGTAGTCCTTGGAAAAATCTGAAAGTCCATGATTAAATAGCCTGCAAAAATCTATTGAAGCCTGTACTGTGTGTAGGTCACCCAGCCCTTAAACTCAATAAAATGTTGCGACATTTTTTTTTCAAGGACAAAATATCATTGCCTGATTTTGCCTTCCACACTTTTTTAAACATCATTTTCCAAACTGTTTCCATCGATTGGCAATTCCCATGGACTCTAATCACTCTTGGCATCTCTTACTCTATTCCTACATCATCCTTGAAACTAAGGTATTCTTTTGACTCGCATCCAAGGCACCCAGCTGGCCATCTGGGTCTTGGCAAGGCACGTTAGCATTAATTACTGGTGGCAGTTCGGTGGCTGAAGCACCTGAGATTTTCCAGTTCCTAAACTCCTAATTGCCAGCCTTGTTTCATCACTTCCTGAGATTACTCACATGCAGTATCCAATCCGTTCGGCACAACAAAAAGTTCCCAACTGTTACTAAGCTGTTCCTAGACCCTTTGATCAGCTCATAATTTTAGAGTTCAATCACTTGGGAAATCACAATAGTCCAAACTTGGCACCATAGACACAGCGAACAAATTTCTCGCAGTTGAATGAGCAGTTGAAAGAGCATCTTCACTTCAACTAATGGAGCCCTTGCATTATGAAATCACAAGCTTAAACATCCCTTCAATGAAGTCGAAGAAATATCTTTCATTGGCTGAAAGTTGTTTGTAGTGTGTTTACACTCGCATGTTTCTATTGCTTGACAACAGCGATAGTGGCCTGTGCAAGGAGTCTTTTCACAACTAGGATGTACATTTTCAAACTCTGATGCTCAAATCACAAGCTTAAACATCCCCACACTGAGATCGAAGGAAGACCTTTCATTGGCTGAAAGTTGTTTGTAGTGTGTTTACATTCGCAAATTTCTATTGCTTGACACTCACATGTTTCTATTGCTTGACTTCAGCGATAGTGGCCTATGCAAGGAATCTTTTCACAACCAGGATTGTACATTTTCAAACTCTGATGCTCAAAGTCGCTATCACCTTAAGAAATTATGTAAAAAGAGTAGTCACTGATTAGTGTTAACCAAGTTAGCTGTCATATCAATGGGTGACTTTGGAACGCTAGGTGGCAGCAGACTTACTAGGTAAATTTCCATTGCTTACATAGTTCTGAGCATGGGCACATTTGAGAACAACGGGTTTATCTGGTAAGTCTGCTGCCACCTAGCGTCCCAAAGTCTCCCCTTGAAAGCACAATGTTCTTTTTTTTTGGGGGGGGGGGTGGCACCCACAGCTAATTATATGATACGGAGTGGTCTCTTCTCTCTGGATGAGCTCACTGGTCTAGTGGTACACACATCTACTATATAAAAAGTCATGGGTTCGAATCCCACCTTAGGTACTCATGGCTTTTTTTTTCCCCTGTAGGAATCAGTATTCTGTCTGGGTATGGTACATGCAGCAAGGGGGTGCACTAGCTGCTTGACAGTGTATCATAAAGTGAGGGGCTAAACCTTATAAGGAAGATGACAATCTTCTCTTTTCAGACTCAACACCGCCACAAAAGGAAATGGGCATGTGACTTCTCTGGATTTTGCCTGATTTAAGGATTTTCTCAAAACCTCCATGAGCTTTCAAATTTTCTTAAAGAAGGGCTCCAAGGCAAAATTCGGTTTTGTGATCCATTCATTTTCCAATAGACAGAGTCCGTATGATGATGAAAATAAAAATTACAAGTCGCTAAACTTAACTGAAAACGGTGTAAAAAGCCACTGTGTTTGATACCCTTCAAGTGTAATTTTTGTCAAAATCCAAAAACATTGATGAGGTCACATTTCAAATATATGGTCTGTACGCACGGCCACTAAACACCACAATGAGTTTTTCTGATGATGATTAGTCTATAGCTTCAGACTAAATTTTAAATTTTGATTTTGTTTTCTTGAAACAATAAACAGGATTCCAAGTCTGTGCGTACGTTCAGTGCCAGCCAGCTTCTGGATAGCAACGCAAGCAACCAATCCCACTACCCTCCCTTCCAACTGCCGGGAACCTTCCAGCCTGCTCAGGGTCAAGCCCTGTGTCTCCATCCGACAACGCATGAGATACTTTTGTATGGAAATCAGGTAGGGCAGATTTCGTTCAGTCTTTGATGACCTAATGGTGGCAGCAGACACATCAGTTAAATCTCCAGTAGACCCATTTCATGTCACGCATGTCACATCTGTCCAGTCATTTTGGGAGTCAAAATGTGCACAGAGGAATGGCCCAAATGGTAGACAAGCATTGTGGGAAGTTGCATTCAGTGTTGTGCAAGGGGTCCATTTCCACAGAGCTGCATAAGCACAAAAAGTAGCTAAGCACAACAAAATTATGCTTACAAGATTATGGTTATCGTTCAAAATACCATGTCACATGTACCATCTGTGACTGGTATCCTGCTCACTCTTGCTCAGCAGAAATTAGTTGAGCCATATTTCCTGCTGAAGTAGCTGTGTGAAATTGGGCCCAGGTTACCACCAATGAAAAGATCGGCGTAAGAATTGCTGCTATGGATGAAATCTTTTAAAAACGAACCTAACAAAGCTAAACCCTCCCACACTTTTCTTTGTAATTATAGCCAATATGAGCTCAGGTGTTTTTTGTTTCACTTACAATTTGTTCGTCTTGAGTGAATGTACTCCTTCCCAAACCCATGTTATACCATTCCTTTCTAAAGAGGGAAAAGCTATAGTTCTAGGAACACCCCTCATGATCTTTTAGGTACTAACATCCCACATAAAGACATCAGTCTGGATTGGTTCTGGCAGGACTCCAACCAGGGTGGTTAACTGAAAAGGGGAAGTACCGCTAAGCCAGCTTGATCCACACGTGGGTTAAACATTCTGGACGAGGGGGTACTGCTTTTCATGTTTGTGTAGGAAATGCTTATCAAAAGCAATTCTTGTTACCATGAATTTACATCAAGCCGCGTAACTTTATTTGGTCTACTTTTCTTTCAAATATTTTTGTGCTGTAACAAAGTGTTTAGGCTTTTAAAAGTGATGGGAAAGACAGGGGCTTGGGCTATATCCATGTATTTTTTATTGTGACTTTACTTATGAAGTCATCTTTATAAAGTTGAAATAGTTGTCACAGTACCTGTATACCAAGTAATAAACCACAAGGGAAACTGACTAGAGGTAAATTTTTTTAATTATTTTGGGGTTGAACAAAGAAAGATTGGCAAGAGTGGGACGCCTGCAGTGAGACATTACCTTGCCCTCCTAAGCACAAAGTACCGGGCCTGAGTCTACGAATTTGCAACTGCTTCTGTGTCACACTTCAAACTCTAAAAAAAAAAAACCTTGATGCATTTGGTGAACCAGTTGTGGCCCCGAACGCCTCAACACCCCTTAAAAATGTTCCAGTAGAGAAGTTACAGTTCTCTCATAGAGATAACCGTTTGTAGAAGATGCTGCCTTTCCCTCATAAGCACAAAGTGCCTGGGCACGATTTACACAAGGAGCTGAGATTGATCTTAAGATGAGCTGTCAGTATTCTGATTGTGATATGTATTGTGACATCACTCTTTGCTTAGCAATTAATACCAGGGATGTGATTTCTCCGTTTTTAACCGGAAATCCGTTTTGTTTTACCCCCCCCCCAAAAAAAAAAAAAAATTAAAAAAATAAATAAATAAATAAATAAAATAAATAAATAAATATATAAATAAATAAAAAATAAATAAAATTAAAATAACAATAAAAATAAATAAAAATAAAAAATAAAATCTTTTTTTACATTTTTTTAAGTACATAAAAAACATTAAGATAAAACCAAATAGAATGCCCCAGAGTGCAGAGTAAGGCTTTTAAAGCAAAAGATAAATGCATGTAAGTAGGCTTCGAGGTCGCAAGTTTTCACCCTCACAAGCTTTCACGCTTTGCGCTCACAGTTCAGGTTTTTTTTTCAACAGCCTATCACAACCCTGTAACACTGATACACACTTAAGATCAATCTTAGCTCTTTGTGAAATCAAACCCTGATTCTACTAATTGGCAACTAAATATCACACTTAAAACTCTAAAAAAAACAAAAAAAACATTGATGCATTTGTTTGGCCAGTTGTAAGAAGCCAGTATGTCACCCCAATCAACACTTAACAAGCGCCTCTTTATTCTACACATTTAATTCCCTAAGCCATCCCACCTGCTCATCCCTAGTCTCAGTATTGACACGACCTATATGGAGAGCACACAGGAAATGAAACTCGATGATGATGGCTAAAGTTGGCTGAATTCCCCCCCCCCCCTGTGATTAGTCATGTTGAAGTGTGAACTGATGGGGGAAATGAACTTGTTCTGAGCCTCTTGGTCTTCTTGTATTGTTTTTTTGTCTCAGTGTCTGTATTCACATTAACAGACAAATATCCAGATATTTCTTCCCTGAACAAAAATATGGTATGATATTCAGGCCTGGTACTTCACGGAGGCAACGGAGGCAAAAAGCCATATTTGTTAGATTTGAATAATGTCGGTACAATGACTTGCTTAGGCACAAATTACACTTAAATTTGAATTCCTCAGACTATAGAGACAGTTGCTTTGTCTCATGGTTCGCGGAAAGGTTTTGAGTAGTTACATAGAGACGGCAAACACCCACACACAATTCTGAATGAATGTGTATGATACCAGGATTTGCTCATCTGGAGGTTGCTATAGTCTCCCGTTTTCCGAAATCTACTCCGCGGCAGTAGAATAAAAAGCAAGACCTAGTTCTCTAAGAACAAATCTACATAGCTAGTAGATATACACATGGTGTTACCGCAAACCGAATATACATTGATACCTCACCATGCAAAGCCTCAAAAAGTATAGAGGTTGCTAATGTAAACAAAAGCTTGCCCCAAACAATTTGACTTAGCAACTGTCTGTATAGTCTGATGAATTCAAATTTAGTCGGTAACCTGTTACTGAAGCAGGTCATTGTACCAGATATTATTCAAATCTAACTCGCAAATTGGCTTATTGCCTTCGTGCCCCTGGTCATTGCCTTGGTCCCCCTAGAGGTGCCCTATATATACTAAGGAAAAACTGTCTTGCCCATACACATTTGAAGTACCAGGCCTTTATTATTCAAGGGAATTTTCAATTTTCATCAGATGTCATTTCGCTGTAGACTTTATTCTGTGGTCATCGTAGCGGTACTTATCCGTATGAAATTAATTGCTGGTCTTCTAAATTTTACATTGTGTTGTATTCACTTGTCTGTATTCGCTTGTCGTAATATCTTCACTTTTATGGAGGACTGAATTAGATCTCTTCCAGGCAAAGAATCTAGACTTTTCTTGTTGCTGTTGTTAGTGGTGCTTATCTGTATGAAATTTGTCATTGGTCTTCTTAATTCTACATTGTGTGTTGTAACGTTTTGTCGTAATATCTTCACTTTTATGGAGGACTGAAATAGATCTTTTCGAGGCAAAGAATTAAGACTTTTCTTCTTCTTCTTGTTCCTTTTCCCCCTCTATTTGAACAATACGAGTTTGAGTGAGACCCATCCCTTACTCCAACCCCATCCCACCCCCAGGGCCAGAGAGAGCTCTAAAGGCAGTCAGTCTCTCACAGGACCATGTTATTAAGTTTAATCACACATCTATAGTTCTTCTATGCGCAGTAAGCTTGCAAGAAAACAAAAACACATATCTTGAATATAAAACACACCTATTTGCACCTGACTTCATGTAGAATATAATACTTTTTATTCACAAGACTGACCACTTATAAACACTTTCACTTAAATCTATCCACGACATAAAGCGACTTAACACTAAAATAATTTACAGTTATTTGTATGATTTTACTGGCATTTATTGAGAGTGTTTTTATTTTTAACACTCTGTTGGGACATGGGAAATTCACTGTGTAGTGGAAAAATGTTAAGGTAACAAGAATCATAGTCCACTTTCTTACGGCTGTTCAGTAGAAGATAGTGCTAAAAAAAAAAAATTTCTGCTCAGCAAAATTGAGCAGGGAACAAGTGAGAAACAATCTTTTACATGGTTTTTTGGCTTATATTTCCTGTTTCTGCTCTAAAGAAAGTTCCTTTCTGTGCAAAGTGATTTTTTTCTTCTTGTATTATTAATAGTCTTAAAGCTATCTTAGGGTGTCGCCAGCATCAATTCCAAGATTGCTTGTATGCAATATGCAGTTTAGGATAAACTTTACTGTAGGGTAGGATATTCAAATGGTCTTGCAATGGACAAATTGTCCTAATTAGACGATACAACTATCTCATCTACAAAGGTTACAGTAATAAATATTCATAAGGTGATTTGCATACGTGGTGTTCTTGTGACCTAAATCTACATCTACTCATTAGAATATTCTAGTTAGGTAACATTGTCAGCACAGCTGATACAGTGATTATATGTTGTATGAAAAAAATGCACTATTTACAGCAATATCGTGGGTCTATTTACAGGATATAGGGTACAATGAAATAAACACTACTGAAATGTTTGTCTTTTATAAAACGTTTATGTTTTATACGTAATAATACGATCATGCAAATAATGTAGTGATGGTTACAACTCGCAATTTTTAGAAATTAATCTACAAATAACTTTCTGGTCTTGATAATACCAAAGGAGTTTAAGTTGTTATACACAAAGTGTTCAATATTTTACAATTATCTCCCTGAATATTTAAACTAAAGTCATGAAAATAGTTAGTTTAAACATTTCCAGACACATCTGAAACTTGTATAATCAACATCAATATTAAGCCATAGCGAAATCAAACACTGTCGCTTGATCTAAAAAAGATCTAACAAGCAAAATTAGAATCAAATAAATAGGCCTAAGCAAAAGAGAGTTATCGGTCTGGTGTCAGACAGTAATTGACAATATTTAAGGCAACAGTTATAACATTTAGAATGTAAGCACGAATGTATGATGAAAAAGCAAGTCTCTTTTCAAATTTTACAAGCCGATTGCATCTTAAACTTTGATTAAGTTACAATCACAAATAATACTGTTAAATTAATCAGAAAAACTGTAGAAACGCTGTCCTTTTGAGCTAGCAAATTAAGAAAAAAGCTGCAGAGGCGAACACAGCAATTACTCTTTAGAAGAAAATGTTCTAGCCACTTGCCAAGTGATTATACAGGGCTTGGTCCTTTTAGAATTTCTTTGGGCAAATAGTACAAATTATATCACACCACTGATATGCTGCCCTAATTCCTGTGAGCCCCAACACCATACCCCTTGAAGTGTGTTAATCAAACTGGAAGGTAGAGTATAAACTTGGTGGAAATAAGAGGGACATATGACAAAAGGGGTTGAACAGCTGCCACATAGAACACAAGGCACACCGTCCGTAAAAGATCACTGTGCATGACAGTGAGAAGGCATGAGGTATTTACCCTACTTTTCTGTCACCCTGTAGATAAATTTTCCACACTCTTCTCTCATCCCACCTCTTGGTTTTTGCGAATTTTTCAAAAAGCTTACGCAAGGTCTTTTTTTCTCTTCTTCATTTTGGTTAAGTTGGAGGATATTGCATTCAAAACTTCCAAGAATTTTATTCCATTCGCCTGATTTTCATTTCTGTGGCTTTGTATGAGTAAAAGGGCAACAGTCCATCGGTTTCTTTCCACTCGATACCATCGTCCCAGTCCCCTTGGTACATGTACTGAGAGGCTTGGTAGTACAGGCCGTTAAGGTTGGCCCTGTCACAGCTCTTAAACCACCATCCTCCGTTGTGAACGACAGCACAGTTGATACTGCTGCTGTCATCGTTATCTTTGTCTATGGTTGTGAAGCTCTTCCCGTTGTGGTAGCTGAGCGCATCGGTTGCGTTCCCGCCGAGGAAATCGCCCAGCCGCAGCCTAAAGTCGGCCCGTCTGCCTTCGATCTTGAAGTCCGAGTACTCCGCATACAGCCGCTGACCCTCCCAGCCAGTGAGCTCCACCCGGAGCTTGTAGTTGTACTGCTCCGTTAGAATGTGCATGAACTCATTCCCGAGCCAGAATTCACCTGTGAGGCTGCCGAACCCTCGAGAGTAGCTGTGCCAGTTTTGGTTGAAATCCTCAGAGCCGTCCTTGCGGCGTTGCAGCAGTGTCCATCCACCGCCTTCTGTCTCCATGTCACAGTAGACTGGGATGAGTTCAAAGATACCCCTTGGTTTGATGTAGTAGAGTCCACTCTTTGCTGATGGTGTCCGTGATTTGGCCTCTTGACAGTCCAGAGGAGCTGCCCCATCTGAAAGAAATAAAGAAAACGGGTTAAAGCTAATTTACCAAGGTGCAGTGAAAAAAACCAACACACACAAAAAGACAAATGTTTTATCGCACTACTTTTATAATATTTTAAGAAACTCGGTTAGTTTTGAGAGAGTGCGAGTGTATATGGGTGATGGGAGGAAATTGTAGACCACAGCTTGCAGATCTGCATTTGAGTTTTGTAGCACTCGTTCTTACCGATCTTTGTAACATGCCTGTCAGATATCGCCGTAGGTCCATACTCCCTCGTCATAAGCCTCTCCTGCCTCTCCTTCAGCTCCTTCACCTCATCTGCTAACCCCTGCATCTTCTCCATCAGCTGGTACACCAGACTCCCTGTGTCCGATTCGATCTGGTTGTCGAGGTCTTGGCTCCTTCGCCTGCCTGCTGGCTTGGCTGCTGTGGGCGCTATGCATAGCCATGTAGCAAGAAGGACAATGAAGATTTGGCAGATCAAGTTTGAGGTTTCGTGTGTACTCTGGGGGAAAAAAAGTATTAACAATTATTACTGTGGCATTAATAAAATAAATCTGAAATTCTGTTCATCACTTCAAAGAAAGAAAACCCACAGGCAACTCCAGAGTGAGCTGGGGGGCACGAATGGTGACAACCTCCTGTTTTCTAGAGCAGGTGTGTGTTGTCCAAGAAATCATGTTGGTGTGTGTTCTGGATGGCTTCAGGACTATTCGAGTATACATAACTCCATGAATTCATCGTACCAGCTGTCCATCAGACAGCTTCCCTCTTATCTGCCACGAAACTTCTGGGACTAATAATTTACATCAGATTATCAACCTCTTTGCAACTAACTCCAGCTGGAGAACTTATCCTTTACAAAGCCCTACAGGTAAACTGTAAGCCTTATAGCTACATTGGGGACTTGTTTGGCGACCACAATGGATGGGAACTAAAAGTGAGCTTCTTACAGCCTTAAAGAGAAGACTCTTGAGTAGACCCTGGGGATCTGGGGTAAACTTATTCTGCCTTTTTGTTTCCTTTTCCTTTTGAATACAAGCTTTTTTTTTTCAAAATAATATTATCTAGTGATTATTCCCCAAAGTTGCTTTAAAATGATATTCAAGGCTGTAGTTGGAGAAGTACATACTGCAAACCCCTTGAGTGTGTGAAGTCTTTAAATGTTTTCATCTTTGAAAATGTATTTAACTGGACAGGCTGAATTGAAAACAAGTCTCGTAGTTCAAGTCAATATTTTTTAGCAACACAACAACCTATGTTACACTTTGTTCTCCCAAGCTTGTGAAATGGAATTCGGGATGAACGTACTCATCTAAAACTTTGTACTCTCCCTTCGGCCAAACAAAACAGAGTCTGCAACCATTCATTGTTAATCAGCCAGGCTTTATCTGCCCAAAGGAAACAAGATGCCATGGAAAAGCACCCAGGGTTGGGATACATTGTTTCAAAAATACAGTTTCTTGCTCATTAAAACTGCATCATCATTGTCTTAACTCTGATGAAGATCATCGGCATCAGCTGTATTGCATCTTGGTATAAATAATTAAGTCCATGCATCCGGGTTTAACTCTTTATTTTAAGTCGCAAGCCCGTTGTATATAGAAGGTACTCACAGATCTAATCCTGCGTTTATATTAGCTCAATTTTTTTAACTTGATCACCTGGAAAGCTATGCGGAAGTCACAGAGGAAGAGGCTTTGTTTAATCAGGAAGGGACAATTAATTGTTGGTCACCTGCCCCCCGAGGGCGGTATGACTATCCCCCGCTGTCTAACAACAGGTGTCTGTGGGGATGAGGGATGGTAACGCCCGATTAAACCCGGAGCCCCGTAGGGGAGGTCTTCTTGGTCAAGCTGTGTTTGAACTGGTAAGAGAAGGTGATGGAGTGGGGGTTGAGAGAAGGAGAAGAGGATTGGGGTGAGGTTTTACCCTTCCTTTTGCAAGTTTGGATGCTGAATTGAAACAAAGTCTTTGGAATGTTTTACTACTCGGTGTTTAAAAGCTTTACTGTGCAATCTGGAGCAGTGTAAATGGTTTTATCTTGGATGTTTTTTGTGAAAATAGTGAATAAAATATTTGTACAAAATTATTATTATTTTGTTTTTTTGCGTATCGGACGAAATTTGCGCATTTCGGCACGCAATTTTCTTGATACACTAGCTTGTGCATGGGGAGAATTCTGTCTTGGGACAATGGAAATTGTGCGTTTCATACTTTCCCTTCATGGTTTGCTTCAGTAGCTCTTCTCAAACGGAGATCAAAGTTTGCCAACCAGAAGTTTTGTGGGTTTTTTTTTCCTTTCTATTTTTGAATTGACAGCTTCTGCTGTGAGTTGACTAATGGATGGCACTCTCGTAGTTTGGACAAGATGGATATGATTCATTTTGAGTTTTGGCGCTAACGATCAAGTTATTAGCTCTGCCCTTGTGTACTCGTCAAGAACCTTGGGAGTGTGCAGAAATAATACTTGGGTGGGGACCCACACTCACATCCTCCTGTTTAATTAAAATGTTCAAGGAGATAACATCGAACAAAATTAGCCAAAGTACAGATTCATTATCTCTGCATTAGGAGCCAAGTCAGTGAATTGACCTGAACAAGCTGCTGCTATCTTTCATCTTGTACCTTGTATCTAGTACTCATTCGGACTGACATGAGTACAAGAAACAACCAAGGTGCCAGACTACTTTCCCATCCCAGCCTCTGTTTCGTAACATTGATTTTAATGGGAGACATTTTTGTTTTAGTTTGTTGCCGGTGAGTAATTGTTTTCGTGTAACCAGTTGTTGTAAATAACCAGTAAAACTAAAAGAATAGGTTTGTTTTGGTGAAAAGCTAAACACATTAGATGAACCAAAAAGATGTAGTCAAGAGAAGGGAAAACAATGTTTCCAAGTTGAAACGGATCAGGTATCCTCCACTCTCTTTCAGAATGAACAGTAATATTTGAAATAACTTCAGACAGAACTTCAATATTATTCCAATTGAGACAATTGGAATAAAGCTTATTATTTTAGTTTTTCCCTGACGCTTGATGCATACTCAGTGCTCTGTGAGTCCTGAATAAAATTGATCCAATAACCTTTCGTCACCAGGCACACTCTAATGGTGGTCTAGTGGTTAGAATGCATGGGTTGTGGGTTCGAATCCCATCTGAAGAGCCTGTAGATTTGTTTTTCATCCCCACAGGACTCGGAAAACACTGAGAATAACAGTTGCTTAGCATACATCATAGTGGAAAGGTGAAACAAAAATATTATTTTTGTCATCTCATCCAGCAAGGATTCGGATGATTTTTAAAATTGAGAACAGACCCACTCACAGATTAGACCTTCATCATTGTCCAGAGCCCCCCCCCCCCCCCTTGGAATTCCTGCAGATCTAGTCAAGATGATGATAACATCATCTCTTATCAAGGAGGTCTGTAATAATGAAGATAATTGAAATGTCTGAGCCTGGAGCAGATATGGCTCCTGTCTGTGTCAAATCCTTTGTCGATTGTGACAAGGGATGTGCACATGATGTCTGCAGTCCTCACAATCCTTTGAGTGTTAAGCCTACAAAAATATCCCTCTCAAGAACGTAATGCCTCTCTGATTTTCTGTCTGGCTGTCACGTTTTTTTTTCTTCAGATTTACTTAGCCAAAAGCTGTATATCTTCGGGTATGTTTGTAATTTATTTAGTTTATTGCAAAGGTCCACCTTTTTTTAATACAGTGTTGCTTTCATGTCTTTTTCTTCAGATAACCAGGTGTCAATTACTTGCCATCCAGGGGGAAAGTTCTTGCAACCAAAACATTTTTTTTGTGGGGTTGTGTTTTCAAGGTCCCACTTGTTTGTCCCATTTGTTTTCTTTCGAAGCTGCCTCTTTTCACTTCTTGGTAGAGATTCTCCTTGGGGAGTGTTTGGTAATCATTTTGAAGAGGGTACCATGCCAAGGTTCTTCTTGATCTCTTTGGAGCCAGTCGGCTTTTATTTATCTCAGGAGTAAAAATTCCCTGTTAAAGGGGCTTTGTAAAGAAGTCTGTTTGCAGTCATTTTGTAATGTATGTTGTCCAGCAATGTTTGTTACGAAGATGTTGTAATGTATGTTGTCCACTAGCAATGTTTGTTACGAAGATGTTGTAATGTATGTTGTCCAGCAATGTTTGTTACGAAGATGTTGTAATGTATGTTGTCCAGCAATGTTTGTTACAAAGATGTTGTAATGTATGTTGTCCACTAGCAATGTTTGTTACGAAGATGTTGTAATGTATGTTGTCCAGCAATGTTTGTTACGAAGATGTTGTAATGTATGTTGTCCACTAGCAATGTTTGTTACGAAGATGTTGTAATGTATGTTGTCCAGCAATGTTTGTTACGAAGATGTTGTAATGTATGTTGTCCAGCAATGTTTGTTACGAAGATGTTGTAATGTATGTTGTCCAGCAATGTTTGTTACAAAGATGTTGTAATGTATGTTGTCCAGCAATGTTTTTTACGAAGATGTTGTAATGTATGTTGTCCAGCAATGAAATAATATGGGTTTTGTTTTTTTAAGTATTCTTTCAAATCAGGAATAACTTTTTCACTGTACTCTAACTCTAAATCACAGGAAACTGTCCTAACCACATGGAAATTACTAGCAAGGAAACTTGTTCGCATGCTTTTGAAATCACAGGGAAACTCTCCCAACCGCACAGGTAAATTAAATTACCTGTGTCTTGTTGAAGTATTTTGTGAAATAACCTAATAACTTTTCCAAGTTAAATTGTAAAAAGAAAACGTGAGGAAACTTTTCCAACTAATTTACAAGTCTGGCAAATAACAAGGAAGCTTTTTCCCTGACAAGGTGGCCCATGACCCACCTTGCCCTACGGGTTAGTGTTTCTTCAAGCCCCCAGTGTTGGCAAAGTTCCTGTCATTTTAATGAGACAAGTCTCACAGGGAAAAGCTTTCCAACAAGATGTGCCAGCACACACTGACCCCCCCCCCCTTACCCCAAGAAGTAATTTAGTTTAAGCCTGCCACCCTCAGCCTGTCATCTCAACCAATAGACTGCCTATGTGTCCCAGCTGTCAAACTGCGCACTTGACATTGACTCAACCACAAGGGGTTGAGAGGAGTAGCAGATAGATCAAAAGGGCTCTCAGACTGGTGAGGATCCATTAACACAGCATTGCTCAGAGTTATCTGGAGGGTATCATTAAGCACGACAGCTTGTACATCGCTAAGAGAGTGTCTAGAGCCGCTGTAAATGGATTGGTGGGACTGGGACCTGTGGGTGTCTTGAGATTGATTGAGTTAATCTTGTATACAGATGAACTTAATGCTGAACTTTGGGTTGAATCCAGTAGAGATTAATCATGCTGTAGTTGGGGCCTGGAACTACACAGAGGACACTCCTCTGTTGCCCTGGTCTTTGCCTCTGTGTCCCTTCAAAAGTTTTAAGAATTTCCAATGGAAGTGCCCTTTGCAAAAAATGGTCTTGCTCTTTCAAAGATGAAATTCCATGCCTGGTAGTTGTATTTGTCGGTGCTTCTCTGATATGAAGGAGTATATGTTGGCTCTCGAAAGGTTTTTATAAAAACTACGAGAGATCGAGACAATTTGCTACAAAATCTGCAAATGACATCCATGTGTTGTTGGGTTTTGGGGTTTTTTTTTCATTCGAGATGGAGAGAGTTTTAGTTCAGAAGCTGTGCAATCTAAAGTATTTTAGATGTTTTTTTATGATGTCCTTCGATTTATTCATTAAAAAACATGTATTTTTGTGTGTGTATCTACCACTTTGCCTAGCGGGACAACATTTTTGTGTGTTGGTCTGTAGATATGCTAGCTTACGTACAAACGAAACAATCTCAAGCATGAGATGCTCAGGATAGATTTGATTTTGTTGTTCCGCTTATCAAGCTTTCACACTTTTGATGGAGATGAAGCAATAATCCATCTGAAGAAGGGATTTAGGTTTTCAAAAACCATTTTCTTTGATCGAGCGACGCCAGTTGTGCTGTCATTCCAATCGGATTAACCAAGGAGTGCGTATTAGAATCAATACTACTGAATGATGATGACTCAGGGTTGATATGGTCATGTGTCCATGGACCCTTCCTGATTAGATTGAATCTCCTACAATGACCAGTAGACAAATGACCATTTAGCAGGCCTAATATCTTGCTGTATCATCCCTTATAATCATATACGGACGCCAAACCTGTTGGCAGGCATGTACATTTCCCAATGTGCTAATCCCAGCTGGGGTTAGCAGCAGGAAGCCTCAGTTAGCAGCTGATCTGTGGCTGATTGGCTACAAATGAAGGACCAGTGGGAATAAAGGAGTATACCACATTATGTAACACTCAATTTGTTAAGCCACAAACCCTTGTCTTGCCAATATTTATTACAACTCTGGTACCCACAAACTCTGGTTTGATGAGTTGAACTTAACTTTAATGTTGCTACATTCATATACACCCTGTAGTCTAGCCACAAACCCTAATTCATCCATCCTGATTTAACCCCATTTACCATACATTATTTAGTCCTATTTATCATGGTTTAGTGCCCCCCCCCCATTACTGTAGTTTTTCATTTTTATACCCTGGATAAACAAAAGCTCACAGTCACAGTATTGCACCCTCGTTAGCTGAGTACTATCACCCCCCCCCAGCTACAAACATCATATTCATCGGTTGAGTTGCAAACCCTTGTCTTAGCTAAAAGTACCCCAGTGTCCCTACAAACCCTAAAGTAGCCATGGATTATATATCTGATTTAGCTTGTAAAAGAAGAGATTAAAACCACAAGAGGCAATATAAAAAATCCTTCAGTATGTTTTATTCTTAGTCTTGGTTCAAGTGTTTTTTCCTCCCTGTGAAAAATATTTTACACGCCCGCCCTCGACGGGATCTCGATTCAACAACAAACTGCTCTAATGGGAATCAATTCATGCGGACTTGAATTTGACTTGAATTCGATTGTAGTATCTCTAATGGGTATCGATTCCATTGGACTTCTATTCGCTTCTTATTGACATCAACATACAGTACCGTCATTACGCATAGCGCTACCATCGTGTGAATTGCGCCCTCTGTTGATGGAATATTCTTTTAAAGTGAAAGGTGCATGTGAAACAAACGCATATAGTAATGTTTTTGAACCAAGATTAGACTAATCCTGTATTAGTAGGCATCGTGCAAGTTAATGCTTGTGAACAAAATGTGTGTCATTTGGCATTTCAAATTCTCTGAAATTTTCTTCAGAAACAAATGACAAATCTTTAAATGGACATCAGGAGTCTTTTTTCTTGGGTGGCCCGAGATCAACTTTGGAAGGAAAAAATATTCCGAATTATCTTTACAATTCTGTAAATTCAATTATGGATTGCTGGTCTCTTTGTCAGAAACCTTGAAGTTGTGTGAACAATCTTTCATCCCTTTTTAAAAATAGACAGAAACTTTAAGATACTTGTATCACGCAACACAACAAATGCAGGCCCGATGCTTCATTTTTGAAAGGGCAAGGGCACCAACACTGCTAAAAATGGTACTCTTGATGGTACAAGAAAAACAAATTATTTAAAGAAAAAAAATGTTTTGTCGCTCCCAAAAAAATTTTTGGGAGTGACATAAGAAAAAGTTCTCTTGAAATAAGATTTGTTTGTTTTTCAAGTATACAATTTTTTAGCAGTGAAGGCGTTTTCTCCTCGGTAAAGGGAAATTGTAAATTCCTATTGGAACATTTCAAGGGGCACCAAGGGGCAACGGTGGCAGTTGCCTCTGTGAAGTATCAGGCCTGCTTTGTACTGAGCTTTGTATGAAATGATGTTGAAGTGAGGTCGTTACCAGAATTGTTCCTTTAAAGCCGGACAGTATTCCGGATTGCATCAGTCAGTAAGCTTGTTAACTTGTTACTAATCACTACCTACTATTAATCATGAAATAATAAGTCGGTAGGGTTTCATGCACTTTGCCAATTACCTTAAGTTCCCCTAAATAAACTAATGGAAAATTAATTGCAAGAAGGCCCTTTATCCCGTCTGTCCAATTAAATCTAAATTTAAACCCAAATTGGTTTTGATAACTCTTTCCTGCCTTGCCTCCCAGCTCATTATGGGATTGTTATTGCCTTTCTGTGTAATGGAAGAAATCCGAAAAAAGGAGTTACGCAACAGTCAGCGTTGGAGGAACTGTTTGTGGCAATCGGGCGTCCCAGTTGGTAATACTGGTTGATTCAAGCTTGACTTGTAATCACATCTACGGGGAGCTTAGCCGTTAATACTGTATGGACGTACGTAGACTTCCCCCGGTGTTCAGTGCCAGTGTACTTTGTTACTTCCCCCACCCCACCAACCACCGCTCCCCACCGACTCTCTCTCTCTCTCTCTTATCAGTGTTGACCGGATTGTATATGACGTTAATGGATTCATCTCCACGAAGGAGAAATTGTTTTTAATGCGGGAAAAACAATGTTTGCGTGTTTACAGGGATACAGGATTAAGAGAGGATGCATCACTCTAACACTATAACCCTTATCTTTGCAAAGTGCTTTTGATCGAAACAGTTGTACTTATTATTCTTCCATCATTTTTTTTTTTCAAAACACATCTGTTGTTATTGGGGGGGGGGTTTCTGATGCTGTATGAGTTATTTTGTCAACCAAATGAATTGTTGTATTTGCTTGTACTTTTGATTGACTGATTCCCCTTAGAAATGTTAGTGTATACCCATACATATCAATTATCAGAAATATTCATTTGTATTAGGAATTCACCCATCCATAAAGCTCTGCCCATTATGCATCAATTGACCGACCACAACCACAAACGTGCATCCTTAAGTCCAGTCCAACACGTCAAAATCCCATTGCAAAACTTAAACGAGTCTAGACCATGGGGATTGCTGGTTCATGTCTTTTGGTGTGTGGTGCAGGGCAGAGCCAGACGCATGTGTTGTGTAAGTGCTACCCAAGTCATCACAGTGAATAGACAGTCGCTTTTTGTAGAGAGGTAACCTACATCATTAGTTGGTAGAGAATACATTCACTCCAATCCACCAGTTTTAGTACTGATTCTACAGTACAGGGTGTCCGCTATAGAATTAGTTTTCTTCAATCTCTACCAGAGAAAACCCAAATGAATTTTTTTAAAAATACAGTTTGATAAAACTGCAGCATGAACAAATTCCAAATAAAAAGGATAGAAAAAAGTGAGCACGCCCCTTTGTAGTGGAGCGATATGTGGTTCGTAATTTAGGTCTAGTGATAAAGCTGATTGGTTCATTATACGACCAGAAACTTGATTCAGTTAAAACCACCCACTAAATTTTCACACACTCTTATTAAAAGCAGGGTCTTGTGGCTTCACATGCTGAAGGCAAGTAATTGGAAGTTCCTATTTTATTAGGGGCTAAGCCGGGTTTTTCAAGCCACTTTTTCCTGTATCTATCAAGCGTTTGGTGTTTTTTTTTTCCTCCTCGCAGATCCTTAAGCCCTTCCATTAGTGGAGATTAAGTGTGGAAGCAACTCCTGACGGAGCTGGGCATGGGGCTTTTTTTTTTGCCAGATACCTCAGTTCTATATCATGCCTAACATCTGAAGGGGTTTTGAAACAGATTAGGTTTTACGTAAAAACGATACTTCAAGCTATTTTATCAGGCTAGATTTTTTTAGTGTGCAATATTTTGGATGTTAGGAAAAAGTGAACACACCTCTCTCTAGTGAAAAATATTCCACAGTTGATGTGTTTTACATAATTTAGGTCTATTCTCCAAACATGTGATAACTTCTGCAAGATATTTTTTGCATAAAGATACAGGGCTGGAGCCTAAGTTTCATTGTTTTTTTGGTTTTGTTTAAGAATATTGCAAAAAAGGCAACCTACTCCTGTCATTGATGGCTGTGATTACACTGTCACCCAACAGGGGACAGTTTCACAGAGCTGCCTTAGCAGAAAATAATGATTCGGGGTTGAACAAATAAAGTGCTTAACAATTGTCTTCCAAGCGAAAAAAATAAGCAGGACACAGTCACAAGTCTCCCATTGCTCACAAAACAAATGTTTTTTTCTGAGTTGGAGTTCTGACTGATAACCTCTGAACACATGATTCAGAATTAAAAATTGATGCACTTTGTCACCCTTTAATAATTCTGTAATTCCTGGTTCAAAAAAAGGGGGAGGAGGGAACGAGGGAAGGGGGTTATTCCTAATATATAACTTCCCCCTTCCCTTAATACATGTACCTGTTCAGCAGGTAAAGCAAGGAAGGGGGGTTGATAATTATCATCAGCCTCACCTGCTCCCTCAACCCACCGCTGGTGCCATAGAGCCTAATCCAACTGGCCCCAGTCTAATAACCTCGATAGTCCCACCCAGAGAGGTACCTACCCCCACCCCTCCTTTCTCTAACCAGACCCCAAGAAGTGTCTCGTGGACACCAGCCTCTTAGAGAGGACTACGAGGTTTGTTGGAAGTACTATATATAACCCCTGCTAAAAGTTTGCTTCCTATTACAATAAGTGCAGCAAAAAAAAGTACAGAGGTATGTTTACTATGTACAGGTGAATCTAAGAGCAGATTAAGGACTTCCCACTAAGATATTTTTGATCCGATGATGTGTCCTACTTTATATGTCTGAAATTTTTTGGAATAGCTGTTTGTGAAATGGGCCTAAACGGGACTTTTGAAAGAAAAAAAACACTTGCAAGTTTTTTAGAAGCTTGATTGATGTGCCTGGTGCCTTTGTGCTCATTCAAAATGTTCAAATTTAAATTTTCACATCCAAGAGCACCTTGGAGATAAATATAAAAAGTAAAAAAAACATTAACTAACTGTCACAGGGAAAGACCGACAATTTGTATGGTTTTATTTGTATTAATTTTGGGGTTTTGTTTTTGTTGTTTTGTTGGTTTTTCACTGCATTAATCTCTTTTTGCCTATTTTTCCTGTAAACCATTGGGTATTTCAAGTCATCCATTTATTCCCTTCATGGTATTCCATTTTGTTTCCTTCTTTTTTTTTGGGGGGGGGATGGGGGGTTGGGGATGATTTGATTATTACACAAAGATAAAATTCCTTTAGAATGTAAACTCAAATACCACGGACTTGCTCTTTGTGCATGGTCGGCAGTATCAAATGTTGCACACCTGTGATGCACACAAATATGTCGGTCTATTAAAGTTATTGTATGGAAATTTCACGTCATTCATTCTCATCAAATTACAAGTTGGATGACCAGAAAAACTGCCAACGTGTAACACGTACACTCGTACATCCGTTAAATAAATTAGGATTCTTCCAATCTGAAAAAACACACATCAAAATGACATCACGAGTTTAATGACCAGCGGATCATATGAGCGACCGACTTGTCTACTGAATAAATTTAGGTTGTCTTGAACTCATAAAAAAAAAACCACCATAATGTACGTTGTGATTTTGAGTTTTCATGACGACCCGCGGATTGGACGGGGGTGCCACAGCTGGATCTGCACCCATGACCCTGTTCTTGTGAACACAGCAGGACAGGCTGGTGTCAACACGTTTGTTTTTCCTTCGTGGAAACCTCTGGAGGCGTAATCTGCTCATTTTTGGTTTTTGGGACGAGTCAAACAGGTGCTGTGTGTGATGTGTTAGTGTAAATTACTTTTTTGTTTTCTTCCTTTTTTGGAAATTAGCAAACATTACCATTATGCCAAGCTATCGATGCCTAGTAAATCATAATGAATAATAATAATAACTAGTTTTTATATAGCGCATAATCTACAGGCGTCTAAAAGCGCATCTTATAGATTTTCTAAGATATGTTTTAGACTGTTTTAAAGTTAAGAGACCCATTATTATTATTAATCCTTTAGTTTTTAAGAATAGTTTAATTGTCACTTCTTTTTGAATTTTCTGATTTTTTTCTGCAAATTATGTGTGGCTAAACATTTCAAAATGATAAGAGTCTAGTAATAGTTGTGTTAACATATCTTATTGAAGTTGTTCTCTATTACATTATTTATTTATATTCTACTTTCTAATATTTTAATATTTTTTATATTTCTGCTGAAATTAGTTTTTGCATGCTTTTGTTTAAATTCACTCACATATTTTATGAATACGAAAATCATGATTTCTAATACAGATTTTGAAGTATACAGTCAACTCTGAAAAGAAGCCATCTGTTTTCCAGTTTAATGAAACTGATGCTGATGTCTGATGCTCTTATTTTGTATATACACATAAGAAAGTCAATAGTCGGGGTACTATACATTATGAACAAAACGGTGGCGAAATGTATGAGAGTCCATTATGAAATTTTGATGGTTTTCTGTTAAAATCACACTAACCACCCCAACCCTTCAAAATTCAAAGGGGATTTGTTTGATTCTATTACACTGCATGAGGACTGCACTGGTAAACTGATAATACCTGGGATCGGGCATACAACCGAGTCCAACAGTTTGGGTATTTGAGTTACCATAATGGCTGTTGGATTTTGATAGAGTGAGAAAGGATTTTAGTAAATCACTCAAAGGAGTTAGAGTTAAAACAAATTCTACTAGCTCAAAGTAGAGGATTACAAGTTTCAACTGTCTTTGTTGGAAAGTTGTCAGTGAGTTTTACTTCTTCGAGGTTACATGAATATTTAGGTTGTACTGCGAAATAGTACTTTTTTTCTTCAATAAATCCCAATATTTTCAGTCAGTTTATAATGTCGGTTCATGGATTTTCCATTTCACAAGGTTTCGTTTCGTTTTGTTTCGGGGTGGAAATGCTCTCTGGGGGCCAATTGGTGACATTTTGAGACTGGGGTTTGCATTTTGCCGAATTGGAAAAACATTTCACACCAACTACATACAGTGTAAAGTACTGAAAGCCAACTTACCATGCTTATTAAATCCAACCGGTTTTCCTCGCAAGTAGTCAGCGGCGAGTTATCTGTTTCAATAACTTAACTCGAAAGAATCAAATCAGCTGCCACTGTTAGTGTTTGTATCAGCTTGGATCAATGCTCATTCACATGTCACAGTCGTACGCTTATTCAACCGATGAAAACTATGCAAGGCTTAACTCCAAGTGTCAGAAATGCCTGGTGTTGAAAGTGAATTCGTTGAAAGCTACCCAAAAGAGGGCCAATTGCCTGAGTAACTGCTCCCCTTCAGGGTGTTTGTGTTAGATCCTGAGCTGGCAACTGTTTGTGTCCAAGTGAAGACCATCCGCACTGCACATTTAATCCAATTCGAGTCTGTATTTTATGCCAAGCTCCTTTCCAGTGTCTTGTTTAACTCTGAAGTTATCTACCCTGGTACCCAACCAATGGCAATTATACTTGTAAAAAAAAATCCATCAATGAGGTTTGTGTGTGTGTGTGTGTGGAAGCAATGCTGGGATGACCAGCACACATGCTCTCTTCAGAGCCACACCCCCCTAGTCACTAGTGGATTCTTATTGGTCAGCTAAGGCCCTTCCTGTGACAACTCTTAGCCAATTAAGAGGTGAGGATTGACTCAGCCCTGTGATGTCACGCATGGCTAATTTGCTCATGAGTACAGCAGTAATGCTGGATTACATGGATGTACACAGGGTGTACGTTTGATGGTAATAAGGGGCCTGATGGATTTGTGGTGTGAACAACATGTACATCAATACAGTTGGAGAAGAGGTGGACAGTTTTATCTGCAAATTGTTGATGAATGCACTGTTGCTGTCAGTATTACAAGGGGATGATGTAGTAAACTGTCAAAGGTAAAGCCCAACTCAGTGCTGTGACAGAAATAGTTTTTTTTAATTTTTATAAAGTTTTAAAACCCTACACGTTGCGTGCAAATTGCTTGCCTCGCGCATTAAAAAAACACCCAGTGTGCTTTTGGCATCAAGTCAAAATGAGTTTATTGCGGATAAACTCAAGTGTTGTTGTTCCAGGTTATGACTCAACTATACTGAGATCTTACGTAACAATATATGAAAGGACCAAACAATTTTGGGGCAAGCGACCTGCCAACTCCGGATTAGCGTGGCGGTGCTCTACCAAGTGAGTTATCGAGCCCTAATGTTGGCGATCTCCCTATTTTGTCAAAATCTTTGTTCGGGTGTTCTAGCCAGATGCCATTTTACCTTAACCCAGTAACATTATGATGAAGAAATTCATACTTCATGGGATTTTTGTATGTTTGTCCCAATCTGATCACTGGTAGCCGGAACATCTTATGTTTGTCCCAATCTGATCACTGGTAGCCGGAACATTGTATGTTTGTCCCAATCTGATCACTGGTAGCAGGAACATTGTATGTTTGTCCCAATCTGATCACTGGTAGTCAGAAGCATTGTATGTTTGTCCCAATCTGATCACTGGTAGTCTGAAACATTGTATGTTTGTCCCAATCTGATCACTGGTAGTCAGAAGCATTGTATGTTTGTCCCAATCTGATCACTGGTAGTCAGAAGCATTGTATGTTTGTCCCAATCTGATCACTGGTAGCAGGAACATTGTATGTTTGTCCCAATCTGATCACTGGTAGCAGGAACATTGTATGTTTGTCCCAATCTGATCACTGGTAGTCTGAAACATTGTATGTTTGTCCCAATCTGATCACTGGTAGCAGGAACATTGTATGTTTGTCCCAAACTGTGTCACTTCAAAATGGGCACCAGTTCACTCCTAGTCGTCTACTCCAGCCACTGGATCTGCCATTGTTCATGCAGAAAGTGGCCTTCTATGAACTCAATATAGTCAAGTTACTTATTGTATGCAGTCCTTATGCACAAGATGTCATTTGAGCAGGGCACCCTCAATAGATAAAGGGGGGAAAAGTTTCTCATTTGCCTATCCATGTCACCAATGTTTCTATTGTTTCATCAGGGTTTTTACCTCTAAAATGACAGCATGATGGCATCCATGCATTGGGTCCATTAAAAGTCATTACGTTTTGTCCATTACTATTTACATCCCCCTTTTTCTCCTTTCCAGTTTGGCAGCTCTGTTAATAAAGGCACTAATTAAGATTATTAATGGACATTTTTGGTCTAGACCAACCTATAGACCGTGTAACCTGTGACATCACATGTTCATAAAATAGCCACAGAGCCCGGACTTCCCTCAGGCACGATTTTACACAGCCCAATGGAAGAACACTTGAGTTCTTGGAGAACTGCACTGTCCGATTGGTACCAACTTTTGATTTGAAGAAAAGTGCACATCTCAAAACTTGTTCAGCTGTCATTTTTTTACAGCTCTTAAATTTATGTAGAAATTATGACACAAACATGTAACATTTCCCATATGACCAGTATAGTGTCTTGCCTGCCTGGTAATGCCCTGGAATGTACAAGGTCAGTCTGTTTGTAAACAATTTTGCATGGTCTATAAAAAGGGGGACAAACAAAGCAGGGAGTTGGGGCTTACTCAAAGCTCACCATAACTTTCCATCTAGCACCCTCCCCCCCCCCCCAAAGTTATTATAATAACAAATGAGCCCTGCTAACACTCTCCTCATTGTCTCCAGAAGCCCCTGCTTCTTTTCTTCAAACAGCCATCCAGGATATCTGGATAAACCTCTTCTGGTTCTGGTTGGAAACCTGGCCATTTTCTATCCATTCCTGCTATAAAACAGGTGCATTTCACCCCAAACCATGCCATCAATCAGAGGAAATCTAACAGGGGAGGTCAAAGGGGCCTATAATGGAGACATGGAAGCAACAAACTTGTGTTCTAATAGCGATAAATCAGTTTTACTTTACTTTCCTCCACAACTTAACCATCAGTTTATTGTCCAAAGCAAAACTGATACAATCCAAATTCCCTTGTCTAAAAACATATTTAGAACAAAGCTGAAACCAATAAAGTAGGTAAGAAAAAACACTGTTTCAGCAAAGGTCTTACTTTTTTCCTCTTGTGTATTCACAATACCGTGAATTTTTGTCAGATGTCAGATCACCCTTCTCCTAAAAAAGAACTTTACAATTTTCAGCTCTCCTACAATCAATCAAGACTTCCCCAGTATCAATCAAGACTGCGGTATTAAGAGCTCAGGGTCAGCCAGGGTCTCTAGCAGTAGGAGGCAGCAGTAGGGTATCTGATCACAGACACACTACAGATGGTTCAATCACTGTACTTTTCACCCCAGGCAGAAGGATGTGTGTGTGAGCTTGTCTATCCATTCAAACCGAGGACTTTAACAAAAGGGATCCGGGTGTTTGACAGAGCGAGGACGTCCTCGCTTCATTTTTGTGTACAAACCCAATGGGGACGTCGCTAAAAAAAACTATGTCCAAACAATGGGAGAACAAAGAGAAGTCCTCGGTAAGCGGGATTTACAAACGTGTGTGTGTGTGATGTTTCTGTTACACCCAGGGTGCTTGGTCCACCACCCCTCCCCCCTACTTAATAATAAAGATAATAATAAATCAATCTTGTAAAGCGCATTCCGTCCATGACAAGACCCCACTGCGCTGTTCAGGCATGAAACTTAC
This sequence comes from Pisaster brevispinus, assembly GCA_023634235.1. Taxonomy (NCBI): domain Eukaryota; kingdom Metazoa; phylum Echinodermata; class Asteroidea; order Forcipulatida; family Asteriidae; genus Pisaster; species Pisaster brevispinus. The sequence goes on from JAMKCF010000025.1 coordinate 3,132,973, forward strand.
AACGAACATGAACAATTATTCTTAAACTACACATTATTACACAAAAACAACACATGACAAAATTTCACAAGATGAAGTGAAACAACTGGCGGGAGAAATGTTTAAAATCACATGCTTAGCAGATGGGTTGAGGTATTGTTCGTGGCAAACTGTCCGTGAGACTTCAAGTTTTTTCAAGCAGTTTGAACAATTTGTGCAGTCGCTGCTTTAGTTGATAATTGTTTGTGTACTTTGTTGGATAACTTGGAAAGAATTAACAAATGTTTGGCTAGCATACTACTGTAGGCCAACAGGGTGGACATTTAACACATTTGAAATATGGATTTATTTAGTTTTTTCCTTTGTCAGGGAAAGTTTGTTTTATTCCTTAACCGCCACTTTATTTACCACTTACTAAGATCAGAGAAAACTAATCCATTTCATCAACTCCTAAGTATTCTTGATACTTAATTCAACTGATAAAAAGTAGTCATTCTGTCAACTAGTAAGCCTGTTCGAGAAATCCTCCAATGTCCGAACCTATAGATGTCCATCATGAGACACGTTGCTGCCCAGTGGGTTAGTCATAACCCATATATGCAAAATAACCTAGTCATGCATGGTTCCTAGTTCTATAATGCGTAAACTCAGCTAGTAGCCGCAGAAATGTCCGGACTCGGCTGAAGAATTCCAGCCACCCACAGGAAACCGGTTAGGTGACACTTGCTGTTAAAGAGCTCGTAAATTCTGAAATGGCACCCCTCGTAAATTATTAGAAAGTGCTAAATTAACATGTGTACCGATAAATTAATATTTGCAAAATAGCAATAAAAAAGTTTGGGTGGCGGCATTGATCGTGATTCACACATCCTGAAGTGTGAAAACTTGTTTGTCCATCTTCCTACATGTATGTGAACTGTCTGGTTGCTCAACATTTACCGGTAATAAAAACATTGATAAATAACATACTTTGGATTGTAACAACAAAAAGGCATGATCACAATCTTTGACCAGACACATTTTCAGTTCGGCGTGAGATTCATCTTGAGTCTCTCCCAACTATCTTTAAAGAATATACTTTTCTTTTCTTTTTTATTAAAAAATACATGTAGGTAAAAAGTTGTGAACTGTTTCAAGAACATTTAAACTTTCCCGAACTAACAATATTTTAAATCTCCAGGTCTAGTCACAAGGCCTGTGTGTGACTTTGCCTACGATTGACGATGCCCATTTGATATTATGGCATGTCATGGCCAAGCGATCTATTGCACAGGACTCATGCTTGGGGTTTGTGATCAGCAAAGTGTGGGTTCGAGTCCTGGTTTTGACACTTGTGTCCTTAAGCAAGACACTTACCCTTTATTGCTATGTCCTTTGGATGGGACATAAAGCCGTTGGTCCGGTGTGTTGTGTAATCATAGAGAAAGGATCGCAGTGTAATGCATGTGAAAGAACCCAGTACACTTATTGCTAAGGGAAGGGTTTTGTTGTGCTGTGTCTCTGGTATGGTTGGCAGCAGATAGCACTTGATCACATTGTGAAACCCATAATTAATAAGATGCCATATAAATACGTCTCTAAATTTAAAAACTTGGCATGCCTGTCTTAAAACATGATGATTGCTTGGAATCCTATGGCAAAGGTGCTATAAATAAACGACCGACATTATTGTTATTTATTCTTACTCTCTTCTTCCACTAGAACCCTCTTTCAAATTAGCAAATGAAGGCCAAGTGTTTGTTGATATACAAATGATTGGTAATGATACTAATAATTAACATGATGTTGTGTTTTTTTCAAATTTGACTTGATCAGTATCTTTCAATTCTGTTGAACATCAAGGCATATTTATTCATGAGACAAACAAAATAAATCTTCTCCTAGGACTTGTTCAAATAAAAACAGTTAATAACTGTGTAGATGGTTTTTCCAGGTTTTGAATCTGGTCTGAAATTCTGGGGTGCATTTCGGTTGCACAAACTTGTGCGCTATCATTTTTACAATGTGTGTCACGCTAACAATTTGAACCGGAATGCGATGTGTTAAAAACATGCACCCACGCTCGCTTCAATCTGTCGGACCAATCATGCTGCAGTATCATTCTGTGTGTTGGGCAGTGTTCTATCGTCTGCTTTCGCAAATAAAATGAAAAGTTTTTGTTACTATATTTGTGAACAAATACAAGTTGACGTGATTAATTATAACACTTTGCTACGATCAACCTGATTTGTTTTAGGTAAGATTTAGTTCACATTAGTCTAATATTCATTGCTTTGCTACTATTTTTGCACTGTTTTTCCACCATTATTTTTTAGTTGGCGAACATAGCTAACACCTCCCCGAGCATTTGCCAATTCGCAAACTTGTGCAAAGGCTCTTATTGCATTCCACTTTCTATGTAATTATAGTTAGTCTTAAAGTGCTACCACTACCTTCCTTGTTTCAAAAACTATAGCATTTCAAGCACTAACACTCTTCCACAATTAACCATCATTCTATAAAATGTAAGTCATGTTCAAATCTGTTCTATTTTCAATCTTAACCAATAATGTGCACTCCCTTTAATTGTCAGACTTTAAACTTGTCAGACGAAATCACTTGAAATTTTTTAAGATTTCCCGGCAAGGGATCAAAAGTCTCTCAGCACTAAGAGATGAACTGTAACCGAGACCCAAGTAACACGGAGGTATTGCTCTTCTAGTCTAGATATCGGGCAATTAAATTGAAACTCAGCCGACCCTGTGGTCGAATCAATTTTCTGCAAATGGCATTTTGGTGCATTGATCTAAGCCAACTGTTGCAACATACGTTGTGAAACTGGGATGAGAAATTTCAGTCTTATTAGGTGTTCGTGCAATATGTGCACGAACGAACACCTCTTGTTTAAATTTAGATTTTTTTTTAATGTCTGCCTGTTGAAAAAAACTTAGCAGATATTTTCTTTAGACACAACGTAATCATGTCTATTGATCTATGTCTCGAGCACTTAAGATACTGTTCCTAAAAAAGCTTGTTGAAATCATCTGCAACTCTAAGGACTTGACTTAAAAAAAGGAAAAAAACCACATCTTTTCAACATATATACCTCCCTAAACTTTGGTACAACTTTCAGACTTCTTTATCAGCAGTGACCCTCACCCAGGGCTCGTATTTGGAGGGACAATCAACCAGGCCGCAGGACTGGACTAGATTGTTTCTTCTTCTAAAGACCAGAATCAAAAACAATTTCCTAAACTGTTTTCATTTGAAAAAACACTAAGGGAAGATTTATCTAATTTGTCATAAGGTTATGTACATTGTAGACTTCAATATCTGAATTGAAAGATATTTATCAGTAGTCAAAATTAACAATTGAACTATTTGTTAATCTGAAAGATGTCACATCGTGAGGTATTATTGTTTAGTTGAAAAACACAAGACTGCTGGAATTGTCCAGTCTTGATTTTACTGGCCCGTCATTTGCAATACTGGCCTCAAGACCTGTGGTTAAGTGTAAAATTCAAGCCCTGTGTTAAAGTAGGAATAGAACTGCGGCTAATTCTGGGTAAAAAAGGAGGGAATAATTGCAACTTGCCAACCTTAAAGGGAACATAAACGTTTGGTAATCACTCTTAAAATTAATGGCAATAAAAACTTACTGGGTTAGAAGTACAGCAGCTTTCCATAATATAAATTATTTTGAGAATCATTTCACTTTGAAGTAATGTGGTTATGGAAAAAAGATATAAGTTTTTATCCCCAAAAATTGAATCTGAGAAATGTTACTGTCCGATACGTTTCTCAGATTTTAAAATCCAATTATGGATTATTCTTCCTGCGTGGACATTTAACCGCTCCAAATTTTTTGCAATATCTCAAAAACGCTACTACCTTTTGAAAAGAAATTTTCACAGGTTAGTTTTTTGTATATATCTACATTTACATGTATATAGTATTAAAAAAACTGCACAGTTCAAAAACCAAAGGTATCCGTTCCCTTTAAGTGAATGTGAATGGTTTTTATCAACATTGTATGTCTCACTGTACGTGCTTCTTTTCTGAAAACTGGAATACCAATGTCTACTATTTTACCTGGTGGTCTAATATTTTACTCAGTGCCCTTCCTGGTGACCTTACTCTTAATTTGCAAGTGTGCAATAAGGTTTTGAGAAACTTGCCTAATCCAATACCATAAATAACCTGCTGAATGAAATGTTTACCGTTTTATAATTGTTGAAAGCCGCAGATGAATAGGCGAATGGATTTGCATTTTTTTCTTTCTATCTCACTAAAAAAAGCAAGATTGTTTGCAGTTAGATAAATCTGTCGAGAGGAAAGTTCATTGGATTTTCAAATTGGAAGACTTTCATTGGTGTGTAAACTAAGCTGAGCAAGAAAATTGTACCAACACCAAATCAAAATAAGCACATAGTGTTTCTCAAAAACATGTGAATGTAGGTTGAATTTGTATATATATATATATTTTTTATGGGAAGTTGCCATTTACAAGGCTGTAAAAACAGGCCACTCAATGTGATGGCTAAACAAGTGGGAAAGGGTATAACAGAAGAGGAAATCAAAAAGTAGAAAGATGACCATTGGTATTGCGCTTGAATTGGGACAGGTTATGAGAGGCAGGGCCAAGCAGGATACAGGTTGTGAAATCAAAAGTCAGGCAGTAAGCCCGGAAGAAACCTGATGAGTACCACTGAGTTGGAGATCAGAGGGTTTGAAAAATGCACTCTACCAAAAGCAAATGACGTAGTATACCTTTAAAGACCAATGGTGTACCTTTATACCCTTTTTTCTTTCAAGCCATTTTTGTCAAGTGGTCTTAAAAGGGTTTCCTTTGAGCATTAAAACCTCGGTGCGTGGAAGTCAAAAGGTGCCGGGATCATCTGAAGAATGGTGCCAATTTAAAGTGGGGGAGTAATCACCAACTTTCCTTTTGTGGCTGGACTGTTGAGGCAATCAAGTCAATGAAGTGGCACACTGTGTATCTGTCAGCCTGTAAATTGAAAAATGTCATGGCCTTTGGCAGGTCATCTGCCCCTTGCAGCTAGGCATTTGTCACTCCATAAAAGGGGCAGTTATTCACCAACGCTCTTGTTGTTCCGAATAAGATATTGGCAAATTCCTAAAAGATACACCAGTTTGATAGAAAATTCACACTCTCTCCAGACCATGGAGCTATCTTTTTTAATTATAGCTCCATGTCCAGACATTGGCTGGAGCACATTTAGTCAAACTGTGAGAACAAACAGACCGGTTCTACACTACATACTTTCATCATGGTGGAGCCATCTTGTATTCTTTCCAGTTGAATCAATGTGATCAAACCGAGGCTGGAAGGACAGAAATAGTCTGGTACTATTAGAATCAGTATTTGTTATTGCTAATGCACACAGGGAACAAGACAGTGATGGTCTTGGCATGATAAAGGTCTGTAGGAGCCACTTGTCCTTCCAAAAGAGTGTTTCATATGGTGTACCCATAAGAATGAAGTAAACATTGACAAAGATTATTTCAGATTATGGTACCACTGTTATAAACAGCTGAAGGTTTTCTGTCTGCAGGTACTTCAACAGGACAGTTGTGTATGTTTGAGTAAAAAAATATCTGATTGGGACAGGATAACAAAAAAACAGATGCTTCACAATGACATCACTTTGTAAGCCGCTTGCACTTTTCTACCAAAGCGATCATGACAATTGGGTATTATACTTACACGACACTGCAAGAACAAAACAGCTGGGTATGCTATTGTTCTTATATACAGAAAGGATATGATTAATGATGTATAAAGAAATAAATAAGATTTTATAATTATTGAGTATGTGATACATACCCATGTGTGAATGTGTGAAGGACTTGGGGTACTTTTGGGGTGGAGTTGGGGGCTGGGTTGTTTAACCGGCAGTTGTTGCACACAATAAGAAATGCACCTGTCAGCAATTCGTCGTCCATATTTTCTCATGTTAAAGTTACGGTTGATAATTGATTGTCCATATACACCTACTGGTGTGATTCTTCTTTCTTGAAAGGGCATGGAAATGTTTTCTCCGGTAAAGGGCGCTTAAATGAGGGAAAAATAAAATTTCTACTGAAGCATTTCAAGGTGCACCGAGGCAACAAACATGGGCTTTGAGGCAATTGTATCAGGTCTGCATGTAACTTCTTTTCAAGACCCCTTCCTCTCCTCTCTCCCCAGCAAAATTCACTCATCAATACTGATAATTTATAATAGATTTCATGAGCATAATACTGAGTCAACATCAAGGGAATTCAATTTCCAACTATTTAACAATCGCTGGAGGAAGTTACATGTGGGGTAGAGTGCTCTCTAATTTTTTGGAAGTAGTCTACAAACCAGGTTTCTGGGAGAAAGTTTCCACAGGTGCTCAACATCTTAGTGTTTATAGGCCTTTTCACACTACCCGGGTCCTCTCCGGTTCAGCCTCACTTCTTTTCGACACGGATCAGAGATAAGCAACATTCACACTGGTCTTTATGTGAACCGGCTAATGCGTGAACCGTATAACGAAAAATGCAATTTCGATCCGGATTGAGATTTTCAACCCTGGTCCCTGCCAGGGTTGATTTCTATCCGGCTAGAGCATGCTACCCGGATCGGAGGCGGGTTGAAATTTTTACAGTGTGAAACGGGGTGAACAAAATCTCCGGTTCGGAATCGGTTCCGACCCTGAGATTTTGGACAGTGTGAAAAGGCCTTAAGTGGGGGCTCATACGGGTTTAGCCAGAGAGGTGTATAGGCATTTCTTGCACACCATGCCCACTGCCAACTCTCGCTGATTCTGCAGAAAGTTCCTTGAAAATAAACCAGTCTTTCCATGTTCTGATGAACAAATTTGAAAATCTCACTGATTGTGGAATTGTTTTCCCCTTTTATGTTGAATGTAATTTTGTAAATACCTCGCTGATTGTTGTACAAAATCTCCACAACTGCAAGCTATGCATGCCTTTCATTTGAACGCTCTGGTTCATCTGTGGTTTACTTACTTAGTCAAATGTATTGGAATTTGGACACTGTATGAGATTTTTAACAAATATCAACTCCCTATGTCCAGATAATTGTGGAGACTTGATTTGTAAATGCCCTCCTGCATGTTTTGACCAAGTTTTGTTGTAACCTTCCTGCAGGAGATTCTCTCTCTCTCTCTCTCTCTCTCTCTTTCTCTCTCAATTGTTCATAACAAAAGACTGCGAGGTGTGAATCTCTGCCTTCTGGGTAGGTTATGTATCAGTCCAAGCACTGGAACAATTTCCTGGGTGCGTGAACAAACAGAGGAATTCCTGAGATGATTGATCTCACCATACATTCATAGTTGCGGCAAGGTTTTAGAATACCCCATTTTGTTATTTAGTTTCTAGTATGGACAAAGTGGGGGGTGGGAAAAAAAATTGTCAATTCAGCAATTTCAGGATTGAATAGTATTTCGATTTAACACCCCGGGCACAATGGGATCAGTTAATTTACAGTTGGAGGACAAGCTGGGAACCAGTTGACATTGTTGGATAATCCAAGGCAATTGCCGCAATCAGATAACCCTGCCTTTGTGGTCAGGGAAATTGTTAAAACAAATTTTACGGCTGGATGAGAGTACCTTTTTTTCTTTTGCTTTGGCTTGTTGACGTTTGCTGAGAGTGTAAGCCTCCTGTCTGATTAAATATGCTGATGGCTCTTACCTTTATCATGACTCAACGATATATGTAAACTAGTTCTTCAATATCAAACATTGTCAAACAACTGGCTCTTTTCAGAGCCAACACCTCTTTTTTAGATAATTATTGCATGGTGTTCTCACAAAACTAGTCAATATCATACTTCACCATGCAAACCCCAAATGCTACAAATGATCAGAAAAATACAAATATAGTTCCTCTTTTTACAATCGAACACAGAAATGGGGACAACACTGTACTCCCTGTCTTCCCCAAAGTCACTTCAAACTTGTTGTTGCAATACCACATGCACACTCAGTGAAGTGTTTTTCCTTGAAGTCCAACACAGGCAGTCTGTGAAATTTAAAGTGTTGGATTTGGCCGTGTCCGAAACGGCGACTTCGGCTACAGCTACAGCTAGATCAGTGCGTCTGCCAATGTTGAAGAATAGGCAGACGCACGCGATCTAGCCGTAGCTGTAACCGAAGTCGCCGTTTCGGACACGGCCTTAGCCTTCCAGAAACATTGCCTGCCTGAGGACGATCTTTGATTTGTGCTGATATTTTGGCCAAAAGCCTCAGGCAGTTTTCTGTATAAGTAGGTTTGTACATTTATTAACTGTGCAATTTGTTGAATGAGATCATGATCTGATTCTTTATTTCATGGGTTGGGGTGCCTTCATGACCTGTGGATGAGCAAACACTTCCTCCAAATGCAACCTTCATTAAAAAAAATTATCCATAATGTTCTTGTGATACAAAAAGTGACGGGAAGTAACAGAAACTGTTTACCCCGAGCCGCACAACTTTGCAAATCGATAGAAACCTAACGAGTTGAGTAGATCTGACGTAAGCCTCCATCCTAACAGGATTTCTCTTCGTGTCAATCAGGCATCATCAGCAGGTCATACGGGGGAAACAAACGGCACAGAAATCTTCAGGCCTTCCCAAACTTTTACCACATCCCTCAAATTGGTTACGACATCTTTGACAAAAAAGTCTTCCAGAAACATTGCCTGCCGGAAGAAGACCTTTAATTTACGCTGATGTGTTGGCCAAAAGCCCCGGGCTGTTTTCTGAAAATAGGTTTCCTCCAGTAATCTTCAGAAGTAGAACTGGGTGTTTGTTTCTTGTTCTGTGAGTGTGCAATGAGTTCTGTCCATGAGTTCAGTTGATATCAAGGAAGCAGCAATTAGTTGGTTATTGCAAAAGTTATGCGTAATTGCCTTCACCTAGGTATCTGGGGGTCAACAGAATCTGCAAAATAGCCTAAAATGAGGATCCCATTTATCCAGGGATGCTATTTCTCAATTTTTCTGGAAATCCAGGGTTTTTTTTACCACCCCCCCCCCGAATTATTATTTTTTTATATAAAAATGTAAATATAAATATAAATAAATAAATACATAAATACATATGTATCCAATGAAATCGTCTTCTATCACAATTCACAGTGCTCGATACATCTCTGTAGAGCTATAACATGTAATAAATTCAGAATATGAGTTAAACAAACTCTGGCATATCTCTCTTCTGGACAGACTGTTTCGTACCATAAGGCACTCATCAGCAGAATGACGAAAATAGAATACAAGTAGCATCTTACCTTATTTCGAATTATAAAGCGCGCGCAAGCGTGACGCGTGCTACGTCATTGAAGTTAGTACGCGTTTACGTCACTGAAGTAAGAACACATCTGTCTCGATGCCGGCACTTTGAGACGATTTCGCTTTTCTTATTCAGTGTACCTAGGTCTGGCCTACAAATGATTATGTACTTCTCTGCTATACACAAATTACATCTCTTGTTTACGTTAGAGTATGGCAGTGCTTTGTGAACAATGTCCCATTTAATTTCATAGTCTTTCCCCTCGTCCTTTAAGTCCCATATATGTTTACTTAGCTCTGTTTGTGCCCTCATGCTCTCGGATCTGAATGACCTCTTGTGGTTCGCCAGTCTCGCCTTGAAGGTTGTGGACGTCAGCCCGACGTATGCCTCCTTCCTGCCTTCGCTCGTGACGGTGGCCCGGTTATATATATAAATTATATTAATATCACAAATAACGCCCCGGATTACAGAGTAGGTCTTTTAAAACCAAAGATAAATGTATATAAGTAGGCTTCACGCTCGCAAGCTTTCGCGCTTTGCGTTCACAGTTCAGGTTTGTTTGTTTTTTTCAATACTGCCGATCACCTCCCTATTTATTCAGGAGAACTTGAAACTTTGCATGGTGTGAAAACAATCGCTGAAGAAAGGAAGAAAAGAAAAATAAGAATAATCTTTATCCTCAGCGTAAAATTTTCATTTATCTGCTGCAGTATAGGATTCGAACCACCTCTAGCCACCAGGCTAGCTCGGAGGAGTAGTGGTAAGACATCTTCTCTAGCATGGCAGAGGTGTAGGGTTCAATTCCCAACTAAGTGTAAGTGATATGTCTGTGGATTTTTTTTCCCACAGGACTCAAGAAAGTATTGAGTATGCAGTGCTTATAATACACATCGGTGTAAGGGCAAAAACCAAACATAATTCTTTGTACCCGATGCAAGGTTAACATCTATTAAATGTGTGAATATACAATTAGAATATTTCACCGGTGGATGTGTCGTAAAATAGATAAATAAATACTTGTGTAATTTAAATTTGAATACCAAAAATTTGTGTATAAGTTACACTGTAGGTTCCTGAGATGATGAAGCTCATAGCAGTGTCATTTTCCTCTCGTTAGCCTCTGGATAAAACAATGACTCCTTTCCCTTGAGAGAAGTCCTTAACACTCCCCCCCCCCCACACACACCAAAAAGGTCAATAATAACAACAATGCTTAAAGAAACTAAAAGGATAGATCATATCCCTGGTGGCCCTCATCACCTCATTCATTAACACCTCCCTGCTCCTTTCTGCACCTAGTCCCTTCAAAGTAGAGGATTTCTTCTTTTCCTAAACTGTTGATTTCCCCAGTCGCTCCCATCCTCCCCAGGTGCACGCTTGGAGTCCGGTGATCAAGCCCCGTCTTCTAATCTGTCACTTCCATGATTTCCGAGGCGCTTCTTTTGTCACCTCTCTATATCAATGATCATCACTGGTAACAAACTCCCACCCGTGCTAAGTGCTGTAGCCTCGGACTGAACAAAGGAGTAACTTTCATTGGTAATCATCTTACCACCAACCTCAAAGGGCAACAACAACTTTATTGTCTATAAAATGTCTTGAAAATCTTTGAAATTATTTTTGATTGCATTGTCTTTTAACTTGTTTTTTTTTAATGTCTGACCCTCTGTTTTGGGGCACCACTCTATTAAAGCTTATAGCTTCATCTGAAGTAAAAGTTTGGTCTTTGCTTTATGGTTTGACATATTTATAACCACTTCATCGTGTTCTAAGTTAAATTTATCTTTCTACTGACTTTAAAGAAAAGAAGGGGGTTATTAGGAAAAAGGGTCAATCAGTATTAGAAATATGTATTTTCTGTTTTGAAACAGTAAAAACAGTGAGGTTAAACTTTTAAGCTCAAAAGTGAAACAGTCAGAATTTCACTTCCTTTTTTACACCATTTTTTTCCCATCGGAATCAATGTATTCAAGCAGAGGCTGGGAGGAAATCTGCCTAGTCCCTTTTGAAGTGTGCTTTAAAGTCTCTAAGACTGTATCCATGAATTGAGAAAGATGGTGAGAAGATCTTTAACAGCACTTTCTGCCCATCCTTCTTAAAGCTTTGCTTCAGTACCCCTCAGCTTCTTCATTCCTCCCTGAGGACCACATCAGCACCCTGTCTAAAGCAATGACCATCATATCTCCTAATGCCCCCTGGCCAAACAGGTCACTGGATGGCTGACATCCAGACAGCCCAACAGGAAGTAGTCCCCTCTCCCTCCCTCCTCTTCATCACAACGCTGCCATTGTCAACCTGTCAATACCTCCCAAACAACAATGACCCACAATCATCTCCTATATGGATCCTTCAGTCTAAATAAATTGATGTCATTCAACACATAAATTCTTCTTCTCCCTTTTTTTTTTTTTTTTTTTTTTTTAACAACCCGACCTAATTTTACGGTGATCGCTCCTCAGGAGGAAATGCACATTAATGCCAAGTCATTGTTATGCGTGCTATATCTGAGTCAATTGTCATCTGTAGAAGGGAAGCAGTGACAAACTGACCTACAAAACCACCGCGAGTGTGGCCATTTTTATATCAACCTGACCCCTGGACAGTTTTTAAAAAGTCCCAAGTGGCCATTGCTAAAGAAGTCCCTAGTCATGGCCGTTTTTGTTGTTAACAATGACAAATTGATCCATAAAAAAATTGGTGAGTAAGATTTCCACTTGGGCTCTGGGGAGAGAGAGAGGGGGGGGGGGACAAAACGGAACAGAACTGGTCACCAATCAGGGTCATTTAAAGCTTTGTTTACATCTGAATCAGATGATTTATATAAATCGCTGGTAGAGGTCTACCGTGCATCAGGGTTTTCATAAATCAGTCATCTAGTAGTTAGTTTTCAGACCTTATTCTATGGTGGCTGATTGTTAATCACCTAAAAACAAAAACCTCGTTAGCAGAGGTATTTACAATACCTGTCATTTTAGTTATCTGATATTGATGTATCTGCTCATCATATTTTATAACTATTGGATGGATATGAGTGCATTGGCACAGAATATATAATCTCAGAGGTGATGTCTGGACTATTCCATTTCACAAGCCGAGTGAAATGGAAAAGCCAGATTTGCGCCGAGTGATTATATTCTGTGACAATGCACAAATGAAATGAATTAATTGTTTGATCTGTATGACTTACACATACATCCTTGTCATTTGAAATTTTGTTCACAATAAACACAGAATAGGTGCAGAAACTCATCCATCCCACACTATGAAATTTCTTTAAAAACCTTCTGAAGCTACCTGGACAACTCCTAGTACCAACCTTGTCCACCATGATAAACCTTGCCTCATTTGGACAAAGTGTTAGATGGAACAATTGAAGCAATGCTGAGAAGCATCCAAAGCATTCAAAGCATCCTATTATTATCCATATAGGACTCCTATATTAAATTTTGGAGTGTCGCAGCAGTACACATGGCAAAATAAAGGATGACTGATCCACCAATCAAATGACAAAATCTGTGTGTGCTGTATAATAATAAAGAGTGGTTTGCAGGCCTGATACTTCACTGGGGCAATGAATTCAGTTACCTCACAGCCCCTAGCCATTGCCTTAGTGCCCTTTAGAATGTTCTTATACAAAATTATATTTCCATTACATTATAGAGGTGCCATTTGCTAAGACAAAATTGCCATGCCCTTACACGAACATAGTATCGGTCCATTGTTTGCCCATCGGTTGTTCTGTGTAGGAGAAGAAAACACAGGTGTCTTGGGTGGGAATTGAACCTGTGACCTTTTTCTACCAAAATTTCTTAACTGCTATACCACATGTTGACAAGAGGCCTGTTTGACTCCAGTGATTAGCGGCGAGGAATGAATTGTATGATCTTAAATTTGCCTGCGGAACACTAAACTCATGGGTTTTGTTTCCTTTCCTTGTTTCTATGTACACGTATGATGATTTAATTTTGTGTCTTTATATGCTTTTCGCACTCAGTATGCATTTGACCAATAAGGTCTTGCAGTGTCAGACTTTGAGGTTTCGCCTTTAATTTCTTTAAATCATTAATGTTTTTCTTATGAGGTGGTACATCTCAGTTTGCCATCTTGATTCAGGACGTCCCCTGGTGTGAGGGACTTGTTGTTTTGAAATCAAGGCTTGTAAAAAAAACAAAATAAACAAATACTGACTTTTTCCTGACAACGCTCCCTTATCACCTAACACACTTCCCGTTGTTCATTTTGTACGTGATTCAAAACACACACAAATAAACAACTCACAACCTCTACAGTAACAAACAAAAAACTTGATGACCTCTCAAAATTTATTATTGTTGGGGGTCAATCTGTACATAAATCTCCTCAAAAAAGATAACAGTTTTTCTTATTTTTTATATTGAGATTGCAATCTTCACCGTGAATAAAAAAAATGAGCACCGATTTCATTTACAAAACCTGGGTAGTAGCAAGGGGGGATTGGGGGATGTGACGTCCCAGCACAATTTTTCTCAGTTGACATTTTTGAGCAGTAGATGGCAAATGAAGCACCAAATTAAGTACATAATAAGGGCATCCAGACTAAAAGTCAGTCATTTTGCCAACCAGAAATAAATATTTTTCCTTTGCCAAAAAAAAGGGCATATGAAAATATTGTTAAACAGTTGAGTGGGGTGGTGTACAGGGTGCACTTGTTATCAACTTTTATGGTCATTTACTCAAAATCATGACCAACTGATGTGATAATATTCCCAGGTTAGGGGCCATTTCGAAATTACAGTATACAAAAAAAGTGTTCTTTTTTTTTTCAAAATTGTTTTGTCCCATCTATCCCAAATTTTGATTTTTCATGCTGATCTGACTGTTCTATATGTCCTATACACTGAAGAAGAAAAAAGTAATGTCTGGTACAAAGCAGAAGTCTCATAAATGGGCAAGATTGTTTACGCTGGATGTTTGTTTTCATCGCTGAATGAAAAACAGTTATAAATTTCTTGTCTTTATTTTATTTTTTAAGAGAAAACTGAATTTCAATTTTCAGTTGTTTCCTTTGAACCACCCCCCATTTTGATAAAATGTTGAATTGTTGTAATACTGACTATTCTGAATTGCCCCTAGATGACAGGTGCTGTTGTTGAAAACCAAAATACTGGATTGTATACTCTTCCAAATATTGTAGTTCTACCTTTAAAGTATAAAAAAAAATCTGAAAAAAAAGTTGTAATAGTCATTGGACAACAGCTGCACTGATTTATACCCCAGTACTACATAGGAAAATAATTTTCTAGTCCAGTAATTTTAGACGAATTCCCTCCTTGCTCATACTTTAACCTACTCTATGGAGAGAAAAAAATTTCTCCTTAAAATACCAAACAAAATTGACAGTAATTCCATCGGAAATTTGACGTTTCCTCAAGTTCAATACCTCACTCACCTGCCTCTGTTGGCAATAACTCAGTTCCCTTTTCCCAATTTTAAATGCATCCACCCCCAAAAAAATTAAAATAGAATAAAGAAGAACAGAGGTTGGCATCTCTTTGTATCAAGAAAATTGATCTTGAGCCTATGATAGTTCTCTAGACACTTGTGTGACAAAGTCAATTGGATTTGAGTGATACCAGGTACGGCCCAGTGGACTGGCTGACAAAGAGAGCCATTTTGATTGGCTTGTCAGCACGGTCACAATCATTACTTCCTGTATTGGTCTCTCTTTGTTCTCCTGTATTGTCCAGGCTGGCTGGCCGGTTTTGCCCTGGCTGTATTTGCTGTCCTGACTGGCCTGTCCAAGTTAACTTGTTGACCTTTTGATAATTCTTCTACCCCGTCTTTATTTTGTCTACTAGACCTTCAGGTGTGACTCCCTTTTCTTACAAAATTAGTCATCAGATAGTCACATTTTACTTTTTGGCTCATGTAGACCCTAAATATCATTTTGCAGTAACTATTTTTCTCTTCCATTCACATCAATGATTTCGCACAATGGTCAAAAGGCATTATTGGAAGGCAAAAGGAACACTGTTTGCACCGTTTTCCTTTCCGACATTGCCTTTCGACCCTTGTGCAAAATCAACCAGTAAGTATTTGCGATAGACCTTACGAAGCTATAGGGCCCTGCTAGTCTGGTACTAATACAAGCATTTTGGACATTTTTGAACTCATGCTATGATGTCACCTAAGTACACATCCCCTTTGCATAATTTGGCATTAATCGAGATGGCTGCTTCAGAACGGCTGTAAGAATGACATGCAATGGTGTGATTATGCAGACGTTTTGAGTTTGAATGCAGTGAACGACATGCCCCTTTAAACCCCAGACATCTCTGGAGTCGGTGTCCCCACCCCTAGGGCTGGCAAATCGCTGACAACAATGCCTGAGATTATGTTCGTACAGGGGGCTAGTCAGGAAACGTTGGGTTGCGATCTTTCCGCAAACTGGCAACCCCATCTGACTTCCCTGTCATGTAACATTGCAACGCAACACAGATTCAGTTTCAGATTACATAGGGTCCCTTAATTTGGGTGTTTCAAAGGTGTAGGACATTCATAGCTGCAGATAAATTGGAAGAAAAAACTTTTCCCTTTGTATCACGACTAACACCAAACTGTTTAAGTCTACATTGCATGGTAGTCATTACTTTAGTTATTTTGTTATTATTTGTACTATTTATTTTTTGGCAGGTTCACATAAAAATACAAAAATATGTTCACCAAAGAAAATACTTTAAAAACATTAACCCTAAAAACATAAAACATAAAAAAATTAAAAAATAAACACACAGGAAAAGTTTGTTCAACAAAAGAACAAAACAACTCAAGTTTATGTACTATTGAAATTCTAGCTTGAATCTTAAGTGAAATTAAATTTGTCCAGTCAGGACCCTAATAAAAAAAAATTGTACATTGGACCACGTCTTGTAAATTTACTGGTCTACAAATGTCTTAACAAGACAAAGACAGGAAAATAAATGTCACAGTTGGGTCAAAGTTTAGAAATTCAAAAGGTGTACGTCAGTAAATTTATAAAAAGTATGTGTTGTGAAAACACTACCGGTACTAAGTTTAGTTTATGAGTTACTCGCTGAATTTTAAAATACAGGACGCTGGCCAATAATCCAATGGTTACTTCAAGCTCCAGGGCTCGAAAGTGGGGTAAAATTCCACAAGGATTTTAGCTCAAAATGTTTACCGGACCAGAATTTATTTTACAAGACTAGAATCTTCACGAGAAAGGGATTTCTACACAGTTTTGTAAATCGTTTTTATTTGAACAAGCACTTGGAGAAGAAATCTCATTTGTCTTATGGGTTAGTATTAACTCAATGGAATTTTATGAACCCTGGCATACTCAAAGTCAACATTCGTACATAATTTCTTTTTGTTAAAGATATTTTACAGTGAGGCTTTAATATTCAATTGGAAAACACAAGACTGCTGGCCTTGTCCGGTCATAAGTTTACTGGCCTGGGTCTAAAATCACTGGCCTTAGGTCTGCGGTCCAGTGTCAAATTTTACCCCTGAGCTCTGCCAGGTAAACCAGTGGTACCTTGTTAATAATTTGTTTAATCTGGCCGCTGTTGACTACAATTTCGAATAATATGATGTTACGCATGAAGAGTACTGCTTTTACATAATGTAGCCTCAGACGAAGTCATCTGACAAACTAGTCTTTGGTATTTTAGGCCCTTCAGAAGTTCTACAGTCCTGTCTTTATCACTGAGCGCTCAAAACGATTGAAGATTGAAGAAAACGAACACTTGTTCACAATGATTCATTAGATAATCGCAGGATCATTCTGGCCACAGGGTTCCCAAGGAAAGTGGCTCAAGGAAAACGGAAGCATTATTTTGAGTCATGTACCAGGAGACGGAGAAAATAACAGATGCTGAACTTTTTTCTTTTTTTTGCTTTTTATTCTAATGAAGAAGGGGTTCTTTTTGGCCTGCGAATCTGTAAATAATTCTCTGTAACTGTTGGTCATTTTGGCCTGCGAATCTGTAAATAATTCTCTGTAACCGTTGGTCATTTTGATGGCTCGAGTTCTTTTTCCTTTCCCACGTGGTCTCCAAATTTTTTGTTGAACTGACATAGCTGTACTGTGATTGGTCATTGCCTCCTGTGTTTGCTTACAAACGTGCTAAGAAGAAATTGCTAATGGTTTATGATGTCTGTTGGTGGTGACTGGTTCCGTAATTACTTTCGCTTAGCAATTTAAGCTTATAAACAAGAAAACATGTTTTTATGCATTGTGTGTAAAATGCTTCCTGGAAGACAGTGGGAAACCAGAACTTGTTGTCAACAAGTTTTGTGCCAACCACCCCCCACCCCCTCCCAGAGGCAGCTGTTTGTAGATTTGAACAGATGTCAATTTGTGCTTGTATTTACTTGTTGAGGTGATGGGTGGGGAAGGGGTGCAGATGTTTTCTCGCAACGTCAGACCAAGATGTTGTCACCTGAGTTTTTTTTGTACCTGAGGCAGGTGCATTCGTTGTTATGATTGACTTCACCGAATGACTTCTTGTCCAAACAGGATAGTCATTAATTCCTGCCACATTCAGGCCAGAATGATAAGTGTCACCTGGAGAAGGGGGGGGGGGGTGAGGAGGTGGGATAGGGACTGTCCTCACCTGCCTTTTGACTTTATCAGGTAAGTGTACTGTGTAGCTTTTTTTGTGTGTGTTTAGCAATGTTATCTTTCATGGGTATCGTAGGCCTGGAATTACGTGGCCTCTGTTGCCCTGGTTTTGGCCTCTTATGACCTGGTTTCGGCCTCTGTTGCCCTGGGTTTGGCCTCTGTTAGCCTGGTTTTGGCATCTGTTGCCCTGGTTTTGGCCTCTGTTAACCTGGTTTTGGCCTCTTATGACCTGGTTTTGGCCTCTGTTGCCCTGGTTTTGGCCTGGGTTCCCCTTCAAACTGTCAAAAGTGTCCTATTATTTTCTGTAAGATTTTTCCAATGGAAGTGCTCTTTGCAAAATGAAATTTACCTTGCCTTCTCAAAGATGAAATTTCTGTACTGGCGTTGTCGGTTTACTGTACCATTTCTGGAAGAAATCCTTGTGTGGTTAAACTCATCAAGCAGAGCCAAATTGACAGGGGGGGGGTCTCATATATTGCTCCAACTGTGTGAATATTTGACAACGAAAAACATGAAAGGGCCATGGGAGTGATTAGTACGACCCATCTGTGCCATGTGGTATTATGAATGATAATAATCGCTCTACACCTGTCTCTGGAAATGTCTGTTTCCTGTAAATATATTTCAATCCACGTGTCCTTGCTCTTACCACGCACTCCTTACATTTGCACTCCTTACATTATTTTGATCAGTGTTTGACCACCCTGTTGCTGCCAGCCTTTCACTTGTCCAATTTTCTAATTGTTTTTATTGTACAGAGGGATTATGTGCCACTTTAAAAAAAATTCACTTCCATAGTTTAACTGATAATCCAATTTGTATTTATTGGCAATGGTCGGACAAGCAGATGTGAAGTTCAGTCATTTGTATTTGATTATTCTTCACACATTGTAACTGGCAAACACTGTACCTTCTTTTGGTGAGTCATATGTACATGCACATGTTCATGTACATATATTGTTAACTTTTTAAAAGGTACGGTACTGTTACTTGTTTTTCGAAGAGTGCTGTGATTTTACACAATCCCCCCAACCCCTCCCAAAAAAAAAACAACAACAACAACCAACAACAACCAAAACAACAACAACAATCAACAACAACAACAACTAGAGTTGTTAAAATGTATTTGAAAACGTTTTAACATTTTCTAGAAATTGTAATTGAGGACTTGAGCTTCAAAAAAGTAGAAAATCTCAGTAGGACAGAAGGTCTTAAAGCTTAGAGTATTTACTGGGCCATCAAACTTGTTTTACCACTCAGTTTCTTTCTCTCGTGTTATTTGCGGAATATTTAGGAGGACTTTTTGAGTGGAAAAATCTAAATTATCCATTAGTGAATCTTTAAAAGAAATGTGCTTGGGAAAACACTAGACTGTTGGACTTGTTCAATTTGTGATACTTAAATTCCTAGACTCCGCAGCCTTCTTCCTTAGCAGTGATCCACTGGCCAATAGTTAAAAACACCTGAGGACCAGTCAAAATTGTCTCCAAGTGGTCCAACTGGCTAGTTCAATGTTAAAAAAGCATCCCCTGTTTAATATGAAGTATGGACTAGTGAAAAGGCTAAAGGACTAGTAAACCAATAAGCTTACTTGTCCTGCTGGCTTGTCAGTGATCAAGTTTTTTAGCCCAGGTTGGACTCCTCCTTTGCAGTGCAATGGAGACAGGCATCCTACCAGGGCTAAGGGCAAACCCTGCTGTGGCCAGTGGACCAGTGAGTATTTCTGAGTATTTCTAGCCCTGAAACTGATTCTTACCATATCTTTAAAAAAGGGCCCAGGGCTTGATTTCACAAAGCACTAAGATTCATCTTAAGATGAGTTGTCAGTATTACCATAGTGATTTGTATTGTGACATCACACTTTACTTAGCAACTACGATTGATTCGCAGTTAAGATCAGTCTTAGCTCTTTGTGAAATCGAGCCCAGATTAATTTTCTTCAGAGTCTTACATATTGACTTGAATGTGGAACAAATAGTCTCAAGTGATGTAAGTGAAACATTTGAATGAAGAGGTGGCTAACTTCCCATTTTTATAACAAAGACTTGCGTTTTTCAGGTTTTACCTTTTAAGTTGGAGGTCCGGAAAATGACCATGCCATGAACTCCTGAGTCCACGGGGCAACTTTTGGTTGATTCACCGAGTAACTTTTCACCTCCAACGATCAATGTCAACTTCACACCTTCAGTTGAATTTCACACTTCTTTATCATCAGTCCCTCTCGGCAATTTTAAAAATAAAAAAAAATAGGGGATGTTGTCAAAAATACTTAGATTGGTGCCATGTTAATCACAAGTTCTTGGAAGTAGAGTCTCCTGCATGTTTAGTGAGTCAGATTTTATTCCAGAGTGAAATCAGGACCCAATTTCATAGAGCTGCTTAGGCATAAACTATTGCTTTTTAAAAGTATGCTAAGCACAAATGAGCAGGATACCAGTCACAGATGGTTGAAATTTACTTTGGCTGGTAACTTTTATAAAGCTCATGCACAAATAAATCATTTAGCATAGAAAAAGCTTGTTTAGCGGAAACAGGTTACCAGCCAAAATACCATATTTGGTGTATAGTTTGTGACTGGTTCCCTGCTAGTTTTTGCTTAGCAAAAAAAAAGCTTAATTATGAAATTGCTCCTTGGCATCGTGAACAATTTTTCTTGGCTTGATGTGTTGAGATTTATTGAATGTCAACAAAAAAAGCTACGAACATCAATCATATTTCCGATTCCTGTGGAATTGCCCACAAAGGACCTCAAGTTAATCCTCCCACCCACCGCCTCCTTCCTACGACCCCCTATCCTTTACCTCCAGCCTTTCCCATTGGTCTCCATCATCAGGCTATTGGGCAGTTAATCTTGATACGCTTTTGTCGCTTTGACTTTAGTGTTAAGGATACATGGCTAATCTGTTGTGATTTGACAAGAACAGCATCCTTCCACATAGTATACACGTGGCTATAAGTATCGGTGGCTTAAGACTTTGAGAGTTGAGGGTTTATTCTTGTCCTTCTCCCTCTTTCTTCAATGGAATTTTAATTCATGCTGGATGAGTGGTGGCAAAGATGTAGAGGCGCAACAGAAAGACGTTCTTGTAAGCGATTCATTTTAAGATATAAAATCCAGCATGGAAATGGTTGGATCTCCAAAATGTGCTTTGAAAGTGAGTCCGGAAGTAGACAATAATAGTCCCTCACCCTCCTCAGCAACCCCCCCCCCCCTTTGACTTTAATACAAGGATTGACTTTAAATCATGGTACAACTTAAATCTTCCAAAGTCTACCCCATGGCTTTGCTTAAATTTGATGGATTTAGCACTGCATCCCCAAATCGTACAAGCATGATGTCAGGTAAACCATTCTTCAAAGAACAGACATTCGTATGTTGAGTTGATTGTAGAGTAGTCCTATTTTGATGGAATCAGGAGAGGTCACGGCAACGATGAACTGAGAGTTAGAGGACTAACAAGTTTGACTCCAGTTCTTGGTTTGGTAACTTAAGTGCGAGTCTATTCAATTGTCATAGCGCCTATAATTTGCAGTGCCCAATCTCATGGCTTTGTTTACCTTTGTTTACCTAATTTGCATTTAAGATAGCAGAAAATCCTTAATTAACGGAATTGTTTTCCCACAAGTTAGCAAAGAGTTTACGTTTTCGCGCATGCGAACTTCAAGCCAAATAAGCATTTTTCACTTATACAGCTATAGCGCAAAAAATTGGCCCTAGCCCTCCAAGCGCAGAAAGGTGACCGTAAACGCAGAATTCTGCGTTAAGCAGAGAGCCATGAAACCGGTCCTATCCCAGGGCTATGGTCTTAGAGTGTGGGGATGTTTACACAGATCGCTATGTAGGAAGAGAACCATCACTCAAGACTTGAGCCTCTTTCAGGATGGTGCTATGGATTAAGGGCAAGTGAACGAACTGACGAGCGGGCCCGAGAAATGGGGTCACAAACTCTCAGAAGCTGCACCCTACTTCTTCCCCCTCTGTTGAGTGACAAGGCTCTGATTCGCTCCTATGATTTACTCCTCACGTATTGTCATCTTTCAGTCATCCAATTTTTGTTTTTAAGGATTTTCTCGGTGATTAATCTTGATAATGACCCTTTTCCCGAAAAGTTAGTTTCATTTCTTCTTTTCTTTCCACTTTTTGAAGCCAAACTGTTTAAATACTTTGAATTATACCGTGTATCCGTTCTGACGTTTAACATCTTGGAGGTGTCAGCCAGCATTTTAAATCAATTTATTATACTATGACTAAACCCTGTTATTACTTTGAATGCAGCACCTGCCTAAAAACTATCCTATAAAAGGTGGTATGTGTATAAAGGAAGATTTTGTGCATATTTATATGCTTATTTTGATATGACAGATCAAAATAAGAGTTCAAGTAATGCGGCAATGTTCATGACAGTACCTCATCAGATGGAAATATTTCTCAAGGCCATTTGTACTAGTAACATGTTTATACTTCCTTGCATATTTATATGCCGCCGTGGCTAAAGACAAACAATAGAAAAGTGCCAATGTGTACACACCATGCACAACTCTCAGCCAATGCTCAGTGAGGGTACTGTCAGTGTCACATGCAATACAAAGGAGTCTATGAAGCAGTCAGATTAAAAATCTTTTATAAATCACGTATCACAGGCCTGGAATCTCATCTTTAGAAGGGCAAGGCCATTCCTATTTTGCAAAATCTTAAAAGTCTACGGGCAACTTTTAAAGGGAGCACCAAGGCCAAGAGTGATAGAGGCTGTTGCCACATAATTCCAGGCCTATAGTATCCTGTCTTCAGTCCAGTTGATTTGGTCACCTTCTCCATCAGTGACCTTGACCTGAATCCTGGACATCTCATCATCATTAGTAGAAGCAGTCCATGTTTGCACTTTGGCCCAATTATACACCCTAAGTGTGGTTGGTGATGTACATACCCTGTCAACATTGAATATCCAGATTAAAGTCATTAGCCCAATTAGTGATAGCACCTATGGTTTGATAAAGTCCCAATGCACCCATCACTAGCTGGGATGACCTGGATCTATTTGGATAAAGATCAAAGCGCATACCACAGAGGGAGAGAGAGCCGGACGCAGGCTTACCTCCTCTGTCAATCCACAGACAGCTCTGCAGACATTGAGGCAGTTGCCCCCCACCGCAAGGAAATCTTACAACGAGGCGGCAATCCGTTTGTCTGCGAGGACAGAATTCATCACCTATCGTGTGGTTTGTACCATTTTTTAAAGTTTGTATCACTTAAATTCTTTCTAATGGTGTAATTTGAAAAAGGATTTTTGTTTTTGTATGAGATGTGTTTCCTTCACAACTAACCTGATCAATCAACTCAAAGGTATGACTAAAGAAGGAAATGATCAACAAAATAAGTTGTATTAGATTGTTAATTCGGCAATCTTACTTTAAAAAATAATTGTTATCAGAACCAAGAAACCTTTCGGACAAAGATACTGCCATGTGTGTGGAAATTATTATTATTATTATAGTTATTAGATTTATTTACCAAA
This sequence comes from Pisaster brevispinus, assembly GCA_023634235.1. Classification (NCBI taxonomy): domain Eukaryota; kingdom Metazoa; phylum Echinodermata; class Asteroidea; order Forcipulatida; family Asteriidae; genus Pisaster; species Pisaster brevispinus. The sequence continues at coordinate 3,156,360 of JAMKCF010000025.1, forward strand.
ATATGAAGTATATTTAGTGTTTTCATCCAAAAATGTGATCACTGAGTTGGTCAAAGGTTGATTAGATGATAGAAAGATGGATCCCAAATCCTCTTCAGGAAGTTTGTCTGATTTTATAAGATATGGTACCACAGGCCAAAATAACAATTGCTTATCATTGGAATTCACTCAGGCCTACCCATCTCATCCAAGTCATGTGGGTATTGAGTTATCACAGAGTGGAATATTTATGAGGATATGGGAGGGTTTTTAGCTTAGCCAAATAACAATAGGGGGTTAGGGTTAAAAGATAGATATAAGGCCTTTTCACACTGTCCAAAATCTCAGGGTCGGAACCGGTTCCGAACCGGAGATTTTGTTCACCCCGTTTCACACTGTAAAAATTTCAACCTGCCTCCGATCCGGGTAGCATGCTCTAGCCGGATAGAAATCAACCCTGGCAGGGACCAGGGTTGAAAATCTCAATCCGGATCGAAATTGCATTTTTCGTTATACGGTTCACGCATTAGCCGGTTCACGTAAAGACCAGTGTGAATGTTGCTTATCTCTGATCTGTGTCGAAAAGAAGCGAGGCTGAACCGGAGAGGACCCGGGTAGGTTTCAACGCGGTTCGAAATGGAGGTAGTGTGAAAAGGCCTACTGACTCTATTGTCCTACAGAATGCCTCGATCAAAACAGGCCAAACAAAAAAAAGGTACAGACAGTAGTACTTACTAAAACCAATAAAACAAACAGACAGCTTGACAAATTACAGGAATTAATAAAGAAAACACAATTTATAGGTGTTGTGCCACAAAACCTTTCAATAGGAAAGTTGAACCGCTTCATAAAGGAGAACTAAATTAATTGATGTGTTTCTTTAAAAACTGGAAGATAGGAACTTTTCCAAAGATTGGAATGACCTCTTTCGAAGAACTAAAGACATATGAGATGAAGACTTGGACTTGGTTGTATTATATGCCATCAAGAATTTGGGTTCTTCTTAGCAAGATTATTAATTATTAATAGTCAGAGAAGACAGTTTTGAGAATTCAAGCTAAACTCTTGAAGTTTCATGAAAAAATAAAGTTATTGAGCAAGTATAGTGACAAAATATGGACACTGCCAACATAGGGCTAGGTAGCTCAGTTGGAGAGTGCCGGCACGTTTATCCAAAGGTCGCCAGTTCAAGTCCTGCTCTAGTCAACTTTTTCTTTGTTCAGCCCAAAATTATTTTAGAATTTACCCAGTCAATATCCCCTGTGGTTTATTACTTGAAAAAAATTTCTTTTTTAAATAAAAAGAAAAAGGCTTGGAAAGTTTCCAAATGCTCAAGACAGATCATGACCCCAAGGTCAGATGTACTTTGCAACAATCAACCAACTGCCTGAAACTGTCCCAAACTAATGACCCAATAGATGCACTTTTGTCTTAAGACATACTTTGCCCAGAGGCAGGTGCAAAGTCACAAGCCTCTAGACTTCCTGGGGTAACCAAAGTCATCCGAAACTCAAGGCTACTTCCATAGATCCAGATCAAAGCAGTTGCTGAGAGAAGATTTCCGTTGTACAAAGTACAAATACAACTGACCATTTATATCATATTAAGATATTTCACTCCTTAGATCATGGTTTTGACCAAGAGGTACCAAACTGGAAAAGAATTTCGTTTTCAAACTAACTTTTAAAGATGTGATGTTTATCACATGAAGACCCCATTTTGTACAAGTTTACTAAGCACCCCTGGTATAAACTGGTTTCATTCAAGTTGTCTGAGTGACAAGTCCGTGCCTCTTAAAGAGCTAATCTTTTACTGCTCAGCAAAATGTGATGTCAGTGTCACAATACTGTATCATTTCTTTTTGCCCCGTATTCACTGTTATTATTTTAATGTTTTGTAATTGTTGATATCTGTTTACTCTTGTAATTAGGTTTTCACACTGTTTAGGCCCTACTGCTTTTACATGCTTTTAACTTTTTAGTGGTGTTTTCCTTGCCTTTAGCTGGATTATTTTACGATTTTTGCTTTATCTTTCCTTGTTTGTGGTTTCCCAAATCCTTTTTTGTAAACACCATACAACAAAACTGTAAAGACTTCATCAAATGAGGTGGCCACATATCAAGAAAAACACAGAACAACAGTTTACCTCTGGTCAGGAATTTTTCAGAATTTGGTCGTCTTTCAGACGAATAATGTTGATGTGAGCGATTTCCATCGCATAGCATACCGAAATGATGCACAACAAAATATCTCAGTTTCTACTCAAAAGTCATCATTTGCTACTCAATAATAGTATTCAGTGTGCACATGGTCAGGTTAAATATTTTGCTTTGCAAAATTTCTGGGCAAAATCCTTCCCTGGGTTACTTACTGATATCAAGGTGTGTTTTTTCTTAAAGTAAACTTTCATGTTCAAAATGTTACCTTTATTTTTTAAGAATTATTATTTGTTTCAAACATCTTCTTAATAATACACACAGAATAAATGCCTAATATAAAACTCATTGACCAAGATATAAAGGAACATCGTAAAATATGACGAGGGCAAATTGCTGAAGAGGAAACAAAGAAATCCCACAACCCAAAAGTTCAAACCTAGTATATTAACATAACTAATCAAAAATAAATCGTAAAAATTAGATAAAAGTTGGGGTTTTTTTTATCTAAAAGAAGCAAGTTGACATGGCAAGTAGGGACCTCAGATTGAATTGATTCGGTGTTCTCCATGATCATGGAGAACGCTGATTGCCTTTTCAAAAATGATAAAGAGGGGGCGAGGCAAATTTCAATTGGAAGGGAATTCTAGAAGAAGTCGATTGTATAATTCCAGTGGCCAGATCCATTTTGGCTAAAGCTCACTCAGTATTGACCTGTTCGGGCGAAGATATAGTTTGGTTCTAACCAAAATAGTCGCACTATTTTACCAGTCGGTTACCAAGCCGAGGATCAACAGGTCCCCACTTCTGAAGTCATACCACAGTAAACAATACAATCCCTCTGCTTGCTAGACCTGAACACCTTTTTAGTAGGCTGTTTCAGCATACCTGTTTGTTTTTTGATGTCTTCATCTCACAGATCCTCAGCCGGTTTTGATTTAAAGTCTCGGGATTGTGTGAGGAAAACAAGCCCGGTCCCAAGTGCCTTCATCCAGACTTCCTCTTGCATGTTAGGAAACTCATCCACTGAGTTTGTCTCTGTACACAGTGTCAAAACTTCTGACAGACTGAGTTTTCCTGCTGGTATAGCTAGCCACTAGGGTTTATCCTCTCCCCCCCCCCCCCCCCCATCCAGTCTTACCTGGACACAAGCTGGCCTAACTCAAACCAAATGTCACCACAAAAAGAGAGAACGTGTGTGAAAACTTTGTCAATTTGAGAGCCAACTTCCCCTCTCCACACCGGCAGTTCCTAATTCCTTTGGCGTGCAGAAACTGGGACAGTGTAACTATTTATGCTCGCAGGTGAAACTATGCACAGGTGATTTTGTTATCTGGAACTCCCTTGCCACCAACCAACAGTCATCCCTGATTTATTTTTCCCCTTCCCTGATAAAAGGGTCTTCCTTTTTGGCATAAACGGCAACGCCCCTGAGAGTTGACGCGGCTATTTTCAATCTGTCACAGGTGAAGATGAAACGGAGCTGAGGTGAAATTGATACATATTTTCGGCGTTCTTTTTCTCCTGGCGTTCATCATGTTGTATTATTAATCCACAACAGTCTACCTTAGAGGCTTACAGAAACATTTCTTCCTGTTTGAGTTTTGAAGCGCACACACAAATTTGTCTGTTGACCGGGGCAGTGGATCATAAACCATAATTATGTTCTTCAGGGTATAGGGACATCCAATGTTACGTGTTGAAACTCGAGAGTTGCCTGTAATTCTAAACTTCCTTCTCTCTCGAATATAGATGTAATTTTTATTTTAAGAGTCTTTGGGTTTTGAAACTTGCTGTCTAGGCATGGAGGACGGCTCTTTCATGGTCTAGGCATGTAGAATTCTATCCGAGCTTTCCATTAACAATTTGTTGGTAACTACATATCACCTTAAATATATTAATAAATATTTCTGAAACCAAACTTAATTACTGTAGCTCACAAGCCTGAGGAAACCTGCAAACAAGGGTGCTTGCTACGTGAAATAAAAAATTCCGTACCTCCAAGCTTCAAAAACATTTTGTTTTCTTCACATAACTAAAGTTTGTTATTACATTAATTAAATAACAAATAACCACCTACCTTGTTTAATGGTCTTAGTTTACAAGATCATCATTTTATCTATGGTGTTGTTTTTTCCAAATCAATTTTTTTTTAATTCCTTAAAGACTTCAAACTAATTTATTACACATCCAACAGCACAATTAGCAGTAATAACAGGAAGAATAGGAAACGAGAAGAAGTGTTCAAATTTAGAAGTGGGAAGAAAAAAACTCCAATGGGGAAAATTCATTCAATCGGGTAGAGACTGAAAACCCAATCCACATGCACCGCTCCGGTCTGAGGTGGGATTTGAACCGGGGATCCGTAGAGGCTGAAGGCAGGGAAAGAAACCACTGAGCCAACCAGATACCCCCAACTAGACAACCTGGGGTCGATTTCACAAAGATAGTCCTAGCTTAGGACTAGTCCTAGGAGTTATTAAAAACTTAAGGCTAGTCCTAAGTTAGGATGAGTAACTCGTCTTAACTCGAGATAAGACTAGTCTTAACTCTTTGTGAAATCCACCCCTGGCATATTACAGAACCCTTATCCAAATCACTGTTTAGATCCAGTTCATAATAATTGGTTGATTTCCTACTCCCCCAGAAAAAACATAAGGGAATAGTTAAAGGAGGGGGGAAATGAAACTTTTTACTTTCAATTTGAGTTAAATACGGGGTTTTTTTTGACGACCACTCAATCAACCCAGTATTCCTATTCCCCCCCCTGGTCTAACATGATTAACATTTCCAGGTCATGAATTTTTCTAAAAACAAAATTTGGTTTTGACATTTTCAACATTTAGAAAGACAAACTTCATCAGATTGCGTTATAAATTGAGAGACAGCGATGTCATATAGTTCTATACCATTCCAAGTTTTTACAAAGTATAATCAACTCACCCCCGAACTTTCACATGTAGGAAGAGGACAAAGTTTTTTATTGCCATATGGTTAATTACACCTCCTTGTAGCATAAACTGCATTGCATGATTGCGACCTGTTGGACACCCTCAAGATTGTGTAATAATTGAAAAAGGCCATTTCAAGGTTCTCTTCTGGTTTGTTTGTTTGGGTTTCAATTTTGCTACGATATGTTTGTCTTCAGCTGTAGTACATTGCCTTTGAAATTGTTTATTGTTCGGGTTTCATTGTTAATAACTACTAATGCTGTAATTGTGCTACCTTGTCTTGGAGGTAGGGTCATAGACTGGTAAGTACTCCAAAAATTAATGGCCATAAAAACTGAATTGGTGAGAAGCAACTGCAGCTGTTGATAGTATAAACTATTTTGAGAAAGGATTCCCTTCGAAGTAATATGTTTTGGATAATTTGTGCATGAATCGTTTCTCAGATTTCGGAGGGTTGGTGTCTGTTCCCGAAAGCTGCGGGCAGAGATCCGGTTGGTATCCACTGTCACCTCTCTAAACATGGATGGATTTGATGTTCGCGTGAATATACCATGACAGTTTTTTGCTGTTCTTTTTCAGCAAGTGGCCACTGTGTTCAGCTGAATCTTGCATATGTGACTTTAAGTATCATTCTTTATAATTTTGCCTATAAATCAGCATTACGGTGACAAAAACCCACCTATAACCCTATATATCTTTAAGCAACTGTGCCTAGTTGTGAGATTTAAAACTATATTTTTCCTATTTTTTTCGTGGACAAGCTAGGATTTGATCAGTTTTGTTTCTGGTTTCATTGTTTTAAGCTTCTGAGCATGCTTGGCTTCTCTCAAGGTCTTCACTACATGTCTTTAGAAAACTGGTTAATTGGTTTATTACAAATCTATGGTGAGATTCTTAGGAGAAATTTACTTGAGAAATCCTTGAATATATACTTCTTGGAATTTAAAAACAAGAGACCCCTTGCATTGACCACCATTGCTTAGGCCAAACAATGGAAACGTACAGGCGTGTGTAGATGCTGTGAACAACTCTCGGCCAGTGATTGGCTTCAGTGGCTTCTTTGAATTCAGTAAGGGCGCTGTTATGGGTTTTTGACGTTACTGTATATGCAATGGGTTTATTTAGTGTCAACATTTACATGTGAACCTCCTATTCCTCTAGTCTAAGACTACCCTGAAGTATGACATCTGACCGATCAATAAATAACCAGGAAATGACAAGTGTATGGCTTGTTTCTCCTCAGAGAATCTCAGCATCAAACATTAAGAAATATCTCTCTCTCTCTCTTTGTTAACTTTGTTCCTTCTCAAAGAAAAAAATCAGTGGCGTAACTAGGCCCACCCCCTTGCAATTTGAAATCTGGACTTTTGAGATCAAACTTACCAGAATAAAATATTACATGTTATAAGCATTAATGCTGTAATTTCAATGTTTTTCAACCTATTTTTTTGTTTACAGGCAGAAAGTATATTTGTCTTTACCGCCTTGTTAGATTAGCTTAGAAAAAACAGTAACTGGCACAACAAGAGCGTTGAAAAGGGGCTTGTTTATGTTTAATAGTGGTCAGAAGTGCCCCCTCTGGAATATTTGGTGCACCCCCTCCTGCCTCCCTAAAATTTTACCTGTTAGTTTTGTTGCCGCTTAAAATTGCTAGGGTTCTAAAATTTGCTAGGTAAGGAATAGAAGATTCATGCTTAGCAGAAACTGGATACTGTAGAAAATGCTTGTGACCGGTTGCCGTTTATTCTTTTAGCAAATACAATTCCCATGTTACGTCTTTTTGAAATAGAGCCTAGGGTACAGGCAGGGCAAGGTTTGATGTATTGTATGATTTGAGGGGGAATCCACTTGGCATGTTCGTCCTGAGATTCACCCCATGCTACTGCCACCCTCAGCCCCCTTAGGGATCAGCAAGCTTTTGGACAGCCTAACCCCCTGTGCTGGACCTGCCAGCCTGAATCAGCTCCAAACCTAGATGGGGAAACCCACCCAGGTTGTGGATAGAACATGAACGAATCAGCTGGACATCATCTCACAGCTGATGACCTCAACTGTTCAAAGTGCTCAGGGCAATATCTGAAACAAAGGGCTAAACACCCCAAGAGCCCCAAACACCTCAGTTCAAGAAATGGCTCTTAAGAAATGACTTTGAGAATCCCTCCCTCCTTTCTCTCCATAAGAAATCCAACCATCCCAATTGAAAGCATTCTAAGTAGGAAATTTTCTCCATGTTTTTACTGTATCCTTCCATAACCCCTCCCCCCTCCCTTCCTCCTTACCACGTGTTGCTGACAATCATTGGTATTCAAAGGGGGGGGGGATTGGTCAAAACTGTTTGCCAAGAATTTACCTCTCCTATGTCTGCTGCCAAGCATAAACATGAGTGTCTGGAGTCAGTTGCTGCTGTACATCGGAAACAGGTACGGCCAGCTGTAAATCAGTGGGCCCCCAGTTGCCACTTCCTTCCTGTGGTTGCTCATAGTCTTCACTCCCCCCTCTGGAGAGGGGATCAAGCGCGGTCGAATGTCAGGCCACTCTCTGCTAAGCAAGTATTGTAAGACTGGGGTTTGTCAAGGTACACTGGTCTTACCATTGAGCCATGCTCAAATATGGTTTGAAATTAAGGGTACGTTCAGACTGAGAGTTAAGTTTGTTTGTTTGTTTAGATGATCTTCGATCAAGCGCGGTCGAATGTCAGGCCACTCTCTGCTAAGCAAGTATTGTAAGACTGGGGTTTGTCAAGGTACACTGGTCTTACCATTGAGCCATGCTCAAATATGGTTTGAAATTAAGGGTACGTTCAGACTGAGAGTTAAGTTTGTTTGTTTGTTCAGATGATCTTCGATCAAGCGCGGTGGAATGTCAGGCCACTCTCTGCTAAGCAAGTATTGTAAGACTGGGGATTGTCAAGGTACACTGGTCTAACCCGTTGCTCAAATATGGTTTGAAATTAAGGGTACGTTCAGACTGAGAGTTAAGTTTGTTTGTTTAGATTATCTTCCCAACAAGGAAACTCGGCAAAGCTCCCACAAGGGGGATATAAAGGCCAAGCTGGCAACAGTCAATCTCTTTCATACAAACATTGGTTTAACGTCTATGATTATGAATAGCACCAATTAATCAATTTGTGATTCAGTAACTAGACGACAATACTTATATTATTGTCCATTGTGAAATCAGCGGTTAGCTTGGAAGGATTCAAACCCACAACCCTGTGATTGCAAGTCCTGCAGTTAAACACTAACTCCCCAAAGACTATTAAGCAAGGATTGTAAATGACTGAGGTCTGGAAATCTGATTCTGGAAGTTTCACAAGGAACACTAATCTAACCATGGAACCGCCTGCCACTGTCCGAAATTAATGCCCCTTCAGATGGGGGAGTTTGATTAATACCAACTCCCTAACCAAGTTGGATTGATGTTGTGTTTCCTCCCAATTCATGGACTAATGTATCCCCCTAGACTAAGTTGCCCAGTTTCCCCTAGGGGAGCCAAAATCAGTAGGGGCAACACTGTAAACTCAAGAGGGTAGCCAAGTGCGTAAACAGGGCCCAGTTTCATAGAGCTGCTTAAGCGCAGAAAGTAGCTCAGCACAACAACAAAAACTTTTCAAAATAAGGTTACCAGCCAAAATACCATGCCACATGTACAATTTTCGACTGGTATCCTGCTTATTTTTACTTAGCAGAAAATTGTAAGCGTTATTATCTGCTTAGAAATCGGACCCACATGTTGTTGAAAGTCAAATGCGTTCAGTTTACTCTAACAGTACTCACACAGAACGCTTTTCGATGTTGCCATCAACTTGTGATTCACTCAGCAGAATGAAACTCATGTAACATCACAGTCTGGCGTAAAAAAAAAAAAAAAGCACAGTGGTTGTTTGTCAACTTCACGCTGTTTTAATCCTAACATCAACTTCAGATCTTATTGAATTTGGCGCAATGATCAGCCCACATTGCTCACTCTCAATTCACATAATTTTGAAGCATCTGAGCTGCCCGTCATATCCGTCAAGTTCTTGTATATGATTCATGTGCTGATGTATTTTAACAACATGGACGTTTTTTATAGAGCGGTTATCACTCTTTTTATTTTAAGAACCGCTGTGTGTTCAAGTGACGGGGGAAAAAAAACACACACACAAAACAATGCATAATATAAAAACAAGGTCAGTTTGTCATCATAGCTGATTCAGCATGCAAATCCTTGAAAAAAAATTGCAGTGTTTAGTGTTTGTGAATGATTCACCACTGTTCACAAAGCAAGTAAATTTTCAAGCCGCTTTGTACATGTAAGTACAATAACAATAGTGATAAGTTGTATTTATTGTGCACTTTTTTAAGCCAAGTAGGCGGTAGGCTTCACAAAGGGCCTTGCATTATTATGAACCACCGTTCATCGGGCCCTTAAGCATTCCTGAAACCACCTTACAGCTCCTTAGGACTATGCAGCACCGGCAGCCAAACGAACACACTGGGTGCTATTCATTCACATCAACAGCCCTCTACACTTCGAAGTAACCATTTACTCCTGGGTGATGGAAGCAAATACAATTAAGTGTCTTGCCTAAGGACACATTCCACAAAACGCATTATATGAAATTTAGGGTGTTTTTGCCAGTAACCTGTTTCAACTATTCAAAGGATATATTTTTGTTCGAAGCATTTTTTTTGTTGTGAAACCAGCTCAATGAGATTGGACCCTAGTGTATAGGACTTTAAAAACCTGCAGGGAATTGTGGGAAAATAATTTCAATTGGGCAGCTAAACCAAGTATGCCCAATGGTACGTGGATGTATACCAGACCATACCGTAGATCTAATCCATATACAGACAGGTTAGCATCAAAATTATACAGGTGTGGTTTCAGACTCCTCGGTTTGTGGGTGCAGGAAGTAAGGTTTGAAGGCTGTAGGGTCTAGACAGTTATTTTGGGGCACCCTAAACAGAGTTTTGTTATTGTTATGATACTAGCAATTTTTTTAAGGGAGAGTTTGAACACACTCAGGTAATTGCATTCACATTGCCGACTGGGTGTCCCAAAAAAAAATAGCATTATAAATAATATTTTATAAATTAACAAGATGGCTCATAAGCAACAACATTAACCAAACAGTGAGGGAAAACTAAGGTATGCAATGACATCCTGATTTCTCTATTGAGATATGGGGCCAATTTCATAGCACAGCTTAACGGTAAGCAATAATTCATGACTGTAGCAGAAGAATTTGCTTAAGCGTAAGCGTTAGCAAGAAAATTAGGCAGCCAGCTTGCACATGTACACATTTTTATATAGTAAGCACGAGAAGGTTAGCATGCCTTTTCGTTTGTTTATGTTTTATCAGCGCTTATGAAATCGAAACTCGTGCAGTAAGCACAAATTGGGCTGTTAAGCAACTCTATGAAACTTCACAGGGCCCATTTTCATAGAAGCAGAAAATATTGTTTAAAGCTTTCTACTAAGCAAACATTAGCAGGATACCAGTCACAGACTGTACATGTGACATGGTATTTTAGCTGGTAACCCTATTCTGGTCAGCATAATTTTGTTGTGCTTAGCTACTTTTTGTGCTTTAAAAGCGGCTCTATGAAATTGGGCGATGGAAATTTCAGACTTTTATGTGAATACAAGGGATTACAAGAAATGACATCATTTCAACATGCTTCAAAAAATTAGAATCCTAGTTTCTGATCTTTTTGTCAAAAATTACTCTCAACCCTGTGAAAAGATTGCTTTAGCAACTCCATGTTTTCACTACACCACCTCTTGCTGTAAATTGCAGCCTTTTGTGTACAGTGGAAGTAATTTTTTTTTTTAATGGCAGGGTTGGATGATTTTCCTGAAAAAAATATCTGTACATCCACTTGTCTTGTAGCTATGAACTTTCTATTGAATGAAGAATATTTGTAGAAGACAATTTTTCTACTGTTTCCTACCTGTTTCTTCCTTTTTGTATAACTTGCCAAACTTTTAGAAGAAGATGAACTTCAAAAGCTTCGTCATAAACCTCAAAGTTTATGTATATTTTGAAAAACATTAGACCATCTCAATCGTTCTATTTCTTGGAAACTTGATAAAAATGCAAAAATTGCTGGACTTTAGTAAGTTGTCCACTGCTTGTTTCGAGCCCTGTTATGTTAAAAAGGGATCCTGGATGTACTATAGCTAAGTATAGTGAGAACCATCTATGTCTTGATACTTCACAAACCTCTTTTTTTATACTATTGGAAAGGATATCTAAATTTCTACAGACAAGGTTTTGAGAGATTGAAACAGGTTGAGCATGACAACCGGGTCCTGGATTCCTGTCCAAAGCCACATTTACCCGTCAATGAGGAAATTCAATGAGTGTAGGCAGCTGCATGGAGGAAAGTCAAAGGGCTACAATCACATTAGCTCTTTCCCTACTGCCGTCCGCTTCATTTGGGTTGTTGAACATCATTTTCTTGTTTTTGTAAGGAAAGCATTGATTACCAACAACGAACAAGACGATTTGTGAAGTTGATGCTGGCATCTAAGGCTCTCCCTCAACGAAATGCCCAGTGTGGTAATTTTTCTGCGCTCTGTTTTCTAGCTTTTCAGGCATCAGCGGCCCAAAATCATGGCCCTGCTTACCACCAAATGTAATAGCTCCACGAACTAATAGCTCCTTCCCACACTTTCCCTTCGTTGTTTACAACAACATGGCTGAAGTTTTCAGTAAGAAATTAAGTGAATAATGCAAAGGCTGAGGATTTATGAAACTGTGAAATTCATTTGATTAGTCCCAGGATGTGAATCGTCTAAACTCATCTCGGCGTCTCCAGATTGCGGAGATGAAATTAAACTTAAGTTAACCACTTTTCATCCAATTATTCATTCAAGTTTCCTTTTTGCTTTTTGCTTTTTGATTTTTGCCTGGTTGACATTTGTAAGATGGGCAAGACTAATGAGACAGTCTTTATTGAGCTGATGTAGATTTGTGTGTGTCTCTCCCCCCCCCCCCTTCTGGCAGTAAGATCAATGAAGGAGCTAGTGGTGTAACAGCCAAGTTAAGTCACCTTTGTCTGCGGTCAGTAATTGGACTGGAGACCATTCTATGTATTGTCATGGTTGGTGGCTTGTCTGGGATGTGATAGGGCTCCTTAACATCAAGCCTGTGTCTTTCGGAGGGGACGTAAAACTGTAGTTCCTGTGCGTTGCGTAATGTGCATACAGCACTCAGGAAACTTACCGTGAAAGAGAAGGGGCTTGCCTTGGTGTTTCTGGTTCGGCTGCATAATGCGCCCTCTCTGAGCATGTTTGGAGTAGAGTGAGATTCGCTCGTCCCCAGCGCCTTGCCTTAAAACCAAAGGCGCTGGGATGGGCACGCTCATTGGTTAATGCTCAGTCCCATCATGCATCACACTCACACTGCAAGCACTGCACGCATGATGTACTTCCTGAACAAGAATCTGTGCAAGCTGATTAGCCCATCCCAGCGGTCCTGGATAGGTCGCTGGGGCCGAGCGAAAGAGTGAGACTGTATCCGAATTGGCGGCTACAGGTATGGCTAGGGGTGTTGCTAATGATGTTGCTACTTCAGTGCATTATGACATGGACATTTTGCAGTAGCCGTAGCTTTAGCCACTAATTCTGACAGCCTGAGGCTAGCAGCTGAAAGAAGTCTGGTCCCGATCCATGTAGGATTAACAACACTAATTGCAATACAGGAAACTCCACCAGGATAGCGAAAAGGATCAATATATTGATAAAACAGCTAACTTTCAATTCAAAGGAGACTATTGTAAAATGACTTCTTATCAGTCACCTCCCTATCCCCTTCCCTTGGATCAGCCATGCCTTGACTCTGCCAAGTCGTACAGCTGCAGAGTGAAAAATATTGCTGAAAGAAGATTATTTTAATCCAGGTTCAGGGGCAGATCATATCATTTGACATTTTAGCGAGCGACCCCACTACCCCACTTCTATAGGAGTAAAAGTTTCTTGTGCTTAGGAAAGTTGTGTGCATAGCTGCTCTTATGTTATATATCCCTTCTCACTCTCCATAAGAAGCTAAATAAATCATGGATTAATTGCATGGCACTAGAGGGACCATTGGTGTTAGTAATGTGTACCAAAGGAATTAGCCCAATGTTCAACCCGGTATTGAATTTCCTTGGCCATATTCCCAGTGTAGTGTACCATAAAACCACAGATCTTGACTTTGTATTCGTGTGACATTTGACTGCAGATAATCAGGGTATAACTGGTGGTCTGGTGGTCTTCAGTGTCCTACTATGGGGAAGCATTATTTTGACATGCCACGAAGACTTATTTGCCAAATGGGATGATTTTTAAAGTTTAAGTATCCAAAGAAATTGATCCCTTGTCCCGGCATGTATTTTTATTGTTTATTTAGTGATGTATTTATTTCCTAATTTATTGAGTTTTCTTTTTTGTTTTGATGCAGAGTTTTACAACTCTGTTTATTGAACAAAAATAGAAAACAACAACAAACATAAAATATTCCACATTAACAAAAGTCCACAATAAATACTGCTACTATATTTCCCATACAAGTAGTCACAGGAAAAAATCATATTGATAGATAAATAAGTAATAACAATTAATACAGACTACACAATTTACCTTACAAAGATATTTGTTAGTTTATTTATTTATTTATTTATTTATTTATTTATTTATTTATTTATTTATTTATTTATTTATTTTATTTATTTATTTATTTATTTATTTTTTATTTTTTTTTTTTTTTTTTTTATATATTTATTATTAGTGAAATGTAATGTTAAACTAAGGAATATTTGAAGAAATAAGTGCAAAGAATTTCTAGTTCGTTAGCCTTGAGTTTTGGATTTGCCGTCTGAGTTTAAATCTGGACAAACCTTCGCTTAGGTTGAGTTAGTACTTCATTCTAGAGACAGACGACCCCGCTTGCTCATTTCCCAGTTAAGCATAGAGGACTACATCCTCCACTCCCACCCCATCTCCCTTGCATCTGTTTCACATAAAGGCTTTTGTATCCTGTTTGATTTAAATCCCACTAGTTTGGGTTAAGGTTTTCAAGGACCTCATGAATAAACAGTCTTGAGTTTCCCCCTTTTTTTTGTCCAAGTTGTTATATCGTTCTACCACCTGTTTGACACATTTTACTTTCAGATGAGTAATTTCAATAACTGTCTTGAGCTTAGCAGAATTCCTCAATCAAACAGCCACAGTTTTTATTAGATTTATGCTCAGGGAAACCACCAGATTGATGTTTGTGGACGTGTTATTTGTGGCAACAATTGCACGTAGGCATACCGCTGTGCATTTAAAGGGAAGGTACAATCTAAAGTCATGTTCCTTGTATGCAACAGTTATCATGAACACTGATTCTCAGTATGAATCAAAATGGGACCAGGCTATTTTCGGGGTCTCGCCCTAAAACGGTTCATTTTTAAAGGCGAGAATTCTGTCTGGCAGACACAATTTCTTTCTTGCTTAGCTAGTCTTGGTTTCAGACATGCTTAGCGCATTTTGCTGCACGGTGTGTTGGTTTCACTGTATAGGGATTCAGCTCTTTCACGATTCATTGATAGAGGGTGTTGTAACAAGCCTGCCTGTTTGACAAACTGCCCATAATTAGCAGAACAGATTGGTAAAAATTATAGCGCCTGCAAGCGGTGAGTCAAGTTAGCACAGCACGGCCATTCCATGGCAAAACAGACAAACTCGAAAATATACCCAGAAATAATCTTATAAATATAACCAACATTTTCGAGTTGGGCTGTTTTTCCATGGAAGGGCCGAGCAGTCATGTAATATGAAACCGCGTGGTAACGTTTTGCAGCAAGACTAGGATTTAGCAAGAATTTGTATAAATGGGAGAACAAAATTGGCTGCAGATTGAAAAATAATTTTCTTTTTCTGAACACCCAAATTTAATTTAGGGTGTTCAGATCTTTAAATTTTACATTTACAAGAATGTACTTCAGTATTACATTTAAGAACAAATTCTAGCACTAGCGCTAGCACCACTTGAGAGCTGGATAATGGAAAGTAAAATGTTTTTGTCATTGTAATGTTTGTGTCTACGACATTTTATTGCTACTGTCAATGTCATTGTGGTGGACATAGTCATTACAATTATTATATTGTCATTGTAGTTAGCATTTATATTGTTATCATTATTGGCATTGTCATTGGCACTAAAATTATCATTGTCATTGTCCTTGTCATAATCATTGTCACAATGTGCTTCTTTAATGAATGACTTCTCATGTCATAAGAACACGTACCTGCACTTTAAAAGCCAGTAGCCATGAGATCAAATTCATCAGCAATTATGACCTCAGCCCAAAGTGTGGCGTTTCTACGGAGCATAGTCAGCCACCTAACTCAACCTGATAGATTCCTCTTGACAAGCCGCATGGCCTGTACGGAAGGGTCTACTTAGCTGCAAATTAATCCAGGGCAGACTATCTGTCACTAGCATTTACAATGAGCCATAGTCAAGCCACGGACTCCCCCCCCCCCCCCCTCACATGCATGCTGTAAAGCAATAAGAGACAGTACATTGTTGGGATGATGTTCATCACAGAAGTGACTTTTTTTCTTCTCAGTGGCCTTGACTCCTTCAACGCAGCCATGAAACTTGTTGGAGGCAACAGAAGCAGTTGCCATCCATGTCCCTGGTCACCGCCTTTATGCCCCTTGAAGTAATCCCAATAGAAAGTTTCAATATCTCACCTACAGGCGCTTCAAAGTACCATGGGAAAAAAATAACAGGGCCATTAGTACATCGGGATTGCTAATACATGAGTATAAACACTGCTGGTGTACTGTGCCCAAATCCATAAAGCTTTTTACCGAATTACCAGTAAGCACATTTTTGTGCATACTATAGTAGAAAAAACATGTGTAAGCAAACAGATCAAGAAGATTTGACAGATTTGTGCGCACTCACAATGGATTTGCATTGTTGCACCTCATCTGCTTTAACATGAGTCACCGGCAAGCTATAGCGGCCTTTTGTGAAATAGAAATTCTGCTAATGGCGGCTCTGTAAGCCGAAAAAACATCTGCTTACAGGATTTATGAAATTGGGCCTTGAACGTAAATTTTTTTTTAATAAAGGGCAAGATAACGTGACCTTTAATCCTCAGTGTGGTAGCATTGATTTGAATGGATGAAAAAAAAAACATCACAGTTTCAAAATTTCTTTGTGAAATCGACCCCTGGGAATTCAGTAGCACAACTCTCCCTAATTCTGTACAAAGTTCCCTGAAAATAAACCAATTTGTCCATGTTCTGATGAACAAATTTGAAAAGCTTCCTGATTATGGAAACTTTCTCCCTACTTTGTTGAATATAATTTTGATTGTTGCATCTACCTGGTTGCAAAATGAAAATGTTGGCAGCTCAACAAGCATCACAAAAGGCCACGCCGATTAGATTCAAACCTATATTCTGTAACTTGAATACAGTCCGCTCCACAATGACTCTATGTCTATGGCCCGTCTTGAAACCAGACACCAATTTCATAAAGCACAAAAATTTGCCTAGCGAAGAAAAATCTTGCTAAGCAGAAATGGAATACCAGTTAAAATACCACCTAATGCATATTGTTTCTGACTGAATCCCTGCTGATTTCTGCTTAGCAGATCATTTTGCTAAGCACCATTTTGCTGTTTGACAGCTTTATGAAATTAGGCCCAGGCCTCAGCTTGGGCTCCAGCTTGGCCCCAGCCTGCCTGATTGAAGCCTCTTGATGAACGCACACATTTTCCTTTTTTACTGACGGAGCCCAAGCCCAAGCCGTGGTTTCTAAAAGGGACGTTGATACATTAATACAATTTTTCCCAACACCAAATTATTGGCCTTTCATAGACTGTGTAAGTCTCGCTTCAAAAGTTGGGATCCATTTAAGCGCATGTTCTGTTTTCATCTTTCATCACACATTAAACCAATGTATGTCCGGAACCCAAGGTTCCCAGGAATGTTTGAATCCACGCGAGACTTGCATGGTCAGTTTCCAAGAGGTAGAGGGCATCAACAAGAGTTGAAGAAATAACGATAGTTCCTATTTTTTGTCACACAGGGTAAAGTCAGCCATCTTTCTGGGTATTCGTTTGTAAAAAAAATTAATACGAGACATTTATATGGCACATAATGCAGGAGCCTCTATGCACAACACAAAACATAAAACAATGAAAAAAAAATACTAAAAGCAATTGTTACAAAAGAAAGATTCAAAAAAATGAGTCTTTAAAAGTCCCTTGAAAATCTGAAGAGAGTAGCTTGGCGAATATGAAGAGGTAAGTCGTTCCATAACGAAGGTGTAATGAAGTGGAAGGCTCTATGACCATAGAATTTAGTGGAAAAAGAAGTTTGAGTCAGTAGGGATTGGCCAGCAGAGCGAAGAGGACGAACAGGAATATATTTATGCAGAAGGTCAGATATGTAGACAGGAGATAGGCCATGAAGAGCTTTGAAAGTGATGAGATTTAATTTATACGCGATATGTAATTTGATCGGGAGCCAGTGGAGTTCTTGTAAGACAGGTGTAATATGCTGAGAACGAGGTGTACGTGAGACGAGGCAGCAGTGGTGTTCTGAACACGTTGAATTTGTGAAAGTTCTCTATCAGAAAGTCCGGTGAGAAGAGAATTGCATGAGTCGAGTCTAGAAGTTACAAAGGCATGAACAAGTAGAAGAGTGGAATCATCATCAAGATGGTGTCGAATTCGACCTATACTTTCTGATTTGCAGAAGAGCAGATTTGCAGATATTGGTTATTTGGTCGGTCATACTCATCGAAGAATGCACTTACTATAGACTGTGCAAGTCTCGCGCATATTCGAACACTGGGATCCGTTAAAGCGCGTGAGTTTGTTTCTTTCACGCGTTAAAGCAATGTACGTGGGACCACAGTTGTCCCAAAAATGTTCCAATACGCGCGAGACTTGCACGGTCTATAACACTGCATGCAGCATGCAGGAGTTTTATCAAATTCCCTACATGCTTGGTCAGGTAACTACTTGGCTGCATGAAAAATTCATCCCTTGAAGGGGCCCAAAGCCAAAACCCAAGTTGACTTTTATAGATGGCATAATATCGGAAACTATTTATAAGGTTGCATACATGCGTTCCTTTCCCCTATGTTTGGACACTCCTAATTGATTTTCCTAATCCTAACCCTAATCCTGACCCTGACCCTGACCTTAAGCCTGGTGATAGATCACCAGGGGTTATCGGAACATAGGGTCGTCGGAACTTAGTGGTGTCCAAACATAGAGCAGTCACCATTTATAAAGATGAGTCCCCATACTACTTCTACTTGAATGTCTCATCCTTCTCTAATAGAACTTAATACAGATGAAGCATTCTCACAAGAGTACAAACTGAGTCAACATTACGGTGCAGACTAGAGGTTGATTAAGAAGGAGCCTGGTAATTAATTCTTATTATATCCAATTATCTCGTCTTCCCAAATACCATGTCTTGTAATTGAGCAGCTAGACATCCTCTAAATTGTGGTGCATGGGGGTACAATTTAAACAAATTTGATAAGAATCTGCAAATTAATGCTTCTTAAGGACAGGGTGGGCCAACCTTTCCCCGTCTTAATACCTACCTGAAATAAAATCAGATTCAGCATTACTTTAAAAGTTCCTCTTCTTCTAGTTCTGTGTAGCTTTTGCTATAATTTCTATAGGTTCGCTGTGAATCACTTTGATCTTGTTAATGGTGCTATATAAACACCCATTGTTATTAGGAGTAGTATTAAAAGTTCAATTGTGCATGCAGGCTGTATCCGAATTGCCAGCTACAGCTATGGCTACGACTGTCGCTAAGGTTGTTGCTAAGGACATCCAATACTTAAATGCATGATGAAGCGACGATCCAGCCGTAGCCATAGCTGCAGTCGCCAATCCGGACATGGCCTTACATTCTTCAAAAGATGTAAGCCATTTCCGAATTGAGGCACTTTAGCTCAGTTTTTATAAATCAAATAATTTGTTAAAAATAACACAGAAACAAACAGAGGATACCTGTTGCCAGATGAATAACACTATAAGCCATACGTTGTTAGGATATTTGAAACAAATAATTTATTTATTTTTTATTTAATTTTTTTACCTCATTTGTGTATCACGCCAAAAGTTACGCAACCATTACATAGGTTTATTGATAACGTGACCATCAAGTGGGCAAAATTCTTCATCGTTTATAAGTAACCGAAAACTAAGGGCAGGTCTTATTCTAGGGTTTCATTGATTTGTAAAATTTATTTCACTTTCATGCATTTCAACACTAACTTTTACTTTTTCTATAATGTAATATTTATAGCCATAAACTACGTCAAGCTAAAGTAGTGGAGAAAAAAGAATCATGCACGTGTCAAACTTAATATGGTTGGGACCAACTTGGTCCCGGAAGTTCAAATAATGCGCAAGGCTTAGAGTCTATTGGTACAGTGGGAATGACTCATGAAAAAAGACAAATTATAACCTGACAGTTGGAGTGCCTCAACGCCAAAATACCACATGGCAAGACGCACGACTTAAAGAAACACTACATTGGGCTGTACAAGGAGTGTATGCACCCACCCCCCTGTCCACTACAATCAGATCATGCTTTACATATTGTGAATCTGTTAATATATGTCGGAGTTCATGGCTTAACATTTTGGGGTATGCAGCGGATTTTAGCAGATCCCATCTGTCAGTTGTGTGTCACGGCCAGCTGCTGACAAATCCTAGCTGGTCTTTTTGTACCCACATGATGCCTTGAGATGGCTGTGTTTCTTCTCAACCTTTAGCACCCACACTTGCTCGCTCAACGCCTTAGGGCCCCAAATCCATGTGTCCTTTGCGCATTAAGCGTAATGCATTGTGTGTAGGGCGTAAAAATAAAATGTACACCAGGCAATGAGCATAGTTCCATGAATCCGGATTGCCTCATCTGTTAAAAATAAGCTATTGAAATGGATGAAGGATCAAGCTATAAAGGATCAAGCTCAAGACTGACACATGAACTTTTCAGCTCTATCCTAAAGGACGAGGTTCTTAAAGATGCTAGGTCTGGGTTTTGCTTCTTTTTTTTTTTTTTGCCGGTTTGACCTGAAAATTTAGATTACAATTTTGAAAAGCTAGCTCTCGTGTAAGGTATTGCATGAAAAAATTCCATCAATGACTGGTGGTAGTTAGCTTAAAAATAAAGACAAATTGTTTTCCTGGATCCGGACATTATTGGTTTTGTTGTTCTTATTGTTTTAAAAAGTGTTTTATTTCATGGTTTCTGGCCTTCTGATTAAATCAAAACATAAATATTTTAGTTACTGCTGTTGCCTAATCTTTCAAAACTTGCTTGTGGAATTTTTAGAAGTGTACGTTTTGGATTGAAAAACTGGCCATGCAACTTTAAACAGGCCTGTGATTTTTAAGGTTTTTTTCCTCTGATTGCCAGATAATTATTTATTCATAGATCTCACTTCACATTCAAAACTTCTTGGGCCCAATTTCGACCAATTTCTTTTTCGTGGAGAGTGCCCGGATCAGGTTGCCAAGGTTGTGTCTCAATATAATGGAGTCCTCAGGCAGGATCTCCTGTGGTGACTCCCAGCTCCAGCCTCCCCTATCCTTTATGCAAGCGGTCAGCTCTGTCGTGGTCTCCCCACCCGAATGCCCATCCTCAGGACACCGATATAATTATAACTTGTCCTCTGTCTTCCCCTCAGTGCACTATGGCCTTCTTGTCCAAATCGGGACTCATAAGCGAAGAGTCTTTTGTGACAAGCGTACTCTGTTTGCCTGTGTGTGTTCGTTGGCATGTGCTCAGTTTGACAGCCATTGATCCCTTGAAAAATGGCGTGCGTAAACCAATCTACTGTAAATATGCGCTTAACATGTCTCACATAATTCTGTCCCTATGTGTCATGGGTGGATTAAAAACATGCAGTGTAAACAGCTTATCTATGGGTCGGATGTTGCGTACATGTATCATAAATTGAACTCTCGGAGGGAAGGTTCAAATTAGCTGTCTGAAAAAGTGCACTCATCCTTGTCAATCTTCTACCTTTTAAGAAAGAAATTTGTAGAGAAGTTTGAGTTAACCAGAGCTTGCTGCTATGAGGTGCTGCTGGTGGTGTAGAATCACTTTTAGGGTCTTCTTGGAACCTTGAGGCTGAGATATTGATGTGATGTTTGTCAAAACTTTATAGGACTTTGCTTACATGAGCTGTTCTCCTTTAAAATTGTATTTTATTAAGTTTATTTTTTTTGTTATTTAAGTTTGAATGTTATTAAAATTGTTGACTTGTTGATTAGTATAGACTTCTGACTGGCAACCCTCACCCCCTTCCCGAAACAAAGATGTTGACGTAATAGACTGTATTGAACATGACGCCACCATTCAAATATTATCTGCCCTACAACATGGCGTCTAGCGTGTGCGTGCATGTGCCGTACAAATCAAACCGGGAACGCTGCGTGCTTCATTGATGTACGCGTTTAGACGCGCATACGGTTTGCCCTACAAGATGGCGACTTTCATAGCAACAAAGGGGTTATTCAATACGGTCTATAGGGAGACGGCCATCATAGGGCTAGATAGTGTGGTTGATAGAGTGCCGGAACATTAGTTCAGAGGTTGCAGGTTCAACTCATGTTCTGGCCCATTTTTCTTTATTAAACTAAAAAGACTGAAGTTAATATATTGTCAAATTAAACTGAATTCAATTGAAAATGAATCATAGTTCATTAAGTAAATCCAGTTTCTGCTCAAGTCCCACTCAGACCAATTAAACTAATGCCCCTCCGTAAATCCCCTCCTGGCCATCAACCCAAATGGACAAGTCCATTAGTTGTGAAGCAGTGACCTTGTGACTCATTGGCTGTAAGTAAGTTTGGGCAAGTCCATTTTTGTTTTTAAGGGGTGTTGACTCTCTGGCCAGGGAATGGCATTGTGGATAATTGTATTTAGATGTGTGTAACTCTTTTTGTCGTTTGAATTTTGTTTACGCTTTCATGTTGCCTCCCCTACCCCCTCTTTTAGTTTTAATCCCTCACTTTAAGTCGCCTATTTATAGGGATGTGATTGTGGATATCTCACATTGAGTCGCTTATTGCAGGGTAGGGGTGGGGTATGTGATTGGGGACATTCATTTTTTAAATGATGAAAAAAACACTTCCGTTTATTTGAGTGTGATTGTGTTTTCCTCTCTCTTCCTACACTAGGTGTGGCTCTCAAACGATGGAGGTAACAAGTTTGATCAGCTTCTGACTCTAGACAGCAACCAGACTATACAACATTGCTATGTAGATCTGCACGGAGGGAGAGTCTTCTTCACCAGTAACACACACAAGGTGTACTACAGGAGTGCAGGTACAAGATCAAATTGATAAAAAACAGGGGTCGATTTCACAAAGCACTAAGATTCATCTGAAAAGATGAGTTGTCAGTATTACCATAGTGATTTGTATTGTGACATCACACTTTGCTTAGCAATAAGTAAGATTCATCTTAAGATGAGTTGTCAGTATTACCATAGTGATTTGTATTGTGACATCACACTTTGCTTAGCAATAAGTAAGATTCATCTTAAGATGAGTTGTCAGTATTACCATAGTGATTTGTATTGTGACATCACACTTTGCTTAGCAATAAGTAAGATTCATCTTAAGATGAGTTGTCAGTATTACCATAGTGATTTGTATTGTGACATCACACTTTGCTTAGCAATAAGTAAGATTCATCTTAAGATGAGTTGTCAGTATTACCATAGTGATTTGTATTGTGACATCACACTTTGCTTAGCAATAAGTAAGATTCATCTTAAGATGAGTTGTCAGTATTACCATAGTGATTTGTATTGTGACATCACACTTTGCTTAGCAATAAGTAAGATTCATCTTAAGATGAGTTGTCAGTATTACCATAGTGATTTGTATTGTGACATCACACTTTGCTTAGCAATTAAGATGGATTTACACTTAAGATCAATCTCAACTCTTTGTGGAATCGAGCCCTGATTTCTTAAAGTTGCCTCACAGATCATTGACTTTTAGGGCGGTCCTGTTGGCGTAGTGGATTTTCTAGGACCACCTCTAGGACCTTGACTGGTTCGAATCCCAACGAGGGCACCAAGTGGATTGGGTTCTCAGTCCCTACATGATGGCCTGGGTTTTCCCCATTTGGGGTTTTCCTCCCACATTTAAGAAAACTCAACATTTTCTCTCGGTTCCTATTTATCCTGTTATTGGTGCTTGGGCTGTTGTATGTGTAATAAATAAATAAATAGACTATGTACTTGCATAATTAAATTTGCGGGAAACGTTCAGTCTCAATAATCTGAAATACACTTTTCGCGTGTTAGCTGTATCTGCTAAGCAAGAGCTTCATGCTTAATGTCAAATCATTGATTTCCCAGCTTCTCAAAATTCTTTTTTTGTTAGAAGCCCTCTTTTTCAACGGGTTCACATGCTTACATGAGAACTTCACCATTTGAAATGCTTGCCACCTTTAAACCCTGGAGCTGTCCTCCCATCTCCTATCTCCCTTCCCCCAAGTTCCATAAAGCCGCTAAGTAGAAAATACTGCTTAGCAAATTTTCTGGCGGAGGAAAAAACGAGTGGGCCACCAGTTGTAACAATGTAAATTTCATGGAATTTTGGCTGGTGACCTGTTTCTGCAAAGCAAGATGTGTCTGTGCTTAGCAGGTTTTTGTGCATACAGGCTCGATGTAATTGGGCCCAGGGCACATTTTCATAAGCTGCTATAAACAAAGTTTCACAGAAATGTTTATTTCATAAGTAGAAACTTACAGGGGTACCACTCACAGTAATATAAATGACATGGCATTCGGGCTGGTAACCTATTTCTGCTTACAGTATTTACATTTGCTAAGCAAATTGTAGTGCTTACTAATTGAAATTGTACCCTGATTGGATGTCACACCTTGATTGTTTATACTGTCAGATCCTCAACGTTTGATTGTGCTAATTGTAATGGTCCTGTTGTTCTGTCCAAACAAAGTAAGAGTTCACCCTGCAATGTCCACCTCTTCCTTCCATTTCATATCAGCGTCTAATTAATGTATCCAGTGGCGAGCCTTGGGAGTTAAGACAAATAGCCTGTCAGCAGGCTGGACTGGCCAGCTGGCCTGAGATGGCAAAATATGCTTTGTCATTTTGACCAACGGCTTTTGAAATAATATTCATGGGTCTTTTCTTAGGATGCTGCAGAGGACAATCAGTGAAAAGTCCAGCAAAACATGTAGGGATTGTCAAAACCACTCAGCATGCAATTGGTTAGAATAAAGGACCTGTATCATAGCACAGTCATCTTGCTCTGTCGATTCAAATAAATGATCTCTGAGGCTTGAGGGATGAAACAGTCGGACCCCTGTTTGGCATGAGCCCCTTATTCAGGAGAGCAATTTAGTAAGGGTCCCGTGCTAAATTGTACAAAATGTACCTCGTGTGAAAGGACAACAATTTTTGTACTGTCCAGGGTCCCTTGTAAAATCTTGTCAAACATTGCTACATTTTGTCGGAGGTCCGGACCTACAACAAAATCTTCTGCATAGTGCACAATGGTTGTTAGTTTTTTTAGTTGTGCCATTTGAAAGCTTGCAAAATCAGTCATGCACGATGACAACAAACATTCAGTGCTCGTGGTAAAATTCGTAGCATGGGACCATGGTAATTTGTTTGTCGTACATGGGTTTTCGTGCCAGAAAACAGTGTTCAAATATTTGTGTCCAAAGCGGTTTCCTCTATTTTGGGGAAGGAGTACATGTTGCTTGTCTGACATAGAGAACATGGCAAAGGTGAAGGTGCCCCTGATAGCAGTCAGTAGGCCCACATTATACTATAAATAAAATACACTTCAATCTTGTCTACCTCTTGCAGGTTTTTGTTTCCTAAAATTTAAAACAGCATCTTAGGTTGTAGTTTTGGCTTATGCCTGTAATACAAATGATATTAGAGAATCTTTGAATGTTATGTATATTTGCAGATCCAAGCATCACTTCATGCCGTCCATGCAGTGATTTCTTACCCCAGGGTGTGGGAAAGGAAGGGTCAGGGAGAGGGTGGGGGAAAACAGACAGATTTGATAGAGTCAAAGTAGTATCACATCACTCCTGGGGAAACTCAGTCCGGTCCTTCCTTATGGAACTCACTACCCATCAATCTGAGAAAGGAGACTTCCTACCTCACATTCAAAAACGAACTCAAAACCCATCTCTTTCAATAAGTTGTTTTCACCTTCTTTTTCTTTGTATATGATTCTCAGATGTCAGTTTAGTTAAGGTCTTTTTCTGTGCCAGGAGTGTCACTGTGAAGGACATAGCACATTATTTTACTCCATTATTATTTTTTACTGTGGAGTTTATATCCTCATTAGAAAGGCGTGAAAGAGGATAAATAACAAATTATGAACAGAACTACAATCTTGGCAATTAACCAATAAACTGGTCATCCAAAATAATATAACAAGCGATTCATGACAAAACCTCTGGCAGGATATCTTGGCTCAACTTCCAAACCTGGGGAAAATGCTGCCAAGTGTGATCGTAATTTTAAGTAAGTACTCGTAAGTACTGCCAAGAGATCTTCCCAGCTTGATGACAAAAGTACAGTTGCTGAGTAATGGAAATCATCTACCTGAACATGTTGCATAGTAGGGTAATCCTCAGTTTCTGTAATTTGCAAACTTAAGAGTTTGATGAAGTTTGGTCCACTCACAGGGCTGAAAATGAAACCTGCTAGACCACTGGTTTGAGTCCAGTAATTTTTAGCATAGGTAAAGTAGCCTTTTCAATCAAACAAGTTCAGCAGTCTAGTGTCTTTCCAAACATGCTTTTTATGATCTACTAAGTTGTACTCTTCAAGTTTAATTGAGGCTTTTTAAAGTCCAAATCTCTACCCAAAACAATTGAAAAGCCCAATGAGTATTTTGATGATGGCGCCATGGAAGTTACCATAACACCTCTCGTTTTCATTGCTTGCTTAAGTCGAGTGGTGTCCTCAAATCACGATGGTTCCCCATGCCTTTTTTGTCCCCCATTGCCGCCCTGATGTCTGCTGATTCTAGTCCTGTGTCCATTTTAAGTATGTCGGTGTATAGGTAAGGGCAGGTCTTGCACCCTTCTTCCTCCCATGCTTACGGGGGTCCATAGAACGAGACTGGATACTGGCTCTTCTTTGCTCAGTGGCCATTGGATTACCCCCAAACACATGTTTTGCAATTCCCATGCAGGATTTCACCTTAATTTTTTATTTCTTTTATTTATTGATAACCAACAGTGGTTAACCGCCACTAACAGGTATCATCAATTAAAAAATAATAACAAAAGAAATAAGAAAGCACTGAAAACATTCAAAGAAATAAATACATAAATATTTAAGAAAACCATAAAAAGTAAAAAATATATAACAGCGTACAAGTTTTATATAATTAAAATAAATTTTTAAAAAATAAACATGTAAGTAATTCAATAGTATGCAAATCAACCTTTAAAAAGTACATGAAGATCAACATCAATAACCAGAAAAGGAAACCAGTTGAAGATCTTATGTATGTCTTCTTGCAACGAAATGCAATTCGTCGAAAAACTTTCATATCATCAGCAAACAATAGAGACTTATTAGTAATACACTGTGGTAGATCATCAATAAACAATTAATTAATTAATGACTTTGCACATTAATTGCTTACGCCCTTTCTGTGGTAACTTTTCTGTTGTGTCCTTCCTTCCAGAAACACGATAGAATATTATTTATGTTTTTGTGCTTGTTATCATCCACTGTGGCTTGTTTGCACCATCCTGTTCGTTGGAGACAACATTTTAACATCCGGTCATTGTACTTATTGTTTGCATCCAATGTGCAAAACCACAACCACGGGAAGTGATCGGGATTTAAGGCAGAAATTAGGGTCTTTTCCCAATAGGTTGAGGGGTCGGAAAATGAGGACGGTTGGCCATGGAGTGGTACTGGAACAAAGGTCATGAAAATAGTTTATTGCTTAAACAGGGATTTAGCTGCTCAAATCATAGTTAGAATTTGTGAGAATTTGTCAAAATCCTCTTCTAGCAGGCTAATTCATTGCTGCTTAAAAGGAGGTGTACCTTTGATTATTACACCAAAAATTAGTGACAATAAAATCTGACTTGGGTGAGAAGCACTGCAGCTGTTGATAATGTATAACATTTTGAGAAACGATTCCCTACTAAGGAATTTGGTTTGAGAGAAGGGGATTGGGGAAAAAAATTGTTCAATCTGAGGAAGGTTTAATGCAGAAACGTTTCTCAGATTGTGTATTCCAATTACGGGTTATTCTTCCTGCGTGGACGCTCCAGTTTTTCAGCGATATCTCAAAAACGCGACCACCATTTGAAATGAAACTTTCACAGGTTAGTTTTATTGTGTATATCTACATTCATGTAAGATTTAAAAAAATCAAATGGTTCAAAAAACCAAAGGTATACTTTGTTTTTAAGGCTTTCTAAAAGTAAATAAAAACAGCACATGTGGGCTCAAATTCAATTGCCATTCAAAACAAAAATCCAACTTTTCAAATGTCCAAATCTGTGAGTGAATTTTTTTCAATTCAAGCTAAAGTTGACAAATATTTGGGGTATTAATGAGGTTTGAAGTTGAGTTGCAAGTACAAGAGTGCAATCATTGGCAAAGGTGATGCATACTGTCCTCAACATTCTTCTGAAGAAAAAACATTGTTTTGAGTAATACAAATTGTCTGCTTGGGAAATAATTATCAAGTACTAAACCACAAGGGAAACTGACTGGGTATGGTTGAGTTCAATTTGTAGATGCAACAAACAAAAATGACTAGAAGAGGATTTGAACTTGCCCCCTCTGGATAAATATGCTGGTTCTCTACCAACTGCAGAGCTATCAAGCCCTAGTGTTGGCCGCCTCCTTGAATTTATTAAGTAGACTTGTTGTGCCTTGGTGCGGCCATGTTGTGTTTCTCCCATTCATCTTAATTCAACCAAAACAGAGGTTGGGAGGGCTAAATGGTCTGGTCACCTTTTAGTATCAGTATTCATCATGTCTTATGAACCCAGGGAAGAAGACAAAGATGGCAGTCCTAAGTGGCCAGTTTTCAATGTAAACCCTTTGATCCCTCCATGGTTGAGCCAGTCCACC
This sequence comes from Pisaster brevispinus, assembly GCA_023634235.1. Taxonomy (NCBI): domain Eukaryota; kingdom Metazoa; phylum Echinodermata; class Asteroidea; order Forcipulatida; family Asteriidae; genus Pisaster; species Pisaster brevispinus. The sequence goes on from JAMKCF010000025.1 coordinate 3,184,593, forward strand.
TGACAAGCCTTCTGGTACCTGTCAAAGAGGTCAGGTTAAGTTTAGGGAGTTACCTTATTGATGCCCACCCAGGCGCTACCACGAGGGGGGCCATTTTGTCATGAAAATACCTATATATTACAACTGACAACTGCCTGTCAAAAACTGGATCATCTAAATAGTACATGTCAAGCAAAATAGTATTATGCTTACCAGAATAAAGTTACCGTCCAAAAAACAACACATTCCACTTGTACCGTTTGTGGCTGGTTTCCGAGCAATTTTTGCTTAGCAGAAAATATCCAAGCAACATTTGCTGCTTAAGCACCAAGATGATATCGGGCTCTTGTATCCACATTGGTGCTCAAGGCATTTGCTGCAATCAAAATTCCCCCCACCTCCCCGGTTATCTCCTATTGAAAAGTTGCTGCATGAAAACCAGTACACTAACAGGTATTGACTTGTTGTCATAGCACACATAATACAACCAGAGAGGTAGAAATAGACCTCCACGATACAACCAGCCTGTGTACATTTTTGAATCAATTTCGGTGAGCGTGTGTTTGAGATAACACTTGATAGCGGTTTATGTTTTGTCAGGGATTTTGGGTTCACTTCATTCCAATCTGACCAATCAAGGGGAATGTTAAGGGTCAGTTTTCTTGCATGATGCATTTTAGATGGAAATTTTTCTCACGATAAATGGACCTTGCAAGTCTTGTGCGGTTTAGAACATTTTGGGGGCCACTTTGGTCGCATATACATTGCTTTATAACGCGTGAAGGAAACAAACTAGCGCACTTTAACGGGTCCCAGCATTTGTAAAAGCTAACCTTGCTGACTTTGGTCGCATATACATTGCTTTAACGTGTGAAGGAAACAAACTAGCGCACTTTAATGGGTCCCAGCATTTGTAAAAGCTAACCTTGCTGACTTTGGTCGCATATACATTGCTTTAACGCGTGAAGGAAACAAACTAGCGCACTTTAACGGGTCCCAGCGTTTGTAAAAGCTAACCTTGCTGACTTTGGTCGCATATACATTGCTTTAACGTGTGAAGGAAACAAACTAGCGCACTTTAATGGGTCCCAGCATTTGTAAAAGCTAACCTTGCTGACTTTGGTCGCATATACATTGCTTTAACGCGTGAAGGAAACAAACTAGCGCACTTTAACGGGTCCCAGCGTTTGTAAAAGCTAACCTTGCTGATTTTACAAATTGTTTACAAGTTTGCTTTTTCTTCTTTCTTTTTTTCGATCATAACCAATCATGAACGCTACATTAAAAAATTACCTATACATTGCAATTTAAATTTGTCATCATGCCGAACGGAAACCGTGTAATTTGTATTTTTAACAAGAGTCTGTTGTAGGGGAAAAAAACAGAGTGTATATTGTAACGAAGTCTGACAAACCAAACACACTGTGGCGATCGTTTTTGAAATTGGTTGTGTCATGCGTAATTGTAACATACAATGTTGCTAATCTGTGACTCAGTATGTTGAGTTCAAAGCCAGTCTAGTTCATTCTCGTGACCTGGGTTGACATCGGTGCGGTGATGAACTAAGAGTCAAACGAGGTTGTTATTTGAAAGTAGTGAAACCTGTTGGTACGACTTTACATCACGCGCATCTGCTGCACATGCAAAGTTTTGTTTACTTCCGGCTTTAAAGCTGGTCAATAGTTTCATCGTTCAAATGCATTTTTTTTTGAATGACACAGGATTATCATTCTAACAAGACCCTGAGTGAATGTGAAAGCCCAATAAATGTATTTCAATTCATGAATCCTTTTAGACTAACTAGCTCAATGCCTTTCCTATTGGCTTCTGGTCGACGGTCATTGGAGCCAGTTTGTGTGAAGTGGTCATGGCTTATACAGAGCTGTCAACTCTCCCTGATTCTGCCGAACGCTTCCTGAAAATGAACCAATCTTTTTATGTTCTGATGAACAATCTCTCTGGTTATGGAAACTTTTTCCCTATTAATATGTTGGGAAGGTAGTGCATTCTGCACTACCAGCCAGGCTCCTAGTGGATGATACCCATGCTTACATCTTTACACGCTGGTTAGGGGGTAACCCTGTTTCAGAAAAGGAGTAGGTGGCAATGTGCTCCTGGTGTCAGTTTGTGTGGGTTGACAGCCCAAATCAGTTTAGCCCTCACCTTGAAATAGTCATCCAGCCTTGTGATGTTAGGCGACATCTCATAAAAAATATATTATATAAAAATGTTGAATGTAAATCTAAATGTCTCTGTGATTGCAAGATGCAAATGTTGGCAGCTCTGGCTTCTGGATTGGAGCCATCAGTTTGTGTGAAGTGGGCATGATGGCTTATAATTATTCCTTCCTCTATGATTATACAAACTGGGTGTTGAACAACAAGTGTTGATTGATCTTCTAATTGATACATTCCTGACTGTATACCCAATAACTCCCCTCATAATTTCTCACTCTACATTTGTCAAAATTTCCTGTACAGCAGCTTTACATGTATTTAAAGAATGGCTTTTTACTGTATTTTTGTTATACCTTTTATAGGGACAGGGTGATAAACTGAAAACAACATTTTGCCCGCTTCTCAGTTTTGTTTTGTTTTTAACACTTCCAAACTTGTTTTTGTGTGCATATATTTGTGGTGTCGTAGCTGAGCAGTTAAGAGCACCGGACTCAAGCTCTGGTGTGTCTGATCAACAGAGTATGGGTTCGAGTCCTGGTCATGGCACTTGTGTCCCTGAGCAAGATATTTTACTATAATTGCTTTGACCTTTGGATGGGACATTAAGCCATAGGTCCCGTGTACTGGCATTGGTAAAAGAACCCAGTTAACACTTATCGTGGAAGAGTAGGGTTTAACCCCGGTGTTTCTGGTTCAGCAAGCACCCTTGTTTACAGGTTTCCTCAGGCTTTCGAGCTATACAGTGATTAAGTTCTTTTATAATAATAATAATAATAATGGCTTCTTATATAGCACTCATATCCGTCACTCAGTGACGCTCAAGGCGCTTCAACATTAATTTCCTGCAAGGTATGTGGGGCTTCGTTTGAAGTATGAGACCTACTCCTTTACATAGCACCATGTAATGGTTTACAAGGTGCTGTGGCGCAATATGAGGCATCCTTGGTTTTATTACCAGAAATATATAATAATAATAATAATAATAATAGCAGTATGAGTTAGTGAGCAAAACAATGTCTGTTCAAACTCAAAAAGGGAAACAGCATCTTGCAAAATGTTCACTCTCATCAGCAACTTTCAGGTATTTTCCTCAGCTAATGCAGGTCATCATTTTGTGTGTCTAACACAGGTCACTAATAAAAAAAGAAACTTAGTCCACCTTGACTTTGACGACACAAACAAAATTCAAGAAATCGTTTACATTTTTCAGAGTAACAAGGTTTAATAAAATCGGTTTGACCTCAATAATAACAAACGTCAGAAATGTCATTGAGCAGTTTCGGAATGGTATTTCTTCAACTGTGCCTTGGTTGAAAAAAACAACCACTCCTAAACGGGAATGCCGAAAAAAAACAAAGAAATAAAGACGGAAGCAAATTAATCCAAAAATGTGTTTACCTGTTTGTGAAAAATGGGATTTAATTTGGTGAGCTATACTAGTCGGTCCTCGCTACTACTGTGTAGACTGGTGGAGTTGTGGCATGTGGAGTATTTATCAGCAAGCCGCCACTCTTATGGCCTCCTCAGAAGCGGATGAGCCCAGGGGTCCGTAAAAATAACAATCTTATCAAAGCAGGGGAGAGATATCCAAGGGTTGAAGTATTTCCCTGACAAATGGAATTGTTGGGAGAGTTTTTTGGTTTTTTTTGTTGGGTTTTTGCTGGGAAAGTTTTTGTTTACTTGTTTGCGGATGCTTGGTAGAACCGCGGGGGTCCTCTGAAAGAGAAATAACAAATTTGTTATCTGTGTACAGGTTTTTTTATGGATAAGGAATTTTTTGAGAGATTTTTTTGTTGTTTTTGTTTTGAGGATGGTTGTCTAAACTTGATAAGCCTGGGTCGGTTAGGAATATTAAAACAACACATCCTGTCAACGAAAACAAATAATTCTTTGAAAAATGATAAGTAAAGATTAGGAAGTTCATGTTTTCATGGATGGCCAGATGAAAATTTGTGAACCTTGGGGTGGTAAACAACAAGTATAAAATGTTACAGAAAGAAAGAAATATCTGCATTCATCAAGGAAAAAGAAGATTTTCTGATAAAGGTGGGACTTAAAACCTTATTTCGTGTGTGTTGTGTAATGCATTTAAAAGAACCCAGTTCACGTATCGTTAAGAGAAGGGATTTCGCCCCGGTGTTTTCTGATATGGTTTGCTGCTTTTTGTGCCACAGCACCTTGTAAACTATTACATGGTGCTATGTAAATAAATGGGTCTTATAATTTTAACAAAGCTCCAGATACCTTTTAGAAAGAAAAAAAATGAGTGCTTTGAGACATCATTATCAGGTTATTGTTTTTAAAGGGAGCGTATACCTTTGGTAATTATTCCCAAAATTAATGACCATAAAAACTTACCTGGTAAAGAGCACTGGAGAAATGTTGATGTTATAAAGCATTGTTTGAAACGACCCCCTTTGAAGTAATGCGGTTTTAGAGAAAGAGGTAAGTTTTCACCCACAAATCTGAATCTGAGGAATGCTTCAGGCATGAAGCATACAGGCATCTGAAAGCACACTAATCTATGCGACAAGGGTGTTTATTTATTTTCGTTATTTTCTTGCAACTTTGATGAACAGTTGAGCTCAGATTTTCACAGGTTTGTTAATTTAAGCATTATGTTAGGATACACCAAGTGAAGATACTGGTCTTTCAAAATTACCAAAAGTATACCCTGCCTTATAGGGTTAGAAAAAAAGGTTAAATTTGAGTTTGCATGGATGGCCATCTAAAGTTTTTGGGGTTGGTAAACACAAAGATTGACAGATATTAGGGAGAGAACGTTTCCCCAAGAAAAAAACGGTTGAGGCCAAATTTTGGGAGAGTTTGTGAATGTAAGTGCATGGATGATCATCATTGCTGTTGAAGGTTAGGGTCTCTTTTAATGAGTCCAATACTCACAAATTGAAAGGTCAAGAGAGTTTTGATAGAATTACTGTTTATTTGTTTACGGCTGATCGTCATGGGCATACCTCCTTAGCAAGGGGCCTGTCATGATGAATCAAAACCCGCAAAACTGCCATGGATGAAGGCAGCGTAATGACGACATTAAGAGTTATAAACAGGATTTATCAAATGGCTGGAGAGACCTTGGAGTTGTTATCAGGCAGGAGGGGGAGAAGATATTGACCAGGAAGAGGGCACCATCAATTATATCGCCTGTCAGCAATTGACGTCACTGTGTCGCAACGGGAAGACATCCTTTTTGACAAGCGGGGGATTTAGGTGCTTTTTTGAGGAGTATGAGTCTTGGCAAGGATACGTTGAGTTGCATAAATGTCGCATTTCTTCCTCCCACAGGGATTTTTGCGTTCGCTCTCATGGTTTGTAGTTTTTTGTGGGATTTTTGGTTTTGGTTCTCTCTCATGGTTTGTAGTTTTTTTGTGGGAATTTTGGTTTTGGTTCTCTCTCATGGTTTGTAGTTTTTTGTGGGATTTTTGGTTTTGGTTCTCTCTCATGGTTTGTAGTTTTTTGTGGGATTTTTGGTTTTGGTTCTCTCTCATGGTTTGTAGTTTTTTTGTGGGAATTTTGGTTTTGGTTCTCTCTCATGGTTTGTAGTTTTTTGTGGGATTTTTGGTTTTGGTTCTCTCTCATGGTTTGTAGTTTTTTTGTGGGAATTTTGGTTTTGGTTCTCTCTCATGGTTTGTAGTTTTTTGTGGGATTTTTGGTTTTGGTTTTCTCTCATGGTTTGTAGTTTTTTGTGGGATTTTTGGTTTTGGCTCTCTCTCATGGTTTGTAATTTTTAAAGAATTGTTTAGGATCTTGGCTCAGCACCTTAGTCAAAAGTATTGTTGTAAAACAATAAATATGTACATACTTTGGTGAAATCTTGAGATGAAGTTTTTGGTTTGCTCTCATTGTTTGTAGTTTTTTAAGAAGCTTTTGTGGGATCTTTTCATGTCACAGTGGCTTATAGTGAAGGTACTTTCGAGTCGTAAAACGACATCTTGAGGTTTTTTTGGTTCTCTTTCATTGTTTGTAGTTGTTAAGAGGATTTTCATGAGATCTTGGCACCGGGTCACAGTAGATGTACAACACTGTACATATCTCAGTTAGATTTTAAGCTGTTTTGGTTTGCTCTCGTGGTTTTTGTGGAGGTTCAAAAAAGCTTTTGTGAGATTTTGAGATATTTTATCAAGTGATGGTCTCTTTGGGTTTTGTTTTTTTCTAATCTGTTGAATCTGGTTAACTCTTTGTAGCAGTTGCAGCTGTACTTTATCAAGCGAACAGGTTGAAATATTTGCAATGGTAGTAAAAGTGGCAATTTTGAAAGTTTTTTTTTCTTTATTCCTTATTCCTTTTTGTTTTGTGCCACTTTTACCAGTTCTCTTATTTGTCTTTATTGCCTCGTTATTGCAATTTTTGTTATTTATAGTTTTAACAAAATCTTGCCCTTATTTATTTATTTTTGTGCATGTTAATTTTTCTTCATATATTTGTAACTAGTTAGGATAGTCGAGCCACTTATGTGGCCTCCAACAACGTGATTTTTAATAACAGAATAAATAAATTGATAAACATTTTTGCGCAACTAAGACACAGCAATCTGAAGAACTTTTGACCATTTAGCAATGACAGAGTCCAGCAAGTCATAACCCTCCACCCCCCCCTCCCTGATGGAACGTCTCCATATCAACCCTCCTGCCACTCACAGCAAGACGTCCGACACACCGATAAACAAACAAGCACGTCCTTCATCTCCTGTCCATCAGGCAGAACGCTCCTTGCAGCAAAACGATCCTGACATTCCCCACTGTGTAATAGCTTGGAGCGTGTTTAACCGTCAGACGTCAATGACATTGTTATTTTTTTCCCACTACTGTATTTTTAGTTGGATATTTATACTCTCGTTTGATGCTGGATCGGAGTACTGTCCACACGCATACTATTCACAGTTTGAAACTCCGACCTTTGAAAAACAAATGCTGCTTGTAAACATGACAAAAATATGTCTATTAACTTTAATTGAGTACCAAAAAAACCCGGACATATTTCTACAGGGTGACTGGGGTAAAAATAGAAATATGGAAATATTTGGGGCCAATTTTGGCCTCACCAAGGGAGGGTGGAATCTTGTTTTGGAGCAATGCGGGGGGAACCAGTGTGGTTGAAATTTTGCAATGTCAGGAACTGAATGATTCTTGGGGTGAGTGACTGGAGAGGTAAGGGGCTATTTCAGTAATGGCAAGAAATAGCTAAGTCTACATTCTGGAGTGAGTTTGTTTTTAACCTGATGTTGCTATTCTCTGCCGCTGGAAGGGGAGAGTTTGTAGTTACCCAAAGTAAGAGCATGCTGGGCCCCAGATTTCTTTTCTAACCCTTGAAATAGCTACTTTTATAAATCTAAAACTTTTCCAATTTAAACTAATTTTCCAACTATAGTCATGAATACCGGGATGCTAGTTGGGCCCAAGTTTGTAAGCACAAAAATTGCTTTGCACTGGAAAAGTTGCTTTGCAGGAATAATATATATAATAATAATTTATTCATTTATATAGGGCAAATTCCAATAGAATTTTGTTCAAATGCGCTGAACAATAAAATATTAATAATAAAAATTTTAAAAACAAGAAAATACACTATAAAAATATTCCCATTACGCACTATTACACACATTAAAATGAATAAAGGTAACAGCAATACAATTACTTTAAAAATGAACCCCCAAAAATTACAATAAAAATTACCACAATCAAAAGAAGATTGAAAACAGTGGCATAACCAGAAGGGGGCAGGAGCCCCCCCCCCCCCCACCCATGCGCCCACCCCCCCCCCCCTGAATGAGATTGAAAAAAGGCAGAAATGAATGCCTCAATATATTAAACATTTCTACAGGGTGACTGGGATATTAATAGAAAATGTGGGGTAAAAATCTGGCACGGCAAGAAGAAAAATTGAACCGAAAAAGCGATTGATAATGCAAGGAAAGTTTAATAGTTCGACTTGGCTTTTGCATACGTTCTTCAAAGACAAAGGTCTTCTCGGTATTAAACATTTTTAACAATAACAATGGTAGTTTTTTGTCAAATTACTTAGAAACGCAATGCCAGCTTTGGGGCCGAAAGATGCACAAACTTTGGGCGTTTAGCAGATACACACGCTTGGGATGCAATAACTTTCTAGAACAGGATAAGAAAGACCTGGAGAAACGGCTCGGCATTATCAGCATCCTATCTTCACCCTGTAAATATATCCGAAACTAAGTTGAGTCACATTGCTAGCACCTCTGATGATAGTTTCTGTGTTGCGTGTGGATGCTCACTTATCATTATTATTACCGTCTTCGTCGAAAATGGATGTCCTACAGTTGGCGTTAAATTGATAAATTGTTCCTCCAGGAAAACAATTTGTAGTCCCAAAAAAAGTATTTAACATCCAAATAATTATAATTGTCAGATGGTAACTCTAGATTAATTCCATGTGAAAGACAGTTGTAATGGAGTGGAACGAAAGATTGGTTATTGACTAGAAGTGGAATGAGGAATAAGTATTTGTGAAGTGGATTGAGAAATTGTTGTTCAAGAAGTGGAGTGAGGAATTAGTATTCGTGGAGTGCAGTGAGGAATTAGTATTCATGAAGTGGAGTGAGGAATTACTATTCATGAAGTGAAGTGAGGAATTAGTATTCGTGGAGTGCAGTGAGGAATTAGTATTCATGTAGTGGAGTGAGGAATTATTATTCGTTGAGTGCAGTGAGGAATTAGTATTCATGAAGTGGAGTGAGGAATTAGTATTCATGAAGTGGAGTGAGGAATTAGTATTCATGTAGTGGAGTGAGGAATTATTATTCATGGAGTGCAGTGAGGAATTAGTATTCATGAATTGGAGTGAGGAATTATTATTCATTAAGTGAAATGAGGAATTATTTTATTCATGAAGTGGAGTGAGGAGTTATTATTGAAGTGGAGTGAGGAGTTATTATTTATGAAGTGGAGTGAGGAATTATTATTCATGTAGTGGAGTGAGGAATTATTTTATTCATGAAGTGGAGTGAGGAGTTATTATTGAAGTGGAGTGAGGAATTATTATTCATGAAGTGGAGTGAGGAATTATTATTCATGTAGTGGAGTGAGGAATTATTTTATTCATGAAGTGGAGTGAGGAGTTACTATTGAAGTGGAGTGAGGAATTATTATTCATGAAGTGGAGTGAGGAATTATTATTCATGTAGTGGAGTGAGGAATTATTTTATTCATGAAGTGGAGTGAGGAGTTACTATTGAAGTGGAGTGAGGAATTATTATTCATGAAGTGGAGTGAGGAATTATTTTATTCATGAAGTGGAGTGAGGAGTTTAATGGAATAGAGATCTGGGAGTTATAGACCCATTGTATAGCCTGCCATCGATTAAGTCAAAAAATGGAAATGTGAAAGAGCATATATGCGCCACGCACAACTCTCAACCAATGATAGGTCTTCCTTTGGCCTCAGTGAGGGTGCTGTTTGAGCTTTTGAGGTCATATGCTAGGCTGATATTATTCATAAAGTGCATTAAAGAGTTAATTATTCATACATTTAAATGAGAATTATTATTCTACGTTTACTTGGATTCAAAATTCAAAACGGAAGCAATTCTATTAAAAAATAATCATGAAGATCATCATGCATTAGGGCTAGATAGCTCAGATGGCTAATCTGGAGGTTGGGGGGTTCAAAATTCTGCTCTAGTTAATTTGTCAAACTCAAAATGAGTTAAAAATTTACCCAGTCAGTTTCCCTTGATGTTTATTATACGATAATAAAAAAAAACCACCAGAACAAATATTATTCTGGAGGCGAGAGGGGGTGGGCCTGGAGTTGAGTTGAAGGCTTGACGGTTCCACCTTTAATGAATTTGTACAAACTCACTTTTTGTAGCCTCCACATCTGGCCCAATTTCATAGAACTGATCAGGCACAAAAAGTAGCTGAGCGATAACAAAAAAAATAATGCTGACCAGAACAAGGTAACCAGCCAAAATAACATTTAACATGTACCATATTACATGTGACTGGTACCCTGCTCATTTTTGCATATAGCAGGAAATTGTTGAACGATATTTTCTGCCTCAGCAGCTCTATGAAATTTGGCTCTGCCCACATGTCCCCGAAGTAAAAAAAACTCTACAAGAGACTTCCATTGGTAGTCAGAGCTCAATTAAAAGCTGCATGATTTGAAAGAGGAAGGATTCGGGCTGGCAAGGGGAAGTTCATGTGGGTTCCAACAAAATAGGAAATAAGTAAATTTTTAAAAATCATCTACTTGTCCCCCTTTAACCCCACTTCCTTCTAAGAAACTTCCACATTTTGTTTGTGTGTTACTGCAGGTGTGAGGAAGATCATAGAGCTTGCCTCTGTGCCATCACCTGACGACCATCAGCAACCACCAGCCCTTCAATCGCTAGCTGTTCACTTCACTCACACGGGCTCCGTGAGCCTGCTGGGGATTACCGCCCTAAACCCAGACTGGTGGGTACGGGAGATTAACTTGTCAAGTGGAACTCAGGTTGGTGCCACTACTGATCATAACTTCTCCCACCTTTATAGCATGCAGGAAATCTCTGGCGCTGTCAGTTGTCCGTCAGGTCCCTTTCCCCCACCCCTCCACATTGCACAGTATTGCCGATCAATCGTATCGAGACATTTGAGCATGTGTAATTAACAGGTGGGTTTGTTTTTGATCTGTATATGTTTTGTGGGCGATAAGTCAGCTTCAACATACTAATCCATTTGTAACCATACACCAGGGTGCTTGGCAGATTTTCTGGAACGGAAGCTTGGTTCTCGTTGATTTTAGTCAATTTCCAGGTAGAGTTTGCAAGTTGGACTATCACTTTTTGCCCTAGTTTTGATTTTCTCAGTTTATCCAAGCTCTGAAAGCAACATTCACCTCATAAATCAAAGAAAAAAATAAATATTAAGTATTTAAATACTCACCTAGTTAAAACATGTATTTCTTTATTTATTTTAAATCTTTGGACATGAAATGAATAAAAGTTGGGGCTATCAAGGAAAGACAAAAGTTTAAAAACTGTTATAAAAAAGATGTGTACAACTAGACCTCTGTCAACAATGGAAATATAATTAAATTGATCATGAATTGCTTTGCACATAAACAACAGGTTTTTAAAATGACACAAATTGTAAAACAGTAAAACAAAACAGTTTATTCAAATAACCTACTTATTTTCTCTTGAAATAACCTTGAGGTTTTTGAGAAAATGACAACCGAGTCTGGCCACTTCCAAAAGCTGTATTGTAAATTAACTTTTTACGAGTAAAGCTTGTTTGAGCATTCTCACAAAAATGTAGTGCAATTTTTGAAGAAAGTTTCACGAGTTAGTTTCATGATGGCCATTGTTTCTTGAAGATTGACAGAGGATGTGTTCAAGTGGTGTTCCGGCCCTTTTTATTCCACCACAACAGAAGGGAAATCCCATTAGAAAGAGAAGATCCCAATGTCTGTAGGACTATTTCATGTGGCACCAAGGTAAAGACGGAGGACATGTAGGAAATTGAGTGATTACCGCCCCGCCCCCTGGTTCATCAGCCGACGACATGAGTGTAGAGTTAGAATAAAATGTTGCTATGTGCACCTCTGTAGGCACTTTTTTGAAAAAACCATTGTTTTGGCTTGGGCTCTATCCACCTGTTTGAAGCCCGGTACGGAAAGCACACGTTTTCAAAACACTGACAGAGTGTTACCTAAAGGCTTGCGTTTCAAAAAGGGCCGTAGTTGTACACCTGCAAATACTGCCTGTATGGTGCAGCTCTATCCCCGTCTTGTTCCCTTTATACCAACGGTTCTATAGCGCTGCAGGTGCCACATGGGCAACTCAGGAGCAAGCTCGGGTGGGCGACTAGAGTGACTAGAGTGACTAGACTTACCCGAAACAATAGAGCACAGGGAGATTGATTAGATCGACCATGCGCTGGAGCATGGTCGATCTAGTCAATTCGAGAGCTACGTCCCACAGTCTAGTCACTCTAGTCGCCCACCCGAATTTGCTCCAGGCTGTATGTGAAGTATGCACTGGGCACCATTTCAGTAAGCAACTATTTTGATGCCACAATAGACCAGTACAGACAAACCATTGCTATCAATGATATAACAAAACATTTGCTTATCGTAATGGCGCCCATGCAGTACTTCACATTCTGACAGTAAATTGAGCTCCAGTTGGCCATCTTGTGCGTTGCGGCGCTATCTGATCTTTGCTTTATACCCAGTGACAAGGTGAGTTTATATTCTCATATTATATAGAGGTATCAGACTATTTTTTTCTCCCAGCCTCGGTTTGGTTACGTTGGCTTGAATAGGAGAGGACCAAGATGGCCGCACAAGAAGATTCCCATCATTGACAGCTGGTTTTTTTGGTCAGTTGACTTTGGTGTCTTGTTTAAGAGCTGCCTGGTATATATTTTTGTTGTTTTTGGGTTGTTTTTTTTTTTGGGGGGGGCAGTTTTAGGCCCAACCTGCTCTTGTTAAACCTCAAAATAAAACTGCCTTTCACAACCCTTTTTCTTATTTAGCTCTCAAGTATAGCCGTGAACAGCGCCCTCTCTGTTCAGCTCATGACAGGTGCCAAGGTGATACTTTATGAAGTCATCTCAACTGTGGAGAGTTTTCTGCCACCACAGCGGACTCTAACTCAGCAAGTGGCCGCTGGGAAGCAACTGAACCAAAGGTATATAGTTTTGGGAGTCTCAATAATGTCATGTTGCGGTAAGGGTTGGGGGCGAAGGAGGGAGCTGCGGCTGGAGAGGGGTAGGGCCAGGTAGGATAGGGTTCAATTTGGCAGGTGAGGCCAACTCGGGGTAAGGTCAGTGCTGGTGTGATGGCATTTTAAAGCTAGGTATGATGGCAGATGAAATGTTAAATTATGTTTTATACAATATTACAAGAAATAATTGCATTGGGATAAATAATATTATTAGGGTTTTTCACTTAAGGCCGATGTGTGATAAGCAGTGTAAACAAAAAAAGAATACCAATCAGGGTTCTAGTCTATCCTAATTGGGATAGTTTGTCGTTGGTATCCAAGGGCATACCAATTAGGAATCATTGGAATTGCGACCTCATTAGGAGAAAAGTCTTCCAATCAGGGTTTTGTTTTTTTCCAATTGGAACACTTTGCCTTTGGTATCCATGGGCTGCCCCCAAAAAACTGGGAATCATTGATATCCTCATTGAGAGAAAAGAATTCCAATCAGGGTTAGCCAGTCTATCCTGATTGGGATAGTTTGTCTTGGACATCCAAGGGTTTCCCAATTGAGATTTCATTGATATCCTCATTGAGAGAAAAGAATTCCAATCAGGGTTAGCCAGTCTATCCTGATTGGGATAGTTTGTCTTGGATATCCAAGGGTTTCCCAATTGAGATTCATTTATATCATCATTAAGAGAAAAGGATTCCAATCAGGGTTAGCCAGTCTATCCCAATTGGGATAGTTTGTCTTTGATATCCAAGGGTTTCCCAATTGAGATTCATTGATATCATCATTAAGAGAAAAGGAATACAATCAGGGTTAGCCAGTCTATCCCAAATGGGGGAGTTTTCCTTTGGTTATCCATGAGCTGCCCAACTAGGAATCATTGACATCTGTCTTCCGGGAGAGAAAGGGATTCAAATCAGGGTTCAAGTCTATCCCAATTTGGATAGTTTGCCTTTGGTATTCAAGGATTGCCCAATTGATACATTGAAACCCTCATTGGGATAAAAGGACTCAATCAGGATAAAAGTATTACATTCGGGATAATTTGGTTGACAGAAAAATGGGGGGACACATGACCCCCACTCTCCTCCAATCAATCCCCTCCCTGTGGATATCTCAATGAATCAAGACTACCTCTGACTAAAGCCTCCCCACAGCTGACTCACATCTCCCCCAACTAGAGGTCAGCTATAATTAGCCTCTAATATTATCTAAATATTCACATGTTCTGTTGTCCGTTCATCTCCTACACAAATCCCCGAGAGAGTAGATCAGAAACTCTAAATCAATACACCTCTCCCCCTTTTTCCACCTCCTGACTCTATTACTGAGAAAAAAAACCACGGTTGATTCATATCCACAACAAATCTAGCTCCCGGGGGAAGTTTAATTTGTGGTGACAGAGCCTTGTCTGCTTGCCAATTGTACATGGAACACTTGTATTAGCTTGATGATGAGGATGATGCGATCACCCTCTAAAAATAGAGCATGATGTCACGGCTAAAAATAACCTCCAGTGACTTACTGTGAGGGTGGGGGAGGGGGGTTTGTTTAAGTGAGCGAGCTCTTTATATCTTGGGCCTGTCAACCTGATGAATGTCTTTATATGAGTTTGAATCTGCTCCTGTCTATTCCAGGGCTGGGCTCCATTTGGTGGAGCTGCTTAGCTGGGCCACATTTTGTGGAGCTGCTTAGCTGGGCCACATTTTGTGGAGCTGCTTAGCTGGGCCCCATTTCGTGGAACTGCTCAGCTGGGCCCCATTTCGTGGAACTGCTTAAGCACAAACAAACAAAATTATGTAAAGCCAAAGCGCCATGTCCTGCATGGTATCCTGCTCATTTTTGTTTAGAATGAAATTTTCAGCAATATTTTCTGCTGGAGCAACTCTGTGAAATTATCCCCTTGCTACAGCAGGTCAATTATTTAATTGACGTTGTTATGATGGAGGCTTCTAAGCAAGGAGAATTTGCTTCAAAACAGGGGCGTAACGAGAGGGGCAGGAGCCTCTTGCTCAGAACCCTTGGCCCCCACCCCCCTTTCCCCAACCTAAAAAAATAAAATAAAAGTAAATAAATCAATCAATCAATCAAATAAAAATAATAATAATTAATCAATAATAATAATAATAATAATAATAACAATAAATGAATAAATTAATTCGATTATTTTTTTTTATTTTTTATGCACAAATGAATGGATTGATAGGATGTCAGACAACTCGTCCGTCGGACAACTCGACGGGTCAGACAACTCGACTGGTCAGACAATTTGAATTAGGGCCAGGCCATATGGGCGGTTTGTTTAAATGTGTATAGTCCTATTTTGAATTTGAATTTATTTATCTCTTTCATACACTTTTTTTTTTCTGGTGTTGTGCCCAAAAATGACTACCCCGGCCGCACGCACACAAGGCCGCCTATGGGAATTTAGCAAGAGAAGTCAGTGGCACTCTCCAGGCCGTACATTATCCGGCCCAAGAGAAGGCCAAAGGAATACTTGTCTGAAGTTCACACAACAAAACCATTGTCATTGATGTCAATAAGGGAGATCAGTCATTCACCTGTCGGCTTCACCCGTCGACTTCTCTTGGCACTCCATGGAGTTGTCTCTCTGACATCTTGTCAAGCTGTCGAGTTGTCTGACCAGTTGAGTTGTTTGACCCGTCCAGTTGTCAGACTGTCGACTTATCTGACGGATGAGTTGTCTGAACTCCTTTGATACATGAAATATCCCCCAATATCTTTGCCCCCACTTGTCTGTGCACGTTTTTAAAAATTTTATATCACCCCCCCCCCCCTTTTCAAGTAAAACAAAGTGGTCATAAGAAACCTGATAACTAAGAAAAAAAGCGTCAATAATTCTTTACAAATTGGGGGAGTGGCAGAGGGATTAAGGAGTCAAAGCTGGTCATCTGCAGTGTCTGTCCATTACCGAATTTAATCTCTGGCAAAGAAAAGCTGCTCCGCCGCTGGTCATTACGTCAACCCAGAGTTCACCCTCACCCTCAATAAAGTTTCACTGAACCAAACCCAGACACCTGCAGCCATAGGTGGACCCTAGTGGATTGTCATGGGTGATTTTCACTCACAATTACACCCCAGTGAGTATGCATCATGAAAACCCGGAGGTAAAAAAAAACAACAGGGTGAACACCCACCCAGAGCCCCCCACCCCTTCCTCCTCCCCCAGTGCCACTCAATCTTCGCAAGAAGAAAATACCTGTACATTAAAAAAAAAAACTTCAAACAAAGTTCATAGTACTATTAAAGTTTTGTTTGACTAAGCTCTGCAGTGAAACCAGTCCCAAGGTATCTCCTTTGGTGCTTGATTTGTGGCATGGTGCACCCCCCCCCCACTCCTATGTATGTTCATCGTGTTCTGGTAATTTCAAACATTCTTTAGAGGATTTTAGGGTGGGGTACTTCTGTACACGAGGAAAAGAGTGTGTTAAAGTATGGGAACATCTGGGGCACACCTTCTTCCACATATTGGGCATGGTATAAGGTATTAAGATTGAGGTCCAAATTCATAGCAGCTTGCCACAGAATGTCTGGCCCCATAAGGAACTTAACTCCAGGGTAAAGTAGCACCATTACATTGGGCCCTGAGAAGGTGCTTGTTTCCATTTGTATTTTCACTCAGGTGTAAGTCTGTGTCATGCCCTAGATAGCCCCTTCCAACTCGCCCCATTTCCCCCCATCTCCCTTATCCAAAAAGTAGTCTTGTGTTTCAACCCAAAAGTTCATATCAATGAATGAGATGGAGGTGGTTTTTCACTTGACCGAGGATCTCTTAGGTTCCATTTGTTCTTAAAAATAACCTGCTTCCCAGGCTGTATCGTAAACCTGGGTGTGCTCCCTGGCTACACGGCAGTTACAGGTTGACTGTCTTCTGATTGGCACCCCGAACAAAGATATTAACAAAATAGGGAGACCGCCAACATTAAGGCTAGATAGCTCAGTTGGTAGAATACTGGCACATTAATCTGGAGCTCGCAGGTTCCAATGCCCCTCTAGTCAATCGTTCTTTGTCCAACCCAAATTTACTTAAGTATGCAGTTCTTATGTAGCACTTTATCACACTCGAAGTGTCTCGAAGTGCTCGGTGGTTTTGCGAAGAAAATAACTTTAAAAAGATGTTAAAAAAAAAATGTTTTTGATCAGTGCAAATAGCGCATTTTCCTTTCAACTGTTGGCAACAGCTACCCTGCAGTTGAGTAGTGTAACTTGGTATCGTTAAGCTCAGAGGGATTTATTAAGAATGAGTAAAGCTGATCATTGCAAACCAACCATCATTATCACCAGGGCCCAGTTTCATAGAGCTGCTTCAGCAGAAAATATTGCTTAACACTTTTGTACTAAGCGGAAATAAGCAGGATGCCAGTCACAAATTATACATGTGGCGTGGTAGTTTGGCCGGCAACCTTATTCTTGTTAACTTTGTTGTGCTTAGCTACTTTTTGTGCTTAAGCAGCTCTATGAAATTGGGCCCAGACTGTGTCCATCCACTCATAAGGCATTCTCATCATTTTTTACAAATATTTTTCAATCAGATGTAGGCAATCGTTTGTCTTATCCATGATTTGTTTCTTCTACTTCATCAGGGGTATCGGTAGGGCAATAATCACAGATGCCGTGCCTGAGTTCCTGGTACCTGGCTATTCCATCGCTGTGGCCAGAGCGATCGTCTTTACTAAGTTTGAAGAGGAAACATGGCGTGACAGGCCAGAATTCAAGAACACTGTTGGTAAGTGACAAGTCGATGAAAGTGGACTACTCTTGTAAGACATGCATGATCTTCTTCCTACTTTAATCTGGTTTCCGATTTTTGTTTCCCTCAGAAAATCAGTAAAAAATGTTATTAAACAGCCTGAAAAGTCTATACAATCCTATGCAATATGTACATGTCGGCCAGCCCTTGTCTTGTTCCTTTTTTTTCTTCTTTTTTTTTTCCCTAAGGGTCAAATATCATGTCTATGTAAGAGCATACTCTCACAGAGACATTCACAGCAAAATGCTTAGTTTTTTCCACCACTGTTCATAGTTTCACAACTTTTAAGAAATATTCACTGAGTTACTGGAAACTCCAACATATTATTTCCTTATTATTTCTCTTGTTTTTTTTGGGTTTTTTCTTTTCGCTAAAGCGGAAATATGAAATGACACATTGGTTTAAATCTCTGCGTTTGTACAGAAATCGTGCGGTATAATGGAGCCACTGTCTGGTTAATTCTGCAAATTGAAGAAGGTAAGGGAGGCTTTTTTCCTCTGCTTGGCATAAAGGACCTCACCCATCATTATCCTACCATAACCACAACCATCTTAAGTACCACACCCTTCCCATGTTTAAGATTCACCATGCCCACTGCACTAGTATGGAGAGCACCATTAATCCATGGCAGGCTCACCAAGTCCGTCCTCAAATGATTTATTAAAGGCAACGTGAGCAATTCCTTAAACCGTACTACCAGGGGATGCGGTTGGCTGCATGGTGAACTCGCTTGAGACATCTTCTCAGACATTTTTTTACCCTCTTGTTGACAGACGGCCCCGGTTGGCACTGTGGAGACGTGGGGAAGACCCTTGCCATGCCCTATGCCTCCAGCATCCTGATACTATCGTGTCATAACCACACCCACTCCAAGGGCCTCGCCCTCCTCTCCAATATGATGAAACATTTCTACCCGGCCAAGAGTTGGAGTCTCTTTGACTTGCGTCCTTACCGCAACCATGCTGATGTTATCAATCAGGTAAACAAAGGAACTTGCTGCTTCATACTGCTTTCCAACCGAAATATCCTGTGAGGCAAGACGTAGTACTGGCCTCACATTTTGACCCTAGCAAACTATTCTGCATCTCCTGGCTGCTCTCTGCTTCTTTCATTTTACTCCACATAACTTTTCTTCCTGACAGTGTTCTCCCTTAAAACACCTGCCAATCAGAATTCTCTCCAAGTGGTGGAACTGGCTAACTCATGGTTGAAAATCATCACTTTTTATCATAAAATAATGTATGGACCAGTGAAAAGCAGACTGTTCTGCATCTTCTGGCTGCTCTCTGCTTCTTTCTTATCACTCACTCCATATCAACTTTACTTCCAGACAGTGTTCTCCTTTAACAGTGGTCTGCCGGCCACTACCAGACTGTTCTGCATCTTCTGTCTCCTCTCTGCTCCTTTCTTATCACTCCATATCAACCTCACTTCCTGACAGTGTTCTCCCTTAAAACACCTGCTAGTTAAAACACCTGCCAGTCAGAATTCTCTCCAAGTGGTGCAACTGGCTAACTCATGGTTGAAAAGCATCACTATTCATGTACGGACCAGTGAAAAGCTGGAGGGGGACTTGTGAAACAACAAACTAACTGGTCCTTCTGGCCAGTCATTGGAAAAGTTAAGGGCAAACTCTGCCTGACTGCATCTGTTATGCTAATGTACTTGTATGAAGACTGTGCTGTCATTTAGACTCTGAGAGACTCTGGTAGGTATGAATCTTGCGGACAATAGAGAGGTTTCGCAAGCGTACGGATACAGATACAGACACAGATACGATAACGGTATCCGCTCACGTTTGATGCGTGTTAGGTTTTGTTTCGCAATATCATAGAGTTCTGTGTCAGGGCAAAGTACACACACACATGTTGGCATGGGTTTTGTAAGCAAAACAAATCCCAAAACAGTTTTGTTGTTGATATTCTTGTTGCATTGGAGAATTTGATTGAATAGTATTGTGTTGAACTGTTCGTTTTCGAACCACCACGTAAAACGCGTGTTAAAGAAAGTTTCCAGCAAGCACGGCAAAATAGAGACGACTGTTTATACTGCATTTTCCCAATATTTTGCTTACAAATGATGAACACATTTCTATCTATGTCATGAATGACACCTTTAAAAGCGTTACAGGGGTAAATGTTTTTAATCTACGTCAAAAATACAACTAAAATCAGCAAAACGGTATTCGTTTTTAACGTACGTGTATGAGCTCCCATATCCGTCGTCAACATGCATGCAAAACACGGAAGTCGCGGTTACGTGTCATGTAAGCACACGAAGTGTTGATGTATCCGTATCCATATCTGTATCCGTAGCCTTGCGAAACCTCTCTATTACTACTTTTTGCGGTCAGGCGTTTATGAATAAACTGCAGATGGTTTTCAGATCAGTGCATTTGACAGATCAATCCACCAATTTTCTTTTTTTAAAGAAGGGCTCCAAGATCAAATTCAGTTTTGTAATCCACTCATTTTCCTTATTATGGAAATGGGGACAAAATTACAAGTCTCTAACCTTACGTTAAAATGGTGTAAAATGCCACTGTGTTTGATACCCTTCAAGTGCAATATGTTGTCAAAATCCACAAACTTTCGATGATGTCACATTTCAGATAAATGGTCTGTACATTTTTGTACACAAATTTTTTTGAATTTTCAGTTGGTTCCTGAATTCTGATGATATTCAATGAATTCAATGAAAATTCAATGAAATTTATATTCATTGAAATTCAATGAAATTCAATGAAAAAAAATTAATAAAAAATCGGAATTTGAGCTGGTGTAGAAATTCCTCTTGGGAATGTACAGACCCATTTTATATTTAGTTTTGCTGTCCGATGACGCCATGTTTCAAATTTCACTCTGAAAGAGAATCAAATGAAATGACATTTTGCATCATTTTGACTTGAGGTTAGAGACTTGTAACTTTCTCCCACTTTCATGAGGACTCTATCTATTGGAAATTTGACCTTAAAACTCCTCTTTAATGAAATGAGGCCAAGCTTTTCCGAACTGTCACGGTCATGCAGTCATGACTTTGTAACATGTTAATAAATGAAACACTTTGAAATAAATCACAAGTGACTTTTACTTTAGAGAGTTGGGATGGATGCATTCCCAGGAAATCCGTCTGTAAACCACGCAGCTTGCATCAATAAAATTTGGAACTAAAGTAGGTTGAATTTCCCGTCGACATTAGAGCTCAAAGACAAATATAATTTTTACATATTATGAGTTATGTACATTACAAATTGAATAGATGGTAAATTCGGGGATAAATATATTAGGTTTTACCTATACACTGTTGTGTGTAAAGCACTGTATACTTGGTAATTTCCCAAGGCGTGTGAAAAAAAATTCACAGGCATCTGACTCGGGTGGGATTCAAACCCACAACCTTCGCCATTCTAGAGCAGATGTTTTACCACTAGACCACTTAGTTTACAAGTTTAATACCGTTTGGAAAAAATAAAAATTCCTTCTTTAATTCACTCATAAAGAGCTAACCTATAAAATGTGAGGATGAAGTTTGTGGTTTTTACCAACATTTTTGAAGAAAAAAAACTTTGATTAAAAAGGCGCAGGTTGTAGAGAGAAATTATAACATCATCCTGTGTCAGAAATTATGATTTATCTGGAAACTGTCCTGATTGACAACTGCAGAGGAACACTGGCACAATTCTCATCCACTTCCGGCACAGAATTATGACAGAAAAATTCATAAGAACTTTATTATTACTCATAATCTTCCCATGACAGACATTGTCCATCGACGGGGCGGCGAACATTGCGTGTGTTCAGCAGGAAGGAAGATTCCAGTTTGACCAGCGCCACTTGACACTGGAGGTGTCAAACGGAAACGCCATAGTCACGCACATTGTTGATGAGAGGTACAGATTTGTTTGTTGTGAAGGGAGTGGTGAAGTGTTCTAATAAGTTGGGGGTGTCCAAAAAGACACCCATTATTGTAGAGTGATAAACTCATTTTTTATGCCTCATTTTCATGGAGGCAACAGAGGCAGTCGCCTCCATGCCCCTGCTCATTGCCTGTGTGCCCCCTGAATTATTTCAGACTTTCTGTAGAAGTTTGTATTTTTCCTCATAGAGGTGACCTTTAACAATCAGAAACTGCTTTGCTCTTACAAGAGCGTAGTCTTGGTGCAAGACGTCCTTGGCGTTAATTAATGCACATACACTGTACAGCGCGCTGCAGCGGTTAACCGTTAGCGGGCGCTGTTCACGGAGCTACGATCCATCGCAAAGATATGTATGGAGCGCCCTCTATTGGTGAAGCGTGACAGAGCCGAATATATGACCAATCGGTCAGGGGAAAAAAACACTAAGAACGTCTTGCACCAAGACTAACAAGAGCGATGTATCGAGCCTAGTTTTTATCCAGGAAAGTGGAGGGTTCCAGAACAAGACACTTGTGAAAATTAGGAATGATTCTGGTGCAACCATTTTCCTGTTAACATTCAATACTAAATTTCTCTGACTAAAGAACGTGTTGCCTTGTCTCATAGTTTGGGGAAAGCTTTCAACACAGAGACACGTAATTTCCAATTCCCAATGAATGTGTAAACTACAAGGTTACCTGGCTTTGCCAATTTTGAGCGAGATCTATGGTGTTTGTTTGTTTGTTTGTTTGTGTGGTGTTTTTTTTTAGGGTTTTTGTGTGATTCCTTTTTAAGGACATTTTATTGTCAAATGACCTCACATAATGACCATGGTCTGATTTAAAGAGTCATCAATAATGCTGAATTATAACTTGATCTGAAGTCAAGAATTATAGTTCGAAGGAGGAGCGGTCTAGCATTCTGATGAGCTGGAACGGAGGAGTCTGAAAGGTTTCCCTGTCACTACACAGTCTTCTTAAAAGTGTCTATTGGACT
The DNA here is from genome assembly GCA_023634235.1 of Pisaster brevispinus. NCBI lineage: Eukaryota > Metazoa > Echinodermata > Asteroidea > Forcipulatida > Asteriidae > Pisaster > Pisaster brevispinus. Next base: position 3,207,104 of record JAMKCF010000025.1, read on the forward strand.
TCCCCACTCATATTTGTAGAGTGATCAAGTTTTAAATTATGACTGGATCTACCTGACGAAACCATCTCATCACCAAACACCTTCATGATAAATCCCTTCATCCTCTACTTTCAATTTAATTCTAGTCTTAAACAAAAAAATAGACAAATTAATTATGGGGTGGAAACTTCTGCCGAAGCAACAAGCGTGACTAGTCCGGTATTACAATCTCATGAGTATTAAAAGGGTCACTCAGAAGGTTGGACACTAGACCTCTAGGGAACCCCCATCTGAAACTCGTCACAGTTATCTTTTCTGACTTGGTAATCCTTGTGTAATTACGTAAATCTCGCCTACGGTGTTGTAATCTCCCTTTTTCAGAAGTCAAAATGTGTCAAAGTATGTGTTAGAAACGAACTTGTCTACGCTCTGTTTTTTTGTTTTATGAGTAATAAGTGTCAATTGTGGTTGGCAAGATGACAGACTTGGTTGGAGATGTTTCCAGTAAAAGTTATAGCTCAGCACTTTTGAGATAAGGCGTAGTGTTAGTAATGTGGAAAATCTACTTCTATGGGCAAAACGTTGGTGGCGTGTCGTGGCTGAGCAGTCTAGTTCACCGGACCCAAGCTCTGGTGTCGTCTGCAGCAGAGCGTGGGTTCCAATCCCGGTCATGACACCTGTGCCCTTCAGCAAGGCGCTTAATCATAACTGCTTCATAAAAAGTTGGGAAAGTAGTGCAGTCTGCTCTACCCGCCGGGCTCCTGGTGGATGATACCCACACCTGTATCCTTACGGACTGTGAAGGGGGTAGTAACCCTGTTTCAGCCCAGGAGTAAAGTGGCAACATGCCCCTGGTGACAGTTATTTGGTTCGACAGCCCAAATCAGTTTAGTGTAGCCTTCACCTTAAAGTGGCCATCAGGCCTTGTAATATTTGGCAATATCTCATTAAAAAAAAAAAAAACTTTTACAAACTTGACTAGACTAATTGCATTTGTCGCCATTGCATACTCCACCATCACAGAGGACAACATATTCTATAGGTGACCCATACTTTCTAAGGTTTTTTTATATTTACTATTTTACAGAAAGCTTTACAGAATGTGTACAGAAATAAACAGGCACTTTCAATTATTACAAATTATCAAAGTCATAAAAAACAGGTAGCTTTCTGTTAATAGTGGTCTTGACTGCGCTACTCGCTGAACAATGTTTTAGTTTCTTAGAGCATGTGTGTATGAGGGTTCCAGCCACTCAATGGAGTGTCAACTTGACTTTTCTTGTTTTAAGGTCAATAATTAACGCTTTATTCACCGATTCCTGGAGAGGATTTTGTTTTAAGGGAAAGAAAGTCCAACTTTATTTGTTTAATCCCTTAAAAAGTTTGGATGGGAAAACTGAATGTTTTCTCAAACAATTGAAATGCACACAGGTGAACTTAACTTAGTGAGTTTGTGTTGCAAAAGTGCAGAAAAAATATTCTTGTGTGAGTTAGGTCGATTCTGAAAACCAGTTGTGTAAATACTCAGTTTAGTTATCGTAAAGCACTAGTGAACTATTTATCAAATGAAAAAATAGAACTAGCTGTTGCAAACTGCTTACCAACCAAAAGGACCTATGGTGTAAATGCAAAAAATTGGTTTGTGGCCCAACGTTTTGACACTTTCTCGAAGGCTAAAACGTTTAAAAGGCTAACAAGATTTAGCCTTCGAGAAAGACTCTGCTAGGGTAGGAACGCCAGGCCACTAACTATTTTGTGTGTTTATCAAGAGGAACAAACACAACCAAGGCTGAAAAATCCATAACTTCAACTTGTTTGTCTCGAGGGCCAAGATTTAAGTAGAGCCTACGTGCACATCTCAAGAACTTTTGAGAAGTGAATCATTAGAAGCGAGAGAAATTTTGACAAGGGGATGTAACATTTATACGATGGGAAATTATTGTGTAAGCAGTTGGGAAAACTTGAGGTCAACTGAAATTGGAAACAGAATTTGTAAATCTTGACCGACTGCCATCAGTCAGTTAATTCTTAGACGGCGTCTGTTTTTTCTCCAAAGAAACATTTCTTACCAGAAATCATCTTAAAGGTGGACACTGATCTCTTCTTTCCAACAAAAACTCATTGGAAAAAAAAGAAAGAAAAAGTGCATTGTTTTCTTTCTTTAAGCCCGCTTTGTTGCTCAATTTGATTCAGTTTGTGTGGCACTTTGCGCTGTTTCATGGCTTGGCAAATACGTTTGCTGGGCAACTTTTCTCGCCAAGCAGCTCTATAAACTTGGGTCTACAGTGTACATCTAGTAGGAATTCGCCGTATTTTTGACCACGTGAGGGCGCATGTGGATAAATTTCACATGATGAAAAACAAGTAAGCAAACACGGGTTTTTTTCACTTTTTTATCGCTAGTTTTTATGTATTTCTTCATTGGTGCAAGAAAACTACAAACAGGCAATTATAATAAGCTAAAACTGCTATTGTGATGCTAGACATACCCTGATGACAGCGCCCTCATGCGGTCAAAAATATGGTCAATTGAAAAGACAGATTTGTTAAAGTCCGCTCCGTAATGGATTGATCAATGACAACTGCAACACCCCAATGCACACCCAACACATTGAATTGATTTTGTATTTGATTCTTTAATTCTTGTTGTGAAGCCAAGGACTCTCAGAAAAGCAAACTTAATCACTGCACTAGCCAAGAACCCCCTTGGAGAGAAGACAGAGAAATAAGTTTCAGTTTTGAGAGGAAAACCCCAGAGAATTATTCCAGAGAAAACCCACGCAACCAGGTAGGGACTGACAACCCAATCCACATAGTGCCCCAATCCACATAATGAACCTTGGTCCCAGAGGTGGAAGGCGAGGAAATGTACCACTACGCCAACTCGACTACCCTACGCCAACCTGGCTGCCTGATCAATAACCGCGAACGCACAGCCCCAAATATTTGATAAAAGCAAGAAATGAAATCTTCAAAATGTAAGCAATCTACTGCCATTTTAATTGCTGCATTATGTACTTGGAGTGTTTCTTGGTGTGTTGCTTTTCAAAGTTGCATTTTAAGTTGTACATGTTACCCCTGCATGAACGTCATTGCAATATATTGACTTTGGCTGGTAGGGTTGTATGGATCAGCATTGTCTCAGTGGTTTCTTTCACGCCTTGCATTTGGATTGGGTTTTCATGGGTTTTTGCCTATTTGGGGTTTTCCTCCCACATCGAAAAACATTTCTAAAAACTCATCATCTTCTCTACACAAGTATCTTCAGACCTACAGTATTACAGTGCTACAGTCACTCTTGAAGGTCTCTTGGTTTTATCACCAGATTAAATGTAATAGAGCGTGCAAGTCTCACGCGTATTCAAATATTTTTGGGACCACTTTTGTCCCATGTACATTGCTTTAACAGGTGAATGAAACTCTTGCACTGGTACGGGTCCCAATGTTCCAATATGCACGAGACTTGCACATTCTATAATATTTTTTTGATCAACTGAGGGTGGGTATCAGGGGACATTATTTGTGGCAGGATGGCTTTGTTGAGGTGCTGGTCCCCTGTTCCTCCTTGACACTCACTGGCTTGGTATTTTAATTTATTGTATTTCTCGTATCTTTATTAATTTATCTATTTGTATACTTTTATGCCAGTGTGAAGTGTAATAAAACTAAAAAGCTAAAACTAATCACAAAACACTTACAAAAATCTTATCCAGCTCCTTCGGAACTAATTTTGATCTTACACTGGTACTCTAATGTGTCTCCATCCAAAACTGTGATACAATCATTGAGGGCATGTAATAGCAGATGTCTTTCACTTGAATCCTTTTTTTAGGGCTCATTTTGTGGGGAATGGGGGATGTCAAGGAAGCCCCAAACAAGACAAGGCTGTGAATAGTTCCCTGAGTTGTCAGTCCAAATTGAAGCAGACGTGCCCATGACATTGGATCAGTATCTATCTAGTAATTAATTTTGATAACATGCAAGTTTCTATATATTTTTTAAGGGAGGGGGGCTGGACTCTGAAAATATTAAAGGAAATTAGCACTTTGGGAAGTTATGGTGTGATATTGTGCAGTTGCGTGCAACACAAAAATGAGTCAGAAACAGACATCTGGAGCTAGAGTGAGATAGAGAGTTCCCCAGCTTGTACTTCTTTAAAAATAATTGCCATCATGATGTTTCACTTTTTCCTTAAAAGGACAGCAACAAAACACTTTCTGGAAAAATATAGGTACATTCTGACACAAGTTGAAAATAGTCAGGCATGAAATTTCACTTTTGAGACGCATTTAATAAAACAATTACCTTTCCCAGTGGATATAAATAAAATTGTGACAATTTTATATCAAACAGAAACATACTTCATTCCTTGAAAGATTAAACAGTCTTTATACCCAAGGTCAACACCCTTTCCAAGTTTCAGTAGGTAAAGTGCATCTCTACCCCTAGTCTTGGTCCATGACGTTTCTATTCTGTTGTCCACCACGAACGATCCATCCACGTACGACGTCCCACTTTTCACGCCGAAAGAGGGCGCTATATATACACTAACCGCTATCACCCCACGAACCGCTACTCTACCCCAAGTTCAGTCAATGCAATTATTTAGAACACTTTCAAAAGTTACATATTTAGACTATATCTCTACCCCCAAGTTCAATCAATACAATCAGTTGGAACACGTTCAATTAATACAATCATTTAAATCCCTTTCTAAGGTTAAATATTTGGACTGCATCTCTACCCCCAAGTTCAATCAATTAGTTAAATCCCTTTCCAAGAAGTCCACTCTTATCATCAACCAGTACTTCCCTCTACGTCTCCACAGCAGTGACCCTAACCTAATCCCACCCCACCATTCTTGTAAACAAAAAATTGTGGGGGGGGGGGCAGAACATGCCCACGCACCATTTGTCAATTTTCTTTACCCATGGTTTAAAAACTGAATGACAGAAAAAACAACGAAAGATTAGCCCAATTTCTGTAAGTCAGTTTGAGTTGACATTTAGTTTGTCCGATCAAGCTTCGTTCTGACACGCAGCTTATCAACCTTCTCTTGTCTCAGAAGCAAGATTCCTGAAGGCTTAATTCTGTCTTGTTTTCCTCGATGTACTAAAATATCAAAATTCCGTCATTATTAGTACGACATAATTATAACATAGACCATGCCCACTTCAGCTACATAAACAGTAAGCCCTGCTGCTTTCATAATAACAATAATAAGCCCCCAAACATCACACCAGTCTTTAAGCGATTTACAATTTTAAAAAGGATTCTAAAAGCATAAAAACATGAAAACCAACAAAACAGCAGAAATTAACAGTGCCAAAAGTTACAAGCCAAATAAAAAAGAGTAGGCAAGTTCAAACTCGTGCTACACAGTGTGGCAACAACAAAATATAGCAGCAAGTATCCAAGACACAAAGGCGAAGAGAAGCTTAAGCCAAGCAGCATGAGATTGCACTTGACATAGATACATGAAGTCTACAATTACTGTTTTAGCTCAACTTTTGTAATGTTTAATTGTTTACAATTTTGGTGCAATTAGGTGCAAGTTAGTACTTTGTTGTAATGTTATGCTCCTACTCATTTTAACTGGTATATATGTTACTATTTGTAATTCTTGTTAAGTGTGAACGAGTTTATATCAGCTACCCTTGTGGCTGCCTACCTCGTGTTTTAATATGAATAAACCAGAATAATAATAATAATAATAATAATAATTAAATAAAATCAGGAAACAGGGGAGAGCACTAGAGAAAATACCCTTACTCCTCCCCTATACAAACCCCCCCTTACTGATAAAAAAAGGTTTGAACTGTCGACATCAAACTCAGAATTTTTACCACTGCCCTGTACTTGTGTCAACGTTGTATGATGTTAACCTCACAAGTATCTGTTATATTTAACCATAGGTTTGGGTTTTTTTTTTTCTATCTCTCTCTTTTCTTTTTTTTTAGGTCAGAGAGCATCTGTTTTCTTTCTTCTCTGTAACTTTTAATTGTTTGGGTCCTTCACATGATGTTTGCCTAACATGTTATCCTGGTTGTTTTCCTGTCGGTCTTTCCCTTCACAGCTGCTGTCAGTTAGAAGAAGTCACTGGATCAATCGCCGGACTGATCTTGCCTGGAGGTTGGGGCCTTTACCAAACCAAATCAGGTACACAACTCTAAGATAATTTGAAGCACCAATCCTTGGGGATATATTAGGTGACTTCTCAAAAAAACAAACATGACCCGAATTCCCACGAGTATTTTTGAAGAGCTTTTTCTTGAATGGGGATAGATTAGCTTGGATTTCTAACCTGTCTCTTTTCATCAGGCTGAATGTTCAGCTGGTTTAGACCTACACTCTAGAAGGCGTAAAGTTTGGAGTTCAAATCCCACTCAAGGTGCTGCCTGTGATTATTTTTTATTTCTGCAGGACTTGACGGCACCAGACTCAAGCTCTGGTGTTTCTGATCAGCAGGTTGTGGGTTTGAATCCCGGTCATGGCACTTGTGTCCTTGAGCGCAATACTTTACCATCACTGCTTTGCCCTGGGATATTAAGCTGTGGGCCTCTTGTGCTAGGGTTGGAACTGCACATAAAAGAACCCAGTTAACACTTATCGTGGAAGAGTAGGGTTTAACCCCTGTGTTTCTGGTTCAGCAAGCACCCTTGTTTACAAGTTTCCTCAGGCTTTCAAGCTACAGTGATTAAGTTCATTTATGAGGCATTCTTGGTTTCTTACCAGAAATATATAATAATAATGATCATAACTAGTATTGAGCCCTTACAGTGACATCACATGCCGCTACCGTCTGCCCATGCTCTGGCATTTGGGGGAGTCAAATTATGTAACGATGGCGCGGCATGTTGTCTAAAATTTGCAGTACATAAGCGGATTCCCAAGATGGCGGAACCAAGATTTATTGTGATGAGGTCAGGCGAATTAGGTCAATACAGCTCTTGTCACACATAGGTTGGTGTCTTTAGCTTAAACTTAAATCATATTGTTCCCTTTCCCAGATGAATTAATTGCATGTGGAATGTCGCTAAGAGCTAGCTCCGATGTTTTTCCCAAAATCAGGGGTAAAAAAACGGTTGTTCCACTTACTTCAGTTTGATGCGTTTTACAAACGCCTTGAGGCAACTTGGTGACGGAATACGGCCATCAGCTTATAGCTTCCTGGGGTCTGTGTTCACCTGTAGTCGGTTAGAGGAATTGAGGTCATTTGATTTACCGATATGCCCCCTCCCCCCCCCCCCTCCTTTACTTAAGTGGAATGGACATTGCCACACTTTGACCCAGAATTGGTGACCCAGAACTATTTATGTTGATTTTCTTAGGGGATGGGGGGAGGGGGCAGCACTGTCATAGCAAGAAGTTTGGGGGTCAGGCCACCTGCTACAGCTGCTCCTCGTTTGTGGAATTTGTTATTAGTCCACAAACCTGTGGTTTTACATTATTCCTGGTGATGAACAGAGTCTGTAAACTTTCTGCAATGTAACGCCTGGGAGGTTTCTGAGTCTAGAATAAGGTGGGTACCAAGACCAGCAGATGATTTTCATCAAACCTCACCCATAAGGTTGTTCTGTTCACAAGATGTAAGGATTTATAATAGAAATTTGCATGAATGTCTAGGTGGACAAGGTGGCAAAGTGGAGCAGTTGACGGTGACAGAGCCCTCATGCCAGCACTACCTGACCCCCGACTCCAACGCCAGCAAGTATCCAGTCAGACACTTAGATGTCGGGGACAGCTTCTCCTTCTCAGTGACTGCGACCTTCAAAGGGAAAAGACGTAAGGATTTTCTGTCAAGTAAAACATCAATATCTACACTAAACCCCCACCTTACACCCACCTATCAAAAAAAAAGGGAAAAAATTTCCCCCAAAAAATCTAAAATAGATTAACAAATGTAAAATTTTGAATTAACAGAAAAAAAATAAAATAGATAAAAACAGATTAATAAAGGTAAATTATTTTAAAAGATAGTTAAATGTATTATACAGGATTAGTAAGGATAAAAATATTGTTTAACTTTGGTCTGGAAGCTTACTGTTAATAAAGTTCATACCACCATTTTTTTTAAATAATATTTTCCTCTGAAATGAAGTCATACTCGAGAAAAGCTATCTGAAAACCTATTAAAAAAATCGCAGAAACGCAACAGCTGATTTCGGTTGTTACAACCCAAATTAAGAACATTGTGTTTACATGCTGCAAATTGTGCATGTTTTTTTCACTATTTTCTCCTGACTCCCACAACGGATTAAGTCCAAATTTTCACAGGTTTGTTATTTCATGTCGTCACACAAAACATAAGCGCTGTCTGCCACTATGTTGTCAGCTTTACCAATCCTGTATGTACCTTTAAAAAGCAAAAGAGTAAACAACTGTGCAACAAACTTGCCAATATATTTTAATAATAGCAACCAAGTGTGTTATTAATAAATTTGGCTTCTTGACGTCAGCAAGTGTTGAGTAGAGGCCACAAAAGTTAACTCTAAATATACTCAGTGGCTGTTTCAAAACACGTTCAAAAGGCAGACGTTGTAAGAGAGACACTGTGCTGACGTCAGTCCAGGAGTGACTGTTAATCCATTTGATTTGGGTAGAAGTTGCTGGATGGACAGCTGTGGTGGGGGGTAATCAGAAACATCCTCTCTTCTCAACTGGAGGGAGAGCTTGTTTCTCTTGGATCGTTGAAAGCCTTTTTTGTTTTGTTTTTATATTTTAAGAGCAATCCACAGTAGTTATGCAGCATGAGGCTTCCTGCTTTCTCCAGAGCCCAATTTCATAGAGCTGCTTAACGGCTGGTTTTGTGCTCACTGTGCAAGTTTACATTTCATAGCGCTGCTAACTGTAGACACACAAAAAGGCATGCTAACCTTCTGGTGCTTACTGTATGAAGATGAATGGCGTAACAATGCATGTCCATGGTGAACGCGCAAGCCGGCTGCCTAATTTTCTTGCTAACCTGTGAAATACGCTTGAGCTTAAGCAACTTTTTCTGCTATAGTTAGCATGGAAATTTGCTTACCGCTAAGCAGCGCTACGAAATTGGCCACCAGAAGACAACTCAGAGCATAATGATCGAAACGTGGAAAAATGTACAGACCTTATATTTGAAATGTCACGTCCCCAAAATGTTTGGATTTTGGCAAAACTTGCGCTTAAAGGGTATCAAACACAGTGGCACTTTACATTTTGAACTGTTCCAGTAAAATGTTTGACTGCCAGCATAGAGGTGACATTTGCTTAGGAACAACTGTCTTGCCTTGCCTATAGGATTCAAGTACTGCTAAGTCTCTCCATAAGACAGTTTCACTCTTACAAACACCATGCTCCTCAAACAACATCCCTCATTCTAAACACACTTGGGGAGACCATTTCTTTTCACACGCCGGACCATCTCTCTGGAATTGTCTTCCTCGGAATCTCAGACTAGTAGACACTCTCTCCAGCTTCGAAACTAATTTTGAAAACTCATCTGTTCAATCTAGGCTTATTAAGGACCGTCTTCAGCAGAGTTCTCTGTTTTTCTGTGCATCAGGAGAACCATTTCAAACAGCCATGATGCACTAATGTCCGTTAGATAGGATATGAAGTTTTTCCTTCATGCAATCTAATATACATCCTATAGAGCCGGATCCAGACTATGGGTCTGAGGCGCTAGAGGGGGAGATGTTATTGGACAGTATTCTACGTAATATGTGGGCTGTTCCCAGGAGTGCTATCTTCTGAACTTGGTTGATGTGAATGTTGCCTGTGATACGGTCGATGAATTTATCCAGTCTCTTCTTCACTAGTCCTATCTTAGAGCAAGGAGTGTCCTGTTCTTATATTAATATTTCTTCATTTTATCAAAAGATGGATCATAAGATAGATCCCACTTTTCGGTGTGCCGGTAACTCCTTGAGATGGTTTGTTCCCATTATTATTATTTCCCTTGTGGGTTAGTACTTGATATTTAAAAGAATTTGCATTCCCATAAGGGGATCCTTCTGCTGTCCAGGCTGTTTCGTAAACTTGGGTGTGATCCCTGGCTTTACGGCAGGTACAGGTTGAATTGCTTCTGACTGACACCCCCGAACAAAGAACAAAATAGGGAGACCACCAACATAGGGGCTAGATAGCTCAGTTGGTAGAGAGCCAGCACTTTAATCCAGACGTCGCAGGTTCAAGTCCCACTCTAGTCAATTTGTCTTTTGTTTAACCCAAAATGATTAGTGTTACTATTACAAGAACGAGATGCAAGACTCGGGGATATTACGAAGTATCGCAATAACTCACAATGAAACGCCTGCGGCAATGGACGGCATCGAAACCCGAGCTGTCACAAGGGACTGACATGTTTATGTACATCAACAGATCCCACTCGTCATGCCAAATCAATACGGCATCCTGCTAAAAAGAAAAGGAAAGGGAAAATTAATACACATATAAATAAGTTGAGTATCAACCCCCTGCGTCTTTCAGGACTTTCATCTCTCCTTCCTTCCTCAATCCCTGATTCCCATTAAAAAGTGTTGACATAACAACTGGTCCAATTTCCCCGTACTCCATCATCCTCTGAATGAGCCTATTTTTTCCTCCCTTCCTCCCTCTCCCCCCCTCTCTCATGTCATCATGCAGTCACCAACGAGCCCTTGATGTATTTTCGCGTGGCCAACCCCAGCGTGATCAGCGTACGCTCCAATTACGTCAAGGATAAGCACGGCTCTGAGAAGATTTTGATGACCGTCAAAAACCGCTTATATGGGAAGGTGAGAATTAACCGAAAAGTAAGGGGGGAAAAGATCACATAGTTCCTCGTAAACATGGTCCATGTGGATGGAAGCCTGGTGATTGGAACCATGTGTGAATGTATAAGTTAATTTACTGGAGCTGCAAAGTTGAAACGGAGTATGTCTGTAACTGCGGGGATGTTGATAGATTTGTATTCTTCATGCAATTTCACACTCGTTTAGCCTTGGATTCAATTCGGAGATGTGGAACAAGAGCCGCAAAAACACATGGATGTAGCTTGTTTGGAAACAAAATAGTAGTTTCTTTTTATAAATATCTGGACTTTTAAAAGCTATGGCTCTCCTTAACCCTAAGAACAGGGCCTAATTTCATAGAGCTGCTTAAGCACAAAAAGAAGCTAAGCACAAAAAGAAACATGCTTACCAGAATTAGGTTACCAGCCAAACTAGCATACCACAAGTACAAATTATGACTGGTATCCTGCTCATTTCTGCTTAGCAGAAAATTGTTAAGCAATATTTTCTGCTTAAGCAGCTCTATGAAATTGGGCCCAGGGATGATAAGTTTCAGACTTTTATGTGTTTTGGAAATTTTAATGTTTGCCTGGTGAAAAAAAGTAGCTGTTAGTTTTTTACAGATGAGAAAATAGAATGGGCTGTTGATTACCAACCTATGGTATCTTCTTCTTATCGTGTCCACACACACTAGATACTGTGTTTCAGCCAGAACTGGACACGGTTCCTAGCAATGTCGTTGTACTCTGCAAGGTCCTCAATTTTGCATTCTTGCTCCAGTAGGGGGCATCTCAGGAGGTGCTCCATAGTTTGTGGCTCTGTCTTACATATGCAGGTCACGTTTTCATGGTATAAAAGTAGATAATCGCCTGACGTTTCGACACTAGCAGAGTCTTTCTCGAAGTCTTCAAGGAAGACTCTACTAGGTTTGAAACGTCAATCCATAAATTTTTTGTGTGTGTGCATTTTTGACAGATACAAACAGATTATGTTCTTTGATTCACTTTATCTAGTGCTGAGGACACTATTCCCAAAAGCTCCTTGCAATCTATAACTCCAGAAAATGTGGGTCCGGGTTTCAGACCTTTTACCAGCACTGACTCTCACCCCCCTGTGTCCAGCTATACTTGCGCTCTTTTGGTGTGTTTATTTTTTAACTACTGTTTTTGTCACATTGACCAGGTTTTTTTCCTGCAATTATGGTGCCCTGTAAAGTGTGTTAATTCTATTCCATGGTAAGCAGAGCCATGAAACTGGTCCCAGCTCTACCTATAGACCAACTGTTCATTCACTTGAGTCAAACACCAAAACTCTTCAACCATCTCTGAGCGTTTTTGTTTCACCCCCAACCAACTGGGACTGTTGTCACTAATCCACTTTATTACTCAGGGGTCATCTGCAGTGACCTTCAACCTTCCAGAAGCATCCCTTGTATGCACTCGTACGTCATTCACCCTAACATTCAAGGCAACTTGTCCGCCCACGAAGCACCTACATTACGTGTACGAGCCCCAACTGACACAGCAGGAGTTGCTGCATGGTAATCCAAAAGACGCCAAGGACAGACCTATTCTCATTGATATTCCGGTAAGTTATTAAACTTATAATTTGAACAGTGGAGGGAAAGTACTAAAAAATAGGGTTTGCTCTCTTCAATTAATTAAGCATGGGGTAATTCCACCGTTAATCAATTAATCAAAGAAGTCGAGGCCATACGGCAGCTCGAGCCTGGCCAGTGATCTGTCCCTATATCCAGCATGCAGAGACGCACCTGTTCAGCACTGGCCAAGCTGGTGTCCCATTTCAGCATGTCCACAAAGGAGAGACATCTTCTCCCACATGAGGCTTTCAGAGAATGGTTGCCCTAGCAGCAAGCTTATAGGCCACGCTCGCTTCACACATACTTGCTCCATCGATTACCTAAAGCACACAGGAAATGCGTGGAGCTATAGTTTGTCCTCGAAGATTTGCATGGACAAATTTCTCTTGCCTCAAGGGGACCTTGAGGTCAGATTTATCAGTTTCTGTCTTATAATGGGGTAGGGAAGGATTACAAACCCCCCCAAAAATGTACAGGCATGAGGTTTTGACTGGAATGTCCTTAAATAAAGAAGACCTTGGTGCTAGTTGCCGAAATGTATCATTTGCTCTGTATATAGCTGTGGTTGGTTTTCCACACAAGAGCGCTCATCCGGCTTGGGTATTTTTCACAATTGACAGACAGTCGATCATCATTCAACTTCTAATTGGGCTTGAAAATTCATACAATTTTAAAACAAGCTCAATCCTGGGCCCAATTTCATGGCTCTCATTACCGTAAGCAAAGAATCAACGCTTACGGAAGCAGAGAATTCCGTGCTTACGTGAAGCGTATTTCACGGGTTAGCAGGGAATTTTGGCTTGTGCGTGTGCGTACTCCACGTTACTAGGCATTCTTCGCTTACACAGCTAGTGCAGAAGTTCAGCGCTTACAAAATAAGCGGAGAATGGTGACTGTAAACGCGAAATTCAGCGGTAACCAGAGCCATGAAATTGGGCCCAGATGAGTACCCACTAGTTAAAGGGTTTCAATTTCTGCAATGCAGAAATGATCGCTATGAATCAGTTGCTAATCGACTGGGCAAGTCTTGCGCAAATTCGCACATTTGGGACTTGGTAAAGCGTGCAAGTTTGTTTCCATCACGCCTTAAAACAATGTAAGTGGGACCACGGTCCCAAAAAAGTTGGAACTCACAGGAGACTTGCACAGTCTGTAGGCGTTACATGCTGTTTTAATACAATTGACCATATTTTTGACCACATGAGGGCGCTTTCAATAGGGAACTTTCTTGCATTACAATTACAGTTTCATCTTATTTTAACTGCCTGTATGTTGTTTTTTATGCATCAATGACAAGATACACAAAAAATAATCATAACAACGATGGAAATTGTTTGGCATCACGTGCAGTTGGTTCACATACGCCCTCCACGGTCAAAAATACGGCGAATATGCCAAAGTATTTTGGCACGGTTTCAAATCAATGATTGATGCCATCGGCCAGTTGTGAGTATAACCGCAACAAGCGAGATACCCCCCTTCAGTAATCATCAACTTAGGAAGAAATGTGACAGGATAAATTGGCTGTGTTCAATTGATTCGGGAACAACAAAGCACTTCAGCCGTGACAAGCCAGGGACAAGATGGTTGGCGTGTCAAGGAAAACGTCATCATTGGTGTTTACGTGTTATGCCGTAAGGACAGTCATTATTGACTGGCAATTAAAAAGCACTTGAGGTTCGGTTAGCACAATTATAACTTCACTTTCAAGGTCATTGGTTCAAATCCTGCCGTGGGCGTTATGTGGATTGGGCTGTCGGTCCCTAGCTACCGGATTGCGTGGGTTTTCTCAGGGATAGTTCCCTGGGGCTTTCCTCCCACGTCTAAAACTGATACTTCCTTTGTCTTCTGTCCATGGAGTTTTTGGCTAGTATTGTGATTAAGTTCACTTTTCTGAGAGTCCTTGGGCTTCAAAAACCAGAACTAATAAATGAAAATGAAACCAAATCAAAATGCCATCTTTGAAATACCAGGGATTGAAATATCTACCAGACTAGTGTCCAGAGTCCATTCATTTTAGCATTAGGCCAGTAATTAAACCCACACCAGAACAAGTCTTCCCCCCCCCCCTCCACACTTCTGAACAAGTCCTGCAGTCTAGTGTTTTTCCAAAACTCACGCTTTTGAAGATGTGTATACTTAAACTTTTCAATTCAAAATCTCATCCTTATAGAAAGAAAAAAGTCTCTTAAAAAAAATCCTATATCCGGTCCCGTGAACATGGTGAATATTCTGAGATACTGCACCTGTGGTCTAGTCAAAATGTTTCTTGGAAATTTGAACCCTGTCCATGTTGTCAAACCTGCAGGATAATAACAAGATCTTTGAAAACTTCCAAACGTGTTTGGTAAGGATTTAAACTGGCCTCTACAGTCACTGAGTCAGTATCATGGACGTCAATGTGGAAGGCCATGAGTTCAAATCCTACCTTAGTCACCTGCAGATTTTGAATTGGAAAGCGCTTATAGGGGACATCTCAAAAGGTGCAATAGTAGAAACAATCTAATTGAATCGGATAACTACTGTATTCCAGTGCATGCACATGGATTGTTCTTTTGGACTGCTACAATATTCAAAATGCTAAGCGGGTATTCACTCATGTAGAATTGCTTCCATACTTCAACATAACGATGCGGTCTAGGGAACTTTCTGACGGTCCTACAGATTGTGGGCCTGTGCCCACAGGAACGTTCTTTTGCACCTAGAACGTAGCCCACTTTTGAGATGCTCCCTTAGCGAGGAGCAGTTTATGATATCATTTAAAAAAAAAGATAAACCAGAGTTAATATTTGAAGTGGTTTTTCAGTTGATGATTTTTTTTTAAATTTTTTTTTTTTTCTACAGGTGAACTACAGGCCGCCATCACCTCTGGGCATTTCCATCCCTACCAGTAATAATGTGTACCATGCTGACCCTAGTCTCCCTAGACCACGAGACATCTATCAGATATCAAAGGTACTGCTTACGTAAACCAAACCATTTCAAAACACGGTGTGGCCTGTAGTGGCTGAGCGGTCAATTGCTCCGGACTCAAGCTCTGGTGATGAGTTGTGGTCATGGTATCAATATCAGACCCAACGCTGTATGCAAACAAGTGGTCTCTCAGGTTTTTCACCTGATTTCAGATTATTTTCCTTTCCGCAAATTTTCTTGAAAGAAGTAAAGCAAATAATAATAATAATAATAAAGAGAAATTTATAAAGCGCAAAAACAATAGCAGAAAGAATCCGCCTCAAGGCGCTGGAAAAGAACAATAATAAAAGTATTACACAGAAAAATAATTTAAGGAATCTAGATACAGAAAGCTGGCAAAAAATTTAAATGTTAAACAGTTTAAAAAGATGAGATTTACAAAAGTTAAAAACAATGTCAATGTTATAAATACTGAACCAAAACAGACAATATCAACAGCATTTTCATATAACAATGTAAAAAGCATGTACAATTAAACGACAATTTGAATTTTACAATGTTAAAAAATACTGCTTAAAAAGATGAGTCTTAAGGCGCGACTTAAACAGCTCGATGGTGGGCGACTCTTTGATGGTCGGTGGCAGTTTGTTCCAGAGTGAAGGGGCTACAACGCTGAATGCTCTACCGCCATACGAGCAAGTCCGTGGAGGAGGGGAAGGTTCTTGCAGAAGATTTAGGGATGAAGACCGTAGAAGGCGAGCAGGCCAATGTTGTTGTATTAGCTCCTGGAGGTAAGACGGTGCAAGCCCGCGGACCGATTTGAAAGTGAGGACGAGTGTTTTGAAGATTATTCGCTGTGCGACGGGGAGCCAGTGAAGAGATTGTAAGATTGGGGTTATGCTCTCATATTTCTTACAGCGACAAACCAATCTGGCTGCGGCATTTTGAAGCCTTTGAAGTCGTTGTATTTCCTTGCTCGGAAGACCAAAAAGAAGGCTGTTGCAGCAGTCAATTCGCGATGTAATGAAGGCATGCACTAATTTCTCTGTCGAGGATTTGTTGAGATAGTTTCTTATCTTACCGATTTTGTAGATGAATGCCCATCCAGTGCGTACTATGTTGCCGATGTGAGTCTTCATGCGAAGCCCACTGTCGAAAATCACTCCAAAGCAATCAACCAAAGGGAAAAAGAAATACATTATGTAGTCCATGTTTTGTCCAAACCTGTGGTTTTGTTTTTCTGGCCAGTAAACCTCACGAATTGTAAGCATCTGAGAAGTTCTGGGTCTAGAGTGGGCAATTTTTACATTTTTCAAATCTCAAACCCCTCGGTATGGGTAACACACACACAAATTCTTCATCCCTCATTTGAAATATTTCATTAGTTAAAGCTGTTTGGTTAACTATTCTCAACAAAAAAGTGGACACCTAATAAAACAAAATTGTTTTCATAGATGTTAATATTTGCATCGGGGATAAAGAATTTCATATGGTTTTACCCTTACACCGATGTGTATTAAGCACTGTATACTCAGTGCTCTCCCCAGCTCTGTGAACAAAATCCACAGGCAATCACTCGGGTGGGATTCGAACCCACGACCTTTGCATTACTAGAGTAGGTGTCTTACCACTAGACCACCGAGCTAGCCCGGTTGTAATCGTTGTAGTTTAATTTGATGATTTATGTCTTGAAACCTAAACAATGCAAATAAATGTAACATTTATTTCCAAGCACATCGTGTAATATCTTAAGGAACATTTCAGATCAGAGACAAAATCTAAAAAGAAAGGGATTGTGATGAATATGCCTCGAAGAACGGCACAACAGCAATGCAGAGTGAAAATAGAATACTATAAAATGACAATATTTTTGTAACACACAAACAAAAACTACAAGTAAACATATTTTTGTACAAGCAAACTGGAAACAGTGAGGTTCTGAAGAAAACATAATTGAACTAAGAGGATAGAGTTATCGTAAATCCCATCTCATCAAAGCAATATTTTTTACTTGGATTGGGTGTTCAGTCCCCAACTTGAGCATTCCCTATTTGAGGTTTTCCTCCCACATCTACAACTCAACATTTCTTCATCATCATTCCTTGAGGAACCTTTGGTTTCTTTTACCAGAAGCAGACTATGAGAGTTGATTTCATGTAATTCTTGCGTTGGTCTCTAATTGTTTTGTTTGTCTGTCTTTTCCTCTATCTCGTCATCCATTCCTTCCGAAGCTTTCTTTAATCTGCTATCATTTCCCGTACAGTGTTTTCTAATCACATTTTAATTAGGATTTCCTCCGGAACGAGAGTGCCTCACATGTCAAGTTCAATACAAGTACGTAGGTTTGGGGGAGAGTGCAGCGGGATGACTAGCCAGTTTGATGGGGGTCAAGGCAACCTAGCCATGTGGGAGGGGGAGAAGAGGCAAGGCATCATCGCAGGGAGTGTCAAGGCAACAACAGGGGGGAGGGGGCAGGGCTTGAAGATGCCAGTTAGGAATTAAATTTTGTTTTACCCTTACACCGATGTGTATTAAGCACTGTATGCTCAGTGCTTTCCCAAGCTATGTGAAAAAAAACACAGGCAATCACTCGGGTTGGAATTAGTCCGGTGGCTTATTGAAAAAATCATGACACGCCGGATTAAAAGCACCAAACTTTGTACAGTTGTTTTAGGGGTCCCATAGAAGCATGTTAGAGGGGGGTGCCCGGTCTGTCATCTCCAGGTCAGTAAACTAAAGGGATCAACTTTTTCCACATAGCTCTGCCTGAGTGTCTGAAATAGAAGCTGCATGGTCATTTGTTATAAGTTTTAATGATATGCGGAAGCGGCCCTCTGTTGGTGAAAAATTGACAGGTAGTATTACAATATCACATGAAATTTGACCTCAGCCTGACCTTGACCTAGATCACCCAAACCGGGCACCCCCCTCTAGAATAATTCTATGGGACCTATAGAATAGCTTTACAAAATTTGGTGCTTTAATCCAGCGTGCACGATTTTGCCAAAAATTGGCCCTAAGCCACCGGACTAAATGCAAAGGTCATGGGTTCGAATCCCACCCGAGTGATTGCCTGTGGGTTTTTTTTTTACATAGCTTGGGAAAACACTGAGCATACAGTGCTTAATGCACATCGGTGTAAGGGTAAAACCAAATTTAATTCTGGTATCCCCGATGCAAATATCATATCTATTAAAAGTCCAGTTAGGCTTGTACCTCCCTCAACCGGGTCCAATTGCTGCGGTCAAGTGTTTTTCCGGAGTACTCGGGGAAAGGAAAAACAAAGGGGGACAGGAAGAGGTAGGGCAATTGAAGAGCGAGAGAGGAGGTATGCCAACCAAATTATATGGGAGGTAGGCAAGGTAACAAAAAGATACAGGGCGGGACAGAGGTGATCAATGGGTGTTAATGTAAAGGGTTTTAGTCCAAATATTTGCTGTCCTAATTTTGAACTGATTTACCATATTCTTTGAAATAGTACACACCCTGGGATATAACTCTGAGGAGTTGTTAGCAACATCATCCGCCACCCCCTTTTCTCTTCCCCTCTCCCCCCCCCCAACTTTAAAACCGACATGGTGCCTCCACAGTTTTTGAAGCCTGTCTCATTATAACTGGGTTTTTTTAAATGAGAGGTGATCACACCGACACTCTGCTACCTATGGGGAGTATTCCGGTTAAACCTACTTCTGCTTGCCTAAAGGCCTCAATATAGTGCAAAAACAAATCATAAAATGTTCCCTCAAAACTGTTAATCGTGGTACCACTGTCTCTCCACTCATGACCATTTCCTTGCAGATACTTGTGCGATTTCACTCTTCTTGTTGTGAACCTCATCAGCTCAGAGACTGAGGGGCTTAACTATAATGAGTGCACATTTCTCTTTGTCAGGACACAGGTGTGTACAAGCAGTGCCATGGCAAAGCCAGTAGAGCAGACTGTGGCTGCACTGATGCTATGAAGCTGTCATCATTGGAGAGATACACTGACTGCAGACAGAGAGTAAGGAGCTAAGTCCGATTAGTTCATGTTACAAGAACAAACCTGAGAAATTTCAAATTTGTTTTAAAGGAAGGGCAACATATATTTCTCTCTTTCAACTGGTAGCTATAGCCCCATTCACACTACACTTTAATCCAGACAGAGATTCTCTGGATTAAGTGGAGTGTTCACACTACACTTTTCAGGGCTAAAAATTCTCCGGATTAAAGAACCCAAAACTGGCTTCATCCGGGTAAAATTGAACCCTGCCCAGGTCTAGGGTTAACCCGCCAATTTCAGTGTTAGTATGGAACTGGGTTAACTTATTCTCTGGATTAGATATTGTAGTGTGAAAGGAATCTCTGTATCAGTTTTAACCCATGTAGAAGACTTTTTACACAGGTCGCCAACTACATGGATCAAAGGTAGGTAGTGTGGAAAGGGCTTATTTTAGTATCTGTAGCAACTGGGAATTACTGGTGTGTCATGGCAGAGACCGGTCCAGAACTCAAGCACTGGTGTTTCTGATCAGCAGAGTGTGGGTTCGAGTCCCGGTCTTGACACTTGTGTTCTTAAGCAAGACACTTAACCATCATTGCTTCGTCCTTCGAATGGGACATGTAATAAAGCCATAGGCCCTGTGTGTTGTGTAATGCACGTAAAAGAGCCCAGCTGCACTTATCGCTAAGAGAAAGGGGTTTGGCCTGATAGTTCTGGCAGTGGCTGCTGAATGCACCGCAGCACATTGTAAATCAGAAGGTGCTACATAAATGGGTCTCATAACTCACAAGTTTCAAAACCTGTCCAGTAAAAAGTGTTCCGCTTTGTTTAAGTGCCTTGAGCATTTTATTGGTGGATACCTGCACTACCTTAGACTCCAATATTTTTACTATCATTTTTTTATTTGTTATATAAATATTGAGATAGTGCCAAGATTTTGCTGATTTTAAAATTGACTTGAAAAAATATATGAAATGGCAGTTTTGTTTTGTGGAAGAAATGCTACTTAAAATGTAAAAAAAGAAAAAAAATATATACCAATGTGAAGATTTTAAGGTGTGAAATGTACTATGATCTTTGTTTTTAGCTGAATGGGAACATGGTGAAATGCTGTGGCCCTTTATGGGCAAATTGGTGCAAGCCACTTGCAGATGCTACTTGCTCTAGAGTGACGATTTTGTGTTTGTATCATTCTGTAGGCCTACAGGCTGCTGCACCCAGGCAAACTGGCCATGAAGTTCTACATCTTAGAAGATGAGAAGAAACCAGTGGAGTTACTGGATCCTTATGTCATCACGCTGAAGGAGGTCAATAGACGAGCTGACTACATAGTTGAAGGTAAGCCCTACACAGCCAGTTCCCAAGAAATCAAACCCCTGGGGAATATAATGTGGCGTGGCATGGCTGAGCGGTTTGGTGCATCGGACCCAAGCTCTGGTGGCTAAGTCATGACGGTGTGGGTTCGAATCCCAGTCATAGTACTTGTGCCCTTGAGCAAGGCACTTATTAACCATAATTGCTTTGTAAAAAGTTGGGAAGGTAGTGCATTCTGCTCTACCAGCCAGGCTCCTATTGGATGATACCCATGCCTACTTCCTTAAAAACCCCGTTTCAGCCCTAGGAGTAGGTGGCAACGTGCCCCTGGTGACAGCTGGTTTGGGTCGACAAATCAGTTAAGTGTAGCACTCACCTTGAAGGCCTAGTGATGTTAGACGATATCTCATTGATTCAAAAATTGTACAAATTAAAATGAGGAAACATGATCGCCGCTTTCAAATACCTTGCAGTCATATGCTGATCCTATTGTGACTGTTGACACTAACATCCACTTTGTGGTCAGCCAATTGCCATAGCGGTACAGTGCAGTGTATTTTGGGTAATATTGGCAAGCCCAGAACCCCTCCCCAGTAGTTCCGTTGAATGAAAGCATAGCAGGAAAAGACTGTTTTTAGTCTGAAAAGGTTTTGACTCGTGGTTTGGAGTTGGCTACAGTTGGCCACATCATCAACTTACATGGTAAAAAAGACAGACTCACTCCCTGCCAGATGCACAATTTTTTGACCAAGAAAAACCAAGGCAATTTTAACAAAAGTCAGTTCTTGTGTGAATTTGGAGGATTTTGGTGTAAATTTCCTGAACTTTGGTTGATTTTCAAAAACAATTTGACGGATACTTGTCACTAAAACCTTCGGGATTGAACCAGGGTGAACTTTACTCGACTGTGCATGCGATGAAGTCTTAGTGATGTGAGTTATCAACACCATTTATTGTGGGAAAAACTTTTCAGCAAAGCGAAATGACGTCGGAATATGATGCAGTATTCTTCAATGCAGGGTCAAAATGAGTTCTGGTTTACAAGTGTAAAATGCGGCATTACACAACCTACACAGGCAGTTCGTGCGGCCCATTGGTCTCTTACTGCCCAGCAGGTTGAACTGTGGTCCTTTCTCTTTAGTTATACAGTGTGGTGCGCATTTTAGGCGACGCAGCATTTACACCTATACCTATTGACTCCCAAAATATTGAGTGTGGCAAAGTTGCTGCATTTGAAATGCGCAAGGGGTCAGGAGATGTGATTATGTGACTATTCTACCAATGGCAACCACCCATGTACCAATGTGCTTCTATAGAGTACAAACATGATGCTGTCCTCAAACTTAATGGTAACTTGTATTTATTTATTGTTTGTTTTCTTGTTTTTGTTTTTGTTTACAGATGAATCCAACCCAAGCCTGGATAAGATCAGTTCTGATTTGACCTCAGTCATCCTCAATGAGAGCCAGCTTATTAATCCGAGTACAGTCAAGCTTATACTTACGGTAAGTTGGCAAAACAAGTCAGTGAAACAGATTGCACTTTAATCTTGTGCATAGGATCGAGGGAAATTGTTCACTGTAGGGAGGGGTGGGGCATGAGTCTAAGCCTGGCTGTAGACACAGTGGCATGACTGTGGTCCCCCCCCCCCCTACTACACCTCATAACCCTTGCCTCCTTCCCCAAACGAAATAGAAAAAATGCACAAATGAATGTTTGATACATTGAATAAAAAAAGAAACGAAGAAATAAAGAAATAAATAGATAAATAAGTAAATAATAATCATAGTAATAATAAATTAAAAAGTGTTTGCACCCCCCTATAAATGAAACTGTGTGATTACGCCACTGTGTATTGTACTTGGCACACCCACCCACTCACCAGCCCATTGTCAGGGCAGGTTTTCAAAACACAATTTCTAGACTCTCCCCTAAGAAACATATTTTATGTAGATCGTTGCTTGCTTTGTAGGGTTCAGGGCTGTACCATTTCAGGGCCACGGTCATCCAAGGATTCTCTTACTGCAGACTTGAGGATGAGGTTCAGGTAAGAACGGCTCCAACTTGGTGACAATGTAAAACAAGCAAAAATTGTTTCAGAGTATTTCTGGACCGGTGTTATTTGCATTCAATGACTGACCATTCAACATCATCCAGTATGAGTGTTGAGTGAGAGATAAACTCTGCACGTGTACATTTTACACAGTTAGTTCGTTGCACACAACCCGACAGTTGAATGGTTTCAAATGGTTGGTCAACTCGCTGAAAAATGGTTCCAATAGTAAGAGGGTTAACACATCAGGCAGTCTCACCCTTAGAAGCATAGTGGAGCAATCCATTAGGCTCCACCCCTATAAGTATTGGCCAATCACAGCCACAGAACCTTTCCCAACAGTCATGACTTGGATGAAGTCCATTATGGAATTAGACTCGCTCCCACCACCATTTGGATTGCAGCGTTGTGCAGTTTGTGTTTGTAGCCCAGCGCATTTCTTGGAAGAGTGAGACTCAAGTTCTGTACATGTTACCTGGGAGTGTGCATTTTTAAAGACAGGGGCAGGACTTAAAGGTATGGTCATAGATTGGTAAGCACTCCAACAAATTAATGACCATAAAAAATTACTTGGTGAGAAGGACTGCAGCTGTTGATAGTGGAAACTTATTTGAGAAAGGATTCCCTTCGCATTACTATGGTTTGGATAGTTTTCACCCAAAAACATTTGAATCTGAGAAACGATTCAAGCATGAATCATTTCTCAGACTTCGTAGGTTTGGTGTTTGTTTGCAAATGCTGCAGCCAGGGATACGGTTGGTACCCGCTGTCACCTCGCTAAACATGGATGGATTCAACATTTGTGTGAAAAAAAGTTTTTTGCAGTTTCCTCAGCAAGTAGACACTGTATTCGGCTGGAACTTTCACATTTGACTTTTATTCCATCTTCCTTTAGAATTTTGCCTATAAATCAGCTTTATGTGGTAAATACCAATCTATGACCCTATGTTTAGGGGTGGGTCTATCCCGAGTCCAAGTCTGAATTTCAAAGAGTAAACCTGAAACCTGAGTTTATGAATCGATTGGACAGATACAAGTTTCAAGCCCATCAGACTGTTCCTTTTAAACCCCCGTTTTGGTTCAGGTTTACATTGACATGGCACCGCTGCCCAACCCCACCCAGATGATAGTCATAGCTGTAATCAGTGTAGTGATAGGTGGGGTCTTGTTCTCAGTCTATCTGTACTACCTCCACTCACATCATCGGCCTCGTATTAGGAAGATTGGCTCCAAGTGTATGGATCCCCACGGCCCGGAGGAGCACATGCATGCTACCAAGTAGACAATCTCCACATTGAAAAGGGAAGTATTCTGTCTGTTAATGGTGTGACGTAATTCCTCTGTAAGCCCCGCCCATTGCACACAAACTACGTTTTTTATGATTTAGGGGCCATCCAGAATACATGTAGTAATTGTTGGTACACATAATGTAGGTGGGTCACAAGAAATAACTGAAAATCTAAATTCAGTTTTAAAAAAAAAGTGTATAAATTAACAAACGAAAAAGAAGAAGAAAAAGTACCCAGCTGGCCAAGATTGTCAATTCAATTCCTGATTAAACTACAAAGTTGTTTGTTTATGCCTGAAAAAACATTGAAAACTACTGATGATGGAGACCTTTGGTCTGAAATATCTGGTTCATTTGAGGCATTACTTTGTGTATAGGTTATATAATGAAGCCATTCAATATTTGAAAAACAAAAATTGGGGTGGGTGGGTGGGTCAAAACAATTTTAAAAAAAAAAAATCTAAATTTTTTAACATTGACTATTCTGAATGGCCCTTAGACAAGAAAAGTTTAACCACTTCACGTTGGGTGACGTCTTTTTTAGCAAATCTTTATGGACAAACTTCAATGGATGTTTTTTAACACCCAGAACAACTTAGGATTTTTCTCAATTATTTTGCCGACAGCCGGTCGGCTGATGTTTATATTCACCCAGACTTTCCAGTGTGTTGGGTGTCGAGTGAGGCACTACCGTGATGCGCTTTGTGTCAGCCATACAGACCGCAACAAGTTCTGCCATTTCACACAAACTGGTATTGCATTGAACTACTTTTTCTTTGCTGATTTATGCAAGAAAAGTTTAACAATTGGACTTGGCTTTTATGTACATTCTTCAAAGACCAAGGTCTTCTCAGAATGAGAAGTTTGTGTGATAAGAATTATGATAAAATGGGTGTTTTCTTTTTGGTAAGTAACACACAGATGTATGCAGTTTCATACTTGGGCGTGTGACGCAATGACTTAAAAACAGGATACACTGGGTTTTTCAAGAAGAAACAATTTTATTTCAGTGCTCAATTTGTTTAAAGTGTTAAGCAGAAAATATTCTTGCTAAGCAACTAAAATGACAGGGTACCAGTCAAAACAGTGTAAATTATATGGCATCTGGACTGGACAGGTTAAGTATTTCTGCTAAAAAGTAAGAGTTTTTCTCTGGTTAGAAAAAGTTTGTGCTTTACCAGCTTTGTGATATTTGAGAAGCAACATCTTTTTTGTATCTTGTTCAATCCCTGTTTAATCCAAAACTGTCTGGTCCCGTTTTGTGGAAAGATAATCAGTACTCATTGAAAGGTATTGTCTACAGGGAACATGACCAAATCTAAACATGATAAGTTAAGTTGTACAGAACATAACTGATGCGTTTGAAATATATTTTGTCTTTTAACAAGTTTTACAGTTGATTGTTGAAGTTGACATTCCAGTTAAAATGTTGTGCAATTTTAGAGATTTGTATACTAAGAAATTATTAAGTGTTTGAATCAGATATCTTACTGAATTATTGGTGTTTTCAAGTGCGTAAAATAAGGGCTTCTATCTCAAGTCAACATCCTCCTAGACCACAGGATTTGCATCTCTGTATTTTTTACTGGAACAGAAATATTTTTACCAACCAGAGCAAGCACAGGTGGTACCAGTGACAAACATGCTTTGTTTAAAAATAGATTTCATTAGCTATTAACTTTGTGAAGACATCTTGTCCGTTTGACACAAAAGAATATGGAGTGGGGAGTGTTATTTGCCAAACTTTGTTTGGATCTTGTGCAATGTACTGTACATTGTAATACCTCATGCAAAGATAACTTGAACCAAACAACTTGCCCATTGGGCCTTGATCGAGGCATCAAACTTTTTTGATTTAAAGAAACAAAATCACCCAGGAAAGCATGAAAAAGTTGACCACGTTTCCACTTGTGTTAAGAATTTAAATTGTTGTGAAAAAGATATTCGCAGAACAAAATATAAAATGTTCATGTTGTCTGAAATAAGTTCTTTCAAAGACTCATCTAAGATTCATATTTCTTGCCAATTTTGTATACATTGTTAAAATTGTACATTGTTATTTATTATGCAGAGACCAAAGCTTTTGTTATACAAGTATTCCAAGATGCCTTATTTGTAAATTTCGTCCAAAGTTAAAATTGTTGATGATTACAATTTTTGAAATAAGTAAGTATATAATAGAGCTTGTTTGCAAATGCTCTCCCTTTTTTGAATTGTGGTCATTTTCTATAAAAAAATTATTGGTCATTAAGACTTTTGAAATAAATAAGTAATATAGATCTTGTTTGCAAGTGCTCTACCTTGTATTTTTTTATTTTGATCATTTTTTTTAAATTGCTCTCATTTTTAATGGAGTATACAAGATGCGGAGGAATCACTCTGCTAGTGCTACCCTCCCCAACATCATCAGGGCTTGTATTTGGGGAAATTTTGACGAGACCGCAGCACTTGTGGCTCAAGAAGTTTACTGGACCAGAAAATGTTTTACAAGACCCAAGACCAGAATCAAAAATTTAGAAAAACTGTTTTTAAGTGAACAAGCACTGTGACATGTAAGAGAATATTAAGATTAATCTCTTTTGTCTTTGTGGTTATTAAGTATACTTAAAATTACTAAATAGAATTGAAAGATATTTATGAGACTCAAAGTCAACTTCTGAACATAACCTGTTTCTGTTTAAAGTATTACACAGCAAGATATTGATTATTTAATTGGGGAAAAAAACAAGACTGCCAGACTTTTCTGGTCACAAGTTTACTGGCCCGATGCTAAAACCACTGGCCTCAGGCCTGCGGTCCAGTGTAAAATTCAAGCCCTGCATCATAGAAGGTCAAGTCAGATTAAATTTATTATACAGGATTGGTAAGGATAAAAAGCATCATTGTTTAAATTTAGTCTGATAGCTTACTGATTATGAAGTTCAAACTAGAACCTTTTTTTCTGTGAAATATTTTCCTCTGAAATAAAGTCAAATTTGAGAATAGCTGAATCTAAATCCTTCAAAAACACAACAGCTGATTTTGGTTACTTGTATCAACATTAAGGGCAACGTGTTAACATTTGGAAAACTGTGCATGTTTTTTTTTCCGTCATTTTCTCTGGACTCACACAACTGATTTAAGCCCAAATTTCATGTGTATATCGATAATCACATAAAACATGAAAACTTTCTGCGACTATTTTGTCAGCTCCACCAATCCTGCAATAATACCTTTAACAGATTAACAATTATATTGTTTCAAATGTACCCAAAACAATACAAAACACAACAATTTTTACCAACAAAATGATGTTGAAGTATTTGATAAACTTATGAGCCAAACATGTCTTGCAGTGCTCATTTTTTGCATCTCGTCTGACTTTCTATTTGGCAGTATTTACATTTTACAAGCTGTCAATGTGGCAATAGCAATTTATCTCCAAACAAACTTTGTAACAAACTCATGAAGCACACACAAACTCTCAGCGATTTGTAAAAGTACAAGTCACAGACTCAGAATACAAACTGTTACAACAAAATTATTATAAAAGGAGTTTAGGGAGGCAGATGATCCATTCCATCAATATCAACACAGGAAAGTCTTTGTTCGTAGGATTTTTTTCCGCAGGTACATTTGCGCTGCAGTTAAATGAAAAGTCTATCTACAAAATACTGACAGAAGGTCCATCTGTTCCCTGTTCACTCCCCTCAACTACCTGCACAACAAGAATGTTAGTATTGGCATTCCCCTGGTCTGCACCAGTCTCAGTTTCGATAGAGTTGACTTTCTCTGAATCCTTGTCCTTATCTCCATCCTCCTCCGTTGCTTCTTCGGTGTCACTTCGCCCTTGCCTCCTCCCACCACCAGATGGGGGCTTCCAAGTTGCATCAGTGTCCTCTCTGTCTTCTTCAGCCTCTTGGACATCCTCATCAAGATCGGGATCACTGGCCACACACACTTCAGATACGGGTATTTTTCTTGGTCGACCCCTCTTCCTAGGGGTACCCTTCCGCCGGCTGAGTTGTCGCTGGGGCCTTGGTAGAGGAACAGGTGCAGCCCGTCTTCCTTTTGGCCTAAGGAGCAACGGTTTCCGCTTATTTCGCCACAGTAAATCTACATCCTTAGCACGGGGGTCTTCACAATCGGCCAGAGCATCCTTCAGCATGTAAAATAAAATATCCACCTTGTCCTCTCTTCCCTCTGAGCACATGTTCTCCACAAACTCTGTTAGTTCTTCTGTTCTTAGTGCGGCCACTCTCTGTGTGACAAACCTCAAGGATTTTTTCTTTCGAGGAGTTGACCTCTCCGTATTTTCTATCGGTTCCTGCTGCTCCGGTTCGTCCTCATCACTCGAGTCTGACTGGTCTGTTTTGCCGCTGTACGGACATTCCCTTTCGTGTTCATTGATTTCAAATGGTGTAAGTTTGGTTTCACATCCTTTGCTGGCAAAAGAGCAAGGGGCGTCTAGGAGCAGGTACAGGTGTTTCAGCTGTTCGGAAGCATCAGAAAGCTCCACGATGACCTCCTCACATTTGGGACACACGTTACCGAAGTTCAACCAGTCACTGATACAGGTCTCGCAGAAGACGTGCTTGCATTCAGTTGTCACCGGTTTCAGCGGGAGACGTTTGCAGAGTGAACATGTCAAGAAAGTGGACGCGAAGTTTTTCTGCCTGAAACGACTGACGTCAACACTGTAGCGGGACTTGTCTTCTTTGATACCACGAGCCTTGAACCTGCGGATCATGTTGAGGTAGACGTACTTGGTAAACCCTTCTGGTTCATCAGGTCTGTCCATCACCTCATCCGCGTTATCGATGGTGACTTCTTCCCCAATTGCCCCCTGGATAGCTTGCAGAAGGACTTGAGCTCTGTCAGATTCCTGTGATGCTCCCAACTCATCAATGCTTCCTTTACTCTGTGCTAAAGCGTCTTCTACACCTCTGTCGCCCTCCACTGGAACATCATCTTGTCTCGGTGTCTTGGCTGGCGTGGCCTCCGCTGAATCCAAGGAAAGCTTCCTCTTGGGTAGCAAGCCGGAGGCTCGATCACACACATCACACTCCTCACTGTGTCTATTAAAAGTGTACAAGGCTGGGAGAGATGGAAGGCGTGCCTTGCCGACCTTTGACTTGGGGACCTTCTTGAGATAAGGCTGTAAGATCACGCGACAATTCTGGCAGACCATCTGTGGGTGAACGGCGGGGTCATCCTTACTGGTGTCAAGAGAGTACAGCTCATGGAGTAGATCATTGTAGTTGTCTAAACAGTACTGTAACTTCTCTCCAGCTTGGCCGCAGACACGGCAAAGCGTCCACAGTTTGAAGATGTGCCTCTCCTCAGCTTCTATCCTGTTGAAGTCCATCTTGGTCGACAGACACTCGGATCTGAAAAAAATAAGTTGAGAAATTGTAGGTCAAAGTTCAAATGGCAACAAGATTTCGTACAGTTTCATTTTTTTTTAATGCATGAACAAAACTAGGGCAGGTTTTCTCAAAGCACTTTAGATTCATCTTAAGATGAGTTGTCAGTATTGCCGTAGTGATTTGTATTGTAACATCACACTTAGCAATTAAGATCAATCTTACCTCTTTGTGAAATCGGCCCCTGTGTTGTTGGGGTTTTTTTTTGGGGGGGGGGGGTTTCTGCTAAAAGTTACCAAAAAACTGTACGCGTTCTCCTGAGAATGGCTTTCAAGAAACAACATTTTTGAATCACCTTCTCGATAAGTGATAATAAGGACAGAATCATAATAGGACTTTAAATATGTCTCAAATGATTGTTCCCACATTCAATTGATTGACACCAAAACTTTCTTTCATTTATTTTGATTACTCTGGAAACAACGCAGCTAAGCATCAGAAGATTCCTATAATTAAATCCATATATTACAGGACTCCTAAGTTTGGAACATCACTGCAGATGCAGAATAAAGGATGACATGTGAGGCACAGGCTTGTTCCACCAATCAAATGACAAGGATCTAACCTATTTGTGCGGTACATTTAAATTCAAATTTAAAACTTCATCTCTTTTTAATTCTCTTTACTTGCCTAAACAAGATGCATAACAAATTACCACACTATATAAACAAAAACACAAAAGCAGAATTTAATTAAATAACTTTGACTTTATTAGAAATAACAAGGTAAATTTTCCTTACTCCATAATTTAAATGCCACAAACTTTATTTATTATTGTTAATTGTTTTTTCCAATTTTAGTATTATTATAAAAACAGGTATTTAAGAATGCAACACAAAACATAGGCCTATTTTATTCAATACATTCCATAATAATTATTCTTCTTGCGTATTAAATTAAATGGAAATTTTATATTGTTTTTAAAACTACCGAACTGATCTGGGTACTTTTAATTTTAGTTTTAAAACCAAAAATAATATCATAAAAGAGAAAACTTGTACCAGTCTGCCTGAGTACCCCTCTCGTGAGCATTACAAGCACATGAATGCATGGTAGTTTGACTTCAGACTATACCGAAGGACTTGGAGAAGTTTAGTTAAGAAGTATCCGCCGTCTAACCACTTTCTGAGCCGAACCAATCGGGTATTTTAAGGCTTATTTTACGCTTTTTCTGGCAATATTTCAGCTTTATTTTAATCCAGTAAATTCTACATTTGCCATACTCACATTCAGCGATAAATGCAGCGTTGAATATTCAGGATTTATCAATAATTGTTTATAATCGGATCGCATCTTTCCGATTCCTCCGGACGAAGAATGGCGGACTAACGCTCAGTATAATGTCAAAGGTTAATTACATGCCGTCCTTCCCGCAAACTACGGTGCTCAACTTTGAGGGCGCTGTGTATATTTTGCGTATTATTCTGTATACAAATTCATGCATTTGTTTTAGTCAGAGCATAGAGCAAGGACTAGAAATAGCAAGGACTAGAAATAGCCCAAGATCCAAGGGCATAACTATAATGTTGTAGAATAATCTGTCTGGTGTCTACTGGTACAGTAGATACATCATTGAACCGCTTTCCTGCGCTGTGATAAAAGTTCATATGTAAATAATCTACATGTTAGAAGTTAGTTCAAGCATTATTATTCTAATATTCTTCATATCCTTGGTATAGTTTGTCCAATTGTGTTGCCCTTAAAACTAAAATAAACAAATTGTGATTAAATAGCATGAAATGTCTCTTGAAGCCTACACCATAATAAGCAATTTATTTCATCGCCTCTCTTTAAGCGGCCATAATCCATAGTTATTACTATAACTACTTAATTAGCATAATAATAGATGCACCGAGGGGTTTCCCCAGTTGTGGGGTTTCCTCCCACATCTAAAGCTAACATTTCCTCAACAACTTCTCTTTATAGGTATCTACCGGCCTACTGGTCACAGTGCTAGTCGATCTGACAATGATAACTTCTAGACGAAATGCCTCTTTTTCGTTCCTCCTCTCTTCATCTTTAGTCTTTGTTTGAAAAAGCTGATGCTCTTTCCCCTACTTTCTTACTTTTTGTTCATTGTCAAAACTGAAAAACAATGGACAAATAACGTGTCCAAAGGCAGTTTTGAAAACATTATTACAAGTTGCATGTCTGTCAGTGCGATTTAACCAGCGATCCCTTTTGTAATTTCCCCCCATTTCCCCCTCCCCCGCTCGACCACCAAGATCGCAGCCCACCTTCACAACCACGACCCCCTTCTTCGTACCACCACACCATAGAGGAAGAGGTGCCACCACCTACCTCACATTTTACTCTTACTCTTATTGTTCCCTTTTCCCAAAGTAAATCATTTACAAGTTAACCTTTTTCGGTATCGCTCTACACATTAATATTGTTGTCACTTATGGTAATTAAAAACATGGAGGGAATTGAAATAATAAAAGTGACTTTTGGGGGGGGGGGGCCTTGGGAAAATAAAACGGACCAATGGAGGGCGCTCACAAAGCAGACGTGGCACCGGTGAAGAACAGTAGCTGGTTCCCTCACCTGTGTGTTAATGGTTGACTCATTACGACCGGGACCACGGAATCCAATGTCTTGGTAAAACGTCGGCGTAAACCGTACTGCTGCGCTTTTTATGCACAGCAGGTTAGCCCATGTGTTTTGTATGGGGAGATCTTCCGGTGATTTTCTGCTCTGAAACATTGACCAATCTGGGCTAAAGGGACACTGGAAAACGGGAATTTCTTTCGGTTTTTTTTGAAGGAAATGGCTTCTAAAAATGAACTTCTTGGGAAAGCAGAGGATATTGCAGATCAGGTAACTGTAAAACAAATGTTGTTTTCAATAATCGGACCATGGTTAAAGAAAGTAAAGTAGATCAATTGATTAATTGGGATGGGGTGTGTTTGAATTTGATAGGAGTTTTCATTGAGATGAGAGAGAGATTGGAGAGAAAAAAAGTTGAAATTAATAAACCACGAAAAACATTAATTTATGAATTTTCAACCAAAAGATTCAGCAGTTTGCCACAGAACTATATCTTTAAATTTATACCAACCAGAACAAAAAAGTTATATACCAACCAGTCGGATGAACCTGGCCACATGCTGGCTGGCTGGGCCAGATAACTTGGCAAGTCACCAAGTAAGTTTGACACTTTTGACAAGTGACACTGACAAGTGACAGTGACCAGGTGACATTGTCAGCAGGAGATCAGGAAGCTCATGTTGACCAAACTACTTTCTTATTTATTCAAATAAGATTATATTTTTTTTAAAAGTTCAATGACTAGAAATAGAATAAGTGAAAAAGTGGCTGTCGGGTAGACCCAGTACGAGTAATTGGGGCGCTGTACTCCTTTTTTCAAAGATGAACAATTTTGGAAAAGAAGTACAGCGCCCCAGTTACTGGGTCTTTTTTGAAGGAAATGGCTTCTATTAATAAAAATGAACAGGTACACTTTGTTACACCATTTATCTATATAGATTTTTTACAGGAACCATATTTAAATTAATAAACAGATTCCTTAAAGCCAAAGGTAGGGTTGTAATGCTGATGTAGAAAAAATTATAAAGAGAAAATTAAAAGTAACATGTGAAACTTTCAGCTGAAAACAGTGTTTACTACACTAGCTGAGGAAACGGCATGAAACTGTCACAGTATTTTCACAAGAATGTCAAATCTATCCAAGTTTTTAGCAAGGCGACAGTGGGCACCAACTGCAACTCTGGCCACGTCATTCGCAAACGAACACCAACCCTTAAAAATCTGAGAAACATTTCATGCATATTATAAATAGTTTCTCAGATTGAAATGTTTTGGGGTGAAAAATTACCCAAACTATGTTACTTCAAAGGCAATTCTTTCTCTAAATGTTTTAGCTGCAGTGCTTCTAACCAAGTAAGTCTTTATGGTCGTTATTTGTTGGAGTATTTACCAATCTATGACCTTAGCTTAAAAACTGTGTTAGAAGATCCAATAGTTGTTGTGTAATTACCAATTCAATAATCACACCCGGATTCAGAGATCAGAGGGTGAGATAATATGGTGTATCGCAAACCAACACCCACACAAACTACAGCCAGACAGTAAGTAAAGTTGGAGCTGGACTTCTTTTAACGGTGACATTTTGAATTTGTTGGCCCATGCGCAGGTATTAAGACGGAGCAAGAATGTTCTCCCTCATGTAGCAAGACTGTGTCTGATCAGTACGTTCTTGGAAGATGGAATCAGGATGTGGTTCCAGTGGGGAGAGCAACGAGACTACATCGATCAGACGTGGGGCTGTGGATACATCGTAAGGTAACGGTGGTGTAGACGATAATTCTAATCCTCTAAAATTCTAATCAGTAGACTGTCTTTGTTGTCAGGGTTTTGTGGCTGAGTGGTCCAGGACGGTGGACTCAAGTTCCTGTCATTTACAGAATGTGGGTTCGAATCCTGGTCTGGTCAGTCGCGACACTTATGTCCTTGAGCAAGACACTTTATCGCAATTGCTTCTCTCCACCCAGGAGTACAAATAGGTATCAGCGAGAGCTGGGGAGTAACCTGCGACGGACTGGCATCCTGTCCAAGGGAAATAGAAATAATCTCAGTCGTTTAATGCCAAGGAAACTGGATATAAACACCGGCCTGATGAGCCATATTGGCTTGGAACAGACTTGACCAAGTACTTGTAGCGTTGTGGTACTGCAGGCACTAGCTAACAATTTTTGTGATAATTGTAACCCAGAATTCCACCCTCTACGACAGTCGGGAAGATTGAAGGTTACAATTATGGCAAATATTAGAAACAGGCATGTGCCAATCTCATCAGAGTTCAAACATTGGAGTGTTTAGAAAGAGATGGGAGGTTCTCCAATCAAGGGCACAAGAGGGCTGGGTTATGCACACATCAATTCGTAGTCCTGGCCCTGGGGAACCAGGGACTAGCACTAGCAGGGACGTGGCCGGGGAAGTAAAATCGGCCCTGGGTGATAGTCCCGGACATGTGCCCCCTACTGCCTCGCTGGGTGGGGGACTTGCTGTTTGTACATCCCTGGCTATACCCCCGGCATGTTGGGCAATACAACCCCTTGCATGATCCCAGCCCCGGCGTGCGGGGTATTTAGCACAACCTCCCCCTGGCAAATGAATTCCAGTTGGTTGCAGTATGCAGGCTATTTGTCACAACACTTCCACAATCCCATCCCTGGCATGTGGGACGTTGCAAACAAATACATATAATATCATAATACAACATCTGCAAAGCCTCTGCTATTGTCCTGGTAATGCGGGGCAACAAAATTGCAGGGAAACCGATTGTAAGACCCTTTTTTTTGGCACATCCCCGTCTACTTCTTACAAAGTCCCGGGTCCCCCCTGCACTGGGACTACAACTGATATGTGCATTACTCTGGAAGCTGTCTTTGTAGGTTATGCTTAGGCCCAAATAACAATTGCTCTTCATTGGAACTGGCATACCAATCTTATTCAAGCCCAGGGCCCAATTTCATAAAGCTGCTTAAGCAGAAAATGTTGCTAAATATATTTCTGCTAAGCAAAACTAAGCAGGATACTAGTTACATTTTTTACATGATAAATGATTATTTAACTGGTAACCTTATTTTGGTAATCATAATTTTGTTGTGCTTAGCAACTTTTTATGCTTTAAAGCAGCTCTATGAAATTGGGCCCTGGGCCCAGTTTCATAGAGCTGCTTACATGTAAGCACAACACAATTATGCTTACCAGAATTAGGTTACAATGTACCAGCGAAACTACATGTACCAATGTACCATTTTGTGACCGGTATCTTGCTCATTTCTGCTTAGCAGACAATTGTTAAGCGACTCTGTGAAACAGGGCCCATGCTTCAAGGGTGTTGAGTTACCATAGAATGGAATCATTTAGAGGATATCTATAGGCCTAAGAGGGTCTCTTTTGGAGGATATGAGAGGGTCTCTTGGCAAGACACTTGGGGATTAGGGTTGGAGGCGTAAAGCCATTTCTAAAATAGTCTGACCCCTTCTGGTATAATGATAAATTGATATTGTTGTTTCACTGGTTCACTCGGGGAACAATACATGACAAAAAAATGATGCCAACATAATAGACATTACCCTGGCATATGAACCTCATTCATAAGTTTAATATTCATAATTGTTTTGTTTTTTGTTACAGCACCTTATTTGTATTACTAAACCTGGTTGGACAGCTGGCTGGCTGTGTGATGGTGCTTAGCAGGCAGAAAGTTCCCATCGCATGTGGTCTTCTGTTCGGCATAATTGCATTGCAGGTAAGTGAATTCCCCGCACTGGAAAACAGCCCTCGACACATCCAAAGGACTGCTTGTAAACTTTGCCATGTTTGCCCTTACTACCCACTACTCTGGCTGTCTTGTGTTGTTTGCCCCAGCATGTACTGACGGACATCATTCTAGTGGAATATTGGGAGACACCTTGTACATAAGTTTTTCTAGTTCAAGTCCAGAAATTTTAGAATATATGGCCTGTACCTTTACCATTTGGTGCTCAATGTGGGGCATGGTGGTTTATACCTCCCTCCCCCTCTCTTTTGTGTCTTCATTGTGTGCTTGGAATCTCAGGTATTCTTTAGAGGTTTTTATGGGGGAACGGACTTCTTTACAAGAGGAAAATAGTGTGTTAAAGTATGGGAACTGGGGGTACCCTCTGCCCCTATATCCAGCATGGTATAACCCTTAACCTGAAAAGGCCAGCACTGCCAGCCTACTTTGTGTTTGGGTTTTTTTTTTCCCAGTATTTTACAGACACCTTTGACTAATTTATAGGCTAGGGTCTTCATACAAAAACCTTCTCTCAGAAGTGCCACACGAGACAAAATACGAAAAAGAAAGAATTGCATCGATGTTGTCTAAGCTTTGTCAACATTTTCCTGTCCAATTATCATGATTATGTACAAATATTGGATGCATCTGTGTGCATTGTCTCAGAATATAATCACGAGGTGAAATCTGGACTATTCCATTTCAGGAGGCGAAGCGAAGTAAATTGGAAAAGCCAGATTCACCGAGCGGTTATATTCTGCTACAATGCACAAATAAAATGCATTCAATATTTGTTTCGTCTAACTCGCACACAGATGTTGTCATTTGAATTTTTATTTTTCATGACAAAACAAAATGAACACAAAATGAACACAGAAACTCGACCACCCCACACTCTGAAACTTCTAAAACCCCCTTCTTAACAATGTGGACGTCCTCGTGACATGACCATGCCTCGTTGGAACAAACAGGCAGGAACGTTTATTTTTGAAACAACACTTGGAAGCTTCCGACACAGCCTGTAATTATCCATATTGGTTGGAGTGCGCGGCAGTATACATGGCAAAATATAGCATGACACGTGACCCACCAATCAAATGACAAGTACCTGTGTGCGTGGTTTATCAGCGAACGATTTCCCTTGTATAGCTGAGCAAAATGCTACTCAAATTGTATCAGTTGCTACTTAATATTGGCACTCAGTGTGCACAAAATAAGTTTAGTCTAAATTTTGTGCTACGCAAATTTGCTGGACGAAATTTCCTGTGTTATGATAGTAGTTTTAAGCCACAAGAAGCCCTGCTTTCCAGTTAATACTTACTTGAATATCTTGAGCGATGGAGTTTCCATACCACAAGAACATTGAAAGGCTAGTAACCTTTCACTAGTCCTTCAATGTACATTGCAATTGAAGTGTAGAAAACACTCGCTAGAAGGGGCTGTGTCGTCACGATCATAGCAGGCCTGGGGCTGTGCATGGAGTTCTGAACTCTCACTCAGTTACTGCACACGTGCCCGCGCCACACCCATAGATATAATGCGGCTAACACACGCGCGTTTCTTAATACAGCTGCAGGTCTGCTTTGATCATGACAACAATACCCCTATAAGGTCAACCCCAGTGACTGTTGCTCTTCTTAGCTGTGATTTAAGTGGAAATGAAACACTAATCACCAGCAAGGAAACCAGCATGCGCAGAAATAATGTAAACATCGGAAAAACCAATGTGCATGCCTACTGCCCTCTAGTGTCTGAGAGTCTTCTACTCGCAATGTAATGATAATCAATAATGGATTTTGTTTGTTTTGCAGACAATTGCGTACAGCATATTATGGGATATCAAGTTTCTTATGAGGTATGTGAAGTAGAAACATTATTAGTTATCACACAAGCGCGAGTGGAATTCAACAAAATATAGCCCTTCTGCATCCCATATCCAACACAGACGTGCTATATTTTCTGTATTCCACAAGTGCGTCTGATAACGAATTTATCTTCAGGTGTACTTGACATCCAGCACTCTGTGTGACACCATAAAAAAAAAAATCACACTATTTCACCCCGTGCCTTACTTGTTGAGTAACAGTTTGATTTTAGCGTGTAATACATTTTTGTGAAGAACCCAATCACTTTTAAATCAGCCAAAGCATTAGATATAGACCCTATTGACTAAATAAAATCAATTCTAGCAAAATTGTATTTTGAGATGAGCCCACATGTGTCTCTTTCTGCTCAATCAACCATTTCTTTGAATAACACCCTTTGTTTACACAACTTAGCAAGGCTGAGTAATTGCTGTACAATTCCTATGGGAATTCCTGGAGAGCGGGTCATTGTTGGATTGTGTTCGTGAAAAACAAACCCCGATGGTAATAAGACATTTGGCATGCTATTTGGCTAGGTGCAGTTGTAGAACTTGAAATTGTTTTGATTTGTTGAAAATAAAATGGCGGAGTACCGACTTTTTAATTAAAAACTGTTACTCAATAAGTGAACGATAGTGTCACGCAGGGTTTGAATGCAATACATGGTGTGGCACAGCTGTATATTTTCTGTACAGCCTAATATAGCGCAATACACGGAATAAGAACATGGCAATACGCAGAATGTGATATGGGCCGTGCAACATAGGTTTATATCACACCTCTTGTAATGCTATGGGTCGACCAATCAGAATCAAGGATTCAAGTTTTCTCTAACGGTTGGATGGCTTCTGACTGGCACCCCCGAACAAAGATATTGACTAATAGGGAGACCGCCAACATAGGGCTGGATAGCTCAGTTGGTAGAGCGCCGGTACGTTAATCCGGAGGTTGTTGGTTCAAGTCCCGCTCCAGTCAATTTTTCTTTGTTCAAACCCAAATTATGAGAAAAAAAGTTACCCAGTCAGTTTCCCTTGTGGTTTATTACTTGAAGTTTTCTTTAAGATAGAAATAGTTGTCAAATGGATATACATGTAGACCCCCTCTTCCCTGACCTCACACCTTGCTACTGTCTGCCCACATGGTCTGCCATTTAGGGAGTCAAATTGCATGTAAAGACACGGTGAGCGTCTAACCGCGTGAATGGCCTGAAATGCTCACTGGACACGACACGGTGAAACACATAGCAAAACCAACTCCTGAAATGGCATGACCAAGAATTATTGTACTGTTTTCTTTTCAGTCATACACCGATGTGTGTAAAGCACTGTGAAAGTACCGAGTGTACATGTACAGTTCTTTACACACATAGGTGTATGGGTAAAAACCAAATAATGTTCTTTATCCCGATGCAAATTTAACATCTATTAAACAAAATTACTGTGGTGATGATGTCAGGTAAATTGGGTCCATAGAATTGGACGTCTGGTGGGGGGGGGGGTAGGTGGAAGGGGTAATGGTTTGAGTTAATGTCTGCAGAATAAAACTGATTTATTTTTAATTTTTTTTTATGTTACCTCAGGAGACAAACTTCAACAAATTGATACTGAAGAACCAAGTAGTAACAAATATACAATTGGAACAAAGTTAAATCTGACTAACAAGCCCCCTTCTGATGTTGCTATAATTCAAACTTCTGAAATAACTGAGAATTGGTTGAGGCTGATGATTTATGCCTGGCCCTCACAAACAGACAAGCTTTTGTGTAAGATTGGTCCCGGTGGATTTATCTTCTTGGGGACTGAGATAAAACTCTTCAGACTTTGCTTTGTAAAGAAAGAGAACATGAATTTGAAGTGTTGTGATTTTAACCTGAAGGTGTTTCCTTTTTCGTGTTTTTTTTTAACAGGAATCTTGCCTTAATTGGTGGCATCATCCTCCTCCTCGCTGAATCGCGTACTGAGGGTAAAAGCCTGTTTGCCGGTGTCCCTGACATGGGCACCAACAAGCCCAAGACCTACATGCAGCTGAGCGGGCGATTACTCCTAGTCCTTATGTTTATGACCCTCCTGCGCTTTGAGATGTCCTTCGTTCAGATGGCACAGAATCTCATCGGGAGCGCACTCATCATCCTCGTAGCCATCGGCTTCAAGACCAAGCTCTGCGCGCTGGTACTCGTGGCCTGGCTCACCATCATCAACTTCTACTACAACGCCTGGTGGAACATCCCCTCCTACCGCCCGATGCGGGATTTCCTCAAGTACGATTTCTTCCAGACCTTCTCCGTGATCGGCGGCTTGCTCCTTGTGGTGGCTCTAGGGCCAGGGGGTGTCAGCATGGATGAGCATAAAAAGGACTGGTAGTTTTTTAGTATTCAGTGCCATAGGAAATCTTCTTTTTATGTGTGTCAACCCCCCTCTCCTTTGATGCACCAATCTCCCCTGAAATCATAAATGGTATGTTCTCAGTCAGGTCAGGATCAGCCAGTTGTGGGTTACAGTAAAAAAGTATAAAATGGTGGACTCTCAATTTGGAAATGGCTAGACATTGCAGACTTCAGAGATAAAATGCTAAAGGGGAGACATGGGAAGAAAACAAATCGGTTTGGAACAGGTCTTTGGTTTAAATGGGTTCAGGTCATGGTGTCTAGTCTCACAATTTCACCGATGTCGCCGAAGTGGGGTCGATCAAATTCCAGGGTTGGCAAAACATTAACTGTTTTGAAAATATACTCGTACATTTTCAAGAATTATGTCTTAAATGAAGCCCTAAAAAACTCAGTTTGAATGGGTGAGCGAGTTTGTTTGTTTTTCTTCGCATTTATGTGAAATATGTACAAAGTTTTGCACCCAAAAGAAACCAGTTATTTCAGGCAAACATGGTACCTCACCTTTTCATTCAAGAATCTCCTATTGGTCCGTTTTTATACAGTTAATGAGCACAACGTTTGATCAGCAAAATACAGGCTGCCAGCTGAAAAATAAGATTTGGCAAATGAACTTTGTTACAAATCTTTTTGCTGCCAAACTTCTCGTTGGAATTTGGCCTAGCTATGTTTATGGAAAGAAATCTGTAAAATAAAGCAATTTGTGTGTTATTTAAGGTGATGGTAGACTGCTTTCTTTTTCATTTAATAAAAACCAATAAAAACGGTTCGAACAAGTGATAACTATTTAACTTGATTACTACAGTCGTTTTGATGGATTGATGTAGTAAAAATTAAAGGTATATTATACAGGATTGGTAGAGCCGACAAAAATAGTCACAGTGTTCATGTTTTGTGTGATCAACCATGTACATGCAGTAGCAAACCTGTGAAATGTGGGCTTAATCCGTTGTGTGAGTCAATAGGAAAATAGTGAAAACTCATGCGCACTTTTCAGTATGTAACAACACTATCTTTAATTTTGGTTGTAACAACCACAAGCAGCTGTTGCGTTTGTTTTAGGTTTTCAGATACAGTTTTTCTCGAATATGGCTTCATTTCTGAGGGAAAAATTTCACAGAAAAAATGGTTCTAAAATGAACTTCCTAATCAGTAAGCTTTTAGACTACAATTAAACAACCATGACTTCATCCATGCCAATCCTGCATAGTGCCGGTAACAGTGATCTGTGTCTAACTTAACGATCTGTTGAAATAATTAATTCTTTTAATTCTGTGGCCATTTTTGTAAAGGCAATTTAATGAATAAATAAAGTGTTTCGTTCTTGTAACAAAGTTATAGA
Source organism: Pisaster brevispinus (assembly GCA_023634235.1). Classification (NCBI taxonomy): domain Eukaryota; kingdom Metazoa; phylum Echinodermata; class Asteroidea; order Forcipulatida; family Asteriidae; genus Pisaster; species Pisaster brevispinus. The sequence goes on from JAMKCF010000025.1 coordinate 3,248,267, forward strand.
CATCATTAACTTTAAAGCACGCTGGCAACGTTGGTGATCATTGTCAAAGACCAGTATCCGCACACTATGTGACTCATCATAGACATTGACAAGAAATAATAAACCTGTGAAAATTTAGGCAAAATCGATTAGCAAAATCAAAAGAAAATAACCAGGAAAAAAAAACCACCTTGTATATTTGTCGCTGTTTTCAATCATCAGGTTTTGGACATGTGAGATCAAATCTAATTGTTCAACTCGTTTTTCAAAGACTATAGCATTTCAAGGAAAAAACATTTCAGGGAAAGTTTCCACCATCGTTTTACCATGTTTGTTATTTATGTGCAACTATGTGCACATTTATTTTGTCAATCTTTTTATTACTGTTCACTTCCTTGTCACATTCAGAAAACCTGTTTAGGGTCAGCATAGTCATTAAACGTGCATAATAAAAAATAAATAAATACAAACAAAAGCATAGCGTACTGTTAACTAAATACAGTGTACTTTGTAATGGGGTTAACCAATAGACCTTTATTGTGGTGCAGCCATCTTGATTTTTTTACCATTCAACTCAATGTGTCCAAACCGAGGCTGGAAAGAAAAACAGTCTGGTACCTTTTTGTACAATGAATATGAGCTTTCGTTACTGTAACTGGATACAGGGTAAATGACCAAGAATGATGGCAGCATGAAAAAGGTCTATAGCAGTCAAGTAATACAACTCATTTTAAAAAGGAACCAGACTGTTTTACCATCTAGCCTCAGTTTGGGTTTTTGGTCTTAATGGAAAGTAAACCAAAATGGTTGGAGTATGGTTTAGTTATTTTTATGGAGATGGAGGACACTGATGAGCTTGACAGTATTCTGTGTCGCGCTGTGGATGTGGATGTGATGCATCAATTTCACCTGACACTTGTACGGCAAAATGATGACGTGCATTTATTGGTTGATCTAAATGATGTAGTGTCTGTATGGCTAATATCAGGCCTAGAATTAAATGGAGGCCACGAAGGCCATGGCCTCTGTTGCCTGGTCTTGGCCTTGGTGCCCCTTCAAAAGTTTCTCATAGGCTTTATAATTTTTTCAATGGAAGTGCCCTTTGCCAAATGAAAAATTGGCCTTGCCCTCTCAAAGATGAAATTCCAGGCCTGAAACATTATGGCACATGATAGAATTTTTCCAAAAACACGTGGAAAAACACGTCTTAATAGAAATGGTTCTGCATCCATAAAATAGTCTGGCAACTGAGTTGCATATGTATCATGAGGCGTTCTGCGGGCTTTGTTTTAGGGTGGAGATTTAGTGTAAGTGTCTTGTCTCACTGGGTGAGTTTTACAGGCAGCTTGGAGTTTGACCGCATAGAGACGTCTTAATTTTCATCAGGCATTTGAAGTACTCTGTTGCCCTGGTCTCCGCCTTGGTGCCCTTTCAACAGTTTCTCATAGGCTTTATAATTGTTCAACGGGAGTGCCCTTTGCTAAATGAAAATGGCCTTGCCCTCTCAAATTCCAGGCCTGTTTGACCAACGAAACTGACCAAAGAAACTGATGCTCAAATTAGAAATGTTGTTATTTTTTTTTAACCATCTCTGAGATTACCTGGAGTTTTAGCCTGTAATTTGCCTTGTGTGACATGACGCTAAAGTAGGATCCTGTTTTGCACGAAATGTTGTATTTATTTAAAAAAACTGTTTAAGGATCTCCAAATGTTTCAAATCTTGCCCCCCCCCCCCTAAAATGGAATTGGCCTGATAATACTCACTTTGAAAGAAAGCACAAATACATAAGACAAACAGCTTCTCCGTCTTCCATCTGGTTATGTATGTTATAATTCCTGAATCACATCACAAAATGGCCAATGGAAATAGATGTGCATGAAAATAATACATTTGGAGGATCAGTGTTGCCTGAACAATCTATAATGGCCCAGGATTCTTCTATTTCACAGATCTTTAAAGGCAAAGGATACCTTTGGTTTTTGGAACTGTTTGATTGTTTTAATCCTAATATAAATGTAGATATATACAATAAAACTAACCTGTGAAAGTTTCATTTCAAAAGGTGGTTGCGTTTTTGAGATATCGCTGAAAATCTGGAGCGGTTATGTCCACGCAGGAAGAATGATCCGTAATTGGAATACACAATCTGAAAAACATTTCATGCAGAAGTGTATCTTGGATTGAAATGTTTTTGAGTCCCTTTCTCTAAAACTACGTTCCTTTGAAGGGAATTTTTTATAAAAATGCAATACATAATCAACAGCTGCAGTGCTTCTTACCATGTAAGGTTTTATGGTCGTTCATTTTTGGAGTAATTACCAAAGGTATACCCTCCTTTTGACTCACAAGTTTGCACCATTTAATTCTTCTTTCTCACTTATAAGACGTGTGCTAAATCCAGTTTTAACGTTTGTTGAAAATTTGACTCTTCGGCTTTTCTTCCAGTGTAAAAGATAGGATGTCCACCAACAACCCAAGTGTTCACAAGCTCTTTTGCCAAGTAGATTAGCAGAACAATTTTGTCTTGTTTAAAATATATATATTCTCTGGTGAAGGGAAATTGGTTGTCGAGCAAAAGGGGCCAAAATAGAGAATAACTAACTGATGTAAAAAAAAAATGTAATTATCTTGTCAACTGGAAGATAAAAAAAAGGGAGAAAATGCACTTAAAAGTAAGTAAAAAAAAAAAAAAAAAAAATGTTGGAACTGGAATCTCAGTGTCAATTTCAAAGACCTCATTTTTTTGCAGAGCATGGACAATTTTGCTTAATAGAAACTGGTTACCAGCCAGTCCACGAATACTTGCATGTAAGCTGTTTGTGACTGGTTCCCCACTTTCAGATTCAGATTATGCTAAGCTTTGTGAAACAGACCTGTTTACGTTGGTGCTCTTAAACACATTTGTAAATCACTCTACTACCGGACAATGTCTCGTCCTTGTATGTACATGTTGTATCACTTATCTTGTTTTCTGGCTCTAAAGATTTCAGGTGACAGTATGTAAAAAAGTACTTAGAGAGTACCATTAAAAAAAGTGCACAGAAGGCTATTAATTTTATCGTTAACTTAAACTTTCCATCCATATTAGGAAGTGTAAGGCCAAGCTGTGTTGGCAGCGTAGTGCATTAGTAAACTTTTAGTACCGGTAGTTGTTAGACCATGGTTAGACAAAATACAAATTCTGTTATGTATCTTGGATGGTCGTCCCAACTGTAGTTGGGTCATGTTCAGTTGTAGTTGGAGCAGTCCAAGTTGTAGTTTGGGCACGCCCAACTGCAGTTGGGTCATGTTCAGTTGTAGTTGGAGCAGTCCAAGTTGTAGTTTGGGCACGCCCAACTGTAGTTGGGATAGGCCGAGCTTGAATGTAAACTCAATTTGGGATATGTCCAACTGTTGTTGGACTGTTTTCCCAAGTTGGGTGTTACAATTTCAACTGGCCTTTTTGTTGTTTTTTTACCAAGTTATTGTTATTTGGTCAGTGGTTTATTGGTTTATGACAAAATAAAAATAAATGTACACTTAAGCCAAACAAGGGGCAGATCTGAAATGCTTGGGTATCATTATGTTATACATGAACACATACTGTTGGACAGAAGTTGAAAATGTAACTCAAAGAGATTGATATGTTTTGTCTATGTTCCAACACCTGTTTGTTCTGAAAACGCTAAGTTCTGAAAACCGACACCCCAATGGTCCGACAACCCTATGTTCTGAAAACCTTCCTCATGATTTACACACTAGGGTTAAGGTTAGGGTAAGGGTAACAATTAGGAAAATAGGCACTAGCCTTGTCCGAACATAGGGTTGTCCGAACATAGGAGTGTTGGAACATAGGAGTGTTGGAACATAGGGGTGTGGAAACATAGGGGTGTGGAAACATTTTGTACACACTACATGAGGCATGTAAGGAATGCAAAAGCATGGTGGTTGCAGCTGTTGGTGAAATGCCAGCCAACAGTTATTTGCCTGCCAAACCAAACTGATCCTATTATAGTACAATAGTCAGTAACTGCCTTATAATTGTGAAAATTGACTTTTGACTCATCTTGACTGCAGAGCTGTTTCATGTGTTTGTTGATATAGCTGAAGTGTGTATACTGTTTTGTAGTGCCTCTCCAACAACAACTTGACTAATTTCACTGCTCTTTATGCTTCTAAAGTAGAAGTGAGACTTTTGAAAATCCTGTGATAATTAATCTCTCACTTTAGACCCCTATTTCCGTACCATTATTTGTATGGGGATCAAACTGATGATGATTCAACTGTACATTGTATTAAAGATAATTTCAATGTGGATGTTTACAAAAAGAAATGTATATTTTGTTTATTTCACCTGTTCCTTCCCAATATCCTGGTGTGTAGGTCCCCTTTTCAGACCGCAGAAAACATTTCAAAAGGTCAGCACTAGATCTATAGATAATCAGTTAATTTTCAAACTTTTAAATTGTAAGTTGGTTGCAACACTCACAAAGCAAGTTTCAGAAAATTAAGTTATTTTTGGTCTGAACGAAACACGATCTTGCATGCAATGTACACACATGAGGCTTCACACATGTGATTTTGTTAAAAATGCTGGACTTACCCCTTGTAGTTTTTTCCTTCAAATTTTAACAAAAATTTGACAAAAATGCTGGACTTACCCCTTGTAGTTTTTTTCAATTTGACAAAAATTTGTTAAAAATGCTGGACTAACCCCTTGTAGTTTTTCCTTCAAATTTTAACCAAAATTTGACAAAAATGCTGGACTAACCCCTTGTAGTTTTTTTCAATTTTTGACAAAAATTTGTTAAAACTGCTGGACTTACCCCTTGTGTTGTCTTTCAATTTTTGACCCAAAATTTGATAAAAATGCTGGACTAGCCCCTTGTAGTTTTTTCCTTCAAATTTTAACAAAAATTTGACAAAAATGCTGGACTTACCCCTTGTAGTTTTTTTCAATTTGTGACAAAAATTTGTTAAAAATGCTGGACTAACCCCTTGTAGTTTTTTCCTTCAAATTTTAACCAAAATTGGACAAAAATGCTGGACTAACCCCTTGTAGTTTTTTTCAATTTGTGACAAAAATTTGTTAAAAATGCTGGACTAACCCCTTGTAGTTTTTTCCTTCAAATTTTATCCAAAATTGGACAAAAATGCTGGACTAACCCCTTTTTAAAAAAATTTTGACAAAAATTTGTTAAAAATGCTGGACTAACCCCTTGTAGTTTTTCCTTCAAATTTTAACCAAAATTTGACAAAAATGCTGGACTAACCCCTTGTAGTTTTTTTCAATTTTTGACAAAAATTTGTTAAAACTGCTGGACTTACCCCTTGTGTTGTCTTTCAATTTTTGACCCAAAATTTGATAAAAATGCTGGACTAACCCCTTGTAGTTTTTCCTTCAAATTTTAACCAAAATTTGACAAAAATGCTGGACTTACCCCTTGTAGTTTTTTTCAATTTTTGACAAAAATTTGTTTAAGATGCTGGACTTACCCCTTGTGTTTTCTTTCAATTTTTGACCCAAAATTTGATAAAAATGCTGGACTAACCCCTTGTAGTTTTTCCTTCAAATTTTAACCAAAATTTGACAAAAATGCTGGACTAACCCCTTGTAGTTTTTTTCAATTTTTGACAAAAATTTGTTAAAAATGCTGGACTAACCCCTTGTAGTTTTTCCTTCAAATTTTAACCAAAATTTGACAAAAATGCTGGACTAACCCCTTGTAGTTTTTTCCTTCAAATTTTAACCAAAATTGGACAAAAATTCTGGACTTACCCCTTGTAGTTTTGTTCAATTGTTGACAAAGTTGGACAAAAATGCTGGACTAACCCCTTGTATAGTGTTAGTGTGCAGGCGCTATATGCATTTTACATACATGGCAAAGTTACTACAAACAAGCAATAACTTACATCTCGGCCCAATACGCTTGGCCTGGAGGTATACAGTAGAATGGTTGCCCAAGAACTACAAATTTGAAAAATTAACAGAATTAATATCAGCAGCAAAACTTACAAAACAGTTCGCAAAACAATTTCTAATTTAATTAATTATCGTACTTAACAAGTGAAATGCATATTATTCACATCATTTTTGTTTAATTATGCAAATGATGACCAGACTCGATGTATAAATATTATATACAACATTTTAAGAAAAAGTTTCCTTTGTGAATGTAAGTACAACCCCATGAACCAGAAGAAAAAAACCCAAAGGCTACACTATTGTCACTCTGCATAAGCATGTAATCTGTAAAAATATAATATTATATATTATATAAAGCATCAAAATGACTCCTGTTATGGTGTCTCATCTAAAAACTGAAGCCTTCAAAATCCAGTTCTGCTCTTTTTCAAGATATTAATGTGAATAAAAATCTTTAATTTGAAAACAAAAACGATCAACATAATAAATGTGTTTACTTTATGGACAATTTGGACACATCATATATTTTTATAAAAAATTTCATCAATTGTTTTTACCTAGAAAATTTGCTAAAGATACTGTGTAGTCAACGTTGTGACTATCATAAGTGAATAAATTTGATTTCGTTGTGAATACAAACCTAACTACAGTAAAAAATTCTTCCCTCAGTTACGTGACCAATCCCTCATATCTTTTTTCTAAGAGGAAAAAAGAAAAAGAAAAAAAAAAGAGATCCAAAAACAAATGTGAAATTTCTATGTAACATTAAAGGTATTATACAGGATTGGTAGAGCTGACAAAATAGTCGCAGACAGTGGTGTTCATGCAACTTTACATTTTACATTTGTTTTAGATTTGTTTGTTTTTTATATCCTTTAAGTAAAAACTCAAATTTTTTTCTAAGAGGATTGTGTTGACCTTAAAAAGAAATCCATAAAAATGTAAAATTTCTATGTAAAGGTATTATACAGGATTGGTAGAGCCCACAAAAAAGTCGCAGACAGTGTTCTTGTTTTGTGTGATCAACCATATATACATGAAATAACAAACCTGTGAGATTTGGACTTAATCCGTTGAGTGAGTCAGGAGAAAATAGTGACAAACTATGCACAATTTTCAGCATGTAAACACACTGTACTTCATTTTGGTTGAAACAACCCAATTCAGCTGTTGCATTTTTTCAATGTTTTCTGATACAGTTTTCTTGAATATGACTTAATATCAGAGGGAAATATTTCACAGAAAAAGGGTTCTTGTATGAACTTCATAATCAGTGAGCTTTCAGACTAAAATTAAACAATGATGTTTTTTTATCCTAAACACCAATCCTGTATAATAACCTTTAACCTTATCACAAACATTCTGGAGAGAAATCGTTACAAACAAACATCTAGAAAGGCCAGTTTCTGAAGTCTAAACAGTATTCTTCAAAGAAAAACATTTCCTGTTATTGAGAACCAGGCAAAATAATTGTAATGGTGAACTTAAAGGAGCGTCTCAACAGTTGAGCACGTTCTGGCGCAAAAAGAACGTTCTCGAGGGCACACACACTCAATCCACTGAAACACCAGAACCCCCAGACCCTATCGTGCCGAAGAACATGAGAAATCCTTCACAAGGGAGTATGTACATTAGTATTTTGAACACTCCAATGGAATATTGTAGCAGTCCAACGGAACAGTCCACCAGCACATGCTGGAGCACTTATTTGATCCAACTAGAACGTTTCAACTTTTGAGACGAATATTAAACATGTATGGACTACTGCCCACAATGAATAGATATTAATTAAAACTACATGTTGACTCAGAAACTACAGACTGGCAGTTTGGTATGTCTTGATTACTTTTTTCATAACACCTGTGATAGAGTCGATGGGAGACCTTCTGTCTGCATTATTGTAGTGCAACAGTCTCTACTCTATTACACCCAGTTCAGACAGGCACTCCAGAGTCCCGCCGAACCAAATAGATTAGGAGCAACTCTAGGTCGACCCAAATAAATGTTGGTTTCAGACAGGCCAACTTAAAATAAAAATGACATTAGATTCAGCTCATGACAAGATCGACGTCTGAGACCAAGCTGCTCCAGAGTCATTCTGAAGGACTGCAACAGTCGACCTTTTGACATCCAGCGCATCCAGCTGCTCCTAACTGTTTCAGACGTCAAACTTTTCATGTACTTAATCCAATAATTTGGTTTGGTGCGGCTCTGGAGCGCTTGTCTGTACTGGGTGTCAGTGTGTCAAATAAAGACTACTAAAACTTTGCTGATTATTGCACAAAAACAAAACATCCTGTACACAATTTACTTCTACAATAATTGTAAAATTCCAAGAACCAAATTTCTAAATACAATGAGGTATTGTAATAATTGTGACAAATTAAAGTTTGTAAATAAGGCATAACTTTGTTTTGTGTAAATTCTTTGGTCCAATTTGACCACAAGAAGCCGATTTTGTGGATCTGCTTAGCACATAAAAACAAATGCTCAGGAGAAAAGGGTAACCAGCTAAGAAGACATGAAATGTATAGTGTTTTTGACTAGTTCCCTGCAAATTTTTGCTTAGCAAATGGACTTGCCTGAAATATTTTTCACATTATGTCCATAGCTGCACTCCACATCCATTATTTCTAACATACTGATCAATAGCTATTCCGAACTCTTCCCTCTAACAACTGTAATACATAAGGAAAAGCTGGACGAGGGCTTGACTTTTACAAGCAGACAGCTCATATTCACAACAGTATTCACAGTCAATTATCATAGGTTTTCCCGGTCAATTTCAGCAAAAATAAATTCAGTTTCATTAACACGCATTCAAACTCAAGCATGTTTCCCAAAAGCATTCTAACTAGGGTTTCTTTTTAGCTACTATTGCATTCATTATCGTTTTCGTGCTCACGACATGATTTTGTTCTTCTCATTCTTCAGGTTTGATTCAGACATTCCATTTCATTTATAGACATTCAAGATTAAATTTTCACCATTCTTCAATTGTATTTTTACTGCCTATTTACAACAAGGATGAAATTGAGTGGTTGACCAGACTCTTGCTGATAGCCTTTGGGAAATTGAATGACCTTTAAATGCAACCGTATGAATTTGAATGATCTTATTTGAACAGTGAATGCTGCACTGTTGAAAATGAATCTCTCCTTATGACTGTGAATGCCGATTCAACAGAGCATTCATTTTGAAACAAAACTCTGGATATTAAAATGAATGCATTTTTGGTGAAATTAACTGGGAAAAACCTATATTTTTAATGCATAATTTCCCTTAAAGGGTAAAAGCTAGCTAGACACTAAACAGAGAATCATTTTTGTGGTCACACCACCTTCTACATTTACACAATATTTGCAAGTGAAAAGAAAGTTCAACTCCAAAGTTTGTTTTAACAAGCAGGATTAATGCAAGGGTAGGTAATGAGAAAAGTTTAAAGTTTACCCACCTTGAATTTTAATTCAGATGAAAATCAAGCCCAATGGAAGACTTTTGAACGCTAGGTGGCAGCAGACTTACCAGGTAAATGTCCATTGTTTACTTAGTTCTGAGCATGCGCACATGACCGAAAACAATGGATTTACCTAGCAAGTCTGCTGCCACCACCTAGCGTCCCCAAAAGTCCCCCATTAAAGATATGCTGCTCAGAGTGTGGCAGGTCTTTGGTTCACATCCAACTTAGACCACATTTGTTTTAAAAAAAGTTGAAGTATAGACAGTGCTTTGTGACCACTAACTATCAGTTTGAAAATTGATCCATTCGGGCTCACAACGTCAATACAAAAAGAAAAAAGAAAAGAAAAACATATCATAAATTAGTACTGGGGTTTTACTTCCTGGGGTGCAAGTCACTGCTGACCAAAAAGTCTGAAACTGGGAACCAGACCTTAGGAGGTACAATGATATGATGGCATTTCCAACTTTTAACAACCCTTGAGTTATAGATTCTAAGGAGCTTTTGGGAACAGTATCCTTAGCACTAGAGAAGTAGATCAAAGAGCATGACCTATTTAATTTGAAGAAAATTACAGCATTTGTTTACCAGGCAGACTTTTAAAAAGTCTGAATTCAGACAAAAGTCTGAATTTTCCCATCACTGTAGGTGTACTACTCATCCTATACTTAGTCTTGTTTCAAGGTGTTACTTTCTGTGTTTTCACTGTTTGAGAGTTTCCAACAGAGGGCTACATGCAATAGCTTCTTGCAGAGCTGTGTATTGAGAGAGTTGCAACAACTTGCAATCAGAAGCCATGTTTGGTCCAAAAAAAAATGCATGTGGGCACACAGGGTGCCAGACTAGACTGCACATTGGGTTGTTGCTACACTTGGACTGAAAATGGCGTCCAGAGCAACCACGTGACCAAAAAGCAGACTGGTCCCTTCATGTCGCAAATTTCTCACTACACAGCTCTGGCTTCCTGTGCTTCAGCCTACGTGTTTACACACTGGTCTTACCGACAGCTTTCATGATGCTGTGCGTTATGACAATCAGCAGTAATATCCCTTGCAGCGAAGAGTTTACTGAAAGAAATCGTGTTTCACCCTGACAATAATTTTCAGCTTCAGAAAAGACAAACCAAGTCTTTATTGAATTAAGAAATACTGGCATTGAGTTGATTTAGTTACCCTCACTGACCTGTCTCCCAGCAACTACTGGCACAATCATTTATTACGCATGTACAAATTTTAGTCATAAGTTCCTACTCCACTCTTTATGGCACTTTGAGCACATGAAAAAAAGTAGACAGCATTACTTCCTTGACACCAGTGCAAAAAGTTCATTTTCCAACTGGGGACCTTCACCCAGCCAGGGACCCTATTGTCCTCTTTTTTGATGGGTTCCCGGTTTGAATGTGTATACCTACCCACACATACACGCCCTTACATATGGCAGTTACGGGGTACCTCTATTGTTGTTCTATTATTCCCTTTTCTGAAGAAATCCTCCTTGGGGTGGCACCAGAACTAAGAAAACGTTGTGGGGTAGCATTGTTCCATTGTTAAAAGTATCCCCATACGTTGGCCTGTGTGAGGGCACACTTGCGTTAATCATCACTCTTATACAGGCCTTTGAAGTTTTTCTGGATGCCGACAAATCTGCACAGATACCTCTGATAGGAAAGTGTAAACGTCTGTCGAATCGTCTCAGAAGGACACCGTGGCAAAGATGAGGGCAATTCAGCCAAGTGCTCCTGTTGTCTTTGATGACTTGCAGCTCAAAGCGAGGCACCATGAATGGCTAAACAACATCTCACTCAAATATCTGGGATCTCTCTCCCGGAGGCCCAATTTCATAAACCCGCTGATAACGCTACCTTCCATCGCACAAGATTCACTTATAACAGATGCAGGTTACCAGCGAAAAACACCGTTAGATTTATATGTATCTGTGACTGGTTTCCTTGCGCATTCCTGCTCAGCAAATACATTTTTTTCAAGCAATGTTCTGCTCATCACATCTTCACCTTGTACTTGAGCCTACACCAGTGCGAGGTCTGAAATCTCACATTTCAAAGCCTCTTGAAAAATTAATTTGTTAACGAACTTAAGTAATTACTCGCCGTACTAGTGCTTGATGGCGCCATTCATAGTCCGTATAGGAAAAGGATGAGCCTCTGTATTGAACAAATACTTATCTAATGGTAATAGGTCCGGTTCGTCGCTGAACAACAAGAAGAAGTACTTTAGGGTCTCTCCCAGGAAAAAGCTCTCCATTTTATCTCTGAATGAGGGTTTATCGGGATTTTTGACGTTGCTGATAGAGGAGTAACCCCCTTCGGCGATCTTGGTGTAGCGTTCAAAGGCTTGGAATATCTGCCATCCCCAGTCCCTGTATACCTCGTCTTTGGTGATGCGGTAAAGGTAGAAGAAGCTTTCTATAGTTTCTGGTCTGAGGAGGTTATGGGCGTCAGCGGGCTGTTAAGAAAAGGAAAATCAAATAATAAACTACAAGATAAACTGACTGGGTATATTTTACATTAGTTTTGAGTTGAACACAGAAAAATTGACTTAAGCAAGATTTGAACCTACAACCTCCAGATTAAAGTGGCGGTGCTCTACCAACTGAGCTTTCTAGCTCTACGTTGGCGGTCTCCCTATTATGTCAATACCTTTGTTTGGGGGTGCCAGTCAGAAGCCATTCAACTTGTAACCTCCATAGAGCCAGGGATCACACCCAAGTTTACGATACAACTTGGGAAGCAACAGCAGAGGGATCACCTTAAACTTCGGTGTGATCCCTGGCTACACACCCCAAACAAAATAGAGAGACCGCCAACAGAGGGCTAGATAGCTCAGTTGGTAAAGCGCAGGCACGTTAATCCCGAGATCATTGGTTCAAATCCCAATTGATGAATTTTGTCTTTGTTCAACCCCAAATTGAAAAGAAGAATTGGAAGAAGTTAAAGTTACATCGTTGGTTTGGGTAAGTCATTTTCATTCTCAAGTTTTCATATAAAACACAATCCAACCAACCTACAAAATCTATTATGTGAAAATGATTTTCAAATGGTCTATGTTTTATCAGATACTTTGAGCCTGTTCTCGTTTCAATAAGCTGTTTGGCAAATTAGATTTGAATAATGTCTGGTACAATGCCTTGTTCGGCCACAAAGGAATGCTTTAATTCACATTCCTCTGACTAAATCCAGTGTTGCTATGTCACATGCCTTGATTGTGTACAGAAATGGATGAAAGGTATTATACAGGATTCGTAAAGATAAAAAAACATCAAATATCAAGAAAACTGTAACTGAAAACCTTTAAAAAAAAAGGAACAGCTGATTTCGGTTGTTGTAACCAAAATTACGGACAATGTGTTTACATGCTGAACATTGTGCATGGTTTTTCACTATTTTCTCCTGACTCACACAACAAATCAAGCCCAAGGTTTGTTGTTTCTTGTATTTGATTGATCACACAAAACATGGACACTGTCTGGGACTATTTTGTTAGCTTTACCAATCCTGTAATAAACCTTTCATCAAATCAAGGTAAAACCAAAGGAATTCTTAAAGATTTAGGTCTGTTTGAGCCATGACATCATGTCCACATGTCCAAATCTCACCTTCACTTGAATATCGTCCTTTGTGCCTGGTAGCATATTAAAATGTGCAATTTCAGGACTTAAGAATGTTGGCATCTGTGCGTACATCTGGTAGCAGGTGTGGGCAAGACTACGAGCAAGGTCCAGGTAGGACTCATCAAGGCCGTTGTAAAATCCCAGGGCAAGGGTACCAGGGAGGAAGCACACTAGGTGGTCCTAGAGGGTAACCCATGACAAAGAAAGATTGTAACTTACATCGACACAATCAGTACTTCTGTAATTTCAGTAGATAGAACCTTTACAATGTAACTATACTCCTGTTATTATTATAGTATATTTCTGGTAATGAAACCAAGGATGCGTCATAAGTGAATTTAATCACTGTACATGTAGCTTGCAAGCCCCAGGAAACATGTAAACAAGGGTGCTTGCTGTGTGAACCAGAAACACCAGGGTTAACCCCTACTCTTCCATGATATATGTTCTGGGTTCTTTTACGTGCACTACCAATCCTAGTACACTGGACCTATGGCTCAATAATAATAATAATAATAATAATAATAATAATAATAATAATAATAATAATATAACGGATTTGTATAGCGCCTACTGCAGGCCAGCCTCTAAACGCTAAAACATTCAGTATTTTTCCTGCAAGGTATTTGGGACAAGTATGAGATCTACTCCTTTACATAGCACCATGTAATGGTTTACAAGGTGCTGTGGTGCAATATGCAGCCGATCAAACCAGGAACACCGGGGCGGACCCCTATTCTTTCCGATAAGTGCACTGGGTTCTTTTTCGTGCGTTACACAACACACGGGACCAACGGCTTTACGTCCCATCCGAAGGACGAAGCAATCATGGTTAAGTGTCTTGCTTAAGAGCACAAGTGTCACGAGTCCGGTGCTCTTATCCACTCGGAATGTCCCATCGGAAGGACAAAGGTGTTATGGTACAGTATCTTGCTCAAGGACACAAGTGCCACAACTCCCACTCTGCTGATCAAAAACACCAGAGCTTGAGTCCGGTGCTCTTTTACCACTCGGCAACGACTCATGTCTTTTCTGTAGCATACCTGGGCTGAGAAATTCAGTGCACCAGACTCAGGTTCTGTAACTGAGACATCAGAGAGTGGGTTCAAATCCTAGTCATGAAGCTTGCATTCTTCAGCAAGACACTGAACTAGCACCCCTGGGAGTAAACAGGTACCTGCGAGTAAACAGGTACCTGTGAGGGCAGAGGGTTGTTCTTATGATTGTTCGGCTATATATCTGGCAGCACTGGGCTTGATTTCATAAAGAGTTAAGATTGATCTCAACTTCCAATCAATCTTCATCCTAAACAAAGTGTGATGTCACAAAATACAAACCAGTATGCTAGTCCTGACAACTCATCTTAAGATGAATTTTAGTGCTTTGTCAGATCGAGCCCGGGCTGCACAGTCAAAAGAGAGCCGAGACAGTTTGAGGACTGAAATTGCTGTCCAAAATGACGGGGGTAAATTATGTTCATGTGCCATGCAGCAACTGTTGCTATGGGCACCGTGGTGTGTCGTGGCTGAGTGGTCTAGTTCATGGGACCCAAGCTCTGGTGTTGTCATCCAGCAGAGTGTGGGTTCGAATTCCTGTCATGACACTTATGCCCTTGAGTATGGCATTGAACCATAATTGCTTTGTTGGGAAGGTAGTGCATTCTGGCTCTACCAGCCAGGCTCCTAGTGGATGATACCCTTGCCTAATCCTTACGGACTGTGAAGGGGGTAACCCTGTTTCAGTCCCAGGAGTTGGTGGCATCGTGCCCCTGGTTGATTTTGGTCAACAGCCCAAATCAGTTCAGTGTAGCCCTCACCTTGAAGTGGCCGCCTGGCAAAATATCATTTGAAAAATCCTATATAGTTAGTATTAACATTATTTAGGATGACTTACCATCTTGGGCGAGAAGGCATTATTGACAAGTTCACCAACGAAGACTAAATTGTTGGGACCTGAGCGTCTTGTTAAGCGATCTTTGACTCCAGACATAGCTGCTTCGAAATCTTCTTTAAATCTGTAATATCAATCATTGCCTCATGTTATACTCGATATAAATGTAGTATCTTCATGTAGTGCCAAGGGCATACATGTACAATCTATTTTATGTACTCATAAAGTGTCATCAATTATACATGTATGACCATAGTATGCATGTTATCAAGAGAGGGCATTATCACTCAGGAAATACTACTGACTTTGGGATGTACCAAAGCAACACAAATCAGCAAGATACATTTTGATTGGTGAGAAAGACTTTCTTTCCCTTTTTTTTCCGAAAAACCTAAAAAAGCTGAGAATTTTAGGTTCAAAACTCCCCCAAAAAGGGCAGTGAAAGAGTTAATAGCTCCAAGTTCCATTATTGAGCTGCTCTGCCAGCATCAAACTCCTAGATCTCTCAGCTCCTCTTCCCAAAATCTTCCTCACTGCCACCAAGCACGGTCCGCCATGTTGTAGAGCAACAATTATTTACTCCATAGGGAATACCACAAGAAGTCCAAGCCAATGATGACTAGAAATGACCCTTGCAGAACTCCCCATTCAGGTTTAGGGCCTGATTTCATAGAGCTGCTTAACGGCCGATCTTGTGCTTACTGCGCGAGTTTCCATTTCACAGCGCTGCTAAACCACATGAAAAAGCATGCTAACCTTCCGGTGCTTACAGTATGAAAATGAGTGACGTAACAATACAAATCTATGGTGAACCCGCAAGCTGGCCACATAATTTTCTCGCTAACCTGTGAAATACGCTTACGCTTAAACAAATATTTTTTCTGCTATAGTAAGCACAAAAATTTGCTTACCGTTAAGAAGCGCTATGACATGGGGCCCAAGTTTACACTTCACAATAAATCACAACCAAATGTAGAATGATATTTCACACAATACTATTTCAGTTTAGACTTACATTTGTTCACTCTTGCCAGTTTGCAGCCACTGTTTCAGTAGGTACTCGTAGTAGCTGTCAGCCCTTGCGCCAAGAGTAAGTGTAGCACGCTGGCGGAACTGCCCCGTGTTGGCATTAATAAAAATGGGCACCAATCCATCCACTTTTTTCAGCCCGTGTAGGTGACTCATGACACGGTCCACAGCGTCTTTGTAGATGTTGTTCTTGGTGATGAAACTTAACTCTCTGAATTCGATCTGGATTGTTGAGACCTCCGACACCGAGCTGTCTGGTCCCCAGCGGGGTGCATGGGCTTTGCCTGTCTTCAGGTTCACATCAGCATGGGGTACCTTGCTTTGGGTGTTAAATGCTGGCAGTAGACTGTTGCCTAATATTTTCTGGATAACAAAGAAAAGGGATGATTTTCATTAGAATTGTGTGTGTGACGTGGACGTGGCCGAGCGGTTAAGAGCACCAGACTCAAGCTCTGGTGTTTCTGATCAGCAGAGTGTGGGTTCGAGTCCCGGTCGTGACACTTCTTTCCTTAATAAAGCAACACACCATTAGTCCTTCGTCCTTTGGATAGGACTTAAAGTCTTAGGTCCTGTGTGTTGTGTAATGAACGTAAAAGAACCCAGTAGCACTTATCACTAAGAGAAGGGGTTTGCCCCAGTGTTTCTGGCAGTGGCTGCTGAATGCGCCGCAGCACCTTGTAAAACATTAGGTGCTACATAAATTGGTCTCATGATTCAAAAAAAAAAAAAAAAAAAACCTGCATTAAACACTTCCGTTTACTACTCAATGTTATTTATATCAATGTTGTTACCCTCCCCCTGGGTTATGGGGGTATGTTCCTGAATGGCATAAAACAGTCAGTAATCTGCTGACATTTCAATTAAAAATATTTCTGTTAGTTCAGGCACCTTGAGTACCTTAACCCTAACCATGCTAAATGCAACAATATGCACCAAATGGTAATAGTTGTTGTAATCTGTTGCATTTGGCAGTCAACTCAGATGTCATTTTTTGACTGAATTTGTTGCATTCAGCAGTGAAGTGACTTCATATAGGTTTGGGTGCTTCTATTGTATCTGAACAACTTATAATGGGTATTTCAAAATATTTTTTATGGGAAAAGTATTGAGAAGTATGATGTAATATTAGGTAAGAATCATAGTTCAAATCATATTCAAAAGACTGTATAATAACAGTTAAACATTACACTTATGTGCATACTGTTGCATTTAGCAGGGCAACCACCCTTGCTCAGTCCTTTCCCAAACAGCATGCCTGCACATTGCAACAATATCCCTTGTTGCATTTTGTTGCATTTGGCATGGTTCTCATTTCAACTGTGTTGCATTTTGTTGCATTTGGCAGGGTATGTAGAGAGACCCTAATGGGGGTTAGGGTTAATGGTAGATATGTGTGCTACATAACAGCTGTGTCACACAAGGCAATTTACAGGCAACCAGCTCCAGGCAGTCTCCAATAAAAACACTCATTCATATTTCAGTTTTCTCATTACTTTCTTGGGGACAGTGAGCTACAGCTAGAAGAATGTCTCTTGTGCTGTTTGAAGTGTTCCTTGTGCATGCAGTGCAGTTGGTTGCCTCAAAGTTGCCTGAAAAAATTGTCATGAGTGACATAACCTTAAGACTATGTAATTGTAATTATTATTGATAAAAAGAAAGTTGTAAATGGGAGTTTTTTTTAAGGTACAAGTGTTGTGCGTGTGCAACAAATATTATCAAGCTCTGGGCCACTTTCATAGAGCTGCTTAAGCAGAAAATATTGCTTAACCATTTTCTGCTTAGCAAAAATGAGCAGAATACCACTTACAGATGATACACATGACATGGTATTTTGGCTGGTAACCTTATTCTCGTCAGCAACATTTTTGTGCTTAAGCAGCTGTAAGAAATTGGGCCTTGGTTATCACTTACTGCTTTATCCAAGAAGACTTCGTCGTTTGAAAGGTGATAGGCACTTATCAGTCCCCCTAACACACGGATGGTCGTCTCAAATAAGTTGACGTCGACATTTGGTTTGATGTTCATCTCATTCTCCACCCAGTTGCGAGCTTCTTCAAACTCTGAAACATTGAAAATTTCAAAATTGCAAATATTTTCATCGATTATAAGGCGATAAGTTGGCATTTGTGGGCTTAAAAAGAACGAACGTCCAAGCAGAATTTGAACCATGGTCCATAGAGGGGCAGTGCAGAAAATAGTCACATCAATTTATGGTGTATTTTATCGAGCCGCAAGAATTAAAACTTGCAAAGAACAGAACAATCCAATCTAGCAGAAACAGGTCACCAGCTAAGATGCCAAGTAGTGAGAACTGTCTGTGACTGGTTCCCGACAACTGTGCATGAAGATAAATCAATCAATCTCATAACACCCCCAAGTATTAATGGGCTTTGAATATATAAACGTCCAATTTGTTGAACTGGATTTTGTGGTAATATTTTATTATTATTTTCTGTAGAACTCTTGGTAAGGGGCTAAGATGAAAATAACTCAGGGGAGCTAAAGGTAAAACAGTCTAGATTGTAGGATGGAGGGAAACATGCACCAGGCAAGGAGTGTATGGGTGAGAAGAAGCAGAAAGCCTGGTTTCACGCTCAAACATCCTGATAGGAGGAACCAGGTCGGACACACTGGTGGCACATTTACCATGAAAATATCAGCAGAAAAGACAGAGGCTAACTGCAGACCTAGGTTGGGAAAGAGGTTGTAACGTTGATCCCAACCCTTCACTAAAAAGAGCATTCTATCTAACAGACCCCTTGCATAAGCCGCCATCTTTGATGACACAACAATGGAAATGTGATCGCGTGTACACGCTGCGCATGACTCTCAGCCAATGAATGCTCTTCACGCCTGCAAGTGTCATCAGCGATGACCGCCAATGCAAGGGGTCTATAAAAAACAGGCAGAGGCTCCGGCCCAAATGTGACAACAGTACTCCATTAGAGGATATGTAGTTATCTTAAACAGGTAGAGAGTTGCATCAGGAGGTGGGATGGGTATATACGCTGTTGTCATTGGCCGATGCAATAAACAGTCGAGATTGAGGTTAATGAAACACACTAGCGAGTACTACGTGTAAATTTATACCCAATGCATCGTTAGTTCTCACCTTTCTCTAGACCCATGATGTACATCGTGTCCAGAGAATCAATTATAGTCAGTCCCAGATGGAACCATTCATTGTAGGTTTTGCTGATGGGTTTCAGTTCATCGTGTCCCCATGCATGAGCTCTGTAGGCTTTCCAGGCATGCTGGAAGGCAGCTACTACCGCTTCTTGCTTCTCATTCTTTGGGCCTGGTGGGTAAAGAAACAGGACAACAACTACAAAAAACATGTCAGAATGCAAACAATCAGGTGGGTTGGGTTGGTGTAGTGGTATCTTTCCTCGCCTTCCACCTCCAGGACCCCCGGTCCAAATCCCAACGGGGGCACTTTGTGAATGGGTTTTCAGTCCCTACCTAACTGCGTGTGTTTTCCCTGGAACAATTCTCTGGTGTTTTCCTCCCACATCTAGTACTGAAACTTCCTTCTTTGTCTTCTCTCCATGGGGTTCTTGGCTAGAATAGTGATTAAGTTTATTGTTTCTCTTTTCATCTCACTCCACTTGACTACTTTTGTTACACCAGTATACTTGTTTATGTGTGTAGTGTTGTCATTTATCATTCGAGACAGCCTCTGCTAGGGTCATAATGTCTGGCCGCAAACTATTGCTTGCATTTATACCATATAGGTCCTGTTGGTTGGTAAGCAGTTTACAACAGCTACATGTAATTCTATTTTCTCAGCAGCGAAGAACTAACAACTAACCGTAGATGCTGTTCTGACTTTCCGAGTCATCCTTCCCGTCTTCTGGCTCGTTGTTCGACTCCTCATCTGGGTCACCATCTCTATGAGGGTCGGACTCCTGCTGACCTTTGACCTCCTCATCTTTATTAGCTGCAACATCATCAGCCACGTGCAGAACTGGTTCCTCATCCTCCTCAATCTTATTATCCTGTGAAGGGTACCAATTAAAAAAGAAGAAGAAGGTTTTATTTAAAGTGTCATGCACATTAACATTAGCCGACTCCGGATTACACAGCACCACTGCTGCTCCTGCCCCCACCCCCTAACAAAAAACCCAAAACAGAAGAAAAAAATGAGAACAAAATAGAAAACATCTAGGCCTTAATTCAAAGCTTTAAAGCAGCAAATAATGCTTTACAAATTTTCTGCTAAGCAAAAATGAGCAGGATATCAGCCTCAGATGATACATGTGGATGGCATTTTGGCTGGTAACCTTATTCTAGTAAGCGTAAGCTTAGCTACGTCATGTGCTTCAACAGCTTTATAACCCCCCCCCCTGATATTATAATAAGCCCTGGAAAAATTGCCTTTGAATTTAACATTTCTGAGTTCAGTTGATGCTGCAAGCTCTCCCACAATCTTCTACCTTCCAATTCCCGCATCAATGTTTTTTGTCCATACAAAGACTCCTACAATTTTGTTTATACAATTTTCACAAGCTTCTTATTGTAGAAGTTTGGTTTATTTTCACTGTGCTGCTTAGCTGGTTATGTTACACTTGCAGAGGACCAGTCAAACACAACGTAAAGGCCATGTCAAAGCAATTTACAGGCAACCAGTTCCAGACAATCTCCAAATAAAAACACTTATTCACAGGTTCTCTTATTATTTTCTTGGAGATAGTGAGTCACAGCTAAAAGAATACTGTATCTTGTGCTGCCGAAGTGTTCCTTGTGCATGCAGTGCAGTTGTTTGCCTCCAAGTTGCCTAAAAAATTGTCCTGTGTGACATGGCTTTAAATGACACACTATGTGACAGTAATCGGACTCGTTAACCCCTTTCTGCTAAGCAAAACTTGTCAATGCTTAGCAGCTCTCATGTAATCTACCGTGGCTAACGGAAATGTAAAACCATAAACAAAAACTGGTGCAATTAAATTTTTGAAAATCAATGGACTATTTAAATGCAAATAAATCAGACCAACAATACAACACAAGTTTCACATCATGTTACCAAACAAATTGAATACACAGTGACATTAATGAGGCAGGTTTGAGTAACACCGTTCTCTTTCGAGAAGTGGTGGCTCTGCAAAGCAGGGCCCAATTTCATGGCTCTACTATCCGTAAGGGTAGAATCAGCGCTTACGGAAATAGAGAATTCGCGCTTACATCAAGCTCATTTCACAGGTAAGCAGGGAATGTTTGCATGTAGGCGTGTGTACTCCACATTACTCGACATTCTTCGCTTACACAGCTAGCGCAGAAATTCGGGGCTTGCCCTGTAAGCGAAGAATGGTAATCACAAGCGCAGAACTCGGTGGTTGGCAGAGCCATGAAATTGGGCCCAGATTTGTACATACGAGTTCAATCTCAACAGAGATTTATTACATGATGTTACTGCAAACCTACCTTTATTATCTTATTCCACCATGCATAGCTTTAAGTTTTACTTTGATACATATAAAACAGTGTGTAAATACAGCAAAGCAGCAAATTTTACTGATGTCATTTCCTAACGCTGTAAACACAGAAACTATGTACACAGGGCTATCCCCGGGTTTCTTGAAGAACTACATTTACGAGGGATCTCGGACATTATTTCTGAAGTTCTTTCCATCCGCATCTTTCCATCTGCCATCCGCTATGTTTCCCATGTGCAATAATGAAGACAGATTCTCACTGGACTGAAAAGGGATCTGACTACTTTCACCTTCCAGCTGTCAGGTGTCATTTTGGTTTTGGATTTGAATGAGTGAGAATTCAGACAGCTGCATCGAGATAAAGGTCTACTCCAAACGGTATCATGGCTTTTCAACGGTATCATGGCTTTTATGGAAACATTAGACTGATAACAAATTATCAAAGAGCACTGTACACTCACTCTTAGCTTTTTTTCCCAGTACATTTTACTGAAATATTTAAAGTATTTTAAAGAGCTGAGCCCTCAGAAAAAGAGACAAAGGTATTTGATTTAAAAAAGAAAAACAAGCAAATCCATTTAAAGTTAAGCGAACATTTGCTCAGGCTGGTTTCAGTGGGTGCCGTTGTCTTTCAGGACTCTCGCGTTTCCAAAGAAACATTATGTACATTGCTCTCTTGTGGTGGAGATTGCGGATCTAAAAATGGGCGAGCTATCCAACCCTGGTTAAATGTGTATTCCTTTGATAGAAAAGAGGCCTGGAGTTTCATCGTTGAGAGGGCAAGGCCATTTTCACTTTGCAAAGAGCACTTCCATTGTAAAATCTTAAAAAGTCTACAGGAACTTTTGAAGGGGCAACAGAGGCCATGGCTTCTGCGGCCTCGGTGTAATTCCAGGGGTCGATTTCACAAAGATAGTCCTAACTTAGGACTAGTCCTAGGAGTTAATAAAAACTTAAGGCTAGTCCTAAGTTAGGACGAGTAACTCGTCCTAACTCGAGATAAGACTAGTCTTAACTCTTTGTGAAATCCACCTCAGGCCTGGAAAATACTACACTGCTTTGAAATCTAGCTCCTCATGGCAGTGAAGGGTTCTCCCACTTTGCAAAGGGCAAAATTTGCAATGGAAAATTTTAAAAGTCTATGGAAAACTTTTGAAGGGGCACCAAAGAAAGCCAAGAACAGGGCAACAGAGGCCAGCCATTGTGGCCTCCATGTAATTCCAGGCCTGCGGTGCACCAGCCTGATGTACTTGCTCATGTCTGGGAGAACCCCCAGAACTACAATAAAGAGACGAAAAAGCAGATGAGGCACTGAAGAAATGGGTACTCACTACGACAGCCACTACACTGCAGCGTCATGCTCCAAATAATGATTTCAGACTCCTTTTTTTTTTAATCTTACCTCCAGCGCCCCAGCTGCCGCCCCTTCCCGCGATTCAAAGGTGCGGAGAGGAACATTATCTAATACATCCCCAACATGCTGTTGTCTGTCAGGGCTCTCTCTACCACTTACATGTACAGGTAGGTTTACTGGGTCCCCCCGATCTCTGTTCAGCTTCGGCGGTCCTTTCTTGTGGCGCTTGGGTCCTTCATTTTGGTTCTTTTTGAGGGAATCAGAAAATAGGAAAGTTAAGAGTATACAAAACAGGGAGACCGCCAGCATTAGGGCTAGAAAGCTCAATTGGTAAAGCACAAACACGTTTATCTGAAGGTCGCAGGTTCAAGTCCCGCTCTGGTCAATTTTTCTTTGTTTAACCACAAATTATTACAACGTTTACCCAGTCACAAAACAATTCCACTTTTAATAACAACATAAGTGTCACAAAACAATTCCACTTTTAATAACAACATAAGTATCACACTACTGTAGAATGGTGAAATGTAAAAAAACCCAGCAAAAACAACATCGACAACAACAAAACCTCTTTGTTACTTTGGGTTCTACTTTTTTTCCCAAGAACTGTACACTGAAAACAACTGGTCTGGGATTTATGGGAAATTAGCGGTAGGTGCCTGATGTTCCTGATAAATTCCTGGAAAAACTTTCATCAAAATTTATATTATGTACTTCATGAAGCCAAGGTCCCTTTGTAAAAACAAAGTATTATGCTCAAGACAGGCCTTGAATTAAAATTGTCTTTGAGTAACTACCAAAGGTATACTCTCCCTTTAAATGAGAACAGTGAATTCAAATCTATCTCAGGCTAACTTACCACTTCCTCAATCTGTCCGTTGTTTTCATCAACGACGTTCAATGCTGGCAGATTGAGATGGTCATCAAGATTCATAGTGTCTCCTCCTATTCTATTGTTCCTAGACAGGTCGTTGTCCACCTCCGATGGGCCAGGACCTGGCATCATCAGTAAGTAGACGACACAGACGGCTGTTAGCATCAGCATGATATTGAAGATGCTGCGTTGAAGCCGAGACAGCTGCTTCCAAGCCTGACAAACACAATGTCAATAAAATATATGTTTACACTGGACATTGGAAAACAATCCACACTGTCAACAATGTTCAATGTTCAATGTTCCTTGTGTAAATCACTGTATAGGCCTACTCGAGTCCTATGACAAAAATCCACAGGTAAACATTCAATTCAAATCGATTTGAATGTGAGCATGAAACCAGACTTTCTGCTTCTTCTCACCCATACACTCTTAATTTGCTGAGATACAGAACAAAGAGCCATTTCAACAGCTTTATTCTACGAACTGCATCTGTTCGAAACTCCTTGCCCTGGTGCATGTTTCCCTCCATCCTACAATCTAGACTGTTTTCAATTCCTACCTTCAGCTCCCCTGGTTGATTTTCACATACATTTTTCTTCTCATAGCCCCTTACCATGAGTGGCTTTTAGCCTTGTTTGGGGCCAACTTGCATTAGCAAAAAAAAATTAATTAAAAAGTTCACTTTATTATCCCCAACAGGAAATTCATTTCGGCCTTTACATCAATAAGTTAAATTTACAAAAAATACAATATGTTAAATGTTACCATTTCAGTACAAAAATACATTTTTAAAAACCCACAATACTTCTCTATATTATACATGTTATAAGAGAAATGAGACAAGAAGTTATAGAAAAATATAAAAAGTATATAAAGAGTACATAAAAAATTGCTATGACAAAAACTATAAATTTAGTGACATCATGAATTACTTGGGTGGAATTCGAACCCACAACAGGACTCAGGACTCGGGAAAGTACTAAGTACATAGTGCATACACATTGGCATGTGAGTAAAAACCAAATCATATTCTTTATTTCTTTATCCTCAATTGATGCAAAATTAACAAGATGTAACCAAATGTTCACGATGTCACTAAATTTATCACATACATATATCGCAGATACATTTTTTTTTTCTATATGGGGGGAAAAGCCTTGTGAATTGCCTTTCATAATCTTGCATTGATTTGGGTATGGGTTTTCAGGCATTGCATGGTGAGGTACCTGTATCAATGTGTATATTCTGTTTGCAGTAACACCACGTGTATATAACTAAGTACTTTGCTGTGTAGATTTGAGAACTTGTCTTGCTATATTTTATTCTACTACCGTCAAGTAGATTTCAGTAAATTCAGAAAACTACTTAGTTGTGAAAAGAACTATCCTGCTTAATAACTACTACTGGGGGGAGGGGGGGGGGTCTGCAGGAAATTGGCAAGGACTACTACTTTGACTTGTCACTCTAGTATAAAGGTTCGTGGAGATGAAAGCGGAATAATCCAAGTAGTAGGAGTATACACTAGGTGTCTTCTCTTGGCTACACAAGGCTAGGAGTCTTGGCTACATTACTCTAGGTGTCTAATCTAGTCTTAGCTACACACACTGGCACTGGGCTAGGTGGCTTATCTTGGCTACACAAGGCTAGGAGTCTTGGCTACATTACTCTAGGTGTCTAATCTAGTCTTGGCTACACACACTGGCACTGGGCTAGGTGGCTTATCTTGGCTACACAAGGCTAGGAGTCTTGGCTACATTACTCTAGGTGTCTAATCTAGTCTTGGCTACACACACTGGCACTGGGCTAGGTGGCTTATCTTGGCTACACAAGGCTAGGAGTCTTGGCTACATTACTCTAGGTGTCTAATCTAGTCTTGGCTACACACACTGGCACTGGGCTAGGTGGCTTATCTTGGCTACACAAGGCTAGGAGTCTTGGCTACATTACTCTAGGTGTCTAATCTAGTCTTGGCTACACACACTGGCACTGGGCTAGGTGGCTTATCTTGGCTACACAAGGCTAGGAGTCTTGGCTACATTACTCTAGGTGTCTAATCTAGTCTTGGCTACACACACTGGCACTGGGCTAGGTGGCTTATCTTGGCTACACAAGGCTAGGAGTCTTGGCTACATTACTCTAGGTGTCTAATCTAGTCTTGGCTACACACACTGGCACTGGGCTAGGTGGCTTATCTTGGCTACACAAGGCTAGGAGTCTTGGCTACATTACTCTAGGTGTCTAATCTAGTCTTGGCTACACACACTGGCACTGGGCTAGGTGGCTTATCTTGGCTACACAAGGCTAGGAGTCTTGGCTACATTACTCTAGGTGTCTAATCTAGTCTTGGCTACACACACTGGCACTGGGCTAGGTGGCTTATCTTGGCTACACAAGGCTAGGAGTCTTGGCTACATTACTCTAGGTGTCTAATCTAGTCTTGGCTACACACACTGGCACTGGGCTAGGTGGCTTATCTTGGCTACACAAGGCTAGGAGTCTTGGCTACATTACTCTAGGTGTCTAATCTAGTCTTGGCTACACACACTGGCACTGGGCTAGGTGTCTTCTCTTGGCTACACAAGGCTAGGAGTCTTGGCTACATTACTCTAGGTGTCTAATCTAGTCTTGGCTACACACACTGGCACTGGGCTAGGTGTCTTCTCTTGGCTACACAAGGCTAGGAGTCTTGGCTACATTACTCTAGGTGTCTAATCTAGTCTTGGCTACACACACTGGCACTGGGCTAGGTGGCTTATCTTGGCTACACAAGGCTAGGAGTCTTGGCTACATTACTCTAGGTGTCTAATCTAGTCTTGGCTACACACACTGGCACTGGGCTAGGTGGCTTATCTTGGCTACACTAGGTGTTTAGGTCAGGTAGGTGGCAGATCGTCGGAGGATGGAGGGCTACAAATCAATTAACTAATAACATGACTTACATGTAGTTAAAAAGGCATCATGATCTATATCTCTAATCATGCTGTCAAACTAAAAAAAAGTAATAGTTACATACTGCAAAAATCACCAAACTCATGAACTGGGATTAATTAGTGACCTAACCTAGTGTTGTACTTCTAATTCTGTATGGATCCGATTGTTTTATTTTGTTGTCTTTTTTGTAGTTGTTTACTTGTTGTTGCAGGCAAAAGTTAGACAGACATGACAGATGTACAGTCATTTGACCAGTTCGGGATCACTTTTTAAATTCACATTGTTTTTGGTTGCAATCTCTTTGACATTTTAAACAAAAAAGTTTATCAGTTTACCTAAACATGTTATAAAACTCACCAAGTAACCACTGACAAAAAAAGATTAGTACTTTTGAAGAGGCTTTGAGAAAAGTATTGTCACCTGTTTGACCAGTTCAGGATCAGTTGATTCTATTCTGAATCAGTAGCTTGCCCTCTATTGCAAACCAATACTCCCATTCATAAAACTGTCTCTCAAGGACACAAACTTCACAAGTGTGTTGGCATGGACATGGACTTCCTTTCTCCAGAGAATTTCATGCAAGTGTATTCAACAGCAGCGCAAAAATCCAGCAACAAAAACACAAAACAACAGCAAAGGCAAATGAAAAGGTGAAGCACGCCTAAAAGCAACATTGACCCAAATATCTATTCTTACAGTCGCAATTTCCTCCTCCAAGTTTCATTTTCTCACAAAAAAAAACAATATTCCTACAAGAATTTGTTGAAGAATTGTATCTTAAAAGCAACAAATAAACTTTCGACTGCAGCAGTAAGATTTTACCTCACTGAGTGCGGCACCATTTGACGCAATGCGAGATGCTGAGTAGTGAGTGATCCCGAACTGGTCAAGTGTACGATGCCCCCCAAAAGACGATTTCGGTAATTTTGTCTCCTAAAAAAAACAAGACGACTGCTCAGTATTTACCTGAAATATTTTTTACACATTCTAACCATTTAACATAAATGTTATTCGCCCTGGCGTTCAAATTTTAAAGGTGAGAAGTTTTAACAGCGTTTTTCAACCAACATTTTTTTTTTAAATAATGATCAAAATCGCAGACAAACTTCAAGAAAATGGCCATAATTTATTTGTTGATGAAGTTTGGAACCTTATTTGGGGTTTGTTGGTTTATTGCATGTTATTCTTCACATGTATCAACAGAAATTGGTAATGTGAGAAGTAACTTAATTGTGGGGTTGTCCGTTGTTGCAAAGTTGAAGTGATCCCGAACTGGTCAATGATCCCGAACTGGTCAAATGACTGTACTATAAAATTAAAAACATGTGCAATTTACATATTCAGAGGCCAATTAAATAACAATAAGTGTAGAATTCTTATTATTGAAAAAATACTCTTCTTATTATCAAATTATCATGATTATATTATTAAATTATCATAAAGTGTGAGTGAGTCTTCCTGAAGTTCTTACCCGCCAGCAAGACTGTCGCCGTCGTACTTTTTGGTTGTCGTATATTTCATCTTCGGCGACCGTAAATGAAATGAAATCCCTTTGATTTTGTGATCCATACATACTGCCTGTCAACTGCTAAAATATATATCAATCAGAAAGCTAGGAATCTTCCAAATTTGTGACATATCTCAATCTCATGAACAAAATTCCACCCGAAGAGTGTTAGACATGTCATATGGAGGCCGCCATGTTTGTTTCCGGAAGATGACGTGTGGGCACGAACCCAGAATGCATTTCAAAGTAGACTTGATTTCAAGTCTGAGATGTGGCTATTTCTCTGCATTAGCCACGCAAATAAATAGAAATACAGATTATTTGAATATTAAAATGTTATACATTCATTGATAATCCCACGTTTACCTCAAAAGAAATTCACCTCAAAGAATTTCCACCTCAAACAAGGAGGAATCACACGTGTTTTTGTTTGCTGAAACTCGCGAACTTGTGATTGAAACTATACTGTTGGGCCGGGTATAATCCACAAGAGGGCGCTATTTTGGATATAATCGGGCACACAAAAACCACGACACAGACTTGGAACCAAGTCTAAATAAAAGTGAACTTTGCACCAATGTACCTTGATGTACATTGCCCACCCGTCTTCCGGTCCCCGTTGCATGTTAGCGCAGCTAGCGCGCGACGACCAGCACTCACAGCAGTTCCGAATTATTTCTGTTTACATTTCAGCAGACTGCAAAATGCAAGTTTCAGCAAACAAAACCACGTTTCATTCCTCCATGGTTTGAGGTGAGTTTCATTTGAGGTAAACCTTGTGAATACCAATTTATAACAATCGTCTTGATATTTTAATATTTATTTTAGTGAAATTCTAGTTTATTTTTAGTTGATCATCGGCGTATGGTTCGTGCACTGAATTCTCTCCCGACGGTCGGCGCGATCGCAAGGCTGTATGTAATCGCAACGAGCGATGAGGGTCGACTGAGGAGAGATGACCGACGGGAGGCGTGGCGGTGGACGGCGGCGGTGGACGGCAGCAGCGTAGTCATGCAGGACTTTTTCGGCGGGGGGAGGGGGCCACAGAGGGGGGTATTGCTTTTAAGTGTGGGGGGGGGGGCAGGGGGAATGGGTTTGTCGGGGGGGGGGGGGGGGGTGGGGGGTCATGCTTTTATTTTGGAAGGGCGACGCTTAGGGATCAGGGGTCCACCATCCTAATCTTAGCATGCTTAGATTTTTAGAAATAAGTCTTCTTATCATGCTTATGCCATATCTCATGGATGGCATTTTGTGGCCGCGATAGCGATTCCGATTGCAATCGTTCACTACATTTTGATTATATAGTATGACAACAAACACAAATTTGTTCCTCTTTTTAATTTTTTATAAATTTTTATTTTTGTGAGCACCATCGCAATTTTTTTCGAGGGGGGTACTGGAAATTTGTGGGGGGCATGTCCCCCCCCCCCCTTGGGCTACACTGCTGGTGGATGTCATAATATCTCATGTCTTTTAGATCCGGTGTACTGTTAACCCATAGCTGCCTGACTCAGACTGGCTTACTGTACTGCTGGATAGCCCCATAAATAGGGCCAATCCACTACGTACTGGAAAAGAATGAAATTTTTGGTGTGGGGCCAAAATCACATGCAGGCTCTGACGAGAAACTAATGATCTAATTTCATTGGCCTTAGTTCTGCTAGCAAATCGATATCGTCATACCATAGTTCTTGAAGTACAAAAGCCCATTATCATATACTAGTAGCGTTCATATTGCTGCATTACAATAAACATTCATTAGGCCTATTTACTATTTTGCCAATAACAAACTGTTTACCATTGGAAAGAGCATGATCATTCTCTTCGATGTGATAATGTACATTTTGGCTTTGTCATAATTCCTGTCTCATTTAATGAGAGTAAGGGAAGGACCGCTACAGATATTCTTTCCTGCCAAGAACAACTGAGTAGAACTCACTTCCTACAGATGACAAGGAAGCTATACTGACCAGGGCCCATATTACATGGCTCTGCTAACCGTAAGCAAAGAATCGGCGATTACAGAAGCAGGGAATTCTTTGCTTATGTCAAGCATATTTCACGGGTTAGCAGAGAATTTTTGCTTGTGTGCGTACGTACTCCACGTTTATAGACATTCTTCGCTTACACAGCTAGTAGCGCAGAAATTTGGTGCTTGCACAGTAAGCGGAGAATGGTGATCGCAAGCGCAGAATTCCGCAGTAAGCAGAGCCATGAAACTGGGCCCTGTACAGTAGAGTCCTATAAATCAAAAACTCCAAATAAAAGATGAAGTTGTCTTTAACATCATTGGGGGAGGGGGGGGGTGCCTACTAATAAAATTATTGTTAAAATGTTCTGCTAGCCACCATGGGTTTTCCCCTAGTTAGGGTGTATTACTTTTATAATGATCACGCCTGATCATTATAAAAGTGATAGAGCCTAACTACAGGAAAACCCATCGATGAACAAGAAGTTAACATCCGTATATCTGTCGGTTACTGCAACCAAACTCCATTAAGGGATACCATAGTTGCAGGCGTGTGGTGGCTAGCAGATCGTTATCAGCGTTAATGTGTTCTACAGGAAATTCTGTAGTTAGCCAGATATGGTTTATATCCCCATCCTATGGTGCCCCTAAAAGAGACAGGTACACAAAATAATGAATAAAAACGAAAAAATAAAAGGCAATACATGTATTTCGTTCCACAAAAATATTTAATTCCCTCAAAATATTACTTTGTTCCCTCAAAATATCTTTTCATTCCCTCAATATACTCTTTTATTACCTCCAAATCATTTTGTTCCCTTGAATGAAGTGCTAGTTCATTCCCTTAGAGTCCTTGTGTTATGCTACGAATCGAATTTCTGGGTTACTACTATTAACACTTTTATTTTAGTGTATCTTTTCAGGATTCTCTTACATCATGTTGTATTTCACTGACTCGACTAATTGAGCGAAGCAATTAATACAATACCCCGCAGAATGATTGATAGCCCTTTTGTTGACAAGAATGTATCTTATCTTTAGCCACATAAAATTGTTATAGTCTTTGTACACCAAAATATTAAGACTTACACAGAATGCCATTATCAACGCTTCTCTTCTCCCTCTACTTGAAACTAATGAAACTTTAATTTAATTATTAAGAAAACGATCTTAACTCACGAGCAATTAAATCAGCATTTCAACAATTAAACGATTGTTTTAGTTTCTCTCTTTCTTTTTTTTTTTTTTGCTGTTCACTGTTCATGTCAACTTCATGTCTCAGCGGCGCAATTTTTATTTGTGCTGGCAGACTTAAGTTCAAAAATTGCACGCCTGCAAATTAAAAAATTGGCTTGCGAGACTTTTAATGGCCATTCTCAAAGATTGCACCCAACAATCTTAGCCCTCGATCCTCCCAACGGTCGTACACCAGAGGGTTATGAAGAACCATTCAGTTCAATTTGTTTAATAAAAAAATTTAAAAAATGTCCCCCAACATGTTTATTGTAACCGTGTTTGGAGTATTGAAAATGATGAGAGAGAAATACCCAATCAAACAAACAAACACCATCATGAAAATTTTCCCAATGATCCATCGTAACTCTTCTAGATTTAACGAAAAATATCAAGAGCTATGATTATCGAGTATGATACCCTATATTGTAATCAACTCATGATTTGGGGTTTAGACAAAGAAAATTGACTAGAGCACCATTTGAAACAACAACTCACTAAATTCAAAAGTGTGTGTAAAACGTTACGTTTGTTTAAAGAGTTTGAGCAGAACCTTCAGTTTGTCGTGCCTGCGCTTTACCAACTGAGCTATCTAGCCCTATGTTGGCAGCCGTCGATTTCACCAAACTCTTCCTAACTTAGGATTAATCTTAGGACTTAGGACGAGTCCCAGCCTTGCACTGTAACATGTAAACCTTATAAGATTAATCCTAAGTTAGGACTAGTTACTCGTCCTAACTCGAGATAGGATTAATCCTAGCATTTTGTGAAATCGGCTGCAGGCTCCCAATTTTGCCAATATCTTTTTTATTTTGTCACTATCTTTGACAAAGATATTGACAAAATAGGGTCGACAGTCAACGTAGGGCTAGATAGCTCAGTTAGTAGAGTGCCGGCACCTTAAACCGGAGGTCGTTTCTTCAAATCCTGCTCTAGTCAATTTTTCTGTGTTCAACCCCAAATCATAAGATTTACCCAGTCAGTTTCCCTTGTGGTTTATTAACTTGGTAATCAACGAATCATAACTGATTGGAAAGTGCATTTCAAAGACCATCCCTTAGTCATAGACTGAACATATCAGTTTATATCAGGGATTGCATGATTACATTAGGGAGTTTGTTTCATTTTCGTTTTTAAAGGGAATTTTTTTTTTTTGCTCAATCAAAACAAGAATAAGAAAAATCCGTGTATTACACACAACTCTCTGGTCGATTATAGAATACAAATACAATTCTTGGAACAAGGTCAAGTATTTTCCTGCTTTGATGGACTGTGAAAGCATTACAAAATTCACTGATCTTTCTAGCAGGCCTGCTTATAAACATAGCATGCAACAGTGTTTGTTTTGGGTGGTACCCCAATAATTACAAACACAGCTGACTGCCCAAAATAAGAGCAGTTCAACTTCCACTGAGCGGAGAACTTATGCAGTTGGGTATTGATTTATGCAAAATTGTACATTCAGTATTGAAGTCCACTATTTATGACTTGCAAACATTTTCTCTGTAACAGACTCTGTGTAGGTTCTGGAGGATACTGGAACACCTAGACATGCTGTCCGTCCATGGCTGGTCTTTTGCACTGTTCCGCCTCAGTGATCAAGTATTGAAGGAAGCACTGCATGCTGCAGTTCCTCATACAACACTCCATTCATGCAGACATCTGTAGTACCAGCACGCCAAGTTTCGTACACATTATGTAAATTGCAAAGAAAACAAAAAGAGTCAAGATTGGAAGATGAGCCAAATGTTAGGGCAGGTATGACTGTTTTTCCTCATCATATTATTATCATTTAGTTATTAACTATCTGTCAGGCCTGGCAATTCATCTTAGAGAGGGCAAGGCCTTTCTCATTTTGGAAAGGGCACATCCATTGGGTAAATCTTAAAGTTTATGGGAAAAGTTTTGAAGGGGCACCAAGGCCAAGCCCAGGGCAATGGAGGCATCGGCCTTCGTGGCCTTTGTGTAATTCCAGGTCTGTTCTGTCCGAGTTCCTCCCGATAAGCCAATTGTGAGTTAGATTTGAATGTCTGGCACAATGACAAGTACTAAGGTCGCGAGTTCCCGCTTAAATTTGAAGCTCTCAGAGACAGTTGCTATGTCACGTGATTTGGGGCAAGCTTTTGCGTAGTTGCGTAAGATGGTGAACACCCACACCCAAAATTTCTGAATGATTGTGCATGGCACAATTATGGTACCAGGCTTTGCCCATCTGGAGTTGCTATACAAACGCTTGCCTTGAACCACCTAAGGCCAAATAAAAAAAAATACCAGTTAATCGTCCCCGCCCGCATCCTTTTTTGAGGCCGCATCCTTTTTTTATTATTTTTTATTTCCTATTTTTCCTAAAAAAGACAATATTTGTTTGTATTTTTAATCCATCCTTGACATAAATTTTTTCAATTTTTGATGTAAACTTGCCGATATTTAAAATTATTATTCATGTTCATCTTAGTGTATTAATCCCTGTTAACCCGGGTCCTCATGCAACAAATAGATATAAAGAAAGTTAGCCGTGATTTCAAACTGAAGAATTGGTGGCCTGTTTGAATTGAAATACTTGGCGGCCATCTTGGAAAATAAATACAAAATAAAAAGGCCCTCATCCTCCTCTTTTTGGAAAAATCAGGACGATCAACTGGTATTTTTTTTTATTTGGCCTAATGTAGCTGCTGTCTCTAGTTTCTGAGGAAATCAAATTTTAAGTGGTAAAGCAAGTCACTGTACCAGACATTATTCACATACTTGACTTGCAGTTTATGGCTTATTGCCCAAATAAATGATTTAAAAGGATTTGGATTGGCAGGCCCATATTGTTTAATCACATGGTCAGACATTCCTATCTAAGTTCTGCAAACAACTTGGGCCCAGTTTCATGGCTCTGCTTACCGCCGAATTCTGCGTTTGCGATCACCATTCCCCGCGTACTGTGCAAGCGCCGAATGCCTAGCAACGTGGAGTATGCACGCGCATGAGCAAAAACTCCCTGCTAACCCTTGAAATACACTTGACGTAAGCGCAGAATTCTCTGCTTCCGTAAGCGCCGTTTCTTTGCTTACGGTAAGCAAAGCCATGAAATTGGGCCCTGGTGTGGAAGTGACATGCATGTAGGAGAACATTAGAGGATTCGAGCCTCACTCTCAACGCACTGCCTAGTCTGCCACAGGGTTGATCATTGTTACATGGAGGAAGGAATATCTTCCACTTCAACTGGTAGTCTTCACCAATGTCAGTTTCTGAAAGACAACTTTCCAACCATCTTCTTTTCAAGAAACAAAGCAACCACTGAAAGTACTGTACTTTACAAGAAAACAAGAGATAATTAGGGAAAAACATTGTGAGGTAGCCGGTCTTCACTGTGTGGTAATAAACAGGTTGGTGGTCATTAACAGTCGCCAGCCACCAACCAATCTATTACCACCCAGTAAAGACCAGCTCCCCACACGAAATAATATTCCCATTAACAAATACCTTTTACAAAAAAAACCCTGTAAAAGTTATCAGAATTTGTGATTTTTCTTTAACACCATTACTTTTAGAAATATTTTAATCATGGTCAAGGGCCATTCCTGAGGCTGTTCAACTTTATATCACATGTTAATACACCCCCACATGACCAGTCTTTGACCAATCAGAGTGCCTATAGCTCTCTGTGATATTTATTAATTGATACGGACTCACCAACCCTCGGAAATCTCAGAAACGATTCCTGCATGAATCTTTTCTCAGATTCAATATGTTTTTGGATGAAATATTATTCAAACCATATTACTTGAAGAGAATCCTTTCTCAAAATAGTTTATAATATCAACAGCTGCAGTACCTACCAAATGAGTTTTTATGGTCGTTCATTTTTACAGTGTTTACCAATCTATGACCCTACCTTTAAATTGAGGAAATGGAATATTTGTCTGAAGACTATTCCACAAATGTATTAAAGCACGAGCATACAAGTGAAACATGTAATATTTTTTCTGCTTCATTCAAATGCAATTATTCATTTTATTGTTATTAGTTGTTATGTAGTACTAACTCAAGTGTTTATAAACAACATCAAAACCCATTTGATCTGATTTTTACTCATCCACATCTCATCTATAAAAAAAAAAGTCCTTTAATGCGATAGTTAAATGTAAAACTTTTTTTTTCTTTTCTTTTTGGCCAATTGTTAGTAGCCCTTTATATCGATCAGTGTATCGTTCTCTTTGTTAATTAACTAATTCCAGTTGCCATCTCATGGTCTGTCACACTACCTATCTATAGCTTGTTGCCAATTTTTAGTAGCCCTGTGTATTGTTCTCTTTATTAATCAATTAATCATTCCAGTTGCCATCCCTTTGTTATGGAAGATTTAAAAACAAAGACATACTTCTAGAGAATGGCATTTCAGATGGAACAATTCTCGGCACACTGCTCGATACAAATCGATTACGATAAACCTTTTACTTATTAACCAATCGCCCACATGTTTCTGATATATACAAGTTAGGCGTGACTCTTCATTGTTTGCTAGGGCAAGGTACATACATGTAGTACCTTCCTAGGTAGAATATTGTCAATTATTATTATTAAATATTTCTGGTAATGAAACCAAGGATGCCTCATAAGTGAATTTAATCACTGAAGCTCGTAAGTCTGAGGAAACCTGTACACAAGGGTGCTTCCTATGTGAACCAGAAACACCAGTGATAACCCCTACTCTTGCATCATAAGTGTTCTGGGTTCTTTTAAGTGCACTACCAGTGATAGTACATGGGACCAACAGCTTACTGTCCCATCTGAAGGACAAAGCAATTATGGTAAAGTATCTTGCTCAAGGACACAAGTGTCAAGACTGGAAATCCAACTTTTTTCAGTGCAATGTCCAGTGGCACCTGGATATACTACTACTACTACTACTACTACTACTACTACTACTACTACTGCTACTACTACTACTACTACTACTACCCTAACTACTACTACTACTAGTTATAACCAAAATTTATATTGCGCTCATGATTTTTCTTTAACAACAATATTTTATCAACCAGTTTTGTCAGGTTCGCTGTAGCAACAATAAAATCCTCATTGCCTTTACAGGGACAAGGCTACTACAATGCAAAGCAAAAACATAGAGCCACAGTTTGTAGCAATGGTCCTTGCTCTGGTTACACAAACATTCAAAAAAAAAGTGTTGAATTTGGTGGAAACAAAGACACCAACCATGGGATTGTTTTTAAAAAAAATTTTATGAAAGTTTGCAGTAGTATTGAATTTGCTCATATTATCTGTTAACACACTGAATGTTTTTGGTAACATTCCATGCCAGCCAGGGCTGTATGTTTATCAAGAGGTTTGAGAGGGCAAGGCCACGTTCAGTTTGCTTAAGGGCACTTCCATTGGAAAAGCTTAAAGTCTTTGGAAAGCTGTTGAAGGGGCACCAAGGCCAAGACCAGGGTCAACAGAGGCCATGGCCTCCGCGTAATTCCAGGCCCTAATACTTTATACCATTAACTGAAATGTAGCTCTTTTAAAATTATTTGTTTGTTTTTGCTTTACAGAAACAAATGATCTTCCTATACATAGTGTTATCAATCTTCACTCTGACTGTTTTGGGGTTTTATCTGAGCACTACGCACTCCAACACCTTTTTTTACACCAACTTAATACATAATAATTCCAGAGGCGAATTATTAAGTAAATGGTATCATTCTGTACTGTCTAATTCTGCATCAGCAAATCATCAGTCTACTTCCATTTCAAAAAGTCAGAAAACATTAAGCAAAACATTGGCGAGTGATTTCCAAAATCAATCAGCACATACTTCTCGATCTTCTGGAAATCAAACGACTGTGAAAACAGGGAATGAATCCCAAAATCTTCAGGGATTGGACAAATTGAATGAAAATGCAGACACAAAGTTGAAAACAGCAAAACAGGCAGAGAAGGTCGATGCAGCCACGAAGTACTCGGATAATTTGAAACCGCCAAGTCACCAAAAACTGCTAGATTCCCCGAGTTCTGAGAACAAGAAGAACGTTGCCCCGACGCCGGATCCCTTGTATACTCACCATGGCTACATATCTGTGTTGGATAACAAAAAGGTAGGTAGTGACAGCGGCTGAGAACATTACACAAGAATTGCCTAAGACTGGAGATGTGGATTAATTAAAGTGCTTTAATGGTAGGGTCATAGATTGGTGTTTGTCACCGTAACGCTTCCTATGACTGGAGATGTGGATTAATTAAAGTGCTTTAATGGTAGGGTCATAGATTGGTTTTTTTTTTCACCGTAACGCTTATTTATAGGCAAATTTATAAAGAAAGATACAATAAAAGTCTAAAAT
This sequence comes from Pisaster brevispinus, assembly GCA_023634235.1. Taxonomy (NCBI): domain Eukaryota; kingdom Metazoa; phylum Echinodermata; class Asteroidea; order Forcipulatida; family Asteriidae; genus Pisaster; species Pisaster brevispinus. The sequence goes on from JAMKCF010000025.1 coordinate 3,285,790, forward strand.
AGCATTAGCTGCTGAAAACTGCTTAATACCAACCAAAAGGACCTCATGGTATAAATGCAATCAACAAAAAATAGTTAGTGGCCTGACGTTCAAACCCTAGCAGAGTCTTTCTTGAAGGCTAAAAACGAAAAAGGGAAAAAAAAGTCACACATGAAAGTTACGGCTGAATACTCAAGAGATGAGTTTTCGAAATAATAAACTTTGGTGGAGCCAGATTTGAAAACCTATGATGTCACAGCTAAGTTCTCATCCAAACGTTGAGATTTAAATATGTGCCAAGTTTCTGTTCTTTTTACATTGCTCTCATTGTGCTCACTCAATTTTTAAATCAAAAATGATTCATTGAAAAGCATGTATCGCAGTTAAAAAAAAAACAACTGAAGTTCATATGTTAAAGGCAAAGTATGCCTTTGGTTTTTGCAACTGTTGGATTGTTTTAATCAACCTAGTTTATACAATCAACAGCTGTGCACAGTGCTTCTTACCAAGTAAGTTTTGATGGCCATTACTTTTTGGAGTACTTCCGAAAGTATGACCCTAACTTTTAGCATCTAATTTTTTGTTGTTTTGTTTTGATTATCCCTTAATTAGAAACTGAACCTTCGCTGCCTGCAATGTGCCTACGTGTCCAGCTCTGGACAGCTTCTGAACTCTGGCGCCGGCTATCTAATCGACGAAGCCGACTGCGTCTTTCGTATGAATAATGCACCGGCCTCTGGATTTGAGGAAGATGTGGGGTCACGAACAACGGTCCGAGTTATTGCTCATTCATCAACGCCACACCTTAAGCGGAGCCACCAGAATCTGGTAGGTAAACCGAGTCCAGCTCAGTATGTCGTGGGATGGGGACCAGCAAAACCCATGAGTACGAGCGGGTCAGGATACGCGTTCAACACTCTCAGAGACACTGCCAAGAAGTACAAGGAGACGGGATTCTTTTATCTCACTCAGGAACAGATGAACAAAGCGGATGAAATATTCGAAGCTGAAACTGGCATCCAAAGGTACTGCACATGTTTCAATTTGTTGGGATCTTGTAGATAACAATAAGGGAATAAAAGAGTGGCGACGAGTTCTTAAAGGGCCGTTTAAAACCGTCAGGGTCGTGGCCCTGCGATAAAGCCACGGCCACGACCCTGCAAGGTTTTAAACGGCCGTTTAGGACGAGTCACTACTCTTGTATTCCCATAATGCCCTTTTGTTAAAAATTTTTATAGACAATCTATGACAATCTGCTTTGTAGCGAATTTTCAAAGTTGTACATTTTCAAAAACGTTTTAAAAATTCTGTTTGGTGCGCGTTTGGTTGTGTGTGTGCACTTATAAAAATAGATTACACGCTGGTACTAATAGATATATATTGCGTTCCGCATAATTAAATTGGCGTACATGAGCTTGCGTGCCCAACACGCGAAGCCAGCTGGTTTTAAACAGCTCTAGCTATGTCTTTATCAGCCGTTTAAACACCCCCACGTGACATGCTCTCCACCAATAGGAATAGCGAAACTGTCTGGGGTATTTATGAATAATAAATAATGATTAGAATAATAATAATACGCAGTTCTTATATATAGCGCTTTAGCACTCCAGATGGGCGTCTCAAAGCGCTCAATGTTTTTCCAACAAGCTATGCAGAGCTACGTGTTGAAGTATGAGACCTATTCCTTTCCATAGCACCATGAATGGCGGAACAGTAGCCAACAAACCAAAAATACCGGGGCAAACCCCTTCTCTTTACGATAAGTGCACTGGGTTCTTTTACGTGCATTACACAACACATGGGACCTACGGCCGAACGTCTCATCTGAAGGACAAAGCAATCATGGTTAAGGGTCTTGCTTGAGGACACAAGTGTCACGACCGGGACTCGAACCCACAGTCTGCTGATCAGAAAAACCAGAGCTTGAGTTCGATGCTCTTATCCGCTCGGCCATGACAGGCCATATATCACCAACATCGACTGCCCTTCCCTACCTTCTCCAACCGATCTTGGATCTTCGGTAAATTTCCACAGAAAAACACATTTTTTTTCTATTTCTGCACATTATCAGGGCTGCCAACTCTCCCCGAGTCTGCAGAAAGTTCCCTGAAAATAAACCAATTTGTCCATGTTCTGATGAACAAATCTGATAATCTCCCAGATTGTGGAACCTTTTTCTATACTACATTATACTATATTGAATGTAATTCTAAATATCTCCCCGATTGTTGTACAAAATCTCCAGGGATTGCAAGATACAAATGTTGACAGCTCAGCATTATGGCTAACAATGAATGTAACCTTTAAAAACTGTTTTCCCAAAGTATTATTAGAACTTTTCATTTATATCCAGGTTACCGTCATAACTTCCATATAAAACTTCATGTAGAAGGTGATTAGTTCAACAATTGAACAATTTTGACGATGCTTTGTCCACTACTATGTTCTACGCCCAAGTTAATTTGACAAAATGCTTCGGTATTTCTTCTGACAGGATGAAATCGGGTACACATTTGAGTACAGGATGGTTCACCATGTTGCTAGCCCGTCAAGTATGCGATGAGATTCATATTTATGGGATGATCAATGACCAGTACTGCCAGTAAGTAAATTGCTGACTTATTTGGGTTTGTGTATTTGTAACCTCTGTTTATTTGTCTTTTGAAGGTAGGGTCATCGGCTGGTTTTTGTCAAGGTAATGCAGATTTATCGGCAAAATTTTCAAGAAAGATACAATAGAAGTCACCTGTGAAAGTTTCAGCTGAAGACAGTGTCTACTTAATGAGAAAGCAGAAGAAGAAAAAAACTGTAAATTTAATAAGAATGTTTAATCCATCCACGTTCAGCGAGACGACCAACTGCATCCCTGGCTGCAGCACTCGCGGACGCACACCAACCCTCAGAAATATGAGAAATGATTCATGCATGAATCATTTCTCAGATTCAAATCTTCTTATTGATTTCTAATCAATGGGGTATTTCAGATGAAATCATTTTGCAGGATCTCTATAACAAGTAGGCTTCGGATAGAAGTTGTAAACACCATTTTTTGTAAGAGGTTATTACCAAAGTATGAGCCTACCTTTCGTTTTGAAAATTCAGTGTCAACATGAGTGTTATTGTTTTCTTGACAATGCTCTATATTTATATATATATATATATAGGATATGTCTGTGTTTGTTCTTGTTTATGCCATTGACGAAGGTCCGGTTTGGATCGAAAGCTAAGGCCATCTCCCCAATTAATTTTGTATATATTAATTTGTAGTAATTTGTTTTTTGAGGAGGAAACTTAATACATCTAGTTTTCAACAAACACACAAAACTACCACCCTATGAAAATATGACTATCTGAAAACAAACGCAAAATTCAATATATACACTGACAGAAAGGAACACATTGTGAACAGAAAATAAAAATTTATAGACTTTTTGGCCACTTCGAGTCTCTAATTAAGACCAATTTTTATTGCAACTCTTAATTCTTTAAATTGTTTACTATAAAGTATGTGTCACAATTTTACAAAAGTTTTTTTTTTTTTTTAACAAAGAACCCAAAATTATTTAAAACTTACCCAATCAGTTTTCCTTGTGGTTTACCACTTGATATTTAACAATAAAAAAGTTGCATCCCCTTCAGGGGGAGCAGTTAAGAGCACCAGATTCAAGCTCTGGTTTTTCCGATCAACAGAGTGTGGGTTCGAGTCTCAGTCATGGCACTTGTGTCCCTGAGCAAGATACTTTACCATAATTGCTTTGTCCTTCGGATGGGACATTAAGCCATAGGTCCTGTGTACTAGGATTGGTAGTGCACGTAAAAGAACCCAGAACACTTATCGTGGAAAAGTAGGGGTTAACCCCAGTGTTTCTGGTTCACATAGCAAGCACCCTTGTTTACAGTTTTTCTCAGGTTTGCGAGCTACAGTGATTAAGTTCACTTATGGGGCATTCTTGGAATTTTCTGTGTATATTTCACCTCCCTCTCTTTCCATTCCTTTCAGAAATAAAACCAACAAGAATGTTCCTTATCACTACTACAATTCACTTGGCCTGAAGGAGTGTGACTATTACAACAAGAATGAAAAGGGCAAGAGTAGAGTCCATCGTTTCATAACAGAAAAAGCAATATTTGCTCGCTGGGCGCTTCAACAACCACCGATGTACTTTCATAATCCATTCTGGAATCCTTGAGGCTTCCATTGAAGCCAACTTCATAAAGATGTGACCGGTCGGTAAGCAAATTTTGGTCTTGAATATAGCAGGATTTAAAAAAAAAAAATTATTTAGGGTCAGTGATTGGATGTGTCATGGTAATGTTGATTTATCGGCAAAATTATAAAGAAAGATACAGTGAAAGTCACATGTGAAAGTTTCAGCTGAATACAGCGTCTACTTGCTGAGAAAACAGCAAAAATAAAAACTGTCACGGTATTTAAACAAAATCCCTGTTTAGTGATACGACAGCGGGTACCAACCGCATCTCTGGCTGCAGCATTCGCGAACGGACACCAACCCTGATGAAATCTGAGAAGCGATTCATGCATGAATTTGTTTCTCAGGTTCAAATGCCTTGAAATTATCTTAACCATATGTAACTGCGAAGGGAATCTTTTCTCCAAACAGTTGATAACTATCAACAGCTGCAGTGCTTCTCACACAGTAAGTTTTTATGGTCATTAATTTTTGGAGTACTTACCAAAGTAAAATGTACTTCATAAAGGATGATTATTTGAAAGTTCATACGTGCAGTCACAATTTTTTGCATCTAGATTTTGCAATGTTACATCACTACCTGCTTACAAGAATCCGTGTCAAATAAGCATGACTTTTTCTTTGCTTACAGTAAGCAGCTGTTATGAAATACAAGATATGCTTCTCGGACGTCTCTTTGGAAAAAAGTTATTTGGTTACTCAGTACTATAATATATACATTTTTTTATCCAAAGTGTATCCCTTGGTTTTGCCTAATTTGGAACGTGATTGTGTGTACATTTAGTTAGGTTGAAGGTACAGCCATCTCGTTCTAAAACCATGCAAATCTATGTGACTGCATGGGTAGACATTTATTATGCTGCCACCATCTTGGTCATGTTCCCTGTATCTAATAACATGAATGAATGCTAGTATTCATTGCACACAAAAAAGGTACCAGACTAGTTTTTTTCTCCCAGCCTCGATTTGGTTACAATGGTTCGGAATGGAGAAAAAATCAAGATGGCCAAAGCATGGTGACCGGGGGTTGGTTGAAAGGAAACCAGACTGGTCCCTTTCCATGTTTGGTAGGCAGTGGTGTAATTTGTACAGGTATGTACAGTGAACCAGACAATGATGGCAGCATGTCTGTCTGAAGGCTGTGTGGAAAGTTTTCTGTTCCAGCTACATCGTACCCAGCAATTTGGGTAAATTAATGTTCGTGCACCTTAGAAAATTAAATGTAAAAATTTTAATTTGAAATGACTAAAGGATTTTATGTGTGTAGTTTTCTATTTAAATTGCTAGTTCCTCTATCTTAATTCCTTCTCACCTTTGTTTGAAATAATTGTGTTTTTATGCAATCATTACAGAACATGAGGTAATAATTTAACATCAAAGTTTCATTTACTGTAAAATAAATGTAAAGTATAGTGTACAGAAATATAAAAAGAAACCAATACATTTGTACTACTTCATTAACATAAGTACTATGTTTTGGTAAAATTTCCAAAAGTTGGCAAATATGCAAGATTTCTGTAGTATTTGACCAAATCATTCCTTATATTAGAGATAAATGGTTCTTTGACCAAAGACCTGTATCAAATAACTTTAAAAAAGAAGAAACTTTAAGCACCTGGCTAGAAAAAAAAAAAAAAAAACCTGCTCTTTGACTGAAATTGGAAAAGGGTTTTTAATCCTGAAACAAACTAATTTATGCAGCTGAACCAGGTTTACCAAATTGAAAGAAATTATTAATTTTTCCTTAATGTGCACACATAATTTTGATTATAATTTATTTAACTGTTTAATGAACCACCTTTTCACATTTAAACAAAGTGTTCTTTTGCTCAATATGTTCCACCAGAAATACTCTTTGGATATGTTAAATTAATACCAATCAAAATGACATGAGGGCCCATTTTTGTTTTTCTATAAAGCTTTTCCGCTGCTAAATGCATTCCTGCTACGTGTAAGTGCGGGAAAAACATTTGTGTTTTATAGCAAAATGCTTGATTCAAACAAGTGGGTTACACTTCCAGCTGGATACCAATTGTCAGCGGGAACTGATTGTGGCTTTAGCGAGCACATTTTAGTTTAAAGGGGCACTGTCATGGTAATCACGGTGAGTCCGTGGCCAGACATATAATTCTGAACTCTCACCCAGTTAATACTGCGCATGCGCGCGCGATAATGATGACGGCACCTTTTAAAGCTCTTTGTTTGCGATGTGAAGGTCAGCGCGCAGGTGCGTGTAGTAACTGAATGAGAGTTCATGTTTTCATGTCCAGCCACAAGCAGACAATGATCACCATTGACAATGCCCCTCTAAATCCCATTTCCCCTTAAAAAAATGTGTAAATTTACTCTTGAGATAGTGATTTGAAAATTTAAAATGCAAGTATGAAATGTATTATTTAATGATGATAATTTGAACATTTTTAATTCTTCAGGGATCTTGCCCAAATTATGTAAGCTTTATCAGAACGCCGAAAAAAATGCCAAATTGATCCACCAAATAGTACAAAATGACAGCACATTAGGGAAAAACACACCCGGATGTAGGGTATCAGACGTATGTTAAAGATAGAGAAAAGTATCTCAAGATCATGAAAGGGGCTATGTTGTCATGGTCAAAGCAGGCCTGTGGTTGTACATGGAACTATGAACTCACAACCAGTAACTGCACGCGAGTGCGCTCTCCATAGGTATGACACAGATGGCGGGTGTGTGCTTGTGCAGTAACTGGGTGAGAGTTCATAGTTCCATGTACAGCCACAGGCCACCCTTGATCATGGCGACGGTCTCTCCACTGCCTGCCTATTTTGTTCAGAGTCTCCACCTTTGAGGACAACATTTTATTCAACTTTTATTTAAACATTACATGGTTACATCCAACTTCACCTTCACCATCAGGCAACTGTTCAAAATCCAACTGCTCCTTGTTTGGGTTGTGTGATTCTGTTGGACTATGGACTGTACTCGTGAATTGTTAATATTTACACGGCACTGCAGTATACTGCGGAAAGTACTGTAAAAGAGAAAAACAGTTATGGGAACCCCATATGGTAGAATAGTTTGGGTGTTGCAGGGCTCGAATTTGGGGGAAATAATCCACACGACCGCAGGGCTTGTAGCTCAAGATTTTTACTGGACCAGAATTTGTTTTACAAGACCAAAATCAAAATGAGTTGAACCAGCACTAAGAGAAAATCTATCTCGTTTGTCTTACGTGTAGTACTTCGATACTGAAGAGAATTGAAAATTGTTTATCAGACTCATAGTCAACATTTTGTTTTCACAAAAATGTTACACAATGAGTTAGCCTACTATTACTCAATAGAAAAACATAAGACCACCGACTTGTCCGGTTATGAGTTAACTGGCCCGATGCTAAAATCACTGGCCTCGGGCCTGTGGTCCAGTGTTAAATTCGAGCCCTGTGTTGAATTACCATAAACATGGTGATATAAGGATTTTGTTAGGGTGAGGAAGGGTCCTAGTAAATCATTCTTGAGTTTTAAAAAGGTTGTTTTTTGGGTTAATTTGGTTTTTTTAAATTGTTGTGATGCAAGTGGTTACTGAATTATTCAAATATTTCAAATTTTTTATTTGGCTCTAATAAATTTAAGCAATATAAAATTTTATCGCTGTAAAACACATACCGCTTAAAACTGTTGGTTTTTTTTGGTATTATAATGGCTTTAAGGATGGTGCAACTGTAGTCTTCTCAGTCGTCTTTGTTGTCCTGAATTTCTGGTTTAAAAATTGTTTTTAATAAAAAACATTAATTGTCCATTTCAGGGTTCTCTCCAGGCTTTTCTGGATCGAAATTTGTGAAGTTTGGCCGAAGCATGCCTACTTGAAACAGGGTCCTTGGAATGTTTTTACAACTGTGTTTGTCTGTGGTTTTAAAAGCCCTCCTGTGTAATCTGGGGCAATCTCAATGGTTTTATCTTTATGATTTCTGTGAATTATTATTATTTTTGTATCTCCCCGTGTCGGTCGCAATTTGCTTGTAAAGGCCAGATACGCTAGCTTGTGCATGGAGAGAACCCTGTCAATTTGATTAAAGCACATACAAAGAAATGCATCAACTATAGTTGTTAAACATGTTTAAATTGTTGATCAATAATAGCAACATATAAAAAGAGTATGAAACATTTTTGTGCATGAATGTTGGTAGGCTGACCCGTTAAGCCCTAATGATGTGGAGCTAGAGTTGTGCTTAAAACTGGTTTCTGCACTTGACAGGCATGCAACTGCCCGATGAAAAAAAAAGAGGAAATTTTCAAAGGCACAACGCAAGCGCGGAGCGAGGCAGCCAAAACGCCAAGGGACATGAGATCCACAATGGTACCCTAGAAAATTTTGAGGTTTATTATGCTCTTAGGTGCATTCTTAGCATGTACTAGGCTTATTTCACATTATTGTGGTTGTACATTGTTGTTGCCAAGCATATATAAGGCTTTAAAAAAAAAAAAATCGCCAAATATTTTATTTATTTTTTTTTCCGATTTTTTTTTATTTTAGCGCTGATCATTTTAAAAAACGCGGAAATCCGCGGAAACGCGGAAGAGTTGCATGCCTGACTTGAATACTCACACTCAAAAACAGAGTTCTGAACTTGAATTGAAAAATCACAAAAAAACAAAAGTCTTTAACAGAAAAGTACTAAAAGTTGTACAAGACTACAACTCTGGAATGACCGACAAAAGTTGCAACTGTACAACAGAATTGTTTGTTTTGTCTGAAAGTTTCAGACTAAATAGTAGGATAAAGTCACATTTCTTTGTAGAAACAACCCTAATTTTGTTGAAGTTATTAACAGGACTGGTAGTGCTGACAAAATAGTCCCAGACAGTGTTCATGTTTTGTGTGAGTCTGGAGACAATAGTGAAAAAAAACATGCACAATTTTCAGCATGTAAACACATTATCGCTAATTTAGGTTGTAAACAACCGAAATCAGCTGTTGCGTTATTCTATGTTAGGTTTTCAGATACATTTTTCTCGAATATGACTTCATTTCAGAGGGAAATAATTCACAGAAAGAAAAAAAAAGTTCTAGTATGAACTTCATAATCGGTAAGCTTCAGACTAAAATTAAACAATGATGTTTTTTATCCTTACCAGTCCTGTACTATAATACATTTAGTGGAAAATCTGCCACTCGTGTACTGTACACTGTTTTTATGTCTATGCTTGTTTACATTTACCAGTTTATGTTTCTGGAAGTGTGTTATTGAAAGGCAACAAATAGTTAGAATAGGGTTTACTAGTTAAGTCAATTCATCCTAATGAGCCATTTTGAGTATGGATGACACGGAAGGAGTGTTTGGTGTTTTGTCCAATGAAATAATTCAGAATTTACACAAATGTTGGTTTGGTTGTACCCAAACGTAATACTGTTACAGTATTGTGTCTACCATACCTCAAAATGGCTCATTGGAAACTGAAAGTGAAACAAATTTAAGATAAATGATTGATTTCTAAGTGATTATTACAACTTGTGTTGACGCATTTAAGAAAGATAAGAGTTAAAGTTTGATATATGTCTATTTTGAAAACAATTTGAAGTTTAAACAAGTGTTGATGCCAAATAATAAAACAGTTCTGTTTGATATGAATTTTGTCTGTTGTGAAGGGAGTTTTTACCATTTAAAGAGATAACTTTTACAAGAAATAAAAAAAATAATTTTTATTGTTTGTTTGTCCATAGAGGGTCGTCAAAAGGTAGGGTCAGTAGGTCGCTTATTAGGTGTTCATGCAACATGTGAACGAACACCTCTTGTTATTGTTCTGGGTTTTTTTCGTCTCCATCTTCTTCTTCTTCTTCCGGAGAACTCATCTCTACAGCATAACTCAAGATTGAAACTGAATTGAACCTTGAAACTCCTCAGACAATTGACCCTTAATATGAGGACGGCACAGAACTGATGACGCCATTTAACCAGTTAACCGTTTAACTGTAAAACAATGTTAAAGTCCATTTCCAAATTGCCTTAACGGACGAAGCCAACAGTAAAAATCAAAAGTTTAAATACATATTTAGTTAAATGAAGCCCACAGTTAAAAAAGAGGGGTGTGTCGAATTACAAGGTTTTTAAAGTTGAAAACTGACCATATGCTATTCGCTGTATCTTCGTGAACTTGAAAGCTATGATGTTTATATTTGGGCATCTTATAGACCAAGATCAGGGCAAGATCAAGATCATTTGATAAGTTTACGCAAAAATCGTATGACCTTTACTTCCGGTCGTACTGAAAGGTCAAAGTCTGCCTTTGTGTTTTTTGTTTAAAAAAATCAATTTGTTATCATAACTCAAGATTGAAAATGAACTGAACATCGAAACTCATCAGACAATTGAACTAAATTACCAAGACAACACAAATTTGATGATGTCACGCTGACGTCATCGGGTATTAAATAACAATAAATCAAAGTTTAATATGTTTAAAAAGATCATAACTTAATAACCACATGTTGGATTTAGACAGTCTACATATCATCGGACAGGTCAATAAGAGGTCAACAAATGCTACACATAATGTGACCCCATTTGACCTTGACTTCCGGTTCAAACCGGAAGTTGAAAAAAATGTAAAAATTCTGATCTAAAAAACTACGTAATATTTCAACATAAATTTTGCATCACGTTATAGATGAGGGATCCTGCTCAAACTTTTGCACAGAGATGATAACATTTTAATCTTTGCATAGGGTCGAAACTGGACGTCAAAGCGAACGTGTCTGTTTGACCACGTTGTACAACAACACGATAATGTAGACCTACACGCCAATACAATGTACGCCTAATCTATACAGCCACGTGTGCACTACAAGTGTAGTATTGAGTACTGAACAGCTATATTATGCAGTCAGTCCGCACTGCACACAATATCCGTTCCTTTTATCTGCATCGTATGTACGAGTTTCGGAGCTTGACCTCTCCATGAATATTTAATGAGCGTGGTGTAGTCTCAGAAATGTCATCAATTTCTTGTGATCAAAGTAATTTTCTGCAAAAATACTTGAAGATGAATAACCCACCTTCAATCCAGTTGTACAATTTAATGATTTCGTTGTCAATCATTAGTTCTAAAATTGACTCAAACATTTTGTTTCAAAAACAAAATAGTTTGCCTCGTAAAACATGGTATTTACTACTTATTTTCAATGTTACCACAACGTATCGTTGGGCTGGCCGAATAGATAAGGTTATATTCTATCCAAATGCTGTACATTTTACATTTGATTTCATTTAGGTGAGTCAGGGCGCTCGTTTTGCCAACACTTCTCACAATTTAACGTTAACGTCTGTTGGTGAATATGCCGCCATGATCGCTTATTGATTTCCTGATCGCTGATTGGTCAACCACAAAACGTCACACTCATCCACTGTCCATACCCAGATGTACTTGTAAACAAAGTGCGTGGCCCCTGTTACCAATTGTTTTGTTGGGTTCTTTGGGGAAATTTTCAAACTGAAGGATTGGTGGCCTAAACACATTTGTTTAGACGATTTGGGGTACTTGGAGAACAAAGGATATGATTTAAAAGGGGGTGATGGTCTGAATAATTAATAAATTGTGGAACAAAAGGTTAAATTTGGAAGGTCAGTTGCAAATTTCAAGTTCAAAAGTGTTTACTACTTGTTTATTCAGAAATTAATATACTTTTATTCCAGAAGAATTTGTTAAATCATGGTCAGGAATTACTTGGGTAGTTGGATGGTTGAAGGGTCAAAGTCCTATTGTATGGGTCCTTAACAAAAACTAAAGTGGGCAAGATAAGATTTGTTTTATATTACATCAACAATTCCTTTATCTTAATTAAGTCACATACACTGCAAGTAGGAATACAGTTGGCATCGCTCGCTATTTCATTGTATATTGCACACCCAATTAATGATAGTTTGTGTAATATTTTTATCAAGTATACGTCATCAGAAAAAGCTCCTAAGACTTAACAAACGATACACAGTGTGACCTCATTTAACACTAACCTCCGGTTCAAACTGGAAGTTAAAAATTAATGTTTCAAAAAATCATAACTTCTAAAGCACACATTTATTTAAACAATCTTTACATCATTGGGAAAGTATTTATCAACTTAAGAAATGACACACAGAATGCGACCCAATTTGACTTAGACTTCTGGTTCAAACCGGATGATCAAATTCAATATTTGAAATAATCATAACTCCTGAACCACAAATTGGATTTTTATTAACTACACGGCATTACAAAGGGCTCAAATCGGTTTGATAAAATGAAATATTGTTCAACCATAATTTGATGACATCGATCACGAACACCTTGTTTTTGTAGCAAACGAAAAATTCAATGTCTAGTGTATTTTTGTTCCAACTCAAAAATACACACAATCGTTCTCTGCAGACATCTTTTTCAAGCTTGTACGGTCATAAAACTTGGCAGCATTTTTACACCAGATAAATACATGAAACAGAAGTTGTGGCAACATAATGGCATCACCCAATGATTTAATGGGTAATTAAATGTAATTAATTTTAATCAAATTTGACCTTTTTGTTTTAACAACCATAACTCATAAACTACGAACGATGAAGTTTTATTTTTTCCCCGAAAACAAAGGTTATTGAATACTTATCATTTCATACATGGGAACAAACCAACTTTGAAATAGATTTCTAAGTGAAATTGGCCATTAAAATATTAAAATATTGATTCAATATCTAACGCAGCATGTGGCATACTACTCGCGACTGATTCCATTGCAACGGAGTGGTAGCTAGCCTTTAGTCAAGATGCTTGTAGCCTAATAGAAAACAATCATACCAACGTAAAAACAGTGGCAACAAGCTGTGCTGTGTTTACTTCAGTACTTCGTGCGCATTCACTAAAGGCTAGAAGTAGTGGCACGATTTTTGTGCACAGTTCATCGTACTTTAAACGAAAGCTTGTCAATGGCGTTTCGCTGCAGACATAAATTCCTCTCAACCCGTGCCATGTTCGGCATCAAATTGTTTCCCTTTTCGCCCTTTAGATGGCTGAATTGTGAATATAAAATTCAAGACGAAGTTTCATTGAGATGTTCACCTGCTTCAGTGATTGGTGTAAAATGCAAGCAGGAAAGGACTAACATTGGTTAAGTTTTGATCACACACCGGGATGCACGGACGTGACATCAGCTTGCCAAGGGCGTTTCAGACCAGCACTCACGGCAATGTTTATCGGTGCGACACGGTGAATAAAACGGTGAGCTTCGTTTCAACATAATTGCTTTTCAAAATGATTGTATGTTCCTCATGTAATGCACAGTTATTTTTATGAAGTTTATCGTTAAACTATCAAGTAGTGACGTTTTGAAAACCAAGGAATGTTTAGTATGATCATGGAGGAGGTACAATCGGGCAATTGGGCAAAAGGTAAGATTATCGGCACTGCCACTAGTGTCAGAAAATGGTCAGATTTGAAGAATGTGTTCCATCAACTATGACTGTGCGTAATACTGTGAGACTTTCTGTTGAAATACACACCTTTTTGAAAATTCTAAACACAAGTTATTGTAAATTTGTTGATGCATTTAAAACAATATACTATGATTGATATGGTATTAGTTTAAGACTTGATGGGTTATGAAGAAAGGTCTGAAGTGTTTCTCATTCGATTGTATATGTTTTCCTTCAGTCAGACTTTGTTTATTTTTAATACTGTTTTTTCTTTTTCAGAATACAGCACATCCAGTACCGGAACGGTTTCCAGTGAAAGATTACACACTTGTTGTGTTCCATTCCTTATTCCTTGCTGAGTGTATGATGCACCATAGAGGTAGAAATAGTATTTGACTAAATTGTTTAACAGTCCAAATTCACGAGAGGCTTAGACTTGCATCTTCGTGATGTGCCTTTGTCTTGCATAGCAAAACAAGTATCTTTTACAGTTTATTCTTTTATAAGTCTCAACTAAATAAAAAAACCGTTGTGTACGGAAAACAATGTCCAAAAATCAAGCAAGCTATTTATAAAATGCATCCGTCAGCTTACACTATGCTTGTGAAAAATATTGTTCCATAAAGTCGTAACTCATGTATTAGAAATAAATATTAAATCTTCTACTATTTTTGTCAAATGATTCACTTTATCACGTTATCATACCTAGCAGGGGCATCTGGTGATGTCAACCTTGACCTATGAACCTTAAATAATGAAACATGAATCATGAACAATAATTAACATAATTCATCGTACAAAAACACAAACACCTTGTTTTTGTGATGTCACAAACACTCAATGTCTAGTTTTTTCTTTTTATCTGTTTTTGTGTGTTGAATATGAAAATTGTATTTGGGAGTATACACTCTTTAATACACACATTCTATTTTTTGCATCCCTGTGGAGACATCTTTTGTTCTTGCCTTTGTCCCTGTAGTTAAGAACCTCCCATAGACTTTGTACACAAAATTCCTTGTGGAGCAACCCAGTCTTTAGAATTCCCTTATGGAGACCCTTTTTTCCCCTTCATCTGTTTTTTTTCTCAATCTCCATAAGGTAGTGAATATAAAATCATTAAGTCCAAACACACAACACAACACTTTCACCATACTGAACTCTCATTAAATGTCTTTGAACAGTATTTTAATACTAACAACTGTTCAACTAACAAGATTTTAAAGTTTTTTCCTGTTTCAAAATTTGTTGACAATTTTTTTTGAGATTTTTAATGATAATTTTGAAGAAAAAAAAACCTCTTTTTAAAACTCAAATAACGGTCAGTCGGGCGAGGACAAACAAACCTTCTTTTTTTTTTGCCTCATGGATTGTGTATGTACACTCCCGAGTAGTTCTTAATAGACTTGCGATCACTAACGACTTGGGAAACCTGCAGCATTTGGTCAACTTTTTTTTATATTTCTCCCCAACCTTTCCTCGGCAACCAATCAGCATGCTATTGCAGAAAGAAACTTACATAAATTATTATTATTAACAAGCACAACCCTGGGTCAAGTAATAAATTGGTGTAAATTTAGTTTTTAGCTGTCGTTTGCTGATTGGTTCCATAGGAAAGGCCAAGGAGAAAACAAAGACAAAATAAACCCAATGCTGCAGGAGCCCCGAGACGTTACCAGTTGGTTAAATCATAACTTAAAGGGAAGGTATACGTTTGGTAATGAGTCTGAAAATGAATGGCAATAAAAACTTACTTGGTAAGAAGTACAGCAGCTTTGGATAGTATAATGCATTTTGAGAAACTTTTCATTTTGAAGTACTGCGTTTATGGAAAAATATATCACTTTATATCCCCAAAATTTGAATCTGAGAAGCGTTGCAGCTGTAACACTTTTCAGATCGTGTATTCCTATAGGGAATGTTCTTCCTGCGTGGAAATATTTGCTCCGGTTTTTCGGTGATATCTCAAAAACACGACCACCTTTTGAAGTGAAATTTTCACAGATTAGTTGTATTGTATATACCTACATTTATATAGGATTAAAACAATCAAGCGGTTGCAAAAACCAAAGGTGAACTTTGCCTTTAAGAGGGTGCACTATTACAAATTACTAACAAGCTTACATAAACAATCAACTATTGATCACCAATGTCTTGCACCAAGACTACTTCAACCTAGTCTCTTGTATAGTATCTTTTAGACAGGATACTTGTTTGTGGTCATGGTTACTATGGATGATTCATGCAGATTTCTCAGCATCAGTTCAAAGAAACTGAACGTTTTTTTAAATGTATAACTACAAATAAATAAAAAAAACTAAACAAACAAAATCAACAACAACGGCACTGCATTTCTTCTTGGATTATTCCTCTGAACCCTTAAACACTATATCCTTAAATACGTGGATAAGGAACTGCTTTCTGCAGTTCAATTTTTTTTAAAGCATCTCAAATTCGTCTACATTGGTGGTTGTAATTTATGAACAGTCGCACTCTCCTAACAAACGGCCCATGTTAACATGGGGCAAAATTTACTTGAACTAAACCTGTAGTATATTTTTTGACCGCACGAGGGCCTGTGTGAACCGAATTTACATGATGCAAAACAAGTAAAACAAACTGGTTTACCTTTATGAATCATATTGTAATCATTTTTATTTGACCATCGATAATGGAAATTCCCGACGGTCAAACGGAATGGTCCACGAGTATGCGCTGGAACACTTCTCCAATCCAATTAGAACGTTCCTACCATTTCAACCTTTCAGGCGCTCCCTTACAAAAATTGACCCGTCTAACGAGTACAAAAAATAAACACTTACCAAATCTTACAAGGGGATGGCATAATTTCTAATGTCATGAAGCTACCCGGCTAAACAGAACGACGACAACAACAGCCAGGAAAGCACTGCTAGCAAGCACAAACTCATTGGAGAACTTGACCTTTGGGTGGTACAGACCCTTAGAAGGATAAAAAGAAACATCAGGTAAATTAAACACAGGGGAGAAAAACTTGATGGCGATAAATTTTTAAAAAGGGCAATAACAAGTCACGAAGGATTCAAATTTTTGTGGTCATTGTTTCAAGACGGGCTCCAAGGTCAAATTCAGTTTTGTGATGCACTCATTTTCAAACAGATAGAGTCTTTATGGAAATGGGGGGGGGGGCAACTTAGAAGTTTCTGACCTGACGTTAAAATGGTTTAAAACGCCACTGTGTGATTCCCTTCAATTTTTGTCTAAATCTAAAAAATGTTCGATGACGTCACATTACAAATTATATGGTCTGTACGTTTTTGTACAGAGAATTTTTAGCTCATTCCTGAATTCTGATGATGCTCAATCAAAACAGCATTGGATTTGTCATTTTGACTGACACAAACAAATTCCTCTTTAGAAAGTACAAATCCATTTGTTTTTGATGTTCGATGACACCAAATTTCGCTATTAAAGAGTATCACATAAAATGACATTTTACACCGTTTTAACGCAAGGTTACAGACTTGTAATTTTCACCCAACTTTCATGAGGACTCTAATACAAAATGAGTGCATCACAAAACTGAAATTGAAGTTGAAACCCCTCCGTAAGTAACTGTGGCACTGCACAACTGAGTATCAATTTGACATACCTTTACACTATCTTCCTCAACAGCTGGAAGTTGTTCTACAAAATGGAAACTTTGTAGCTTCTCATCTTTAGTCCCTTCTTCCTTCCCAGAAAGTCTGACTTTGTCCGTAGTTTCTGTCCCATTACTCAGTGTAATAGTTGTTGACGATAACTCAATATTACGGACACTCCCAAAGAAGTCTGTGATAGGAACTGTTTTGATGTCCCGACGAAAGAGGTCAGTGCTTACGCCCGGAGTGGAGCGACAAACATGCTGTGGGCACACTTTAAACTAGGATTAAAATGTAGAACACATTAATTGGTACTTTCCACAATAGCATAAAGGAAACTTGAACGAAGACTTTTTACATGAATACAAAAATGTATATTCAGTTTGCGGTAACACCATGTATATATATCTACTTTGCTGTGTAGATGGGCAGCCCATCCAATAACTCTGAGCCTTCCAACCACAGTTCTCCTTTCAGAAGAACCAATCAGAGCAGAGCTGACTCTACACTGAAACCTCTGAATCCCTACAAAGAGACCAGCCTCTCAAAAACTCTTCAGTCTCCCGACGACGACTAGAGCAGGCTAGTCGAAACGTTGAGACCAATTAAGAATACAAGGAAGTTAGCGGTGTATTTATAGCATGTACTTGTTAAATTTAAAAAAAAAATAAAAATCTTCTTTAACTTGTTGGGGACAAGCCAAGTCATGCTATAAATACAAGAAAGTTACTGGTGTTTTTATGGCTTGTCTTCCTCATTGCATCTAATGGAGTAGTTCTTGCTACATTGTTTTTTAATGTAATAAGTTAGTCTCCAAGTGCTTCCACTAACTTCCTTGTTATATATACTTTTTGAGGCTTTGCATGGTGAGGTATCAATGTATATTCGGTTTGCGGTAACACCATGTGTATATCTACTAGCTATGTAGATTTGTTCTTAGAGAACTAGGTCTTGCTTTTTAATTTTTTTTTATTTTTAATTTTTTTTATATTCTACTGCCGCGGAGTAGATTTGGAATCGGGAGACTACTTCGGGAGACTACTTAGTTCTGAAAGGAACTGTCCAGCTTATTAGCTTCTACCTGGGCGGTGGGTAGGAAATCGGCCGGGACTACTACTTAAGCTTAATAGTGGATAGGATCGAGGGGACTTCTCGTTATTAACTTCACTGCCGCGGAGTGAGTTCTTAATTGGTCTCTCGTTATACTAAAGGTAACCTTACAAGTATGCAGTTTGCATCTGAAAGCATTCATTGTTTTGATAGCCAAATTAAACTCACAAAGTCTGCCATTGTTTTCTTGCTGGTAGGTGAGACCTTCTCTAGGAATTCCAGAGCATGGTAGGTATATCTATCAATGACATAAACGCCAATAGCTGGGTCTACATGGTGCTGTATGGGAAAACAAAAAATAACCACTCAGTTCAGAGACAAACATCTCTTTAAGAATGGTTCGATTCTTTTAGTGAAATCGAGGCTTCCTCAAAAGGAACCTTGTACTTTAACCCCAACATGTAGGACTGAAGAAGATGTAAATAAAGTTACCATTGGATTGGATTGATCAGCGCCCAATTTCATGGCTCTGCTTACTGTGAGCGAAGAATCGGCTTTTACAGAAGCAGGGAATTCCGTGCTTACACATGTATGTCAAGCATACTTCACTGGTTAGCAGGAAATTTCTGCTTGTGCGCGTGCATAATCCGCGTTACTAGGCTTTCTTCGCTAACATAGCTAGCGCAGACATTTGTGCTTGCCCTGTAAGCAAAGAAAATGGTGATCGCAAGCGCAAAATTCAGCGGTAAGCAGAGCCATAAAATTTGGCCCAGGTTAGGAACTGGAAACCATACCAATGCTTCAATCTAAGGATCAAAGAGCAGTACAATCTGAGAGAAAGTTCAGAATAAACCAACTCACCTCATACACAAGGCCACTGTTCCCATTTCGCTTGCCACCCTGTACCCTTTTATTTGGCCTTACCCCCTTGCTTGCAACCCTGGTTCTAGAAAGTTGTGCAAAGGTCTGTGTTCTAGACGTTAAGAATACATAAATCCCCCCACCAAAGTGTGTGCGAAGATTTTCAATCTAAACAACAGATAAGCCAACAATAAGCTGCAGTAAAGACTACTTGATATTTGAAATGAAAAAGTCGCAGCCCCCTTAAAGTGATCCCTCTGCTGCCGCTTCCCAGATTGTACCGTAAACTTGGGTGTGATCCCTAGCTACAAGGCAGTTACAGGTTGTATGGCTTCTGACTGGCACCCCCGAACAAAGATATTGACAAAATAGGCTAGATAGCTCAGTTGGCAGAGTGCCGGCAAGTTAATCCAGAGGTTGTTGGTTCAAATCCCACTCTAGTCAAATTTTTCTTTGTTCAATCCCAATTTATTTAAGGGGTCTTGTCAAAATTAATCCAGGACAGGTAGTCGGATAACAATTCTCCGATGTCAATTTTCTTTTTGGATTTCCATTGTACTGTATTTCTCTATGAGAGACATGGGTTTACTCGCTGAAAGGCACACAGTTCACCCATGCACTAAAGACAAGCCCTGTGCAAATACACCCCGCTGAGCACTCTGCGGTTTGACTGGCTGATTAAATGTAGTATTAACAAACTTAAGAGCAATCTGAAAGGTTTGGAGGTCACTCTATGTAACTAAGATGTGTAGTGCAACTTTTTAGCGAGACATGCAGAGACCCCCCTGTTTGTTTTCCCTGTAGATAGTGATCTAAGTCTCTACAGTTTGTAAACAAATGTAGCCCCAGGCACTTTGAACTTCTCCCACGTTTTCTCCTCCACCCAATTTCAAACGAGGTGAATTAATGTATCCACTGGTTGTCCTGGACTTATTTTGACAAGGTCCCTAAAGTTTACCCAGTCAGTTTCCCCCTTGTGGTCTATTACTTGGTAAGGTCTACTTACAGACAAAGAGTCTTCTCCGACCTGGCTTGACCCCACCGATAGGATATTGGGAGAATAGAAGAGTCGGAACATGGACACAGCTTGACACGTGTCAATGATGTACAAAACTTCATGATACCTGCAAACCAAACAAAAACCGTGAGTAATACAGTTCTGGTAGCACTTGGTACCTTAGGGGCATTCAGATTTCAACTATCTAAAAGTTCAGGGGTCGATTTCACAAAGCACTAAGATTCATCTTAAGATGAGTTGTCAGTATTACCATAGTGATTTGTATTGTGACATCACACTTTGCTTAGCAATTAGGAGTGATTTGGAGTTAAGATCAATCTTAACTCTTTGTGAAATCGAGCCCAGATCTCTTTGTTCAGTTTACAACTCAGATCCATGTATTTGTTTGGTCTACTCCTTCAGACCTCAAGCCAAACGTGCGGTAAACAACCAACCTTTTCTTCTGCCACATTTGTTCAAACGCATGAGCTAGTTCCACATTTGAGATTTCCTCAGCGTCCTGAAATTTCAGGAAGTTTTCACCGCCGTGACCGGTCATGTAGACAAGGATGTTGCTGCGGTCGTCTGTCATCAAGCGCTTGGAACGAGGGGTCCCTGGTGGGAGGCGTCCAGTCAGCACTCGGATGAAGTTTTCCACAGTCACCTGAACAAAACCATAAGTTTTTCAGAAAATAGAATTAGCTGTTGCTAACTGCTTACCTACCAAAAGGACCTATGGTATAAATG
Organism: Pisaster brevispinus; assembly: GCA_023634235.1. Taxonomy (NCBI): domain Eukaryota; kingdom Metazoa; phylum Echinodermata; class Asteroidea; order Forcipulatida; family Asteriidae; genus Pisaster; species Pisaster brevispinus. The sequence continues at coordinate 3,306,667 of JAMKCF010000025.1, forward strand.
CACAAAAATAGTTAATAGCCTGACGCGTCAACCCTAGCAGAGTCTTTCTTGAAGCCTTCAAGAAAGACTCCATTAAGGTTCAAACATCAGATCAAATGTTTTTTCCTCAGAATGTATTGGTACAAGTAGATAGTACCGTTGTCCCATGTGTAACGCACGCCCAGAACTAAGCAAAAAATGGGACTTTTTGACTGCAGTTCCTTCATTGTCTCATTTGATCATAGCATTTATTTCTTTAAAGAGGTGCTCCGAATTTTTGTGATGCACTTATTTTCCAATAGATAGGAGTCCTCATGAAGGTGGGGAAAAAAGGTATCTAACCTCATGTTAAAATGGTGTAAAATGGCTTTTTATTTGACACTCTTTCTTTTGAAAACATGACATCACCGGAAATCAAAAACAAATTGTCCTGTACATTTTCAAAGAGGAATTTTGTGCGCCCGTCAAAAGGTCGAATTCAATGTCGTTTTGATTGATTATCATACAAATTCAGCAAAGAAATAAAAGGTCTGTATGTACAAAAAATATACCGACCATATTTGAAATGTGACATCACCGATTGTTTTTTTATTTTGACAAAAAATGCACTTGAAGGTGATCAAACACAGTGGCAATTTACACCATTCAACAAAAGGTTAGACACATGAGTTTTCTCCATTCTCATTAACCCTAACCCCCATTAGGGTTTCTCCACAAAGCCCACCAAATACAACAGAATGCAACACAGTTGAAATGAGAACCATGCCATATGCAACAAAATGCAACAAGGGATTTTGTTGCATTGTGCAGGCATGTTGTTTGTGTTAGGACTGAGCAAGGGTGTTTGCCCTGCTAAATGCAACAGTATGCACATAAGTGTAATGTTTAACTGTTATTATACAGTCTTTTGAATATGATTTGAATTATGATTCTTACCTAATATTACATCATACTTCTCAATACTTTTCCCATAAAAAATATTTTGAAATACCCATTATAAGTTGTTCAGATACAATAGAAGCACCCAAACCTATATGAAGTCACTTCACTGCTGAATGCAACAAATTCAGTCAAAAAATGACATCTGAGTTGACTGCCAAATGCAACAGATCACAACAACTATTACCATTTGGTGCATATTGTTGCATTTAGCATGGTTAGGGTTAAGGACTCTATCCATTGGAAAATGAGTGGATCACCAAACTGAATTTGACATTGGGACTCCTCTTTATTACATGGTCAAACATCACCAAATGGGAGTGGTCAAAAAGCTCAGTTCAACTGGCTACCAAAAACCTCCCAAAACATTGACAGCGTAACCTCACCTCATAGCCCCTGTAGTCCACTTCTACATCGTCCCCGTACACATTGATATGCTGATTGGCGTTGTTGAAAACAGTCGCTGTGCATAAAAAAACAAAATGTATATACAGAAATAACCAAACAAATCATAGTCTCTTGCCAAGCTTTTTAAAAAACAAAACACACCAAGTAGTTTGAACTACAAATGTACCCACATAATGGAGTACAAAATGTAAGAAGCCAGAGAGGACAAGTTGTATACACAAACAAACTGAAAAATACACTTGAAAATAATAATAATATATAGTCTAACACTAAATAGTTGTTAATTTTGCATCAGAGATAAAGAATATAATTTGCTTTTTACCCTTACACCAATGTGTATTGCACTGTATACCCAGTGCTTTCCCGAGTTCTGTGAAAAATCCACAGGCAAATCACTCGGGTGGGAATCGAACCAACAACCTTTGCATTACTCAAGGCGCTTGAAGAAACAGAAACATTTCAAGAGAGGTTTTCTAATTGGGTTTTTTTTAATCATAAGACCAACTCATTATGTAGCACCTTCTAAGAGTTGACAAGGTGCTTCGGCGCATTCAGCAGCCACTGCCAGAAACACCGGGGCAAACCCCTTCCCACAGTGATAAGTGTAACTGGGTTCTTTTATGGTGCATTACACAGCACACAGGACCTACGACAGCTTTACGTCCCCTCTGAAAGACAAAGCAAATGTTGCCAAATGTTTTGCTTAAGGACATGAGTGTCAAGAGTGGGACTCATACCCATACTCTGCACATCAGAGACACTGGAGCTTGAGTCCTGCCTGGGCCGAATTTCATAGCTGTTAAGCAGAAATTCTGCTTAGCAAATTTCTATACTTAGCAAATTTTTATACTTAGCAAGGAATGAGCAGGGTACCAGTGGCAACAATGTAAACTTTATGGAATGTTGGCTGGTAACCTGTTTCTGCTAAGCCAGATTTTCCTGTGCTTAGCAAATTTCTGTGCTTACAGGCTTTATGAAATTGGGCCCTTTGCTCTTAACCGCTTGGGCATGACACACCAATCATCAATTCCTCACCTGGTCTAGGGTTTCGTGCATTGCAAGCCATATCGTCTGCTAACATCAGAATGATTTGACTGTCTGGAATACCGAGTCGCTTCACACTGCGATAGATGGATAGGGTGTTTGCAACATGGCGATAGTTGAACCAGAAACGCGATGTACACACCTGGAACAAGCAGGAAATATTCTCGAATGTAATATACAAAATTGGTAGAGTAGAGCTGTTAAAATAGTTGCAGACAGTGTTCATGTTTTGTGTGATCAACCATTACATGAAATAACAAACCTATGAAAATTTGGGTGATCTGTTGTGTGAGTCAGGAGAAAATAGTGAAAAACTATGCACGATTTTTCAGCATGTAAACACATTGTCCTTAATTTAGGTTATAACAACTGAAATCCACTGTTGTGTTTTTTTTTAAAGGTTTTCAGATAGTTTTCTTAAATATGACTTCATTTTTAAGGGAAATATTTCACAGAAAAAATGGTTCTAGTATGCACTTCATAACCAGTAAGCTTTCAATGTTTTTCAAACTAAAATTAACAATGTTTTGTATCCTTACCCATCCTGTATAATAGATTTAAGTTCGTAAGGGCAAGATTTGAACCGATAATTTTGTGCACATGGGCAAACAGATGATTCTGCTCATTTCAAAAGTAGAGTCATAGACTAGATTTTGTCAACAAACTGCTGATTTATACTCTCATCAACACAAGAAAAATACTATGAAAAAATTATCAAAAGAGATACATTGTACAATAAAAGTCACTTCTGAAACTTTCAGCTGAATATAGTGTCTACTTGCTGAGAAAAAAGGAAAAAACTGTCACGGTATTTTCATCAAAAACATCAAATCATTTAATGAGGTGACAGCAGGTGCCAACCACATCTCTGGCCGCAGCATTCACAAACGGACACCAACCCTCAGAAATCTGAGAAATGATTCCCACCGAACGCATTTAAATCGATTCTCAGATTCAAATGGTTTTATTGGTTCCTAATCAACACGGGTACTTCAGACAAATCTATTTTACAGGATGCTTAACACCATTACCATATTCATAACAAGCAAGCTTTCAGACAGAAATTACATCCTTTTTTTATTTGAGGTCATTACCAAAGAATGACCCTACCTTCAAAGCAACATTTATTCCACATAATTTTCTTTTTTTCTAACATTGTTTGGAGGGATGGGTTGGCAGGATCCATGGCAAAAAAGGGTATTCATGGTATAGTCGCATACTTCAACAAATGTTTGAATACCAAGGTTTAACCTTTGGGACAAAAATGTGACATCAATTTATGCCTGTTGGTAATTTGAACTCAAATGGCTGGGTACCAGTACTTACCAATACAGCCCAATTATTTGTATGTCCACTTTTAAAGAAACCTTTGACGTTTTGATCCTGGTGATGAAATCAGAAAACACATTTTAAACATTATTTGTAACCAAACCAACAGGAGACAAATGGCTAGAAAAGGAAAAAGGATTATAATAATAATGTAGTCTTATATAGCGCAGGTATCCACCAATAAGGTTCTCAAGGTGCTTGAAGTTTGAACAAAGAGAGACACTTTTTAAGAGGTTTTGAAGTTTTTATGAATTATGAGACCGATTCATGTAGCACCTTAAAAGGAATTTTCAAGGTGCTGCAGTGCACTCGGCAGCCACTGCCAGAAACACTGAGGCAAACCCCTTCTTTTAGCAAAAAAATGTACTAGATTCTTTCACATTACACAACACAAAGGACCAATGGCTTTACGTCCAGTCAGAAGGACGAAGCAATAATGGTTTTTAGTGTCTTGCTTTAAAAAGACACACAAGTATCATGACTAGCTCAAACTCTGCTGACCAGAAACAACAGAGCTTGAGTTTGGTGCACTTGACCAAAGACAAAGACACGCCAAGTACAAAAGAAAATGTTAATATTTTTTTTTAAAGATATTAAAATATTTCTTATCAAGTAATAAACCACAAAGGAAACTCACTGGGTAAATTTTAAATAATTTGGGTTTGAAATATTTTTTATAAGTTTTTGATAAGAAAGATTGTGGTTGAAAAAAGGTCAATTCTGACCAAGTATTTAGGTATTGTCAATCTGAGAAATGCATAAACATTTTTCTCAGATTGTGTATTCCAATTACGGATTATTCTTTCCTGCATGGACATAACTGCTCCAGTTTTTCAGTGAAATCTCAAAAAACTCTAACACACTTTTTAAAATAAAATTTTCACAGGTTACTTCTAGAACTATGTGGTTCGTTTCGTTATCGATAGTGGAATGAACTGCATAGTTCTAGGAGAATTCACAGGTTAGTTGTACACAATGTACACAACACACACAACAACATGTACTTACTTAGTTATTTTTTTTAGTACTTGGCTAAAAAATAGGATTAAAACAATCGATTAAAGCCAAAGGTATACTTTTCCCTTTTTTAAAATTAAAACTCACAATCATATTACTTATAATCTGTTATTTCCTTCGGAAAAATCTTATTAAATTTCACATTAGTTACCTAGGCTACTAATCTAGTGTAGTACTCTAGTCTAACTACTACTAAGTAGACTAGTAGGGTGTCAGGACACTTCGTACCTTTGCCACTTCGTACCCTGGACACTTCGTACCTTTTCAAGGTGCGAAGTGACTTTGGACACTTCGTACCTTGGACACTTCGTACCTTCTCACAAGACACTTTGTACCTTCTCACGAGACACTTCGTACCCTCAGGATTCAATATCATTTTTACGTGCAGAGATAATGAGATGTAAGAAACAAACAAATTGAGTTTACAAAATACGAACAAAACAAATGTATTTTAAATAAAAGTATTCACATTTCACAATAAAAACAATTTCACAATTAAACAAAATGACAATTCATTGTGTATTTTTTTTTAAATGGATAGTATCCAATAGCATATTTACATGCCGAGAGAATGAACCAAATTAAATACAAAAACAACCAGTACACTTTTACATCAATTTCATAAAAAGCTAAAGCTGGAAAGTATTCCGTATCAAATTTGCGTGCCGAGAGAATGATACATACAAACACAAAAATTACAAAATACGGACAAAATAAAGGTATGGGGTAGAAAATATTGCGTGCCGAGATAATGGTACATAAGAACAAAAATATACAAAATACGGACAAAATAAACGTATTTTAAAGATATTTTTAGTTAGAAAAAATAAGTAATCACATTTCACATTAAAAAGGACATTCAAATAATTAAACAAAATGACAATTCATTAAGTATTATTATGTATCTCAACGAAAATTATATCCTTATTAAGGAATTACACATTTTACTGAAGGTACGAAGTGACTCAGCTGATGGTCACTTCGTACCCCGCCCGCGGTACGAAGTGACCAATTTGGTTACGGTACGAAGTGCCCCGAAGGTACGAAGTGTCCAGGGTACAAAGTGGCAAAGGTACGAAGTGTCCGACATCCACTAGTAGTAGTAGTAGTAGTAACCGGTCCTACTACTTGCCGTCAACTCGCCGACTTGCCGTCAACTCGCCGTCAACTCATTTTCGTGCCGTCAACTCATTAAATATACATCAAAAATTTATAAATGGGGCATGGAAGTGTTAAGTCTGGGCTAAACTACATATTTCTTACGGTTTTCGGTACAATTTCATTTACAAAAACGATTTTGTGTTGATAAATAAATAGTATAAATGCAGCGTTAGCCGTTGGCCGCAATCTTTCCTTTTCACGGAGCTTGGACTGTACCATTCATGGTATGGGTTTGAAATGCAAGTATCAAGCTATGAATGGACAACAGAGGGCGCTATATTGCAGATGGCTGCGGGTGGATGGTGCACTCTGGATATCAGAATATTGCTGCATTTATACTATTTATTTATCAACACAAAATCGTTTTTGTAAATGAAATTGTACCGAAAACCATAAGAAATATGTAGTTTAGCCCAGACTTAACACTTCCATGCCCCATTTATAAATTTTTGATGTATATTTAATGAGTTGACGGCACGAAAATGAGTTGACGGCGAGTTGACGGCAAGTCGGCGAGTTGACGGCAAGTAGTAGGACCCGTAGTAACAATATGAAATATTTAAAAGTGCTACTTAATTTTTAAAACATTACTTGAAAATTCTCAAACTTTACCAAATACTGAATTAAGAATACAATTAATACAAATTGCGAACCTTTTAGTTTTACAAAAGAGTTTGAAGTAGTTGAGGGTATCTTCCTCCATGGATTGCATGATTGGTTGAAGTACAAACCGGTCATGCCGGTCTGCCAAAAACACTCTTGAATGATTCCTTGAAATGGACTAAAAAAATAGTAACACTTTTGGTTCTGGATTTTTAGGTGTTCGTGCAATACAATTGCACGAATTTGTTTGTTATTGTCAATATTGTAACTTACCTCTTCCAAGGTAACACAAGGTGAAACCATTACAAATACGAAAGCTGCGGCTACCAAAACATCTCGACTGGAAGCCGCCATTTTTAGTTTTTAGTTTTATTATTATTTGGGGGGGGGGGGGGGTGGCTCACACAGAAACTGGAGGGTCACTGTATATAGCGCCACCAATAGGCCAGAGGGCTACTTCGCACAGCTGGTTGTGCAACAACAACGTCCGTCAAGACCCAGGGGACAGAGTATTTTAAGACAACAACTCAAGCCAAAAAAGGTTAGTGTTTTATGTGTAAAGATCAGAAGAGAAAAAAAAACAAAGGTAAAATTGTAATATTTTAGTGTTAATTTTAGTGTTAAAGCTGGCTTGGATTGCTGGAGAGTCTGACTCTGAGTCTCAGACTCCTGAGTCCTGGTGCACACACTCAATTTTGACATCTCATGATGATCTTCGGTCAAGCCTCAACTCAAGGACTAGGACTAGGAGTACAGCGCGCCAGTTAAAAATACTGGGTCTAGGTCTAGGTGATATGAACAAATAATGATACTTTTTTAGCAAACAAATAAACAACCTCAACACGTGTGTCCACTTTAAAATCTTTCTAGGCTACATAGACCTATTGTTCCAATGTATGTTATTTTTATCAATAAATATGACAGTAATGTCTCTCATAATATTCATAAAATAATGTGTTTGTGAGTTTTGTTATGTAAACATTTTCTTATTTTCTAATTTATGTTATAATTGTAACGGGGTTCTCTACTCGACAAGCTTTGCTTTCTAGAGACCCCCTCCACATCCATGTGAGGGTCAAGTATTTACTGTTATGGTTAACTATTACTAAATGTAGCCGTCTCTTTTGTTATTTTTCATACTCATCTCATTATCATTTGTGTGGAAAATAAAGTAAAGTGAATTGAACAGTACATTTTCATTTCCATTTCAACAATTTCTAGTCTATACCCTTCATAAATCAAAATGACTGGAGTGTAAAAAACAATCCTCTAGTAAAAAAGTACTAAGTGTGTAACCAGCTTTCAGAACTCCATAGATAAAGAAAGGACCCATGTCTGTGTGACAATTCCTGCTCTCTCTCTCTCTCTCTCTCTCTCAGTTAATGAATTCTAGGGTAGTACTTACATATACTATAGAGGGTTCTAAACAGTTTGCAGTAGTGATTTTCTTGAATGTGGCCTACACATAAGCTGTAGGCCCCACGGGCTGGGAATCTCTGATGTAGTCACATGCTGCAGTCATCATAGCAACCACACCAAGCGACATCATCAGAGGTTTTTATAATTTCATACCATGCTAGGCCTACCCTTGGCCCCTTGGTATACACTGAAAGCTGAAGTTGTGCCACAGTACATGTGTACTGTCTAACCAAGTGACTGAATGACCTGTTTACTGGAGAGAGAAAACAAAACTATTAACAAGTCCTACAGGACCGGTAAGAAACACATTATGTGTAAATTGTTTATTTTCAAATTTCAGATTGAATATGAATCGAGTCAGCTGTCCAAAACACCCTGATGCTAACTTAATAGAGGACTACCATGCCGGAGACATGATCTGCCCACAGTGTGGTCTGGTGGTTGTCGATAGGTAGGCCAACTCTCAGAGAGAATGAGTAGGGAAAAGTTACTCCCGATCTTGATGATCAGCACGAATGTTTGGTTATAATTGCTGCGATTGTATAACCCCTGCCACTTACGATGCCAATTACAGAATGGTCTGATAGTTTAAAATTACAGGGTTATTCTAGACCTAAAAAATAAAGAGCTGCATATTCCTGGGGGGGGGGGGGGTGGGGGGGTGGCAGTCGGAAGCCATTCAACCTTTAATCTGACCATAACCAGGGATCATACCTGGGTGTACAATATAAACTGGGAAAGTGGAAGTGGCGGGTCACATTGAGGGGATGCAACTTTTCATTTCAAAAATCAAGTAAAACTGGCGGGGTAAAGTTTTAAAAACAAATTTGGGTGAACAAAGAGGAATTAACCAGAATGGGATTTGGACCTCTGCATTGATGTGTCGGGGCTACCAACTAAACTATCTAGCCCTATGATGACTGTCTTTGTCTGAGGGGTGCCACTCAGAAGCCATTCAACCTTAGTGTAAATATGGATCACACCCAAGTACCGCTCTAGTGAGGTTTTCTTTGTTCACACCAAAATTGGAATTAAAATTTACCCAGACAGGTTCCTTTGTTTTTTGATCACACGATATTTCATGGCATGTCGTGGCCGAGCGAATAAGAGCACCGGACTCAAGCTCTTGTGTTTCTGATCAGCAGAGTGTGGGTTCGAGTCCCGGCCGTGACACTTGTGTCCTTAAGCAAGACACTTAACCATGATTGCTTCATCCTTCGGATGGGACGTAAAGTCGTTGGTCCCGTGTGTTGTGTAACGCACGTAAAAAGAACCCAGTGCACTTATTGAAAAGAGAAGGGGTCCGCCCCGGTGTTCCTGGTTTGATTGGCAGCATATTGCGCCACAGCACCTTGTAAACCATTACATGGTGCTATGTAAAGGAGCAGGTCTCTTACTTCAAACGTAGCCCAAAAATACCTTGCAGGAAAGTACTTAATGTTGAAGCGCCTCGAGTGTCACTGAGTGACGGACATGAGCGCTATATACATGTAAGAAGCCACTATTATTATTAACATTGAAAATCATCACCCTTTTTTACCGGTAGATGTATCGATGTGGGATCGGAATGGCGTACATTCAGTAATGACAAAGCCAACGCTGACCCATCGCGTGTTGGTGCTGCAGAGAACCCTCTACTCAGCGGTGGGGACCTGTCAACCATCATCGGCAAGCCGTCCGGCTCGGCGGGATTTGGAGACGACGGCATGGCAAAATATCAAAATAGGAAACAAGTGAGAAGGAGTATAAGTTGGTTTTTTTTACCCTTAGAGCGATTTAGAGCACCGGACTCAAGCTCTTGTGTTTCTGATCAGCAGAGTGTGGGTTCGAGTCCTGGTCGTGGCACTTGTGTCCTTGAGCAAGATACTTTACACCATAACTGCTTTGTCCTTCAGATGGGACATTAAGCCATAGGTCCTGTGTACTAGGATTGGTAGTGCACTTAAAAGAACCCAGAACACTTATCATGGAAGAGTAGGGGTTAACCCCGGTGTTTCTGGTTCACATAGCAAGCGCCCTTGGCTACAGGCCATTAGGCTTGTGAGCTGCTACAGTGATTAAGTTCCCTTATGGAGGCATCCTTGGTTTCACTACCAGAAATATATGATTATAATGATAATTATTATAAAACTAAATGATGAGAATGAACTAACTCCTCCGGAGACCAATGCTGAACTATCTTTTTACACTTCTCTATCTCCCGCCAGGTCAGCAGTTCAGACAGAGCCCTCATCAGCGCATTCAGAGAGATATCACACATGTCCGATCGAATCAACTTACCAAGAACGATACTGGTAGGTAAATATATGCACAAAATGTGAAGCATTATTTCAAAAATATTTTTCAGAGTTTTTCATGATGATGCTTTCATTACTACAGCGGCATTATTTATAATTCACATTTACATGTAGAAACTTTCATTTCAGTTGGTACTGACAGAAACGCTGTGAAAGAGTCGTTTATAAAAGTTTCTGCTTTTTTTTAAAGTAGGGAACAACAGTGTGAGGACACGGTCAACACTGTGTGATAATGACCCCAGTTTGGTGGCTGGCCGCTGTTATTGAATCGATCCAAAGTCGAGGTCCATTAACAGTGGCCAGTCACCAACCAAGGTCATTATCACACTGTGAAGGCAGCATCTTCATACTGCTATTCCTATTAACAAATACCGTGAACAAAAACAATCGCAAGAATTTTTCAGAATTTGTGCATTTTCTTTCGCCAATAATTTCCAGAATTTACGTATGGTATTCATGTTCAAGGGGCATATCTTAAGGCTGTTTAGTTTATGCTTGGAACCTACTGTCGTACCCATTGTAATGTTAGTGCTAGTTATCAGGAACCAGACTGTGCTGCCATCGTAGAAGTTAAACAATGGAAATGCATAGCTATGTACCTTCTGCTCACAGGATTGACCTCGAATGCCAAATGCACAAAGCCGATGGTGAAAAGAGCAAGTGAGCTTCCATGTTCACATACAGCAGGTTAAACTAAAGTTACTCTTAAGGGAATCATAGCTTTTATGAAATTTTTCTAATTTGGGGGTCTGGACTAGGATCGTACAAACGGATTGTTCAAGCAAGTTCATGAGCAGCGGAGCTTGAGGGGACGGAGCAATGACGCCATCGCTGCAGCATGTCTGTACATAGCATGTAGGCAAGAGGGTGTTCCAAGGACATTCAAAGGTGAGATAGTCAGTAGATCGATTCATCGACCACAGAGTATTGAGTTTGATCATTATTGATTAATCATCACTTTCAATCTGAAAGCACACTGATTAACCACGTTTATACCAGTACAAATCACCCAAAATATATCTCCCGCCTAAAATTCTGGTAAATTTGAGAAAATAGCATTTGAATCAAAATAAGCCTGACCTGAATTTGGACGGAACCCCTGACAAGACAAAACAATTGATTTTCGATTGAAAACCATATTAGAGAGATTCGGACATTGTGTTACCACAAACGTTAACTTCGAGATTGACCTCCCACTTCCCTCTTTGCTCGGCTGTTTCAGAAATCTGCGCTGTATCGAGAGTCAGCAAGAAAGAGATTGGTCGCTGTTTCAAGCTGATACTGCGTGCAATAGAAACAAATGTTAGCCTCATCAACAGTGGTGACTTCATGGTAAACATTTTGTTTATATTTGTTACCCCATGCTTGGAAAATTTAAAAATTATTTTTGCATTGAACAAAGAAAAATTGACTTGAATGGGATTTGAACATGTCAACTCTCAACCACCTGAGCTACCACCTGAGCCCTATTGTTGGTTTCCCTATTTTGTCAATTTCTTTGTTCTCAAATAAAGATTGAATACACTTGATTTTTAAAACTGTTTAGGTTTGTTCTCTTCCACCCCCCCTCCCCACCCATACACACTCTGTCCATCTCTCCCCTTCTGGAGACATTCACTTCACAATCTGTGAAAGTTTAAGCTAATAAGTACTATTCATCCCTCTTACATTCTGGTATTTGCTGGCGAGTGGACCAACCTTTTCATAATCATTCAACTGCAGGGGTTGTGTAGTATGCATTCATGTCATTATTCTAGGCTGCATAAATGCAATCTACTGACCCAACTCGGCTGTTGTCATCATCACACTTAGTTGTGCCATTTCAGGAATCAATGTCATCGTGTCCTATGCAGTAAAGTGCGCATTTTATGCAATGTAGGAGGTACACGTTTACAAGTTGATTCCCAGTGCACAATGGCGTGCATGACAGCAGGGCCCAATTTTATGGCTCTGCTTAACGTAAGCAAAGAATGGGCGCTTACGGAAGCAGGGAATTCTTTGCTCACGTCAAGCGTATTTCACGGGGTTAGCTTGCGCGCGTGCATACTCCACTTTACTTAACACTCTTCGCTTACACAGCTAGCGCAGAAAATCGGCCCTTGCACAGTAAGTGGGGAGCGGTGATCGCAAGCAGAGCCATGAAATTGGGCCCAGTAGCAGTGTATGACGCCGATGCAAGGGTTAAAACTTCAAATCATTGAATAGTCTGACGTTAGTTGGGTTAAGTGTCTGCTCAAAAGTGACAAGTTTTTTTTTGTATGTATATATAAACATTTGTGTGTGTGTGTGTGTGTGTAGCATCATTTGTGACAGTTTACTTGCTACCTTGGGTTTGGTAACTGCCAAGGCAAACTCTTTATGACTTGTCAGGGATATTAATGATTTTAAATCCGCTGTTTTCTATGATTCAGTCTCGCTTTTGCTCCAACCTCACCCTTCCTACATCAGTTCAGAAGGCAGCGACATATGTTGCTAATAAAGCAATGGAATTGGACCTTGTACCTGGGTGAGACATTTATATCAATATATTTTTAGTTTTGCCTTTTGCAAATGCTAAGTGGGAGTATTTCAAATGCTGCAAGTAAGCAAGTTGTCTTTCTGATTGTTAAAGGGATTTGGAAAAGCGTCCTTGTTTAGTTTTAGTCTGAAAGCTTACTGATTATGAAGCTCATTCTAGAACCATTTTTTTCTGTGAGAAGTATTTCCCTCTGAAAGGAAGTCAGATTCAAGAAAACTATCTGAGAACCAATTTTTTAAAAATGCAACAGGTGATTTCGGTTGCTACGACCAAAATTAAGGACATTATGTTTACATGCATTTCATTACTCATTTTTGTTTTCATTAACTATTTTCTCAATCAGTTCTTGATTGTCTTTGACTTAAATCTTTGTTCAAAATTTGTTTATTATTATTCTTTTTTTACCAATGTGGAAATAAATGTTGAATTAAATTGACTGCTGAAAATTGTGCATGGTTTGCCACCATTTTCTCCTTACTAACATAACAGATTCAACCCACAGGTTTGCTATTGCATGTACATGGTTGATATACAAAAAATAAACACTTTCTGGGACTATTTTGTCGGCTCTTCCAATCCTGTATAATTCCTTAAATGCTTTATATTCATATATATAGGCGCAGCCCAATCTCCGTTGCTGCTGCAGCAATTTACATGGCGTCTCAGGCGTCCAACGACAAACGCTCTCAAAAAGGTAAGTTGCCACTTCATTGAATGTTACAGTAACACTCATTCTGAGGTGGAAGCCATGACAGCTACCGGGATGCAAAGTTCCTTCACCCTTTGCCCAACCATTTGCAATGAGTGCCTGGGCCCAGTATCCTGAAGATTTGTTACCAGAAAAACTTGCTTAACAAAATAAGTTGCTAAGCAAAACTTAGCGGGGTACCAGTTAAAAGTAGCTTACATTCACATGACATTTTGACCTGTAACCTTTCTTTTTTCTTTTCTTTGTTGCTAAGCAAGATCTTTCTGTCCTAAGTAAATTTGTGTGGTTTTCAAAGCTTACAGTGTGGATAATTTGATTTCTTGACACACAGAAATTGGAGATATCGCCGGTACAGCTGAGGTGACCATCCGACAATCGTATAAGTTGATGTATCCTAAGGCATTAGACTTATTTCCAGAGGACTTTAAATTTGCTACTAAAGTTGAGGATTTGCCAGCCCCATGAAACCATCCCCCTATTTAATGGTCCACTTCCTCTTCAGCCAAACCTCTTTAGTAGAAGTACACAAGGGAAAGTTTATGACAATCAATGTTTGTATGTTCTTAAGCAACAAAGTTCAACGTTTTTTTTTTAATGTAGTTTGGAGATTTTGAGAATGTACTGTGGAGATTTGCATGTCAAAGGTAAATATGCAATTCCCACATGATCTTCGTATTTGTGCCTACATTTGTTAACTCTATTTGTAAAACTTTGAACCAAAATTACATGTATGTACAAACGGCGTGATAAAATTGGCAAATGGTTCTGAAATCCGGTTGTCCATGGATAGTAGGCTAGGTATCCAGATAGTAACCTTCACTACTGCCCTGGATTTATGAACATTTGGGATTTGGGATTTGCTGTAGCAGGGTGTCATTACATGTAGCTGCACATAAAGTGTTCAACATTTTCGTTTAACATTCTGGTCAATGTAATTTATTTGTTTATTGATTGATTGATTGATTGATTGATTGATTGATTGATTGATTGATTGATTGATTGATTGATTGATTGATTGATTTAGACAGGGTAGCCTTTTCAGTATTACAACTGCTATCCCTAAGGGCCCTGTGTAAAACCAGTAAAAGAGCAAAATACAGAGCAATAAGAAAACAATGAATACAAAACAGAAAACTGAGTGTAAAACAAAAAACAAACATCTTACAAGGTTAAAAGAAGAAAAAAAAGAAAAAGTTTGACTCCCAAATATAATGCTCTTGTGGCGTGGGCGTTTTAGGAGACAAAGACAGCACACAACTTTACAGTTAAGTGCAACACTCAATCCAAGCTAGAATTTGGCACTGTGGAATTTGGTGCAAGGTTTATGCTGCTAGTGGACACTTCTGAGATTTTGACGATAATCAGTGTTTTTTGTTGTTGTTTTTTTCAGGATAAGGCTTCACAAATTTGGGTAATTTGTTAAATTTATAAAAAAACATGTACATGCATATTAGTGGGTAAGTAATGTGTTTGCTTAGCAGGACTGGCCAATCAAGAATTGAAGCACAAGGATCCCATTTAAATTCTTTTTACTTGAAACTAAGCATTTATTGTGGAACAAAAGCTAATTTGCTAATCAAGGTTTAGACAACATGTAACTGTACTAAATAAACTACACACTATCAATACTTAAAATATGCCAAAAGATGCATTCTTGTGTGTCCGCAAAAATTCCAATTAAAAAAGCGTTGTTTTCAAATAAACTTATTTTAGGAATACTCTTCTTTCTTTGGGGGGGGGGGGATGGATACCAGTTTTGTTGTCAGCACATGCTTTCAAGCATTTTCCATACGTTAAGAGGGTTTGTTTTGAGTTTTCTACATGTCTAGGTATCGCCTGGGTTAATTTCAGCTGATTTGTTTGTACAATGAAGTTTTATCATTGGGTTACATCTACCATTGACAAGTGACGTACCAATGTTGAACACAAAGGATGCTGGCAGAGTTGTTTGCTGCCTCTTCCTGACCAAATCACTGGATGGGATGTGTGGCATGGTCCAGCTTAGGATATCATAGCATATGAGCTGACCAGTGTGTACGATGGACTAAGACAATGGACATATTAAAAGTTGTCAGCAAGTGCCGACAGCTGCCCTCACTTGAGGGGTTTACCTGGAAAACAACAAGAACGCATTTCTAACGATACATTATCGTCTGCAAATCTGAGTATAAACCACCTTTAACTTAGACTTGTGGATGTGGTTAAATGTTTGTCGCGGTGATAGCGTACTGACTTCTCTCCGTTAGTCTCGCGACAATGGCGACGTTCTCGCAAGACTGCTGGCTCCCGAGAGACTATGGCTCTCGCAACTATAGTAGTCAGGAGCCAGTAGCCTTGCGCGAGAGCTGTAGTCTCGCGAGAGCAGTCTCCAATCGTGGAAGTGCTGAGTGTTACGCTATTGGCACAACAAACATTTAACAACTTGTCCACAAGTCTGTCATTAACTTAAACTTAAAAAGATGCATTGCTTGTGTGTCCATTGAAATTAAAATCCAATTAATAAAGCTTTGCTGTTTTGTTTTGTATGTGTTTTTGTATAGTTTTTTTAATAAGAAACCAACAAGAAAGAATTTACTTCAGTACTTCTATATCTAGAAATCTGAGTACATGTATATAAACAACGTAAATATACAAAACACGTACATGTATGGTTTCAATAATAAATGCCGTAGGATCTAAAATCCTCCAATCAAACGACTTAAGGATCTACTTTGATAATCTGCTTTTCTGAGTATACAACAAGTAACATTAATCACTACATGAAGGTGTGCTAAACAACACACCATGTTTAATGTAAAAAAAAATGCAAAAATATGCATTGCTTGGAAATTCAACTTTATTAGGTAAGACATAGTTGTGCACAAATAATGGAGGAAAAAAACCTTTAGTTTGGTAAAATAATTTCGGCCAAAACCGTCACAACCAACTTTGTCATATGGTTAATATAATGTATGCACGCACACAATAGTAACTACACTTCCATGTGGATTTCAGTACTGCACATTGAATCTACAGTTTCAAAAAATAAGTAACTAGACATTAGGTGTTTGTTCTTGGGACAAACAAAGCTGTTCCGTTTTTTCCTTCGATTAAATGCTTGACCTTTAAAGTTAGTCTGACTTGGAGAGAATATTTTCATTCGTTGAAAGATGTAATGTTCTACTTAACTCGGCTTCGCCTCGTTGTTCAATCTTTCAACTCATGAATATATTCTCACCATTGTATTCATAAACATTCATTATTCCTGTTATTTAGGTACATGTACAGCTAAGAACAATTTTATCAAAGTCAGCTGTAATAAGTGTTAAACAAATCGGTTTATTTTTTAAGATTGGTTCAACATTTTACACCATGTAGGGTTTATACAAAATTTTAATTGTATAACTTTGACATCACCTTCATATTGATGAGTTCATTTCATAAAAATATCTTATTTATTTTATCTTAACTGTCTGTTAGTATTTTGCTAAATTGGTATATCTGAAAATGAAAAACACTTTATAAGTGGGACAACGTAATAGTTGCAAAAATAGTACTGTCAAATATATGGCTTTTCAAGCTATGAATTCAATATCTTCACGATTCAACTGCGATGGAAATGTTTTAATTTTTTTAAACCTTACTACACACATGATTTCAGTTGCATTAATATTCCTATAAAAAAACCTAGACTTTTAAAAACCTTATGACTTCCCATGATTCCTTGCAGAGCTCATTTTTGGGGGGTTATTTTCTAGAATAAGTCAAAGGTAAGAATGGAGACTTTGGAACGCTAGGTGGCAGCAGACTTACCAGGTAAATGTCCATTTGTTACATACACTGATCTCTACCACTGATCTCTATTATACTGAAAGTATAATATAGGGATCAGTGATCTCTACATAATAGAGATCAGTGGTTACATAGTCCTGGATTTACCTGGTAAGTCTGCTGCCACCTAGTGTCCCCAAAAGTCTTGCATTGGATGCACTTTTCCATTCAGGAAATAGCAACGCCTCTAAGGGTATTTTATTTCAGACATACAATTTCATAAGCATGAATTAAAAGAAGCTTTTTTGTATTAAAGATTACACTGCTTTTGAAGCTTTGTAATTCTATTTCACAATGACTCAGCTGCAAAAAAAAGATTTATTAATACCTTATTACACACATGATTTTAGTTAAAAATATATTCCCATCAAAAAAACTTTAAAAAAAATATTTCAAAGGTAAGAATGGGCACATTTTTGAGACGATGGGGGGGGGGGGGGGGATCCCTCTCACCATTTTGTTTTATTTCTCTTTTCTTTCTTTCTTCTTTGACTGGTCTCATTCCTGAGTACAATGGAAAAGGACCGATGAGTCGGACAGCTGCTATCGTCTCAACAATACCCGTTGGATACACTTGACCATTGGTGACAAACCTATGTTCTGAAAAACCCCTCGCTAGGGTTAGGGTTAAGAAAATACACTAGGGGTGTTGGCACATAGGTGTGCAACCTGAACATTCAGGAGAAAGCAACACCTTTAAGGACAAATTTTTTTAGACAAATAAAATTTCATAAGCATTTTTTGGTATTGAAATTCTTACACCAACATTGAGAAAGAAAGTACTGAACAGCTCAATCAGGACTATGAGATTTAGGGCCTCTAAAACATTCATTTGGTGCAGCCACTTTGCTTTGCTCCAGTTTGAATCAATATTATTAAATGAAAGATGACAAGAAAATAGCCTTGCACTCTTTTAAAGATAGGGTCATAGACCGGTAAATACTCCAATAATCAATGACCAGAAAAACTTACTTGGTTACAATCACTTTAGCTGTCGATAGTACAAACTATTTTGAGAAAGATTTCCCTTCAAAGTAATATGGTTTGGGTAAATTTTTAACCCCAAAACATTTGGATCTGAGAAACGATTTACACATGAATCGTTTCTCAGATTTCTGAGGATCCGTGTCCGTTTGCAAACGCTGCGGCGAGAAATTTGGTTGGAACCCGCTGTCGCCTTATGTGGATGGATTCTACATTTGTGTGGAAACACCATCTGTTTTCTTTTTGCTGTATTCTAAGCATGTAGACACTGTATTCAGCTAACACATTCACATGTGACTTTTATTGTATCTTTCTTCATAATTTTGCTTAGAAATCAGCATTACGTTGACAAAAACTATTCTACTACCCTACCTTCAATGAATATTGCGTATGTGGAATATGACAAAGACGGCAAATTCATTGAATGAATTTAACCAGCTTACAGCCAGAAGTCTTTGGTCAGCGTAGACATTTGGCAAGGCATCTGCTTGGCACATTCTTCTGTACTTTCCTTCAGTGCTATAGCGTGATTGACACGCACCAAGATATCCAGAAAATGCTTTTTTTTCCGATACTTCTTGATTCCTTTACACAGCTCAGAAATGTACCAAGACCCATCATCATTTCGCCAAGCCTTGGTGCCTTTGTATCAAACAAACAAAAATGAATTAATTGGGAACAAGTTAAGGTTAAACAGAAAGTGCAGGGTTTGTAATTATTTTTTTAAACGTGTCCATCTGAAATAGAATCAAAGTAAAAAGAGTGGCATTTGAAGAACCCAACAAATCACTACGTGTTATTTTGATTGTCGCCATCAAAACAAGCATGTCCATGAATGTGCACAAAATCCCAGACAGGACAAAAACCCTGCTTTGTTGTTTTTTTTACTAAAAAGGGATCAACTAAATTGACAAAACTATTACTGGTAAATTGAATGGAGTGTTCATTTTTTTGAAAACAACAGATGGAAATGATCGTTTCTTTTCCCAAAACCCAATGGGATAACTTGGCTTTAAACTGGCTAGCTCATCTGCAGTGCATTTTCATGATTTGTTCAAAATTGACTTCTTCATTTATGTTGGGCTAAAACAACATAAGTATTTTAGGATCGCAAGTTCAAAGACACAAATACAAAAGAAAATACCGGTAAGGCATAGAGGGTTTACCTTTAGTTGTGGCATATGAGATAAGCATGTCTGCGTTGACTGGCTTTCTGATAGATGCTAGGGAAGGGTCATCGGGAGTTTCTTCCATAGAGGTGGACGTCATATCATCCGCTTTGTCAGGACGAGGAGCCCTGCAAGCCTGGATTACGAACACCTTTGGTTTGTCTGTCCACACAAAAGAATCAGAAACGTATGGGAGGCAAGTTCAAGATTCCAGCATACCATGGCAGATTTATCGGCCCAGGCTTGGTCTTATTCGCAGTAACACTCCATAGTTTCTCAAACGAGCACGAAAAATCCCGGTAAAATGACGGTAAAATAAAATAGGGTTGTTATTATACAATCACTTCAAATTGGAGTGGAAAGATTTGAAATGCCAAACACCTACGGAGTGCAATAAGGTTGTGTGCAAAAAAAGTGTATGGGTTTACATAACAAGAACTTGGCCATTTGCTGATTTCAACTATTTTTGAATTATATGCAAGGAAATTTAATAGCTAAGACAATTTACATTACTTATTATGCTCTAAAATGAAATATTTAAGGTAATAATAATAGAGTTTGTAAAGTCTGACTTTGAACACAAACTTCCTGTTGTGTAACAATGTGTACGTCATGCTTGAGTGGTCAAACAATCTGGGCTGAAAGAGTTCATGATGTGACGTCATTGATGGTGTCATCATCCTGAAAAAGTTGTGGTTTTGCTGTAGGCCTACACTATGGTCTAAGTACATGGTGGGTTTCAAGTCTATGCGACCGTTACTTTTTACAAAATCTTTACGAGAAGGTTCAGTGAAAAGAAGAAGACACAGAAAAAACACACCCCAAAACAGAACCATACAAAAGGTTTTCGGCTGAAGGCCGAACACCTAATAACCTACCTTTCAGTTTTGTCAGTTCGTCTCCCAAGAACGGTTTGGTGAGCTCCTCCTCTGTTATATGACCTCTATCAATTGTAACAATTCCCTCCTGCAAGATTTAACAAGTGGAATAAAAGGTACCCATAACAAAAAGGTATTTACAGCATTTGGTTACAGTAAAGGATTAAGGATTAAGGAAAAATATTGTTGGTTTCAATCGGAAGTCCTCCCTGATTATAGTGTTCATACCATGACTACCATTTCTCCTAACTGTAGCCTCCAAATTGCTACAGATGGGCAATGATTTGTTGATCAATAATGCTCACAAAGTGATATGTACCAGCATACATGTTGACTGAAATGAATTTCAAGATATTTTTTGTAATTTTAATTACGCTGACCACAATGTGGCGACTACATGGCAAGGATGTGGTATCATAAGATGACATAAGTTGATTTGTGACTATTTAGGATGACCATTTGTGTGTGTGGCTCAATTTATCTGAGCTGTCCAGGTGTGACATGACAAATGAGAGATCTGATTACAAACAAAAGAATAATCAAAATGGAGATTTCTGTCAGGTTTCTCAAAACATGGTTTGGAAAATAGCATACTGAAGAGTTAAAACAAAGGGATGGTTAACAAAATCAACAACGATGTTCTGACTGCTACACCAACCATCGATCAATTATTCGATGCAGGTTGGTACCGAAACGTTGGTGAAACGAATTGAACTAGATTCGAGTGATTGTCAAAAAAAGAATTTTTAACGTACGTGTTCTCAGTGCAGTTATTTTCCTGTGGTTTAATTGCGGGTCAATACGTGGGGTTTAACAACTGTTTTTTACCAGAAGTTGAGGTCAACCTGTTATCATCTCTGTGCAAAAGTTTGAGAAGGCTCATAGTCCTACAACCTGATGTACAGCGTTGTCACTACGCCGGTCGGTGCTGGTCGGGCCTGCCGGCACTCAGAGATACCCGACCGGGACTTTGCCTTGCTAGGAGCTTTACCGACCGGCACTAAATTCGACCGAAAATTAATGATACAAAATACATCGGGTTTCGTTTTAGTATCCATTCCTGAATCCTGACAAATATACTCACTGATCTAGGCCTGCGCGACTAGGGATAGAGCGACTATTAATTGTGTCGAGTCGAGTTTTGTGGCTGCAATCGCGATCACGATCACGATCGTTCATAGGTAAAACACGCACGCACATAAACCACATGGTAATGGTAGTGAGTATCCAGGCCCCACAACGTTCGCTCGCACGCCTGTAGTCCACGCACGCACACAGCACATGGTGTATTGTACAGTACAACAGCAGGTCCAAAGTCCATCCTAACCAACATTCCGCACGCTGTGATTGGCCCGTTTATAAGAAAGCTTGGCTAGCCTCCAACTCTGTACACGGTCACGAGTCGAGTAAGGAAATCCTGCACAGTGTGGTGCACGCCCGCGGATTCTGTACTATACACAGCGTTGGGTTAAGGCTATTCAAGCATCGACAACTTTTGCCGATAGAGGGCGTTGCAGGGCAAAGTTCATTGATTTGTTTTCTCCATCGTGCATCGTCGATCGATCGTTAACACAAAGATTTCATTGCGAAAGAAGCTCTATAAAACCAATTCTCAAATCACAAATCCATAAAAATGGTTGTTGATGAAAACAGGAATATTAAGGGCAGAAATTAGGGGATAAGATAAAATTTCCGTGTGTGTGTGTGAGTTTGTTTTTTTTTGTTTTTTTTTAATGCTACGAAAATTGTGTGCATCAATACATACGATTGAAAAAACTTGCGAGCGACCCAACATTTTGCGAAAAATATACCGCAATGCATCTTCAGAAAAAAATTACCGACCGGCACTTAATTTGGGCTAGTGACAACCCTGCTGATGTACAATTTTTGACTTAAGTATGAGTAGTTTTTGAGATAAATTTTTTCAAAATTTTGAAATGTTCAACTTCCGTTTTGAACCGGAAGTCAAGGTCAAATGGGGTCACACTCTGTGTAGAGTTTGTTAGATTCTAAAAGACCTCCAATGATGCAAAGATTGTACAAATTATGATTATGATTTTTTGAAATAATAAACTTTGATTTACTGTATTTTGAGAGGGTATGAAAAAAGACATAACCTAGCTTGTAAAGAATGGTCACAGCAACCTTGTTCACAAGGGTGATTGATCTCGCCTTGCCATTTTGTTCCACAACTGTGGCTGGCTTGCTCATTTCCCTTGGTACTGGTTAATTTTAATGTGCTAATATATGGCACATTTAAATTAGGTCAGCGCTACCTCGATACCTCTCATTGCTAACCCCTGGTAGGGATGTACTGAAAAAACAACGCTGATTGGTGATTACTTTGCGTTCACGCTTGTTAAAAACTTTTGAGCGCTTTTAGGACACTGTGTAAAAATGCAGGTATTTTTATGCGATTCCATTTCAAATTAATCATGTTTTTACATGGTCACCCTGAACTGCATACAATTAGACATATCACAAGATCAAAAAGAATGAGAGTGGACCAGTTGCTCTTTGTCTTGATGCCTCTTTTGCGCGTTACCATACTTGAGCAGGGACAATGAGTGGATCGGCCACAGGCCTTATTGAAATGTGCCAGATTCTAGCACATTTTAATGAACCAATTCCAGGGGTTATGAGCAAGCAAGGCATACTGGGAAAAAACTGCCGTGGCGAGATCGATCACCTTTGGGAACGAGGTTGACGCAGAGCAGTCTCTTTTGGGAGCCATTCAGCAATGTTCTTTAACTCTGCAGGTGAGTGACAAGTGGTATCGATATGGCGAGAAAAACAAAGCAAGCAAAGCAACATAATTTCTGTTAACAACTACGACAACAACATAAGTGTGAACATTAATACAAGTTCATTTCTGTGTGTGTCACGCGATCAAGGCTGTGCAGCAAACCGAACGTAGTATTTTACCGGCTAGTTTTACCAGGATAATGTGTCTGCACTGAAGGTGGATGGTTAAACTGGCCATTGGACTTGGTTACATTACCTGTGCGAAATTTTCCAGACCTGTTGATACTGGACTTTAAACGAAGGAAGGTTGGTTAAGACAAGTGGCTGGTTTAACCACAGGAGGTAAGAGCACAAAAGACAAAACCAACATCACAAATTGGAAGAGGACAAAAAAGTGACTAATTATTGAATGAGACAGACTTAAAATGCGGACATCAGTGGGGAAAAGAGAGAAGGCAAAGACAAAAATGTATTGATCATTTCCTTCAACCATTGGGTTGAATGGTCTGGAGGCGCCTTATCCACAATATTCTTAACAACTGTCAATATTTCATCCCAGTTAGTGATTCAGCATCTAGATTGTTGGACATCAACAACAGACATGGCACATTATAAATGTACTGTGTTATTACTATTATTACTATTATCATTATAAAAATAAAATCACAAAGACAATGTGTTTTTTCAAGCACCGAGATAAAATTGGTACTCACAAAGGTAGCTTCTTTGCCGTTTTCCTTCAAAGCAAACTGCTCACCATGACTACCAATGATAAGGAAAAAGCTAGAGTAGTTCCCCCTTTCTAGTTTTTTTCTTGTTTTCTGAAGAAGATCTAACAGCTGGGGTTTGGTCACATCCTTCTCATAGACACATTTGAAGTTCATGTCATCGTCAAACAAACTTTCAATATTGTCCTTGTCCTTCTCACTACCTATACGAGAAAAATACAACATTTCTCAAATTGCTTCAATTTCCTATGGTTTTGAGTTGTCAATACTGAAGACCTGGCAACTCTGTACAAGGTCATTTGACAATATAACAACTCAAGATGGTCAATGTATTGTCTTCTTCATTTAACAGCTACACATGTACTTGAGCAAAAAATTGTGAACAGCTATTTAAACTTGTTTATAACGTGTTTGTTTATCATTTCATTGTTTTGATATTTTCATTAAAAACTTTTCCTAATTATCAATACAAAGATTAGGCCTCAACAACAACAAAAACTAGCTATCTTCTGTCATTAAGGATGTCTGTCAAAATGACAATAAGATATTGCCTTGTTATACCTCCATGATGCAACAAGGGGCTACCCACAAATGACACAATGGGGCTTTTTGCAAATCTTTCTGAAAAGCACTGGAGAAGGGTATTCAAAATTATTGGGTTTTTTACAATTAAAATCTGTTTAATCTCATGTGAACTCAATTTCTTTATTGATAGAAAACTTTTTTTAAATGAATTTCAGCAAAGATCACTTGTTGCCATTTTTGGAGTAGTTTCCATGCTTATTTCGTTTGCAGCAATCAAAATAAACATTGTAATAGCGATTTGGGAGGTTTTGGGGAAAACTTTTGTTGGAGGATTGGTACTCGTAGGAACTTTATAATCAGTGAGGTCTGGGATTATTGATAATAACCAATCCAGAACTTTGTTTATAATATTGAAGATTTAATCTTCCAAACTACAATTATGGCCTTCCGATGAGCCTTTAGATTGAAGCTAATCACCATTTTTTGCTCAAAACTTTGCCGTCCTGTTCTTTGACTTAAAGCTGGGTATGCAGCAACAACTGCTACCAGTCAAAACTAATCCACTTAATGGGTCAGAGGTACCACTGCCCCTTTTATTTCAATCTTCTACAGCCATAATTATTTATGTATATATTTAACTTACTTCCTGTAGTTCATAATTTGTTTCTGTTCATTATATCCAATATCCATTCACTGACCACCATTAGTACTTCAACTCTCAGCTTTGAAAACCTTACTGCTGTTTGCAGTTATTTTTTTGCTAATTTATGTTATTACTGTACTTCGCCAATAAATTTTTCAGTCTTTCATGCCCTACTGGTTTGTGCATGATCCAATTATGTTATTTGTTTGGGAAAAGCAATAACATGGGGATATTAGGGTTGAGCTGTCAGACGAAAGGATGTTTCATCTGAGCCTCTTTTTTTAATGGAGCTTTTTCTGTAGTGTTTCTTTGAAATGGTACATGTACTTTACAAAACAAATATATTGACTCACTCTAATGTACTCATCCTTTACGCACATGTTGATCGTTTCTCTTCATATATCAGAATAATCAAGCTAATGCACACTATTCAAAGAGTTTTAAAAAGCCTTAATTCCGCCTAATGCCACACTTATTTTGTATAACTTCATTTTACTTTACCTTTTCGCCGTGGTTCACCAGCATTTTCAAAGTTGTTGATAAACAACACAAATCCTTTTCCTTTTGTATAACGAAAGTCATCTTGATTAACTCCATCACTAGAATCTGTAGAAACCATACCAGATGGAATTGCATCGCCTGAAATATACACACACAAAAATTTAAATATGAGATATTTCAAAGCTGTTCAAAGATTAATAGTATTCAATATTATTGCCCCATCTTTGTCATGTTCCATGCGTTATCAAAATAGTTAGTTTTATTACTATATATTACTGATAATGAAACCAAGAGGAAACCTGTACACAAGGGTGCTTGCTATGTGAACCAGAAACACCAGGGATAACCCCTAATCTTCCACGATAAGTGTTAACTGGGTTCTTTTTAAAGTGCATTACCAATCCTAGTACATGGGACCTACAGCTTAATGTCCCATTCGAAGGACAACGCACCAGTGCCAAGGCCGGGTCTTGAACCCACACTCTGCTGATCAGAAACACAAATGCTGGAGTCTGTAGCTCCCGCTCGGCTGTTCCACCCCAATAATAATTTACAGTAGTTAAATACACATTCTAGCACTTTGTTTACAGGTGTCTCAAAGCACTCATTATTTTACAACCTGGTATACAATAAAAACATTACTATTTCAAATGCCCAAATACCCACTTCTACAGCAAGGCTTACAAACTGCAACATGTACAAGTAAATCTACCAAGGTGCTGCATTGCAATTTGCAGCCAACCACCCCCTTCCCTCAACAGCAAGCATGACAAGAATACTGAAATCTTCATTGTGAGTTACACTACACTACAGTGTCACTGTACATCACACATATGATTTATGGCTTTAAGTGTACATCCCATCCAAAGGATGAAGCAAATACAGTTATAAAAGTGTCTTGCTTACAGACACAAGCTCCATCCTCCACGACTGGAACCCAAACCCACTCTGGCGACACCAGGGCCCAATTTCATAGAGCTGCTTAAAGAGCAGAAAATATTGCTTAAACATTTTCTGCTGAGCAAAAATAAGCCAGTATACCAGTCACAAATTGTACATGTGACATGGTAGTTTGGCTGGTAACCCTATTCTGGTAAGCATAATGTTGTTGTGCTGAGCTACTATTTGTGCTTTAGCAGCTCAATGAAAAAGGGCCCTGAAATTAGTCAAGTGCACTTGGAATTTTTTGTTTTCACTTCAACTCCTGTTTCAACCGGAAGTAAAGTTTACACGTGGTCACACTTTCTGTTGTTTAAGTAGAAATTATGGTTCTCGAGATATGAATTTTTAAATATTAATCTTTAATTTAATGTTGTGACGTCATCCCGAAAAAATGTGGATGTCATCTAAACACTAAGATCTACGCACATGGTAAATTTCAAGACTATGCCCCTCTTACACAAAGATAGATATCAACGTTTGAATTCTGATATTTCAACTTCCGGTTTCAACCAGAAGTAAAGGTCATATGGGGTCATACTTTGTATGTGATTGGTATAAAATGGCAAGAGCTTTTTTATGGTGCAAATATCTTATATAGCATTGATATTTCTCTAAATATGATTTTAATATTAAAAGTTGATTTATTATTATGATGTCATCGATGACGCCATCAAACCAAATTTCATTTATTTTTATTTACAAACAAAGATCTAAGTAACTGGTAAGTTTTAAGTATAAAACGTTTTTAGTTTATGAGATATGATGGGTAGGGCCTATTCTTTATGAAAAAAAATTCAACTTCCGGTTTTGACCTGAATTAAAGGTCATATGGGGGTCACACCCCATGAAAGATATGTAGAATCGCTAAGGGGCTTCAGATGATGTAATTGTAATGATTGTTTGTGAAGCACGTTTGGTTTATAAGATATAATGTTTTTAAAACATTTATCTTCAACGTCTGGTTTCGACCAGAAGTAAAGGTCCCATGGGGTCACTTATTGTGCAAGACTTGTAAAATAAATCCAGGGCTTTCAAATGGTGCAAAAATTGTAAATGTATCATTAATGGTTCTCTGGATATGACGGATTAAAATATTTCACCTTATTTTAAAACTTTAATCTTACAACGTCATTGATGACGACATAATCCCGAAAAAATATGAGATTGTCTATGTATGCACTAAGGTCTATTACCTAATGAGTTTCAAGTCTCTACGACATTGAGTTTTTGCGAAATGTTGCTGAAAAGGTACACTGGGAAAGACACAGAAAACAGCCCAGAACAATAAGAAGGTTTTCGGCTGTTGGCCGATCACCTTTAAAAAACAAACACCTTTTTGGAATAGAATTAATTGTTTTCAGATGCCTGAGAAAAGCTTCATGCCTGAAGCCTTTATCAGATTCAAATTTTGGGGTGAAAATTTACCGCTTTCTCTAAAACTACATTACTTCAAAGGGAGTCGTTTCTAAAAATGTTTTATAATATCAACAGCTCTCCAGTGCTCTTTAACAAGTAAGATTTTATTGTCATTAACTTGTGGAGTAGTTATCAAAAGTACACCCTGCCTTTAACAAGGTTTTTAATTTAAGCTCAGCTTTGCGAAAAGATTCACAACTCTAGGCAGTTTTGGTTTTTTCATGGGCAACAGACAGATCCATTTAAGCTCTGCCTTTTAATGCACCAATTGCAACCGTGAGCACACTTCCAATAGTCTGACCCATAACAATCCCATCAAGTCAATTGGTCGGTCAGGACTCGAAATTAGGAAGGGAAATCCACAAGGCAGCAGGGCTTGTTGTAGCTTGAAATTTTTACTGTCAGACCAGGATTTATTTTAAAAGACCAGAATTAGTGCAAAAGAACTTTGTACAAAGTTTAACATCTGTATGTAAACTGTGTTTATTTCAGGGCTTGAATTTTACACTGGACTGCAGGCCTGAGGCCAATGGTTTTAGCATCGGGCCAGTAAACTTGTGACCAGAAAAGTCCGGCAGTCTTGTTTTTTTCCCCAATTAAATAATCAATATCTTGCTGTGTAATACTTTAAACAGAAACAGGTTATGTTCAGAAGTTGACTTTGAGTCTCATAAATATCTTTCAATTCTATTTAGTAATTTTAAGTATACTTAATAGCCACAAAGACAAATGAGATCAATCTTAATATTCTCTTACATGTCACAGTGCTTGTTCACTTAAAAACAGTTTTTCTAAATTGTTTATTCTGGTCTTGCAAAACGTTTTCTGGTCCAATAAACTTCTTGAGCCACAAGTGCTGCGGTCTCGTCAAAATTTCCCCCAAATTCAAGCCCTGTATTTTAACAAGCACTCAGAGAAGATTTATCTCATTTGGCGAGCTTCAATTTAAGTATTCTTCTGATACACAATTGAAAGATACTGACTAGACTCAAAGTCAACATTTGAACTTCATTTTCTTTTTTAATTACATAGTGAGGTACTTATAGTCATTTTAAAAACGCAAGACCACCAGACATGTTCAGTCCCGAGTCAACTAGCCCGAGGCTAGAATCACTGGCTTCGGGCCTGTGGTCCAGTGTTAACTTCAAGCCCTGTCAGTGGTGCTATAGGATCTGTCTATTAACTTGAATTGACTTACTTCTGTCATTCCGGGAATTGTTCTTGTTAAACGGCTGGTCTGTTTCCATGGCCACAACTGAACCACATGCAGCATCTGCTTGGTCTTCAGACTCCACATAATAACCTTGAGATGCAAAATGAAGAAAGTTTCTGAGATACAAAGATTGAAAAATGCATCTATTTATTACATTTATAAAGCAGTTGAATAAATGCAGTCACAAAATCAAAAAGATGCCAAATCCGCAAAAATTGTCTAATTATGGAGGATTGAGGAACGTAGACCAAAATAACAATTGCTTATCACTGGGCCAGGCATACAAAAGCCATACATGTACATGTACTATGTAATGTACCAATCTTATCCAAATCCAAACATTTTCGTGCTGAGTGACCCTAGAGTTAGTGTAGGATAGTGGAGGAATGAGATTGCCTCGAGGTACTTGAGGTTGCCTTGAGGTACTTGAGGTTACCTTGAGGTACTTGAGATTGCCTTGAGGTACTTGAGGTTGCCTTGAGGTACTTGAGGTTGCCTTGAGGTACTTGAGGTTGCCTTGAGGTACTTGAGGTACTTGAGGTTACCTTGAGGCACTTGAGGTTACCTTGAGGTACTTGAACCTGCGATTAATGTGCTGGCGCCCTACCAAATGAGCTGCATGTACCTATCCCTAATGTTGGCGGTCTCACTATTTTGTCAAAATCTTTATTTGGGGGTTACAGGTTGAATGGCTTCTGACTGGCACACCTGAACAAATACATTGACAAAATACATGTAGGGAGACCGCCAACATAAAAGCTATGGCTAAGAGTGCCAGCATATTAATCCAGAGGTGGCAGGTTCAAATCCCACTCTAGTCAATTTTTCATTGTTCAAACCTAAGCTCATATGTTTTTTTCTATGGCTTGTTTTGGTATTACCCCCCGGTACCAATGTTGTAGTTTTTGTAACCTACCTTCTCCTGCCAACTTCCTCTCTGTAGATTCTATTTCCGTTACAGCATCACTGTTTTGACAAATCCTAATGACCTTCTTAAGTTTTCTATAATCCACTATTTTCTGGGGGTGAGATGTCACTCTAAATACCCCTTTGTGCTCCATTTTCTCAAGTAACTTTTGTATTGAGCTCATTTTTTCCAGTTCTCCAGCCAAGAATCCGCCATACTCCTTTGTCTTGACTGCGCTTTTCATGTCGTCAAACTGTCCTTGATCTATAGCTCTGGTCAAGTGCACAATCAACTCTGAGTGTTGGCTGGGTTTTCCTGTTCGCGACATTTTACACTATCACTTGCAATTTCCAGAACTTCAACAACAGTAAGCTGTTTGGAAAGATGGAAATAAGAACGAAATATATCAAACCAACTGAGCTATCTAGCCAGAAGATTGGCGGTCTCATTCTGTTAAGGGGCACAGTATTAGCCAGCAATGCATCTGGGCGTCTTTTGGACGCCCTACTTGATTTTTGGACAGCCTGAAAAACTGTCGGACGCCTTTGAAGACGCCCTGTTTATTTGGCCAAGTAAATTTTTCGTACAGTATACCAAAATATTACATCCGAATACTAGTGTGTTGTGACTACATGTACACTCATCTGGCTGGTGGCACTAACCAGTTCTAATAAGAAAGCCAACCAGCATGCATGCAACAGTAAAAAACAAACAAACAAACAAACAAAATAAATCTGGCAATCCTTTTTCTTTGTAAATGTAATTACTTTGCAGACACTCTGACGAACCTCATACACATAGTTCTCCGAGTATTTCCAACCCAGCTTGCCAATACTTACTTCTAGAAGCTACAAGTATACTAACTTATACTAACTTATACTTCATAGGGCTTCCCCATTTTGGGCCTCCATAATGAACCCTATGCGTTTTCAAAATGGTCATTGATCTACCTCCATCCTGTCCATGGTTCAACATTTTCTGGTCTCCAGCCAGCAATGACTTCAGTTTCCTTTGTACAACTACTCAGGGTTATCCCCAGGTTGGTTTTTTTTTAACTGTGAGGCATTCTGGACCCAATTTTGTTGATGTTTGGCCGAAGCACACTAAATTGAAACAACGTCTTTAGGATTGTTTCTACTTGGTGTTCATCTTGGTTTTAAAAGCCCTACTGTGCCATCTGGAGCATTCTTTATGGTTTTCACTTTATTTTTGTGAGAAATTTTTATTTATTTATTTATTTATTTATTTATTTACTTATTTGTTTAATTATTTGTTTGTTTATTTATTTATTTATCTTGTGCTTGGGGAGAACCCTGCTAATCATCTCAGTAACACTTTCTCATCACACTGATACATTTATGATACATGTGCACTTTTTTTTAGTGCTGAATTACATGCAAAAACCTCTTCATAAACATGAAATTTCTTACTCAATACTGACACTGACAGCTGTTTTGCTGTCAGTGTCAAAGTGTGATATGGCTGGGTTATCCTAATGTTTTATTTCTACTTGTTTAACTTCTCCTGTTAAATTGTAAATAGCCTACATGTACCTCCCAGGTCATATGGATACAACTTCCCAAATCCCTTTTTACTTTCTGTATGGTGTTTCCCACAGAGGGGAAAGCCTAAATTAAGCCTTTTATCAGTGCTGACTGTCAGCTGACTGTCAGTGCATGACCTCATTCCTTTTCTCCTAAGTGATAAGTTAATTACTCCTGGTTATAGGCAAACTGTTACCCCTAGTCCTTTGCCCAAGACCATGCTTTTTCCAGATTAAGACGATTCAATTGCAGACCGGCAGTGAACTTGAGCACATCACATTTTGCCTTTGCTCCATCGTTGACTTACACTTGGCATTCCTGCCTAGAACTTTGGTCTGTTGTGGACTTGGTACAGTACATGTAAGTCAAAAATTATATTTATTTTTCCCTTTCACATTTAAAAAAAAAATTCCTCTGTGTAAACAACTTTCAATGAAAATGGCTTTGTATTTGACCATAAATGTTGGAAGTTCTGTTGAGTTTCGCGAAATGACCTTTCTTTAAAATATCAATTGAAGAGGAGATTATTCAGTTCAGTTTGCATAGATTTAAATTATAAATGTGTTTGACTAATTTAGGGGCGGAATGAAAGTTCAACTTATAGCTCTTGATATGGTTCAGTTGATTAAGGATATTCTCTGTGCATTTTGTTTTACTTGTTTGGGGGTATTTACAGTTGTTCTGTTGTCTTTTAAACAATATTGTTTTAATCAACAAAGACATTTTGATAAGTTTATGTGACACAATGTATACTTTTACAAGAGATTTAATGGTAATCCAACATAACAAAAACAATGAAAAACTAGACATATTGCATTTGTGCACAAATGCCAAGCTGTTTCGCCATAACTTTTTCAAAAAATCATAAAACATCATGTGATGACGTCATCATGACGTCATTTCAGAATTTACAAGAACTTGCCAATATCCAACAAACTACCAAGTTTCAACATGATCGCACTAACACTTAGGGAGATATACGACATTAAAAAAGGCACCTTTAATGCAGCGTCACGTGACCCCCGATGACGTCATCGATCTGAAATTTTCACACATATGATGGCTGCTTGACGATCAACATGTGTGTAAAAGTGATTACACAAAACTTCACCACACACATCTTAAAAAAGTCCATTTTGATCAGTTTTCAACCTGCCGCTAAAGGGCGCTTTGTGTGTTGTGACGTCATCTGTATTTTTTTTTAATTACCCACCCTTGCCAGACAATAACATTGTTGAAAGCAACTTCATAACTATTTCCACTTTTGAATAACGAGGCGCTTCCTGTTTCGACCAGAAGTAGAGGTCATGTTAGGTCAGGCACACTGAATAAAATGAAGACCTAATTTATCCCTATACAATCCCGCAAACAGAAACCTACGGTCTCTTGTGGCTGATTTGTTACGGATTTTCAAATATTTAAAATAGAAACCTTTAAGATGACGTCACGTGACAGGTGATGACGTCATCATGACATCATTGTTTTAAAATCATTATTGCACCAATGCCTTTCATCACTGAAAGTTTCATTGCAATTGCTCTTTAGGAACTATGCAAAAGGCCGCTTAGAACGATTCGTGCATTATGTCAATGACTTCCTGTGTCTGAAAAATAAAAATAAAACTAGACATTGCATTTGTGCACAAATGCCGAGCTGTTTCGCCATAACTTTTTCAAATTACTCAACTGAATTTGAAAGTTTTTTTTGTATTCAAGGCAGTTATGACGTATCAAGCCTGTTTAAAAAAGAATTTGGATTATACCACGTTTTGTAAGCAATTTATGACTAAAAGGTGCCAAAAATAGAAAAAATCATAACAAATCATGTGATGACGTCATCATGACGTCATTTTGAAATTTACAAGAACTTGCCAATATCTAACAGCCTACCAAGTTTCAACATGATCGCACTAATACTTCGGGACTTATACGACTTCAAAAAAGGCACCTTTAGTGCCGCGTCACGTGACCCCCGATGACGTCATCGATCTGAAACTTCACACATATGATGGCTGTCTGACGGTCAACATGTATGTAAATTTTGAAGTGATTACACAAAACTTCTCCACACACATCTTCAAAAAGTCCATTTGAACAGTTTTCAACCTGCCGCTAGAGGGCGCTCGTGTGTATCGTGACGTCATCGGTATTTTTTTTTAAATGCACACCCTTGCCAGACAATAACATCGTTGAAAGCAACTTCATAACTATTTCCACTTTTGAATTACAAAGCACTTCCTGTTTAGACCGGAAGTAGAGGTCATGTGAAGTCACGCACACTGAATAAAATGAAGACCTAATTTATCCCCACCCAATCCCGCAAACAGAAACCTACGGTCTCTTGTGGTTGATTTGATATAGATTTTCAAATATTAAAAAAAAAGGAAACTTTAAGATGACGTCACGTGACAGGTGATGACGTCATCATGACATAATTGTTTTAAAATCATTAATGCACCAATGCCTTTCATCACTGAAAGTTTCATTGCAATTGCTCCTTAGGAACTATGCAAAAAGCAACGAATTTTGTCTGAAAAATACAAATTTTAAAAAAAACTAGACATATTGCATTTGTGCACAAATGCCGAGCTGTTTCGCCATAACTTTTTCAAATTACCTAACTGAATTTGAAAGTTTTTTTTGTATTGAAAGCAGTTATGACGTATCAAGCCTGTTTAAAAAAGAATTTAGATTATACCACGTTTTGTAAGCAATTTATGACTAAAAGGTGCAAAAAATAGAAAAAAATCATAACAAATCATGTAATGACGTCATCATGACGTCATTTCAGAATTTACAAGAACTTGCCAATATCTAACAGCCTATCAAGTTTCAACATGATCGCACTAATACTTCGGGACTTATACGACTTCAAAAAAGGCACCTTTAATACCGCGTCACGTGACCCCCGATGACGTCATCGATCTGAAACTTCACACATATGATGGCTGCCTGACGATCAACATGTGTATAAATTTTGAAGTGATTACACAAAACTTCTCCACACACATCTTCAAAAAGTCCATTTTGAACAGTTTTCAACCTGCCGCTAGAGGGCGCTCTTGTGTGTTGTGACGTCATCGGTATTTTTTTTTAATTGCCCACCCTTGCCAGACAATAACATCGTTGAAAGCAACTTCATAAGTGTTTCCACTTTTGAATTACAAGGCACTTCCTGTTTCGACCGGAAGTAGAGGTCATGTAAGGTCACGCACACTGAATAAAATGAAGACCTAATTTATCCCCACCCAATCCCGCAAACAGAAACCTACGGTCTCTTGTGGTTGATTTGATATAGATTTTCAAATATTAAAAAAAAGGAAACTTTAATATGACGTCACGTGACAGGTGATGACGTCATCATGACATCACTGTTGTAGGATCATTATTGCACCAATACCTTTCACCACTGAAAGTTTCATTGCAATCGCTCATTGGGAACATTGCAAAAGAACGCATACAAAGTTTTTTGCTGAAACATACAAATAAAAAAAATAATAACTAGACATATTGCATTTGTGCACAAATGCCGAGCTGTTTCGCCATAACTTTTTCAAATTACTCAATTGAATATGAAAGTTGTTTGTATTCAAAGCAGTAATGATGTATCAAGCCTGTTTTAAAAAGAATTTGGATTATACCACGTTTTGTTAGCAATTTATGACTTAAAGGGGCAAAAAACGAAAAAAATCATTAAAAATCATGTGATGACGTCATCACGACGTCATTTAAGAATTTACAAGAACTTGCCAATATCTAACGACCTACCAAGTTTCAACATGATCGCACTTATACTTCGGGAGATATACGACTTCAAAAAAGGCACCTTTAATGCCGCGTCACGTGACCCCCGATGACGTCATCAATCTGAAACTTCACACATATGATGGCTGCCTGACGGTCAACATGTGTGTAAGTTTTGAAGTGATTACACAAAAGTTCTCCACACACATCTTCAAAAAGTCCATTTTGAACAGTTTTCAACCTGCCGCTAGAGGGCGCTCTTGTGTATCGTGACGTCATCGGTATTTTTTTTTAAATGCACACCCTGGTCATGTAAGGTCACGCACACTGAATAAAATGAAGACCTAATTTATCCCCACCCAATCCCGCAAACAAAAACCTACGGTCTCTTGTGATTGATTTGATATAGATTTTCAAATATTAAAAAAAAGGAAACTTTAATATGACGTCACGTGACAGGTGATGACGTCATCATGACATCACTGTTGTAGGATCATTATTGCACCAATACCTTTCATCACTGAAAGTTTCATTGCAATCGCTCATTGGGAACATTGCAAAATAACGCATACAAAGTTTTTTGCTGAAACATACAAATAAAATAAAAAATAATAATAAAAAAAACTTTAACAAAAACAAGAGCTGTTTCGCTGCGCTTTGCTGCGAAACAGCTAATAAAAAAAACTTTAACAAAAACAAGAGCTGTTTCGCTGCGCTTTGCTGCGAAACAGCTAAATAAATAAAAAATAATAATAAACTAGACATATTGCATTTGTGCACAAATGCCGAGCTGTTTCGCCATAACATTTTTTTTTAAATCATAAAAAATCATGTGATGACGTCATCATGACGTCATTTCAAAATTTACAAGAACTTGTCAATATCTATCAACCTACCAAGTTTCAACATGATCGCACTTATACTTCGGGAGTTATACGACTTCAAAAAAGACACCTTTGATGCCGCGTCACGTGACCCCCGATGACGTCATTGATCTGAAACTTCACACATATGATGGCTGTCTGAGGATCAACATATGTGTAAATTTTGAAGTGATTACACAAAACATTTCCACACACATCTTCAAAAAGTCCATTTTTATCAGTTTTCAACCTGCCGCTAGAGGGCGCTCTTGTGTGTTGTGACGTCATCGGTATTTTTTTTAATTGCCCACCCTTGCCAGACAATAACATCGTTGAAAGCAACTTCATAACTATTTCCACTTTTGAATTACAAAGCACTTCCTGTTTCGACCGGAAGTAGAGGTCATGTGAGGTCACGCACACTGAATAAAATGAAGACCTTTATTTATCCCCACCCAATCCCGCAAACAGAAACCTACGGTCTCTTGTGGTTGATTTGATATAGATTTTCAAATATTAAAAAAAGGAAACTTTAAGATGACGTCACGTGACAGGTGATGACGTCATCATGACATCATTGTTTTAGGATCATTATTGCACCAATACGTTTCATCACTGAAAGTTTCATTGCAATCGCTCATTGGGAACATTGCATACACATTTTGTTTGGCTGAAACATACAAATAAAAAAAATAATAAAAAAAACTTTAACGAAAACAAGAGCTGTTTCGCTGCGCTATGCTGCGAAACAGCTAAAAAACAAAAACAAAAACTTTAACGAAAACAAGAGCTGTTTCGCTGCGCTTTGCTGCGAAACAGCTAAAAAGAGAGAGAAAAAAAAAAGGGCTGATACAAAGATTACAGCTTCTACGTCGTTATTACTCGCCATTTTAACAGTCACAGACTGATGCATAAAACAGCGCGGGAAAATGATTAGTGACCAGCACATGCAATTGTGATGTTGTGCTGGATGTTCGGATACCAGTGAAATGGACAATAAACAATGATGACTTTTGACATCCCAAAAGGTGAAGGTTCTGCGACACGGGACGTTGGTTTCTGCGCTGCCGCCGTGTGAAAGGTCGTGTTCGAGTTTGACCAACATCCGTGGTCAAGACATCTGGCGCCTGAGACCAAGGACCCTAGTTTGCCTTTGTCGTGTGAAATGGGCTTTAAAAACAGGCGGATCCATCAACGGTTGGCTCCAGGTTGGGAAGCTCGATCAGAACCCTGGTTTTGGACCCAGACACAGGCCCCTTCCATCTCAGCCACAGAGGCAAGTCCCATCGCAACAGTTCAAGGCTAATTGTTACAACTGTGGGAAATTTTGCCATTTCGCCCGTCCATACACAAATCACCACCAAAGCAGTCAGCAATCACAACAGCCCTGGCAGCAAGAGACCTCCAGTGCACCACAGTTAAACTAGAAAACCCTCTCATGATGGGCAATCAGTGGGTTGTTATAGTTTAAACAAGAAGAGAAAGGTAACATTGGAAAGAGCCACCAGAAAAAGGAACAGGGAGAAAGTCTGGTTGGTCCAGTAGGTTGTGTCTAACTTCTAAGTTAGCAATTCCTGGCAGGAAGTGTTCAGTCCTGTTAGATGCACGATCGCAAGTAAGCACCATTACCGACGAATTCGTGGCCAGGCACCCACTCCTTAGAGCCCAGATGCTGTGTTTTAGATAACCAGCCAGGAGGGAGCCGCTGTACCCCACAGAGGGGTGATCTTTATCGAAATGACTGTCCTTGGACGCATCATTCAGGAGGTTCCAGCAACAGAGTTCAGCAATATCCAGGCTTTTAGGCACAAATGTGTTGAGGGCAAGTCCTGATGCTCTCCATGAGAAGCACGAGAGGCGGTTCCTTTCAAGGGTACGAGAGGCATCTGAGACCTGGTAGTAAGTGCTCCAGTGCATAAATGAAGACGGTGGTAACCAAGTAAAGAGGGATGGCGAGTTCGGTGCATTGCGGTTTAAAGGCTGTGAACCCTTCATCGTGGCTGGGACAGAGGCTGACATCCCCACTGAAACACTGTGGTTCCTTCGAGATAGATTTTTTTACGCTCGACGCTCGATCTCAGATGCTCGATCCCAGCCGGCCGGAGGTGCCCTAGTAGTTGGCAAAACATTCACACGAGTAAAGAATGGAATGGTCCCAGTCAGCGTTCTGAATCCTCTCGTGATGTCGTGGTACGCCCGCCTAGCAAGACTGACCATGAGCAAAGTAATTTCTTCATCAGTGAGTGATCCTCCTGGCGTTTCAGTCACATGTTGTGAAACATCCACAAATATGCCCCAGGATAAAATCATTGATGTTGACTTTGGCTCTCTTTCACTAGAAGATCTATAGACCACACGAGGCCACCTTAAAATCGGGAAAATAAGGACGCCTTTTCTCAATACTCATGTGATATTGGATTTACCCAGACTAGGCTACCATATTGATGCATTCCACCGGCACAGTATCAGGAAGTCAGAAAACATAATTTATTGCAAACCTCCAGCAGTCTGCCATTATCAAACCAAGCCAAAGTCTATTTGCACTGCATTGCCAATCGTTTAAAGTCCAATAAGAAAGATGGCACCATTCATCTGTGCGAGTGTAACACGTACTGTACGACTATAGAAATTAACCTCAAAGACAGTGAGTCCATGATGCGTTTCCCCTACCACATATTGATGAGGCTTTAGATGCACTTGGAAAGGTGAAATATTTCTTGTGTCTGGATTTGATGTCTATCAAGTTAAGATGTCACAGACAAGCCAAAGACAGCATTTACTTCTCAAACGGGTCTGTTTGCTCGAGGCCAATCGCATGCCATTTGGAATGGTCAATGCCCCAGCAACGTCCGAACAACTGAATGACTACTGTGTTTGGTGACATGAATTTGAGAGCGTGTTGATTTTTCTTGAAGACATTATAGTTTTCAGCAGCACCCTCGAGGAGCATGTCAAAAATCTCGGCCAGGTGTTCAACAGAGTAAAGCCCCTTTCACACGAGACCGTTTTAACAATGGTCCTTGACTAAAATCGCAAGACCTTGAATAAAATAGCAAATCATAGTCGTGTGAAACCGATCCTAGTTAAATAATAATCAAGGACCCTCGTTATTTTTAACAGAGATCCAGACCTCCTCCAAAAAAACGCACCGATGTTAAAATCGCAATGATACGTCGTGTGAAATGATGCGCGCCCACTAACCGAGGAACCCTTGCTGTGGCCATATCATTTCGCATGCGCAGAACGCGTCACTAGAAATCCTGGATGTGTATAGTAAACAACTTTACTTCCAAGATGGCAACGTCCCAAGAAGTATTAAATGTTTGTGCTGCTTCTCTTGAATTTCTTGAAAGAATCGAGGTCTACTGAATCGATGAAAAGGGCGAAAATTTTGAGAAAAAGACTTCTGACAGCTGTTAGAAGGGGTGCGTTAAGTATGCATCGCCAAAGACTGCAAACTTGCCGGAAACTTTGTTCTAGATTGTTCGTGAAGGCAGCACTCATATGACCACCGTCAGCCGTAAGTTTGTATGCATTGTCACCGTAAACATGGCCAATGGCATGCGCATGGGTACGGAGCGTGTACCGTTCATTTTTGATGATTCTCAATGGGAATTGAGCGACATTCGAGTTATTGCTGTTGGTCGTGTGTAAGCTTGTTAAATAATCGCAATCGAACGAGGTGACAGACAGGCGGCGCCCACTACCAAGGACCTGTGTCACTGGTGCTCGTGTGAAAAGGGCTTAAGAAAACATGGGTTGAAGCTTAAGCCTTCCAAGTGCCACCTATTCCAGTCTAGTGTACACTACATGTACCTCAGTCACGTATTGTCAGGTGAGAGTATCACAACCGACCCAGCAAAGATTTCGGCAGTAAAGGATTGGCCAGTTCCAAAGTGTAAGAAGGATGTGAAGAGTTTCTTAGGGATAACTGGATACTACCAGAGGTTCATTCACCAGTACGCCAAGAAAGCAGCCCCCCCCCCCTTTGCCTTTTGAGGAATTAAGGACCCATGTTTTGCCCTGACAAATGAATGCCAAACAGGCCTTCACAACGCTCATGTGCAGTCTGACGTCGGCACCCATCTTGGCCTAACGTCTGTCGATGTTAGTTTTTCTTAATAATCAATATATCGGAAATTCCATTAATTCCCGTGTGCAAGATTAAAGCCTAATAACAGCGCTTCATATACTGAAGACTGACAGTTTAATAGGGCTACATTACCGGTTTTCTGCTTGAAGACTCCGTACTTAATTTGGGTCCAAACAATATGAAATTTGCCAGCCCGCATGTTTTTGTTTTTACAGCGAAGATAAGACATGATTACCGTTGCCACTTCAGCTTGCTAGTAGGCAAATAGCATGGTGCTGAGAACACTTCCCGCAGAGTGTTTCGGCTTCCAGTAGTTTTTTTTTGCCAGTAGTAATTTTGTTGAAGAAATCTACTTGTGAGCTCGAAGAATAGATCACATACACAGGCTGTAGAATTTCTTTTTTGGGGGTATAAGTTTGCAGCGAATCTATTATTTAAATTCTCCGCAATTCGGGATGAGAAATGAATTTGTTTTGGTCCGTTCTTGTCACTAAATTAATTGTGTCGTCAGCTAAGTTGAGTGCTACACGTTTGTATGCAATAGTGTGCAATGTTGCCGTACCACAGCATGTGCGTTTCCTGTCTATGGGAAGGAGGTTGACCACCTCACATGGCCGGCTGTGGGAAATGTTTTTGGATTGTTTTGATAATGTTTTCGAAGTACATGGATCCAGAAACCCCTGGAAGTGGTCAATTCTTCTTTTTTATTCTCTTTCTATGTTATGAGTATGATTTAGCTGTCAAAGGAATAAAGATGATGTCGACCTAATTGTAAAACTTAAAGAATTTTGGCGGCAAGTTAGGAGTAAAGTGTATAGGTCTAAATGTGCAACTCCATCAGGAGTAAATATAAATGGCGTTGTAACATAAACGGCATCGTAACATCGAGCTGATATCAAGTTTACAGCTAGCGGAGGTCAGTTTTCACTTAAACCTGTATACTTGAACATACCGTAAGTTCTTTTGGGATAGGCCTATAAAAGCAATTCAAAAATTATACAATGACAATTCCTATTCAACTCAAACAAACAAATCTATACAGAATAAATTATAATAATAATAATAATAATAAAGACATTTGTAAAGCGCCTAATGCATAAGCCTCTAAGCAATCCGATCCTCCCTAAATCGAGTTAGACATGGGCAAAAGACATGCATTCTAAGCTTAAATCCTTTAAAACACTCTATGACACCATCGCTCACTTATTGAGTAACAGTTTTTAATTAAGAAGTTGGTAATCCGCCATTTGTTTTCAAAAAATCAAAAAAATTCCAAGTTCCACAACTGCACCTAGCAAAATAGCATGCCAAGCCAAATGTCTTATCACTATCCGGGGTTTGTTTTTCACTAACACAATCCAACAATGACCCACTCTCCAGGAATTCCCATAGGAATTGTACAGCAATTACTTAGCCTTGCTAAATTGTGTGAACAAAGGGTGTTATTCAAAGAAATGGTTGATTGAGCAGAAAGAGACATGTGGGCTCATCTCAAAATACAATTTTGGTTGAATTGATTTTATTTAGTCAAAAGGGTCTATATCTAATGATTTGGGTGATTTAAAAGTGATTGGGTTCTTTACAGAAATGTATTACACGCTAAAATCAAACTGTTACTCAACAAGTAAGGCATGGCGAAATGGTGTGATTTTTTTTTGATGGTGTCACGAAGAGTTAAATGTCTTTGATAAGTCAACTAAATATTGTTTCAAAGACAACAGAACAAATGCAAATACCCCAAAACAAAACGCACAGAGAGTATCCTTAATTAACTGAACCATATCAAGAGCTTAAGTTGAAATTTCATTCTGCCCCTAAATTAGTCAAACACATTTATAATTTAACTGAACTGAATAATCTCCTCTTCAACTGATATTTTAAAGAAAGGTCATTTCGCTAAACTCAGCAAAACTTCCAGCACACTTATTGTCAAATACAAAGCCATTTTCATTAAAAGTTAATTACACAGCGGAACTTAAAAAAAAAAAAATTACTAGTGAAAACATTTTATTTTTTACTGACCAAGTCCACAACAGACCAAAGTTCTAGGCAGGAATATGTCAACGATGGAGCAAAGGCAAAATGTGATGTGCTCAATTTCACTGCCGGTCTGCAATTGAATCGTGTTATCTTGAAAAAGCATGGTCTTAGGGAAAGAAGCAGGGGTAACAATGTGCATAAAAGCAAGCGTAATTAACTTATCACTTGGATAAAGAATGAGGTCATGCAATTGCAAATGGCAGTCAGCACTGATGAATGGTAAAAAAAAAAAAAACTAAAAGAGGCTTTTTAATGATAATAATTAGTCAAAAACATTTATACAATTAAATACTGAACTGAACTGAACAATTTCCTCTTGAATTGATATTCATAAATACCCAAGACAGTTTGGCTATTCCTATTGGTGGAGAGCATGTCACGTGGGGGTGTTTAAACGGCTGATAAAGACATAGCTGGAGCTGTTTAAAACCGGCTGGCTTCGCATGTTGGGCGCGCAAGCTCATGTACGCCAATTTAATAACGCGGAACGCATTATATAGCTATTAGTACCAGCGCGTAGGACTTCTATTTTTACACTTGCGCACACACAACCCAACGCGCACCAAACAGAATTTTTAAAACATTTTTTGAAAATGTACAAACTTCGAAAATTCGCTACGAAGCAGATTGGGCGCGCAAGCTCATGTACGCCAATTTAATTACGCGGAACTCAATATATAGCTATTACCAGCGTGTAATCTATTTTTACACGCGCGCACACACAATCCAACGAGCACCAAAAATAATTTGTGAAAAAAAATTTGAAAATGTACAAACTTCGAAAATTCGCTACGAAGCAGATTGGGCGCACAAGCTCATGTACGCCAATTTAATTACGCGGAACTCAATATATAGCTATTACCAGCGTGTAATCTATTTTTACACGCGCGCACACACAATCCAACGAGCACCAAAAATAATTTGTGAAAAAAAAATTGAAAATGTACAAACTTCAAAAATTCGCTGCGAAGCAGATTGTCACAGATTGTCTATAACATTTTTTCGCTTTTTTAACAAAAGGGCATTTATGAATGGGAATAAAAGCTTCGGCTCGGGCCTTTATCGCACGGCCACGACCCTGCCAGTTTTAAACGGCCGTTTAAGAACTCGTCGCCACTCTTTTATTCCCTTATTTTAAAAAAAATCATATCGCTAAACTCAATATATATTAATAATAACATAGCCTCAAAAAGAACTCATTGAAATATTATTAAAATTATTACTTTTTTTAGGCTATCCCCTCGGGGGGGGGGGGGGGGGGACACTACCGAGAAAGTAAAACAGATATTTTGGGAAGTTAAGGTATTCATGACCTGGGAGGTAGGCAATTTACAATTAAACGGGAGAAATTGAATATGTTTTTTTTAAACCATAAGGATTAGCCACGTCACAAAAGCACACTCGAACCCGAAAGAATGGTTGGCAACAAGGTCGGACAACCATGGAGCAATAAACCCTACCTCCATGAATAAACTAGACGGACCAACAATTCATGGAATACATGAAGGAAACAAACTGAATGAGCATGAGTGAAAATTGAAAGTGAGCTGGACCCCCAAAAAGAAAGAAATTTGATGAAAGTCAGACATGTAACGTGCTTTATGGTATTTTAAGAAAACTTAATTATAAAGTGAAGAATACAATGTTAAAAACAAGCATATTTTACTTACTATTTTGAATGGCTTGACTTCGCAGCAAAACGATGGTCGGGGTTTTCCAAATGTTTTGATACTGGGAAAAGTGTGATCTGCTGCGACGTCGAAGGAGGGCGTTCTACCCAGCGACCGTGTGCGTCTATTTATTATATGTGCAGCAAGCAAGGAGAGGGCACGAAACAGTCGTATAATTTACACTGACTGACTACTGTGTACTGTGCATCCATTTGTGTGTGACCGCACTCTCAAAAAGCATTATCAAAATGGAGGGAGAAGATGGCGATCTCGTTGCGGCTGCCATTATGGCGATGCAAACGGACGCCGATCCGGGTGATGAATCCAGTATCCTTCAAGTTGTTACCCAGGCAGAATGTGCCGGAGAA
The DNA here is from genome assembly GCA_023634235.1 of Pisaster brevispinus. Taxonomy (NCBI): domain Eukaryota; kingdom Metazoa; phylum Echinodermata; class Asteroidea; order Forcipulatida; family Asteriidae; genus Pisaster; species Pisaster brevispinus. The sequence continues at coordinate 3,350,872 of JAMKCF010000025.1, forward strand.
AACCAGGTCGGAAATCAGATCATGGTTCATTCTTCCGATGGAGATATAATCGTTCAGGAGAATTCGGCAGCAGCGGCAGCGCTACAGCATTTACAAGAAGTGCAGCAACTTCAACATCATCACCACCACCAACAACAACACAATGACCAAAATCAAACGGGACTTGTACAGCATCAAGCCCACGCCAGTGGAACTGTTGTCCTTAATGACTCTGCCATGACGATGGACACGACATCTATTGGTGTTGAACTTCAGGAAGTCAATGTGATTGAAATGCCCCTTGTGCCAAGTTCACAGCAGGCAGTTGAGACGTCAGTGCCGCAAGAAGGATTTACCAAAAGGGTTTTCCCGGTATGCATTGCATGGGCAGATGGGCTGAGTGATTACAGATTAATGATGAAAGTTAAACAATAATATAAAACATAGTCATAACAAACAATATAATGTAGACAACCTTTTTTTCAGTCAAAGACTGTGCATATATAATATTATTATCATGATTTATGGGGAGAGAGATGTATTGAAAAAATATCCTATTGTTAGCTGCAATTCCGTATCCAGCCACCAGTTTTATTATCTCCCCTAATCTTTCCCAATCACCTGTCCAGAACGGTTGACAGAATGTAAACATAAGGGTACAGGCACTTTTAAACTACTACAAAGTGTCAGAATTGGGGAAAAAATGCCACTTTCAGGTCTATGGTGGTCTTGACAATGTATAGTTACTATTATTGTAACCCTACATTCTCCTGCAGACAGCAGACCATCGGGAGGGTTACGATTATCACATCTATTAACAATGCTGCTCGCTACACTCCATTTTAGTTCCTTTACGCATGAGTGTGTGAGACTGAGAGTTCCATCCTATTCCTTGCCATGAAATGTGTGCTTGATATTACCTTTTTAAAGGTCAAATTTTACGTTTTAGCTACCAATTCCTCAATTTAACTATGAGAGACCTCACATTGATAATGATTGATGGTGTACTAAATAAATGGGTCTGTGTTGAAAGTTTTGAAAAAGAAATCGGTAAAAAAAATACTGCAAAAATTGAATAGACCCCTTGCGTTGGCAAACATCATTAATGAAATGTGCACGCGTGAAAGGCAATCGTTGGCTGAGAGTTGTACACGCGCGTACTTTTCCATTGTGTGTCATCAAAGATGGCAGCCAATGACGTCATGTGCAATCCATCTACACATGGTTCATTCTAAACCTCATGTCTACGAGCTGCAGGAAAATGAAAGGTTACGATTGTCACAACTATAGTTTTTCATATCATAGAAATAATTGTTTACAAAAATAAAACTCCGGACGGAGATGCTTGTTTTTCATAAACCCCATTTGCCAATCAAGCCCAAATTTGTGTGACCATTACGTAAGTTTAATGATGACATAAATAAAATGTCAAGCAAAATTCTTAATTCTTTCTTAGTAACCTGAAACAGAGGTCTGGAATATCTCATTGTCTGGATTTCTTTCTTGATTTGTTCAGTTTGTTTTACTTTCATGTATTTCATGGCTCAATTTTCCCAACAGTGTTATTTGATGTGAAGACACAGAATTCTGCACACGTAACACTCCTAGAAGTTGCAGTACGTACGAGACTTGCTCAGTCTATTCACTGATTATGATGACAATTTTCTTATATTGTGTCCTTTGACCTCAGGTAGCATTAGAAATTGCAACGAAAGTCCCAGAGGTTGATGTATCAAGCATCGATGAGAATGTGACAAAGCTCTGCAAAAAATTCCTTAGTGACGTTAAGGAGGTAGGAAAAGACCAGTAACTGCACTTTTTGTGACCCAACAACTTAGACGTATGTAACAAACCTGTGAAAAATTATGGCTCAATTCACCATTGTTGTACACACCTTTTTTAGTTAAAAAGACTTATGTGTTATGTGAGGGATTTTGTACTCACGCGAATGGCTTATTTCAATTGTAGCATTCAAAAATAAAAGCAACAGTAATTAGCGAGGTAATCACATTCCTTTTTCCTTGACTTCTGACAGAAATATTCCTCTGAAATGGTTAGTGCTACGCGCCTGGCATTGCACAGAGGCCATGGCCTCTGTTGGCCCTGGTCTTGGCCTTGGTGCCCCTTCAAAAGTTGCCCATAGACAGTCAAATACTTTGTCGTTGAAAGTTGAGTCAGACTCATAGATTGTGATTACTCAAAAAATTAATGGTCATAAGAACTAACTTGTTGAGAAGCACTGCAATTAATGATCGTAAAAACTATTTTGAGAAAGGATTCCCTTTGAAGTAATACGGCTTTGATAGTTTTTCACCCCAACATACATGTAATTGAATCTGAGAAACGATTCATGCATGAATTGTTTCTCAAATTTCTGAGAGTCGGCGTCCGCTCACTAATGCTGCGGCCAGAGGGGATGCGGTTGGTACCCGCTGTCGACACGCTAAACGTGGATGGATCTGATGTTCGTGTGAAAATAGCTTGACAGTTTTTTTGCCGAACTTTCTGAGCAAGTAGACACTGTATTCAGCTGAAACTCTTACATGTGACTTTTATTGTATCTTTCTTTATAACTTTGCCTAAAAAACGGCATTAATTGGACAAAAACCAATCACTTGTTTATGTACAGGTAGATGACAACTACCTGAGAGGCTTTCATGAGGGACCTGGTATAAGCTTTGAGGAGTTTCTAAGCAAGTACTTCTGCATCACAGGAACGTCATTTGTTGCCGTCAGTAATAGAAGTAGGACGATGCCACTAACTGGGCAGCAGCGCCAGTCTCGATACTATGGAAATTGTGAGGGTGAGGAACTGACAATCAAAGCAGTGTAGCTGCCGATGTTGTTATTTTCATTGTTGGTGGGTTTTTTTTAAAGGCAGGGTGTGCTTCTGTTAATTACTCTACAAGTTAATGACCATAAAAACTTACTTGGTAAAGAGCACTGGAGAGCTGTTGATAAAACAGTGTTAGAAATGACCTCCTTTGAAGTTATCAAGTTTTAGAGAAAGAGGTAATTTTTCACCCAAACATTTGAATCTGACAAAGGCTTCAGGCATGAAGCTTTATTCAAGCATCTGAAAGCACACAATTCTATTTACTTATTTATTTATTATTTATTTTTTATTTATTTATCTCATTTTATTATTTATTTATTTATTTATTTGTATTTATATATATATATTTTATTTATTTTTTGTTTATGTATTTATTTATTTATTTATTTATTTATTTATTTATTTATTTATTTATTTATTTATTTATTTATTTATTTATTTTATTTATTTATTTATTTTTTTTTTTTTTTTTTGGGGGGGTGTACTTCTGTACAAGAGTGAAATAGTGTGTTAAAATATGGAAACATAAACATGGGGGGGGGGGGGTTTACCCTCTTTCCCAGTATCCGGTATGGTACATGTATAGCCTGTTCAGTCAGTGATAACTGTTGATTTGTTTTCTCAGGCAATTTTTTCCCCTGTGATTTACAAAAAAACATATATTTTCAGGTCGTATACGATGGGAGGCGAATGGTGGCACCCTGCCCATTGAGTTTTGTGGGTTCCCATTTAAGATAGAGAGCTCTATGTACCTGCACTGCCTACACGGCCCGAAAAGGGTAAGTCCAGACATTTGCTTTGCAAGGAATTTTCCAGTTTTATTTGTTTGTTTTTTTGTGTTTTGTTTTTCTACATGTTTATGGCCCACTTAAAATATGGGGGGGGGGGTCAAAGAGTTAAAATTTACACAAGAAAAACAAGTTGATCCATTATAAGCTGTTGTTAAAAAAAAAAAAAATGAGATTGTTGAAAATGTTTAAGTCAACTTTTAAAGAGGTACATCTTATTGCACACTGCACTTGTTTTCTTTTCTTTTTTATCTCTAAAGGATCTTCGTGTTAAGGAACCAAAGCCTCCCAAAGTTGGTCGAAGAGGGCGCCCAAGAAGTTCAGCGAATAAGAAGTTGGAATGCCCTGCAGTAATCCAAGTGAGAGAGATAAGCGTATACACAAATGAAGGCTACTTCGTCGACAAGAAAGAGTTCAAAAATGGGAGCAAGCTTCGCTGGGAGAAGCAGAGGATCTTGAAGAAGATCCGAGATGATGAAGGTAATGGTAAGGAAGTTTTGACAATGAGGAGGCTATACATCAAGCTGCCGTATGTGAGAGTTCACTCGACGCTTCACCCTGTCGGTGAAAACTCGGCCGCAAACCAGACCATGGATCAGCGAGTCCTGCAGAAACTGAAGCAGTTGATCTCCAACAATGTGACTAACATCAATGAGATCAAGAAATGCCTGAAGGTGTACGTGGACGATGTTCTCTTCAAGCACAACCCCATCGAGAAGAAACCGAAGCCGTTTAATCGGAAGTTCTACCCTTCTCCGTCTGATGTCCAGCGACAGATTGCTGCATCTCTGTCGACTAAGACAGAGAGCACGGACGTGTTGGCTGAAAAGGTGAAGGCTTGGCAGGCAAGAGGTACGGGGAAGTTCTTCTATCGATCTCACCAGTCCGGATCAGAAGAATCTTTTTTGTTCGTTCAACAGGAGAAGTGGCAGCAGAGGCTGCTGGAAAGGTATGGAAGTGATTTAGTGATTCTTGACGCAACCTCAAAGTCTAACACCATTCTAACCATGGCGACTCCGTTGTACTGCCTCTGCATTCATACCAATGTCAACTACATTGTCGTAGCTGTATTTCTAGTAGAGAAAGAGACAGTGGCCAACATCAAAGAAGCTTTAGGTGTTATCCAAAGTTGGAACACCTGGTGGAATCCAAGTTCTTTCATGGTGGACAAGTGCAACATTGAGGTATCGGCAGTCAAAGAACTATTCCCAAATGTGCGCATCTACATAAGTGACTACCACAGGAGGCAGTCACTGAACAGGTGGGTCGGTCGGAAGGAGTGCGGTCTGGACTCGGAGCAGCAGAAGAGAGTTCTGGCTATGTTTGACAGAATTGCCATGGAGCAGAATAACACATTGTACCAAAGCGCAAAGAAGGAATTCTTGAGTGACCAGACCGTAGCCCAGAATGAAGAGTTTCTTGACTACTTGCAGTCGGAGTGGTTCTCCTGTCCAGAGACTTGGGCTCATGGATTCCGTGACTACGCCATAGACAACCTCATCAATGTAAACAATGGGGAGCTTGCCATGGAGCGCTTCTTCCGTTACTCCACGATACCCAAGAGCAGAGACAAGGGTGTCCTTGGCATTGTGACACTCATTGTTGAGTCCTACATACCAGACGCCTTTCATAAATACCGCAAAAAGAACGCAGCCTGGAAGTACACCAAATTCCCAACAGCAGTCCAGAATGTGCCTGAATATTTGCGAGAGCGACCAGCACACTTTGTCCGCGAGTGTTTACAGAACCAGGAAGATGCTGTCAGGTACAACAATATAGACGTTCAGTTGATGGACCCCACACATGGAGTGTTTCATGTCAGGTCCAAGAAAGGTTTCCACATAACAAGCTTTCTGGGACCGAGCTGCACTTGCAGCATATGGAAGAAGTTTCGCTTCCCCTGCAAGCATTTCTTTGCGATTTTCTTGCATTTCTATGAATGGGGTTTCGACCGTCTGCCAGACCTGTACATTAACAGTGTTTTCCTGACGCGGGACACAGGGGTTTTACAAGAACCCAACGTTGAAGCAGCTGGCGCCTCCCAAGATTACACTCCGCTTGAGATCCAAGTGATGATTCCAGGCGGTCCAGAGCCTTGCTCAACTGAGACAGTCGTCAGCACGGCAGAAACCGTGCCAAGCTTCAATCCCATCACCTCCAATCCAGTCAACTTGATCTCGATTCCCGAACTTGAAGACCCTTCTGCCAAGAGCTCAGAAACCGCCACCGTCGAAGCTGATCCTCAACTCGATGGCAAGCAGAGGAATATAGTGAACATTTTCAAGCGAGGGATGGACTTGATTATTGATATCTCAGACCAGGAGCTCATATTGGAGACAGAGCAGGTTCTAACCCACATGGTGACTAAATTGCAACGTCGGGTAGTGCATGATCATTACATGCAGAGTGCGTTGCCGTCAATCAAGAGACTTAAACCCAACCCTAACCCTCAGGAGCAACAGCTGCAACAGGTGGATGCTAGCCAGCAACAAGACCAAGTAACCATCGATTGTGTAACAAGTTCCTACTGGTGAAATGTCCCCCAACTGGAAACTTGTTAGGCCAAGTATGCCTGGAAAAAAAATGGTTTTGCCAAAATGTTAAGTGCAGGGTGTATCACAAAAATTTATCCTTTTGCTTTATATCTTCATAACCATCAGGTTTTGATAAGAAGAACATATGAATTGTATTGCTTGGCAGGTTTGGCACCCCCCCCCAAAAAAAAAAATGTTTTATTTGTTTTCTGGATGAAATTATTAATGAATGATTTTTAAAAATAGTGAAGTTTTCAATACAAATGTAAACCAATTCAAATTGAAATTTTGGTGATGATATATGTAAATATTAATTTAGCCACCATTTCCTCGTAAAAAAATATGCTTTATAAGTTTTTTGTTTTTTTAGTCAGTTATGTCACAACAAAATGAAGGTGATATTTAAGATTTTGTTGACATTCTGTGGACTAGGGGCCTTTCTCAAACCTCGGCTTGGGCTCCGTCTCCGGCTTGGGGTCCGTTATGAATTGTTGGTGCATTGTGTATTTGTATCACATGGAGCCGGCGCGGCACGGAGCCCCGGCACGGAGCCGGAGCCCAAGCCGAGGTTTGAGAAAGGCCCCAGTTGATATTCATTAAACCACTTCACGTCGGATGACATGTGTACAGGCCAAATTTTTTCTAAAATTGGCCTCGGGCGGACATTTTTAAAACAACCTGAACAACTTCGGAGCATCCTCTATTTTGGCAGTCAGTCAGACGGCTGACGTAAATATCCACCCAAACATTTCATGGTGTACCATTGCACAGGCACGCACCTACCATGCTACAAAGAGGGACAGAAGCTACTGGAAATCATGCTTGTAATATCCCTTTTTCCAGGGGTTATTGTGTAAACCGCGATGCCAGACTTTTGTCTGTCTTTTATACAAATGTGGCATACAAGAATGGACAGGCTGCCACCGTTGTTTATCATTGTACTTGGCTCAATGGAAGGTACGTGTAAGTTGGAGCATTCTAAGATTCCAGCATACCCTGGCAGATTAAACAACCGAGGTTCTGCCTTATATCATGATGGGTGCCTCGTATTTTTTTCGCAGGATAACATCATACCCGGTGATTTTCATGAGAACTTTTTTTGTCTATCCTTTGTCATGAGTTTCATTGTGGCAAGGCAATGCATAGAAAATATATATATAAATAAATTTTTAAAAATTAAATTAAAAAATACTGCGCATCGGTACCGTAATTTTTCAGACTCCAATTTTTACAAATAAATGTATGTTGCTAAAACGAATTCCTGCTATGGAAAACAGATTTCCAAGTTTGTAATTCTCACACTCGGGACAATGCTATGAATTGAAACAAAACGGCATTATGTATGTAAACATGATTGTCTAATGATCTCTTACCATGGTACCAATTTGTTTGGACATGAACAACCGCTATTGACCAAAGTTTGAACGCTCCAGCGTGATGCGACATTCTTACAGAGGGGGGAAAAAACTGTTCTCACCCAAGAGACTTTATTTTAGAGTGAAATGAGTGATGAGAAAATGTCTTACTCATGGAATTCCCTTTCATAATAAATAACTTCCCGATCTTTCTTTCAGCGGCAGCACTTGGGGCTCTGCCCAAACCATTGCACCCAGATTAATGCACGTATGTTCATCTTGCCCCAGCTCAAGAATCAAGCTGGTGTAAGTCTGTCGTTGTAAGTCGATGCTTTGTAAGCAGTACAAAATTAAAACATTAAAAAACAGTGATTGCCCCCATTTAAATTATATTATACAATTGGTTAAAGATAAAAAACATTGTTGGTTTTTATTTGTTTTTTTTAGCCTGAAAGCTTACTGGTTATGAAGTTCATAAGTGAACAATTCTTTCTGTGAAATATTCCCTTCTAAAAACCTATGAAAACCTTCTTTTTTTTAAACGCAACAGCTGATTCTGGTTGTTGCAACCAAAATTAAGGACAATGTTGTTTACATGCTGAAAATAGCGGATGGTTTTTCACTATCTTCTCACACAACGGTCAAGCCCAAATATTCACAGGTTTGTTATTCCATGTACATGTGGTTGATCACACAATACATGAACACTGTCTGTGACTACATGAATGTCAGCTCCAACAATCCTTTACAACACCTTCAAGCTCCCATTCCGATTTAATCTTGACTATGAAGGTGGCCATGGATAAATCAAAAGGCTTTTGTGTTTGGGCTTGAGTGGGTTTTTTTGGTGGCATCTTGGTTGATTGAAGTTGATTGTAGTAGTTGTTTTTGGTTTTTTGTTGTTGTTGCAAGTTTGCCCCAAACAAGGCTTAAAGCCACTCTAAAGGTAAGGAATGCTTAAAATTAAACTTTCCAAGTATGACAAAATATCTGAACAATGGATGAAGTAAACCCAAAACAAGGTCATGGGTAATTTATTTATTTATTTGTTAACTAAAAAAGGCAGAAAGAAATGTTTTCCTACTGCAAATTGCGCTCAGATCCATGTCATTTGATTGGTGGACCTTGGCATGGAGTAAACCGTTTGATTGAGGTCAATGGACCCTTCGCACTGACATCATGCACATTGGTCTGCCATTTTGGAAGTCAAATTGCATGTACATGTACAGATATGGTGAGGGTCTCGCCAAGCGTGAGACAAAAATGCATACTTCACAGCAACGCACGGGGAAATTGGACTCACAATGTGGCATAACCAATATTTATGGTAGCTGATGACGCCAGGTGAATTGGACCAATACCATAGTTTATCATTTTAACAGCACACAAAAATTAAACTGAGGTAGGTTTGAGTGCCCAATTCTGTGGCACTTTGCAACCCTGTTTATAAAGGTCATTTATAAAGATTAATTTTGTTCACTCCTAAATACAAACAACAATTGTGTACCACAAAAGCAAATGACAAAGATCTGTGTGTTGGTTATTTAAAATAAGTTACATTTGTATTTAGTTGCAGTGCCTTAAATGTAGGGTCATACTTTGGTAGAGACCTAGAACAAAATTGTGTACTTTCTATAAACCGAAAGCTTGCTTGTTACAAAGATGGTAATGGTAGGAAGCACCCCAAGTAATGATTTCGTCTGAAATGCCCCTGTTGATTAGAAACCAATGAACACATTTGAATCTGATAAAATGATTCATGCATGCATGAATCGTTTCTCGGGTTTCTGAGGGTTGGTGTCCATTTGCAAATACTACAGCCAGAGATGTGGTTGGTACCCGCTGTTTTAGTTTTTTGACAGTGACAGCTTTTCGCTGTTTCTCAACCAGTAGTCAATGTGTTCAGCTGAATTATTCACAGGTGACTTTTATCATCTTTTTTGAAAATTTTTCCCATAAATCAGAATTACGTTGGCAAAAACCAATCTATGACCCTACCTTTATTTTGTGGAATGTAAAGAACAAGATACAACATATGTCCATTTAACAGACTGGACATTTTTCAGCATAAAATATCATCTGGTTGCTAAAAGTTTTGTATTACAAACAAACAGTTTCATAGAACAAGACTTACGTACATTGACCCTTTTTGTAAAACAACAGTACAAACCTGCCTAATAATATTTAAACCATAGCTAAAATACAAAGAATTAAAAACATAAAAACGTCGCTGACAAAAAGACAAATAAAGAAAACCACAATCCACATTACAGGCAAAACTGTATCTCTTTCATGTTTCTCATTAAATTAGTGTAATGCCAGAAATTCTTTCAAGTTTCGCACCCAAGTTTGTTTTTGTTTGGAAACAGCATAGGCCATGTGTGTATCAAAGATCTCTCCAAAGAGTGTTAACAACATTGGTGAAGTTGGGCTCATATTCGGTACCTTATGGAGACCAAGGACAAAACAAAAAAGGGAAAACAAAAGGTCTCCACATGGAAATTCTAAAGACCGGGGTGCTCCACAAGGAAATTTGTGTACAAAGTCTATGGGAAACTGTTAATTGCATGGACAAAGGAAAGAACAAAAGAATGCTCCACAAGGATTCATTTTTGAGAACTGTGTGAACAAATAAATGCACAGATTTGCACAGAACTTGCATGGTATAAGATGGTCATGGTAGGAAAATTCCATTGAAATAAATTTGCCTGATGCTATAGTTTTTTAGAAATAAGTAAAAAACAATTAGTTTTGATCTCGCAAGACAAGTTCGTGTGTAAAAAAACACACTGAAGTCATACAAGGTTTTCCCACTATTTTCTTGTGACTCTGATGACCAATTAAGGTTAAATTTTCACAGGTTTGTTATTTCATGTATATGTTGGGTCATACAAAGTGCAGATGGATATTGGGCTTTGACTATTACCATCGCTGTGCTTTATAGGGGCACCAAGTTTATTCCCATTTTATTTCTGCAACGTTTCCATTTCAACAAGGTCATGATGGTCCATGGCATTTTTTTTTTTAAAGGGACAGTTTTGTTCATTGGTAACAACTTCTTTTTTCAGAAAAAGTCTGTCCCTTACAACAATTTCCAATTGGAACCAATTGGCATTTTTCCAATGTTGTATATTGGCACAAAACCAATTGGACGCAGTTGGCTTCAGTTTGATTTTTTTCCTCCGACTAGACCCAATTGGATATTTTCAATTACACCCATAAGTACCTAAGTTTTTACCCACTGGTCTGGCAGCCCACTGGTCCGACAGCTTAATAGTCCAACAGATTGCTACCGATCATTGGACCATTGAGCAACAAAAGTTTAGTTTATACCAATTGGGCTGACAGTCCAAAAACGTATGGAGATATAAAACATGTATATCCCACCCCACTCGTCACTCGAGAGATTCAAACCAGTGCAATTAAGTAATCCTAAATCCAGTTGGTGACATTGGAACAATATGAAGATTGTTTTTCCAAGAGAACCCTGTTGGGAAGTAAAATATCCATTTGGAAAAATATTTGGAGGTGAAATTTCCAGTTGGTAGAAAAAATTGGTAGAACTAATTCCAATTCAATTAAAACAAGCCAACTGACTGCAATTGGATTTCCAATTGGACTGAGTTGGTCTAAGATTTTATTCCAATTGGAAATTCAGTATTCCAATATAAACCCACACCAACTCCATACCAACTCAATCCAATTCTTTCCAACTGGATATCCAAGTGGAATGAATTGGACATTTTGGCAAGGGTCATGATACGCCCATTGAGACTTTTGGGGACAATAGGTTGCAGTAGACTCACCAGGAAAAATCCATTGTTCTTGGAAATGTACGCATGCTCAGGTAAGTCTGCTGCCACCTACCATCCAAAGTCTCCCATTCCTCTATCAATATGACAAAACTGAGGCTGGGAGTACAAACAAAATTAGTCTGGTCCCATCTTCCAGAAATGGCATGATGAACTTTATTGTTATTGAATGCAGGGAGCCACTCCATGATGGTGGTCTTTATTCTCAAGTTGTTGCCAGTTTTACTCCCTTAAAATGATGTGTAAAATTTGTACAGTGTTTTTTTGTTATCGTTTTCCTGTGTTTGAATAAAATACAATTTTATGTGAATAACATACATGATACCACAGCATTCGTTTGTCTTAGCCCAGCCAATTGTGTTCATGGCCCAACTTCATAGCTCTGCATACCAGTAAGCAAAGAATCTACGCTTACATAAGCAGGGAGTTCCACGCTTACATCAGTGTACTTCACAGGTTAACAGGGAATTTTTGTTTGTGCACGTGCATACTCCACGTCACTAGGCAATCTTCCCTTACGCAGCTAGTGCAGAAATTCGGCGTTGGCTTTGCCCTGTACTTGAAGAATGGCGTTCTTACAAGTGCAAAATTTGGTGGTGAGCAGTAGAGCCTTGACATTTGTCCCAGGTTTCTCTACAGACTTTAGTGTATGACACATCAATCAACGCTTATCGTCTGTCAGATCCTGTCCAAACAGACCACTAAAAAAACAAAGTGCATTCAAGGCTAAAAGAAAATCAGAGTATAAGTTAAATGAATATTTACAATACATAGAAACTGTAATTATGAACAAACTATTCCTACATTGTTTTTTATTCTGGTGTTTTTTTTTATGAAAGATGAGCAAAGTTTGTTTTCTACAAAATTTATACTTCTGGGGGAAAAAATGGAATTGAATTTTTTGTTTATATACATAGAGTTGCCATTTTTGCAACACTCAAGGAGAAAAATCAGTATGAGCTTGTAAAAATGCATTAAATCAGCTCTTTATCTCACATTTTAATATCCCCAAGAAATTAAAACCACTTGATTTTATCGTCTATAAAGTGCTTTTGATGCAACCTTAATCACAGTGAATTAACAGGAAATTTGTATGGGCGAAATCATATCAGGAGTACGACACTGTATCTGACCACCACTTTTTAAATGACCATTAATCTTAATCTTAATTGGGTAAACAAGTTGCGTTTTTTTTTCGTTGCAATATTGAGTGAAAAAGTGATGGTCGGAATCAGCAACGTTTACAAATCGAGCAACCTTGGAATTCATATCTGAAAATATTTACTTTTTGGTACTCGACTTCCTCTCTCAGATTGCAAAATTAAAACCCCAAAGGGCCATTCAGAATGATCAATGTTTTTAAAAAAAATTGTTCTTTTTTCCAAAAATTGTGTTTTTTAAACATTGACAGACTATTTAATATACCCTGTACTCTGAAAAACAATATAATAAAGATATTTGAAACAAACGTTCTCCCAGCTCGGGAGTTTTCAATGGCCTTTCCTGGCATCCAGAAGGCAACTTTTTTAGTTGAAACCAAAGAGAAAACCCTCGCCATCTCCACACCGGGTGCGGAGGTCAGCTATCAAAACAAGGTTGACCATTAACAATGGAACTGCACGAACAGTTCTTCTCCTAATTAAATTGAAAACTGAATTTTGATTTTCAGTTATTTTTTTTCATCCACCCAACCACAATTTCCAAAAAAAGATCAACATTTTGAACATTGATTATTCTGAATGTCCACGGGGGCCAATATCTTTGGCTAAAGACCCTCCTAAATCATCCACTCTGTGGTAACTCAACATAAACATGTTTGGGAGTCCAATAATATTGGAATGCCTGGCTCAGGGCAAAGATTGGTTTGGATGACCACCTCCTCTCAAGTCGGACAAAACCATGAGAAGGACTTACGAGACACTCTTGGGGTGAAGTTGAGCAACCAGATGGAAGCATAAACATTATATGTTCTATTCTGAGTCCAATACGATGACGTCAGGAGATTCTGGCTGGAGCTCAGTCATGTCTTCAGAGTCCGAGTCACTAATGACGATGACAGCCTTTGAGTCCTCATCATTTTTGTTACTCGTCGGCCTTGGACAAGTTAGCGGCCGGGTACCTTGCGCACCATTCCCTTGCCACTTTGGTGAGTTTTTTAGTTTTAGTGGGATCATGTGCTTTTTGGGGGTCTCAAGTGTTTTCAGGGTAATTGGAAGATTGATTTTGGCTTTGTTTCCAGAAACACCTTGAAACAGTGCTTGAGGTTTGAAAGGTCTTGGTGAAGGATGGATTTGAGTCTTCAAGTTACTACCCAGGGATGATTTCTGACGGTAGGAGCCGCTGTTACTAACATGAGTAGATTGAATGCAGATCGGTTTACGGCCTTCCTCGGTGACTCCTCTCCTAATCGGCATCTGGTGGTTACACTGGACAGAGTTACAAGTACACGTACTGCTGGTTTCGGAGACTACAGCTTGCACTGCGTGTGTCGTCTCACGGCTGGTTTCATAGCTCGACACCGCGACCTTCCTGACAGGTGGGTCGCTTGTAGTTGTATTCTCAAGCTGCTGTTCAGTGCTCCATTTAAGTGACTGTCGTGGGGAGGCTTCAGTGACTTCCTGTACGTCTGGATCGAGATGCACATCCAGGTCAGGCTGGGTGCTTGTAGGGCTGCATGTGCCACTCTCCCTGGGTGGTTTGGCAAGAATGGTCTCCCATTCAGGATTCTCTGAGCTTAGCTCTGTCTCCGAGTCATCAATGCTCAGTGTGACAGGTGTGGAGGTCTGAAGTTTAACTATAAAGGTAAATTTGTGAAAGACAAGAGTTGATACAGAACAGTTTGCAACAGGGCTAATACAATTTAAATTACTCAAAAGATTCCATGTATCTTTGTTGATAGGCATTCCTTTCATGTAATGGACAAGAACAGCAACTTGTACAAGAAAAAAAATGAATAACACCTGCTGCATTCCCAGCACTAAAAAAAAGTTAATTGTACAACAAATTTAAGACCACTGCGACTGACCTGTTCTGATGTGACAAAGATCATGTCACCAGTCTTTGACTTCGTTCACATTAACGAGTTCAGGTCTCTTTTATTAAATCTTGTTGTAACCAAAATTCTTTTAGTTTAATTGTAAACAAAAATTATAAATAACCAGCTTCTATAATGTGTACCTTTTTTCTTTTCTGTGAATGAAACAACATGATTTCTAAACTTTTGCAATTTGTTACATTTGTTTTTCTTAAAAACAAACAATGTGTATGACAACCATATGACATGTAACGCTCACTCCGCAGTTTCCAACTTTCTGTATACAATAATAATGCCCAATTCTTCATTTGAACAATTTGCCATAAAGCTGTTATGAAACAAAAACAAATGACGCCAATTTCTTTTACATCGCATTAGCGTACATGTTTAGTACGAAAACAATTCTTTTCTAATAATAAGAATTATGCCCACCGTTTTTAACTCCTGAATGAACTGCTATGATCTTCTGCCGCCTTTGCTGACCGATAACGAAACCGTCACATTCATCCTCAAATGCTTCGGTCTCTCCCTGAGTCCAAGCCACATTATGCGGCCTGTGCTGATGCTTGTAGTCTGGCGACAGACTACATACATTTGTTATTATGCAGGGGACCTGTCTAAGGGCTCTGACAGCTTGTTCAGGGGTGTTGTAATTGCGAAGAGCAGGTTGTACCTCTGGTTTGATTGGAGGTCGGGGTGATTTGATGGAATGTGTCGTCCCAACCTTCAGGGCTGTGCCGTCATCGCCAGAGCAACATGTGAACCATGTATTTCCAGGTAAATCATTTGCAGGTTTGTAGGGTTTGATGTCTGAAAAATTGGGAAGGTCGAGGTTATCGCTGACGACACTCGTGTGAAAAGTGGTAATCCTTCTAGATGGCAAGCTGCAATTGGAAGAACCCATGTCCGAGGTAAGGGGTTGAGAATGTTGTTGTTGACTTGACGAGTCTGCCAAATTTGACTGGTGCTGCACATGTGGTGCATCATTGTTTGAAGGAGCAGTGATGATGGAATTCACGGTCTGTTGTTGAGGGCTTCCTTCCGTTTTCTTAGTGTCTCCTTTGTTCTCAATGTCATTGGGTTTCCGCTCCTCCGAATCACCACGATCAATCTTTCGTCTCTTCGGGGTGGGTTCATCCTCTTCATCCGTGAGAACATCTGACGCCGCATCTGATTCAGAATGTTCTGCTGCTTCCAGAACGATGCCATTCTTTTCATACTCCTCCTGTCGTCTCACAAATGGCTCGTCCACCTCCTTGATTCTCTGCAAAGCAACGTTTTTATTCTCCAACAACTTCCTCTTTAGCTCGGGATCTCCGCCAGAGGGGTCTTTCGCGCTGCTAAAGTCAATAGTGGAGTGAGCGCTGAAGTTGCGAATATAGTCTTGATGGCGTCTGTTTTTCAACTTTCGAACAACATCCTCAAAAGCTTCCTGAGCAATGCTGTTGATTCTTCTCTTGTCCAAATTTAAATTCTTCTTTAGATTCGTCTTATAAACAACCTTGTAAACATCTTGGAAGTCAGGGAAGAAATCTTTCTTGTTGATGAGTCTCTCTAACCTCTTGTTGATCTCTAGGAAACGTGTTCCTTCATAGTTGATCTTCTGCTCGATCACACGCCCGGTACTTGGAGAACAACTATTCAAATTACAGCACATATTATATATCTTCACAAAGCGCTTTCTCAGCTGGTATTCCCGGATGTGGATGGAGTCTTCCTCATCCATCTCATCCAAGGTCAGTTCTCGTTCTTCACATCTTTTAATAGCCTTACTGATCCTCTTCAGCATCCACTCCAGTTTCTTTATCTGTTTCTGTGAGCCTTTCCCTTTATCCTTCTTTTTCTTTTTCTGATCGCTTTCTACACTTTTCATCGTCTTACCATTTCTATTGTCTAGAGTTACACTTGTTGACGGCCCCGCCCCTTGATCAAGATTTTCTCTTGCTGGATCACCACCATGCTTCTCCTCAACCTCAGGTTGAGGCTTGTCATCATCAGTTCTTAAGTCTTCAATGAAATTTCCGCTGCTGACGGTTTCACAAGTCATGACAAGATCAGCTAAGCCACCTTCTTCCTCTCCACTTCTGCATTTCTCTTTTTTAACTATCTGTGCTTCATTCTTACCCTCATCATCTTGAAGCTTCTCTTCCTTCACTGTCTTTGGTCTACGGATGTCTGAGGCTTTCATTAACAACGTCTTCACATCTTGAATGTGAACATACACAGATTTCTCTTTGGTTTGCAGGTCGGAGATGTGCTGCTCCAGAAGGTTGCGGAACTTTTCCGATTGGGTGTACTCCTCTCTTGCTTGTACAAACTTGTCTTTAAGTAGCTTGGTAATAGCATTCTGTTGGTGGGTCTTGAGCAGTGGCTTACACACACCGATAAACTGAAAAGAGAGGGAAAAAACGTAATGTAAGTTATACTATGTGAAAATGCGGGGTTCTATCAATGCAAAAGCTAGCGAAGCGGGCCGATATGCACACATTTTGAATGATACAAAAAACAGAAAGCAAAAATTTTTATTTATTTTTTTAAATCAATAATTCAACAAAAACTTAAAGAGAAAAACCATACAGAATGCTCCAGATCGCACAGAAGGGCTTTTAAAACCAAGAAAAACACCAAGAAGAAACATTCCGAAGACCTTGTTTCAATTCAATTCACCACGCTTCAGCCAAGCATCCAAACATTAGGGTCCACAATGCCCCATAGTTTTGGAAAAACCTGGGGAGAACCCTAAAGTGTAACAACTGTTTTCCTTTCTTTTTTAAGTTACATACTGAGGAATATGTAAGACATCTCAATTTCACAGCCAGGAATGCCAGCAGCTCTTTGCTCCTAGGCTGGAAAGTATTTCGCATGCAGAGCGCACATCAAGTAACACAAATTAAATGTACATGATTGTATGGTGTACAACATTCACGTGGGACCCATAAGGCAGTGTTACTGACACAATACATCAATACTACATTGTGCTAATGGACCTCTTTTTCACACGAGCAGTAGCAGCATTGTTTGTTTGTTTGTTTGTTTGTTTTTATAAATCCACACCTTTTTCATCCTTCAGGTTGGTAGCCAAATCGAGTAAGACCAGTGGCACGTAGATAGATGCTGTCTGGTTAATGGCCAAGCTATTCTTCGCCATCTTGCATTACAATACATGCAAGAACTATCGAACGCTGGCAAACGCTTTACCACGAGCCTAAATGGGTGGGAGTATACGTCCTCTGTCAGTGAAAAGTACTATGCATTACGCGAGATGATAAAACAGTTACTTGGTTACCAAACGATCGTCCCGTTACACATTTACATTTTTACTTGACATGAATACAGTGTTTATCTTGTCGTCGCTGGTGAGTACGCATGCAGAGCACATGGTTTCTCAAGTTAATTTTGGCAGAATGCTGTTGTGTTGAAGCTAGTGATGGTCAAATTAACATCTTTATTCTGAAATTCGGCTGGCAAGAAAGCAACACTACTACTAAGTACTAAGTACTATACTATTTTAGTATTACTAGTTGGCAAGTGACTAAATTCATAACTTATTGGGACAACGATATTTAGAAATTTTAAAGAAAGCATGGCACAATAGAACACAGAATCTTGATAGAATCGCAAGATCACTTTCAGATGCATTTTTATTTTCCAACTTAAAATTTATCTTTGTGACTGAAAGTGAGTTACAAAATACAAGGTCAGGTGAAAGTTATTAATATTATTACACTTAACAAACTATTTAAAATAAAACCAGTCCCTTGGCCATGTTGGCCTTGTGCAGACCCTTGTGGTTTATTACTTCAATACTTGATAAAATAAAACCACTGTAAACATGTTCAACGTTTTGTGCAAAATGTTTCTTTCCTTATTGTGCGCTTGAACAGTGGACAAAACCAACTTGGTTGTCCCAAATTTTAAAAAGCAATGGCGGCCATCTTGGAAATTACAAAACAGAAAATGTCAAATGAGACTGAGAGTGAGAGAGAAGCCCCTCCCGCGATCCCACTTCCTTCCTTTGTTATCAGATTCAGAAATCCAACCCATGCGCTCAACTTTTTAAAAATTTTACTCGGCCTTGTTGCCGTTGAAGCATTACAATTACTTGTACGGAGCGGTCCTACTACTTGCCGTCAACTCGCCGACTTGCCGTCAACTCGCCGTCAACTCATTTTCGTGCCGTCAACTCATTAAATATACATCAAAAAATTATAAATGGGGCATGGAAGTGTTAAATCTGGGCTAAACTACATATTTCTTATGGTTTTCGGTACAATTTCATTTACAAAAACGATTTTGTGTTGATAAATAAATAGTATAAACGCTTAGCCGTTGGCCGCAATCTTTCCTTTTCACGGAGCTTGGACTGTACCATTCATGGTATGGGTGTGAAATGCAAGTATCAAGCTATGGATGGACATGAGAGGGCGCTATATTTGCTGCGTTTATACTATTTATTTATCAACACAAAATCATTTTTGTAAATGAAATTGTACCGAAAACCATAAGAAATATGTAGTTTAGCCCAGATTTAACACTTCCATGCCCCATTTATAATTTTTTGATGTATATTTAATGAGTTGACGGCACGAAAATGAGTTGACGGCGAGTTGACGGCAAGTCGGCGAGTTGACGGCAAGTAGTAGGACCCGTACGGAGCCACATGTACTTTCACTTTTTCGTTGTTTACTCAGAATTTAACGGACAGAGTGTAACTGTAAATTGTGTATTCGCAACCGCAAATTTGCAATGCATGGTATGGTGCTTGAAAACTTGAACGCGACGCAACGAATGAATGAGGAGCAGAGAACTGTTTTGTTGCGAGTCTCCGTTTCCTTTTCAACTATTTTCATTCTCAACGAAAAGAGACATACCTTATTTAATAAAGCTTGGTCATCAGTAGTTGTGCGTTCAATTTTATCGGGTACTTCTTCGTCCGAACTACTGGTTATTTCAATCACTTCTCCCTCATTTTTAAGCGCCATCTTGAGATTATGAGCAACTAACAAGTGGGGGCGCTATTTAACGCACTTCCACGTACGATGTTAATGCAGTCCTACAATAATATTAAGTGTACCGTTTTCCCATTCACTATTCTACTACTAGTTGCCCAATGATGCCCTGACATGTGTGCATTATGACCTTGTGGTTCTGATAATTTTATCCCCCTCGTCTCAATATGAGTTGAAAATCAAGAAGGGCAAAGAAATTATGGAAAGAAAATTCCCCCATTGTATTATGCTTATATCCCAATCCCGCACCGCTGCGATCCACACTACGGCAGCTATAGCTGGCGGTGGGGGCCCAGGTTGGGGGGGGGGGGTGCCCCGTTCAAATGGGGGCAGTGCTTCAATTCCACATCTCAAACTGTATTATCATAATTTAATGTTTATGTTATTACTGAAATGAGCCAACCGCCATTCCTCGACTCGATGATCTGATCAATTTTAAAAGCTGTTAGGAAGGGACTCGTTGCACTAAACGGTGGTCAGCACATGCTAACAAGTTTTGTTTATAGGGAAAGAAAGTTTAGTTCGCATTTTGTTCAACGATAAAAAAAAAAAAATTATTTAAGTGTTTTTTTTACATGTCCAGGTATAACCTGGTTTAATTTAAGCTTGTTTGTTTGTTTTGCTTAATTGTTATATTTTTGGGGGTTTCATCTACCAATTGACATACCGATTTTGTACAGAACGGACGCTGGCAGAGTTAACTTGACCGTCCCCCTCCTAACCAAATCAATCACCCCTGTTGATTGACACCCCCATCTAGGACGTGTGGCAAGTCCATCTTAGGATATCATGGCATTATGAGCTGATCAGTACTATACTGTCCGCGTGGTTAAGACGATGGAATTATTAAATTAAGTCAGCATCGTGTTGACAGCGACCATCAGTGCAGGGTGTAAGGCCTAAGTTGATGTTTATAATGACTAGGCCTATATACAACGAACATTACAATGCAGGGCTCTAATTTGGGTGAAATATCCACAAGACTGCAGGGCTTGTAGCTCAAAATTTTTACTGGACCAGAATTTATTTCACAAGACCAGAATCAAAATGAGTTGAACAAGCACTAAGAGAAAATCTATCTTATTTTGTCTTATGTTTAGCACTTCGATATTGAAGAGAATTGAAAGATGTTTATCAGATTCCTAGTCAACATTTTGTCACAAAAATATTACACAATGAGGTAGCCTATTCATTATTCAATTGAAAAACACAAGACCACTGGGGCTGAGTTTTGAGTTCACTGGCCCGGGGCTAAAATCTCTGGCCCGGGGCCTGTGGTCCAAGTAATTTCGAGCCCTGTACAATATCGCATCCTGACATTCATTCATTTCATTTCAAAGCTTAATACACGTTTTCCATAATTTCATTCAAATAGGTCTACTAACAAACAAATGCATTTCGTGGAGTAACCATTAATCCAGTTGTACAAGACAGAAACCCGAAGTACGCGGCGGCATCCTCCAGGAAGCCGGGACTTGTGCAGGTTCAATAACACCCATTACAATTTTTCAGGAGCCATTCCACCAAGATCAGAGGACACGTAAATTAACATGGATAACGGGGTGAGTGTTACAGGAAGGGTGTACTTTTTGTAATTACTCTCTGTACCTTTGGTAAAGAGCACTGATATTATAAAACCATGTTACAAACGACCCCCTTTGAAGTAAGTTTTAGAGAAAGAGGTAATCTTCACCCCCCAAATTTTAGTGTGAGAAAGGCTTGATGCAACCCAAATTTGCTCAGGTTTATTATTTTATGCAAATTTTGGGATACATGACGTGTACACTATAAGGAAGGATATTGGTCTTTGACAAGTACCCTGCCTTTTGAGAGCTTCTACACCAATTTGAGATAAACCAGTGATAAACTAACAGCTTCCCTTTTGACAAGAGGAAGACAGTTCCAAATCATTGGTCCAGCTACACTGAATGCTTTTAGACCAAAAATGTTATGTTCACGGGGTATATCCAATCATGGATGAAGGAGTTTTCTTCCTCCATGAATGAAGGTGCTGTATTCCTCCATAATGCAATAATTGTCCGCCATTCCAGCTCGATGATGATCTGATCAATTTTAAACTGGTTACGAATCATCACCAACGGGGAACATTCATTGCTCGCCTGCTGGGGAAGGAAATGTTTTGTGCCTCATTTCACATGGGTTTATCTATGGGAGGGTCGACAGTGTGTACTATTGTTCCTGACATACAAAGGTTAATCCTTCCATAGGCAAAGTCTCTGAAAGTTTTCAATGGGGTGGGTTTTGCTGGACCCTGGCTTGTTTTTTCCCACGGTATTGAATAGGCGGTGCTAAGCTCCTAACATCGCCCAATGTGTGTTGGTGGCGTGCGTTCCGCTCATGACGATGGTGCAACTGTGTGTGTCTCCACGGTGTACTGCTCTTGTAGTTCAACGTAGTTCACATCATTATTCGACGCTCCTAATCAACTGATGCACGCCTATGGCCCACGTGCGTCTAAGGTAAAATGAACACACGGGGTAGGAAAATCACGGATCGTCTGCATACAATCACTTGATCTCTGTGAGTGCGAACAGTTTGCAATTCACGCAGTTGAAAGTCCTCTTTTATCATGTTAATACCCGACCTTTCGCTGAAGCTTAAATAATTCTTTTACAGGCCACGTGAGTGGGGCTCTAAGTGCGATATTGCTGGGCGATCGCACGCACGGTCCAGCGAATCTATCGCAGGGGCCATAGAACAGTTCTGGACCCGTGTGCCGGGCTGGCCGTCTGTCAACAACGCCAGTGGGATATTCTCGTACATTTTAGACGAAACTGAAGCCAGAATCAGCCGTTAAGTTCCACCATATGTTAGGAGTGTATCGAAGAAGTATGAAGGCTTCTATTCTCCGGATGAAAAGGCTGTAGATCTATCATATTCGTTGGACTTGGAAGTATTTTGTTGGCCGTTCCGTCTGCTGTGTTCGTGTGAATAACATGTCATCAACTTCAATTCACAGCAACCAGCAACGAAGTTTTCACGAAGCCGTCAAGAGGGGGGACCCAAACGAGCTGACCCGGCTTCTGAGGAGCAACATCTCAGGTACGGTCAACGTGAATGTGTTCGATGGAGACGGTCAGACCCCACTTCATCAGAGCGTGTTGGTCGGCAACTTGGAACTCGTCAAACTCCTTGTGCAGTTTGGAGCCGATGTACGGCTCGCGAACAGAGATGGATGGAATGCACTACACATAGCAGCCTACGGTGGTCACGACGATATAGTACTCTACCTCATCCGACGGCGTGGGGGCGATCGGAAGCGGTGACGGCGCGAGCATCATGCCTCGGCTCCTCGCTAAGACTCCTCCGTGGTTTTACGGTCCCAATACTTTCCTCCACCGTTTGACGGATGTCATCTTTTCCTTGTCGTGTGGAGGTGTACAGAGCAAGGATGTTAAAACTGCTAATTGCCTCCATTGATCACAACGCTAAGGAAAATACACAATGGCAACAGCAGAATGAGGCATAATTGGTAGGTGCTACTAATCCTACTTGTGTAGTACTTCTGCAAGAAGGTGTACCAACTTTGGAACTTAAATGACATCCCAACACGTTTAACACTTTGCCAAAACAGATAGCAACTTGGCATTTTAATATAAAAAAAACCCAATTAGATTAGGCTTGCCTGATCTAAGCATGGAGGAAAGGGACAGAGATTTTGGTACGGGGAGAAAGTCCAGTTAAAAACATGAGCTGCTCTCAATACATTTTACAAGACGGTTTCGATAATTCATCACATACTAGATATGTTTGATGAAAATGGTAAAAGTTGATTAATGTAAGAGATTATAATAATTAAAGACAATTGCCTTTATGTATTATTATTATTTATACTATAATATTGGTCATTTGAAATTGTCAAGGAAGTGAAACATTTACAGAAAGTTTTTATTTTATTTCCAAGTACCTACAATAGGCCCCCTAGTGTCTGTTTCAATAGCTATAATGTTAGTGGTTTCTGCCTTTGTTATCAAACACAATAAATCAACACTTTCAGAGACTACCCAGTACCCCTGGTACTGCTGTGAACTGAAACATTAATGTTAAAGGTTTATTGTGTGCTTGATTCTGCAAAAGAAAACCCCCAAAAACACGTTCATTTCTAACCTATATTTTCAACAAATACACTATGCAACCAGCTTGTAAAAATGTTATCAGACTTGGTCACGATTTCGATGCAACATCAAACTTTTTTTTTTTGATGTTTGAACAAAAGATTTCATGCGCCTGGTTAATGGTTTCGTTTGTTTGTCTTTTTGTTCCTTTGAAATTAGGAGCGCGGGTGTCTTCAAATGCCTGCTTCAACCTTTCAGATTTCAAACGCAAATATTGTCTGGAAGATTGTCACTGGGTTGATCAGTGAGCTTCCGGTTTTACTATAAAAAAAAATACTGTCGCTGGTTACCGTTTTAAACGTTTACATTCTAGTTTATTTTAAACTTCTTGACCTAGGCTCGATTTCACAAAGAGTTTAGATTTATCTTCACTGTGTATCAGTCTTAATTGCTCAGCAAAGTGTGATTTCACAATACAAATCACTCATGTCAATACTCATCTTAAGATGAATCTTAGTGCTTTGTGAAATTGAGCCCTGGAGTAGTCCAGGAAAATACAAAAGTTTAAAAACTGAAGAAAAAAAAAGTGTCTTCCACAAGCCCAAGTTCGAAGTTTGAACAGTTGATGATAGTGATATACTGTTACTTGAGAATTGAGTGCTATTGAATTTGTAACAAATAAACCATTTCGCATGATGTTTACATATGCCAAAGAGTGGATCTGTGGTTCATGTATTTCTTTGTAAAGAAGATTGATCCAACAAACGTAATGATTTACAACAGCAAATTCTTTTGAAAATCAATACAGTATGCTGTTGAATAGCCACTTTATGCACTCAAATTCTTTGTGGCAACTAAATCGATGTGATCAAGAGTTAGATGAAGTAAGTGAGTACAAAGCCTTTAAAACTAATATGATAATGGGAGTAGTTAATCATTGATGCCCGGTAATTTTGTTGTTGAACCTTGATTCTAATGAAAGTTCAAACATTCCTAAAGTAAAGAATTTAAAACCGCAATGACCCACCGTGGCACTGTCATTTTGAACGCTTGTTATTTCTTTTGTTGAAGTTCTGTATTTAACACAAGTTGAGTGACTGGGCTCTAGTTAGCGGCGCAGTTTCGAAACTATCATGGTGTTAGAACGGACGAAAACAAGTTCATTCTGCAACATTTTCCGTTTGTCTTTTGCCCGAGTTGGTATTTAAAAGTTATACTCCCACTCGGAATTTTTGTGTGGTTCAAGTGAAAAGTTTATGCCCACTTTAGTGTTCATATTAAATTAACATCAGTGACATGTACAAATTATCTTCCTCGGTGATGTGGAATCTTGTGTATATGTATGAGTATATATATGCATCTATGGAAATAACATTTTGTGCAAATTTACGATGACTGTACATGTATTTCCAAAGATGGAATTATTTTGGAACCTAAAGACCCGTGTTCACAAACAAGATTGTATGGCTTAACTTGTTGTGGTATCTAGATTTTGGATGGCGTAGTTTGACTATCATAAGCCTTCTATAATGGTCACCATGGGTATGCGCGAAAGATATGGGTACACTTTTACATAACTATAATGTACCCTGTACCCAATATGCACCTTAATATGCCAACTGTGCTTTAGATTTACCCTTAATCCTCCATGCCTCTTCGTTTACCCTTTATGTCCCTCCTCGTGTACCTTTCATGTCCCCCTTGTGTACCCTTCATGTACCTTTACCTGTTGTTGACATAACATCACAGCCAGGTATTTTGTTAAATTTCTTGAATACCGCAAGACGAAAGAAATCCGCAGTAGCAGCAAGTCCAGGGTCACCTGGCATTGTTAGGCCCCATTGGATCTTCTGTTTGGCAAGTCACGGCACCAGAAAAGAGCAGAAATTTCTTTCAAAGGGTCACACCAGTGTGCACGGAAGCGTGCGCTCGCTAAAAAGGCCCCGTTGTTTATCTAACGAATCGCAGGGTAAACCAGGGCCCAATTTCATAGAGCTGCTAAGCAAAAAAATTTGCTTAGCATGAAATTTCTTCCTTGATAAAAACAGGATTACCAACCAAATTTCCACGTGATTTTCAGGATAAGAAAACAACAGCTGACTACCAGTAACAAGCAATATGCAACACATGGAAATTTGGTTGGTAATCTTGTTTTTATCAAGGAAGAAATTTCATGCTAAGCAAATTTTTGTGCTTAGCAGCTCTATGAAATTGGGCCCTGGTCTTGAGTTCTTGGTGGTGGGCCATTTTCTTTGGCGCCTTAACTTTTCGTGTTAGCTGTTTTTCTCTCGCTAGAATAGACCGTGCAAGTCTCGCGCGTATTCGAACATTTTTGGGACCACTGTGGTCCCACGTACATTGCTTTAACGCGTTAAAGAAACAAACTCACGCGCTTTAACGGATCCCAATGTTCGAATACGCGCGAGACTTGCACAGTCTATTTCTGCTGGCAAGTTAAATTATAACAAAATGTTAACTGTTCGTTGCATTCCCACTCTTTGAAGTATTGAATCCTTACTTTCGTCTATTGCCTTGCAGGCTCAAAACAAAGTGGCAAGTCGACCAGAAAAAAAATTTAACTCTGAATTTTAAGTTTTTGAACCCATAAAAATGTTTATCACTTCCTAATAATAACAAAGCTGTATTAATTAATTTGATCGACGCGTTCAAAATCGAATGACCCATTTTATGAGTATTTAATATTGCAACTGTTTGTAATCATTGCAGTATACTGTGCACATTGTCATACTTGTGGCATTATGAATATTAAATAGTCATTTATAATTTTCTTAACCTGTTCAGTATTGTATTTGAATTAAAATAGTTGTTAATAATCATTGAAGTATATCACTGCCATTTATTACCTTAATCATCATAGTTATTGTTGTAATCAATGTTATGAATAATAATTTATCAATATTCATGAATTGTCTTCGAAACTGACAGAGGCTACATGGTCCGGCTTCAGCTCATAAAATACTGTAATCCTCTCGCGCGCGTGACTTCAAATTTACTCAAGCCTGATGGCTTGATCTATGTGATTTCGAAAATGCACCACTTATAAATAAACCAACGCCATACCAAGGCCGTCATAGTTGTTGAAACACCTTGACTTTACGTCTAACCAAAAACGGCCATGCATGATGTAATTATTATAAGCAATGATTGTATTCATCACGTGATGTTAAATAAACTGTTATGGATATAGAATTGTGTCTCTTGGCTATGTGCTGTACATCTTTGTCATTCTTCTACAAGTGAAATGATTTGGTTGTAATGGAGTATAGTTCTATATTGTATACACACAAGGCAACAGACAACTGTTCCAGACAACTTCATATAAAAACAAAGATATTGACTATATTAAGGGAGACCGCCAACATAGGGCTGGATAGCTCAGTTGGTACAGCGCCGGTACGTTTCCGGAGGTCGTTGGTTCAAGTCCCGCTCCAGTCAATTTTTCTTTGTTCAAACCCAAATTATATAAAACTTACCCAGTCGGTTTTCTTTTGTGGTTTATTACTTGATAAAAACCCCAACATTCACCATTTAACTTTCACACAAATTTTGTTCTTATATAAAGAACGCTAAATCACTGTGGAGGAATGATGTCTATTTTTGTTCAACTGCAATGTATACCTTTTGCAACTGAAATTGTGGTTGCCTCCGTAGTGACTGTATAGGCCCATAACCGTGTAAAAAAAACACCTAAATATAATGTGATAAACTGTAATACTTCAAGCATTTAATTGCCTGCCATAGTTGTCTTAAGAACTCACTTAAACAACCACAAATTTCTAGGCCGGCGACCGAATGAAAATTTCAGGCACTCAGCCGCTACCTGACTGCCAATCACCGGCCGAATGAGCCCTCTGCTATGATATTTGATTGAAGCAGTTTGTTTTTACCTTAAATATAGGCTGTGCAAGTCTCGCGCGTATCGAAAACGAGAAAACAACTCGAACGAAACTTATATTTTACTATGAAAGCAATTTTTCCCAATTGTATTCAAAAATCTTGAAAATAAAAATACCCGTAGCCATAGGTTAAAATACAAACTCATTTTTTTTATATAGATAATACACAAATAGTTTGTTGTTACAATTAACATTGAAACAAACTTGAATACAAACCCCCTCCCCCGTTTATGACAACTTAATTCCCCTTCGCCATAGAAAACTTTTAACATCACTTCCAAATGCATCGTCTGCAGACAACACATCAGAGAATCGGACTCCTTCACCAGCCATTTCGGTGGTACCACCCATAAGACAAGGGGTCATGTCACCTGCACCACCACCAATCTATCTATTTAATATCTTGCAAAGATTGTGGTGGTTAACATAATAAAAATACGTGAAACGCTGACAACACGGGGCGTTTCTACGACCACAGATCCACAGTCAACACCCAAAAGCTGGATACACTGTAGGTCATCATCACTCTAATCTTCATAATCACTCCATTTCTGACATGATTTTACAGGGCATTTGGGGCACTCACTAGGTAACCACAGACAGACTGTTTGTCTGAGTAGCGAGAAACTGTGGATAAGGCGCCTCCAGCCCATTAAACCCCCCATGGTCTGAACATCCAAAAAGGAAATGACTGCATAACTTTTTGTCTTTGCCTTTCGACCATAGATATCCCCCTTCTTAGTTTGCCCCATTTACTAATTAATTATTGTTTTCTCTTCCCATCATTGACCTCTTGTGGTCAAACCAGCCCCTTCCTCCACCCCCTGTATCCTTCCTCAGTAGTATAGTTGGAGTCACACACACCTAATTTTGGGTAGTGCAGGGTAGTTTGCACTACTCAAAAACGAACTTTGCACACCAAAAAAAAAAAAAAAAAAAAAAAAAAAAAAAAAAAAAAAAAAATAAATAAATAAAAACAAACCAAATGGCGTGCGGTATGGGGGTGTGTATTTACACACCAGGAAAAGTGGTGCAAAGGTGAACTAGTCGGCCCACAGTCGTTTTAGGGTTCAGGCCGGATGAAGGCGAGTCACGAAGTGGGGAGTCGTGCGGCCCACGGCAGTGTCTTGAGGCCCGAAGGGCCGAGACGCGGGGTTAACATGATGCATGGCATCATGTTGAGCGGTGTCTGAAAGACACCGCAAGAAGTCATGTCTCACGACAGTGTAACTGAGGGCAAACCGTTATTGTTTGCCCTCAGTTGGCGGTGCGGAAGTGATTTCTTGAAATCACGGAGCGCCGCGCACAAAACCACGCAGCACAAACGAGTCGCGTACGGCTCATTTGTATTTTCACAAAGTGAAAACAAAGCGGTGTCTTCCAAGACGTGTGATAAACCGTTGAGGAAGAAGAAAAGGTCCGAGTACTGTTATAGAGTTATTTGTAGTACTTAGTGTCATTTATTTACACCGTTATCACTATCTGGTGTGGTCAAGGTCCAAGAGATCAACTGCGTTGGTGCGCGACTTGTTTTTGCCCCGGCCTTGTTTGTTGAATGGCCTATCTCTGATGGCTTATCTCTGATCGACCTCGTCTAGACAAGTTTATTCCTATAAGCCTGTGACGTCACGCCCCATTTCCGAACACGTCGGGACAAGTTTGTTTTCATATGACCCTGCACTCTATTCTGATTGGTCGATTAAGTTGTATAAAGGATGGATTTCTGTATTCGGATTCATTACTTACGCTGAAAACCGAAGTTATTGAAGCCAGAGCTGAATATCTCGTATACTTCGATATAATGGCTGCTCTCCCTCAAACGAAGACCGACTTGGCCTCGAACTACAGCCCGACACCGAACCCACCTCCACCGTCGATGGGTGAAGGAGTTGAAACCGAAAACACCCGTGATATTTCTCACGACATGTATGTAGCTGGTTGGCGTGAGGCCGCGAGTTTGAACGGCCGTGTGTACTACTTTAACATGTACACACGGCACAGCGTATGGAACCTCCAAGATGTGACTACCCACCAGCGTGAGCAGCAGATGTTACCCAAGAAACCCAAGTCCGACGTGTTGAAAGCCGCCATGATCGAGTTGGGTACTGCGCAAGACGCCGCATCTGTACCACCCGCCGTGCCGATGGTGGATGTGAAGGGAAAAATGCCCAGCAGAAAGCGTAGATTCGAGCCAGATCCTGACCAGGCGGAGAATGACAGAAAGGCGGTCAAGTTTCCCATCGGAGGTGAGCGTTTTGTTGCTGTGAAGCTTTTCAAGGGGCTTCCCTACGTCAATATAAGAGAATACTACTGGAATGAAATTCACAGTAAGATGCTGGCAGGGAAGAAGGGGCTGAACCTCACCGAAGAGCAGTGGCATGAGTTGATGAGTCACGCCACCGACATCAATAACACCTTGAGCCAGATAACTAACTCTTAACCGTTAATCTGTGTTTTTTGCTCTAGACTTTGATGTTACAGATGGTAGAGCCCGAATCAGACTACTCCTCAGGAGGATTCTGGGTGAAAATGGTCGATATTGGAAACCATATGCGGCAGAACGCCAAACAGATGAATATTATAAACAAACTAGAATGGGTCACGCCACTGACATCAAAAACGCCCCGAGTAAGATAACTGACTCTTAACCGTTACCTTTTTGTTTTGGCCTCAGACGGGGACCTAATGCATTGTAGAGCCCGAGTCAGACTACTCCTCAAGAGGATTCTGGGTAAAATAGTGAAGGATCGCATAGTGCGGAGGGCGTACGATATGCAACAACAACTTCCCTGTGAAGGTTGTCAAGAGAACTGGGCCTGCCAAGATCACCACGCCTGTCTGTTTTTCGGAAACACGCCAGAGTACCGTGCGGAGGAATTTGTTTTGGAACACTATGAACATGTGGTTTCATCCATTGAATCTAATGAGATCATCGATGTATTCTACGCCGTATGCCGACTTTTGATCGTCGCGGGTTTCACTCATGCGGGTCTGACCAAAGAAACTCTAAACGACACAATTCAGGATATTCTGATGGGGTGGCAAAACGAAACCGATGATATCGCCCAAACATTCAATTCGTATTCATTTCCCAATGTCACCAGACTGTTGGTTTTTGTAATGGCCTCTTGATTGAAGGAAATGGTGTAACTAACACGCCTTTCTTTGTTTGTAACTTTCATGTGTTAAAATAGTAATCGGATTTGTAAGACATATAGTTGTTTTCATTAAAGTTGTTTTAAACAGGTACCGACTATATCGTGTCTAACGTCTGTTTGTTTGTTTGTTTGTTTGTTTGTTTGTTTTTTATTTTTATTTTTTTTTTATTTTTATTTTTTTTTTTTTATTTTTTTTTTTATTTTTATTTTTTTTTTTTTTATATAACTTTTAGAGTCCCTGTTATTTAAATTAATGGCCAAAGGTCAAATTTGAAACGTAATTACGGTATTTAAGGGCGGGTTGGTTTTAACATCTTCGAAATTTGAAAAGAGGCTGCAGAGACAACGAGCAACAGATATAAACAAACACGAAAGACGGGTTATATCCGTGGTCAAAAACTTTATTTTGTAAACAACGCTTCAGTAACACAGCCGGTACAAATCGCTACAGTTTATAAACATAATTAAGGTAAATCCCCCCCCCTCCCCCCCCAACACAACAAAACCAAAAAACCCAAATATTGTACATGGTCTATGCGGTTTTTGTTTTATATGATTGACGTTACCACGACTCTCTACCCACTTTATAACAAGGGGTGTGAAATCTGTCGAACAACAAAAGACAAGTCGTACACCTTTGTGTTGACACCGGGAAAGTGTTTTCTGATAAACTCGTTCACTGCAATATCGTTTTCTCGGTTATTGGTTGAGAAAAACCTGACGATGGTGTTCATGTCAATATCTCGACAACGGTGTAATAGGAAAAACAGAGAATATTGACCACATACAGCCGACAGTGGGCCCTGTAGACTTATACGATTGTGTACAGTCTGAAGAGTGTTCCTTTTGAGAAAAGTTATGATAGATGACAGGCTCGGGGGTTGTCCGTAAGAATCGAAATATTCTCCAACGCCGTCTCTGGTGATGTAAATGGCCACCCAGTGCTGTCCCGGCTCGGTTGAAGGATCGGTGTTGATGACGATGGCGCTGGGGTGTTGTAGGTGATGCCTGGGTAATCTATCACTCGCAAACACTCCCCTGAAGACTTGACGGGTAAAGCGGTCTCTCATTAAGATCGACGTTATCTCTTCGGTGTCCATGTTCGTCCCGTCTAACTGTTGTAGTCGAAGATGATGTTACGAGCTTGATCAATTTCTAAGATGTTATTGAACTCGGCGTAGATGATGACGTTGATGGTCTCGTCTAGGGGCGAGGCAAAGTGCATGTCAAGACGAAGGTTTCCATTCTTTACCAAGCTAAAGTGTCCGCCGCATGCCAAGTCGGGGGTGAGGTCGAAGGCGTACAGTGCATACCCGTCGGGGTAGTCACCCAGAGTGATGTCGTTGCCTTCATTCATGTACATTTTATCCATGCCGGAGAACAGCGTGTGGTAGGCTCTGACGCAGTTCCTCCTTCCTTGGGCGTAATCGGGTTTCAGAGGGGTGTAGGGGATCTGTTCACCGTTGACGTGCACTGACACAAAGTTGACGTTAAAATGCTGGAAGTTGAACGGGTTTTTAGAATACGAGCCATTAAAGGCGATGTTGGATACACAGCCCACCACGATTCGATTGGGTAGTTGTCCCAAAAACACGTGATCTTGAGTGAGTGTTAGGTTGCCTCGGGGTACAGACAGCATTTTACAGACGACACGTCGGAGGGGATACTTAGCGGTCCCTTTTTCGAGAGCTTTCATGTGTCCCATCATCACCGCAGAGCTGATCGTTACCCTCCGAACGAACAACGACGCGTTCACAATCTTTATCTTGTAGGTTGGGTCTTCTCCTGAAGCCATGAGACAAAAGGCGTCGCTGCTGGGAATCAGCTTTACTTTCAGATCAACCCCGTTGATCAGGTGTCGGTCCTGGAAGAATAGATCGCCATGAATGGGTCCGATCAGGTCTACGACTCGACTGTTTAGGATGCGTTTGCGTCTCTTTTTCAAGCCCCCGTTTGTTTCCGCATCACTTGCCGTACAGTTGACGTTATCCATTTTGCCGGCTGTATCTTTAACCCAACCCGAAGCCGTCAGCTGCGATGTCTTTGCACCTTTGTCATAACTGAGCAACGTCTCAATCATTGCCCTGTACGGGTACGTGGGAGTGGAGGCAGAAATCAGTCGATCATTTAGGGTCACGTCAACTTGGCTGAAGAGGGTTTGTAAAAGCAGATTGCAGGGACCGACCACATCCGTGTCGATCAGATTGGCACCGTCGGCTTTGGTCACCTTCACCTTGACGTAGAGTTGAGTTTGGGAAGGATCGATGTATTCTTCGGTCGAACCGGGAACAAAAAACTGGATGGGACCTCCGTCGGCGATATTGGAGATGGGGTGGTACTCTACGTACTGTCCTTTTTCGATGCTGGTCTGAGTTGGGGGTAGAGAAAAGAGGTCCAGTTCACTCTTTGTACACTCTTCGGAGTGGTCGTGTAGCAGTGCCATGGTGGAGTGTTAGTCTCGGAGCGGCTAATCGAAGATATCCAGTGATCGTCTCGATCGCTTCCCAGATGTGGAAGTGGCTCTTTTCTGATTGCGTTTTCTTTTTATATTTTTTCTAGCCGGTCGGTTCAGTCGGGAATCTGCATTCTGAATCATCCGTCTAGCCATGTGACGTCCGGTCTGTTTGAGTCTCGACTGCGCTGCCGTTTTTATGTTCTTCCCTTCTAGAGCATCCTGTGCGATTCCCAAGCCGGTGCGAAGGGCTTGACGACCCAATGTCTTAGCCCCCTGCTTGAACAGGGGCATGGCAGTTCGGAAGAGTCCACCCAATATATTTCCAAGACCGAAACCTTTCTGAGTGCGGCTGCCTTGAAAGACGGGATGGCCACGTCCGAGTTGTCGTGTGTAGTGGTCCACATAGTGTCCGGGGTGGGATACGAAGCGACCTCTCATGATATCGGTTGATTTAATCAGTTGAAGTACGTGGCGCGACGCTTTCTAAAGTGTAGTTTCACTATGACCTTCCCGCCGATGAATGGAATATAATGGCCCACGTCGTCTCTTATATTTATGTTGACGGTGTTCAGGAATTTCTGTTTGAGGGGTACGTAATGTGGACTGTCGTACGTCTTTGTAATGATATCCCCATATTCGCCTTCCACGCTCACATTTCGTAGAAGAGGTGCTCTGGTGTCCCCGACGATGTTGTACTCGATGATGTCGGTGTACACAAATAGGGTGTGGATTTGCTTCATATCTACGACGTGGGGTGCCTTCTCTATACCGGTGATGGCCATAGCCTTGTTAAAACCAAACAAGTGACCCAGACGTTCGACGAAAGTAATGCTGACGCCTTCAGCCGTTCTGACGATTACTTTTTGAAGGTATTTGTTGTACTTGATGCGTATTTTGTCGCTGTGTTCAATCAGGGGTGTAATCTTTGCGAGGACTTCATCCGGTGTATGGTAATAGCCCTCGGGAATGGTGTGAATATGTACACCTCCTTCAGTCTCTTCTGCGTTGCAGTAGATGTGGTTGTGACCTTCTACGATGTTGAGCCACCTGCGAGGGTAAGTAATCTCTGCGAGACTCACCTCCCACTCCCCCTCGAAAGACAGAGCAGTGGGCAAATTTACGCTGAAGTGGCTCAGTGCGTTATCAGGGAAGGTATCCATGCTGCTGTTGCTGGGGAGAGTCACGTAAAAGGAATCCATCTCGAAGCCCTCTCGCACGTCAAATGTCGTCCGGCTGTCCGTAAGCCCTGTATTATATACCGACTAGCCCCCTCACCCAGCTATTGAATTTGTCGGGATAACCGAGCCACTTTACAAAATATTCCTTCACACCACGACGCTTTCTAATACGTACAACCTTTTCCACTTCGTACATGTCGTCCTTCTTGTCGACTCTTTGTAGTTCTTGTTCGTAGAACGTGCCCTTCAACTCTTCGCCGTCGTAATCTGTCAACTTATACACTGGCGGGTTCCGTGCAATTGTATCGCTGATAGTAAAAAGTTCGGTGGTCCAGTTGGGGAGGTAACCCTTACTGAAAGTTCTAGCCGCCATACTTATGCGAACCGTATCCCCAAGGTTAAACTTGAAGGCTGTGACGATGGAACGCTTGCCATTGGGGGTGCCGTACAGCGTGCGCCATACCTCTTCGGAGTTTGCAGGGGTGACGGACACCGGCGTTCTCTTTATACTTCTGTGAAACGAGCGGTTGTAGGCGGACACCAGCTTTGGTAATACGGCTGCATAGGTGTACTTGTTTTGAGCCGTGAAGTATTTCCACATTTTGGTTTTAAGCGTCCTGTTAAATCGCTCAACCACGCTGGCCTTGGTTTCGTTGTGGGTGGTAAAGAATTCAATGTTCTTCTCTGTCAGGAAACTCTGAACTTTGCGGTTCGTAAACTCCGAACCTTTATCCGTCTGGAGCAGGCGGGGCTTACGCCCATCCCGTAAAATTCGTTTGAAGGCTTTGATTAGCGACGTCCCCGTTTTATCCCTGAGGGGCACGACCCAGGCGAACTTAGAAAATATGTCGATACACGTCAGTAAAAATTTCAGACCGCCATTGTACCGAGATAGTGAGGCCACGTCTACCAGATCCGCCTGCCATTGATCATCGATCCCACCAACGATGACACGATTTCTCTTGAAACGTCTCCGGATGGGTTTATGTAGCGTATAAGTAGGTTGTTGACGCAGCCACCTAACGATCTGTTCCCTGCTGATGTCCACTCCGTCTTTTTGAACCGCGCGGTAGACAGCATCTACACCACCGAAACCAGAAGGATGGTTTGTTTCGTAATACACCTTCTTCAGATACTCCTCCATCGACGAAATTTGAATCTTCAATGACGAGCGTGCTGTTGCAACACACCCACAGGCAGCGGAGTTTTTTCAGTACATTTGGCGACGTGCACTCAGGTTTGGGAAGGCAACACTCCATGGCGAAAGTCGGGCTTCTAATGAAGGATTGGTGGGATGGTGCTTGGTTTATAACGCCGTCCACTTTTGTTTTCCGGTCGAATGACCTCGTTTACTTTTCCTCTTTTTGGGTTCCGTTGCAAACAAGGGGGCTTTTCGCTTTTTTGTGGGTAGATGGGATGCGGTCGCAAACAACTTGTTTAATCCTTCGTAGTTTACATCGTCGTCGTCGCTTATCGCTTCGTTCAAGTCCACTTTGAGTGAGGGGTTTGTCACGGTCGGTTCTGTTTCGATTGCATCAATCGGTTGCTCCTTCGTCAACGTGGGAGGTCCATCCAATTTAGTGGTCTGTTCGTTCTTGAGGGTCATAGACAGGGGAGCCGACCTCTGTTTGTTCAGCGCGATATACCTGTGTAGGGTCTGTTGGTACAGCTTGATTTTATCTCCCTCTGACAGATCTTGTCTTTCGAGCAACTTTCTCAGATCGGTGTCCAAACCGTGGACGACGCGGGTGATCGGTGTTTGCTCCAAGCGTCTAGACGCCTGCATTCTGGCGAGCGTGTCTTGCGGTACGAGCACCATTTTCTTTGCGTGCTCCATGACGTTTACTTTAATAGCAGTCCTGCCAGAGCACTCAGCACCGGTGTCAGCAACGCACCCAGAAAACCACCCTTCTGTTTCAAAGCAACCTTTTTCTTCTGCAGGCTCGTCCTCCCGTTGGTCAGCGCTCTCAGTTCTCCCTTGTGTCTTCTCAGTTTGGTTCTCTCGGCTGGTGTCAGGGAAACGTTACCGTTTAAAACGTTGAGGGCGCACTCACAGAGACAGGTAATGAGGTCTTTGCCGGCTCCGTCAATCACTCCCTGGCGCTGTTTCTTCGAACCCTTTGCTAATACGTGTAAGTAGGGAGCGTGCTTGTGCACGCGTCGAGACATCTTTACAAATGAAACCCAACGCGAGAGTGGCTTTATTTTATACCTTCGGAACGTAAACAGTGGGATATTCACCCTGGAAGATGTTAGATCTGAGACGCATGTGCTCTTCTGTGTCTGGTTTCAAATCCACGAAGAGATGGGAGTAGGGAGAACTCGTCGCGTCGCGATAGGCCTCGACCATAAATTTAGGTTTATTCGGATACATCTGGCGAGCCAGGTGCGTGATCTGTGAAGCATCTCTGGGGTTTTTAAAGAGCACCATATAATGGGCGTTCAGACTGATTGTGCGCATTTCTTTACCCCGATAAAACATATTCTGCAGTATCAGTATAACCGACAGATTGTGGTGATGACTGCCCTTGGTGAAAAGTTCGGTAAGCTTTTTGTTATTACCCGATTCCGACATGAGGTCGTCGATCACAACCAAGTTTCTCTTCGTTCGATCCAAAGAGGAGAGAAGGTCGTCGGGAAATCCCTCCACGAAACGAATGTCGGGGACGGTGTTGGATAACCTGTCATAAGCATCCTGATAAGCCCCAAAACACCACACAATATTTTGCGGAGACGGTTGAATAACATCACCACCGGATGGGTTCAACAACTGAGACACAAACTGTGTTTTTCCTGATCCGGTGGGCCCCGCAATGACGCAGGTAAATGGGTGTTTAAGTATCGAACTCATCTCATACAATGAACAACCATAGTCGGCACAACCCTCTTTTATAACCGACATCGTTCTGAATAAAGAGCGCCCCCACCTTAATTTTGGTCAGTCCCGGCCCGAATTGAATAATCAGCACCCCCACCCCCACCTCGTTTTGCTCAGTCTCAAATGGAATAAAGAGCGCCCCCACCTTAATTTTGGTCAGTCCCGGCCCGAATTGAATAATCAGCACCCCCACCCCCACCTCGTTTTGCTCAGACTCAAATGGAATAAAGAGCGCCCCCACCGCGTTTTTAACCCACCGTATTATGGTCAATGACCAACCCTCATGATAACCCCACCACTAAAGAATATCCCACTCCCCCCCCCTCCCCCATTGAACCTACTTATTATATGGTACTTATCTATTATATTCAACGACTTTCGGGTATGCTATTTACTAATTACAATAAACCAGGCGTTAAAGAAATTTCTTTTAAAGGATGGATACAATACTCTGAGTTTGTTCAATATATATATATATATATATATATTTTTTTATACTCTCTTTATTCATTTATTTGTTTGGTATCAAAAAAAAAAAAAAAAAACAACAACACAAAGAATAGAAAACACAACGATTCTTAGGTTTGACAATGGCAGTACGAGTTAAAATATACAACATTTTCAAGACTTAAAAACTTAAGGGGTACATTTTTTTTTTTTTTTTTTTTTTTTTTTTTTTTTTTTGCGGCCAAACGTGGAGTAAGGTTTACCTCCTCATATTTCTAAATAGGTAGTAGAAACCCCATCGTCTCCAACCTTTCGCTTGGGGTAGAAATAAGTCAGGGCTGTCCTTCTCTGTTCGTAGGTAAACATTACACCACGTTTCATGATAAAACCTTTGTTAACTCCCCCACCCGAAGATCTGGTATTTAACACGGTCATGTACTTTTCTTTGGTGAGTTCATTGTTTCTTCTGTTTAGACCCTTACAACTGAACTTTTCAGTGGGCCCGAAACAAAAGTATGTCTTACTACATAGTGCAATAATACCCTCCCCCTCCCACTCTACTTTAAACAACCCCGGAGTCCTCTTATCATAACTGTATTGCTCGGGTGTGTTCTGACGCGGAAACCACATATGCTTTTCCCGGTGGTATTGGTCTTTCATACCGGGTTTGATTACATCATCAAGACTGTCGCCCGATATGGCCATGTAGGCCGAATCCGTGTCCATCTCGCACATCTGAAAATCGAGTGGATCGACAAACTGCATAAGGAAGTCAAAGTAAAACTCGAGCATGCGTAATTTAGCGTATTGATAGACGAAGAAACCAATCTGAATGGGGAGGTTTAAATTGATCACATTTTTGAACATGTCGGCCTCGTACATCCCTCCACCTATTGAATGGAGTGCCTTAAAGTTTTTGTCATTGATCTTGGCAAGGGTATCTGCATCAGAACACACTTGAACATTTACATGTTTTAACTGATCAGTCACCGTTTTCCCATAGGCCGAGTTACCAAGTAATTTCATAGTGTCTGCTATGATAGATTTATTGGGGTCACTGTCCCCAGCCCTCCTAGCTTGACTGACCCGGTCACCAAACTCTGCAAAACACGGATTGGCTTTGTATTGAATTACTTCATACACCCTTGTGACCTCTAAACCATGCTTTAAATACCAAGACAATAGTGGGGTTGCGAGTAGCAATTTTGTCCCGAACATACTACCGATCAGACTTCTTCTTGGTTTGTTCATAATGTTCATCTCTTCGGCGTACTGCCGCATATGGTTTCCGATATCAGCCATGGAGATGTTCACATTTTTAAATACGGGTGGCATCTCGGCAAAATACTCTTTCTTTTCTTGTGGTACCCGAAGGTCGCATTCAACCAAACCAAATATGGACCCGTCCAATACTCCCTTTAAAATCTGTTTCGTGGTCATTGTCCACACCTTACTATGTGGTAGTCTTACGGATTTCAAAAAGTGTCTCAAGTCTGGGTCGCTTGTCTGAACGTCTTGCCACTCGCATTCCCTAATTTCGACTAAATTATACCCGAGTTCCCGTATGTAGGAAGAAGTCTTTTGGGTCTCCGCCATCAATTCCTCTCTGGTTTTGTTATTGGAAGAGTTGATCTCCTTTTTATTGATCCGACACTTGTGCCCGTGCCAATAACACCCCTGGAACTGATAGACCGTATGGGTCTCCTGACAGTATCCGTCCACTCTCACGTTTCTACTACCCACAGTTTTTTCTCTATGGTTGAATTGGTGTTGAATATAGAAACCATTTGTTTTGGCTTCCCAATCCAACCACTCGGTTGCCATAACCCCATATTTATGACTTCGTAAGGGTTTGAACTGATCATTTTCCTTTCGCCTTACGAAGGTTCTGTTTCAGCTAGCGCCTGAAGTTGACTCGCCGTATACTCTGCAGGGCTCCATTTAACATTTGGTAGCGACGCATCGATTTCCGTTCGTTTTATGCTCTCCATTTGAGAGGGAGTAGGTTCAGGATCCCATTCAAAGTTGTTCTGTGACATGATGTGCGATTCCCAAGCCAATGCGGAGAGCTTCAAATGTAGACCGGGCTGATGATGTGTGAGCGGTCGTCTGATCAACACCGCTTTTATATAACTTGATGGTGATTAGTTGCTGACCTCTGTAACAAGTCGATACGTGTTGGACCGCGGTCAAGAGGGGGGGGGGGGGGTGATGAGTTGTTCGAGTGGTTATAACATTGTTCCAGCTCTGCAATCTTCGGTCATGATTAACATCGGCCCTTGCAAGTTCAAGGGCCTCGATTGGTACACAGGTCGATCAGAGATAACCCATTCAACAAACAAGGCCGGGGCAAAAACAAGTCCTTGACCACACCAGATAGCGATAACGGTGTAAATAAA
The DNA here is from genome assembly GCA_023634235.1 of Pisaster brevispinus. NCBI lineage: Eukaryota > Metazoa > Echinodermata > Asteroidea > Forcipulatida > Asteriidae > Pisaster > Pisaster brevispinus. The sequence goes on from JAMKCF010000025.1 coordinate 3,390,727, forward strand.
TGACACTAAGTATTAAAGCACGTTCAATGACACCCGTGGTCTCTAAGATTACAAATAACTCTATAACAGTACTCGGACCTTTTCTTCTTCCTCAACGATTTATCACACGTCTTGGAAGACACCGTGGCTTCAATAACTTCGGTTTTCAGCGTAAGTAATGAATCCGAATACAGAAATCCATCCTTTATACAACTTAATCGACCAATCAGAATAGAGTGCAGGGTTATATGAAAACAAACTTGTCCCGACGTGTTCGGAAATGGGGCGTGACGTCACAGGCTTATAGGAATAAACTTGTCTAGACGAGATCGATCAGAGATAAGCCATCAGAGATAGGCCATTCAACAAACAAGGCCGGGGCAAAAACAAGTCGCGCACCAACGCAGTTGATCTCTTGGACCTTGACCACACCAGATAGTGATAACGGTGTAAATAAATGACACTAAGTACTACAAATAACTCTATAACAGTACTCGGACCTTTTCTTCTTCCTCAACGGTTTATCACACGTCTTGGAAGACACCGCTTTGTTTTCACTTTGTGAAAATACAAATGAGCCGTACGCGACTCGTTTGTGCTGCGTGGTTTTGTGCGCGGCGCTCCGTGATTTCAAGAAATCACTTCCGCACCGCCAACTGAGGGCAAACAATAACGGTTTGCCCTCAGTTACACTGTCGTGAGACATGACTTCTTGCGGTGTCTTTCAGACACCGCTCAACATGATGCCATGCATCATGTTAACCCCGCGTCTCGGCCCTTCGGGCCTCAAGACACTGCCGTGGGCCGCACGACTCCCCACTTCGTGACTCGCCTTCATCCGGCCTGAACCCTAAAACGACTGTGGGCCGACTAGTTCACCTTTGCACCACTTTTCCTGGTGTGTAAATACACACCCCCATACCGCACGCCATTTGGTTTGTTTTTATTTATTTATTTATTTTTTTTTTTTTTTATTTTTTTTTTTTTTTTGGTGTGCAAAGTTCGTTTTTGAGTAGTGCAAACTACCCTGCACTACCCAAAATTAGGTGTGTGTGACTCCAACTATACTACTTTCCTCTTTGTCCATCCCCTGCTTTTTCGGTGTGCTATCATCTCTGTCGTCTCTTTCCGCTTGACTGCTCTTGTTACACCAGTATACATGTATACCTGTATGTGAGGTGTGTTGTCATAAAGCTTTTGAGAAAGACTCTGCTATAGGGTCTAAACGTCAGGCCACTCACTAAATTTTGAAAAATTAAAACCTGTTACGAGGATGCCAATTACTCTTTAGAAACCCATTTTGCCAAAATCACACCTGAATTTGTGCGACCATTACATAGGTCAGGGTATACTTTCGGTAATTGTCAAAGAAAAGTATCCTTACTATCCCAAGATAGGCCCTATGCGTAAAATAACAAACCACCTGTAAAAATGTGGGCTCGTTGGTCGTCGAAGTTATGAAAGAAAAAAACACACACTATTGTTGCATAGAATATTGTGAGCTTTCAGATGCCCGAGAAAGGCTTAATCATGATGCACATTTTTGGGTGAAAATTACCTCTTTCTCTAAAATTACATAACTTCAAAGGGGTCGGTCGTTTTAACAACGTTTGTTTAAATATCAACAGTTCTGCGGTGCTATTTACAGGTAAGTTTTTTTAAGGTAATTTTTTTTGGAGTAATTACCATAGGTATACCCTCCCTCTAATGACAGAAACTCCTGCCAAACCGGTGTGGCAGGAGATCCTATCCCCCGGAGGTTTTGTCCCCCCATACGGCGAACTGTGTACAAACTTCTTCTGATAGTGCGCTCTTTTAACAATCTTCCTCCCAGAGCATGTTCAATTCCCATACAGAATCTCCGGGGACAGATTTTCCTCTGACACCGGCACCAATCTTTATTTTGTTCGTGTCATGTCGCATATAGAAATGGAACCCGCGTTCTGTATGTTATGGTTTTTGTTTTTCACACAACGCGGGCGTAGACAGATGGCGGCACAACGTCCAGTCAATGGCCAATAATATACCCAGCATAATGAGCAAACATTTAGAATTAAACAATCAAAATGGTGTTTTTTATGTTTGTTTTTCTTTGTGATGAATAAATTAGCCCACTGTCAGTATAAAATTTTTTTTAAATTAGAAACGCGAACAACTTTGAATCATTAATCTACTCTCACGTCTAAACCACACCGACCAATCACAAACGGCTCTGCTGACCGTTCACAGGCTCTGACCGTTCACATTGACTAGCGCCCTCTTTAGTGTGGTCGAAGCTTTGCGGGGGCGGGGGAACTGACGACGACATGACGAAACGATTACTCATTTTTTAAAGAAAACGTGCGTGAACAACAAAAGAATAACAACAATGGCTACAGACGAACATATTGCAAAGGTAAGTTTGCATTCGTTGTATTGTAACGTGTCAACTTGATAGATGAATTTGAAAATAAAGAACTTTTTGTACACCCTGTCACTGTGTTTCTACTCTGGGTTTATCACTGACACTGACCACGGAGGTAGAACCAGAACTTAGACACCTCCATGCACTGACCTACTCCTACTAGAACTATTCGGTTCGTTCCGCTATCGTCTCCCCGACCCTCATAGGTCATCATGTACAAAATCCTATTCGAAACTTTTTCCCCTTCACGTTTATGCACCTGGACTTATCTTTTGAAAACGGAGCTCGCCAAAATTAGGCTCTATCTATTCATTGTTTTCAAAGTGAGCTCGGGGTGGGTCCAGAAAATCCACTCCGCAAAAAAAAAGGTGCAAAAAATGATAAATTCTCATCGTTATTCGGAATCGTCGCCTTCCGATAACAAAAATGGCCGCCGTCGCTTGTATCAATGGTATGCTGCGCGCAACGCTGGTTCACAATAACCAACGGTGTACGGATAAAAGATAAGCCATTGATTATTGTGGACCAGTGTTGCACACAGAATACTAAGCGAAGGCATGTCGTGGACCAGCGTTGCATGCAGCATACCAGCGATACAAGCGACGGCGGCCATTTTGTTATCGGAAGGCGACGATTCTGAATAAACGATGGGAATTTATCATTTTTTGCATCTTTTTTTTGCGGAGTGGATTTTCTGGACCCACCCCGAGCTCACTTTGAAAACAATGAATAGATAGAGCCTAATTTTGGCGAGCTCCGTTTTCAAAAGATAAGTCCAGGTGCATAAACGTGAAGGGGAAAAAGTTTCGAATAGGATTTTGTACATGATGACCTATGAGGGTCGGGGAGACGATAGCGGAACGAACCGAATAGTTCTAGGAGTAGCACTGACCTATGTCATGTGCATGCCCAACTCTCTCTGCTCTGTGCTCACTTTGTGCAAGTTATTTCCCATGTGTCATCAGCCAGTGGTGGTGCAGACTGCAGTGTGTCACTCCGAACTTGCTGTCTTTACACAGACTTGACAGCAAGTTGCTGTGTAGGTGCATGGTCTATAGACTACAGCCGAGGTATAACAGTTAAATTGTTAATTGTTAGTGGTGTTACTGTTACTTTTTTTAGTGTTACCATCTTTTCCTTACTCCATGGTGTTTACACAACTGGCAGTCACACATTCAGATTTACGTCCAGACATTTTTCAAAGGGTATGAATCATGAATGAGGATTTTTTCATTGTTCTTAATCTTATGAATTAATATTAGCTTTTTACTTTTAGTAAATTATTGAAGAAGTGAATTAAGCTTCTTAATTAAGTGTTCGGCCAACACAACAGCCGAAAACCTATTATTGATTGTTAAAAATGTTATTGTTCTTTTTTACAGTCCTTTCCTAGTCACACAAGTGGGGCTATTCTTATCCCTGAACCTTTTCTCGCAATTTTTGCAAAAAGTAAAGCCTAAAGCCAAAGGTCATGTTTAAATTTAAATATAATATATGATAAATATATTTCTTGTGGAGTTCCTCAAGGTTCCGTGTTAGGTCCTCTATTGTTCATTATCTATTTAAATGATATTTGTAATTCGTCTAGTTTGATCTCTTTCTGTATGTTTGCAGATGATACAAGCCTTTTATATAATCACCACAATGTTGACATAGCTATACAAAACCTTAACGTAGAGCTTGTTAAAATAAGTAACTGGCTTCTAGCAAATAAACTGTCAATTAATGCTCTTAAAACAAACTATATAATTTTTTGTGCCAGGCAAAAGAAATATGTGCGCCATGTACCCCTATGTTTAATGACAGTGCTCTCAACCAAACAAAGAGTTGTAAATTTGTAGGTATTTATATTGATGAGAACTTGTCTTGGAAGAAACACGTAGATGTTTTAACCACCAAAATCTCAAAAAATGTTGGTGTTATGAATAGATTGAAATTCTTTCTATCGCAAAAAACTATGTTAACATTATACAATGCATTCATCCTCTCATATTTAAATTACGCAATATTATCCTGGGGTCACGGAAAGGCCCTTTGTAACAAACTTTTACTATTGCAAAAGAAAGCCGTTCGAATTATCACAAAAGCCAACTATCTATCTCATTCAGCTCCTATATTTGCCAAACTTAAAGTGCTCAAATTTAATGACCTGTATTGTCTGAACTTGGGTAAATTCATGTCCAAGTACAATTACGGCCTATTACCCAACAGCTTTAATGAAATGTTTACTATAGCTTCATCGATACATTCTTATGGCACTTGTAAAGCATTAAAAGGGGATTTGTATGTCAACTATAATAGAACTTCCATTCACAAAAAAAGTGTTGTGCAACGAGGAACAGAATATTGGAATAGTCTTCCCAGAAATTTTAAGCAACCTGCTACAATAAGTACATTTTCAAGAAAACTTAAACATTACTTGTTAGATACATATCTGTAATGCCATCATAATCTACTGGGTTTTAATCGGCTATGTTTGTTTGGTCTTAGCTGTCAGCTTGTGTATACGTGTGTGTCTGTTTTGTCTGTCAAATAGGGAAAAGAACAAAAGTAACATTGTTTGCTTCACTTTCTTCCTACATATTGACTCATCATGTACATAAATTTTCTGCTAAATCATATAGTGTGATACACATGTATTGATTAAATATTTGCTTTTCTACAATGTATCTCATTGCTGAGTCAGTATGAAATAAATGTTTCCTTGAATTGAATTGAATATAACATTAACAATTAAACAATAATGTTGGATATTTAAAAAAAAACCTGAAAGTCATATCTGTAATATCTAGAGAACCATTGATATAAATTTTTTTTTGTACCATATGAAAGCTCTTGACGCAATACCATCAAATAAACAAAATCTTACTCAAAGTGTGACCCCATTTGACCTTTACTTCGGGTTGAAAATCGTCAGCGTTTTCACGATATAGCACTCTACGTAGTTAAGGATTTTTTTTTAACATTTTTATTTTTTTTACATTTCTGTTGATAATGCATGAAGACCTACAATTCCATGAAGTTTCAAAGCTCAGACAGCTTTACTTTTTTAATTAAGCTAATTAGTGTTTTCAATTTTTGCACAAACGTGGCATTTTTTGTTTTCACGAAGTAGCACCCGAACCTCTGTTTACCGTTGTAATGCATGGCACGCACTCAAGTCAAAGTGAGGTAAAAACGTTTTCACGAAGTAGCACGCAAGTTGTGTGAGCGTGCGCACGCTGACCTAGTTTCATAAAGTAACACAAAATGCTGTGTTGTAGTATAGGCGCGTGCTACTTCGTGAAAACGCAAAAAGACATTTTTTGCACTTTTTTGGTTTCACGAAGTAGCACGGATCTTCTGTTGTGTCTAGTTTCATAATTAATTATGCAAATGAGTCAAAATAAGAGTAATTGTTAAGTTCAAGTCATCAAGTATCTACACTGAGAAATTTAAATGGAAATACTTTGAAGTTTTGAAGGGAGGCGGGTTTCTCAAAAGTGTTCAACTTCAGAGGCCGTTTTCTCTGATTGTTATTTTTTGCTGGTATAGCAGCGAGTGCTACTTCGTGAAAACGCTGACGAAATGGAATGAAATGAAATATTTCAAAAACATATCTTAACTATTAAACTAATGTGGTACAATAATGATTTTCATCATCAGAACTAGCTCTTTAACAATGAACTACAAATCTTTTATCAAGGTGCGACCCTATTTGACCTGTACTTCTTAAAACCGGAAGTTAAAGTTTTATACTTAAAAAAAACCACCATCATTTCTCATCAACCAAAAATGGTTTAGACTTGAAATTAAACCTTAGTGCTTAGTGCAACTGTTTCCGGATGCTGACAGCATCGATGACGTCACAACGTTAAATCAAAACCTCATATCTGGAGAACCAATGTCGCATACAAGATCTTTGCAACTGAAAGTGTTGTAAATATCTCACAAGAATTGAAACTTGCCATATTTACTCCATGATTACATCATCGATGGTGTCATAACACAAAATCACTGTTTATGCGTAATATTAAAAAATTGATATCCAGCAGAGAAGCATAATTGCTTAACATGGTATGTGCACCATATAAAATCTCAATACTCCAATCCCTGTGGATAGGTGTGCCTAGTTTTGAAGTCTGTAAACTGTATGATCTGGAATTTTTTATTACATTTTTTGTTTTGGGGGGGGGGGGGTGGTTTACAATAATGTGGTCATAACCCGAAAGGTTTTTGTTCAATGAATGGACTGAAAAGTACTGAAATTCGCTGTAGTTTATAAATTGAATGATATTGAGAAAATGCTTTACCTCACTGTACCTTACAGGAATTTCTATGGTCAACTTCCCAGCAACAGATGCACAAACATATTTTTTGGCATAGGCTACTATTTAAGGAGGCTCAAATTTCTTTAGCCCCCCTCGTAGCTCAAAATATTTACTGGACCAGAATTTTGTGTATTTAAACGATCAGAATTGAAATGAAAAGAAAAGATGCCTCACACAGTTTAACAATTTAATTGTTTGAATTTGAAAAAGCACCAAGAGAACTTGATCTTATTTGTTTATTTTATGAATATTCTTCAATAATCAACAGAATCTTATATCAGACTGGAAGTCAATACTTGAACACAACACAAGACCGCCGGATTTCGCTGGTCACTGGCCTTGGGCCTGTGGTACAGTGTAAAATTCCAGCGCTGCTGTCATATCGCAGAACCACCAACCAACAGCTTAAAAATCACCAGTAAATACTGTGTGATGTATGTATGTAGGCCTTTAGGTAATTTTGGTTTAGAAATTTAGACTATGTTTAAAAAGCATTATTATTAAGACCAGCTTGCTCATTTTAATTTCTAATAGTTCCACAAAGATGGCTACGTGGTCATCAAAGACTTCCTCACTGCCGATGAAGTTGATTCATTAAAAAAAGGTTACCATGACATTGTAGCAGCTATGGACCCCAAGGATCACACAGTGACAGTGTTCAGTTGCAGAGAACAGGTTTGACAGACTCCCCACTCTAATCCTGTGAATCTAGTAAACAGTCGTTTTTCCAGGCGTACATGATCCCCCCCCCACATGCCCACAAGTATTTCATATAATAATAATAATAATAATAATAATAAACAGTTTTTATATAGTGCAAAAATTACAGTGAAGTCTCAAAGCGCTTTTGGAAAGTCAAGAGAGAAAAACCAGGACTGTTGAATACAAAAATTACAGAAAATACAGAAAGAACCACAAAATTTCACAAAAAGATATGTCTTCAAAAAAGACCTAAACTGTTCTAGAGAGAAGCTTTCTTTTATATTATTGGGGAGTGAATTCCAGAGTTCAGGAGATGCAACCTGAAAGGCCCTTTGCCCATATGCTTTGGTGGTGGCTGGAAAAGGAGTGAGGAGATTTTGCGAGCCAGAACAAAGATTTCTAGTTGGACAATAGTCGTGGATCAATTCTTTGAGGTGCAAAATATGTCATGTAAAATATGTCACTGCATTGGGCAAGCTTTGGCATAGTGACCCCCAGATCAACAAAAGAAATTGTGTGTGGATATTTTCTCTCTTACATTATACGTAACCTTGCAAAAGAGTGCCCCTTACCATGTGACATAGCCCTATCAACACTGGATTTAAGCCCATTTGAAGGACGCAGGGTGTCATGTGGCCGAGTGGTTTAGAGCATCGAATTCAAGTTTCGATGATTAAGTCATCGGGGTGTGGGTTCGAACCCCGGTCATGACACTTGTGTCCTTGAGCAAGATACTTTACTATAATTGCTTCTCTTCACCCAGGGGTATAAATGGGTACCTGCGAGGGTAGAGGTTGATATTGTGTTTGAAAAAGCCTTTGGAGCGCCACGGCAGCCCGGGCTGTATACTCCTCAGGGAGCTGAGAAAGATTACAGGAATGTTATTGGCCCAATGACCAGGGCACTAATGTAAAGCGCATTGAGACGTTATTATGAAATGCGCTATATAATAACTGGTTATTATTATTATTATTATCCGCTCGGACACTACATGCCACTACACGCGAAAGCGAAGCGAATTACGTAACACAAAGTATCAAGTACGCGCTGTTTTCCAATTGTGACGTAAAGAAGTTCACTTGCTTTTGCAATTCGCATGAACTACAGTACATATATGAATTGGGCCTTTAAGCATTAGTTTTCAAATTTTGCTGTCTTTAAATTGACAAATTGACAAGAATATTTTTCCCATTTTTTCCTGTTGTTGCACCATTGGTTTTTGCTTAAAATGCTGTATGCTCATTTCTGGACATCGAGCCTACTAATCTTTGAAGAAAGAAAGTATATGTTGGCCTGAAGTACACTTTGTATGATGTTGACACAGTCAGAGTTTTAACCAGGATTTGGTAAAAGGGTGTCCAAATTTGATGAAAATTAACAAAAATGGGTGTCTAAATTGTTAATTTGCAGTATGTTTACATGTAAATGACACATAAAACAGGGTGTCCCAGTCACCCCTCTGGCTAACACTATGGACACAGTTGTTTTGTTGATAAGCCTTTTGCAATGATGCTTCACGTTTTACTTGTGAAAACAGATAAGAGATGAGTACTTCTTGACAAGTGGAGACAAAATAAGATTCTTTTTTGAGCAAGAGGCTGTCAGTGAAAAAGGTAAATGAGAACTGAACTATTTTTAGCGTTTGTCTTTTCACTCAATTTACATTTGGCTTAATTTTTACGAGAGAAACCATTTGTTTTTTTAAAAGATGAAAGACACCTGAGAACCACCTCGTTTATATATTTTGAAAACAGTTTCTCACAATCCTAGTGAGCCTGATGTTTTAACGTTTTCTTGATGAAGCACAGGGTTTTCCGCTTCTCGCCAGGTTTTTTTCAAAACTGGGGTGCATTCTGGACCCACATTTTGGGGTGTTTGGCTGTGTTTGTGCTGAATTGAAACAAGGTCTTTGATTGTTTTCTACTTGGTGTGTGTTTTTTTTGGTTTTAAAAGCCCTACTGTGCATTCTGGAGCATTCTGTATGATGGCTTTTTCTTGAACTTGTTTGTGTTTTGTGAAAATTTATTTATTGATTTTTTTGGTATAAGCACGCAATTTGCATGTATCGACCCGATATACTAGCTTGTGTATGGGGAGAACCCTGATTTGCATAATCATGATGGATGCCAATGTTTTAAGGTTAACTTTAGCCTATGTGCTCTGGTTTTCAGGGGAGCTGAAAGTGGACAAGTTAAGCTCCATTAACAAGATTGGCCATGCCCTGCATGAACTGGCTCCAGAGTTTAAGAAGGTTACTCACAACAACAATACACAGGTCAGAGTCTTGAAGTTCCGTCACAATAATCATTCCTGTCAGAAATAAACACACCCTAAAGGAGTAAATGCAGGGTTTTCTCTGCCTTGAGCCATTTAGCACTCATGCACAAGTAAACATTGAGTCATTTACTCCGTGAACTTGAATGCAACATGGAGAGTGACAAGATTTTCTACTGTAACTAGAAATCCTTAGATAACTTTCATTTGTGATGATTTTTTCATGATGTGTTTGTTTATCATTTACATGTAATTTTGATATTTGTTCACTTCTGATTTTTTCGTAATTATCGATAACAAAATTAGGACCCAACCTCAGACCAGTCTATGTCCACCCCCTACAAAACCCAAGCAATCCAATTAGAACATTCCTAGTGTTTTTGAGACGCTCCCTTTTTGTTCTTGCCACCATCTTAGAGGTTAAACTGTGCATAGCTATGCAGGCCTTGAAGACTTCGCTCTTGAAGGGGCGTGGAAATTTTCCTCTGGTGAGGGGCACTCTATGAGGAAAATGTCAATTTGTATTGGATCTTTGCAAAGGGCACCACAGCAAAAGCACAGGGCAATACGGCAATTGCTGTGGGTGCCGTGGGTTATTTTGAGGCCTGGCTATGTCATATGCTTCACAGAGTGGTATAACTAGCAAACTTCTTTTGATTTCTTTCGGGGGGGCATCTTAGTCTATTTATTTTTACCTTTGACAAGCTTGATCTGAGCTACAGTGCTCTACTGATCGACTTGTACGCTCTCAATACTTGGCCCTCTTTTCTTCTTCAGGATGTTGCCAGGAAACTTGGATACAATAAACCAGTCATTGTCCAGAGCATGTACATCTGCAAACAGCCTAAAATTGGCGGAGAAGGTAAGCACTCATTTATTAGATACGTGTAGATGTGTTTACACTGGATTCTAATAACTTGCGGTTGAACAAAGAAAATTTTTCTAGGGCGGGATTTGAACCTGCGACCTTCGGATCAATGTGCCGACGCTCTACCAACTGTGCTATCTAGCCCTAGTATTGTAGATATCTTTGTTCGGGGGTGCCAGTCAGAAGCCATTCAACCTGTAATTGCTGTGTAGCTAGAAATCACACCCAAGTTCAATGAAAGCGGCAGCAGAGGGATCACCTTAAGGGGATGCAACTTTTTATTTCAAATATCAAGCAATAAACCACAAGGAAAACTGACTGGGCAAATGTTAATTATTTTTGAGTTGCACAAAGAAAAACTGACTCGAGCGGGATTTGAACCGTGTCCTCCGGATTGTGTCATGTAAATGTTTCAAAGTATGCGACTGTAATATTTTGTCGGGGAGCATGAGAGTGTACCAGCCAAACAGTCTAGCGCATCAAAGTGAAATATTGTGGCCAAGTCATCAGAATGTAGGTTCACATTCTATGCCTGATCATCCTTTAGCTAGGCACACAGCCAAACATCGACTTCAGGTGTAAGAATGTGCTCTATGTGTTCAACAGGCCGGGAATTTCATCTTTGAGAGGCAAGCCCATTTTCGTTTTAGCAAAGGGCACTTTCATTGGAATTTTTTTTTAAGTCTACGGGAACCTTTTGAAAGGCCCCCAAAGCCAAGACCAGGGGCAGCAGAGCCCACTGCCTCCAGTCCTGGTTCAATCATTAGCACTTCATGTTACAAGCTCCCAAGGGAGTAAAGAGGGTTTAGAGAGCTTGGGTAAAACTTGCCTGATACCTCCAGATCACAACAACGCCTTGTATCGGGATGTGGTTTGGCCCTGCGTTAATCCAGTAATCGCCATTTTTAATACTATCTGTAAAAATACATTAAACAAACGGCGACTGTATACTTACTTCTCTAACTGAGTCGATTTAATTTTTTGTTTTTCGCATGTAGTGCCGTCACACATGGATGCTTCCTTCCTTCACACTGAGCCTCTAAAACTCACTGGGTTCTGGATTGCCCTTGAGAAATGCACCCTGGAGAACGCCTGCTTGTGGTTTATTCCTGGGTCTCAAGATAGTACGTTGACAGTTGTAACTTGTTCCCTTTAGCATTCAGGGTGTTACTAAATATTATTGCAGCTTAATAAGTCACTTTTTAGCTTCTAACCAGCTTCTGGAAATGTTGTCATTGGTACAAAACATATCTTGTACAAAAGTGTGTGAAGAGGTTTTCAACTAGTTGATTGAACACAGTGAGGCATAGTTCTCGATAATTTGACCAAGACCAAGTCGACCGAGACACAAAATGATAGAGAACAAGGCTTTGTTGTTTAAAACAAAGATTTGATTTCAGAAAAAAATATGTTCTTCATTTGACATGTTTTCTCGTTTCAATACGTGCAAGACTTGCACAATCTATTGGAATGGATAAACTGTCCCAGATAATGCTTGTGTTTATTGCCTAGTCAGGCAACAGAAGTAAAGTTAAATTTAATGTAACTTATTCAAAGATAACGATTATTTCAGATCTTTTTCCCTGGCTGATTAATATCAAAACCGCTTACAAATCAAGCTGTTAAAATGAACAATATCTCTTCTAAAACTTAGCCCAAATTACTGTGTGTCGAAGATGATGCAAAAAATGTATGTTATGTTCTATTTGTTTTATTCCAGCCCCTGTCCATTCTCGTATGATTCGTAACCCAGAGGGAGGTGACCCATCTTTGGTCTTCACCGGCCCAAGAGAACTTGACAGGGATCCATCGCTCTTTGTGGCAGAGGAGGTGGAACCTGGTAAGAACTACAGAAGTTTTGATTTCTATTCTATGTTTCTGTAATGAAACTAACAATGCCTCCAAAGGGAACCTAGTTACCGATGAAGACAGTAGGCCGGGGCGACTAGTGAAATTCACTACTCAAGTAGTCGCACCGTTTTTTTGTAACGTATTGTTCCTCCACTGACAGCACTCTTGCTGACACCACAACACACTAACAATAGTGCGACACTGTCTGGAATCGCTGCGTGGTGATTCCCCATACACACCATGCAAATAAGTCCCTTATACAGTCTGTTTGTCAATAAATGGTAGGATACGTACACAGAGTTACTTGTGTGCAATCCTTGATTCATTGCAAGAAGTCTCGCCCTCAATGCATTACAACAACAATTCTCGACCAAGCCACAAGCCACACATAATGTAGTAGGTGCAAAGGTCGCTGGACATGTGCGCGTGCTCGCGTCTCAGCCAGTAGTCATGGTTGCAGTTACATGTAGATAAGTTGGGAAAAAAACTCATCGGTGCTGGAGGGCACGAGCAGATTGTAGTGTGATGGTGGTTAGTAGGATGGTAGCGCCATCTGGTGGTGATGAGATTAATTCACGACTAATACAACTAGTGTCATGGAGCAAAACTACTCAGCAAGCAGTTATTTCCCTTCATTCATCATTGCACATGTACACACACACACACGTGTGTAAACACCGGCAATCGTGGACCCTCCTTTGTTCAACCCTTTGTGATAGCAACCGTGGACCACAATGTTTTCCTTTGTGATGGCAACCGTGGACCTATTGTCCCTTTTGTTATAGGTCCCCGATTTCAACGTGTATACCTACCCACACACACCCTTATGGATCTGGTTTGTGGGGTCCTGCTTTTGTTCTATTAGAAAAGTATTATTCCCTGAAGAAATCTGTGGGGTACCACTATAACATAGAAAACCTTGTGAGGTAGCATTGTTCAATTGTCAAAAGTACCTAGTAATTTGGCGTATGTGTGCACAGCTCTGTGTTGCAGTCACACCTATTCTTAAACACTGTAAAAAAACACTGTGGATGTGTATAAGTCTACATAGTGTTTCAAGTCCCTAAATTTTATGGACCTCTTTTGTTCTCGGATCCACACTTCGTACGTTGCATTAAAACAGCCGGAGGCTGTACACCCACACCACACATGCACACCACACAAAGTGCTTGTATCAATTGTGTGTGCAGCATATATACACCACATAGTTATTATTTACTGCTGGTGCTGACCCTGGTAGGCTTACGGACTGGCATTTTGGGGGTCTTTGACACAGTGGAACAATTGACCCCCACAAAGTTTGTCTTCCTTCAACTTGGACTCTGATCCACAGAGGCATTCTTTAGAGAAGGGAATAAAGGAACAACAATAGCAGGATCCCACAAGCCTGATCCGCATAGTCCGGCAGCCAAAAGCCACTTTTTTTTTTACCTGAACCTTGCAGCGGAGGATATATAGCAGGTTTTGATTGATCCATGTTCAATAGACCTTGTACAAACAGAAACTGCATGATGACACCCTGTGAAGGTTGGGCATTTCGAGATATAGGCAAAATATTCCTCCAACTTTATGGCCCAGAAAAGTTATGAAAATAGGGTAACTTTTACAAACTATTGGTGGCGCTGTTTGTTTATATATCACTATATATGTAGCTATAAAAATAATTGAAATATTTAACATACAAATATCATACTTGCTACACTCTAATATCAAACACAAGATCAACTTTTATAATATACAATTTAATACTTTTCAAAGATACTTCCAAGTAATTTAAAGGTGTAGAATGAGTCTACATTAAATTGACACCTATCAAGCTGGTACCATTCTGGTGCAATGTGTGAAACATCACTTGATGAAGTCTGGGTACACGCTGATGTAAACAACATGACACATGCAGAGAATAAGCCACACGATATGGCTGCCTCGCTGAACATTCGATTGTTAGGGTAATTATTGTTTATAGCAGCTACTATACATTTTAACAAGAACTTCCAAAGATGTAGCATTACATTCATATAATTTACAGGTTTTGTGGCTTATTTGTAGAAACAGATTGCCATGATTACTTGTGGATTTATAATGATCGGTGACATATCAGTAACCTGGTCAGAGGTGACAAATGAAATGCTATCATATTGAAACAAAAATACTGTCAATGAGACATGCCGCTTATTATAAGGACCTAGAGAGGAGTTTTAGTAACCAAATTCCCATTACATAAATCAGGAAACAATACACGATACTTCTTGGCAAGCTAATTGTTAGCCCCACTTGTGTGGCCAAGGGACAGGAAACCTGAATCCTTGGCCACACGTCATCACCCATATTTTCGTCAGCCCACCGATTAAAAAATAGAGGCGCATTCCCTAGGAGCGGGTCGGCGGTTTAAACCACCTCAATGTGTTCACCTACCTCTTAGCTTGACCTGGGTGTTTTGTGTGATTACATAAATAACAATTTCAAAAGATATTTCAATTCAAAATTTTCAACTTCATCCGAACTAGATTTTCGCGACATGTACTGAGCGCGGCCATTTTGGATTGATTCTAATCGTGCCAATCAATTCATGACGTCACCGGCTGGCCGGGTTGTGGGCGGAGCGAGATGCGCACATTGCAATGGTTGCTTTATGTATCCGCTCCGCCCACAGCCCGGCCGGCCGGTGACGTCATGAATTGATTGGCACGATTAGAATCAATCCAAAATGGCCGCGCTCAGTACATGTGAAATTGTCCTGAATCTATGAAGAAGTCGCGGTAACACAGCAATAGTCATGATTACTCAAGTAGTTGCACTTGTCACCATGTCTTGCAAAACACATGTCCAATGTTTCCTTCTGATGTGTACCAGAATCACCTTGGATAATTCCCAACAACTCTAGGATTAGTGTTTGGTTCAGAAACATGCACAGTGAGCCAGTGCTTTTGTTCTAACAATCCAATCAATTGAAGTGCATGTCTTTTTAGGAAACCCACTCATCAGTGGTGTGGGAAGCATCTGCAGACTCTATGCTGTGTGGAGCAGGCTGATCGCTTGGGCTTTCAGTTTCTTTTCTGTCATCTGTGGTGTGGGTCAAATCTGCAGACTCTATGCTCTGTGGAGCAGGCTGATCTCTTGGGCTTTCAGTTTCTTCCCGTCATCAGTGGTTTGGGAAGATTCTGCAGACTCTATGCTCTGTGGAGCAGGCCGATCTCTTGGGCTTTCAGTTTCTTCCTGTCATCTGTGGTGTGGGAAGAATCTGTAGACGCTGTGCTCTTTTGAGCAGTCTGATCTGTTGGGCCTTCAGTTTAGTCCTTTGTAAAAATGTACACATTGTGACTTTGAAGCTATGCCCTGCACCTCTTTCACTAACTTGTTTTAACATGTCTAACATTATTTCCCATTTATAATTACCTCGGAGAAATGCTCTCTGATTGATGGAAGAATTGTCACGTGGGGGTGTATTAACACGTGGTATAGTCCTAAAAGACCGGCTCTGTGAAAAAGCCAATAAATGGCCTCTAAATAAGCATACTGTTGTGTAAAGTTTCTGTATGCACCGTATGAAATTATCTGTTTTCTTTGTGCATTGTTTTGTGTTTTTTGGCAAGGAGAGATTTTGCGGCATCCATGCGCATACCATGCATAGGTGTTAATGCGCAGACAATGTATCAAACAAGGTAGCTGGCATGTGCCTGAAACCAACATAATGCGAAGCATAAAGCCAAACACCAACCAAAGTATGTCCATTTATGATGATGTTTATTTTCCAAGCTCATAGTCTGGTTCTTACAAATATGCTTTAATAGTTAAACATGTGTAAGAGATTGTCCTAATCAAAAACTGAACAGCCTAAAGAATGGCCCTTGAACATGAAAAGCACAGTCCTACAAAATATTGGGGAAAGAAGAAAAAACTTATGATCATTTTTACCGTTTGTTTTTATTAATGGTATTTATTAATGGCAATAACAGTGTAAGGAGCTGGTCTTTACTGCATGGTAATTACCTTGGTTGGTGGCTGCCTGCTGTTAATAAACCTCGCCTTTGGCTCGTTTTTTTAACAGCGGCAAGCCAACGACCTGGTCAGTACCATGCAGTGAAGACCGTCTCCTCACACTGTTATGGCCTGATTCAAAGTGCTTTTCACCTGTCTACTCTAAACCTTTATAGGGAGCTTTCAGGTTTCTCATATTGCAAAAATGTACAAACATTTTCAGGAACTTGTATTCTGATTCATGGCCAAGTCATCCACAAGAGTGAAAAGAATTGCTCTGACAAATCCAGGCACATCTACACTTTCCATATCTCTGAGTCTGCCGACACCGAGTGGTCCAAAGGCAACTGGTGAGTAAAGTAGGAGTGAAAATTCCATCCCATGTTTCAATTTGATGAGTTTGGTATTCACAGTAACATACCATTCATTACTTTAGAATAGCTATATTAGTTCAAGTTTAAACCTTTGAGTGTTGACTTTCCATAGGCTTGAGGACTGGGATAGATCAAGGACAATTAATGAGGATACGGTGATGTTGGGTTAAGTGTAGCTCAACCATTTAAGTGGTTGGATAAGACTGGGTGGCATGGTTGGCTTGTGCATAAAGGGCCGACTCTCACCACTGTGGCCCTTGTTCGATTCCCGGCTGAGACCATATGTGAGTAGAGTTGTGCCTTGGTTCTCACCTATGCCATGAGGGTTTTTCTCCAGAGGGCTGGTTCTCTCCTAGGCCATCAGGGTTCTCCAGGCCCTCCGGTCTTCCTCCTTCTGGAAAAAATCAAACACTTTCGATCTCTGGCTGTGCTTCGTGGTCATATATATGGGTTGATGTGGCTGGCTGCCAAAGGCATCCTGGCATGCCTGCAGCCTGCGTTGTCGCTTTGTCCTTTGCAATTCAGCTTCTCAGCTGTGAGTAAGGATGATTAGCCGCCCAAGTTATTATACATGTAATTATTATTATAATAAGGTGACTCGAGGCAGAGGTTGTAAGGTTGGGTGGGGATGGTCATGGAAGGTGAGGAGGGGGATATAAGAGGCTTCTCTTTCTTGGACCGACATTCACTTTTCTCCTACACCTTTTACAACATGCTTTTTTATTTACAATAAATGTATTTCCAAGACTGAAATACTAGTGAAATCAAGATTAAAATGAGTTTGCATGTTTTGGTTTTTTGTGTGCGTGTGTGTGTTTGGAAATTTCAAGGCATTTTGGAAGAGGTGTAATTTTTGCAATGTTGCTTTGTTGGTCTTACACTATGTATTGAGTTATCAAGATTTTCCCCCATTTTTCTCAGGCTGCAGCCCACTGAGGCATTGCCATTTCCTGAGCTCTACACATAAGCATCTATGTATGACCCTTCACCTTTGACCCGGGCCAGGTCAACAGCTGGTTGTGTGAGTACAGCAGGCATTGAGTTTCGTTGAGTTACTGTTCAATCATCCATTCTACATCTGTTATTGATAAGCATTAAACCATAAAGTTAGAGATGTCTGCGGTAGCACCGTATCATTAGCTGTTATTCCGAAAGAGCATTCCTGGGCCCAGTTTCGTAGAGCTGCTTAAGCACAACAAAATTATGCTTACCAGAATAAGGTTACTGGCCACAATAACATGCCACATGTACAATCTGTGACTGGTATCCTGCTTATTGTGGCCTAGTAGAAAATCTTTTAGCAATAATTTATTTTTAAGTGGCTCTGTCTTCACAGGGGCGCCACATCTCTCAGGGGATACTTCCACGATGCTACAGCAAACTTCTCTAGCTTGTATTTCCACCAAGTTTAAAGTTCTACTAACCAAAGTCATATAAAGGGATGGTAGATTCAGTCTTCTTTTAAGATGGCATTCTGTGGAACGTTTTTATATCTGCGAAGAAAAGAGGTTTTTTCTTTGTCAACATTTTGAAAAGTTACTTGATGTCAAACAGGAAGCAGCAAAGTTACATTTATAAGTATATTTTTTTGTTACGTTTGAAGAAAACTGAGATAATTTTTGTGTCTGCATAGAAAGACAGATTAATTTTTTTAAAGACAGATTTATAAATAATGTACCTTCCCTTTAGCGCTCTCAATTTGTAACATTTTTAAAGAGGTAATGGTTGTTTATCATTTGTTAAATAATTCATTTATTACTCACTCATTCGTTGATTAACGTAAAGTCTACTTTTAACTTTCAATAATTGAAACAAATGGGATCCATAGTTTGTAAGACAATAAATATGTTCCAAGCTTGCTTTTTGGAAAATACTAAGACAGAGGCCTAGTTTGAATATTGCGCTTTCCACAAAAATTCTATGGTTAATAAAGCCTTCAACTGCATTGCACCTTCATTATGGAATGACCTACCAGTTCATACACGCCAAGCTGACTCTATAATGGTTTTCAAGGGACTTTTAAAGACTCACTTGTTTGAATCTACATTTTTGTAACAAATGGCTTCATTTTATTGTTTAAATGATCCTGCTTTGTGCAATAATTAAATGTCTCGTTTTGTTACTATTATTGTTTTCTGTTTCCAATTGATGTTGTTTTAAAATATTTTGTTAAAAAAAAAACTTCTACCTGATCATGTTTTTTGTCATGATGTGGATGCATGTGAAAATTTCGTTATTAAATGGGTAAACAATGACATATACTTTTTCACCAGTTTGTGTGTACCTGTGATGTTGGGGAGAACGGACAATTTGCACGATGTTGTGCACTGTGCAGTATTGGGGTACATCTTAACAGATGCAAAATATTGCCACTTTATCACCCATAAATTAGTAATGACATTGAAACCAAATAGTGACTCACATCCAGTACAGCTGTAAGACTTTACATGCAGATCTCTAGAACACCAGGAAATTGGGAAGCGGTGTGGCGTGTGGCGTATAAAATGTCTTTTCTTCAGTAAAGGGAAAGGTATAGTTCTTGTAGAATTTCAACTTGTGTGTAGACTGTGTGGTTGTATAATGTATTCACTACTTGTACTATGAACTGTGAGTAGTGAGTTTTATCCAAAACTGACATGCTACACTTTGTGCAAGCACAAATTTGCTACTTCTAATTTTTACGAGGTTTATTTTTAAAGGTTTTAGAAGTGAGTGTATTTGGTAAGGCATTAGAAAAATAAATATTTGTAAACAACGAGGCCTTCTTGGTCAGTTTCCAACTTGTTCTCAAATCTCCATGAATATTTAGAAGTTGAGAAAATTAGTTGTCTTTGCATCATCCCAATTTCAAGATGATTGTCAAGGTTCGACTTTCCTTTCATAACTCTGACAACCTCATGATCATTTGGTTTTATAATGTATACTGTAATGGGGATTGGTGACCCAGAAATCAGCTTGTGGTTGATAGATGGCACCCTTTCAAACGATAGTACCAGGGTACCAACCGTTATATGTTGCTGTCTGCAACGAGTAAAGCGCGTTGAGTGCTGAAAGGGAGAGTATACCTTTGGTAATTACTCTAAAAACTAATGACCATGAACATTTACTTGGCAACGAGCACTGGAGAGCTGTTGATAATGTAAAGCATTGTTAGAAATGAACCCCTTTGAAGTAATGTAGCTCCTGAGAAAGAGGTAATTTTTTCACCCCAATCTGAGAAAGGCTTCAGGCATTCTCAGACATCTGAAAGCACACACTTCTCTTCAACAAGGGTGTTTTTTTTCTTTCACTACTGAGTCAAAATTTTATACAGGTTTGTTATTTGATGCATATGTTGGGTTACACCAAGTGAGGATACTAGTCTGTGACAATTACCAAAAGTATACATGTACCCTGTCTTTAATACTTTAACCTGGCAACGAGGCACCTGTTTGGTCCTAACATTGCTACAGTTTACTGTCACAGACGTTTGGCCGGCGTAATTGATAGGTTAAGAGGGTTTGTTATGCCTTTTCTCAATGATTTCTTTAGCTAATTGTGTTGCTTACATGTCAAGGAATACCTTCAAGCCCATTGAACCGGTAAACCATAGAGCAAAGATCAGAAACAACAACCATGCCTTGTCACCAAGCGGTGACTCACTCACACCACGCCCACACAGAGATAGGATTTTGTGCATGCAATGGGAAATATTTTTTTCCACCACCCCTCCTGACCAAATTGACGACCCCTGTTGATTGAAACCCCTTCTAAAACGTGTGTAATGGTACACTGTAGGATATCATGGAGTATCACGGGGTTGGGATCTACCATTTTGTAATGGTTATGTTTTTCTTTATATGTGCCACAGCTCTGTGATAACGTGCCTCATTGCAAGGTTTTAACCAAGATCCTCAACAAACCAAATCCTGATTTGGACAAATGTAAGGATGAAATACTACACCCATACTTTCAACTCTTAACACAGAACCAGGCATCCTTATCCAACCATTTTGGGTGTTGAATTGCCGGAATCTTGAGGCATATGGTTGATTGTAGGATTTTTTATTTATTTATTTATTTATTTATTATTATTTTTTTTTTTTGGGGGGGGGGGGGGGTTGACTGAGTTTGATTCAGTATTACAAACAATCCCGTGCACTTTTTTAGGGGTAGGCATACCACCTAAATCACTATAAACTCTTTGAGTTTACGATAGTCTAGGGGAGTTTCGTTGAAACAGCTCCTGCTCAGAATGCCAGGGATGTGGAGACAAGTGACAGGTTTACTTTCCTTTCAGTAAATTATCAGTTGGGAAGTTTTGTTTCCTTAATTAAAGGGGGGACTGCCGTCATGATATTAAAGCAGGCCTGTGGCTTTACAGGGAGTTATGAACTCCAATCTGGTTACTGCACGTGCGCACGCTGGTCGTCATATCACAATAAATGGTGGCGCCCTTTGTGGTGTGACAGCCATCATAAGCTTGCAGTAATGGGTTAGAGTTCACACATTCTCAAAAATGCATCCTTGTGGAGCATTGTTTTGTTCTTTCCTTTGTCCCTGCACTTAACAGTTTCCCATAGACTTTGTACACAAATTTCCTTGTGGAGCACCCCGGTCTTTAGACTTTGCATGTGGAGTCCTTTTATTTTCCCTTTTTTGTTTTGTCCTTGGTCTCCGTAAGGTACCGAATATGAGAGCATAATTCCATGCACAACCACACGTCTGCTAAGATCATGAGGACAGCCCCCCTTTAAGCAGAGAGTACGTATCTTAAACTTTCAGCAAATCGAAAGAAACATAAAGTTTGAGACATATTTTATGTAGATACAGTTTCTCAAACTTTAAGAATTTTTATTTCCTGTTTCTCAAAATTGTCCAGTATGCGAGAAAGAACATGTAACTGCAGTTTGAAGGATAAAGTGTTTTTGATTGTAGAAAAAAAAAATTTCATGCGAGGCTGAAGCCGAGTTGGGTATGGGACATAGAAGCACTATTTTTCATATTCCTTGAGCGCGTATGTGATAACAGTTTATCTTCAAACAAACATAGATAATTGGGGGTGGGGCTGTATGTACATGTATGTTGTATACGCCTGGTCAGTGCATTGTTCATAGCTAGAGTCGTAATGGTTGTGTGTTGAGTTACAATATTGACTTTGTTTGATGGAGGAATGGAAAGGAGTAAATAATCTAAGGGAGTTTGAGTAAAATGAACAATAAAAGAGATTATAGGAACGGTAACATTTCTGGTAGGAGTGTAAGGAATTTTAATTAACACCTGTTGGTATGTTAATTAATTACCAAAAGCATATTCTGCCTATGAACTGGCTGAGAAAAATACACACAATACAGATCTATGTAAATCCTACATAAAAGTTGTTCATTGCTCACGTTTTGAATATTCATGAAGCAGATTAGGTAAGGAATAAATTAGTGAAAGTACATCAACAGAGAGCACAGAAAAAACATCTAATATATATACATTAATAATAAACTTTGTATAAATGGCTCATCAGCCCTTTGAACAATAAATAGGTCCTTGTGGAATACTTTTCTCTTTTTAAAAAATCTTTTAAGATAAATAATTCTGTTAATTAATCAAGAACGCAAAACATTTGTCTGACCGAACAATGGGCTCAGGGATTTAGTAAATTACTAAAATTAAAAAGTCAAATTATAAGAACAGACTGGCAGTGTATATCTGAACTTATCTACGCCAAAAAGGGAAGAGTTGTTCATTATTATAGGTAAGCTCCATTTTGGGTATAAACGGAACACTTTTAATAATATAAAGGTGTACCTTTGAAATTGTATTTTTCAAAATATCAACTCCCCCACTTATCAGCTGGTTTGGAAAAGTAATTGTTTTCCATAAATATTGGTACTCTCAGAGTGTGTTCTTAAACTTTAAAAAGTACACAAATTTACAACTACAAAAAATCTGACGAGATTTTTGAAGCTTTCAAGAAAATCTATACAAAAAAACCGTAACAGAGACTTTTCTTGATCAGATGCTTTTTTATGTACCTTTTGCACACCAGAAGTCGTCATTTGCACAACAGTTTGATTATATTCTACCAGGAGACAATCCTTATGGTTCGAAAGATTTATAATTAAGAGTCATTCTATTTGCATAGGCCTACACATTCACAGAGACTGAGAAAGAAAATTATGACTGAGTGATTTAAAAATTAGTACAACATCTAGCCCATTGGAGCTGCCTTGTTTAAACATTAATACAAAATGCTTTATAGGATGACGCCGTGATTATGCGTACGGTCTCTCTCTCTGGCTCCCTCTTGTGTCCGATTGTGTCAAACTTGTACATGTACATGTGTGAAGCTTGCAGACATTGTCAAGTGATGCTTTGTCTCTCCCTTTAGTTGATGTTAAGTGCTGCCAGTGGCTTGTTTTTTGCTGTCTTTTGAAAGGGTACTGTTGTCATATTTACAGTTCTTAGAGACGTCCATGAGTTGGATGCATTCTTTATGTCGATCAGGGGAAGTGTTACTGCAACGGTGAAGCCTTGAGAAAAACTTGTGGAATGAGTAGAGGAAAACCTTCCCTAATAAATAAATAAGTAGTCCATGCAAATATACTGTACCTATATTACAGAGGAGTGTTATTGGTTGAGTTAGGCACTCAATAATGGAGTCATTCAATTGCATTGAAGTAGGAATCCTGCATTGAATAAAGTTTATCGATAGGATTGCTGATGCCAAGCCCGTGGTGCACCATACCATTTCCCTCGCACTCGCTACCGCTACTGTGGAGGGAGGTTCCCTGACTCGTCGATATTAAATCATCATCAATACCGCTGTCTGTGGGTGGGGGTCCGTCGGCCATGAACATGTGCTCGTGGTGGTACATTGGTGATGTGGAGGTCATCCCCTGGGGTGGTGGAATACTGAGTGACATGGAGGACTCGGGGTATGGGGGAGGGTCGATCATAGGTGGTGTCATGTGCGGGGTCATGCCCTGACCCATGTCGAATTCGTGGTTGCTAAGGTCGTCAAAAGAGAAATCATCATCGTCATCATCCATCTTAACACATGTGCTGTCATCACTGTCAGAATCGTCTGCAAGGAAAGAAAGGACATTCTCTCGTCACTACACTGAGTTAAGAATTGGACCTACTGCCGTTTATGCAGCAATACGACCGTAACTTGTTTAGGCCTGGAATTACCCCTGGTTTTGGCCTTGGTGCAGAGTTGTCTATTTTCCCTGGTGGCCCTTCACATGTTTCCCATAGACTTTAAGATGTTCCAATGGAAGTGCCCTTTGCAAAATGAAAATGGCATTGCCCCCTCCCCCCCCCCCCCAAAAAGATGAAATTCCAGGGCTGTTGTTTAATTTACCTATCTTTGCATTTGAAATTTAAACAGGGAAAACAGGCAGGAGTAGTAACGTTACAAGGTGACAGTCCTCTGACATGAAGGCACTATACTATTCCCACGATGATAATGAAGTAATGCAAGCTGCCGAGCGTTTATCACCAAGAATGTTCCATGTCATTTTTACGAGGAGATACATTTTTTTTTGGTGTCATTGTGAAAAGATTGTCTTACCATCATTCTTGTCCTTGTTGCGCCGATTCCGGCTCTGGCCACTCCTTCTCTGAGCTGCCGCTTCTTGCTCTGTCATATTCTTCCGGGCTAATTTCTTCATCTTAAGACAAAGATACAATATTTTCATCAGTTTTGAGAGAGTCACACATCCTATCACTCAGTGTCACAAAAATGTTACTGACAACAGGCATGGTATTCTTTCCTTCTTGATTTATGAATGTTGTGCCCTCGGAAAAATAAGTAAATTTGTTCTTGCCTGAAAGTCTATAAAAGTCTATACCATGTACATGAATGTTATCCCCAGTACTCAGTAAAATTGTCATACTCTTTTGTGAGGTTCAGATATCATTACCTTGATAAGTGGTTCTTGTTTTCATTGTTCCAACATGTTTATCATGTCTGAAAATGTTTGGAGTGGGTCTAAATTAATTTTGTCTTCACGAAACATTGAAATTTGATAACAATTTCAAATCGGGCTCGTATTGATTTAACAAATCAAAGTTGATTGCATTAGTTGTTTTTTTTACACCTTTGAATGATCGAATTCCAAACTCTGTGTTATTCCTGAGGGTAACTTTCCCCCTTCTTTTTATTTGAATTAGCGAATAAATGTTGAAGAAAATCTAGTTTACTGATATTTGCCACAAAGTGCGAACTTGCAGTACAGATAAAGTGCAAATAAAACAAATGCAAATTCAGAAAAATAAGCTTGAACAGCACACATTCTAAGGCTTTCATTCAACAGTTCACTACTGTTACCAAGACACTGGGCAACCACAGACACTTGTACTTTTTTTTATCATTGCATTACACCTTTTAAATTGAGAACTTTACTGTTTTTACCAGCAAGTGTTAAAAGCAAAAAACAGACAAATTCACTTTGTGATTGAGCCACACAATCTTGCATTCAGTTTAAATTTAGGTCGGGATGTTTTGCAGCAGCCTATTTGTCAGTAGTACGTACGAGTTAACAACTTAAAAGGAGTAACTGATTGCAAAAAAAGGGGGAAAAGGAGAAAAAAGAGCAGCAGTTTTTAAAGAGAGGTAGAAAAAGATCCCAAGTTAATAGTTTCACAGTTTAAAGTTTTCAGAGCTGATAGGTTTCAGAGTTGGCTGAGTAACATGTAGCGAGACAAGAGGCTGGATGGGAACCCGCTAAGATATGATGATTGGATATTAATGTTTGTCAACACCAAATTCATACACTTCAAATATGTTTCAGTTAGTTTAGCAACTTTCGGACAAGCAACCTCAAAGTGCCAACTTTGGGTCAAAAATGACAAATGAGAGATAAGATTCAAATTTATTGAAGAATGTTTGCGACTAAATTGTTTTCACCCCAATTTGTTGGATTTTTTTGTTTTATCGATATTCGGGGAAAATTTCAGAACTATGTTTTCTTCTACAAAAGCTGAAGTCATCCTCACTGGCCTTGTTATCATAAGCTGGAGATACCTTTTTCGTTTTTCACGAAAGTTTTTATAAGAACGACGAAAGAAGTTTTAACAAATTTGAAATGGAAGTTCAAATCTGTTAGTTAAAAAAAACCTCAAAAGCTCTGAGCAAGGAAGTCATAGGCATTTGACTTAGTTGTCCATCGTAAATGTGCGCAATACACGATTTGTCATGAGGTGTTGTCTAACATCACTATCCCTAACATCAGGTTTCAAGTCTGGGAACCCATCTCGTTAGAAAGCATGAATTAATGTGTGGAAAATTACTTTTTGTATTCAGGATGTCTCCTGTCTCGCCCCTCACCTTAGCTCTTTGGTTCTGGAACCAGACTTGTACAACGCGGACACTGAGTCCTGTTTCAGCTGCAAGGGACTCACGTACCTATAGCGAACAAACAAAATCATTATTAAAAGAAGTTTGTTTACTTTAATCAGTTAATTGAAACTGGTCTTGGCCCACGTTTTATCCGAACTGTCTACTCTCCCTGACTCTGTGGAAATTTCCCTG
Source organism: Pisaster brevispinus (assembly GCA_023634235.1). Classification (NCBI taxonomy): domain Eukaryota; kingdom Metazoa; phylum Echinodermata; class Asteroidea; order Forcipulatida; family Asteriidae; genus Pisaster; species Pisaster brevispinus. Next base: position 3,416,978 of record JAMKCF010000025.1, read on the forward strand.
AAAATATACAAATCTTTCCATGTTCTGATGAACAAGTGCGAATCATTTCCGAAACTTTTCCCATGTGTTGAATGTAATTCTAAATATCTCCCTGATTGTTGTACAAAATCTCCCTGGTTGCAAGATGCAAATGTTGGCGGCTCTGGTTTTATCATCTAATGTTTTGAAACACGGTTTGGCGTGATCTGTCGACAATGGCTTAGTTATCTATATACTGCCCTCTATTGACTTATTAGCATAACATCATTTAGCATAATTCACATACACCAAAGGATAACAACTGGGGTTTTTTCAGAGTGACTCAAATAATGCATTAATATTATGAGTTTCAGGATGGTTATTTCATATTGTTATATTTTAAAAGTTTTTCTCCAAATTTGTAGGGATCGACTGGAATTGTGTTTCCACAGGGAAAGTTAATTTCATTCTTTAAAAAAAAAAATAAATAATAAGAACACTTTTCTCACGTTGTATATCCATGAAGGTAGGGTTTCATGAGGTATGATCTGAAAAACTGCCGAGAAAAATTACAGAGACTTAAAAAAAGTATGTCTTACTTTTCTGCAAGGTTTGGATGATACTTCAAAGGAGGCCTTGAAAGCTCTTCTCTGTTGAGTTGTGAGGATCGTTCTTGGTCTCTTTGGTCCCTTCCTACCATCAGAACTTTCTTTACGTGAAACTGAAAGAAGAACAACCCCAAATAGTTTTGTTGAATTGGTGACTGAATTCATTCAAGAAGCTGTACGAGAATACAAACTTACAGGAAAAATAAACAACCTGTAAAAGCTACATTTAGAAGAACTGCCAACTTTCCCTGATTCTGCATAAAGTTCCTTGAAAATAAACCAACCTTTCCCATGATCTAATGAACAAATACCTGATTATATGAAAAGCGTTTCCCTATTATGTTTAATGTATTTCTAAACATCTCCCTGATTGGTGTAAACAATCTCTGCAATTGTTGGTAGCTCTGCATCCAGTTGAAGGGTTTGATCAAGACACTATAGATGGCGGTAGACACATTGAATGTTTTCTAAATAAGCACCAAAGAACTTTAAAGAACCACGAATTTGGGTTGATCTGAATGAATGAGAGTAAAATCCATGGGTGCAGCTAGTCAATTGTAGAAATACTTTAGTGTTTTGTGTACATGATTGGTATACTTGGTATCTTTCCCTGCCTCTGTGGATCATGGTTCATATTCTGTCTTCAGGTATTGCTTGACAAAAGGGTTTGGTTCTCACTTCTCGGTCCCTTCCTGTAAGTTTCCCCACTCAGGCATTTAGACAACTGCGCTTAGCATTTTATTGGCTTCTTTTGGTTTCACTATTAAAACAAGTCTGTTCCGAGCCAATATGGTTCATTAAGCCGGTGTTTATATCCAGTTGCCTTTGCATTAAACGACTGAGAATATTTTCTATTTCCCCTGGACAGGTTGCCAGTCCATCCCAGGTTACCCCACAGCTCTCACCAGTACCCATTTGTACTCCTGGGTGGAGAGAAGCAAGTGTCCTGCCCAAGGAAACAAGTGTCACAACTGACCCGGCCAGGATTCGAACCCACATTCTGTAAATAACAGAGTTTGGGTTACCTTTTTGTTCAATGGTGCTCTGTTCTTTTGTGTAGTCTTCCTTGCAGTAGAGGCGGTTCTCTTTCAGTACAAACTCGTCTCCTTTCTTGAGTTGTTGCCTGCAGATGACACACGTGAAGCATCTTAGGTGATAAACGTTGCTAAGCGCCCGCATCACTAGCTCGCTAGAGGGAATGGATTGCAAACAACCATTGCACTTTGTTCCAAATAACCTGTGAGAAGAAAAAAGAAAGACAAACAGGAGGCTGTTATTTGTTTGAATTTTCATCAAATAAATGTTTTGGTCAGCAAGGAGTGGTTAGGGATGGTAGTATTTGTGAGTGAGACCTAAGGCTGAAGTTATCCCAAATACATTTTGTGTTTTCAATACCACATCATACCTCCCAGATACCTTGATAATAATTTGATACTTCCAACAAGAAAATATGTTCCTTCTATAAGGAATTAGAAAGAACTGGATCCAATGCATTGTTACTAAAAAATGCAATAACATTGGGAAAAAAGATCTCTACTCCAAAGTACGGTCTATGTACGTAACATGTTTTGGTTTTAAGACGTACATGTATTAAAGGTATGACAGTTAGGTCAATTTTTGTGAATTTGTTTTCAGCATTTATGTTTTGGTGCCTGCCATGTGTCAACTCTGAGCCCTGCATGTGAGATTTTGTTGTTGAGAAAATAGAATGAGCTTTTGCAAACTGCTTACCAACCAAAAGGACCTATGGTATCAATGCGAAAAAATCGTTAGTGGCCTGACGTTTCGAGGCAAAAAGTTGTAAAAGGCTAACAAGATTTAGCCTTCGAGAAAGACTTGCTATTGTTGGACGTCAGGCGACTATCTATTTTTTACATTTTTTTTGGGTGGTCCAACAGAGCAAAATAACTCTTAAAACAGTTCATGTGCAATTCAATCACGCTCCAAGAATTAAGCCTTCCACACACAAACAAAAGATTTATCAGCGGGGTTTTGGAGGGATCCTACAGGGGTGTCTTCAGGGTCGCAAAAGACACAAGGGAGGTGCCGAACAATAGACGTGTTTTGTCTCCCCTTGAGGGGCAGCGTTACTTAATACCCAGTGAGCCATATTTGCTGTTGGGCCTAAGCGGATTGTGGCGTGAGCATGAATATATCAGTTGTAGCACAACAGTTCGCTCTTCTTGTGGACGGGTTTCTGCTGCCGTCTCTTTGAAACAAAGACACGTTGAGGAGGACTTTGGGTTGAGGAGGACTTTGGGTTTAAGATGAGGTTCTTTCTTCGCTCTTTGTGTGATTCTTTCGGTATTGGGTCCTATTAACGGATCTATAATATGCGTTTTGTTTTCACTCTTTGTTGTTGATACACCAAAACAGTGACATTATTTAGGGTATAATCAAACTGCAGTACATACTAACTGCAGTATATAAGTTAATTGAATTAAACCAACATTCAATTAACACTAACAATTAATTCTTGATGAACAGGTTGAAACTGAAGATACATGTATAAATCCATGTAGAAATTAAATACATGTAGAAATTATGGTTTGTAAAATATACAAAAGCAATTAACCTGAGATACATAAGTTTGAGTTTGATCTGAAACCGTTAGTTCCATTCACAATATGAATAAATACAATTCTACTTTATTGAAGTTAAACAGCCACAAGTTATCAAGTTCTGTGCACATGATACCCCGATGTTTTAATAGAATATAACCCATGACAAGCAATTCCCAGCTATTGAGAGCATTTAATGAATTTCCAGTCCCCATTCAAAACCCTGACTGCGTTTTGCGTGACTTCCTGTAGTCAGACGGCGCAAGATGTACCGATCACGTGGCACTCACAATGTCTTATAATCTTGTAATAACTTCCACGATGACTACCTTTCATGCCACACGCGCTGCCGATGCAGAATCCCTGCCTGTCCATTGTTCATGCAATTAGATCTCATTGTGGGGTGAGAAGCAGTGAGTTGTCCTGCTTAATTCTCCGAGCTCCACCACTGATCACCCTAGCAGTGCTGGCTGCACGCTCGAATTGACATTCATTTGGGTTCAGTGTCCAACACTAGCCTCTTAAATTAGCAAGATGGGGCAAGTGTCTTGATACCGCGGGCATTGTGAGAAAGCAACAGTGATTTTTTTCTTCTTCTCCAGTGCAAATGAGTAATTAAGCATCTCTTTATTGTTGCGATTGTTGTCAAACAAGAATTTGTTGTCCTTGTTTCATTGGCAATAACAGATCGCCAAGATTGTAAGAAAAGCAATATGTGGGAATAATTGAGCAATTAACAGCTTCTAACTATTTGCTTTGTTGTTATTTATTGATTGCCTCTTTTGTTTCCCCTGTGTGCAATTATCGTGTGGTCATCTCACGCCAACGAGTGACTGATGATAAATTGAACTATTATTCCTGAAATACCATGGAATCGGTCTCACACAAACAAGAGGGCTCAATCACAGGCTTGTTGTGAGATTAACGTCAAGTAATAGCTTAATTGAATCTCACGGTGCACAATGCAACTGTGTTAATTGCTACCTTGCAGAGAAGACTTCATGAAACATGAAAAGAATCCATTTTTATTGACAAAAATTCAAAGTCCCTCCAATATATAGGATTGTTTTTTTGTGGAGTAAGCCTAGGTTTGAATAAAAAAAGAACCAAATTCTGTCATAACTATAAAATATCATTGTTGAGAAGAAAATATTGAGTGCCGTACCAATTTACTAGGTAAGGTTTTGCCCAGCAAAACATGTTGCAAGCGAAAGGGTCATTGTATTACATGTTCGCGGCTGATGGTTCTGTTCTACAGAGCAACATTTCTCTGCTAATAAGGTCTGTGAAATATCCCCCGTTATTGGATATGACAAAAACACAAGTTCAAAATTGACAATCAAACTCATATATCTGTTCATATTGCACGAAAGATGCTCTCCGTAGAGTTGATGCGCAGTGTCTGAATTCTGCCTCTTGCCTTATACCAACGATGTGGCAGGAAATGACACAAAGGTCATTTCCATGGTGACACAGCTGCTATTAGGCGTTTAGTTACTTGTCCTGTGACAAACCCTTGGTGAGATCTGCTTTATTGCACCGTTAATAACACATCCTTAGAATTTTATGAAGAGATGATGCAAAGGAACAAGGCAGAAATATAATAGACAGACTGGATTTATAAAATTACAATTTTTTACAATGCACAATGTTCATAGTAGTTATTCGTATTCTAAAATATTCTTCAATTTTTGTTGTTGTTTTACATTCGTTTGTTTAGTGGTCTGACCTTGTCAATCTTGACTTACAATTATTTCATTGTTATTCACCTGGTATTCTGACAAAAGCTATATGTCGTCATTCATGGGTTGATCTGTATTATACACCAAATAGGGTCAAATGGTCAATGCTTGGCATGATGTTCATTAACATAAATTGCCAAAAGAGAGGCACAGATTCTCTTTAAAACAAATTATCAGTTGTATTTTGTCCATTTGTTGTTCTTTCTCCAACACTCCATGCCCAGCCATCCCTGCAATCATCTTGTGGACATTTTTACGTGTCGAGTGCACTTATTTACAATTAGTTTTCCCTATTAAGGTGAGTGTATGAAGAGCTGCATGCTCGGTGCCTTCCAAGTTATGTGCAGAGAAATCCACATTGGTGGGAATCAAAACTACAAACTTTCACCAGAGCAGGTATTTTGATTACTTGACCAATTAGTTAATTTGGCCCTCACCTACATTGTACATTGTAACTGCATAAATGTACATTTTTGCCACTTTCAATTTACACCCTGTCAAGTATATCTACAGTCTTCTGTTTCATCATTTGTTAATGCATGCATGGCATGCCATGGAATTGCCAGCTTCTCTGATGATCTTGTAGATTATGTTGACTTTGAATATAATTTGGTTTTACCCATACCGATGTGTGAAGAGCACTGTATCAACACCCAGTACTTTCATGATTCCTGTGTAAATAAATCCACATACATATTACTCGGTTGGGATTCGAACCCACGACCTTTGCCGTTCTATATCAGTCTTACCACTGGATCACCGAAATGTCCCGGTAGCTAGAGGCAGCTCGAATTCTATTCGTCAGCAGTGGGCACCGCAACACCATATATTAAAATGTTGGCGTGGGTTTCATTGCTTTTTCTAAATAATTGTTGTCTCATTTATGATATCCGAGTGTTCCTTCGCGTTGTATGTTATAAACATGGACACCAACTTTTTGACTTCGTCACCGTTTAGCTTAAACGCATTCATAGTCCTTCTTGAACCCCCCTTTTCTCCCTTCCGTACCGCGCCCCTCTCCCGATATCATTATGAATAACCTGTCAATATATTTGGTTATAACCTGTAGATTTTACAAGTTGATTGATGAGTTGTGTGTTGGCCACAAGGCTCAGAATTGATAAGTGGTAACTGTCAACTCGGATATATCATTCTAGTCTGCTATATCTTGCTCAGTATGAACCAGTGGTATATACATCACAGCAACCTGTATACTGTCATATTGAATTTCTTGTTGTCGTTCTTAGTTCGTTGGAAATTGCAGCCAACATAAAATTTTAACGTCGAAGGAGATCCAGCAACTGAGTGATGTAGTGTAAGGTTTATTCTGGAGGAGTCAGAGTACATCATTGTTAGCAGCGCTGATTTAAGGCCAATAAGAATGTGACCGTTCGCCGATGTAGATAAATAAAAACCCATATAACAAAAATTGCTGTGTTAGTGAGCATGATATGTGGGTTTTATAAAAACCCCAATTTGTGAGCTGGTCGGATTCCAGCATAGCTATCATAAGGAAACATCTTGTTTGATTTATGCACAATCACGCTCGGTATATTGAGCATAGCCCTGTGGTCTGTCGTCATCCATCTTAATTAATCCTGCCGTGCCCGTGTGGCGGTACGGTCCAAGCCGCAGCGTCTATCAGGCTAGCACACTTTCGCACACACATATGCAACACGTGTCTATTGTGTACGGATCCCTTGCCATGAAATCACACATCCGATCTGGGATGGAACTCAATGGCCCATGTGGCTGAATGTACACGTAGGAGTTAATACAACAACCACCGCCAACCAGGTGTAAGGGTGAAGTCCACTATCGTAACGCCTCTGCGAGGTGCTTGTAAAACGGGAATGCAACCGCTGGGGAGACACGGACCAATCAGCAGCTGCCGTTGCGCTCTTAAGGTGCCAGCCAAGAGGGATGGATTGGGAAACTGAAAACACAGCCAAGGCGCTGCAAGTTTGTTGTCCATAGGTTTGAAGACTAACATCTGGGCAAGCTGGCATAACACCAGTACCATTATGAAATGCTTAGCTGCTCTTAACGGCTACTTGAAGAGCCAGGATAGGTTCTTACTAACCCATTAAGAAAATGTGTACCAACCACTCATACAGCTTCCATAGAAATACATGACCATACTGTATAAAACTGGAGTCCACTTGTTTGTGTTGTAAAAACTTCAGGGAAGGGTTGTTGTGGCAGACTGCATCTTGTCTCCACTTTTCTTAAAACTTTCCTCCGTCTCACATTACCCACTCCTCATGGACAAACAGTGAGGGTTCTTACAACTAACCCAAATTTCTAACGGAGTTGTGCATTAACAAATTCAAGGGATTATGTATGCGATGTTGGTGTGTTCAAAGGTGAACAGTGTTGTGAGTTTGCCGCGTCTTTTACTTTCCTCCTGCATTTCTTATCTCCATCAGCTGATTTATCAGATTGCATATTATGTCATTAATCTTGGGCATCTTGTGAAACCCAGATATAGTCAGAATTTGCAGTCAAACTCACAGCGAGACTGTTAAAATAGAAATGATTGTGGTGAAGCTGTCTTGTTTTTCCTCAGTTCAATTTGAATCACTGATGAGGATGGGAGGAGGGAAATGTACCGGGTATACAGTGTTTCTGTTCCTCGGCATAAACCAGAGAGGATAGAGATGATATTCGTTTAAGGTTGGCGGCAGTGTGAATTGGATTGTTATCCTGAAAGACTCTCTTGAAATTCCATCAGATTTAGTTTTTTTTTTTTTTTTTTGCTTCAAAGAGATGATTATATCTCATTGCTCACAGAGCCCCTTTATTTTAAATTTAGCAATTCCCCTCTTTTTCGGCTGTCTTGATATTACTTCAGTTTGTTGTGTAAACTCTGACCTTTGTACCACATACTCGTCATAATAAAGTCACCTCGCGTTTCAGCTTCTCAGCTGCAAGTAAGGATGATTATAGCCTCCCAAATTATTATTTTGATGAATTATTATCTTCTCTATTTTGTTATGCCTTTATTACCTTCAGGTCAGGCCTTCGTGGACTAAGAGGAAAACAGAGCCTGAAGTTCATGCATACACAATTTGTACACAGCTCATTGGAAGAAAACATGTACTAAATCTTACAGTATGGAGATTGCATCTAACCGCAGATTTCATCAACCTTGGGCACCTCTAAAAACTTGTGCAGTTGTAATTTTTACAATCCTTGATTTTTCATGTAATAACAATGATGTACAACATGTAACATTTCTCAAGAACCAGTGTAGTATCTATGCCTTCCAGGAAATGCCCGGAATGTACAACTTACAAGAGTCACTCAAGTTTGTAGACAAGGTGACATGGTCTTAATGCAATGAAGCCATCTTTGAAAAAAAGTTGTAAAAGAAGTTTGGGACCGTTTTGAATAGTAAAGTGGGACACCTTTTACCATGTTTTCCTAGTTCTCGTACGATATTAATCAGTATCCACTCAGCATCATCTTGTTTATTTACTTTTTTAGAGTAGGCAGGACAATCTACATCTTTGATTGTTACCATGGTGACTGTTTTTGTATCCTTCCTATTTCTGGTTTGTCTGTGCTTTTGCTGCAATTTCTGTTCTAAAAGCATTTTTTTTTTTGGGGGGCAAAATTTTGTCCATTTCATTTCTCTCTCTCTCGCTCGTTTTCTTTGACCTGGATTTCTTTCTTCTTTTCGATAAATTCTTGTTGTGTTTTATCACTCTGACTTTCCAGACAATTTCTGTCCTTCTCTTGTCACTCTATTCCTCTCAGGTTCCAGTTGGAGCATTGTCCTGTTTGGTACCATCTTCTTATTCCTCCAGTGAATTCAACCAATTTCCCCCCATCATTGTCAAAAGCCACATCAACACCTCCCTGCCATCCTTACTATCACCTTACATTAAACACCACCCTTTGAACAATTCTCATCAAAAACGGAGGCGGCCGCATGGGAATTTTACATCCAGCGTGTCCATCCTGCAAGATCCCCTTTCCAGAGGATTGGTGGAAATGTCGCAGTGGTACGCACAAACGATGATCAAATGTTTTGCAGGACTGGGTGCTTCAGGATGGGCTTGTATTTCAGCAACGGTTGACACAAAAAAGTACAAGAGAGTGGATTAATTAGAGTGTCTTCCTGGCAAACAGGGTGTCGGCTAGAACAGGAAATTACGACCGAGTCGGGTTAGTCTCGGAGCGACAGTCAGAGTTTACCCCTGGAAGTCACGTCATGGCGCTAGGACACAGAAAAAGGGGGAAAAACTGCCGCCCGCCGCCTGCCGTTGCAGAAAAAAAGAGAGAAGAAAACAGGAGAGTTTGTGTGGCGTGCAAAGAGAGGGCTTTTCTCTGTTTGATGTTGGTAATGTTGACATTCGTCACTCTGCTCGCTGTTTTGCGTTCCGTTTCTGCCGTTTGGTTGTTTACGATAGTTGCTGTGGAGACTTGGAATAGCACAACCCAATTCCATCTTATTCATCGTGGCTTTGTCGACGGAATAATGCCTGTTTATGGTGGTGGTCTTTTGTAAACATCACTTTTAGAAAAAAGAGTAATTGTCTATAAATTGTCATGTTTTTACATCAGCTCCTTTCTTCAGGTATTTCCTCTTACCTAGAAAACTGACAATTTGCAAATTTTCTTCAAAGTTCTTGTAAGTCTGAAGTGGCCTTCAATCAATAATGTTTTGTAGTAATTATTAGAAAGAAGTTACTGAAACCAGTCATTCTTAACTTCTTTTTCGATGTGTTCACTTTCTTTATTTACATTAAACTGTCTACACTATACAATCGGCATTCAGGCTTCCTTCAGAATCAAGTTAAACCTGTAAATTTAATTAAGTAGGGTCCCTACAATTGTTTTTCAAATCTGCCAACAGGAATCACATCAAGGATGTTTTTACCTCGTGCATCATAAACCAAACATCAGGTCACGCACACCCTAAAACAGGCAATTCAACTTCTCAGCGACCTATTAGCAAAGGTGTCTAGTATTTGCCTTGTGGTCTAAGCCCATTTTAAGCTCAATTTGGCTTGAGTCACTTGTACCACAGAGCAGAGTGGTTTAAAAGCCCCCCTCACTACTTTATGGCCAGCCATTTTATTCAAAGGCCTTTGCATGCCTGACTTGCTAGTGCTAGCCCTGGGACATCACCACATTATGGAGCCAATTTGTCTGCATATGTTTTACTGGGAGGCAAGAGAGGAATTTCAGATGAAGACGGAGTGAATCGGGGGATAGAGAGGCAGACAATGTGACAAACAAAGGGATGGCAACTGGAATGATTAGTTAATTAATAAAGAGAACAATACACAGATAGATATAAAGGGCTACTAACAATTGGCAATACGCTATAGATAGATATATAGATAGTGTGACAAACAAAGGGATGGCAACTAGAATGATAAGGTGATGAGATAGAAATTGAGATGCATAGATAGACAAACAGTGTAACCAACAGAGAGACAAACCACTTTTAGTAACTACATTCAGTAACTACTTTTAGATAAATAATAGGACAAACAAAGGGATGAAGTGTGGCATTCAGGATAGATGGTAGGACAAACAGAGTGACAGAGGGGTGGCAACTAGACAGATAGTGTTATAAACTGAGAGGTTAAAGGCTGGCAGAGGAAAACACAAACAGTGCGACAAATGAGGATGGAAGGGAGTGGCAGTAAGTTGGTTTGAGAAAAGAAACAGATAGACAGACAGTGAAACGAACAAACTAAGAGGTGACTGTTTGGTGGTGGAAAATTAGGAAAATTTTGGGATTGGGTCAAATAAACAGACAGACAAACATTTACTTCTTGAGAGGTCAAGCAAATGTATACAAGACAAACACAAAGACAGAGAGAGAAAACTATAAGAAGGAATGACAAACCGATTGTTACAGTTCACAGATAGAATATTTAAGTGTGTGACTGAAACATACAGAGAGATGGTGTGACAGAGGTGAAAACAAACAGGCATTTATATGACAAACCAAGATGGGCAATGAAAAAAAGTCATAACAAATTAGACTGCAAAATACATGAAAGTGGGGCAGAAAAAAATCTTAATTCCTATATTTATAAGTTATAAACTTATTGCATCTAAATAAGTCGCCACTTTACAATCAGTTTCAAATGTTGTCATGACTTACAATAATCTGCAGACTTTTAAAAGGCTAAACATTTTCTTTGACGCTTTTTTTGTTAGAAATTTAGTATGCAGGATTACGTGCGCTCTATCACCTGACATTAGCAGTTACCCATACCTTGTTTCTATAAAAGCAGTATTCAGTTAGTTTTTCACAGTGTGTCTCGCAGTTTCAGGTATATTCGACCCATCCATTAGTACAATCAAGACAAAATTAGCTTGCAATTTATAGAGAAGTGCTTTGTAGTTTGTAGCACATCCAACTCACACACTCGCCAGGGAATAAAGGCAGTCCCCCTCTGGGCATGAGAGTTCGCAGATTGTTTTCACGTGGAATTGTATCAGAATTGTCCAAGTCGGCATCTTAAAAGGGCCAGCGCACATTGGGAATCGACGAATAATGCTAACCTCCCAAGACAGTCCAAATACGTCCCTACGGGGACCCGGCTCAGAAATAATGGTTGCCCAGGGCAGGACTAAATCAGAAGCATTTTGCCGTAAATTTGCGCTTTTCGGTGGCGATACCGTCTGCCTAATATTGACTGGTTTGTAGGGCAGATGTCAGTGTTGGTTATGCCGTTAAAGACTATTAAATCTATCGGATCTAGAAGGGATTCTGCCCTGCTGGTTGCTTTGTCAAGCATTCATATTGGATTTAGAGGCAGTTTTAATTTGCCTTACAGTATCAAACCCAAATGGCATAATCTACTATTAGTTTGTTGCAGATTTATTGACTTAAAGGGTGTGAAATGATAGTATAAATGTTGAATTTCAAATGATCGTCCAGGGTTCAGATAGGAACATGGCTGCCCCTCTTTTTTTTTAAGGAGGCTAGATCATTTCTGGAGAGTGTTTGTGTATGAATCCCTGCCGTATAATAATACATTACAATGAAGATAGTGGTAGCACTTAAATACTAATTACATCAAATCTGCATGCGCTTTTGTAGCAACAACTGCTTTATCATGCAGATACATGTACATCGAATGCCGTATAGTATTCACAAACGGCAATTTTTTGCAATAACTCGTGTTAAAATTCTCTGTTTTATGTTGTCTTTTCAGTGAAAAGACAATTTATGTTTCCCCAGCCACCCTCACCGTAGAAGAAATATTAACAGACGACAACTCACAATTATTCCAACTTCGAGTCAATTTCTGCAAGGAAATATTTGTTATCGTTTGGGAAAACAATTTTCCCATCATCATTTTGCCCGAGCCATCGTCGCAAATCAGAGATGACTGTGCGATGACGGACTAGCAAATGAATACGGTGACACCTCTTAAATCTCCCAAGAAGACCGCGGTAAGGGGACATGATGAGAAACTGAATCCACTGTTCAAACAGATTTACTGCGGCCCTTCCCAGGGATATTGAACGTTTTGGCAATAGATCATTCTCGTAGGTCCTTCTTTAGTTATGTCGCTCACGTCTGCCTTGTCTACGCAAATAGCTAAAGGAAGAAATAACAGCGTGGACGGTGAATACTTTATTGGGCAAAACAATTCTTGTTCTCCTTGCATTATTTGATAAATGAAAAGTTTGTGGCCAAATGTTTCATTGTCCACGAAAATAGCCAAGAAATTATGTACATATTTTGTTTACCAAGCATAGGATTGGTATTTACCCCCAACCCCCCAACAACAAACCCAAAACAAATAAAATACAATAAATAAATAAAAACATAAATAAATAAATGAATGAATGAATAAATAAATAAATAAATAAGTAAAATAAATTACAAAAAATTATAAATACATAAATAAAAATATAAATTAATAAATAATAATTTTTTTTAAATGGCTCACTGATTTTAGTTCATAGGCCCTACTACTACTATTCCACCAAAGAAACAGTTTTGTCTGAAGTACCAATACAATTTAGAAAAATAACATTTGAAGACCACAAAAGTTGTCATGCCTTAGCTTATTTCGATTGCAACAGAAATAAGCACCCTTATGAACATGCGCAAACAAAATATACAGCAATTATTTATTTTTAAATCAGAGTGAGACCATGCCTAATTTGATGAAATTTTCACGGGCTAATTATGTGGTATGTTCATTGAAAATAAGAGGATGGAAAATATTTGATTCTTCCCAAAACTAATGATGTAGGCCTATACAATGATTACACGTATCTTTAAACTTAACTTGTAGTTGTTTCTTATCAGCTGTAGTGTTAGTTATCAGAGACAAACTGAAACCTCTTAATTATTGTTGAGGTGTAATGATTTCATTGAAATAGCCTTGTAACATTTGTAAGGCTCAGTAGTTCATGAGATGTTTTCAATTAGTATATATTTTTTTCTTCACAGGGGATGTCTACCAGTCTAACATAAATTGTAAGCACAGTAAATCCAATACACTGTAAATGTAATTAATAAGGACAAATGTTCACGCTACAATGGCAGAATAGACCCAGACAATCTCCTCAAAAACACCAGGAAAAAATAATCTGGAAAAAACTGACTCATTTCAGTCCAGATAAATAGAAAATGAAAAGAGTATTATAATCACTACTGCAGCTTTTTGTTACGGGATTGATAGTGATCTATGTTCAATTGCCTACGATTGAGTCATATAGGCGCTGTTTCTTTCACGTGCAAGCCAATTGCCATTCATACCAATATATGGTTATTGTGTCATGCGCCAGCGGGGTTAGTGGTGTATATGTCATTTTTGGCCCAGCTTTTGTTACAGTTTTTGGACCGCACCACCATTCTGTAGCCTTAGGAACCTGGGTAAACACTGCTCTATTGCCTGTCCATGTTTACTCAGTCGCTCGCCAAAAGGACAAGAAAGTAGAAAATGCCTGTGGTCCATTTCCATGGTAACTGCATCTCTTTGTTTCTTGAATGAGCTGCGATCAGGACTTTTTTTCTCTCCCGTTTCAATGGAACATTGTGAGCGCAATACCAAGGTAAAGAGCTGCCTTGAAACGCAATACTGAACTCTCAATAGAGCGGATGCAATGACATGTCATTAGAAAAATCTTTCCCCTTTTTGTGTAAGTTGATAATCTTATAACTGTATGGAGTGTAGGGAGTGGCTCGCCTAGTGTTCCCGAAATGAGTGCACGGGTTGGGGAAGAATGGGTGGCTTCTTCACGGGACCCGATGGTGGATTTTGTCTCAAGAGATCGCGAGGCGATCATCTTTGGTCATCAGCGGATGGGAAACTTTTATTGGATTGCATTTTGCAAGGGGATTATAAAAATCACCCCCAAATTAACCTTGTCTGCTACTTCAGTCGTATTACCTATTGATGTCGGGACGTGTAATGTCAGTGAAGGAGGATTGTTAGAGTGCAACAGTCGTGGTATTGCTTTTTGTTTTTCAAAATGATAACCAAGACAGAAATAGTCAAAACCCTGTGGTTATGACAACCAGAATCAGTTATTAAGATGTACGTACTACCAGTGCACACAGGGAGCTTAGACTATTGTCAGTATGATAAATCTCTGAATCCTTGCACTATGAATACATTCAGCAGATGATGCACTAATTACTGTGTCATTATAACCTTCTCAATCCACATGTATACCCAGCACATATCTATGATTGATAAATTACATATTCATCCAGTAGACTGGACAGCCTTGGACCTAGGAGCCAAGCACTATCTTTCCCCTTAACCACATCACACGCCTGAACAATTACTTGATTTTCACCTACAAGGTCTCTTTTATTTACAGCACTTTTGAAACGGTTAAGAATTGCCATGCATGAGATCTCCTGCCTCCGTGGAAAACAAAATGAAGTTGGGATTTTCTGAAAATAGATGATCATGTAGAATTTCTAAATTGGGTAGGAAAAGAGCTTTAAAAATGTATATCCTAGTGATTTGAATATCACTAAAATCTGAGAACTGCAGTAAAATAAGAGCACAATTTGTATTGTTGGGAGCTGATATTCCTTTCTGATATAACTTGGTATAGCTTGCTGTCGGGCTATCTCTCCCCCATGCTACAATTGATTAAAAAATTTGATTGGTTTTATAGCACCAATGTCAATTGAGCACTTTTGACTTTCTCACGCTCCGGTCATGGGCAAGTTGGTGCCAGGCAAGCCAGGCGTTAAATTGAAGGATGACACTGCGTGTCATGAATGTGTGGTATTAGAAACACATGTGTCTTGCCATTTAGAAGTTTACACGAGAAACATGGAAACCGGTTGGATCCCAGTTTCTGTCGGGGATTAGTGTGGCATAGCTCCTGTGCTTAGATTTGACCTTCACTAAAAATTTGTTTGATCCATGTTGTTGACCACTGCATATTTTTGTAATTGAACAAGATTGTTTTCGTACAAATTGGAGTTGACAACAATTTGATCATAGTGGAGACGATTTAATCAAGATTTAATAAAGGCATGTGTTGTACTTTAAATTTGAATAATTCTGAACAGATTGCAGTCAGAAATTAAATTTATTGTAACTCTCCAGACGCATGAAATGAGTCTGTGTTGTTTGCATGAAGAATGTCGAGACCGTAGCAGAATAATTTCACAGGATAATGGCAAGAAAAGATCTGTTTACACACAAAGGAAAAAAATTATCCAAGGTTCCAAAATAAACTTGCAACCTTCCAAAAACAATCACCCTCTTTTTAGTGTGTCCTTTTCCCATCGTACACATGGCCAGTACTATGTTTTTTTTTTACATGAGCTGCACAGCGTTCAGGATGTAAAGCTTTTAATAAAACCAACCCAGTGACTTCTACAGTAAGTCTTCCTCATTTGAATGCCCAGACTCCCTATATTTCCCACATTGCATTCGTGCTCTACACCAAGGGTGACTACAATTGTTAGCTATTGTAACAAGATCCCATTGAGCTTCAATCATCCACTTTAGTTTTATTGACGGAACAAAAAAAGAGGTTAGATTATTTGCTCAGATATTTTTTCCGGGTGAGATTTCCCCCTACTTTTTTCTTCTTTTTTGGTTTAGGGTGTGTGTGTGTGTGGGGGGGGGGGGGGGGGGGCGTAGTGGGAGGGATGGTGATTTGGTCGTGTGTGCTTGCTTGCTGAGTGCCAGTGTATTGGACATGGAGTTGGAGAGATGAGAGGGCCTCCATTGTTGCTTTTGTCCTACACTCTCACCCCGCTACTGTTTATGTGGCCCCGGTCTGTTGACACAGTCAACACAAGCTCTGCAAATACCTTACTGCCGGCCGTCCATTCAAGACAGCACGCGGACGGCTTATGTGCTGCCCCGAACAATATTGGCACAATACAGGCCCATAATCTTGTTTCAATATTAGCATTTGACTCTATTCTCTCCATCGCACTCACCCTACCCACTGTCTTCCTGTTCGTTTCTTGCCTCGTCTCCCTGTTTCTATTTTTTTGTATTCTCTTCCTCCACACCAGAAAAACGTATGCTTTCATTAAGCGTTTTGTGTTTCATGATGAATCGGTATATTTTTGGCTTGGTGTAATGAACATTACAATTCACACGTAGAAAAAGAAAAAAAAAAGCTCTGTTTTGTTTGCTTTACCTCCCGGTTATTTCTACATCCACTCACGCCCTCTCCATCCATTTGTGTGGTTGTATTATTATTTTGTGTCCAATATTGCAGTTTTTCAGCCACTCAATTGTTTTGATTGTTTGTTTGTGTGTGTGTGTGTGTTTTTTTCTTCAACCCGTCTTGCTTGTACTTGTAGTCAGTCTTTCTCCACGCTGTGTTTTTCAACTTCATTTTGTAACTGCTTTGGGTATAGGGATTTTCATCATCTGTAGTTACTATTTTTTGTTATGAAGTTAGGTATCACATCACACAAACACACTATCATGCACAAGGCTTTAAACAGTTAGGTACTGCTCCTTCCAATCATTATAGTGTTTTATTTCTCAACTGACTGTTCCCTTTCCTCCTCGGGTGCACTCTTCCTTCACTTCTGCTAATGAAAATATCCCAGGAACACACTAAAAAAATGCATCTGTTGTTGTCGCTAAGGGTTCTTGTTAGGCACCACATTGCCCTGCAGTGCAATGCCATACCCACGCTCTCTGTTTTAGAAGTAACTTTGTTGTAAAACATTTTGATTTTGTTTGTTTTCCTCCCCAGTTGCATTATGTCTGTTATATATAGTTTCCTTTATTAAATCTAACTCTAGTTCACTTCCATCTCACTTTCCTCCTATTTCTCAATCTTTCTTAACTTCTTGCTGTCTTTGTTTCTTTGCTTTGCATCATTCTCTCCTCGCGCATCTCCTCTTCCTTTACCCCGTCTCCTTCCTCCTCCTTGTCATGAAAACAAATCACACCATTACCAGCACAAGAGAGCAAAAGACCTCCCATCAGAATAAATGACATGTTATTGGCAGCATGATCCTTAATGACCCATGTCCACAACTTTACAAAAGCACCGTGTCTGGGCATCCATCAACTAACTTCCCTCCCAGTGACAACAGACAGGAACCAAAAAAAAAAAAAAAAAAAAAAAAAAAAATGAAGTAACTGGGGCCGATGGCGACGATCCCGTCCCTCCTCCTTCCAATTCCGACCCACCGCCTTATTGTCCATACACTACTTAACCAGTCATGTTGGCATTAGCACCGCGACAAAGGCAATTTTCAGGGGCAATTTTGATGCACTTTTTTTGAGGTAATTTTGTTTTACTCAACAGTGGTCTATCCATCAGCGGATTAGACATGGCGACTACCCTGTCCCTGCTGAAAATTGGTGCTTCATTTGTTCATTATACCTTAAGTGACACAGAGGGAATACAGGGGTGAAAACTCAATTTGAGCTTAAGTAAGGTTTTGGAACGGTGTTGGAAAAGAGCTTTTGAATATGAAGCAATCATAATACTTGAGGGCATTAGTGTCAATTGAATAGACAGGCATGAAGTGGTGAGCACATTATTCTATATAAATTAAGTTGTTATGGCTTATATTCACTGTGATTTGGAATACAGTGTGTAATATGTAGATGTAACCAGACGTAACTGGCATAAAGGCTAATCTTCAGTATAAAGTTGCGGATGAAACTAGTTTCAAAATTGAGACAACCTCCACACTTTTTGTATGAAAACTTGTCTAATTGGGTTTTGAAGACAGCTTCATTGCCTCCGCGTTTTCTTGACCCGAGGTACATGAAAGGAAGAAAGGCAAGGCCAACGTGTCCAAACTCCTTGGCCCAATTTCATAGAGCTTCTTATGCAGACAAGTTTGCTTAACATTTTTTTTTGCTGAGCAAAAATGAGCAGGAAAGCAGCCACAAACGGTACATATGACACGGTGTTTTGATTGGTAACCTGATTGGTAAGCATAGTTTTGTTGTGCTTATTTACTTTTTTGTGCCTAAGCACCTCTATGGATTTGAGCCCTGGTTCCCACTTTTGAAGGGATGAAATAAAAATTCTCCCAAATGTAACACTAATAAACGGGTCTGGCGGTTCGATAACCCTCATTCCTGTGGACCTGTGGACCACACGTTGGCTCCCCATGTTCGGGATTTTGCCAGTCACAAATCGATTTCTCAGTACCTTTTGGAGATTTCAGTGTTGTAAACAAATACTTGAAGTCCTTATACTTTTTGTTTGGTGAGTTAGTGGTAAACCAAGATACAACAAATAAAAAAAAAAATACTGTAGTAAGTGTTTATAGTTAGTTAATTAACACAAAACAATTAGTTGGTAGGATACTACGGCAGAGAACACATTGCGAATGTTCGATTGTATCAAATCATATTTCTCTTCAGACGCACAATGCTAACTCGTCTCTCTATTCTCCCCCGCATGCCTGAAGTCTTTCCATTGTCATTACCCCACATATGGTGATCCACACAGGGATCACATTTCAAAAGCCTTGCAAATATTTCAGACAAATCTGCATATTTTATGACTCAGCTGTCAACATGTGTCCCAAAATAATACCTCATTAAGCATGAATAGCCCAGTTACACTCGCAGTTTACAGTATCTCTCCCCTCCCTTGCTTTTGTTACACATTCACAGGCTGTCTCTGGAGTTGTTCAGAAAGTGGCGTTTATTAAAAAAAAACGCCGAAACCCCCTGCAGTATGTCACCACAGCAGATCTCTCATAATGAGAGAGTCCTCCACTCGTAATAATTCTTTCAAGCTCCATTAGGGCCTGTCTCTGTCATAGAGTGTCCGATGACCCAGTTTCTCGCAGTGTCCCACATCCACCATTACAGGGTCCAGAAGAAAGACAAAGGGAGGGGGAAAATGGGCGGGGAAAGATACGGGAAAGGGAATGGCACACGGGCACCAATATTAAATTCGCGTGATTTGAGAAAAGGGTCCTGTATCACATTGACATCTAACCCCCATCACCTTTTAAGCTTTCTCTAAAAACTGTCAATTGATATGACTTAATTATTATTTTTTAATTGTTGTTTTGCCCTACACCGCTTTATACTGTTTCCTGGGTCCCTGTGTGAAAAAAAACCCCAACAAAATATCCACTGTCACCTCAGATGGCATTCTAGGGCAGATATCTGAACTTTTACACCACTAAACTCATAGGCCTGGAATTTTCTTCTTAGAGAGGGCAAGACCATTTTCATACTGCAAAGGGCACTAGAAAGTCTTAAAGGCTGTGGGGAACTTTTGAAGGGGCACCAAGGCCAAGACCATGCCAACAAAGGCCATGGCCTCCGTGACCTCTGTGTAGTTCCAAGCCTAAACTCAGCCGGTAACAAAAAGGTCAAATTTAATTGTATTGGCAGTGTTTACTGTAAACAGTTTATCTGACATAGTGATACCTCTAACTTGTACCACACTACTAACCTTAACATCAATTCAATGCTGTTGTTGTTTACAAAACTATATATTTTCCCTGTTGGCATTTTACATTTAAGATGACATGTTATCAGTTAAAGTCAGTTTATTTATGTGTTAGTATTTGAAAGTCATTTGTCCTGTTTCTGTCATTAGTTCTAACATTTACCCAGACCAACTTCACGTTAGAGGTTATTTTTATTATTTTGTATTATTATATATTTTTCATTTTTAATTAGTGTATCGCCGCATGACGCCTCGTTCACACCTAGTCACAATAACTCTATATGTCGGTATTATATCTCCTGAGAGCATTTTGATATCATAAACAGTAACAAAATATATAAAAGGCATACCTCTTAATTTCCCCATAATTTATCGATCAATACTTTTTCATGATTTACAGGAGTTAAATTAAAATTTCTGAACGAGGGGAATCAAAATTTGATATGATTGACGAGTTTGAACCCGCAATTAGAAACTAGTGCACTTTGGTAAACTTTGAGGGAAACCATTCACTAATAATTCTTTCAAGCTCCATTATGGCACATGACCCAGTTTTTTGCTGTCCAAAACATCCACCATGAGATGGACCAGAAGAAAGAGAAAGGGCAGAGGAAATGGGTGAAAAAAGAAGATACGGAACCCGTTGGAAAGTATACTGGGTAGGGAATGGCACACGATATTAAATTCATGCGATTTGAGAAAGGGGCCTAGTATCGTATTAACATATACCCCCCTTACCTTTCCAGCATGCTCTAAAAACTTGCTATTTATATGATTTTTCCTTTTTTTTCTCCCACTTTATATTGTTTTCTGAGTCCTGTATGAAACAAAATCCACATTCACCTGAGATTCAAACGCACACATCTTATCATATTCTAGTTCAGATGTCTGAACTGTTACACCAACGAACTCATCAACTTTTTAAGACTTTAATAATAATAATAAAGACTTGTAATGCGGACATATCCACCCGGCTGGGTGTTCAAGACTTTGTGGAATTTTTTTCACATTGTCACATAATGGTGTAGTTTAAACACTTATTCTTTTGAAATGAAAAACATCTGGATCTCAACACTTCACGATGAAAAGCATTTCTCACTTGTCGTTTCAGAAATTTCAGAACACAAATTTTCAATCAGTATGATTTACATAATTCTGTAAATGTCACATAATTTAACTAGCTTCTTATTGATCTTCATTTTTACAAATGCCAGGATATTTCACACTTCTTAAAGTCATAACTTCATATGTGGTTTTGTTTTCTTTATTTCATCAGAAAAAGGTGATACCCAAGACATAATTGGCTGCAGTTCATGATTTGTTTTAAACATCATCAGCTTACGGTATTTTGGATCTCCAACATTTTGCAACAGCTAATTCTAATTCCTCCCCGAGAATTTCGTAAGTACTTATGTATTGTAATAAATATTATTTCATTATAGTGTCTTGGGCTTCATCACTTGTGAAGAACAATCAAACATAAACACCAAACACATTTGTGCATAATTTGCCCGAGATGGGTATTGTTTACAGATGCTGCAGTGTGGGTGAAAGTTCCCTTCCCCTACTGCTTGCCCGCCATCGGCACCTGGGCCAACCAAGTGGCAATGCTCCAGGCTGAAAATTAGTCGCTGTGCTCTGATTGGCTGCCCACCCTATCCCCATCGTTCAGATCCACCGCAGAGCGCCTCTTCCTGCTAATTTTTCAGCCCCGTGCGCTGAATCTTTGGAGTTTGATCAGCGAAGCGGAAGACAGGAAAAACAGCCCCCCAAGTATGGTTAGATCGCTTTGACGCAGTCGGACTAAAGGGGCCCAGGTCCCTTGGTGGTAGAGAGGAGCCAGAGACTAGAACCGTAAAAACAGTCGCGGAGGCCCTGCCCACCACACGCAGCCTGTGTATGACCCAATTTTCTGGTCCAGCGAGCGCCTTCCTCGTGTCATTGACGAGGAAGGTTTGTCGGTGTGAACTTCGTGTTTTGCCCGAGGCTCTTTTATTGATCGTGTTTAATGTAGCAATAACAATAATAGGCATGCCTACATTAAAATCCCTTAACTGAAGGATAGACAACGAAAGGGACCTTTAAGAAAGGAAAAAAAAATCCAGCTTATTTGGATGATGTCGGTGATGGGTAATTTCCATTATTTAGAATGTGTTTATGTGTTGCCTTGTTAGGCTCATGAAGACAATTAGAACACTTGTTGGGTTTTATTACACGAGCACCTAGCCCCATCTTAATACATCTTTCTTAGATATCACATCCCTAAGAGTGTCATTTTTTTGTGGGTGAGACCTACCCTGTGAGGAAATGACCTGCGAAGTCAGCCAGATAGAACAAATTTATTAGGTGCATGTCAAAACCAACCGGCAATGTTTCAGGGCCAATAAACTGCAATCAAGAGTTCATCATGGTCAACATTCTTATGAGAAAAGCTGGGAATTAAGTAGCTTTGGAAGTGTTTCATTTCCCCACTCACTGTTTCTCCACAGCAATTGTCATGAAATGCACCTTGTCAACACAAGGTTGTCCATTCCTTGTTTCTCTCGTGTATAATAATAGCATGGCCTTGTCATATTAGGCACATTTTACTGGCAACTTAATTTGAGACATGCACAAGGAACATTTGGGTAGCGCAATATACATTTTGTTCCGACAGTGGCTTACTTCCATAAATGATAGGGGAAATTCTACATGGGTGAATGTGAATGTGAATGTTAATATGCGATAAATGTGAATGTTTTTCTTCATGGAGAGTTTTTCTTTCTTCTTGCCTCGAACAAGATGCATGTAAAGTCATGGCCCTAGGCCCACCATATAAAGAGTGAAGTGTACATTCACCTTTCATTTTGGCATGTTGTAACACAGGAAAGTATTCAAGAAAACATAATTGCCTTGACCAAACATTTTAGATGCACGCATCAAGTTCATATACTTGTATCTTGTAAGTAATGGTTCAAATTCTGCCCTTTGAGAAATCTAAGTCTCTCGTTATCAACAAAATAGTGGTGAAAAGAGGGGTTTGGGAAGGTAAAAATGATGTATTTGTGACCGACATATGTTATCATTGAACCTTGAATAAAGGCATCCTCCATGCCATGTAATGATGAAGTAATGTCTTTTTGATGAACCACTTGTGCACCACACAATGTCATAAGACATACATTATAGATGCACGTTTATTATATCAGATTGTGTGGCACTGTCATAGACACCAGATGGGTTTCTTTTCTTGTATTTGCCGACCTCAAATCGAGCGAATTTTAATGACATGTCCTGACAGACTTGGTATACTGCTAACAGCCAAATACTTGGAATGTCTTAAAACCAGGCAAAATATGTTCAGGGAATCCACATGCGTTGACCAAGCTGTGGGATTCTGCTGTCCAGGAAGGTTGAAATAATGCTCAGAGAGTGTACGCATGGTGCTAGGCGTACTGTAAAGGGTCATAAAAAACAAGTAGGCATATGTATTTGTTATATAAACCACATTATAATCTTGATATATCATAATTTGCCCAAGTCTTCTGCCTGCCCTTTATGGTTTTATCAGATGTATTTGCAGCGTGTTAAAAAGACAACCACGCAAATCGCTTAATGCACGGTTCCCCCTGCACACTTTTCCAATACCCGCAGATGATATTTTCATTACCCAATAACAACATCTATAAGACATGTGAAAAACCCAGTATGTAAATCTCGGCAGTGAAGCCTGACTTCCCCCGCAAAGTGCACTGTACCACAATACACTTGTCGAGGGGGGTATAGTAAAATAAGAGAAAAGCTCTAATAATACTAGCCAGGCAATAACGCGTTGTTGGCCCACACCTGTCGTCTAACTTACACATTTGCATGTATAAATTGCCGATGTTATGGAATTACCGTATGTAATGCCGCCCATCTCTTGAATTTCAATTCAATTTGGACGGGATCATACGTGGACCGTTTATAGTACAATTGAATTTGGCTGGCGGAGTCACAGACGAGTGTTTTTGTTTTCCACGCGGTGACCATTCTGAAGATGGTTGATATCTCTGCCATAATGACATTATTGTCCAGCTAATCTAAAACTATTGCTTGTCATTTTTGGAAGCATGTGGCTATATTAGACGCAACATGTCTATAACCACATCATCTCGGAGAAGTGTGAAATATGAAGTGATGGGGGTGGTAACTTTTTTTGTGAGAGACTTCTGTTAAGTTAGGCACATGGTTGAATTATTCCTACCTTGATAAAGTTTGTGAAGCGAAACATTCCTGAACGGAGAACAATGCACGGCTGATACATTGTTCGAACTATTTAAAACTATCCAGAAATACTGATTTTCGGATAACCGTTTTCTGCTGAAGGGATGCAACACAACTGGTTTTAGAAGAGTACATTAATTTGCATCCTCTACTTTCCATTAAATACACCAATCTGTGAACATTTCACCACAACATGAACTTCTGTGTTAAAGTGAAAACTAACGAAAACGGTTGATGTTTTGTCGGTAAACTTGTGCACGTTGATATATACATGTTTGGTTATTTTGATCGCCGCAATCAAAGTAAGCAATGATGATTTTTTTTTTTTTTTTTTTTTTGGGGGGGGGGGTTACAAGTGTTATTTTGCGACGTTGACAGTATTTCAGAGGGAAATATTTCCCTGAGTACATGGTATGAACTTGAACACTGCTACCAATTCTGTGCTTTGTGCTTAAAACAATTAAGAAAGACGGATTTATCGGAATTTTACAAGCCCTACCTCTTAGTTAAAGTATGCTTAGGCCTGTAAGAAATTATTGATTATTGTATCGTTAGGACCATCTCTGTGTTTATGTAGGCGTCTGGACAAGTAATGCTTAGTATGAAGTGGTAGTGGATAGACACTAAAGGAGAAAACAACCTCCACGGTGGGCCTGACAACAACGCATTTCATACACAGCCGAACTTCACCATCAGGTTGAAGAAAATGGGTGTGTATTTTTATAGCTTCACATCGATACCTGCCTAAAGATTCAATACAAGTCCGATGATGCAGCAACAATAGCAGTTCATTTTCCCCTCCGAAAAAAATAGGCCTACATGGTTTTCCTTAAGTCTCCCAGTTGGGTCATGAAATTTTGATGGCTATTAGATGTGAATGACACACGCGCGCCCTGTGCCGATCCCACACACCCCAAACTAATCCGCTTGTAATTAAATTACTGGCAGGGACAATGGGGCTGGATCTCATGCTATTATGAGCACGAACAATAACCAAAAACTACAGTAGCCGTGTGAGATATAATTAATATGTCTCAGCCGTTGACAGGTAGTAAAGACACCGGGAGTTCCGAGGGCAAGGGTCCACCGGCTCATCTCTTTCCCCGTGTAAAATAAAGGCCGATAACATCAGCATGTCGGCCTATATGTTAATTTGGTTTTTCCAGTCCTCGAGCCCACAATATGATTATTCAGATCTGGCAGGAGTTCACTGAGCTTCACAGAGACCATTGCTCGTTTTGGTTACGAATTGGGTTCAAGGATTTCATTGTTTTTGATATCACATATGCGTATTTATGTAGAATAATCATGATATGAGTTTGGAAAATGTTTTCTTACTGGGTCACCAAACTTTAGTTTTGAAAGCAAGTAGGCCTACCAGTTCACTCTGATAAAACGTGAACAAAGGACCGCATAGCTTCAAGAATTGCCCTTCAGTTGTGAAGCGTGCTGTGGGGGGACCGGCCCGTGCTCCATTTCAAAAAGCTTCTGTGCTTTATTTGTTGTTTTATACCTGACAGAAAACTCCCAAGAAACAATTGTTCGCGTGGGGGGTTGGTGTTTTACCCAAATAAGTTTTGCGGTCGATTGGCGATTAATTGTCCGCATTCATTGCCACGTGGCCCCGTGACGCCCCCGGCACGATTATCCCCGGATTTACAAGCGGCTTTCTGATTGTTTGCGTCAAATCAGACAAAAAGTACAACATTTTCAGCAAGTTCAAGAACCGGGCTGAACTCGATCTGGAAGTACAGGGACTGGTTGTTGTGTGGGGGGAATGTTTTCAACCTTCTACCTTCCATGGCCTGGCGAACCCCGGCCTCGATAGTGGATATCGAGAAGGCCCGTGGTTTCGTGGTGGTGGTTTTGTTTGGACCAGCGAGTTTGATTGTGTTACAATCGCTTTTCGCTGGAGTTCACTTGAGATTCTATAGGGATGTGTGGTTTGTTGATTCTTTCCATTGCCCG
The DNA here is from genome assembly GCA_023634235.1 of Pisaster brevispinus. NCBI lineage: Eukaryota > Metazoa > Echinodermata > Asteroidea > Forcipulatida > Asteriidae > Pisaster > Pisaster brevispinus. The sequence goes on from JAMKCF010000025.1 coordinate 3,442,937, forward strand.
TGTGAACACGACCTTATAATTGAAGATCATTTCAAGTATTTGCATTTCAATGGGACTGCCAACTTTCAAAAAATAATTGAATATACAAGCAGTTAAAACCGTGTGGATTTATTGAGCTTCCTGATAATCAAAAAAGAATTTAAAAAAAGTAGTCTGGAACTAGGAACGCTTTGACCCACTGTATTTTTTGTTTCACAGTCCAATATTTTTTTATGCGTTCCCAAGTTTATTTACTTGATGGATAACATGAGGCCTTTAGTAGGTTTTAAGCAACGAAAGGCACATTGCATGAAAGTTTGCCCTTGTAAACACACCACTATAAAAGCACTGATTATTCTGATAACTTGTCTATCGAATATAAGCGCGGCGAGTACAACATTTCCGTGAAAACCACGAGTGCCCGCGATAATTACCGAGTACCAACGAGGTGGCCTATTCCGACTGAAAAGTGCATTGTATCTTATGATTGTAAACGTGGTCTGGCATTAATCATCGGCGATTATTCACGAGTGTGTGGGAGTGAGGTTGACGGCCACTTTAAAACCCGTTGTCTATATAGAGAGTGTGATTCATAAACGACCAACGCTAATCCCTCTCACGTTTGTACTTTTCTTTTAGGGGTACTTTATGTTCCGTTTTGCAGCCATGGTATCACCGAGCAAGGACTTGGTATTAACATAATGCTCTGCTTTTACAGGTTCGATTTGTCCGGTTCTGATGATCGAATGCGAAGGCTTTTAAGGTCCTACATTCTGTGCATTGACATCTGATGCATGTGTTAGTTTTACCATTAATAGAGAAAGGAACTGCCATATGATTGGCCAGTTCAAGTGTCGTATGCAATGCAGTTGTATGAATATTCAGCATTAACTCTCAGTTTTCTTCGAAGAACATATGCAAAACAAAAGTTACATCCTTTTAAGTGTCACTTGAACTGTAGAACGCAGACCGAATTTTTTGCAGGCTTTTCTTTAATATAGAGGATTTATCAGTCATTCTGTATTTATTGGAAAGTAAATCCTGGATCGTTTTACGCGGTTTGATAATTTTTATTATTATTTTTGTAAAGAAGCTATTTGTAATCTTTTAATCAAACATTAAATTGGCCTCCTGTCTCTCGCGTGAATTCCAAGCGAGTTGCATTACATTGCACTCTAGTTGGCGGGAGTCTAGTGCGGCTAGCTTTGATCAATTACCGCTTGACAAAGCTACAGAAGAAGCACCACAAACCCATCTCACCCGTGGCTTTTAAGACCTTTTTGTTAACCTCCCAACGATATATATGGGGTTATCAGTGGATGGAGAGAGGGATCTCCCTGCTGCATCCATACCTAGCCTATCAACCCGATCGTTAAGGGTGGTTTAGTGCAAGACAAGGGTACCATGAATGGAGGAACCTCGAAGGCGGTGCGCCGCTTTCGGAAGTCATCATTCGGACGAAATTGACCGAGAGTGGCCGGATGTGCCTGCATCAAATACAGTTCGTTGCACGCTATATAACTGTCGGCTCGGGCGAGTTTGTCCGCTTGACAGTTTTTTGCGACGCTTGGCAGCTAATTTCCGGGGTTCTGAAAATAATATTTGCATTTTAACTTGTACATGTACCTATTCGGTCTCTTCTTGATGTGGGGGGAAAAATAGTGAAAAGAAATTCAAACCGTGAGTGAGAGGTATTTTTTGTGTGTGGAGAAGAAAGCTTGACGTCTAAACCGGGGTTTTGAGCGGCGCTGCGGCGAGCTGGAGTGCCCGGGAGCGGTGGCTATGAACCCGGGGGCTTTTTATGGCTGAGCGAGTGGATTATACGGAATGCCCGAGGAAGAAAATTCGTTGATAATATGGCCGGTCTTTGTGCACACAATATTTAGAAGTGTGGTTTTTGTTTATGTTTTGGCTTTGGAGATGCTTTATGTGTAATAAAGGGCGATATCATTGTGCCGAAATCTGAAGTAGAAGTAAAAACAGAGATTACACATGATTTGAAAGTTTTAATTAACCGTGATATGCAAACCGTTGCCTATCAGTAAGTAAACTGTTCTCAAATCACAAAATATTGCACCGAGACGTGGTGTCATAGAACTTCACTTTTGAAAGTCATATGCTTTTTTTGGTTATGATTTTGCCCCGCAAGGTCCTCCGTAAAAAAGTGAAACAATACTTGTTTATTGTTTGAAGTTTCATTATGAAAATTTTCTCTATGATGTCGACGGAAAACTCAAGTAAACGAATAAAGATTAATGTGCCCAGATGCGACCTCATTTGTCGTAAAAAAAAAAAAAACCTCAATAAAACACAACATCAGGGAGACGGGGTACGGTGCCCACGCATGCTTGTATATTAATCAAATCGTACCCATTGCTCTTGATTTAAAAGATATTCCACGGACAAAAACACGTTTACTTTATAATGAAGATCACATTCATCCGATAGTACGGCTTGTCGTAAATTTAGCGAATGGACGTCCTTAACGGCCGCCTGGGCAGCGGGTTGGGTTACAAAGATTATGAATAAGGAAGAACGAGTTGAAGTTATAATAAATACTCTGCAAGTGAAGCATTGATTTCCATGTTAAATCGCATGCAGTTTATACCGTCAGATAGCAAATCGAGATTACCGGCAGGTGGATGGGGCGACCCGGTACTCATCATCTCCCCGCTCAACGTTTTGATGATTTTAGAGATCTGCAGGAGATCGTCGAAGCCGGGCTCGCAGAAGAAAAATACTGGCGTTTGGGTTTTGAGTTGTTGATGGTCCAACCGCAAGGTGTTTTTTCCCTCCCCCTCTTTCATAACCCAATATAAAAAATTTATGCAACTCATTTCTATTCTGAACCGTCTGAACTGTCTTATTCAAAGGTCTTTCGATACAGCCTGTTGGTATGAAATGATACTTGGAACTGATCCATCTGGATTAGGGTAATTTATTTTATGAGATATACCTGAAATGTTGGAATATGGTGACTTGGGTTAGCTATTTATTTTGCGTAAGGAGTTGCTAAAGATTTCCATCGCGTTGTTTATTATCGATATACCGGTATACTTCAGCGCCAACCCATCGCTACAAATATTCTATGGGATATCTCTGGCACGGTCACAAGGTTTTTTACAATGAAAGTATTTTAAAGTAGGCCTAACTGATTATCTAAGGGTCTAGTGAAACAATCCATGACGAAGCAAATGACCGAAAGAATAAAGCTCGAGCATGGCGGACCCAATGAGTCATGGTATTTCTTTGACGTTAAAGAGATGGTATACAGACGTGGAGATAGTTCCGAAAAGTTTGGTCGTTTAAAATCCACAGTCATGAGTAATATCCGCACGCTGAAATATATATTGGATTTAAGAAGTGAAGTTTGCCATGGTGTGAGAATTACAGCTTTATAAAATGCAAAAAGTGTTGCTTAAACCATTATAACTTTCGGTGTATTGGGAAGTTACAACAACATGAATGTGATGTGGCTCATAAGTTGGGATTGAAAATAGTCGGTGGTGTAAAAAGCAACTTTTGGTACAGCGCTCGTGTACACGCCCTTCTCAGTCTTCGCACGGGTTTTGTGGAGTCTGGGGACTTGTCTAATAGCTACTTAAAACGACATCGGCCTACAAAATTTAATTTGACAAACAACCAGAACGTAAATCAATGTGGAATCCTATTAGTCACCGAATTGTATTTAATCTGACACCTATTTAAGTGACAGGGGGGTCTTACTGCCACCATGTTTACGCGCTGGCGTTGTATAAACGGTGATTTAATCGTATAGATGCTCCATGATGATGTATACAGCATGTCCATTAAAAGTCTTTGAGCAGCTTTACATCCCTTGCGCCCCGTGAATCATTGAGGTTTATGGCGCATATCGCGGCAGCGTGTAAGGCGATCTGCGTTGCTCTCTCTAGCGTGAGTCGCACTGGAGGAGTGCAGCTACCATTTTTCCTCATCTGCCCAACCATCCATCCATCCTCTAGTCTACCTCCTTGTCTTGTCACCAGGCACTCTTTAATTATCTACAGTAGGATGAGCACAGCTTGAAGATGACGAGAACGGTCCTTGGCGTCCAGATGGTCCGGCAGTTCAGCCTCGTCAGCTTCTTGAGACGTTGCGTACAATCACCAAGACGGGGCCTCTCTTGTGGTTGCACGCCACCGACCAAGGGACCGTGTTCGTACCGGGTCCCCAACCACCCATGACTGTACCGGTGATTCCCCAAGCGGTTTGCCCGGCCTGTGTTTGTACCACGGCGCAGTTGTTTTTATGAGCCTAACCCTGTTCGTCGGAGGAGGTGATTTTTAATTAAATGCCGTTTGTCTGGGGTCGTATGTTGACGGAGGCCTGACTATTCCAGACTTGCATTGGCATGCTCTTCTGTTCATACATTCAGTTTGTGTAAAGCTATAGAATCAAGGTGGCATGAACGAAGGAACTGGTTCCCCATCATGCACATCTCTTCATAGTCGTTTTTGTGTGTGTTAATGATGAATCATGTCTCGATTTCATGAGTTTGGAGTTTTGACATTCTTAAAACCCTCGAACCATTTGACAGTTCTATCCTTTTCTTAAGATTAACTTTGAAAGTTGTGTATTTTTTATCATATTTCTCAGATACGACAATTTTGCATTCTCAGCATCATCCACCTTACGCAACGGCTACTTTCTGAGAAGTTAATGAACTTCTCTACCACGACTTTTTTGGAAAAACGAAGACAACAAATTAGTTCAAGTTTACTGCTGAAAGAAGGCAGTGCTGACAGGGGTTCATGACACCCTTGTCCAATCTGCCATACTCAGTCCCTAGCCATCAAATTAAGACCTCTAATAAACGCATCAAACCTACCCATCCGTAAGAAACCTGCCTCCAAATGTACACAAAAACCCGGGCAAGGAGTCTTTGGAAGTCGCGCTCCCCCTTGTCAAACCCGGTCCCTGGAATAACACATTTTAATCGGTGCCCTCTCTATCTGTCCATCCACCGTCAGATTTTCTCCCGTTGAGAAAGCAAGCCCGCTCCGGTTTCTAACTTACTCCTTGCCCGTCCGTCGTTGTTGACACAGCTATCAAAGGCTCGCCTGATATCGCTCGGTTGTTGGACAGGAAGGACCGTGAATTCACTTCAAAAAGGGTTGATTTTTTTCACCTCCCAATTTTTTTTTAGGGGGGAAACTAACGGATAAGATTTCACAAGGATTTAGTTTCATTTTTTGGGACAGCCTCGTCGGCTTCCATTCCACAATTCGGTCAATGTATAGTATTGGATTAGTTTGGACAATTTTTGGAGGATATCTCTAAATAAATATGGCATCGCTGTGTAAATATTGTTTTTCTCTCGCATTTAAAGGAAATCGTTCAAAGGGGATCTCCTTACAATGTAAGAAATCTTCTATTGATCGGTGTCATAATGCATCATTTTTTTTTATATTAAAACATCTGACCAATCATGTGCCGAGTCAGGAACATGTGACCTTTGTGTTGTGACGTATTGAGTATTGAAGCGAAGCAGTCGTTTCTTGATGGTGCCTTGACGCAGGTCCTCAAATTGTAAATTTCATTTAATTCACCCGAGATACACTTTTACATTTCTTTGTGACTATATACATGTTAAAACCTCCCAACTTAAAAAAAAGACTAGAGGTATAATAAAGTTATATAATTACGGGAGCAAATGGGTCATTGGAATTTATTTTGATGTTCAGGTCATCGAAACATATATAAAACGAAACGAAACTGGACATAACAACGAGATCATACAAAACACGACAAGTCCTGGTGAGCATTGTCAAGGGAATGACAAACGGGAGGAGTGCTGGACACGACAACTCATGGCACTGTTAAGCGGAGGAAAGCCTCGCTAAAATATACATCTTGCAGGTCTAATAAGTCTGCAATAATGGAATGTGGTTCGACAGAATTCGGAACCAACATGATTAACACGAAAGACACGACAATCGCGGCGAGCTATGACAATGTAAAACAGGTGATGACAAACTCTACATGACATGACAGTACTAAAGTGGCACGACAATATGGACGGATACAAAAGAACAGTCCTGCAGGGCACGTCGGACAGGACAGGACAAAACAGTTTGCCAACAGGAGTATAAAATGTATTCTAGACGGAATTATATGAAACGCAAACCTTCCTGACTTGTGTATAATTACGAAGGCAGTCCAAAGCAGGGCCACCATCTCGCTCATTATTACAAACTTCTATTTAAACGTGTTTTGACATTATCTCATAAAATAGCAATTACCTGGATATATCGCGCTTGCATTTCTTAATGAAGACTGACAGTGTATACACGGCTTATGAGAATTCGGTGATTTGTTCTGCAGCTCGTACAGGAGAGGACCAACCGATTTGATTGTTTAGCTGAATCCGTATCAAATGACTTGCTCGATCTAGGGACTTGTTCCCAAGCTGGGGTGTATTTTCGCATTGCTGTGTGTTTTCTCTTTCCATATAGTCAAGAAACTTCGTGGTCTTCATCTCTCGAAGTTTACACAACCTTTCAATGCAATGTAGAGTGACAATAGAAAATGTTGACGGTGTTATGATATTAAACTTTGGCTGATTACACGCTAATATTAAAGGATAAATTAAGAGTGATGTTGCAAAGTTGAATTTTTATTTTTGCTTATTAACCTGTTGTTATTTTCCGTCTTAATTTAAAGATAATATACCAGTACGGGGATCATTTAACCGTAAGTTATCTGCAATAAACAACTTTAATTTCCTCATTTAATATACATCCAGTTTGAATCAGTGTTACTTTCATATTAATCAAAATATTACTTTCCTCCATAATGAGGACAGATTGATATTTGAGTGGTCTGCTGTAATAAATACCCGGGTGAAACCTGTTGGTGGTTTAGTCACGCATAAAGCTTAATGCGTGTCCACCATTGAACCTATTGCGCTCGTGTATGATTAGACATCAAATTATTTCTTAATCTATTGGATTGTGTTGCATGCGACGTGACAGTATTAATAAGAAACTCTATGCTGATTACTGCTGTCTGACACTGACCAGAGTCAATTATATTTTCATTGAGAGGCTAAAAGACACACAACTTTGCTTAGCACGGAAAACATTTCCTTAGCAGAAAACAAGGTACCTGTCATTACGGTAATCGATGGCACATACACTGATAGTTGTTGCTAAGCAAGTTAACTAGTCCTATACAGATTTTGTACTAAGTAGCTTAAGCTCACGTGCACCTTTCTCCATTAATTCATGCATGATGCAGATAGTCTAAGTTAAATCACGCTTTGTTTACCAATCTTTTGGAAAACTTGGGATTGCGCTTTGCTTTCTTGAGCTATTCTTGTTTTTCGTTTCTTTCTGGTAAATGTTTAAGTATGATATGACACTGCACAAATTCCATCCACAGATGACTTAATGAAGAAGCCATTGTGAAATTATATTGTTTGAATCTGAACGCGCGTTGCGTATAATGGTTCCATTATTGGGTTTGTAACATGTAACGATGTACACAGAATCAACATGGCTGCATCTTGATCGATCCTTGTTATCTTTATAGGGAGGGGAGGGGAGGGGAGTAAGCTTAAGGAGAAGGGGGGGGGGGGGGGGGACAAAACCCCGCACCTAACTAATCATCAGCAAGGCCCCGTGTTCCACGAGGCTCGAGTCCTTAGCAAACATGACTGGACTCGGAGACCGAAGGCCTTATTGCAACCTCGCGCAATTGCCGGGCGAGTCGAGGACCGGCCACTCCACTGTTCAAGGCACGACTTGATAACGCCCGGTAATCGCCGGCTTGGGCCCGTGCAGTTTCAAGTGGTGTATCGACCGTGTACGGCGACCAGTATAATCATGTTCCAGTTTCTTTCATTATGTTGTGTGTTTTGATTTATAATTTTTTTTTGTGTGGTTATAGTTTGTGTGATTTGTCACCGTCTTGGAATTAAGGACAATGACTCCTGTTGCAATCTTGGTTTGTTTCATCCACAAAACCTCTACTCAAATTCATAACATTCGTGAATGTATCAGTCACACTCACATTGGTAACGGCAACCGAAAAAACGTTACCCTAAATATCCAAATACTTTGCTCCAAAACATGCGCATTCATCACTGAATGCAAGCTTTTCGAAGCCCTTGACCTATTATCAAAATTAATGATGCAGCGATTGTAATGTTACAATTTTGTAAGAACTTAGACCTATATAATTTAAGCGTAAAGCAATTAATTACCGGTACACTCATATAGCTGAAGGGGGGCTGTTCCTGGTACCTGTATAGTCTGGTTCCTTTGTTTCATCTGTGTAACGACAGCATTTAACAAAGTCTTGGGTTCCTTCAAAGGGATTGTCTCCCCATTCAGACTGGAAAATGACATTTGCCTTTTGAAAAAGGCATTGGATTCGTTGACCATGCCTATGTAAATCCCATATCAAAATTGGTATTCAGACTTTTAAAACTATAGCAATTTGGCTTTTAGGGGCTGTTGGTGAATGTTGTATTTGTTTGGTCTTTTGGTTTTATAATATTGTTGCATTTTTAAAAACAATTCTTGTGTCGCATTACTTGTTTTATAATCTTTGTAATTTTATTTCATTTGTACGTCTACCTTTAAACAAATCATAATACTGTAATAGTTGGTGCAACGTTTAGTTTTAGCAACAATTCTGTGACAATGAGGTGACCTTTTTGTGCTTATAAGTTACAAAATACTTGTGTAACCCCAGGAAACTCGTCGATGCCTCTTCGGTGGTTTCTATGTATAACACTTATTACTATACTATATGGAATATGTGGTTGTATATTCACTTTCATCATCTTCTGATTCCTCGCTTCCAAACGGAACCTCCCCACTCTTTAATTTACAGTTCGGATGACCGCATTTTCATCCTAGGATATTACAAATTTCATCATGGAGCCTGCGCCAAAGAGAGCAAACCCTTGGTGGTTGCCGGGGCCGGCACGCACGACGCCCGAGCCAGGCTGACATTTTTGAATTGGCACAAGCAATATATACACAGCGTTTCAATATTTGGATTGGGTTGCAGTTCATCAGCATTTTACCGGATGTTGCTGTGTTAGGAGTTTCTCGAGTCTTAAGTTTCTGGTTTTAGTATCGCAGTATCGCCAAACAGCGCCATCATAGGCCAAAAAGAGCAATGTAAACCAATTAAGTGCCCAATGACAATCACCATTTCTACAAATACCCAGGTAGTTTCCAACACAACTATGTTTATACCCCAAAATATATCTGAACAGAAGATTGTTTTGCCTGCCAAGTGAAAAGCTAAACTACGATGTAATAACGTTTCAGCGAATCTAAAACTTTGCCTTCGAGAAAGACTCTGCCTTTTTTAGTGTCGAAACAGCAGGCTATACTGATAACTTTTTGTTGTTGTGCTTTTTCGAATCTAAAAATTCACATATTGATTTTATTTTTATGATTTGTCAGAAAATAAATTTGACGGTGTATTTCCCGTGTATAAGTGTACACAGCGTTGTCGTCAGATGCACCTGCATCCACCTGCCCACCGCCCGTAGCGATGTAACACTTCCTGCCCAGTCCACTCCATGCGATGTCCAGCCTACTTAACTCGGTCGCAGTAGTCATGTTTTCACCCCATCAAACTCAAGACCTAGTGTCCGTAAACTACCAGTGCAACCCCACTCCTATGATCGTGTGAGTGCATCTATTATCTCAAGACACCGGACTTGGGGGCTGATACCTTCCAAGGCCATACCTCTCTCATGGCACCGACACATGACCATCTCACTCCCACAGCTACCTTCTTCCAGTCCACCCCAAATTCAGCACACGACTGCTAATTGCTTGGCACAACATATCACACTCAACACAACACGTAGACCTTGCTACAAAAATATTGTTCTGAGGGGCGCTGTTGAGTTAAGCTATGTATTGTGTTAGGCATGCGCCATTGTCAACTTTCCCCGTAATATAGATTTGTACAATAAAATGGAAAGTTGTAATTGGGGGGTCTACCCAAGTCGGCCAATATCGCGTTTGCTGCGCTGCAACAGGCCATAAGCGCACTTGACTAAATCCACTCGGTTGGGTGCATAAATCGCTGGAATGAAACGCATAGCGTCCCAATGTCACAGTTGGCGTGAATATGTTTGTTTTGAGTGCATGGCAAGATGGTAGAACAAGAAACATTCATCTGAAACGCGGGTAAAGAAATAAGTTACCTGTAGTGCATAAGAGTCCACTCATCTGTATTTAAGACGAATCAAAAATACATCTTCACTTTCCACTTCGTAAAAATATGCCAAAAAATTCATAAATAATTTTGTCTCTTGACGTCACAGCTTAAAATTTAGCCCACTGGTTGAGGAGCAAAACGTGCGCACGTTCTAATGCTCTTCAATGTACTCCGTTTTGAATTTGTTTGTTTGTTTGTTTGTGTGTTTGTTTTTTCATGTGATCTTCCCGTCGAACTCGGCAAACTCCCACAAGGAGATATGAACACCAAGCTGGCAACAGCCAATCTCTCTCTTACAAACAGTGGCTTAACGTCTATGGTTGTGAATTGCACTAATCAAGAAATTGTGATTCAGTAACTAGACGACAATACTTATTCTATTGTGAAATCAGCGGTTAGTTGGGTAGGATTCGAACCCACAACCTTGCGATTGCAACCGCATGACCACGGTGAATTAACATTGATTTCATGTCCGTTAGGTTTATATTGTTTGGTTTGACTGCTCTTTATAGTGTAGTTTGTAATTGATTCCGAAAATCATAGAATATACAAATGAATTGAATAAGACGAGTGGTGCATTTGCTTGCATCACACACGGTGTCGACAACAGTGTTACTGTGTATGTATATTACATTTGAACACACAAGCACAGAAACCTGTAACTTGTTAAAGGAACTACAAATGCAGGAAGCTGGTGAATGTATTGTTGAATTGTGCAACCCCACATCTGTGTCAATAAATGATTAAACATGAGAATGAGTAGCAGCTGTGACCAGAATGCGTAGAGTGGCAGAATGACACCCACTAAAAAAAAATTCTGAGTGGTTTTTGTTCGGACTTTTCGGTCAAGGAGCTTCTCCGACAATCTGGTGGTTCGCGGAGGCGAAGACCCCCTCCAAACTTTGTGTGGTCACATTATTCACTAAAAACCAGCCACACCCCATCCAGTCAACCTTATCCCTCCTGAGCCTCACTCCTTGGACCTCACTCCGTGGAATCATGTCTCTAAGTGCCAAACAATCCATCCAGATATATTAGGAGTCATCTCACAATCTCTTCGCTCACAAAAAAAAAAGAGAGAGAAAGAGAGAGAGAGAGAGAAGTCCACCGAACTTTTTCTTTCCATAACACCCGAGTCACCTTATCCACGTGTTCCGGACTTGGGCCTCTTGAAACCGAGCTCTTCCTGTGCCGTGGGTCTCGGGCCCCGTTTAATAGCACCAAGTGTGGAGCCCACCGGTACTTGTCAGCCTCTCTGAGTGGTCCAAGTGTTGCTCCATCGTCGGGACCACTGGCCATGTCTCATCGAGACTGCAACAGTGTGTCGGGCCGCCTGATATTCTATGTCTTGAAGAGGTCTCTGTCTCGAGGTGTGAGGGTGGGTGATCGCTCTCTTGATGGACCCTAAACGTTCTTGATAGGTTTGGTGCGGTGGTCGGCAGTTAACGGTCATGACGTGTTACATTGGGGACAATTTGGGTACCAAAGTAAAGTAATACAAATACTCAAAATCAAGGTATTCCTGTCTGACCAGATTTTCTCACATTGAAAATTACGTTAACATATAGTTTATGTTTACTATCAGATACAAAATGGCAGACGTGATTACGTGTAGCCTATAGGTCTGCATCTAATATACATGAATCTGATTTTTCTGCGGAGATTTTTTTTAATAACTAAGCAGTAGGAGAAGTAATTTGGGCCTTGCTATTATGTTTTCGAATTCAGTGCAAACATTTGCTATTAAGGCCCTGTATTTGTTTTTGTGATATCTCAATGGCTTTTGGTGGAACCGATCGCGGGTTTTGGTTCCTACGGCTGTTTCAGGTGTATCGTTTTCTGTTATTGGTGTTTTAACATGGCTCAGTCTCCTCATTGCAAATGCAGCTCGCGTTCTTGGATATTTCAGAACATTGAAGCCTCACAGCACATTCGAACTCTTTTTCCCACATTCTATCCTCCCCTTCTACCGGTTTCCCGGCGTTTTCTTTATTCAGGTGCGGGTTTGTGCGACGGGCAAACAAACGACATGTCGTCGCATCGTCTACACCGGCCATGAATATACGGATGAAAACGACCTTCTACACCGGGCTAGTGTAATGCACGCACTCCGCCGCCCCGCGCCTGCCCGTCGCGTTCAAATTTGAAGAGAAATCCTCGCCGTCATGCATGCATTGTCGACGGCAACCGTACTGCCAGTGGAGGGATCAATACGTCGATAGAATATCGACTGGGCTTTTTTTTTCTTTCTCTCCTGTGGACGGAGTTGGTTTTGGCTTAGTCTTCCACACTTCAAGTGGGGTTCCACCAAAGTGTTTGCCGACAAACAAGTGATAAAAAATTTACGGGTTTTTCTTATTGGCTAATGAAAATTGTAGACAAATACATGGCTTTGGTGCGGTTTTGAATCATACCATAATTTTCAAAGTGATGGAATTCCAACGTTTTAGTGGAGTTATTGATTATTATTATGTAAAACGCACACATGGCTTCAGAAATTTCCACATGTTAAGTCATCATTACACGGGAATAAAGTCAAGTTATGTGCATGTTATAACGGCAAGTGAATTTACACGGCTGTGAAAATAACACGAGAGAGACTCGCAATTCTTCCCAAGATGCAAATGAGGTTTGTTATCCTCATTAATATTCATGATGCATTCTTCCATTGTTTGCACGGTGCCACGTGTCATCCGAAGATGAATTCGGCAAATATTGTATCAGTGCGTTTGAAGATTTACGGAAGAGAACGTCTTAAGTGAATAAGTAATGTTGATTCGGTTTGAAGAAGATGTCCACTGACGCCATTGGTGGTATCTTCACAAAGGGAAAAAACAAAGACAAACTTATAGAATATGCCATCGATAGCTTACACAATAGTGATAGAAATTACCCTAAAATTCCATTAAAATGTGTGTTTTTCAGAATAGATGGACCAAATACTGCCTGGAATCAGTTGTGGGATTTGGCATACCAGTTGTATCAGAGTCTGTGGAGGTTTTGGGCGTTGAGGCCTATGTTGTTGCATTTCCGATGGCTACTGTTCAATATTTGTTGCCAAAATTCACCAGATATGGTTGATCATCCCGTACCACACATCTTGTGACCAAATAAGTCTGGTAATAGGCTAACTGTAGCCTGGTCCCTTTCGTGCATTGACTGCATAACTAATATTAATTAGTTATGACACGAGTGCGAGTGGAATACGGAAACATATTGCGCGTCTGGGTCCCATATCCAGCAGGGCTACACAGTATGACGAAGTAGAGTTTGTTTCATAGTCACAGGACCTCATTGCGGTATACACCAGCCTGTCATCATTAGCCGGTCTCAATTCCATTGAGCTGCTTGAGCACAGAAAGTGGCTAAGCATAGTAACACTATGCTTAATAAAGTTACCAGCCAAAATGTCATTTCACATGTAGCATTAATGCATGGTATCCTGCTTCTTTTTGCTCAGCAGAACATTTCTAAGCAACGTTTGCTGTGCAGCTCTATAAAATTTGGCGCTGGCGTAGCCTATTCTTGATTTGAAGTGGAATGTCTTGGTTGGACTTGTAGTGAAGAATTCTTAAAGATACACGAAAAAAACTTGTGTTAAACTTTTTACACAATTCCTTTCCCCGTTCTTATCTTATTCTTTTCTTCACGCCATTTTAATTGCTGTTTTCCAAAGTGTAATCGTACATTAGTTTGGCTGGTCGAAGTTGACAACCAATGTCTCTACATGCTACAAACCATATTCTTGACCACAGAGTCTTTGTTACCTTAGCTGTCACAAGTACTTTTGATGTTATTCGAGTGGCTTTTGTCCTCGTACATTTATGCAAATGCACGGTATAGAATTATGGCTCGACAAAGACTTGTTGACAAGTTGTTTGGATCGATAGGCTTTTGGCATTGTTGCATGCTGAGATTCAACTTTATGTACTCGCTGTCTCAACAACCAGCTTAAAAACTCTCACAGATCCCAACTCCAAAAAAGAGTCTCAGGGACACAATGCCCCGCTAGTTTCAAGGGCTGGGGATTTGGTAGGCTTCCGCAAATACATTTCTTCCATGTAACTTGTTGCAAGGTAGCTGTGTATTTATTGTCCGAAGATTAGGCGTTGCTTGTTGAAATCGGCCGTGCGAAGGGGGTAGGGAGGTCGTCCCAGACAAAGGTTGCTGTCCGACCCGCTCGTGCCGGGCGCGTGGGGCTTTTTGTCCCTCGTCGATCGTTCGCGTGCCACCGATCGGCGAGAGAAATCTATAAAAGAGGGGCTTAGTGTTACCCTACTAAGACCGTCTGAAGTAGCCTCCCGCTTCCTGAGATGGGACCTCAGAAGCCTTGGAAGGGGGGGGGGGGTTATACCAGCAACACCAATTGGGGCTTGTCAAAACACGCTAGTATAATCCTATTCACGCATAATAATTGGAGGTTTCCACAAATACTGGATTTTCTCCCTTTTCCTCTATTTTTTCCTTCTGCCCTGCTAACTGTGAGCCGATCGATACCACGTTTTCAAAAGGGAAAGACAAGAGGGGATACGGTCCTAAACATTCTCGATTTTGCCTCGGAGGGGTTTTGGGATCTTGAGGGTGAAAGTCGGCGGCTTTTAGAAAGGAAACGGCCCGCTTGCTGACACCTGCACGCTAAACCTGTAGCCGGGAGCGTGCGGTCTGTTACGGATATCACTGGACCGGCCCTGCATGCGGACGGCTAAGAGCGGTGTAGTGATCTCCATGTCGGGGGAAAACACACCTTACGCACACGGCCTGAAAAACCCCCTCAACAAATTATCCATTCTCGCGGTTTTTTCTTATATATAAATCATGTATGAAATAAAAAACCCAACAACTAAGGAGACTTGGGGTGTTGTAGAGTATTGGCCATATCGCTTTACATCGGGGACTTTAGCGTAGGAGCGAATTCCCTACAACCATCAAACATTAGGGTTCTTTTCTTTACCGCCCCGTAACAGATCTGTTACAATTGGCATAATGTGGTTGATTATACGTAATGAAATAAATCCAGCTGAAACGCTACATAAAGCGAAGGAAATAATTGTGTTCCACCCCCTTTTGTCGTCTTTATGACTCGTTTGCATGGGATATTGTACCGGATAAAAATAGAGGCTGTGATATTTGTCTAAAGCAGTTTGGGCTGAATGCTTGATCAAAGTGTGAAGAAAGTGCAGAGTCCGAGCTGTTTGCCTTTGTGCGCCGAAGATCTACATTTTCATTTGATGTTCCATCAAATTTATAGAAATAAAGGCCGATCATTCACGATCAAGTTACAAACGGCCTTCTGCGATTATTACGCCATTACGCAAGTTCTGCCATTACCGGATTGCCTTTTTTCTCCATCCATGAAAGGACTGCACTTTGTCGAGGAATCACGCTTAGGAGTTAAATTGATCCGTTAAAACTTTAATTGTTAAACTGTGTCACACGTGCCATTAAATACGGGGCGAACCGTGTGAAAAATGTAGAGCTACTGCTCTACTTTCCCACTTCTGAAAAGCACTTTTCATAAAAAACCCAGCTCTCTTCCTCACACAGGCCATCAATATATATATATATATTTGTATATTTTTTACAAAATAGGACACAGCCACGTTTACAATAATTGAAAGAAATGTGTTAATAAAAACGGCAAGAAAGCCTTATATCTGAAGGACAGGGCTAATCAGCACGCCGGCATTCATCCGTCTTGATTGAGAGCCCGACTTAAAAAAACGCGGCAAACTGTTTTCACCGGAACTGGAGCCACGTGCGGGGTTGACCAAGGAGGGTTTCGTCGCGGTGTAATATTCATGATAACTACCCAACTCGTCGATCTTTATCATTATTTATTTTCCACTGTCACGAAATTCTGTATGCACGTGGCGGTGAAATGTAAGATGTTTTGTCTCCCCTCCTCTCTGAGCCAGAGACAATCTACCTAATATCTTCAAATGAGAGTAATTCTGCGTTTCCTCCGTCGGGCTAACTCCTCGACGTTTCGTTGATCAAATATGGTCTTCATCACTCACTTTGACTCTGAATTCAAAATGAATACATATATTTTTTGTAGAAACTATAAGGTAGAAATTATAATGTTATATAAGTCTTTACCCCAAAGATGCACATCATAATATTCAGACTGACAACCAGTTCCAAGCAGGAGGTAGTATTAATTAAACAAATGCAAAGCTACAGATTTACTCAAGCAAATGGTAAACTGATATTACGTAATTCAATTGTCGGCCATTTCCACAGTGATTAAACAAAGAGGCAGACCTTTCAGTGGTATTTATACAAGATGTCCCTCTCCATCTTCATGACACCGGATCCGTCTTGAATATCACCTCCCCCCCCCTCTATTCACCACTCGTGAATAATTCACGTAAATAACCACCATAGGGCTGAGTAGGTCCGTATAGCGTTGTACAACGTCCTCGCCTCGACATAGAGTAACCAAACAGTGACTGCCCCAGTTCAACAATATCCCGGCAAAATTGCCCCAGATTGTCTCTGTGTCTCTTTGCGTCCCGTGCATTTGGATGGCGATCATCTTTTATCATCACGCAAAGAAACCGCGTTCTAGATACAAACCGACGCTCACAGCCAAACGGTGGTTTTGATATTAACTTGTACGCATATAGCCTCGTAAGATGACAGGCTAGTCCAATAGCCTTCAGCCAATTTCATTTCTTCTCCCCCCTTTTTTTTGCAAGGAGTCATATGCGGTTGTATCTCTTTAGTGATGATGACCAATAAAAAAAAACCTGGACGGAGGCCTGTTTCTTATTCCCGACCGGGTCAATAGCACGTATTGTCATGGAGGTTATTTCTGTCTGTACATTTTTTTTCAATAGGATGCCTGGCTGTAAAATGTCAGGCGATATGCTCGTTGGCATTGTTGGACGATTTCAATGGATTTGTTGTGCATCCTTTTTTAAAGTCAATTGTTGTATCATCCTTTTAGATTTCTTGACGCCTGTGAAGCTTGAGGGAGCTTGTCTAATTGAAACGAATTTGCAATTATGAACTTCAAACGGATGACTCATGTAATTATTTGTGATGTCTCTATAGTTCGGATGATACAATGTTGTTTTCATTAAGCTCCAATCGATTACGATTTACTAGGTTTTTTTTTTATATCATTATAATTGATGCTTCAACAAATTATGTAGAAATGTTTAAGAAACTGCCCATAGACAGCTTAAAATGTTACGTCAGTATCATTCTGGTATCGTGAACTAAAAACTGTTGGCAGCATCTTGGTTTCATAGAACGCCTGCTTAGATTGTAAGTGTTGCAAAAAACGAAGGAAGAGATTTCATTCACTGTAATTAATAAGTTTGACTGCCCCGTCGGCTGTCCTCCCGTGTTTGGCTCTGTAATAGTACAAGCCTCTAATCGAGCTTACATAATACCAATGCATATCCCCACGGCTCTGCACCAGCGTCAAGTTATGACACACAAACATATAAAATAATAACATCTAATATCGCCAGGCGCTCCAATGTCTGACTGACAAAGTCGCCTCGCATGAAGACGGACCTGAGCGATAAAACAGTATGGCGTTAACACACTCCCCCTTCATAAACCGTGATATGATAAACCAATATAGACCGAAAAAAGAAAAGAAAAAAAGAAAAAAGAACAGTGACCCGGTATTTTGTACTGCGGGTGTAACACGTTCAGTCTGCCCATCATAATCCCCTGTGTTTATACAGCTCAAGAAGACAATTTAGCATCTAGAAGTGCTATGGAACTATATAATTTTCCACAATTGCTCGGTGGCCTTCCCAGGCTTGCGAGCTACAAGCCCTGGCGTAAGCTTTTATAGAATAGTCCCGAAGGTCCAAGCTTTACTTCTAAGTCATTTGCTCGCGGGAAAACAAACAGAATAGAAGGTCCCCAGTCGCGGATCGTGCGCTTAGGGTTGGGTTAATAGCTTGCTTTAGCCTGTGGGGGACGGGGACTTTTTCCCCCTCTACTCTCGTAGGAAAAATACAGCCAGTGTGTAACAAGCTTGATTTAGTGCAGCGGGTGCCTTTTAACGTTCCTAATGCAACCATCATTTTGATCTTGTTGGGTATTTCGACTCGTGCGGAAAGAGCATCCTGCAACATTCTATTTATTGATACCCAGGAATGACTGATTGCAAGTTGACTTACGTATTCATTGTTTTGATAATGTTTTCCCTATAAAGTAGCCATCGTCAAATGAGTGGAATCACCCAAGCAAAACATCTTTCAATGTTTTTGTTTATATATTTATTTTTTAAAATAAACACCGTAACACTTGAACTGTTTTCAAAGTTCTCTTGCAAGCAGCGTGGCGCGTTATTTTGCAGTTCTTTATACCCTTTTCCACGAAAACCATACACCCGTAACGCGCAAAGGCAAGTCACTGGATATCAATCGTAAATGGTCCCGGCTCGGCTTGTTTAAGATTCGCACACTTCATGCACTTCGTGTGTTTTGTTGGAATCAAATTACACTGAATCTACCCTAAACTATAACGTGCAGCGGCAGGTCGCTTCACGTTGCTATTTTCATAAGATAGCACATATAATATTTACCGTATGCATATGCGGTATGTATCTCATGATTACATTCGTTTGAAAATTAATAACTTAATAACATTTTGAAATCGGTGATACTGAGATTAGTATTATGGTTAACCGACGGCAGGTTCTATGCCACGTGACTGTAATATATTGATAAGATAGCAGAGTAAAGTTGTAGTCGATGTTCTCGTGGATACTATTATACTCTGACAGCTCTCTGTTCATATAATAAACTAGCTTATGACCTCGTTCCGCTTCACCCATCCATTATGGCGTAATTATTCCCAAATTGACATTCTCTTGGGTTGTATAATGACGTCATATATAGGCCAATTTACCTCTTATGTCGAGAGTTCATTAGCCAAGAACGCAACAAAGCGTGATGTTGAAAGGGCCCCGTAAACAAAGTGGCAAAATACCATTGTGTTACTAAATGCGTCAATCGGACATTGGGAAAGTGGAAAACAAATGCTATTCACAGGAGCGTAGTATATTATGAATATATCATGCTTGAGTTGTAGACAATGTAGTATAAAAAAAGGACAGCAACATATTGTTTATCTGTCTGTAAGGTATTAATTTACGGTATTGAAACACATTAATGTTTTGCGTGCTGCGTTTCACTCCGTTTTGCTCTTTTTAACATTCGGCAACAAATAAAGGCGAGGACGACTTGTGTTTAATTGAAAAAGAAAACTGTTGTTTTTCAAACTGATGACCTCATGGCATTAAAATAGGCAACCTGTCATGACATTTTCGTGCACAGGACAACATGTTTTTGACGTTTAAATGTAAAGTGATACAATACTCTTGAAGAGATTTTACTGATGCCGTGGATTATCCGTAACCGACGCAAATCGGTTGAACAGTGTTTCTTTGTGAAACTTTCCAGGAGCTGTTTAGTTTCATCTTGCGTTGAATTCAGCTCTCGCCTTTTATTCAATCGAAATGAAATATATACTAAAACTACTACTGTGTCAAATATGGTATGTGAAGAGGTTAGTTTTCGGATTGAGTATTTCTTCACCCAAATGGGGAAAAATCACTTACTTTTCGTAGTCGAGTTTGCAGTAAAGTTTGCGATCCCTTGCGAAGCACGAATGTGATAGAGGTGACTGGCAGACGCAGCATTGGAGACAGTGCTCGTGCCAACAATGGTCCATGACTTTCATGAGGTACCGGTCCTCGATGGGCCTCGCACACCCCGCACAAACTTCCTTGGAGGTCCTTCCGTTACCTGTGAGAAAGGAACGTGTAGACATTACACCTATTCATATTGTATACGATAACGCATTGTCAAACAGGGCAATTGTTTCAGACCACTGTGGAGGCATCCACTTGCGTGTATGCAAAAGGAGCTACGGCGGCACAAGAGACAATATTAATAGCTGTAAATCCACAAGAAAACATTGAGAAAACTGAAATGTGAAAGAATGTTCTTATCAGAGATTGTCTGGTGCTGGTTGCCAGTAAATTGCCTCATGTGACATGGCATCTTGGGATGTAACTGCGAAACATATTTTGGTTGATGGATATTTAAATGAATGTTTAATTTAGAAAATGTATCTAACTCTACATCGCAGCATCGCACACTAACTCATGGGACTATATTTGAAGTGGCCTTAAATTTTGTAGGATCTACTTTGCATATAAGTTTTGTTTTATAACGTCACACTGATTTTGAATAAATATTTCATAATTTAATGTTCAACTTTGAATGGTTTGATTCCTGATAGTTAAATTATAATTAAGAAGTGTTTTAAGAGGTGTGTTATATTCGGATTACAGCAATAATAACCACATGAGCGTGATAATGAATTTCCTCTCCTCAAAAGTAACATATCCATAATTCAAACCACTCTCCTCCATCCACCCAACCACGCATCATCGCAGCGATAATCAGTCATAGTCTGGTTATTACCTGGATGACATACGGTGAGGCTGGGCCCAGACATTCTAATATGAGTCTTATTTTGGTAATGTTGTGACAGCCGCCCCGATGATATCGATGTTGACCGAGCGTTTCATGGGTGGATATTTTGAGAGAGGGAGAGCGAGCGCGCACACTACGCCGGCTGTTTGCCGTATGACCACGGGATCTGGTTGCCCAACAATAGGATGGCACGGCCGGGGCAAATCCCCCTCCCGTGAGGTGGTTATGTTTTTTTCTTTTCTCGCAATCCCTGGTCCTCTGCTGTAGCTCTGGGAAAAGGGCTGCAGCGGTTGCCGCGCTCCGGGTTGGTTTTAAATAGGCATATTAGATGGAAACAGCTTGTTTGAGCAGGGACTCTTTTGAGATTTGTTGGCAAATCGGTGAAGTGTGTCGGGAGCATACTTGATCGTGTCTCTCTAGGAGTGTATAAACAGTGGCTTCATGATGGGCGTTGTTTCATCGTACGTGAAACCATGGCATTTATTGTGTTGTGATTATTGCGTAAATGTACAAGGTCCAGCATTAGTGGTGTCAACATAAAATGAAATCATTTAATATTGAAAGTGTTTACCTAACCTCAAAACGAAAACAAATTTGCGGGCATTAAAAACAATTGTCTCAAGCCGCCAGCTTTATATTGTTGACACGAACTATTTTTCTTGAAGGTCAGGGTTCAATTTCCCAGGAGACCTTGCGAAAACTGGCCGAACACGTGTTTCTCTAATTGGTCTGTGTAACGGGCCAAGACCACGGAGAATGAAAACGGGGAATAGCCCGGGAGCGTTCAACGAAACCAGACCATCGCTCTCCTTCGTCGCACAATCTCCCCTCGTTGCTTTGTGTACTCAGGTGGCGAGTTACGAGACGCCGAGTTTCCCTTACATCCCTAAGGAGATGAGCGAGACCGGTCGGCGCGCGGCCCGGATGCGGGCTCCTATGCATCTCTTCCCCCCCAAAACACGACCGGGCCTCGCTGTCCGCTCGCTCGCGTGGCAGAGAAATCCACCCGGTCTTATGTACCACATCGACCCTTAAACCCACATACACGATACTTTTGATAAAATTGTCTTTTTTTCCCTCTTCCCTTTTATCAGAAATAATACAGAGCACCTGATAGGATTTAATTATATGTTTTGTTTACTTAACAGAACCGGACTGTTTTTCTCTATTGTAAAGCAAATACGTTGATTGTGTTTGGATGATACAAAATGATTGGGAGTAACTTGAACACGAGTTGCACATGTCTGACATTTGAACCATTGATTAATAACCGCGGTGTGCTGACTATCTAGGCTACTACAACTTGATCTAAAACAGGGCACTACGTTGCCCCACAAACACGTTTTTGTATACATTTTTTTACCCCAAATAGTTATTTAAAAAAGATAGAGCATTCAGCATTTGATATTTACCAGGGCCCCGTTTCATAGAGCTGCTTAAGAACAACAAGGAGCTAAGCACAACACAAGTATGCTTACCTGAATAAGGAAACCGGTCAAAATACCACAATCCACATGTACCCGAGTCTATGACTGGTTCCTGTTAATACCAGCTTAGCAGAAAACTGTTAAGCAAGGTTTGCTGTTTAAGCAGCTCTATGAAATTGGGCCCTGTTCGATTTGGACAGTCAAAAGAAATAATAATAATATATAATCACTTTTCAATGTCTCAACGCTGAGAAACTATAGTACATCGTTAAGTTCCAAGTGTTATGTGATTGTTGTTTTCATATTATAGATCAAGTTGTAAAATTATTTTTCAAAACACGCATATTCATAGTCCCTTAATCAAGTTTTGACGAATGATTCATGCGATTTCAAAGCTTTACAATACGATTTTGAGTTTATTTATCCCATTGTGAGCAGCCTCAGCTTCTCTTTTATGACTTTGTATACACCTGCTTCTAAAACGTAATCCACTTATACACCCTGATGCGCTCCATTTTTACAACTGTATCCAAATACCCATAATCACCCGTCAATCGTTTTTTATTATGACAGAAATAAGAGGTAAAGCGCGTTGGAGCGTGTCTAAGCGTTTAAACCTGAATTTAAGCACCCGTACTAACAAAAAGAAAGAGCTCAACAGCCGACCGCCTTAGCTCCCCGCACAGCTGGCTTGTTGCTGGCCCTGTCACCTACTAAAATATTAAAAGACCTTCTGAAAATAATATTCCAACCTCAATATGAAATTTAGATGCCACAAAGTTATGATTGACATCTTGTATGTGATGGGAAAGGGGATCAACTGTCACATTTGCCGTTCATTATTTTTTAGGCGAGTATTGTTATGGTTTCATAGTGCGAGTTTCACAAAAGTGCACGTGGGTTTTATGTGATAGAAAACCACATGGATTATGTACATTTGACCGTCTAAAGACGTGGTGTAGTTGATGTGTTTAATTATGGACACATTTTCACTACTTTATGTCATTTGAACTGCCATCAATTGGCACTGGATATTTGTCAGTCTACAATACTGTCCTCTTTAGAAAAACACATGTAGGCCTAAATGTTATCTTCCTTGCGCCTTGCATGATAAATTTCAATTTATTTATTACAATGTATGTATTAATATTATTAATAATAGGAAACAAGATGAAAAGATGACTTTTATATGTGGGAGGACACCCCCAAATAAGTAAATAAATAAAAATATTTGTATCAGTTTGTTGAACCAGTAAAGACAACATGTAGTTGTTATATACTACTAGTTTTTTTTCAGAACATTACCATTTGTGTCCACGTAAATATCGTTGATACGTTTTTCAGAAGGGTTTCCTTGTAAAAACGGTTTAAAAGGCACATGCCCTTGTAAAATAGATGTTGCACCGTCTTACATGGTTTTTGAATAGCCTGGAAATTGGTTGTTGCAGTAAATACCATCTCAATTTGGTTGTACTAATAATCCAGACGTCCTCGTAAATGTTATTATTAAAAATACAACAAATGATAATACAAAGTTTGTAAGGCTTGGAATGTATTCCCATAGACCTTTATCATGCTGCCACCATCTTGGTCATGTTCACTGTATCCAACAACAGTAATGGATGCTAATATTCATTGTGCACAAAGAAACCAGACTGTTTCTCCTTCCAGCCTCGGTTTGGTTACACTGATTTGAATGGGAGAAAATCAAGATGGCCGAACCACGATAAAGGTCTATACCGTGGTAAAGTTGCTTTTTATGACCTTAATTTCTTTTATAATTATACTGTTATTGTTTCCCCATTTCGTGAATTGTTTGATTAGTGGTATAGATTTATGCATAAATGTAAACCTTCCAGTATGATGTAGAACGAGCCCCAAAACAAATAGGTATTTGTCTATCAGACTTAACGGTTACATAATCGTAAAACAATGTTTGAAATATAATGACAAATAAAGTCAACAGCAACAAATGTTTACCTACAGTGTACATCTAGGTTGGCACCTGTCATGGTATATTTTCCAGACTTTGAACACTGGTTATGTGCATGGTTGTGAGGTCTCTGCATTTTAATTGTTACCTGTTCATAATATAGGCCTAGGCCTATGCTGTTGCGATTTGTATTCACGGGTCATCTTCAAGTTTGCATCCCCTGTTCTCCCTTTGTGTAACTGCATTGTTTTAGGCTTCACATGTCATACATCATAAATACAATTTGTGGATTGAAACATTTCTACTATCTACTATTTCTACTATTTATCACCAACAATTACGGTATATTTTAAATTTGTTTGATGTCTATGATATAGTAGAGGTTTTATTGTGTCTGAAACATCTACGACGACATTTAAAAAAAAACTTTTGTCTAGACTCGGACACTTTCAAATGTAAATGTATGTTTTATGTCCAAAGATTTGAAATGAATAAATAAATGATTAAATAAACATATAAATAAATAAATAAATAAATAATAAATAAATAAATAAACAAATAAACAAATAAAGAAGTATCATGATTATTGAAGCATTTTTCAAATATGGTATTAGCACTACATAATTGTACCAATCAATTAATAAATAGTATATTAATAATTTATGTATTGTCTCACGCTTCATCTTTTGCAGATTCTTCACCTAACACTTGACTAGAAAATTCCCCCGAGAATTCGATGCCCAAAATGATTATTCTGACAGCTCTTGCGGGAAGTGAGGATCAAGAATCAACTTCTAGAGGCTTTCGTAAGGTACTAATTTACTGTCGCTCATTCTGTTAGAAAACTAGGTCTCGATTCACATTTACTTCCATCAAAACACATCTGTAATTTCCCGACCTAATTTTTTATAGTTGTTTTCTGTCCCACTTTTAGGTGTTTCAGCTTGCCATACTTTCAATTTTAATGCAGTTAGCAAGATGTTTTTGTTGTATTGTGGTTAGTATTGGTCCCACGGGCATTTTCTGAAATAATCAATTCACCATTGGCATTTTACTGTCGAGATAACCATGGCGATACCCGTAAACATGATTATTTTGGATCGTTTTACCCATAACCCGTCGGTCCCCGGTTTTCCCCAAATCCTGCCACTTTATTATGGATTCATCGCCTACGGGCGGTCCCGCTAGGGCGTTTAGCTGAAATTGCATTTGGATCGCTTGGAGTAATTGGAATTGTGTCCAGTCTGCAATTACAAGGCCGTTTTGGCTGTCCGTGGTGCATCCACGCAACGCGGCCATCATTGATTTGCATGTTACAATTTCACTGTGCTGCATGTTTCAACCAAGTCAGTTTTTGTATTCCTTTTACTTGATGCCATCATTTTTGCCTTCATTCCTCTCACATTACTTCCGTTGCAATCAAGTTGGTGATACGATTCGATCTGTCAAGGCACTTTAACATGGATTCTTTCGTTTGCCCTCAACCCAGAAATCAAAATGGAAATTTTTAAGGAAGTGGGACATATAATTTTATTTGTGTTATGACTGCAGATGTTGAATTTATTAAATTAGTTCCGAACACCTTGAGTTTAACAACTTAATGTATTTAAGATGCTCCGATTTTATAATGTCGCAAATGCTGGGCTGTCTTGTGTCAATTGAGGTTATTTCGATATCTTTTCAAGAGGGGAAATTTTCAAAAAATCGTTGATATTAGTTGACATTTTGATGAAAATAATTTTGTTTTTACTGAACTCATCTGTTAAGGTATTGGTATGGATTTCCATCCATGTAAGGTTTGTGACTTTCAGTAGTAACTTGATTCGTTCTACGAGTAATGATGTTTCACAAAAAAGAACTACAAAATTCAACGAGAAATGAAATTTGCTTCGATTAGAAATGTCTCTTACCCATCGGCACGTGCTTGCACTCCGGCCCAGTGATTATAGCCTCCTCCAGCTTCATGTCCATGATGCTGTCTTCTCCTCCTTCTTGAAGATGGTACTGATGGTGCTGCTGATAACGAAAGTGACGATGAGGAGGCAGACTGGCAAAACAGGAGAGCAAAATACAATAAGGATCAAAAATGATTTAGCAAGTCTTGTTTAGGGAGCTGCTTGTGGAATGATTTGTCCAGAAGACGCTGAGGATGAAGTCAGTCAAGAGAGAGAGAGGATAATACACTCAGTTGGTGATATAAGGAAACCATAGTCTTGGCAAGCAGCCTGTGTGAAGAACTTGGAGGGTGCAGATGATGCGGATTATTTGTACCGCTATTGATCTTCTCCAAGAAAAAAAGTTCCGTGTGAAAGACTATATAACTTGATGCTGCTGTTGCACTTGAGGGGTGTAACACCACCAACACCGTGTTTCTTGTCTGGTTGCAGTGCTCAAACTGCCTGGTGATCCTACACGCACCTGCTTTGTAAACCCCCAGCCACTATCAGTTTCCAAGTTGTAGTTGGGCTGATATTCAAAGGCGACTTTAAGAATCTTTACTTATGATGATGCACCGGTCTCAGATGATACGGTCATATATTTTAGATGACAGGCAAGGTGTGTGTGTGTGTGTGTGCGTGTTCAAGTGTAGAAAGTCGGATTCCAGCTCCAGAATGATCTACTTTTTTTGGTCTTTTGTGAAGATGATGAAAGTTAATGTCGATTTCCACCTGTTATTCCTCCAATGTAGACATGACGTGGGTTTCCCCTCACCACACGCTCCGTTTGTCATTAATTAATCCGGCAGCAGGAGCAGTGTCTGTACAGTGTACTGCCCGTTTAATACTCTGTCAGAAACTGAAGGAGATACCAAACCGAAGTCCACTTCCCCGATCACCGTTGTGTCTCACCGGGAGAATGTTTGGGGGATTTCGTGGTGTTTTTCTTTATTTCTGGGATGCTGCGCCTACCCATGTGCACCTTCTACCACTGTGGTCATCTCCCTTCATGATTCCACCTCTTGTTATCCATCTGTGGTGAGAGGAGACAGACCTGCGCAGTGCGACTCACACTTCCTCTTCTAACACGCAGCCAGCCAGAGGATGACGACAAACAAATCGCTATTGCGCGCTCGGGCTGCCGTTTTGGTCGTGAATTATTCATGAGCGCCACGTGGGATGGTCAGTGTGTGCGATACTTAGTAGTAACGGTATTGTGTCTATCTTCAGAAGAAAATTCCCTCTCCACCAAAGTTTGCTTAGGTGTACGTGGGAAGAATCTTTATCCACATTTTTTAGATTACGTCAGATTCGAGAAAATGGCCCAATTATGTTCCCTATAGGCTACGTGTGTAGATGGGTCTATGTGCACGAGTGACGTGCCGAACACGCTAATCTGAACAACATATATATCAAGTAAATGTCATCAGTGGGGGAGGGAGAACCAGTAAATGGAAAGAAAACTTCGGCGATCTACTGTGAACTACTGACAAATAGCCGTATTTGTAGCAGCTGCGTTTGTGTAATATATTACTCATCGTTACAGAATGTGTTTGGTTGCCGGGAGGCATCTCTTTTTGCTAAAACTGAACCTGAAGCCACCAGTTGAAATGAATTATCATATTGTGAAAAAGGGGGGAAATGTAAATTGCTAACTTTGTTTGAGCTACAGTTTTGTCAAATTTCTTTTCCTAATAGCCAAGCTGATCATTCGAGGAAAAAAAATCACTTCAGAGCACACAGAAATGTTGTCTAACTCGGTATGTTGCCCTTCACCGTCAAATCACACACTTCGTACACGAGCCAAAAAGTGCAGTGAGAGTAACAAGTCGTGTTGGCACGGGTGCTACTGCCAGTGCCAGGCAATGCTGTCCAAGTGCAGACCACTGTCCAACTCCGCGGTCGGGCGTTACCCTTTGTCTTCAGCGGCCCGGGGCACCACTGCCTAGCGTGCGGCATCTATTGTCCGGCCAGCAGCTGCTGGCTGCGGGCCGAACCGACCGAACCGGCGGGGAGTATTGGCTTGGTGCACTGCCAAAGGCCCCAAACATTTCCGCTGGGTATGGGCTGTGCCGTAAAACAAGAGAGTTCTATACTCGGCAATCGATACCGTCTATTGTCAGTTGACCAACTAGCTTCGTTTCTCTATTTATCCCTCAGTAAGAATGAGGGGGCGAGGGGGGAATGACAATAACATTGAGACTCGGAGTCTTTTTTCTTTTTACAGTTAAGTTTACGTAGACGTTTTTCATGTTTGTGACTTCACATGTGCTTAATACTTACAGTGCGCCCCATCCGTTGACAAATAAATGTCTTCAAAGTTCACCGAAGCTTGCTTTAGATTCACAAAGGCTGTTTCGTGCCCGTTGTTCAAAAGACTGTATATAACGCAACGTATCAATGTATAAAGTAAATTAACATTGCAGTGATTGGAATGGGAAGTGTTGGTGAAGGCTCTTGTCGCAGCCCGGTTCATGCAATGCGTATTATTACATGATGACGCAAATAATCTTGAACGCGCTGTTTTCTAATTGTGACGCAGGGAAATTCGCTTCGCTTTTCGCAATTCGCGTGAAGTATGGGGCCAGCTTTAACGTGTAGAAATACCAGAACAACTTACAAATACTGGTCAAGTTGTATAGGCCTTGTTTATCTTACATGATCATTTCGGAGTGTGGAGTTTGACCCCCAAAATTCATCATCATAGGAGAAGTGGCCCTTCACATCCCACCTGCGAGGATGATTGCCAAAATGGGTTCAAATTCACACCTCTCTTTTAGTTATCGATATGGGCAACAAAGTGGGTATCAGATTGGACTGGGTAACAACCACTCCCCCCCCCCCCACCTTCCCTGCCCGCTTATCCCATAGCACCACACTACGTCCAGACATGAAGGCTTGGAAAAAAAAGTAAAAAAAGAAAAACTGCTCTAAACCATTCTCCTGCTGCCTCCTCACCACGGCCCGAGGCCCTCGATCAGCCGCTTGCCACTGGATACACTCAGCGTTACAGGTGTGTTGGTTCCTCCCACTCCAAACGTCAAAAGAAAAGTACACGTGAAAACTTGATTTTTTCCCCCCTTCTGTATTCGTCCCACAGTCATTTAGACAATAATGCACCCATCCAAACACGGCCCAGTGACTGCCACGAGTGGCAGAACAATCGCAAATAAATCCCAGTAAATGAGGGCCAAGAACGAAGCCACGTGGCCCGTTTGGGAGCTGGAAACAAGTGTTTGTTGGCACAGGTGCCCTTTTGACGGTTGCCGGGGCAACCCGGGTCACGTGGTAAGCCATAATGTCAGATCTTCAGATGACAAAATATGCTGCACTTTACAATACAGATATAAACCTCCAAAACTATTTAATTCGGTTCTTTTTGTCTCATTGTGTGGGTTTTACCGCCCATGGATTATTAGATACAAACGAGAAATGGCAGGCTTTTTGAAATAATGTTTGAATATTATGGTTTGCATACTTTTTGGGTGAAAATACATTTAATAATTGTTGCAGGATTGTGATTTCTCGGGTTTTCCCCTGCTTTTAGGATTTCCTCAAAATGTCCTTGAGCCGTCAGTTTTTTGTTTTGAGATAAGTAAAGCAGTTACCAAAAGGGAGAAAGAAATAGCCCACATTGTGTCCAAAGCTGTAGTTTTATATTTCTGGTGATGCACAGAGTAAACCTCCTGAATTGTAACATCTGAGAGGTTCTTGGCGAAGAGGATGAACACGCCAGAAAACCACTTTTTTTAATAGACATGTTCACATTCTTCAAATCTCATCCTTGCTGTTGTCAAAATGTATTGATTTTGAAAAGAACCGTATAAGTAATAATAGCGGTCGGTCGACGTTTCGATTAGTGCACTTCAATCGTTTTCAGAATAACGCAAAACTCGTGCGTTTAAAAAAGGACGGTCTTTAATGTTTATGTATGTGTTAGGGAACAAGAGAAACACCAATAAAATAAGAGAGAATGGGAACGACCGACAGATCATTTCGATAAGGGCTACATATTTTAATAATACCTCGGCAGTGATATCATGTTCTTGCGGGTTATTGTTACCTCAGTGGGTATTGAGAAGTACAGGCAGTTATAATAGTGAGGACAGCCATTGGAAAATAAAAAATAATAACCGCTGGTGATTTATGTATTCCTAGTACTTATTGGGCGCCTATTTGGGTACAGCTGTAGTTGGCAGGTTGTTTTTAAAAGACGGGTAGACACAGCCGTACAGAAATGCCCGAACTGACAGCTTCCGCTACGGCGATTTACAGGTAGATCGTTGCCGTTGAAATCATTGGTCGTAGCCGTAGCCAAAACTGGTAGGTGAGCAAGGCTTGTTTCTTTACCTCTAGCTGAACAAGCCACTACTGTGATATGTGATCAACATCGCGCGCTTCATTATCCGCCTTGCAACGTTAAGATGCGAGTATTTCAATTCTCTCCAAAATTCTCTTACCAAAAAAATGTGTTTTCAGTCACGACCAGTGGTACAGCTTCATCATACAACATCAAATCAAACCCAAAATGTCACCAAACCGTAGGCTGGAAGAAAACAGTTTTGTCCCCCTTTCAGGTTTAATTAGAATCAGTAGATCGCGATTGCACACGAGGAGTGCGTTTTAAAGGTGGGGGTATAAGCGTGATAAAACAAAAATATATAAAAAACGCACCCGTGTATTAGCTGTGAATACTAGGCCAAACCCCCACAAGTCCCTTCCTAGAGTACGCTCATGGTCGCCTCGGCTCATGCAATCGATGCTTTGAGATCGATGTGTTTTCGACCACCCTTCTTTCCTCCCTTCCCCCCTCTCCCTGTCTCCCGTCTTAACCTCAACTAAACACGAGCCAACAATCGTTAGGGTTACCATTGATCCGCCGACGGCTCCTTTGAGAGGCAACTCCTGCATTCACCCAAGTTGTGAGACGGACAGCCGGTTGGGTTCCAACCGCGCGTTACTTCTTGTCATTATCATAAATTTATGAAAAGGCCGGATTAGACCGCGCGTCATTTTTCACCAAAATCATAAAATTATAGGTTTATTATTGTCTGCGTCGAGTTCAAATTGCATAAGCGACCCGTTTTACTGTTGGACGAACACTCTTAATGAAAATGTCACTTGACATAAATGATAGCTTTTCACAATAATTATTTATTATGCCACAAAGGTTCATTAAATGAACTATTAAATATTCATATCTAATTTCAAGTTGATCCGTTCATGCATTGTCACACTCTGGGCTCCGGGAGTGCCATGATATCATTTTTTAAAGTATCGGTTTATTTTGAGGCAACAGGCTGGCTCTTAAAGACTGAAGTTGTTTTATAGAAACATTATTGTTTGTTTCGTCTATATAAGCGAAATGTTTGCATTAAAAAATGTTATAATTTTTTAATGCTTTGGTCTACCCAGTAGAGATAGGAAAACGAAAACTGACTGTCGGCATCTTGTTGGCAAGCTGAATACGCAAGACCTGAAAAAAGGTAAAATGCGGCCAAGAAGTTTTTTGATATATCGCTGTTGCTGTTGTGCTGAAGGGTTGTTTGTTTGTATTTTGCAAAGGGTTGGCCGCCTTTCGTTCGATCATTAGGTCAAGTGACTTTCCGAATTGGGTAAACTGTCCCCTCGTTTGTCCACACTTACCAAGCTCTAAACTTCGTCTTAACGAACAAACCTGCTCAACTTTCATCACCCACCTCAATATTGAACAAAGTCCTGCAGGAAAGTTTGATTTGAGCCAGTTGGAGTTGCCCAGAGTTCTCCGAGTGAGAGTTTTGGGATTCAATCAGTGCGTACTCGTCTTGGCAGGAAAGCCTATATACCGGAGAGCTCTCCTCTCCACACCTCTCCACTCTGTCAGTCTCCCTGACCGACTTGTAGACATTCTTCGATCGCTTCCCCCCCCCCATCTGTAGTTCCTTTTCCATTCATGCCGCCTTGAACGCTGACCGAGACGTGTTGTGTTGTTTAAATTTGGATCTGTTTCTTATCCACCGATGCTAATTCCCTATCAGCCAAGATGCGAACTTGTGCGTGCGCGCCTGTGACTGGTTTTCCCCTCCAGTTTTTTGATCTGCACTTAAATTTGCAAATGTTTATGCCTAACTACTTAATGAAAAATGCGTAAGTATGTATGGACTAATTGTCAACAAAACCTGTGAAAAATGTAAGATTTAAAAAAAATTCACAACTAACTTTAAACCTTCAAACGCATTATTATTGGAGGGGGAGATTCAGATATGGTGACGTTACCCCCTTGTCAAGAATGACTGCATGAGAGATGCAAAGCACCCAGAGGTACAAGACAAATATTCAGGGTCTTGCAGATATGATCAGCGACAAACCTTCCTCGATATCGGGTCGTGGGTTATGTCTGTATTTTCATTTCAAGGTAGAGCTGTCAGGCGATTTGACAGTGATGACTTATGAAACGTTCACAGCAGCGCTCGCTCTCCTGGAGTCAATGGCCGGCTAGTGTTATTATGAACTAGACGAAGGGCTGACTGTGGTCTTGTTTACTCCAGTTTGTTTCTGAAATTTTGTTGAGTTCTGCTGGCTTGGATATAAAAAAACAAAACAATGTTCTTCGTGAGACTTATTTATAATAACATACTTATTTAGGTTTTAGTTGGCATCTACTTTTTATTTTATGTTTATGGTTACAGTCATGGAGTAACGAAACGCAGCTGAAGCCTGGTTTGTTTACTCCGTTTCCATTGGAACGTGTTTCGTAAGTTTGGTTAAGTTACGCTACGCTGGCTTCAATATTCCTAGCAATATTTTTCATATTAGAGGGCAGTCATTTCAAAATTGCGAAAGAGCCGTTTGAAAGTCTGACAAACAACGCGGCGTCCGTAATTTGACGTCATTCTACTTGTCAGCATGATGTCTTATTCAGTAGAAATTTGGCCATGATTGGTAGTTGATTCAACGCTTTACAGTTCGGTTAGTCTGTTGAAAGAGATGGTATCTCATTGCTTATACAGTGTCGTAGAGCTACGGCCCAATTTTAAAGCTATTTTGGTTCATTAGATGTTATAGTCGTCAGTTAGGAATCCAGAAGCTCTCTCTCTCTCTGAAAGTGGTACTTTAGGTGACAATCTCCTTCTCTCTTGAGTACTTTAAATCTTCTAGAAATGAGTGTATCAAGTAACAACAGGAGCCTTACGGAAATAGTTTCACAACTTTATTAGTGACGCTTGTTTTGTTTTATAACGTTGATTGTCTGATATAGCAGTGTTTCCAGGAAAATCACACACAGACGAGTATTTGGCATTAATTTGTTGATATTTTGTTTTGGGGAAAAAATGCGATAATCAGCCACTCGTTGTTACAAGTTTTATCCGGTCAGATTGCATGTGTATTGGTAATACGACCAATTTTATGGAATCATCCGCGAAAATTGTAGCTCGTATGGCAGATATGGGCTCACTAATTTACGAATTAGAGGGATAAATTGGAGCGATTATTCGGACGCCTTGCAGGAACGCAAGGCCTGAAGTAGTTGAGGAGAATTGTAAATCACACAGGCAGAGAGTTATAACGTTGAATCTTTATGGGTCCTACTGGAGAGTGTGCCGCCAACGGAGCACCCTGCTGCCCGGAGTCCTGTCACTTTGAACGGCCGTGCATACATCCTACAAAATGAGTAACATTTTCTGAAGCGGTGCCGGTGTAGTCTTCCCAATTACCGCGCGCAGAATTCGAAATGACCCATCGCCCTCTAAGTTCTTTCTTGGGTCGGAGCTTGGGAGTTCACCGGGGGCTATAGTTTGTGTCTTCTGCCGGTCTGACTGGGGATCGCCCCGTGGGCGAAGCGAGAGGATCGAGCGGTGCATGTGCTGCGCGGCGCACGGTGTCGTGTTTCCTAGCTGCTGCTTGTTTTTGTGTGTGCGGTTCTTCTTCTGTTGTTACATCGCACTGAATGGAGATAGGGTGTCCTACGGCACTGTCTGTTGTCATTTTGTTGGTCGATTGCGAAGTCGTCTTAAGTTGGACCCGCAATCCGCACGGTACACATATGTACGAGAGCAGAATATTCACTCCTTCTATATAAATAAAGCGCATTGTACGGACAACACTTGTTTTTTCCCTTGCCGTTTTAGAAAATACAATTTTTCTAAATTGTTGATCAGATATTCTATCACTTTATTGGAATTGCCATGACACTAAAGACAGCCTGCCATCTTGTATCTCCATCCAGAGATGCAAATTTACGCAATACTGATCATTACGTGCCTGACCCTCCAACCACTATCGATCGAGAATATCTTACTTTATTTTGCTCCTCCTCCTCCATTTCGGCACAGGGCTTTTGGTGTGTTTTTGTTTGTATTGGTTTGTTCTCTTACAATAGAATGGTGCCTCCAGACTACTCCACCCTCTTCTAACTTTTTCTATCAAACAGCCTGTTCCGACTCTGTTCTTTCCTTTATCTGTGACAATACGGTGTGACAGTACGATTGGGTGAACTATACATGACTTGTATTTGCAAGGTTGGGTAAGAATCTTGATTTGAACCTTGATTTGTAATATTACAGTAAATATATCAAACCATTTTTGCCCACCTTGCCCCGTATAATTCTCCTTTTTTTCACTTCAGCACCAAACTCATGTTCACTTCAAGGAGAGACTGTGTGTAGACTGATTCCCTTCTTGCCTACGAGTTTCCACTAATCTTTTTGTTGTTGTGGAGCAACAAGCCTGTCTTGAATCTTCGAGAAGAAAATTGCAGAGTGTAAAAGAAAATAAAGAGAGACGTTTTGGAAAATGTACTTTTCATTTGGAAAACTGAAACCCAAATCTAGTTTACGGGTTTTGTTGGGAGGGATTCGAACCACCCAAAAGTACCAAAGATGCAAGGAGGGGGCCGGCACCAATATGTGTCATGTATACAATTTTCTTACTTCTCCGTTCTCTCAGTTTTGTTTTTCTTTTGTCCTGCCTTGTTATCGTCTATTTTTCCATAGTAAGAACCGAAGGCCAAATGGACACACACAATTTCAGAAGCTTCTTGCAACATAAATCAGTATTGAGCAACCGGGCTCGCATTCACCATGCGACTGCAGAGTGACTCACTATGTCCGAGAGCTCTCCTCCCGCCACGCTTCGTCACCAAGACCTCCCCTTGCCCCGTACTTTACTTTATACCTCTCTTCCACACTTGAAATCTATCCCGGCCCGTGCTCGCCGCACGTTCTTTCGCAAATTGGTCCGCGTTCCGGCACCCGTCTCTGATGCTCCATGCAGCCCACTACAGCGGTCAGTAAATAACCCTCGCTTCACTGTGTGTAATAGAGCGTTTCTCCGTATCGCAGGCCCAACGTGAATGACTTTTACTCTTTTCCTTCTTTCCACATCATCGATGCAATTTGCGCATATTTTAAAGAAGCGACTGTTTGGCTTTTTTTCTTCAACCCATTTTGAAGAAGCAGTTGCCAGGGTGATTTCACGCATCCCTCTCGGAGTGACTGGTTCAAGTGCGTCTTCTTCTTTATTTCTGTGACGCAAAGCACAACTCTAGATGACGTCACCCGCATCTGCGTACTGATGATCACAGTTCTCGTCTACCATTTTGTTTATTCGCGCTGTTTGTCGAAGCGTTGAATGCACATGAAGGACTCAACTTTAACTAGGGCTGATATTGTAATAACGGTATCGGCAATGTACGGATGCGCTTGATGTAATTACATGCGAAAGTTTTTGTACGAGATTTGATGGGCTGTTGTAATAATTATTTGAAGTGGGCCCATTACAAACATTCGAGTCTTGCAATTTGTCATTGTAGATGTACACAGAAAAAACCCCGCATCCACTACCAGAGAGGAAGCACATCACCAAATAGAACACACACTTGAAGTTATCACCGGGACATTAGTGATGATAAATATTTCAGTCAGTCACGTCCTCCGACGAACCGTTTAACAGTCAGTTCGTCACTTGTTAGAATTGAGTGGAACCTGACCACTCTACGCGTGTGTCAGTGCATGTACATGGTCGGATGTGATCCCCCTTAATTGATACAGGTTGACCGCAACCCCAGCGCAGCATTATACGCGAATGCACTTTGGGAAATATTTTTTGAATAACAGAATTCAAAGTACGGATTTATGGAATTACTGATTTTCCAATTTCTAAGTAATTGTTACTGGAAGATAATAAACTGACGATTTTTTTTATCTATAAGCTTTCTTTGTATACGGCCCAAATACCTCAGAATAATGTTTCCATCCAAATGATAGTTATATTCAAAAACACTATTTTTGGACGACTTTATTTTGTTTTCTATTTATGTATTTATTGTTTTGCCCGCGAAGCGAGGGAAGCAAGCGTTAAACTTGTATAAAAAAGAAAACACAATATGTTGTTTTCTCGAAAAACGTGTGTAAGCAACGAACTGCGTGTGAAAACAACAAAACATTGAACCCGTTTGCCCAGTTTTCTCGACAACGTGAACACTTATTTCGATGAAATTTACACAAGAAGGCCTACTGATGTGTTTCTTTAAAAAGCTGAGAAATGGAGTGCATGTAATTTCACTCTTACAAATATCAATATTTATACATTAATAACTCTTCGGCTCGCAGAATTTGCGGTTTTGAATGTGTGTTTGTACTGGTGGGACTTCTTGGCTTTGCTGGTTTCTATATTGCAATATCATTCGATAACAATAATTCGAGTACATTAATTGTATTCATTTCCTTGTAAAGTAGGCCCATATAAATGAATTTGTATATGAACTAAAAACAATATTATTGTATTAGGGAAACACTGTCCATTCTCCTTGATATTACAAATATTATGATTGATCCACTTAGAATATGAATGGCTAATACAAGCTGTCCGTTGTCCTATAACCTTCGAATTTCTTCATTAGGTAAATAGCAATACAACTTCAAAATAACATTATCATACGTTAGCATCCTCCTTCTCACGGAGCTGGTATACGGTGTATTCCCACCACAGTCACCTCGGCTCGCCTTTGTCTGCTCGCCGTGTTCTCTTCTCAATATAAGTCAGTATAACACGATAACAAAGAATTACCACAATGGCTTGTCAGTATTCCATAACCCCACGATGAGTATTGTATTCCTGCAACGTGTGCACCAGGCATCCACTAATCCTTGAAGAGAACGATCCGCGCCAGAGAGAGAGAGAGAAAAAAAAATGTATAAGAGGAGGGGGGTCGAGAGAGGGAGAGTAGAGAAAGGTTGCGTTAGATTCCAGCTGACTGGTTTCATTGTGCTCGGCCGGGGAGAGCTGAGAAGGCGAGTATGGTAGAAGGGGAAAGAGAAAGAGACGGAGGAGGGAGAGAGAGAGAGAGAGAGAGAAGGGTACCCCGGCGGATGGGAAGGGGAGGCATGCCTCATAGCGAGCTCCATGAGTCTCGACTCGTATCGGGACCCAGCTCGGTCGTGATCGGAAGTCGGTTGTTTGGGGACATAATAACTGCCCTGGGTAATGCTGGATTTCATTCACTCACGACTGTCCGTTCTTTCCTTTCCCTTTTGTTTCCCCCATTTTTTCTTTTGAGAAAGAGAGAGAGAGAGAGACAAAAGGAAAACTTTTTAATAAAAGATCAGAGTAAGTTTTTTTCTGACTCGGTGACAAGTATTCTATTAAGAATAAAGGATCTTGACTCACCGAAAATAAGAATCATTCTTTTACAATTTCCTTGGTAACATCTTTAATATAACAGTTATAACAATAATGGTGAACTATTTTATCTTTTTTTGTATACACAGTCGTTTCTTTTTGATGTATTTCCTCTTGTCCATACTAAAATACAAGCACAATCCAATTGCTGTTATTGTTTAAATGCTGGCTGCAACACTCGCATAGAACCGTGCTCCTTATATCCTCACCCCGAAAAAAATTATACATTTTCGCGTCTCATCGTCCGTTTCCGTTTTCTGAGCCGTTTATTTGTTATCTCTGCAGAAAAGGATGACCCGTTCATCTTTTCCTCCTTGTTCACATATCACGCGCGCTGCGAGACGAACTGCCTTGAGGTAGATGTGACAAGATTCAGCAGGGATAGACGGCCGTTTGTGTTCCCTTTTTTTTTTCACTATGCAGAGCGGCTGATGCGTATACGTGCAAGCGAGGTGGAGTGCGCCTGCGCATGGCTTGAAGGCGTTTCCTACTCGCAGATGAGCACATTCGTGTCATTCTGAGATATTTTTTTTCTGACGACAACAACACATTTTTAAAGCTGTGTATAGCAATAAATTAGTCTTTTTTGTACTGAAACTTGTTCACCCCGAATTATTTTCTGCAGCAACATTCTGTCTTTATATCACGGAATGATATTTCACAAGAGAGGGCGCTGTGGTCATTAACGGATTATACTAAACACTGACATTAAATTTAAAATTAACAGCAGCACGGCAATCGAATGCGGAGTTTTGGCTCTTAACTTATTTAACCAGCTAGCTTCCTGTATAATCAGAGTGAATTTCTTTTTAGATAAACTCATACCAGAACCCAGTGACCCTTTAATGTATTGAACAGTGCTCGAGCCCCGAGATTCTCTAGCCTACTTGAATATGCTTCAATCAATTGGCAATAGTCATCCCCTCCCCCCCCAAAAAAAAAAAGAGAACAAAAGAAAGAAAAAAAGATGCTTGGTTTGATACATTAATGGTTTTGATTTGAGCATAGGGCAATGACATTTGAGGTCTGTGGGGTTTGAGGTATTTTGTTTCATAGACACCATTATGAGCAACAATTAAGAAGTATTTGATGTTCTTTGTTTGAGAAGCCTGGGCATATTTATTCTTTGCTGCCAGATACAAGAATATGAGAGAGCAGGATGGTTAAGAAATGACTGTGAACATTTTCCTCTATAGCTGGTTTTTCATCTTCACCCAAAGTTGAAGCTTTGACTGTAGCATCTGAGGCTTTGTGAGCTGCAGTTGGATATTTACTCTCTCTCTCTCCAGCTCTCTCTTACGGGAAGCCACGATTGCAGCAACACTTAAAAAGACGGGTAAGGATGCACTTTATAAGGCCTGTATTTCTTATGTTGGCGGTGGACTGTTCCAATAGTTCACCGAGACTGCTCAAATGACACTTTGTGCTTTAAGGTGACGGTGTCCCCCCACCACTCAGTCCTTTGAACCGGCCGGACATTCACGAATCTCGATTGATTAAAACAATATTGAGACGGAGCGGCACTGCGGGTCACAGAGCTAGAAACGGGGTTGTGCTACAGTTAAAAAAATACCGTAAACGATAAACACTGACGTATATTCTTTTAGAAAAAAAAGGGAAAAAACCACTTGCTCGACTCTAACTGGTTGGATATTCTATAGCTCAAATCGCCAAGACACAAGCACGTGTGTGAGATTCGTCAGTTTTCATAAACCGTCCAACACCCCGCAGCCAGCGGCATGGAAAGGGTAAAACAATACGTAGATAATCAAAACTGGAGATGCTATCGACGCATCCGAAATTGCAAAATGCCCAAAACCTTGATACAGTGCAATTTCGCCCAACTTCCCCCCACAAAAATAATAATGAATAGAAAGATAGACTAAAAATAAGCGGATTTTATTGCGTTTGGTGCCGTTTAAATTTCACCCGCAGTGCTGGCGGGGATCTCGGGTGTGTATGTGTGTGCTATCACCCCCTGTTTGTCTTCAGATATATATATATATATATTTTTTTTTCCTGTCAAGCTACTGCCCTCTCTCTCTTTCGTTTCACGGAGGGTTTGCTTCATATAAATAGGTGATTATTTTTCTCTATGAGTTTCCTCCCCCTCTCCTCGGAATATTGCCTCTGGAAACACCTGTATATAATTTAATACCGTGGTATTATATAAAAATGGCGAAACACGCAGATTTTGGGGCTGTACTATTAGTTTAAAGGTGAGGTGAGTACAACCTTTGCAAAGTAAAGTGGGCAACGGCCGCTGGCCCATGAACTGGGGCAGAACTATTTACAGTCACTGTATTCTTTATATTATAAAGGAAAACAGACAAGAAAACTGTATTCGCGTTGAGGTTATTTAACATAACTGTTGTTATATAAATTAATACCGTAGTAAACAAGAGAGAGTTATTAGAGTTCCTTTTAAAGTACTACATGGATAGTTCGGGCCCGATGCTTCATTTTTGAAAGGGCAAGGGCACCAAGGCGTTTTCTCCTTGTTAAAGGACACCTCCATGAAGAATTTGTAAATTTGTATTGGAACATTTCAGGGGGCACCATGACAATGAACAGGGGCAATGGAGGCAATTGCTGCCTCCGTGAAGTATCAGGTCTGATGGTTTTGTTGGACGTCTGCATATTAAAAAAAGTCAGTTGACAAGCCTCGTTCTCCACACAATACCTGGACTGCCTGGCACATGATTATTCCAAGGTCTAGTCCATTCCATGTGCATGTTGTGTGCACATCAGAATGCCTTATCATGGCAGCGGGTCTCATTGGAGCAGTGTTGTAGTTGAGTTCACCGAGCTATACAAATCTGATCGTGCACTTTAGTCCGTATATTGGCCAACGTTGCTGTCAACCTTGTCGACAATGGGATACCTTAATCTGATTTTTCAATGTTGATGCTTCAAATTCACCCCTTTAAAATACCAATATGCTATGGATAGCAAGACTGAATTTTCCAAAGTTGTTCTTGTTTATGCAGAGCTGTTCGTTCCCTTAGTGTAATGTGTGTCCTTATACTGCACAATTTGTGTTGATGTTTTGATGATGATGTTAGTATAGTAGTGACCATTGCTTTTTAAATGGAACGTATACCTTTGGTTATTGGAACCGTTCGATTGGTTTAACCCTATAAGTGTATAGATATAAACAATAAATCTAACCTGTGAAAATTTCATTTCAAAAGGTGGCCGCGTTTTTGAGATATCGCCGAGAATCCGGAGCGGTTATGTCCACGCAGGATGAATAATCCTTAATTGGAATACACAATCTGAGAAACAATACTGACAATAGAGTTTGAGTGTTTTATGTTCATATAGCTCTGCTACTGGGTTTTTACAGATGCATTTGTTTTTATTATTGTGTTATTGATAGTATCTTGTCGTCATTGCTTGTATTTTACGTTATTACTGTACTTTTTAAGTAACGTTTAGTTCTTCAGTAGATTTATTTATACATTGTGCATTTTTTAGTTCTTTTATTGTTTGTGTGAAGCGCCTAGGTGCCTTTTAAGGCGGATTCTGCGCTATATATAATCTGTTTTAATTTAGTATTTATTTAATAAGGTTTCTCAGATTCAAATTTGTTAGGATAAAAACTGATGACTTTTTCCATAACTACATTACTTCGAAGTGAAATGATGTTCAAAATGCTTTATATAACCGAAAGCTGCTGTACTTCTAAACAAGAATGGGGTTTTTTTTGCCATTAATTTTAAGAGTGATTACAAAACGTATACAGCCCCTTTAAGTTAATTTCCTTTTGTCCCAGAAGACAGACCTTTGACTCAATTGGGCCCAAGTTGTATTTATATACAACGGTGTTCTGTATAACAAATAAGAGGTATAGTTCACTATATACCGTGCAATGTCAAATTACATGTCACTTTCTTGGTGACCTTTTTATGTCGTAATCATTGGGTCATGACGTTGACGCTCATTACAACGACGCATCACTGGTATGTAAATACAAGCTGAGCTACGATAGGCGTACAGTACAACGAGTGTATCTCATTGAATATTAGTGAGGTATTGGTAATCTCAACGACGACCTTTCTGCATTGTAATTATTGGGTCATGAGGGTCGTTATATCCGATTTCCATCGCAGCGACGTTCAATACAACGGTCTCTAAAGAGAGGGTACATCGTTTGATCCATTTAAAGCCTCTAGTTTTACCAGAAACATGATCAAACCAACAGGTGAAAATTTCATTGATATAACGGTTTTGTACTTGTACTTTTAACGGAAGCCTGTTACATAGTATATTAATGTTTTGAGAAAAATTTGTATTTGTTTGAGTGATGACAACACTGTTACATCATCTGAACAAAAAAACCCACCCCCAAAAAAACCCAAAAAACAAACAAACAAACAAATAAACACCCCAACGAAGAAAGACTTCACAGACACATAAATCGCTAATTCTTCTGAAAGTCACAGATAATTGTCCTTTAACTACTATATCAGTGTTCAAAATTAATCTTTTCAGTGAAGTTTAAGCAAACAACAAACTCAAAATCCGCAGTCAGGTAATTTTGTGTATAGC
Organism: Pisaster brevispinus; assembly: GCA_023634235.1. Lineage (NCBI taxonomy): Eukaryota > Metazoa > Echinodermata > Asteroidea > Forcipulatida > Asteriidae > Pisaster > Pisaster brevispinus. The sequence goes on from JAMKCF010000025.1 coordinate 3,485,118, forward strand.
GTCTATTTTTGGCATTATATTTATCAATCAGGTCATGGTATTGGCAGTCGTTATTTACGCTCTAATAAAACATGCATGAATAAATATATTATGAGCCCATTAATTTTACACAGCCATTAAGCATAAAAATCTTGCTCAACAGAAATGGAATGCCCCATTGTAGTTGGTTACGGGTGCCATTATTTTGCTTACCAAATAAATTTAGTGGCTGGTGTTTTCTACTGAACATTTATTTATTTATTTATTTATTTGTTTGCCTTGGTGGGGATTAGTCAAACGCTCACGACCACGGGGGGTATGTGCACCGAGGTATCAGTCATCTAGTGTAAAGTACAGAAAATAATTTGCCTGAAATTAAATAAAAAATCTCATCTCGAAAGTTTCGTTTTTGAAGGGAAATAATGTATGTCCGTGGTGTTGGGGCACCATATTAGTGTGTAATGATGCAGTCCCTCTTTTTAATATTGAATTCCACCCACAAAACTGTCGGGGCTTCTGCTGTTTCTGCTTTTATTTTTCGTTTGTTGTTTCGATTCTGTATTACGGGTTTTTCTTTCTTGCGTGGACAAATCGCTCCAGATTTTCGGTGATATCTCAAAAACGCTACCACCTTTTAAAATGAAATTTTCACAGGTTAGTTTTATCTATATTTATATGGGATTAAAACAGGTGAACGATTCCCAAAACCAAAGGGATACTTTACCTTTATTATGTGACGGAGCTTTGGCCAGAGTTACGAGTAGGCCTACTAGAGCTTTAGAGGTATTCAAAATGTGTTTAGTGTTTTGATTTTGTCCATGCATTCGTAGACGATGGTTAGGCGCCTAATGTGAGCGTGCATTAGGGAAAAGCTGAGTTAAATGATGTTTACTAACATTGTCATTTTGGCTGGAAGAGACTGAGACTATGGTTCAAGCCACTGGTTTCCTCATCCCCTTCCTGAGATGAAACGAAATCACCTCACAGAAATCATCACAAGAAGCATTATCGTTTCACTATTACTGACAAGTTATCAATAGCTCGTGCGGTGGGATGGGACGACCTTGGGAAGTAAATGAACAATCGTGTAATGATGCACACGGGAAAACTTTCTTTCCAGGGGTAACAAGCTGACACTCCCCCGTGCTTAATGTTTTAAAGATTTACCTCATCTTGTCATGTCATTTATTACTGACGATGCTTTCCTGTCATTTTCTGAGAGATTTTACGATCTATACAAAGCAATCAAGTGAGGTAAAATACAGGCAAACCTGACGTGGATTTCTCACGCAACTCCGCCTCTACAACCCGCCGCTGAGACCCAACCCCGCGAATTGATTTCAGTTTGCCTGGCGATCGCTCGCTTGATTCGAATTCATTTCTCACGGCTCACGGGCTATCACTGCGCAAACCACGCTTGGCTAGCGATTTTCGGTTATAAATCCGACGATTTTGTCATCCTAATTGACGCATTATCGTGGCAAAATTGGAAAATAACAAGTGATCTGGACCTGGGCACTGGTGCGTGGAACAACGGCAGCAGGTACTCGCGTTTGTCGGTGAGAGTTTTTTTTTTTTTAACGGGCCTTGACGGTTCACCGGTCAAACTAGCCGGCCGCGTGTGGGGGGAGAGGGACTGCTTTGACCGCCTGGAGCTGCCCGTGCGTGCTGCCGAAAACATTTTAGTCTCGCGTTTGTCCCCGGGCGGTGCAGCTGTAACGATTTTGTTCAGAGGAGGGAAAAGGTGTGGATGTTTTAGCGAAATGATATTTTTCTAGAAAGGATCTTGTGTTTTCCAACAACCCCGGGGCATGTAAAGAGCTGTACGCAGCTTAACTTGCTTCGTGCGGTTTGATGCGGATGAGAAAAGAAAAGCTGTCATCATTGTGTTACAGAGATATTTTTTACTCGAATCCTGACTGTTAAAGGATACGCCGTAGAGTGTACTGTTTAACTTCTCCTCCAAGATCATCTTTTACTTCCCATCGAAACTAAAGAGGGCAAAGTTACAGTCACATAAGTCACAGTATACCCGAAGAAGCTAGCTTTCTACCGCGTTTGATTACAGTTTCGTCTAGCTAGCAACCCTAATGCACTGCTTCATTGCGTGCACACGAAGCTGCAATAAAAACTGAATTAGGCCCTTGCCTTAGAGTTTGTAGCCTTATGATGTGCAGACAATGTTCAATAAATTAATACAGGGGACAGATGTGTTGGGGGCATATAAATTGATAATCAAGGCGTATGATGTTGCAGCTAACAAAGCCCCACGTGAAAATGCACTCGGATATACACGCACGCTCACAATGTTTTAAACGCTGGTGTGTTTCGAGATATCTGCAAATGCATCTAAATTAATCCACAGATGTGGTTTGATGGAAAACAACTCGCTTCAGTATTTGTTGTGGACTTTTTAAAGATGTATAAACCATTCACAAGTTATGTCATTTTCGTCAGCATGCCATGCCTTGGCGACTCCACCTTCCCCGTTGCGCTCTATCCACCCTGTCTGACCACTGCATGTTTAGAGAAAGGACCACTTATATTTGTCTCAATGCGTTTGTCACACAGCCACAAACTGCATACATGTCTGGAGAGCCCTTGACGAGGGTTTTCCCCCAAATGTTCATAATAATAATAATTGGTTCTTATAAAGCACACATGTCCTAGTACAGTAGCTAGACCAAGGCACTTTACAACATTAGGCGTATTATCCCTGTTCATCAGGCATACTTTTAGACCATTCCTCTAACTTTCTCAATTCCCTGGGAGCATACAACCATAATCTGTTGAAATTAGCGATGGGGTTAATTCAACACGATACTATCTCAACCGTCTCTGAATCCCATTTATACACCTGGGTTACGAGTAGCAATTATGGCTAAATGGGTGCCTTGGTCAAGGACACAAGTCCCATGACTGGGAATCGAACCCGGCCACGACACACCACGTCAGTAAAACAAGCTGTGTGATATACTGGCAACCATCGTAACTTCCAGGACCCAATTTCATAGAGCTGCTTAAGCACAAAAAGAAGGGGGAAAACTAGGCCTATATAGAGTAAGGCTAACAGTCAAAATACCATTTTCATTTTGTGACTGGTATCCTGCTCAATTCGGCTAAAGCAGACCATACAAACTCAATTTGTAAAGAGCACTGGAGAGCTGTTGGTATTATAAATTATTGTTTGATGCGACCCCCTTTGAAGTAATGTAGTTTTGAGAAAGAGATAATTTTCACCGCAAAATTGAATCTGAAAAAGGCTTCAGGCACGAATCCTTCCTCGGGCATCTGAAAGCATACAATTGTATGCAACAATTGTGTTTTTTCTTTCATTATTTTCTTGCAGCTGTGATTTTCACAGGTTTGTTATTTTATGCATATTATGTTGGGATACACCAAGTGAGGATACTGGTCTTTGACAATTACCAAAAGTACCGGCAGCTCTGGGAAATGGGGAATGTGTTTTGCCCGAAAAAATGACAGCCATCGTCCTTCCCGTCTATGTTTCTGTGCGAAACGATAAACTATAAAAGAGACAAGTAAGTGGTGGAAAATAATTCAGTTTAGACTGTGTTTGTTGTTCATCCAACTATATTTGTTGAATGATTCCATAGGCCCTACCTGTGAAGTTAAAACAATTACTGGACAATCAGTTCAGTCCAGCAACAGGAAATATTATGTTCCGGACATATTACAGAAGTTGTCTAAACAATATCCAGCATTGTAGCATCGAAATGTTCAATCTTGTGTCGAGCAAAGGGTGTGAAAGCAAAAGAGAGGAAGACGTTGTCGCATGATGGCGCTGTTCAGATATTTCCTGGTGTAACCTAATATGGCGAATTATGGAGTATTTATTGAAACCAAGATGGCCATTAACTACACCAAGATTTCTGTATTGATTTTGGTTAAAATGTCCATATCAAATTTTCTGGTTGAATTAGTTAATTTACGCATGAAAACATCGTTCTTCCTTATCTTGAAAGATGTGTGCTGAATAATGAGAAAGAGTGTTAGAATGTCATTATTTTCAAATTTATTTTGATTCGTCAGGCTTACATGATTGATAGAGCTGACAAAATAGTCGCAAACAATGTTCGTGTTTTGTGTGATCAACCATTATACGTAAAAAATAATTTTTCAGCATGTAAACATAATTGTCCTTAACCTTGGTTACAACAACCGAAATCCGCTGTTGCGTTAAAAAAAAAGGTTTTCAGATACTGCTTTCTCGAATATGACTTCATTTCAGAAGGAAATATTTCTCAGGGAAAGAAAATGGTTCTTATATGAACTTCGTAACCAGTAAGCTTTCAGACTAAAATTAAACAATGATGTTTTTGTCATTGCCAATCCTGTATAATAGGCCCTTACGTTAGAAGAAGAATAGGTGCCAACAAACAGTATCTATTCGAACTACGTACACAACTGCTTGCATCTTTTTCTATATAGCTTTGAGTAATTATCTATAAATGAGTATAACAAAATAGCAGGTTTACTGCGACATCATTTCAGTTTTCGAGGTCCCTGAAAAGTCAAAACATCCGGCCAGGTTGCATACGTAATCCTTATTTTTAGCGAAATAATATTTGCACTGAGTTATGAAATCATATTTTTAAGCCTCATCCATATTATTTCCCCCACGCCCTTTTTTGCGTACGTTGTGCAAAAATATGTACACAAGCTAAAGGCCATTACAAAACAATGCTAATACGCGACACGCGTTGATGACAAAGTAACGTTATAACGCAATGTGGAGTGTACACCCACGCTACCGTTGTCCAAGTGACTTGTACCACGTACTGGGTCTTACACACTACACAAACCACATGTACACATTCAAGTAATGAAGTTTACCGCGACACTGTTAAATGGTGTGTCCATTAATATTAGTATGCAAGTCAGAAACTGAATCTGAGACTCGTAATAGACTTGAATTTGAGTGACCTTTAGACCGACTAATTGTTGACCTTATTGGTACACCGTGTCTATCTCCCCATGCATAGTCCAATACCTTACGGACACATCCAATGTATTTCCATTTTTCATTTGGCACAAACTTCTGCCGAAACTTCAGTTGAAACTTCTACAAACTTTTTGCACCCCAAAATGAAATAACAGGCAATTACAGGTGTTGTCACCGCCTCATTTGACACAAAAAAAGTTAGTTAACAGTGTGCCAATTATGTTCTCTTCGACTCGAGAAGCCCTCATTTCCTTGATAATTCACTAGAGACTATAGCCCTACCATCGTCTTAATTTCAAAGTGGAAGATAGAGTAATCTACTCCCTCACCATCTCCTACAGTGTTTCCAGCTTTCTTTTCATCATCATTATCATCATATATCTCCACTTGGATTTCTTCTGGAGGCAAAAACATGACACCCTACTGTTACCTCACTTCCTCTTCACGGCACGCACAGAGGGCAATCGTGAATCTGCGAAGGCCCCAAGGAACTACCCTTAAGGTGTACCCCCAAAAAGACCAAACCCTACACGCTGTCTTTTTGTCTTCTTCTTCGCGCATCAGTACCCCTGTCGCACGCCCCGTCCCGACAGGGCGAATGTCCATGTGTTCAAGGGAATGTTTTCCCTTGGGTGACCGTACAAGAAAAATGTCTTCAGAACTGCAGGCACCCTGCAGAGTGGAGCGGCGAAGAAGATGGTCCGCACATGGTGACCGATAGTGACTGTCTGACTGTCCCCTAAGGTCGAATTCATCCTTTGATGGACATAAATTTTCTAATTAAACTGTCATATTCTTTTGTAAAAATTTACTTATTTTCTTCTCGATGCCTTTAAACCATCTTGAAATCACTGAGATGCCGTCTACGGACTCCTTTACTTAGAAGGTGAACTACGCAAAAAATGTTGTTTTTCTTATGAAAAATGCTCAAATAACGTCAGTTTCATCGGGACATTGGTGGTAACAAAATGTTTAAATCTCTCACGTGACTTTGCAAAATCTCTCTAACAGAACAGTTTCATGCCCGATTTGCATCATGTAAAACGCATTGATTTTCTCAAGTTGTGTAATGGATGAAGCATAAAGACATGCGAAGGTTGTGCCACAACCATGAGCCGAACCATTCCTTCTTCAAGAAGCAAGATGATACCCATCTGGCCATCAGATGATGTCCCAAGGATGCTCATCAAGCCCCCCAATGGTGTGGGAAGACACCGTGTCCTTGGCCAGGACACGGCCGGTGTGTTGCGACACTTACCCCCTAATTGCACCTCAATTAACCCCCCATTATCTCGTTGGCTTCCTCCAAATTGACAGATTGGTTGGTTGTTACCGTAAAGGCTGGCGTGCCAGCGTGGTTTCTCGGCGTGAATTTACTTCCATACGGCCCGTGGTGTGAGCCCACATGGGACCCGTGTCTGGTTCTGGTTTCCGCAGTGCGAGATACAGTTTTCCCCTATTTGCAAAAGTCCTTTATTGCGATAAATCATCAGAAAAAAAGCCACTCCATAGGGAAAGTTATTTATCCCCATCCCGTCTGGGTACGAGACTGCTTACGAATCAATTAAAACTTGTTATTTTTAAAAAGTGTTTAGTTTTTTGTGGCGTAACTGCCCAAACATACCAAACATACCGTCTTAACGCAAGGGTGCTGAAGTGATTCCACCAGGGTCGATGGCGTGAGCACCCGGCGGACCGCTTCGGTGGCCCGTATGCCCCCATTGCCATGAACTCCATGAACAGGTCTTCCATTCCACTGGATCAAATATCATTGGTTGTTTGTTTGAACATATTTTGTCCTCCTTGAATTTGGCCAAAAACCTAAAGAAATTCTTTCAAAATTTATATTTCATTATAGCCTTCTTTCCAATAAAAGAAGCCATTATACTCAAATTAGACGGCGGACTTTATTAAAAAATAATAAAATGATTTAGCATAACTCTTGCACCAACACCAAGTAGCAGGGATTGCGGTAGGCTTCCATTAGACTTCTTCATGGGTTCTCCTCGTCTAACTTTTGCATTTCTAGAGTCTGTCTGATAATCCTTTGCTTCAATATAAACACAATCAGAGCACTTGGAATGTAGAATCTTTACGTTTTGTTTATCTACTTGTTTATTACATGGGAATATATGGACTGCATCATTCCACTCTTGTCCCGTTTCACGCCCTTTCAACATCTTCATGTCATCATCCTGTATTGGTTCATGTTTCAACTGCTTTCTCGAAACCACTGGGTTTTTTTTCAACATGAAAGCCCCCTTTTTTTTACTGTAACACCTTTTGAGATCTCTATCAATCTCTAACATGACCCGTTGTATTTTATCGATCCCAGGTGACCTAATTACGCCGAATTCTCGCTGCAAGGGACCACCTATATGTACCTCACAACGTAAGTGCCCATAAACCTCAACCCTCGTGCAAAAATACCACCAGGTCCACAGAAACTCAAGCAATTAATAACATCGGCCCCTAAGACAACTCGTCAAGTTCAACACCAGTTCAATATTGTAGGAACTTTAAAGGGAGTTTACATTAAATGAAATACAGGGAAACTCAAGAACCTGTTGCTTTTACTAATCTATTTGTTGCATTGTGGATCTATATGATAATGAACGTCGTATGTTATCGAGTGGAGAATATTTGTACACATTGGCCTTTAAAGTTATCAGAAGGACAGAATAAGTGCTCTCTACAGAATCCCCGCCCGGTCAGAGTTGACCCTGATTCTTGGTCCGAGGGTTTCTGATCCTTTTCTGAGTCAGTTTGACACAGAGTTCATATCAAAGTGACCCGGAAACCGAGTCAAAAGTCCAGATTTTAACATTTCACATTTTGACACAGATGCCAACCCGGGGTCAAACTATCACATAATGGATGGGGCCCCACACGGGACCCGAAACCGGCTCAATTCCGACCCGGTTTTTTTCAGAGTGTGTGAATGCCATTTCTGACTTGAGTAAATTATTTTTTTTAAGTTCAGCGAAATCGCCTTAAAGCTACATGTCTCCATATTCAAAGTAAAGGGAGATGGTCATCATCATCAGGCAAAACTATCAAAAAAACTTTTCTTTAACCCAGTTCAGAACTGAACTTTCCATGACAGTTCCGCGCGGTAGATTTCCTGAATGTACAAGGGGTCGTCACATTTCAGCACATTACGGGTGGTAGACAATAACTCACATCGCCAGGCCTCTAAAATTACCCCGGTCTCTCCGCGAAAGTGTTCCGCACTGGCAAAAGTTCACGTCAATTTTGCTCCTTCTCGCGACTTGCGAACATTTTGGAGACACCACCTGATATCAGGGAAACCGTTGCACCGTGACCGGGTTGCATATCACTTGGGAAATTCCATTTAAAGCTCAGTTGATTGATGACAAACAGTTCCTCAATTTCTCTTATAACATCGCTGGATTTTCATTTTAATACACATGGTTGGTCATTAATATAAAGAAAAAAGGGGCGGCGGTGATTACAATAGTACAATAGTTCCATTCTAAAAGCTCACTGGTAATAGAGTTATTACCAGTACTTATCCTCTGGACAAAATTGTTTGCCCGAGAAAGACAAACTTTCAAAGTCGGGGAAATACAATTTTGAAGGCCTACAATCACCTTTGCTTGTTTTTTTTTTTAATCGCCGCATAAGACCAATATGAGCAAAAAAAACACCTGACTAAACATAAACAGTTTGTCATTGTTTTTACTAAAGACGTGGTCATCGTATCGGATGAATTTAACACGAGTTTAACTTTAACAGACCATTGTAACCTGTGACATCACGTGTTTACAAGAGAGCCACAGAACCTGGACTTCCTGTAGGCATGATTTGTGCAAAACTCAGAAAACAATTTAAGAAGCTGATGTTTCATGGAGATTGCACTGTCTGATTTGTATCAACTTTTGATGTGAAGAAAGGGAGCCCGTCTCAAAACTTGCCCGGCTGTAATTTTTTATAACGCTTGAATTTATGTGGAAGTTATGACACAAATTGTAAAAATTTCTCACTATGACCAATGTGGTATCTTGCCTGCCGGGAAATGCCCTGGATGGGCAAGGTTCCTCTTTTTGTAAAGAAAGGTTATAATGGTCTAATGCATGCTCTATGGCTGTATTGAAAACTGGAGAATGGGAATTGATTCACTCTTCCACGAAACAACACTGTATACCTTCCCTTTGAAATAGGGTTTCTCATTCTTGAGACCAGATCTTCTTGTATGGAGTACATGTTTATTTGAAACCCTCTTTTTACCCCTGAGCTACAAATTGTTGTGCTTTTGTTGATAATTATGCTCTTCTCGGCTCTACCATAACTTCATTCAAGGATGGTGATGCTGGAAGGCCACATTGTGTGGCATTCCGGACTATTAATGTAAAACACGAGGGTGCACGGTTTGATGTTGGTCCTTGGTCTGAAGGGGGAGGCACCAAGGAGAACAACTCTGCCTCAGTGGGGGCCGACCCGGACAAACCAGGGGTTGCTTTTGTTTTCAATGAAGCTGCTTAGCTACTATTTTGCTGAAGATGTTGCAGTTACCAGACAATTACAATACAAGCAGAACATTAAATGTAACTACTGCATCGGGGGCCAAGTAAGATTTAATTGTTTTCCCTTCACTGATGTACGATAAGAAACCAGTACATGTATAAACTCAGTATTACCGAATCCTCTGGATAAATTAATGCAGCAGGACTTTGTCAAAACAAACGTCACCATGACGTCATTATAGGATCGTCACATTAGGTTTAAGTTGAAAATGTACAACAGTTCATATCTCCTGAACTGCAAAGCATAAACTCGTGTATACTTTGCGTCATGTTGCAGGGTTAAACCAACATGACTTTGTATTTTATACATGACCCTATTTTGACCTTTCCTTTTGGTTCAAACACTGAAGTGGAGTTAGTAAGTGTAATAACACTCAACATTTGTATTGAATTTGGATATTGCTTCTTTGTTATCTACAATCAGTGAGTATTTCTACTTTGTCGAAACCCCTCTCCACATAATTTGATTTCAGTTAGATTTGTAATACGCTGTTCCCCCTTCTTTCCCGACGTTTCGATAAGATATTCTGATTAACTTCAACAAGAAACACCAACCACGTTAAATCTCTTATTTACAGGCTGCCTCTCGTGACAACCCCCCCCCCCAAGAACTTCCCGTGATAAAAAGTTAAAGCCAATATTAATTTCCGTGCTGAATCTGTGTCCATATAATTTCCCATGGTAGCAAAAGAACTGGGTTACAATCAATTTTAATCGACTTAACTTGTCGTGCGCGCTCCAATTTAGAGGATAGGCTGGTAATGTACAGTGAATGGCACGTCACTCGTACTGCATTGACTTGTGGCATTGTTTGTGTACATGTGTACATGCACTGGCAGTTACACCCAACGCGTGTTTTGTACTATCATGGTCGTTGTGCTTCACAGTGTATCATTACTTTCTATGTGGCAAGCGGGCAAGCACAAAATGTGTTTAGCTCGAAAATAATGTTAAGCAGAAACTGGTTATCAGCCAGAATCATTGTTGTGACTGGTGCCCCATTATTCTGCTGCTCAGCAAATATTTCAGCTAAGCAATACTTTCTGCTTAGCAGCTTTATGAATATAGGCCCGGAACAAACTTTTTTTGCAACTTAGTTTTAGCAAAAAAAGTCCCACATCCCTTGACGCGCTCAGACCATCAGTAAGAGTAGTGCATCATTGGTTCTTGGAATATTAAGTTGATTGCAGTCCTCTTTCTGTCATTAAACTCGCCATAAAATTGAACCCGGCCTAGAAAATGTCATAGTACTATAGGTTGTCCCGTGTTGAGTGACACCATAAAAATAATGGTGTAATATGTTTTGGTCCGCAATGTTGTGCAAGTTCATTTTAATTATGTGCTAATTTCGATCGCAGCAATCGGAAGAAGCAACTATGGGATTTGTTGGATCATGGAGCAATGTTTGGATCTTCAAACGCTAGTTAAAATGTTGTCATTATCTGAAACATACGTGGAGGATTGAGGTTGGGGTACGTACTTTATAACCGCTAATATTTCCAGTTGAATTCCTCGATAATTAACAATTCTGATGTGCTGTGTCTTTAACATGGCAAATTAGTGCACGAGCAGTCGGATAAAGAATATGATAAATTCAGTGATTTTTTAAAAATGCAATAATCTTTCTGCCCTGGGTCATAGCATTGCAGCTCGTTGTCCAGATAGTCACGATGTCAAGCTATAGAGAGCTAAATCCAGCTGAATGTCCGTGTGGATGTACTAAACAGTGCAGTAATGTCTCATCCAATATCAGTCTGATCACGAACCGAACCATGGATTTGGTTCCAATGAGGATACCGGCATAAACAGAAGAAGAAAACAGCAGCTCGTGACGAGCATGTGCCTCATTAATCCAGCCCTGTTGTCATGAACGGACACGATTTGTTTTGTTTTTTAAATCGTAGTGTGGCAGTATTTAGTGTTGGCTTCTGGCATTCTGAAAAACGTACTACAGCTCACAACAAATCTTGTCAGTTGGAGAAGGCGTATGGTTCGTGGTATCTTCTACCATGTTTGGGATACTGCGTCTTTGGTAGATGATTACAGCGCAAGTGTTCGTGTTGATGGGGGAGCCCAGAAGCGGCATTTTCACGTTACCTTGCGCGCCCTCTCAGTCACAAAGCCAATCTGAGGCTTGAGGGAAATAGGCTGGTACCTTTCTTTGATGTGAATCAGCACGAATATTGTATATTTTTGTGTACAAGGAGCATGACAATGGCTGCTGCAGCAACGTATCTATTTGTTTCACTATTTTGTACTGTGCTATTTGACAAACGTGGATTAATATCTTATATGGAAAAGAAGAATTTCTATAAATATGCAGTTTGCAATCTGTTTTTGTATGTATTATTATTATATTAATTTGTGTTTTAAATAAAAACATCATCAGCCTAATATGGACAACTTACTGAAAAATATGCGTTACATCATGAGGTTACATTGTTTCGTCAGGCGTAAGCGATTACCAACAACACACAACGTTTTGTTGCATGTGCACTCAATCGGTAATAAATTCAATATGTTAATTGTATAATTTCTTTAAGTAATCATTAAAAAAAAAAAGAAGATGTAATCCTTACTTTCCTTCGTGGAGTACTCCTAATGTGTTCTTCATCATAAAATGCCACTTCGAAAAAACTATACCCCGAGTGTCTCGATGCGAAGCAAAGTCGATGTTGAGACTCGACGTCAGTCTGGGTCAGTGATTGCCACACTCTTGTCACACGTACCTCAGGGCTAGTTGTCCCGCACCGTCTTGTCGGTCCGAAGGCTACCGTTCAAATCGTCTCGCAGTCCCCCCGGTCCGATCCCCTTATGGCACGCCTCAACGGCACTGTGTCAGAGTTCGATGTGTAGGGTTGATGTCACCTTATACTTGTTATATAGCTGCGAAGCGGGGTGGACTAGGGCATGGTAATCCCTCGTTTTAGCAAACACGGACCCACAAAGTTTTGACACAAGTAAGTGTCCAAGTGGTTTTTCTTAAAGGGGATGTAACATACCAACTTCGGGCGAGTTATAATCTGAGGGCGATGGTGGTTGGTAACTTTATCATTGGCCGGATGGGATCTGCATCAATCGGGAATGGTTCTTCAATTTTGTTGGGGGGTTTTAGCGAAAGAGTTTTAAATTTGAGTTCACTTAAACATTTGTTTTTATCTCAACAATTTGGAAAGCAGGCTTGCTTCTTCTCATTAGGAAACAATGAGTTCGTTACTCTCTTGTTATCGTCAATATTCACTATTTTTGACAAACTTGAACGTCGAAATGTTTCTTTTATAAGTCAAAATTGTCTGTAAGTCAACACTTAACTTAAGTCTTTTAACATGAAATATAAAAAGAAGCAAACAACATTCAAGCTCGATTTCATCCGTACTTTTTACACCATCACCTTTAACTCGGGACTCTATCAAACGCACCGGCTTTAAGTTCAAACAAACAACCTAATTTGTATATCTGTAAATTAAAGCACCATTACAATGTTACAAGGGTTGATACACTAACCCCAAAACTCTATACACGCTATTGTGTTGGGATAAAATCTTAATCAGAGTGGGTATGTGTTTAAGGATTACTTAGTGATGTTACCGGGTTTTGAACTCTTGTTTGGCCGAGTTCATTGCGGCTGAGCCGACGGGAGTGTCCTCTCTCTAAGCTACGGGGACACGTAGCGTTGCTAAGCGCGCAGGGCCCTTGCAGTATAACGGGGTTGAAATTCGTTACTTTAATCCACTCAAGTTCAAGCCTGCCGTATAATTTATCGAGCCCGACGACTGTTTTACGTGTAGGTAACTCAAAGATCACAGTTTCGGTACGTAAATACAATTTTTGTTTTTATCTAGGCCTGACTATATCCAGTAATAATTGTGTTCATTAGGTGATGAATGTGAATCTTATAAAACAATTGAAAACTTTCTACAAGTTAGGAGTGGATCTTAGCCATGGGTTCAGTATAATATAATCAAGGGATTTTGATTTACATTCTCAAGATAGGCCTACAATTAGCTCTGGATTAAGAATAGCCGACCACTCTTGGTGGCGTTTCTTAAACATGATCTGCGCGCCCGTTCTGTCTCAGAGATCAAAGGCAGCGCCAGTGGGACCTACACCCTTAGCCCTGGAACCACACGGGTCAAAAATAACCCTCTGCTCTTGAAAATTTACCCCGAAAATAACACCACAGCAAACAAAAGAACAATACAAGCTTTGTTGTCCCAAATTTCATAGAAACGTGTACATTATAAATAGCGGCATGGCGTTGATATTAGTTTGTTGATCAAATTACTGTGTTGACTCTGGTTGTTTTCATTGATTGATTTAAGTGAAATTAGGGATGCATGGAATGTGTTGGCCTACCTCTTCAGGAAAACTGTAACTGTATGAAGTTTTCTTTATGTGGATCGATGTCGTTGTTGTTTTTGTTGCTGCTGCTGCTGCTGTTGCTTTGTTGTTGTTGTCGCCATCGTCGCCGTCGTCGTCGTCGTCGTCGTCGTTGTTGTTGTTGTTGTTGTTGTTGTTGTTGTTGTTGTTGTTGTTGTTGTTGTTGTTGTTGTTGGTGGTGGTGGTGGTGGTGGTGGTGGTGGTGGTGGTGGTGGTGGTGGTGGTGGTGTTGTTGTTGTTGTTGTTGCTGTTGCTTGGCTGGTGGCAGTTTGTTGTTTGCTGTTGGCTGTTGGCTGTTGGCTGGTGTTTTTTCAATTAATTGTAAGGGCCCATTTGCAAAATTTCAAGTATTAAACAACAAGGGAAACTAAACAAAGATATTGACAAAACAGGGAGACCGCCAACATATAGGGCTAGATAGCTCAGAGCACCGGTACGTTAATTGGGGGGGGGGGGGTGCAGGTTCAAGTCTCGCTCTAGTCATCCTTCTTTGTTTAACCCAAAATTATGTTTTCGAAGTTTCCTCAAGAATTTCAGGTATAGTACTCGTAGACTGCTTAGTTTTACAATGTTTTTTTGAAATTGCTACAATAGCGATGATAATAGTTATGATTTGATCCATGCTCGTCCAAAAGATTGTTTTTAAACTTTAGTAAAGCAGCAAAAATATGCGCTTGTTTAGTATATGATTAGTTATTTTTTACATTTTTGTTCTGGTTATTTTGCACCTCGTCTAAAGAGCTGTAATTTCAAGCGACCACCTTGCAAAGTATAGGTGCCGAAAGACCAACTAAAGTTCAGATGAGCAATTTAGTTCATCAATTGCCTCGACATTGACAGATTTTAGATGCCCAAAACAATTATTGATGTAAAAATAGATTTATGGTAGTTTTTCCCTTCAAATCTATATATTACAAATTAAAACATGTGGTAAAAAAAACCCGTTGATGTCTCAACCTGTAGCAAAAGCTCGATTCAGAACAAGGTGAATGCGATTGTTAATTTTGTTTTGACAACGAGAAAAAGTGCCAGAGTTCCAGTTCATGTTAAAACAAAAAAACGAAAATATTTCAGTTGTTATTCACTCATCTCTGCGCACAGATGCAGTTTATTTTAGGTCCTACTGAATCATCGTTAAAAATAAAAGACCAAATTGCGCTGTTATAGGCCAGTACCAATGTATTCAACGATTTTGCCTGGGCATTTTTTCTTTTCTTTGTGAAGTTAATTTATTTATTGATTTATTTATTTGTGAGTGCCTCCATTGAATGACAAGACGGACTTATTGGTAATGTGTAACACTTACACGTATTTAAATATATTCTGTGGTAATGCTGGTCAGTTTATTAGTGGTCACTGTGTGTCGGCGTCGTATTCCATACCTTGGAGTAGGCCCCGTGGCCGGCGGATAAAGTAGTGTCCCCTGGTGGACCACTCATTGCCTCGTGTTGATTCTGGCGTAGGAAGCCATATGGCATGGCATTTCCAAGCTGGTACACTTTATAGTATAAACATCGATATGGAATTGCCCTGTTATCATGAATAAATATTGTCTGTAATACACGGATTAACTTGTTCCAATGTTTGAAGATTGTTCTTATCATGCGGTATGATGGAAAAAACAAAAGTGTATCATTAATGTACCACTGGAAACACACAATGAAAGCGAACTGGTGATTGAACAAGAATTAGTGATTGCAGTTTAGGATTTGGAAATAATTTTTGAGATTTTCCCGATATCTGGAAAATGTACTTAAATTCAAAATGTACCGTTTCTAGAAAGGGGTTGACGTTTCACAAACAATGCAGTGGCTCAGTGAACGACTGATGGGCCCGATTTCATAGCAGAAAATGTGGCTTAACAATTCCTGCTCAGCTGAAATGAGCAGAATACCAATCACAAATGATGTTTGTGACGTGATATTTTGGTTGGTAATCTTATTCTGGTAAGTATAATTTTGTAATGCTTTAAGCATCTGTATGAAATTGGGCCCTGGTCAGATTGCGACGTTTCGAGTCCACGCGCTTATGGTATTCGAAAGATCGTTCGGCCATACCATTTTGCATTGGAGGCATGTTAGACAAGGCAGGAGTTTTTTATTGTTCTTGTCGAAGCTAAAACTAAACACCATACAAAACAGTGTAGTTCACTATTACTTGAGAAAAATGCAAGGACAATAAAAGTTCCGTTTTTTGTTTTAAATGCCCCTTTTCACATGTTTCCCCGCTAGACTCCTTATTATTAATTAACAAGCCAGAAAAGTAATTTCTTAAATTTGATACAAAACAACACGAACAAGAAATAGGCTAGATGGAAATTCACAGGGCAATCCTGAGAGTGTTCTGTCAAGGTAACACGAAGACAGACTTTGATTGATTAATTAAGTGGAAATCATTTTGCATAAAAATGTAATCTCCATTAACTGTGTCATCGTGAGGTTCATAAGTTATTTAATTAGGTCAGGGCACAACAAAACTATGCTTACCAGAATCAGGTTACCAGCCAAAATACCATATCACATGTACACAACACATGTACAAGCTGTGACTGGTGTCCTGCTTACTTTTTGCTTAGCGGAAATGTTTTGAGCAATATTTTCTGCTTAAGCAGCTCTATAGGGCTGCTTAAGCACAAAAAGTAGTATGCTTACTAGAATAAGGTTATATACCAGCCAAAATACCATGTCCTATGTTCAATCTGATACTGGTATCTTGCTTACTTTTGTTTAGCAGAGATTTTTTAAGCAATGCATTCTGGGGCCCTGGTTTGTGTACAGTTAATATCGCAGGTTTGTTATAGTCCAGCTGCTAAGGCCCATATGTGGGAAAATTGTGCACTTTGTGGTATTATGCCGTTGTTGCTGTGTGTCTGTGGGTGTGCATTGGGGTTGGTCGTTTAGTTTTACAAATGTTGTTCGTTAGGCCATTTAATAAAGATGTATGCGTGATTTATTTTGGAAGAGTCGATTAATTTCTATCAGTTATCCATAAGCACACAATTAAATTCCTTTAGTGAGTTTTCAGATGGACCAATCCTCTAAACACTTTTAATACTCAAATCAAAGACAGTTTTTGTGGCCCTACTAGCCTGCTAGATTTCGTACATGCCATTAAAATACAAAATAGAAATATCCCCCCTTTGTGCTAATCGTTACAGATTTAAGCTGATTATTCATATCATATTTGGCAGCGTCCAGTGCCTGACGCCTGTGTAGTCTTCACTTCAAGCATCTCTAGAATATTCTGACATAATTATAACATGTTGGTCTCGTTCTGTGGAGCTAAAGAGAAAACAGACAACGGGACCGGAGCAAACCCTAAGGTAATCTCACTGGGGACTCGAGTTGCACCGGGACCATATGCCGGCATATTGTCACTCGAGCCCCGCAGCGCCACCTGGCCAGCCACGGTCACAAGTGTTTGTCAAACACGGGAGGGTTTTCGTGCGCCCCGTAATCCTGCGTATCACATTGGGGTTGCTTGTATCCTCTTTCGGGGGGGGGGGGGGGCGACTTCAAGGGAGATTTAATGGTGATTTTTCTTGATGAGAGGTTCGTGTTTTGCTGCGTTTGACTGGAGAGATAGTGTTCATGATGAACGTCGTGATCGATGCTAATACAGGGATGAGCTACACACAGGATCTCAGTTTTCAGGTCTTGATGATGTCATTTTGTGGGATGTGTTGATTTTTATTATGAGCATCACCATAGAGAGAATAGTGGGGTGGGTATTTTAGATGAAGACAAAAAGACAGCTAATGGGGTTGGGGTTGGCACTAGGTTCGGAGAGCATAAGAAGTCAAAACACAAATCCGCAGAATGTCACTGTGCGACTGGACAACCGTATAGCGACTGGACAACCATACATTTTTGAGACCACGTGGTGCAGGAAGTTGCAACAAAACACTGACAAAAAACAGCAGCAAATTCATGAGGACCTTAATAATGACGAGTTAAAACGTGTACTAAGCTCCAAAACACATTGTCTCGCAATTCTCAATGTTAAGATACCACGAGTTTATAAGCAATTTGGCATGATACAATTGAGTCCTAGGGTACAGTAAGATAGTAGGGTAATCGGATGCTCGCGGCAAACTTTGAAATGGACGGCATCTTAATATTTAATATGTCGTTTCTAACTGACTTAAGTATTGTATAGGTCCTTCCTCCAGAATTTCAAAGGCCTGAGTTAAGTTAACCAAACTAGACAAGAAGCTGCAGTGTGTGGTGGGATACAGACGAGTGTGAACAATTCAGTCAAGAGACAGGTGATACAAGCCAGGTCACACCCACGTAATTCTTCGCCGTGCAAGTCCCTTTAACTGTGGTCCTCTTTTTCTTCTTTCTTTTTTAATTAATTGGCCCAGCACTGTGCGCGTAGATTGGATGGAGTCTAGGCAGATAGGGTGTCCGTTATGCTTCATGCATCATGCTCTTGACGCACAAACCGCTCCAAGAAAAAAAAGACGTACCATTACTTCCCTTGGTCCTGTACCCAATTACACGGATCTGCTAAGCAGCTATAACTAACCAGCCAGTCACGAACATACATGTAATACATGGTAAGCTATTTCTGGGAAGCAAATCTTAGCAAAGTGAGCACACTCCCGCCATGATGACTTGCAGGAGTTTCTGCTGTTCAACTTTGTGACTGGTAACCATATTTCAACGTGTGGATTGACGTGGTTTTTATAATGGTGTAATATTGTTTACGTCTGAACACGCCTATAGGCATTAAGTTTTTCCCCCTTTCCTTTTGTCGTTGTTGAATAGACATACTGTAATGTTGCTATCTGCATTGTATTCGAGTGTTTTGATTATCTTTTTAACTTCAGGTGTTTGGGTACATCAACCCATCTTTCACTCATGTATTAGGCGATTGTGTGGTGTTATTGAAGTTTGGGTTTGATCTGCTCCATATTTTTATCGTATCAAAGGATCGGGCGAATATTTCTTGCTCACCGCATTTCATGTCAGTATACCCTAATACATCAACTTTTACTGTCATTTAAAATATATTCATGTCCAGGGTGCTCGAATGGCAGAAAGATTGGTAAGAGTGAGGAACAAAGTTACCTTGTTTTCTTTTTTGTGACTCAAGTTTTCTGATGTAAAAATATTCTGAAAGTATCCCTTGGCACTACTTCGTGTCATCGCCTAAACCCATCACCATGGTGACCCATCCCGTTCATTCTCTCCCTCTAACAATGCTCTCCCGATGTCCCAACCAATCCTCTTCACTTCTCCATCAACACGGCCTTCTCCGGTTCACGCCATTCCCCTTGCCATCGTCCCAAGCACCGCCGGACCCTTTACACCGGAAATCAGCTCGAGCGACCCAGCTCGCCGTGCGTCTCCTCGCCGGGGATATTGGCACTCCAACGGTGGGCAACCCGAGACGACCCACTCGGACGAACGTTTGGCTCGCTCTACCGCCCGTGACTGACAAACAATCACAGCCAAATCGGCCGGCACTACGGAGTATTTGACTTCAGGAAAACGGATCCGTGACAACATTGCATGCTTGCTTAGTCTCTTCAGATTTTCAACCCTCTCAAAATATCATTTACTATTGATGGCTTGTCCAAACCATATGAATTTTTTTTCTTTTTTTTTCTTTGCTGCACCCCTTTTCATCAAAAAGAATAAACAATAAAATGTATGTGCAATTATAAATTTAAATGTCTTGTAATTCCTCAGCAATGTATAGTGTGATGGATATCGACGGACATGTATTACACAAAAAGGCTGCCTTCGTTTTGGCTTACCTTTGTTAATGCTTTATTGAATGTTACTGCTATATTTTCATATCCCCGCGTTTATTACGTGAATAACCTTTCAAGGATACCAATTCTCATAAACAGACCACGGTAATTATTTCCTTCCAGCCTCGGTTTGGTAACGCCGTTTTGAATGAGGCAAACTAAAGATGGCTTTAAAGAATTCACAATGGCTCATTACGTCACAATGCCAGAGCTGCCAACTCTCTCCGATTCTGCAGAAAGTTCCCTGAAAATAAACCAACCCTACCAAGTTCTGATGAACAGGTTTGAAAGTCTCCCCGATTGTGGAAACTTTTACCCCATTATGCTGAATGTAAATCTAAGATCTCCCCTATTATACAAAATCTCCCAGTGATTGCAAGATGTAAAAGTTTACAGCTCTCCAATGCTCATTCGTTGCACGTTCGTCCCAGGCCCATTCCCCTCCCCACGCGTCTCCAAACATTCCTGTCCCGATTTGCAACGACAACTCACCACCACACCCAATTACAACGAACGCAAAGCCCCCCATCCCTATCTTTTCACCCGGTCTGGCACGAGAGGCCTGGTATTGACCGAACGTAACCGCTGATAAAGCCTGCCACAAGTAGGCAAACAAAAAGATACATATCTCACCACCACAAATAGATCTGACCACATCATAATCTTACTCCAATACTTTGCCATAAAATAATTAGGGTGCACCTGAGAGGAACGTCATTCTTAAAAATGAAATTATTGTTTATTTACACATTTAGATAGAAGACAAACAACAATATATGCACTTCAACAGATATGCCATTTCTTATAAATGTATCAAAAACAATCGTTCATATACATACACAAAAAACTATCCCTGCACAAACTATAGCACACATTTTTATTATCGTTTCCTATAGACTCTTCCCATGAAATATGTCAATTTTACATCGCGCGTCCGTGACTATCCATTCTGATTGGCAAAATGAGGGAAGATGGCGCCTTTTTGTACGGGGCTGATGTTGGCATGACGCATACGCGTTTGTGCGTCTGCCTAGTGCACAGCTCTATGGCGTTTGATAACCATTAACGTCTGTACGCATGCTTGAATGAAGTTAGCATATTTCATGCGACAGGTCCACTGGCCGCGTTCATGGAATGTTAGAAAGCAACCAAAACGGTTCTTAACAGACATCCTAGGTGCTTTTCTTTAGAGCAAAAGAAAAGATGAAGAAAAGGGCAACTTATTTCCCCTAGTACCATGCCAATCCCTCTACGCCGTTGTTCCCTCCGTCTTCATGCTTTGTCCACTTGCAGACTTCGGCCGGTTTGTCAACGAGTTCTTGAAAGCCAGATTGGGCATGGATGCTGCGCCGGAGGCCAGTAGAGCGCCCTCTGTTGAAAAAATACAAGTCTGTAGTTGCTCCATTTTCCCCTGCAAATAGAGAAATCAAATAAACGTTAATATTAGTAATTTTTGTCAATTCTTTTCTGAATGTTTTGGTTAATTGATGAAAGATGCCCTCACATTAAAAACAAATTTTGTAAGTATTTACAATGCTGCTTTTAATTAAGTACATTGTAACTCCCTTGTTTTTGTTTTTTCTCTGGATAAACTTTTATATGTAATTGTAAGTTTAATACGTTTTGTCTATAACATGTTGCTTTTTTGAAATTTAATAGCTGTACATTTTCTGCTGAGGAGTACTTTTGTCGTATTACTGGCTGGTCCATTTTTATGGTTTAATATTTTTAAATCACCTTTTAATTTTCTTTGTTTAATTCCTTCTCTTATTTTGGTGCTGTTTTAAATTGTACAGCGCCTTGGGGTCTAGTCATAGATGTAAGGCGCTTTATAAGCATAACTTATAATTATTATTATTATTATACTGTTTACTGCTACAAGCATTTTAAGAAATACATTTGTAAAAATGTTTTACCTCCAATGTTTTTGCACACTCTCCAGTGAGAACGTCCCAGATTTTGACCTGAAAATTTTGAAAAGCGAAAGAAAAAAATTACAAAAGCATCCTGTGTAGGGGTAAAAGAAATTCACTCCCGAGAATCATACTACATGTACAGGAATTTGTTATTATTATTATCAATGATATTATAAAAAAATTAAAGCTTCAAATTGTTTTTCGTAAATGGATCCTTTAAGACAGTCTTCAGACAGTCTTCAGGGAAAAATTAAGGGGTGCCAACCAAATCCATGACCTTGTAAAACACAAGAAAAAACTTCTATCACCTACATGTAATCCCGTCAACGGAAAGAAATATACCTAAGACACTTCTCTTTGTAGGGCTAAATGTTTGAAAATAATTCTTATGACGTTTGTGAGCAATGCAAAATAAACTTCGAGGTAGCATGAATAATCCCACAATATAGTCTACACACTATTTACCGATTCATCATCACTTGTACTTGCGAGAATGGCCCCTTCAGGTGAGAAGGCTAGCGCCCTCACCCATCCAGTATGATCATTCAGAACGAATATTAGACTACCATCTCGTGGCCGCCATAACCTAATAGTTTTATCCCACGAGCCTGATGCCTGTAATAGAGAAGTCATAAATACATTTGAGTATGCATCTGAAATATAAAAAAACATATTTCTGTTCTTTCATTTCATTCATTTCATTTCATTATTCTGGTTGTGAAGCCAAGGACTCTCAGATAAGCGAGCTTAATCACTTCACTAGCCAAGAACCCCATGGAGAGAAAACATAGAAGGAACATAGATGTGGGAGGAAAACCCCAGAGAGTTATAGACCCCTTGCATTGGCCGCCATTGTTGATGAAACGTGCATGCGTGAAAGGCTATCATTGGCTGAGAGTTGCGCGCAGCGCGTACACGCCTGCACTTTTCCATTGTTTGTCATCAAAGATGGCGGCCACTGACATCATGTGCAATCCATCTATTCCATGGAAAACGCGAGCAATCGGGTAGGGACTGAAAACCCAATCCACATAGTGCCCTCTGCGGGATTCGAACCACGGTCCTAGAGGTGGAAAGTGGGCAAGTTACCACTATGCCAACCCGACCGCCCACATATTGCTTCACATTTTTATTGTCAATCCTTCCAATTTGCCCTGAAGAAATGCTTGGTGCTAGACCAGTGACTGCAAATGAAAGTTGATGGGCATTGTCTTTATTACCCTGGTTGTTGGGCCATTTATTTCATTACTTGGACTGTTTCAGCTTCCTTGGGAGTATACAACCTGTTCTTCCAAATAGGTAGTTCACCAAGCTAAACCAAATTCCAAGAACCGTCTCTTCCCTCACAGGTACCCATTTACCCCCGACTGGGTCAAGAGAAGCAATTGTAGCTAGGCATCTTGCTCAAGAAACACAAGTGTCATGACCGGGATTCGAACCCACACTCTGATGACTAAGCCACCAAAGCTTTCAAGAGTCCATTGCACTAGACTGTTCGGCCATGACACGCCACGAGATCATTTCCAATCTGCGATGTCATGCATGAGCGCTAAATGCATGTACTGGGAATTAGACTAGGATGACTACATGGTGATATCAGAAAGCCACACTTACCAGCATCTCCATAATGGAGAAGGCAACAGCGTGAACATTGCCGGTGTGCCCCTTTAGCACTCTACATTGCTCTACACGTGGATCTCTTATGAGGGACCAGAGACGAACTGTATGATCCCAGGAACCAGTTGCCTAAATTTAGTTCAGAGAAAAATCAAATTTATTTGTTTATTTTATGCATTCAGTTCTGAAGTCAAGGATTCTCAGGAAAATGAACCTAATTACAATACTGGCCAAGAAGCCCATGATAAAGTCTAGGTATGCGGCGCTACGTTTTAAATACAAGACCAATTTATTTACATACCACCATGTAACAGTTTACAAAGTACTGTGGTGCATTCTGCAGCCAACCATACCAGAAAACACCAGGGCGAACTCCCTCTCTTAATGATACGTGTACTGGGTTATTTTATGTGCATTACACAACACATAGGACCTACAGTTTTACGCACCATCCGAAGGACAAACCAACAATGATTAAGTGTCTTGCTTAAGGACACAAGTGTCAATTTCAGGACTCGAACCCACCCTCTGCTGGTCAGAAACGACTAGAGCTTGAGTCCAGTGAAGACAAACCAAGCAAATCTCGTAAACTTACCAAGAATTTATCATTATGGGAAAAGGCACAGCATTGCACAACATTTCGATGGCCAGTTAATACTTTGGTTGCGGTGCCAGTCTGGAAATAACAAAATAAAAAGACAATTCTTGAAAACAATCATTTGCAATCATCCGTTGAAACTTATTTTTGAAAACAATACTGTAACTTACATTCATATTCCAGATGAGGGCGCTGTTGTCCCACGATCCCGAGCATAGAAACTTTCCGTCCTGAGAAAATGTCACCGTCTCAACACTCCTGCAATGACCTGAAAATATTCATGAAGGTAATATCAATTTGTTTATCAATCTTGCATACTAATTTTACAAATTCATTGAGTACAGAGTTTCATAATTTTGTCAAAGATTTTGATTCATATCAAAACAATTATCCTAACTTGAAAGAGTACAGAATTTTGAAACTATATGGAGCTCAAAACATATTTTGAAGTTGGGGCAATCTAAAAATATTAACCCAACTTTGAAACTGCTACTTCCGTAAATGACCTGGCATTTCTCAACATTGCTACCTTTAAAAGCTCTTTTACTTTGAAAGAGATCTCCAGAGGTTAAATATGAAATAACTTTTAAAAGCCTATCACCAATCCTGTACTGTACTCTTTACTTTGTAAACACCAACTTGTGTCTTATTTGGAGAACTTGGTGTTTGTAACTCTTTACTTTGTCAATACTGACTTGTGTCTTGTTTGATGAACTTAGTGTTTGTAACTCTTTACTTTGTAAACACCAACTTGTGTCTTATTTGGTGAACTTGGTGCTTGTAACTCTTTACTTTGTCAATACTGACTTGTGTCTTATTTGGCAAACTTGGTGTTTGTATCTCTTTACTTTGTAAACACTGACTTGTGTCTTATTTGGTGAACTTGGTGTTTGTAAATAGCAATGAGTATGTCTACCAGTTAAAGTGTAGACAACAGATGCATTACAGGTCCTCCATACAATCACAGTGGTGTCATGTGATGCACTGGCGATGTACTTGCTGTCCGATGATATAGCGACACTCTTTATTGCACCTGAAATGAATACAAACCAAGTTTCTTAGTACACAAATCTCTGATGTTAATTGGAGATTTTAATCTCTCTGTTTCCTGGGACTGGAATGAGAATTGCCATGTAGGTTACACAGCAACATTGCAAACACCTGATCATGATCATATGTCACAACAAATCTATAGTTGGTTGTCTCTGCAGAGCTTATTGCACTAATTGTAAACAGGATTTGAGGTTAATGGTCCAGGATTCAGTTCTATGTCTCCATAGATAGGCAGAAAAAGGGACACCCTAAATGTTGCTGTGTGGTGGGTGTAAAGCTCAATGTAATGTTGATTAACTGAAACAGGATACCACCAAAAGTACCAAGTAATGTATTGTGCATGCAAGATGGCCGTCACCACTTAACCTGTGATGCCCTTTCTCAGGCTCTCCACTCTTAAAACAAATCTACTCAAAAGAATAGTGACCCAAAGATGACCCCAGTAATGACCCCAAAGATAACCCACAATGAACCCCAAAGGTGAACCCAAAGATAATCCTAAAGATTTTCCCAAGGGTGATCCCAACGATGACCCCAAAGATGATCCCAAAGTTGATCCCAAAGATAACCCAAAAGATGACGCAAAGGATGACCCATTGCTCTCACCTTTATGACCAAAGAGCCTACTGACCAGCTGCCCTGTAAGTCTGTTAAATACTCGCACTCGCCCATCATCGGCTCCAGTTACCATCATCTCAAGGTCCAAGGAAAAAGCACAACAGTTCACCTGAAGAAAAAACAAAACAACTTCTCACTTTATTTAGGCCTAATTTTACAAAAAGCATTCTAACATTTTTATACACATGTCAAGTTTTCTACATGAGACTGACCAGGGCCCAATTTCATGGCTCTGCTTACCGTAAGCAAAAAATCGGTGCTTACGGAAGCAGGGATTTCCGCGCTTACGTCAAGCGTATTTCACAGGTTAGCAGAGAATTTTTGCTTGTGCGTGTGCGTACTCCATGTTACTAGGCCCTCTTCGTTTACACAGCTAGCGCAGAAGTTCGGCGCTTGCACAGTAAGCAGGGAATGGTGATCACAAGCGCAGAATTTGGCGGTAAGCAGAGCCATGAAATTGGCCCATGTACATGTCTGTACAGTAACACTGCACTACATGTACGCACAGTACAAATGCAGATCACATCCCTGTTATGAGAATTGGCGGGATTTCTACCTCATGGTTATACCAAAGTAGGTTTCCCTTTAAACTGTCAGGCTAAACATTGTGAATGAGTCTTTACACAGACGTTGCTTCGCAGTTGCTGTGGCTTCAATATTTTCATGTAGGTGTTCAAAATTCCATAACACAGTTAACGTGAAGTGTCGACAAAACCACACCCTGAAGTTTTGTGTATTTTAATAGCCTACAAACTAAACAAGAGAATATCAGCAAATAGTACAAGACTGCAGTCTGCTACATTTTGACCATTATCTTTTGGCAACTTATAACAATGATTATTAATAAATAATAGTATTTCAGGACTAAAGAACTAACCTCATCTTTGTGTTTGCTGTACTCTTTTTTGCTGACCTTGTCAAAGGTTCCATCAAGCTCAAGCCGAGCAGAAAGCATCCTGATAAGAAACATATATAAATTTAAAGATGACAAAATAAATACGTCCCAATTTGATGATCATCTCAAATAAAGGTTGGAATGGTCTCAACTAAATGTGGAACAATCCCATTTAGCTATCATTTGGGATATTTGTAACTATAGTTGCAGTTACATTATACAAAAAAGGGAAGTGATGAAGTTTTACTATTTTTAAGAGAAAAATAAAGTCTATCCGAGCAAGTTTTCAAAAACCAACCTGCACAAATTATGGTCGTCCCAATGAAAGCACCGTTCATCTTTAGTTACAGGCTTTTTGAAATCAGGCAATTTAAATAAAAAGCAGCTGTGATTTGCAGGTCTTCAACTTTTCAAATACTTAAAAAAAAAATTTATTTGCCATGCTTCGACATTAATTCAAAGGGAAATAATTCTTTTGAGGATTGGTGTGTATTTTGTAATTACATTCAATTGTACCAATCAATTTAATCGTGTCGGCAACAACTTTGCTCATTTCAATATTGCATAAAAATGCTCTGCTTTGGTAGCAAAAATAAGCAGGATAGCAGTCACAGATTGTACACTACATGTGACATAATTGATATTTTGGCTGGTTACCTTATTATTATTCTGGTAAGCATAATTTTGTTGTGCTTAGCAAAATTTTGTGCTTAAGCAGCCCTATGATTATGAAATTGGACCACGGTCACATATACACACTTGAAAACCAGACTAGCACTAGCAATACGGCATTATTTTTTATTAACATGAATTTTACAAACATGACAACAAAAGTACAACTCTAGCTGTCTAGTCTAACCCCATGGTGTAAAACAGTGAGGTAAGGGTGTGAAATACACTGACAGTCACCACTGCAACTTAACTGCAAGTGCAAGCTTACAGCTAAACTATAGACTTACTTACTTGTGCCCAGTGCTACTCTTACTTTTCAAGCCTTGTGTTATTTCATCTTAGACAGAAAGTTACATTGTTGTAGATAGACATTTCCTTTTGATAAGTGCTTAACATCACAATATTTTGCTTTCGTTATTTTTTTGCGGCGTCTGTAGCAACATGGTCTGGCTTCCGCCTCATATGCACTCGCCCATCGCACTGGTTTCACGCTCCTGTTCTTGGCCCGTGTTTGTTTTCGGCTGTCACTTCCGCAGTTTACATTAGTGGGCAGGCGCCTGTTTTAACCTCTGTGTATATATGGGTTTTAGACGTCTGGGGTTTGATCTGCCATTAGTGCACAATGCTTGCGAAGTGAAATGAAGGTCTTTTTTCGTGGTTTGGTTTACTAAACGAATAAATCTTACACTAGAACTTTAGCAGTTCAACCTTGAAGCAGAATCATTGTACACTACCATGGCACAGAACTCGCAGCCTACGTTATCACTGGATGAAGCCAGAAGTGAGTCTTACTTAACAATTTGAGGGACAATATTTTGCATTTCATTGTCATGCATGATTGACTGACATGACTGACATGTTAATTTTATTATTTAGTTAAGCTTAGTTCAGTACAGTTTTTTAAATTGTTGGAGGTAGCTCACTATTATTGGTTTTTGTAGTATCTTTGATTATTCGTAGAGACACTGTTATATTAGTGTGGAAATCCGTACGCATTCCAGTAGAAATACCAAGTTTAAGTCTCTGAAAATTAACACATGTTTACAGTTATTATTCCAAATTGTTTTAACTTTTGCACAAAATAGGATTAAGAAAACAGCACAAATAACTAGATTAAACGTAATTAATTAGAAGGATTTGTTTACATTTTCTCAGATATGTGAATGATTTCTTGTTTTAGTCCCGCTTTTGCCACTTTTTCGCTCATATAAATTATAATCATCATAGTTACCAAAAGCAATATCATTTGAGTCACTAAGATACTATTTTATTTCATAATGGAAAAACGACAGCTGAATTTGGAAATTTTACCTATATAATTTATTTCTTTGTTGCTTTGTTATTATTTTTTTTCAACAGAAATCCTCCAGCAAATTCTGGATGCCTTTGTAACTCCTGAGAACAAAACACGCATGGATGAGGTGAAGGATGCAGCTGGCAATGACATGATGAAAATGATGCAGATTGTGTTTCCGGTAGCAACACAAATCCAAATGGAGGTCATTCAGAAATATGGGTTTACTGCAGACGGAGAAGGTGGGGTTTGCTCCATTATTTTGGTGGGGACATGTTCATCTATAATTACATGGAGGGGAAATGAGATTTTGGAAAATTCCGTTTGTGATTTGTAGGTTTTTTGTTTTGTCTTCCTTTCTTAGGTGCAATAAAGTTTGCCCAGCTTATTCGACATTACGAGACGATGGATAGTACTGTTGCTGAACTTGCCTCACAACTCAAGTCAATCTTCTTGCCTCCCTTGCCTCCCCCAGCCCCTCCTCAGAGCCAAACTTCGGTAGCATGATCTTAGCGAACGGTCATACTGCAGACACCACCTGTATTCTTGGTCTTGGTGATGGCATTGGCACCGCTGGCTTAGGAATGGCACCCTGACTTCATTTGGTGCTCGATATATGGCATGGTGTACCTCCCTTTCCATTATGTCTTCATTGTATTCTTGGAATCTCAGGAATTCTTTAGAGGATTTCAGGGTGGTACTTTTGTACAAGACATGCAAGAGGGGAAGAGTGTAAGGTACCCCTGGCTTTGGTGCCCCTGGCTTTTGTGCCCCTGGACTTGGTGCCCCTGGACTTGAAGATTTTCCAATGGAAGGTGCTGATTGAAATAGAGATTATTGATCCTCTTCAAACATTAAATTCTGGGCCTGATACCATGTGCTGTTATCACCTTGACTTATTTATTTACTGCTGATCCCATCTGGAATTATATGGGCAATAATTATTAATACAAATAAATGTTTTACTTGTTAAAAAGTCTCAAGTCAGAAATGTTGACTGGCGCCCTCTCTTGACAGTTGTTTGGCATAATGATTCCAATGATTACTGAAAGTCCATGTTTTAAACCAATGAGTCTCAGATAAATCCACGTAATTACCCCAAATTCCATATTAATTAACACTTATTAACCAGCAGATTTCCTCCCGTGCGTACATAAAAAAAAAAAAAATGGGTCAAGGTTTAAGCTTACTGGTTAAGAACACGCCTCGGTACAGAACTCCAGGACAAACAGTACTTCTTGAATCATCACCGTTCTGGCTGTCACATTTTTTTACTCTTAGTTTTATTCCTAGGTATGAAGTGATTGCAGTGTGCTTCCATGACCAGTGGAAGAAAATAAACAAAAAGCTATGAAAAGCGTTTCAAATAAGGGGGCGCTTGGGTTGGCGTAGCTGCTTCTTTCCTCGTCTTCCACCTCTAGGACCCTGGTTTGAATCCCGCCGTATGGGCACTTCCACTTCTAAAACTGAAACTTCCTTGTCTTCTCTCCATGGAGATACTTGGCTAGATAGTGATTAAGTTCACTTTTCTGAAAGTCCTTGGCTTCACAACCAGAATGAACATTTTCGGTACTCTTTGCTCATTTTGCTTTAATCCTCTGAAACCCAAGGAATGTACTGTTTTTTATCTTCGAAATAAAACATAAATGGTATTTTAACTAGTTAAATGTTTGTTTTCTCATTAACATTTTATATGGTCTAATGATGTTTTGAATAGTCTTCATTATTAAAACAATTTTTTACCGTTTAAAACCCACTGTTAAAAATATTACTGAAGAAAACAATCAGTTAGTGATATTATTTTAATTACCAAATCTTGCATGGTCATTAACGATGGTTGAATGGCACTTGCTGTGTTTACCGTTTGATCCCTAAATTATAAGTTTACCATTTGGTGCTCAATAAGGGGCTTAAGTGTCTCCATTGTGTGCTTGAACCTTGGGAATTCTTGAGAGAATTTTAGGAGGGGTATCTTCTGTACAAGTGGAAAACTGGGGACACCCTCTGCCCCATATCGGTCATGGTTTAAAGTTGACTTGCATTTTCAGGAATTTCGGTAGGCACCTAGGTTGAGATGGAAACCACATAGCACGAATTCGTTATTGGTTGGGTTTATCTCCTCCCATACCCATCCCCATCCCCATCCCCATCCCCATCCCTCCCGTTTCAAATGATATTTTTACAAGTATGGGATGACTTTGTGTGCCTCAACACGAAACATTTCATTCGGCCCACCGAAGAGGCAGAGGATGAGCGAAATAACCGTCCCGTCGTTTCCGGGGCCCAAAACACGGGTTGACGCCCTCGGAATGTACGCTCGCTTACACCAACGGATTGTTTCGAGCAGTCTAGTTGTAGTATTTGGTCTAAAATGTCCGATGGTTGATTTCAGCATCAGCCAGGAGTGGCTGTTCTAGCCGTTGGCTTAGTAAGGAGATTGCTTGTGCAATGGAATTCATAGAGGGTGGTCATTGGTGGATTTGTTTTAAATCAAAATAATAAACCCAGAGTAATTTGGCATTTGCTATGCTATTTGGCTAGGTCTTAAATAGGCAAATTGAATAGGGTTGGTTCCCCTATGATCCAGTGGAAGACCAGGTTCACACCAATGGTGTTATGATGCAGTTGCTATATGGACGAATCACGATTAATGTTGACAGGTGACTTGAACATTCTTGTTTACCAGAAAAGTGACATTTTTCCAGTGAATCAGCTGGGCCAGCTTTTCCTCGACTTTTGCATTTCTCGCAGTGACGACAGCTTGATCCACTCACTATATCTGATCACCGAGCCGTAAACGTCCTCCTGCTCGATACTTCCCGCCCATCAAGCTACAAAACAGATCAAACGCCGTAACATAACCTGTGGACTTGGATAGTCCACGACTGAACATCAATGATTCATCCCTATTATTTTCAGCAACCTGTTGATGGATTTGATAACTTTTTCAACCAGTTATACACCAAAATACTCCAAAACATCTTGGTGATCAGGCTCCTCTTGTATGCCGGTGTGGCAGGAGATTCACCCGCGGGGATTCTGTCCCCCCCCATATTATGGTGAAAACTGTGTACAAACTTCTTCTGATAGCGCCCTCCTTTGAATCCTCCTCCTCCAGCTCATGTTAATTCCCCAAAGAATCTACGGGGGACAGACGACACCGGAAAAGCGCCAACGAGGGCGCCTTTTTAAAACATTGCAGGCTTACTGTTCATAAGCAGTACTATACAAGAAAGTGTGATCTCGGTACTATGCCGTGCTTTATAGCGATGCCAAATCTTCCTTATGTATTATCGATTGGAAATCAAACAAGCTGAGCTGACTAACACGATCTTTTTCGTGTTGTTAATCAGCCGACAAAACCGAGTCTGATCACAGTGAACCAGGCGACTTAGCTATTTGCTTTTACATTGACTTTTATCAGCAGATAAATGAGTGAAGTCAGCGTGACTGTTAATGCCCATACCCAGCCGTTACACCTTCTCGGAGTACTTTTATGAGGTGAAGTGATGACGAAGTGCGTGCTATTATCAGGTCATCGCCCAACCTGTTAGGTGGATCTTCTCTCATCTACTACTATTTTCAAAGATTTTTTGATGTGTATATGATCTTGCCAGTTACCGCCCTGTATCAAATCTACCTTATCTCGGCAAGCTTATCGAGAGGATAGCTGTAAATCGGCTCAAGGAATATGTTCATGAGGACCTATAGTACCCTGCTGCAGTCAGCGTATCGCCAAAATCATTGCATATACAGGAGCTATCACAATGCACATCATACAAAGCAATCTTCGGTGTGCCCTTGACCATAGAAGAGAAGCCATGCTAATTTTACTGGACTACTCACTCGCCTTTGACGTCATAGATCATCACATCCTTTTGCAGCAACTTGAGACAAGATAATGGAATCAGTGGAACTGTGCTATAGTGGTTCTTCTATCTCAATGAAGGATCGCAAAGCGTATCGATTCAGTGTACGAACTCATTTTGATGTCATCTGCACTTTTGGAGTGCCACAGGGTTCTGTGCTGCACCCCCTGATATTGAGATATTGCGCCACCGGAAGACGCGATAGCTTTACATGATATCCATGCTGCAATTAATGTGGATGACACCCAAATGTACATCGACTTAATAGAGAAAGAGAGAGGATACAGTTCGTTAAAAGAACGCACGAAGGAGGTACATTCTTGATCTGCTTCCAACAAACTGTACCTGATTGGTCGTAAAACAGAACTTCTATACACATGACTTCTAGGTTCAACACAACTCACAACCGCAATCACCTCATGGTCCTATACTAGTCCTCCATCAATCGTTATTGGCCAACAACAAAAATGCATCCCGTGGGCTTCCGTGTTTTTAGGAGTCTGGAGATAATACTGTCGCTCGCCCTTCACTGTCTGATCATGTCAACAGGCATTTTGCTGCACTGTGCGGAAGCCTATTGGTTGAGTTAGACAGCACCTTGGTGATGATAGTACTGTTAAGCCCATTCACGCATTTGTTCTTTTCCTTCCTCCGTGTGGTTACATCTATGCTTGATTTTTACTCTCTCTACGGCCTTCCTGAGTCTGAAACCCATAAGCTTCGGCGTGTACAGAACAGCGCAGCCCGGCTGTCAACTTACACTGACTTTGCAAGCACTTTATTAGATGCCAATCTATTGGTGGACATTTTTACTTCATCAAGGACCTTAACAAGTACAGACACTCGTTTGCGCAAGATGTGTATTTGGGGAACAAACAAAGCATCTAACCTAACACGTCATGATGTATCTTGTGAAGGAGTGTAAAGCTTATCATTTCCAGGAAGGGGTTATCAGCTGCCCTCAACAATTTCTGACAAACTGGATGATTTGGGTTTTACAGTCTCTGACGAGGATAAGTTTTTATCCATATCGCGCAACATATGACATCGAATATTATTTCCAGCGGGTAGAGGGTGGTCAGCCGGGCAATAAGTTGGTGTACTCAAGTAGACACGCAGTTTTAAGCTGCAGCGGATATGTTGCGATGTTGTAGGGGGGATGTGAGTTTAATTGGTAGTACTCATCAACGATGGCAGCCTCCTCCATGTTGGCAATACCTAGAAGTTGGGAAGGTGTCCAGTCCGGCGAACCAAAGGGTTGGTCATCGTAGCAGTCGTTCGACATTGTAAACGCGTAGAGAGTTGAATCAACTACCTTGGAGGACTTCATGGTTGTTTGACATGAGTGTTTATTTCTGACAGCTTTTAAAGGCTCCATGAAGTTATTTCCGGATTAATCCGTTGGCCGAATGATAACAGAGGGGTACCTAAAAACGTGTACAGACTTGTTTGATCGTAGTATGGACCTTTCTTTATGTACGGGATTATAAAAGTAATTATCTTAAATGACTCAGTACTTTTGGTTTATGAAGAATTGTAAGACAACGTTTGTAAGTTTAAGTATGAAATAAAAATGTCACGTACTAAGATTACACAGCCATTTTGGTAAGAAGAATTTATAGATACAAATTTAAACTTTTGTAAGGGACTATAAAAGTAACAATCTCAAATGACGCTTCAATTTCGGCATGAAGATTTTTAAGATAAAAAAATGTAAGATTAACTTAAGGATTAAAAAGTCATTTAATAAGATGATACAGCAATTTCCGACTGACGTTTACGCAACCACTCATCCGGACTTGTCCTTGCGTCACACGTCACTAGTAACGTTTCTCGTCTTGTCCCCCACATACCCAAAGATCTCGCACGACTATCTTATGATAAAGATAGTACCTATATCCTTGAGTGCGGGGGAAATAAAGACCACGGCATCCAATACTACTAAAGAATATTTAGAACTTGGTTTATTTTATTATTTTGACCTGTTTTTATGTAGTGGTGTTTTGTAAATGTGACCATTATTAAAGTATCTTGCAAACGTGGCAATAATTGTAAAGTAAAAAAACCCCACAGATAAGGCAGTAGGGGGATTTAGAAGGTAACATTTTTGTGTTTTCTTTGTTTTTTTTCATCACAATAATCTTGGTTGCGCTACATTGGGAATCACTGTCCCGTAGGTTCATTTTAGACGTCGCAGCGTTTACAGGCGTACCATACCTTAGTTTTTACATGCAATTTCAAACCTAAAATGGCGAGTGTATAGGAGACAGTTCCTGCATGTGACATTGGTGCGAGAGGTCAAACTTTGCCTGACGTCCATACCGCCAAGCTGGTACAACAAATGCTACAATTTAGAGTCATCATCTAGTCTGAGTAGTTTATTTCAAGTTTCAAAAGGAACAGATTACATAATCGAAACGTAATAAACAGTAAACATAATTATTATGGTTGGCTGTTTTAGTCAATTTTTTTAGCTGTAGAAAAAACATAGATTGTAAGATAACAAAGTTTAAAATGGTATAAAAATATAATAAAATGCTATAAAAAATACACAGTCTATTGAATAGAAAAATATACTGTATATAATTGAATAGTTCAGGGCAAGACTGTGTATAAGACCAATAGGGCAATCATATATTAAGGCAGAATATTACTAAAAGTACTGCTGTGAAATTATACATACAGACATACATGTACCAACACCATTTACATAAATGCTAAATAAAAATAAGCAAAAATGTGGGGGGAAACGAATCCATTAGTTACATGCATTGGTTGGGTACAACTTTAAGGGAAAAAAAGAGGGAAGAAAACGCCTTATACTCCTCTATACTTTATACAAAAGTACTGAATATGATAACAAAATATTTAAATACAGCGATAGTTCTAACACTTTTAAGGTTACTTCCGGCCTTTTAAAAAGATAAGTACATCAATGGTAATGTTGGTGAAGTATTTGTTATTTTTTAAATATAATTCTGATAAACGAAAGGATGCAAAAAGACAGATTTCACTAAAAGTTTTTTTTATTTATTTGTTATGTGAGGGGGGGTGTCTACCCGTTGAAGAATGAGACTTCAACAAAAGGGATCCATGTGGTTTAACAGAGTGAAGATGTCCTCACTTTAATTTTGAGTACAAAACCAATGGGGACGTCGCTTAAGTCTAATCAATGGTAGAACGAAGAAGTCCTCAATTTATAGGGTCAACAAACGCTAAAATAATCTGGGTACATTTTATTGCTGAAAAGAACAACTCGACAGTGTGTTTTCCTTTGTCTTCAAATTCACATCATATCAAGTAAAAGCTTTGTGAGTGCAGGGCACAATCCAGGCAGAAAAGACCATTCCCTGCAATCCAGTGGACCGCCAGAACCTTCAGCTACAGCTCATCATTGTGTGAAATAGGGGAACAAGTCTACACGAGTGAATACTCTTGTTAGTATTTTGAACGTTCAAGCGGTCCAGAACGGTCCACAAGCACGCGCTGGAATAGTTACCCGATCCAATATAAGAACGGTCCGGCCTAGAGATGGTTCCTTATCGAGGCGATTGTAAGCGTGATGTGCAAAAAAAGTATACAAGTGCAGTTTTTAAGAATCCACACAAAAAAATAGTTCTGGTCACTACCAATGATGTACATTGCCTTTTCATTACGTCCGCTACTTCACTGTACTATGATTGTGTCAGTTTTACCAACATGTTTTTAATTTCTTCACATGATGTAATATAAAAGAAGCTACTACAATCTATCCAAAGCAAATCACAACCTCAAGATGGCCAACCTCGCAGTCTCTGCTCTGTACTTACAACTTTCCACATACCTCCTAAGCTGTTTTTCTTTCCGGACTGTAATTTAAGCTCCCCACCACTTGACAATACGTAGAATCAGAAATGGCCCAAGACGATGCTTAATTTTATAGTTTCTTTTGTCTACCTTACTTTATTTTCACAAATGCTGGGCTTTGCCCTTGCCCTTGCCCTTTTCAGCGACTTGCAGACTAGCTTGTTGTGTCACAGTCTGTGAGCTCTTTTATTGGTCAATATGTTAACGTTTCCTTTATTGTCATAACGAAATTTTACCCAACTTTCCGAGAGTGAAGGAAGACTGTCGAAAGAAATCTAAAAGGACCCAATGTCATGGCAGACCCACTGTAAATAAGCCGATGTACGACATGAATGTGATGAAACTGTGTGAAAACAAGTGCAAAAGCTCGCTATTCACCACACGATGAGTTTGCTTCTGTGTTCCAATGTAGTAGTACAGTAGAACACTGTGATTGTCAAGCTATTATTCAGAAACTTTTCCAGAATGTTTGGAAATTTCATCGTTCCTCATGGCTTCCAAAGCTATACACAGAAAGGACAATTTGAGAGTAATAAATACAGCAAGGAGTTTTGTTGTGTCGATGGGACTTGGTAACTCGTAAATCAAATGCTCAGACAAAGACAGCATGAAAATGGGGGGGGGGAACGGGTTGCCTTCCAGAGAATAACATTGAAATTTCATAAAAAGTTGGTCCATGACAAACACAGCGACGCGCCACAATGTTTTCTTACTAATTGAAGTTTTCAAATAATAGCAGCAAAGACTTGAATTTGAAGCCATCTGAACTATCTGTGAATGGTTTACACGTACTAGTGAGTGTGGGAAGCAGTAAACAGCGCCATAACTAGTGTATTAATATCTAGGTGGGGGCACAAGGGGGTGCATCAATCTGGCCAAGAATCCCTTTGCCTTTTGCTTTAAAGAGTCATTTTCAGTGCCTTTTTATGTAATTCACTATTTTGTATAACATAATCCGACGTTAGTGTAAAAACAAATACAGTGTCTGCGTGTAATAGGAAAACAGTTTTCAAAACATCAAAATTATCACATTCAAACTGGAAATTTCCAATCCCAAAAGTCCAGATTTCAAATGGGGGGGGGGCACCTGGAAGGGGAGGGCGGCATGGACATCGATTGGGGGCCACTTCGATAGAATGATGCTATGAATTCTTAGCAAACAACGAGAGCAAATTGCAATAAATGTTCACCGTTGGGTTGTCCCTTCTTCTTTTAAACAGGTTTGCAACATCCTGACTTTGTTAGCAATACAGTGACAGCAGGCAGCCGGCAGTATTCTTGCACATCGTGGGAAATAAATGACGTTGGTTCTTTTCTCATAACGTTCTTGCGCAATAAAATAATATTCTAGCAGTATATAACAAACACCGCATCAAAACAACTACGGGACTACATCTTGAGTATAGGATTTAGATTTTAAATGCACAATCCAATCAAAATCACAATATAGAAACGCATTTTGATGGATCAAAAGATACAGAGTTTGACTATGGGGGAAAGGAATTTTCGTCCATGGTCTGCCCCATAAACTCCTGACCTCCACACTGTTACCCTCTTTACACTTATAAATGTAACTTTTAGCCAAGGTGAGAATTGACTAAAGGTACTGATTCTTACCCCAACCCCAACTGGATTTGCAACTGAACAATGAAAGTGACTGAAATTGGAGCAAAAACACCAATTTGAACAATGATCAACTTTGTGTTCTATTTATCCCAAAGAATTTGCTTGTTATTTGCTCTGTGCCCAGTTTCACAGAGCTGCTTTAAGCAGAAAACTTTGCTCAACAATACTACTGCGAAGCAGAACTAAGCAAGACACCGATCAATGACGGTACATGTGATACGGTATTTTGGCCTGTAGGCAAAAATGTTTTGTGCTTAAGCTACACTTGTACTCCATGAAAATGGGTCCAGGTCTTGACCCACTGGGTCATCTATCCAAAGATGCTTGTAGATCCAAGGTCCACATTGGTATCAATATTATCAAAGATACTATTAACTTCCCTATGTGCATCCCCAAGTGCGACAGCCACACAAACGATGACCGTGATAATTGAGATCACTACAGAAGCAATCCCAATGCCGAGACCAATCATGGAGAACTTCCTGGCATCCTCGGAGGATTGTTTCGCCCCAAGCATGTCTCCAGCATTGAAACGGCTTTTCACCTACATAAGTAAAAACATAAATAAGATTTGAAACTTTGCAAGACTTAACATGGCGGGAATACAATCTAGTGAGGTTTGTGGAGACATCATAAAACTCGCTTTATGAGTTGCGGTGATTCTGAAAAGAACAGATGGTTTTAAAAAACAACTTTCTGTTTCGATCATTGTGCTCTGATCGTCTTCAGTATTTTTTCCTGAAGACGATCAGAACATACTGATCGAAAAATTGAGTTGTTTACCACTAGGGATCCACCAGAATTCATTGAGAGAGATATGTCTATGGAGTATCTGCAAACCTTACTAGATTGTGCAAACAAAAGAAAACATAACAAAGCTAAAGAAGTACAGAAAATACAAAACAAGTTCGAAAATTTAAGCCGTAATTGCTGTAATTAAAAAAACCCAAACATTATTACTTGTTACATTTTTGTAAAAGACTACACTGTATAAAGTGTTGAGATGTTGACCGGAACATAGCATGGTTACCAACAGAAGTTGTTTATTGTGTTTAGTGTAAAGAAGATTTGACAATTACTGTATAGACCAGACATATTATAATACCTATGATTATATGTCTGTGGTATAGACTCCTTGCATATGGCGTCACACTCTAAAAACGCCCTCACTGAGGCCAACAGGAGGTAGATCATTGGACGATAGCTGTTCCTTCGGCGTAAAATCGTGCGTGTGACCTCAGCATACCTGCCGCGATTTGCGTTATACAGTTTTTTTTGGGATATCATTAAGAATATGGCACTGTACCAGAGACAACTTGTATAGTGTATACCATTAAAGTCATTGGATATACATAGTTTATTTGCATGGACATGATATTGTTGGGAATATAATACTTAGTGATAAAAAAACATGAAAGTAAAATGAATTCAACAAAGAATAACGAAGGAAACCTGAGAATTAAACGTGACCTCAGCTTCTGGTTACCTTAAATTGTTGCCTTCCTGATCACGAAAGTTACGTAAACGCTTATTTTGGTCACGCGATGACAATTGCCAGATGATGTGCATTTCCATTGCAGTTTATTGCATTGCAAGTTTAGATCGTCATTGTCACAGAGTTTTCATTTACTTTCAGTAATAATTAACAATATATTGTAATTATTTTATAAAAATTGTAATTAGTATTGTTGGGGTTGTTTTTTTCATAGATACAATTTTTTTGTTAAGTTTTGATTTAAGAACAAATAGGTTCTTTGTTTGACGTGGTGTCTCCTTTCGATACGAGTACAAGACTATATTGATACAAATGATTTAACGTTTCTCACCTCGCCAGATTTAACCAGTGCAACGATGCCGAGAGGCCAGAAGCAACACAGGCATACAAAGAGAGCCAATCCAAAGTGATCATCTGGCATGATGTGTGTCGTTGAGATGATAGTCTGAGTCTGAGGTGCCGTCATCTAATTATGAACAGAAAGAAACAATCGAAGACATTAAATCTCAAAGGTTTTCATTATTGGGTTTTGGAGAATAACAATATAGAAAAAAATAATAATAACACAAGAATAATTCTCTTTTCTTTGATGATTACCGATTATTTTGTCATTAAATATTAAACAGTTTCATCTTGTGATTGTGATCCGGACTTGATTTAGTCACAAGCCAACTGTGAAAACACCAATAAACTCAAGAATACTGTGGATGGACGGGCTAGTCAACATTAATTTTGAACTATGACAATGTATGATTTAAACAAAAATTGTGATTGTTTTCATTTAGCGAGTGGCTTAAATCAACTTGCCGCTTGAACAGTGATCACAAGAGAAGTCAACATAAACATAGAAGAATGATGAGCTACATCTAGGTGGCTTGTGTGTACAGCATCAGCCCCTCTCCACTGTGGCTCTGGTTCGATTCCCGGCTAAGGCCATATGTGGTATGTGAGTAGAGTTGTGCGTTGGTTCTCTCTAGTGCCACAAGGGTTTTTCACTGGGCCCTGTGGTTTTTCTTCTTATGTTTTCTAAGAATCATTAGCCTCCCTAATTTGTATTATTTAGTCAAAATTAATGTAGGCTATTCATACCCACAGGTAACCATAGTAAGCCCAGATGATTTAGTGCAATGTCTAATACTACACACAAAATAAAACAGTTTCATCTTTAACCACTAATGGTTGTGAGACCATATAACTTGTGACATCATGTTTACAACAGAGCAACAGAGCCTGGGCTTCCCGTAGAGCTCAATGGAAAAACACATCAAATCTTCTACTTTATGGATATTGCACTGTCTGATTTTTATCAACTTTTGATTTTGAGGGGGGCTCATCGCAAAACTTGTTCAGCTGTTACTTTACATAACTCTGGAATTGATGTGGAAATTATGGGAAAAATTGTCAAATTTCCCATCGACCAATGTAGTATCTTGCCTGCCTGAAAAGACCCGAAATTTTCAAGGTAACTTTTTTTTTAAAACAACGGTTACGGTTTATACATACCATCGTATTGACAGGAGGGAGTGGGGCAAAGCTTTGACCCATGGGAGGTGCGTAGGCAACAGGGGGAGCTTCTTGGGGTGCATATCCTGGAGGTGCGCTTGACGGAGCGTACATTTTATCATTATCCTCATGACAAAATTGGGAGTATGGAGCTGTGGAAAATCATATTACTACTGTTATTATTAACTGTTTCCTAAAAATAAACTAACTTTTTTGTAAACTAACTGTAACAGATTTTTATTAATGGATAGAACATTGTAAAAGGTTGTTTATGAGTTTGTAAATCTGTCATTTAATGACAGAATGCAGTGGGGCAGAGTTTCCTCCATGCTTTATAGCAATCACCTTTATCCCAGCTCTCACTACATGATGTAATGAGGAAGCTCTGGTGAGGTAAATTCACCCGACTTCATCATGTGAGTTATACAGAGTAGTGTAAATTTTAGGCCACGCGACGATTACATGATGCTTTATACATGTTGAACTCACAAAGTGGTGAGTATGGCACAGTCACTGTGTGTGACGCTGGTGCAAGCTTAGGGCCTAAAAGGAGTCAGTTGGCCTTAATTGGCATTACAAGCACATCAGCACAGATGCAATTCTTATGTTGAACAATGATGTCAGTGTTCTCCCTTGAAAACTAGGTCAAGAGGGCCAGTCTTTATGTGGACGGTCTTCACAAGTGAAATGACAGGCTTTAAACTGGTCCTGCTAGCTTCAGAGCTGCTAATCTTTAACTGAGCATTTCAGTATTGTTCAGGTTGAAAATCATTTTTTGCTGATGAATTCAGTATTTTTCCGCCCGGCGCCGTCAGAATGCGCAACTCGACTACCCATAACTGGTATACAGTGGTAGATAAAAAACCTTTACGTATGCTACTTATATTTTTTGATCATGTATTACATAAAGTCAATAATTGTAGTGTTCAATCATCACTTTAACAGCATTGCTTTAGAATAAAGCAGATTTTTTGTTTTGATTTTATTTTTTTTTTGCATATCGGACCGCAATTTGCGCTCTGCTTTACATGGGAAGAAGCCATACTTCAGTTCT
Organism: Pisaster brevispinus; assembly: GCA_023634235.1. NCBI lineage: Eukaryota > Metazoa > Echinodermata > Asteroidea > Forcipulatida > Asteriidae > Pisaster > Pisaster brevispinus. The sequence continues at coordinate 3,526,810 of JAMKCF010000025.1, forward strand.
TTCCAATGAAATTTAACAAAATACTTTCGTTTCTGTTCCATCGTTTATTAAAATGAATAAACATTGCTCACGTTTGCACACGCCGTTGAAACACATCAACTTGAACTTCAACGGCAGTCACGTGCTCAAACGACTTCGGCAAGAGGAATTTCGTCAATTTGCCTTTAAAACCAATTCCATCTCTACCCACTGCTTTCTTTTTACGCCTTTTATCGACATTGGCAAGACATGCACGGTAGAATGTATGCTGTACAAGGTGCATTGTGTCTCCGTGTAACGTGCAAACACAACTTCGTGCACACAACCACTGATCTCTATTATAGAGAGCAGTCAACCTCTTCCCCAGGGTGTGTCGAGCAGTACGAGGTTGACTGCTCTCTCACCCTGGTATTGGAACATTTGCATATCCAAAAATTTTGGATACGTATGCAAATTAGAATAGTCTGGCTGCATATCGAAATTCACGTCTTCGCCATAGTCTCGTGGTCCGGTACAGATTTAGTAGCTTGTATGTATTGGAAACATGTACATGTGCTAATGTAATGTTGTTGTCCAATCAGTATCCAAGTGAGGAGTTTCCATCCCAGGGTTTGCTATTTACAAACATGGTTGGAAATAAAGTAAACCATGGGGACGAGGTTGAGAGATCAGTGTACACAACTCACTCCGGTGGTAGTCAACTCCTGCAGCGCGATAGGTTATCGTACCTAAATAAGCACAAACAACGCGAGTGAATTTGCGGCTATCATTTTTATTACGAACTCATTATTTGTACTGCGTTTACACTGGTGAGGCTTAAAAAGAATAATTGGGTTTTCCGAATCCGTATTTTGAGACTCGAATTCGTACTTCCGTATTCTTGTTTTACTTGTTTTATATGAAATACGAAACATTCGTAGGCCCTTTTTGTTGGCAGCTCTGTAGCTTGTCGCTAAAAAGGTTATGGGCAAACCCTGGATCATTTTTGGGAAAGGAATTAAACTCGTTTTTGCTCAATTAAAAAAAAAAGTTTTCCATTGCCTCAGTGCCAAAACTAGGGTAAAAAATTTGGGGGCCCAATGGACTACCCCGATTTTTCTAGCGGGGCTCTTCTAGCTAAATAAAACTGTAGTTTCTTCTTCCATTTCTTTTTAACGAGCCCCTTTTCAGCGCTGTTGTAATGCCATACCTCGAATCTGAATGCCACCTTACTTACAACTCATGCATTTATTGTTTCGTGTATAAACACTTTCCATGACGTAAACGCAGCACTGGCTGAGGTGATTGTGTTCCGATTCACCCCGCCACCCCACCCACCCAAGACTCTAGAGTGGCCCATTAAGATTACGATTTATTGAGATAACAAACGAGTTAGCATTTGGATATGGCTCATCTTATCATGGTTAGGCTGTTCAAATGTAAAAAAGTAAAGGCTTTTTGTTAATCCATAACATGGAGGAAAGAAATACTGAATGAACCCATGCAGTGCACTCCCACGCATTGTTGTGCACTTTTGCAAGGGAAGTGCGTAATTGCGCAGTTAGTGTATTGTTCAATACAATGTGCTCTTCAAGTTACAAAGTTGTAAAGCTTTCCCCTCAATAACAAGAGTGCAAAACATGGATTTTGTCCTCGTGAGCGAGTTCAAATGAACAAATATATGCACTAGAAAAGTTCCCTCACCTGTAGACATGATGAATGTTGATACTTGGTCCTACTCTCTTGTAAGATACCAGCCAAAATTGAATTTTTAAAGCACTTCGTTTCTTGTTACCCACTCGCAAAATAAAAGCTATTTAAGGTTATGGCGTCAATGCCTCGCGAGCGTGTGTACGAACAGTCGCATCCGGATAATCCGTGTGTACAATGGGCTACGGAACCTAAAATGGCGCTGCACCAGTCAGCTTACTTCACCGAGCTTTGAACTTATGAATATTCATCAGCATCGTCCATCAATATAATGGTAAAATAAAGAAAACAAGTAAAGGTAATGGGTATCACAAGTTTTACAATCAAGGCTCCAAGCCAATAGTGTAATAGGTGAGTATAGTATAACTTGCAAAATTTTCATTGTCAAGTTAAAACCTTTAAAGGTGAGACCTTGTCAGATTTTAGTGGTAAATTTAAAGTATTTTAGTTTTTTATTCACTTGCAAAGCCCTGAGCGACTTGACCATCCATGATATCTGAGACAGGACCATTCCGAATATCTAAGATGGGGGGGGGGGGGGGGGGGGTCAGTTCCCAGAGTTTTTTTAAATTTTTTTATGGGCTGTGAAACTTGTTCCTGGCATACAACTGTACACACAATGTGCTATACCAATGCACACAAACACAGATGACCCAGATCTAACCAACTGATAAGTGGAACAATCTGTTCAGCTGTCTGTTCTATGTTACAGGCTTGGCTTGTCATGTCATGTCTTGCCCGCTGCTTGAGCACCCCCCCCCCCCCGCCCAGACAAACTGGCACCGTTCTGTCGGAGGGACCGTGGAGAAAGTCAGGCTAATACAATTCGATTGTTTATTACAGGGATGACTGGATTTGACCACGGAGGTAGGATTACACAGTCAGGCTAATACAATTCGATTGTAAATTGTATTGATAAAATACTGTTTGAGAGTGAGAAAAATGTAACACAAACATGCAATTTGAAACTCTTTGTTTTTTATTATTTTTGTTTTCAACCCAAAATTCTTTATTATTTGTCTTTATCTAATTAAAACCAAATTAATTAAAAATTAATTAAAAACAAACAATTCAAGCTTAAGTAATCATCGACAACAACTGGGCTTGTAAAGAAGTCACTAGGATGTCAAAAAATTAATGGGAGATGAAAATATAACAATAAGAGGGGGCGACAGTAATTTCTGTCAACGTCTTACAATTAGCAAGTGTCTAGGGACCTGTAATACTTAAAGGTTAAATACTGGTGGACAACGTAAAGTTGAAAAGCAGGCCTATAAAAGGCAATGGCGATATGACCAACCCTTTAGTTCGCCGGACTGGACACCTTCCCAACTTGTAGATATTGCCAACGTGGAGGAGGATGCCATCGTTGATGAGTACTACCAATTTAACTCGTCTCCCCTTCATCATCGCAACTTATCCGCTGCAGCTTAAAACTTCGTATCTACTTGCGTACACCAACTTATTGCCCGGCTGACCACCCTCTACCCGCTGGAAATAACATTCGAAGTCATATGTTGTGCGATACGGATAAAAACTTATCCTCGTCAGAGACTGTAAAACCCAAATCAACCAGTTTGTCAGAAATTGTTGCGGGCAGCTGATAACCCCTCCTGGACATGTATACTTTACACTACCTTCACAAGTTACATCATTACGTGTTAGGTAAGATGCTTTGTTTGTTCCCCAATTACACGTTGCGCAAACGAAGGGGTGACTGTACTTGTTATTAAGGCTCTTGATGAAGCAAAAATGCCCACCAATAGATCGAAGTTCAAGGCTCTTTGTAAGAATAGTTGGACCGACGAATTAACTCTGAGTGGACCTCACTAGCATCTACCACCCCTGCCTCACCGAGGTCTTCCTGATCATCTTGGGTTAGTGTGTACGCTTGAATTCTTATTTTAAACACATTCTGCCACATCCAAGTCATCCAGGGTGATGCCACTGACCTGTGAATTTTGAGTGGCTTTATTATTTTGAGTGGCTGTTTTATACACTAGCAATTCATTCTCAGTGGCTCTTTCCAATGCACTAAGTTTATGGCCGTATTAAAGTGTCCAGTATGCGCGTTTTAGAGTATAGGGGATCTAGCGTAACTTTGTTTTTAATGTAGTTTGGTACTTCTATTTGCGATAATAAATATTTTGATTTTTGTTTTAATACGTAAACAGTCTCTTTAGTGAGTTTATGTATAACTCCTTTTGTGTCGGGCCTTTGTTGTCTCCCGTGCTCTTCAATGTTCTCGTTTAAGAGGACGTCTATTAAATTTGTCATGTCGTTTTCCGACCCTCATCAAAAGAAGCTCATAAAAAAACCCAGCGTAATTAAAACTGCGTGGATATTGTCTCGACGTTCCGTGATTTGCAATCACTCCTGCACCTCCCAAAAACAGTTTTTCCTCAGTTACACAACGGGCCGTGAGGGAGGCCATCTCACCACTGCACAGCTCTTTCAAGACACTCAAGACGTTCAGGACGCGCAGAACATGATGCAACATGTGCGTCGGTGTATTGTCGTCACTTCGTGATTCCATACACTGCCGTGAGGCCGAACGACCCGCAACTACGTGGCTCGATCCGTCCACGTGTCTGACTGCTTTTTTCAAATTTGTTGACCTCACTTCGCCTCTTCTGCTCACGTCACTGATTACTCAAATGTTTTGCCTCATTTCTCCTCTCAACGGGGAAAACCCAGCTCCCTATATACTACTCTCTTATCACCGTCAGGCCAATGGCCGTATAGATAGTAACATTTTGTCATGCCCATTCGTTTACACGGAGAGTGAATTATTTGAGTTTGCATACTCAAAAAGCCGCGTTGTATGTGTCATGCACGCTGCCTGTAAGCAATGTTCCTCCTTGTCAGAGTGCTGCTGTACCTTTCACATAAAGACATCAAAAGGAATTATTTTGTATAAGTGAAATTTTGCTGAAAAATACCGTTGTTATTTTATATTTCCTTTGATATAGCCTAATATCAGTTGTAAAGTGTAGAGAAGATTGTGGTGCAAGTTTATTCTATTATTTTTAGTGGGCCATTTATACTTGAGTATGCATCACTTGTATGGTGCCCGGCCTTATCCAATCAACAAGACACTTTGGAGAGAGTTCAGATTCGTTTTCTGTTTTGGGGAATACAAACGCTAGTATGTATAGAGAAATTGTAAAAACAAAGGTCCATGGAGAAAAATCCACAAATAAATACTCGCAACCCATTGGGAAGAGAGTGAGCTTACTTCTGGTATGTCGGGTACTTGATATGAATTGGCGTTTTTCCCGTAAAGGTTGCAGAATTGTTGTGTGCGCTTTTTTTGTCTTCCTCCAAGTTCAAACCACGCGCTGAGCACAGACTGATTGAACCCTATGATTCTGTAATCAAAAATTGTCAAGTGTCAAATTTTAAAGGCTTGCTGTTCAACTTCACGTAGTCCATCGGTATTTAACTTGAAAATTTAACAATGAAAATTTGGCAAGTTAATACTTGACTCACCTTTTACACTATTGGCTTGAAGCCTTGATTGTAAAACTTGTTGTATCCATCACCTGTACTTGTTTTATGATTTTACCAACATATTGATGGACGATGCTGATGAATATTCATAAGTTCAAGGCTTCGTGAAGTAGGCTGAATGGTGCAGCGCCAGTGTAGGTTACGCAGAGCTTGTACACACGGATTATCCGGATGCGACTGTTCGTACACACGCATGCGAGGCATTGACTAGCTTTCATTTTGCGAGTGGGTAACAAGAAACGAAGAGAGCAGGACCAAGTATCAACATTCATCATGTCTACAGGTGAGAGAACCTTTTTAGTGAAGACATTTTTCATTTGAACTCGCTCGCGAGGACAAAATCCATGTTTTGCACTCTTGTTATTGATGGGAAAAGGTTTACAACTTTGTGACTTGAACAATACACTATTAAATGCACTTACGCACTTGCCTTGCAAATTGCACAACATTACGTGCAGATTGCACTGCGTAGGTTCGTTCAGTATTTCTTTCCTCCATGGTAGGAATGTAACAAAAACCTTTTACTTTCTTACATTTGAACAGCCTAACCATGATAAGATGAGCCGTATTCACATGCTAACTCGTTTGTTATCTCAATAAATCGTAATCTTAATGGGCCACTCTAGAGTCTTGGGTGAGTGGGGTGGCGGGGTGAATCGGAACACAATCACCTCAGCCAGTGCTGCGTTTACGTCATGGAAAGTGTTTATACATGAAACAATAAATGCATGAGTTGTAAGGTGGCATTCAGAATCGAGTTATCGTTCTTACTTCGGCTTACTTAACTTATTTTTAAAAACAAAGACGAAGAAGTTATTGTATCAAAATGTGTCTATGAAAACCAAGATTGGTTTGTCTTTCTTGGCATGGTTTATTTTTATTATCAATTTATTTTATCAAGTAAAAAACCAAAATTATGACTGAGGTTAAATAGATGAAGACCATATTAGTCCAGCTGCTAAGGCCCCTTATGTAGAAAAAGTGTGCACTTTGTGGTAAAAGCATGAAACTTCCTACAGTTGTTATATATACCCTAATAATAATTTTTAGACGTAGACCCGTCTCGGATCTTTCCCATCTTAAGGGCGGTGCTACGTTTTCTGAAAGTGGGGGTATAAAAGTAAATATGTTCATTTTGACAACATCATGTTTTTCTCTGCACATTTCTTCTAAAATACATGGTTACAGTAGAATATTTTTTTTAAAATCAATACTTATCTTTATTTCCGCCCTTCTGTGGGCGGAGTTACATTTTTTAAAAGTGGTGGCAAAATATAATATGGCATTCTAGCATCTGGAATTGTTTTCATTTTCTAAAACTGAAACATGCAAAAGATGTGGGTACAGGCATTTGAATACAGTACTTCCACATTTTCAGCATCTACTACATTTAACTTTTTGCAGTAACAGTGTATTACATTGACTCCGAGCACTTCTTGGCTCCGTCTTGAAGAATGAAAGATTGGGTGCTACAATCCAAACACTTTTGACCATCCCCAATCAAACCAGCTTGGCAGTGGCTTAGTGTTCATGTGGACATAACTTCAAACAACTACTTTAAAATCATGCACAATTTACGTGTTGAACAATGGATGCAGAGTGACGGAGGTTGAAGGAACAATCTCTAATGATTGAATCCTATTTGAAAACAATTGTTTTCTTGCATTATATTGTCACAGTCACTGGTTCTACATGAAGTCGAAGGGCTGCGTCAGTGCATCCAGGGTGTTGTTAGAATACACTATAGGTTCTTATAGTAGCTAGATCAAGGTGCTTTACAACATTATGCCTTTTCATCAGGCATAAATGTACCATTCCTTAAACTTTCCCAAAAGGGATCATGCACCCCAACAAGCTTGGAATCATAGCCAAACGCCGATGCTTCAGCCATTACAACTCCAGTCCAATTATGTAACAAGGGCAGTCAGGCTATATACCCTTTTCGATGTTTCTATCACAAAGAAACCAGACAGCTCACTCCATCACAGTTTCTACCGAAAACCGACCAACATTGACCGTTCTACACCAGAGCTCCTTCCATAACCCCAGCATCAAGTTTTCTATCCAACACACCCTTTGGTAAGACGCGCCTACAACTTTTGTATATGGTGTTCCATAATATAGAGGACAGAAAAGCTTCTATTGTGGTTGTGGATTGCTCCGTCGGAGTTGTGAGTTGGCCAGTCGGAGTCGGAGTTGGCCAGTCTGAGTTGTGAGTTAGCTAGTCAGAGTTGTGAGTTGGCCAGTCTGAGTTGTGAGTTAGCTAGTCAGAGTTGTGAGTTAGTTAATCAGAGTTGTGCGTTGGCCATTCGAAGTTGTGAGTAGGCCAGTCGAAGTTGTGAGTTGCAGAGTCGGAGTTGTGAGTTGGCCAGTCGGAGTCGGAGTTGTCCAGTCTGAGTTGTGAGTTAGCTAGTCAGAGTCGTGAGTTGGCCATTCAAAGTTGTGAGTAGGCCAGTCGAAGTTGTGAGTTAGCTAGTCAGAGTTGTGAGTTGGCCATTCGAAGTTGTGAGTAGGCCAGTCGAAGTTGTGAGTTGGACAGTCGGAGTTGTGAGTTGTGAGTTAGAGTTGTGAAATAGCTAGTCAGAGTTGTGAGTTAGCTATGTCAGAGTTGTGAGTTGGCTAGTCAGAGTTGTGAGTTAGCTAGTCAGAGTTGTGAGTTAGCTAGTCAGAGTTGTGAGTTAGCTAGTCAGAGTTGTGAGTTGGCTAGTCAGAGTTGTGAGTTAGCTAGTCAGAGTTGTGAGTTGGCTAGTCTGAGTTGTGAGTAAGCTAGTCAGAGTTGTGAGTTAATTAGTCAGAGTTGTGAGTTGGCCAGTCTGAGTTGTGAGTTAGCTAGTCAGAGTTGTGAGTTGGCCATTCGAAGTTGTGAGTAGGCCATTCGAAGTTGTGAGTAGGCCAGTCGAAGTTTTGAGTTGGACAGTCGGAGTTGTGAGTTGGCTGTTGGAGATTGGCAGTTGGAGTTGTGAGTTACTGAGTTGGCCAGTCGGAGTTGTGAGTTAGTCGTCGGAGTTGTGATTTGGCCAGTCGAAGTTGTGAGTTGCACAGTCGGAGTTGTGAGTTGGCCGTTGGAGTTGTGAGTTGGTCAGTTGGAGTTGTGAGTTTGTCAATCGGAGTTGTGAGTTGGTCCGTCGAAGTTGTGAGTTGGCTGTCGGGGTTGTGACGGGTACGGGGGGGGGGGGGTAGTCCCATGCGAGTTTGCCATGTTTTCCTGTGTACTTTTAAGTATAAAAACGAAAAAAGAAAAAGAAATGCGAGAACTCATAAAGGACCACAATAGGCGTATGTGCAAACAAAAATTCGCCCACAACTAACAACTCACAAGTCCAATGAACCAGCTTGCAACTCCGACGGCCAACTTACAACTCTGGCAGATAAACTCACAACTCAAACTGAGCAATCCACAACCACAAGGGGGGTGGGCTGTCCTCTATGGAACACATTTGTTTCAGTAATCCTAACAGCCGTCAGCATGAGTTGCAGCACATAATTATACGATGTCGATCTCTTTGTGTGTCAGCCATTTAACGGCCGGGTCCCCAGCCTGGTGAAGGACTACGATGCCGCCATTAAGGCGAAATTGTGCGCAGTCGGCTATCATAATATGGTGCAACGTCTGGTATTCACTACAGTCACAAAGCAGGGATACAGAGTAGTCCAAACTGTGTAGACTGCTGTGGCAAGCCGGCAAGGCCCCAACGTCAGTACGAAACGGGTTCAGGAGGTACCATTGGCCGCAGGGAAGGTTCATTCCCGGGAGCTGGATGATGGGATCAGTTACCAGGAACTTGTGCGGGACGTCAGTTTTTTTCTTGCCACCGCGTGCGCCATTGGTCTTTTGCAATCGCTGTGATTTCCAGGATATTTGACCAGGATGGGTGTCTAGAATAGAGTCTTGGCCTTGCATGGAAGTCGTTGTCACTTAGCTCAGGGTTAGCTCTCAATCTTGAAAACCAGCCCTGATGGGGCACACTCTCTTCGGATCATCTGAATGGGCAATTTACTCAGGACTAGCCAATCAGTCTTTGTGCAGCAAACATCACCAGTGATGGTCCTCATGGGGTTGTTCAATTGAACATTGACGAGTTGGTTGATGTCAATGGCCTCTCTATATGCTCAGTGAGCATTCCCCAACCTAATCCCAGCATGATCCTGTTCCTGTTTCCAGCCTACCCTCATCATCTAGCTAATCCTCATCCATAGTACTTAAGCAGCATGTCATCAGAATCCAGCATTCTCAAAACGGATATATGGGTAAATTTGTATTGATGTGTTCTGGTTTTTATTTCAATTTGGTTTAAAACATGTTAAACTGGTCAATACTAGACATTTTGTCGATGGTACACACATTTTTTTGTTGATTTTTATTTTTTTTTAATAAAAAGAATTTAAAAAAAATATTTTCAAGCCAAATAAAAGGTTTAGGGTCGCGGCATAAAGTTAATGTCGGTCGGGTAACCGGAAACAGAACATTTATTTTGTTTGGCCTATGAGAACAGAGCACAAGCGTTAGTATTTTGTTATTATAGGGTGCCTCACATGTTTATAAATATCTTCGTAATAGATAACACAATGGGAAGTAGGTTGTGAAAAGAACAATAGAACAACAAAGATTCAGAGAGTCGAAACATCATCAATGTATCAAAAACTACCCTTTTTTGTTTTAAGACAAAGACTGTTTGTCAAGACAGGATGGAGTGCAAATCTGTATAAGGAAACGATATAAATATTGTTTGAAAGAACTTGGGCCAACAAAATAATCCCATAGATCAACAGAATGATGAGTGGTAAACAATGCTGGACTCAAACCCAGGTGGTAAATAACGCGAATGAGGAAGCAAGGAAACATCTGCAATTGTTTGAGCAGTGAACAGCTGAAGTAAAGATTGTAAGAATTGTATGTTAGGTTTAATTTAACTGATTAGTATTTACTCTTGGTTTTGAATTCATGAATTGTAAGATGAATTTAACTCTATAGAGACCATGCATTTCTGGTTGAAAAACTTCCTCCGCATCCCATTTCTTGCTAGTAAAATGTCCTGTCCTGCCCCCGTGAATTTCGCTGATTTTTTAACATGTTCTTTTTACCAGTAAATTGTAAAATGAAACAGAATCTTTATTTGGTTTTAGACATTTGTAGGCCAGTATGGTAACTTGTGAAACACTACAAGTGCATTAGAGAGGCCATTGAGATCTGACAGCACAACACCGTTCCTCAAAACATCAGCCTCCAGATTAGTGACATTTGGCTCCAGCTCTTCCTGACCAATGGCTCTCCCTCTATCCACAATATATTTCCTACCCTGTAAACTTGGGTCGTGCTGATTGATCTCAATGGTCTCTCTAATGGCCTCTCATATATACCCTCAGTACCCCCCGCCCCCACCCAACCTAGGCTCACTCTTCCTTTACCCTGTGCTTGTTACCTATTCTGACACATACAGCTCAGTGAGCATTCCCCAACCTAATCCCAGAATGATCCTGTTCCTGTTTCCAGCCGATGCTCAGCATCTAGCTAATCCTTATCCATAGTACTTAAGCAGCATGTCATCAGAATCCAGCATCCTCAAAAAGACGGTTAGAGCTTACTGATCAAACCGTCCAGCTTTTAAACCAATGGTTCTTTTTAGAACCTCATAACTCATAGCGAGATCATTGCCATGGTGTTACTGCAAACCTTTCTCAAAAATGCAAAAACAAATCTGCTGTTTTAAAAGTTACTTATTTTTATGGCCTGCATGGCTTGTACTATCAGAGCACACTGTGTGAGTAATATGGCGTGATATTTGAGAGCATGAGCTGGACATAGCCATGACGTAGCCGATGATGTATATCTGACGTCACGACTAAGACACAAATACCAGACTTTGCTGGCCCAGGACATATCAATCCTATGTTGTTGATGAGATTGTTGGCTGATTGTGTATGCTTGGCTGTATTTTTACATACACACCTACATGTACATGTATGTTTAATTCAGACACACTTCCATTTGGTAATCTGGCCCCACCCACAACAGAGGGGGAAATTAAGAAATTAAATGAATTAATATTAAATATATTTTCTTTTGTAGTATTTCCATTTAAAAAACATTAATAAGTTTAAAAAAAATTTAATTAGGGCTAATGATACTTCACTGAGATAAGACTTTGATTTAAAGACGCCCTCTTTTAGAAATACTGAAACTCCACGCACAAAAGGGCAATTCTTTACACTTATTTGTGTCCTACCTTATAATAATGATTTAAAAGTTAATATTACTGGTCCAATTTTTTTTTTTTTTTTTTTTTTTACTTCTAAGCATAATTTTGCCCAACATTTATATCCTAGACCCCTTTTTATGCAAATGTGGCTCCGCCCCTAAATAGGAAAGACCCAAGGTGGGTCCACGTTTAAAATTAATAATTAGCCAAATACCCAACATCATAGCAAATTTCATGCTTTTACCACTAAATGCACAATTGTTACCTTACCCATACGGATGGAAACAGCTGTGGTGTAATGGGGAGGGGAGGGAACACCCCTAATGATGTCTGTACGCCCCCACCCCTCCACGAAGCCCCCATTTGAAAGCGGGATCTTTGAGATTAAAATTACCAGAGTACATATTTTTACATTTTATAAGCTTTAGTGTGAAAATGTCAATGTTTTTTAAGGAGAATATTTTTTGTTGCACTCAAGTGAGATGGTCTCATTAAATTGTTTAAGTAAATGGCATAACAACAGCGCTGAAAAGGGGCTCGTTTTAAAGAAATGCAAATGGAAACTACAGTTTTATTTAGCTAGAAGAGCCCCGCTAGAAAAATTGGGGCATGCAGCCCATTGTTCCCCCTAAATTTTTACACTAGTTTAGGCACTTGGGTAATGGAAAACTTGTTTTTTAAATTGAGCAAAAACGAGTTTAATTCCTTTCCCCAAAATGAGCCAGGTTTTGCCCATAACTTTTTTAGCGACAAGCTAGAGAGCTGCCAACGAGTACGAATGTTTCGTATTTCATATACGGAAATAAAACAAGAATACGGAAGTACGAATTCGCGTCTCAAAATTACGGATTCGGAAAAACCCAATTATACTTTTTAAGCCCTAGTGTAAATGCAGTACAAATAATGAGTTCGTACTAAAAATGATAGCCGCAAATTCATTCTCGTTTTTGTGCTTATTTAGGTACCATAACCTATCGCGCTGCAGGACTTGACTACTACCGGAGTGATTTGTGTGCACTGAGATGTGTTTCACGTCACACGGAGACACACTGCACCTTGTACAGCATACATTCTACCGTGCATATCTTGCATCGTCTTGCACACGCATGGCTTATGTAGAGATTGGCTCCGAATTTTTGTCTAACGCTTCACGAGTGTGGAATGCGGCGGCAAACACTGATAACTTTTACATTATTACTGCCGTTGTGTAGGGTGAAACATCGCAATCGCTGAATTAATATATCAATTTGAAATACAAGCGACAAAAAGAAAACATATCATCGATCGCAATCGACGCCAAGGTCTAAAACAAAGAGAGTCGATAAAAGGCGTAAAAAGAAAGCAGTGGGTAGAGATGGAATTGGTTTGAAAGGCAAGTTGACGAAATTCCTCTTGCCGAAGTCGTTTGAGCACGTGACTGCCGTTGAAGTTCAAGTTGATGTGTTTCAACGGCGTGTTTGCTGCGTGTGCAAACGTGAGCAATGTTTATTCATTTTAATAAACGATGGAACAGAAACGAAAGTATTTTGTTAAATTTCATTTGAAAGAACTGCAGTATGGCTTTTCCCCGTGCAAAACAGAGCGCAAATTGCGGTCCGATATGCAAAATATAATAATGAGTAAAATCAACCGTTTTTTCCCTGCCTCTTTTGTAAAGTAAGTCCGTTGAAGTAGTATTTGAACACTATTTTTTTTATTGACTTTAATTCATGTAATGTATGAACAAAAGATATAAGTAGCATAATGTAATTGTATTTAATCTATCACTTTACCAGAGTATGGGTAGTCGAGTTGCGCATTCTGACGGCGCCGGGCAGAAAATTACTGAATTCATCAGCAAAACATTATTTTCAGCCTGAACAATACTGAAATGCTCAGTTAAAGGTTGGCAGCTCTGATGCTAGCAGGACCTGTTTAAAGCCTGTCATTTCACTTGTGAAGTCCGTCGCCTTTTCACTAGTATATAGAGCATGTAATCGTCGCGTGGCCTAAAATTTACACTACTCTGTATGACAGACATGATGAAGTCGGTTGAATTTACCTCACCAGAGCTTCCTCTTTACATCATGTAGTGAGAGCTGGGATGAAGATGATTACTATAAAGCATGGAGGAAACTCTGCCCCACTGCATTCTGTCATAAAATGACAGATTTTACAAACTCATAAACAATCTGTTACATTGTTCTATTCATTTAAAAAATCTGGTAAAGTTAGTTTACAAATAGAAAACGGTTAATAATAACAGTAGTAATATGATTTTCCACAGCTCCATACTCCCAATTTTGTAATGAGGATAATGATAAAATGTACGCTCCGTCAAGCGCACCTCCAGAATATGCACCCCAAGAAGCTCCCCCTGTTGCCTACGCACCTCCCATGGGTCAAAGCTTTGCCCCACTCCCTCCTGTCAATACGATGGTATGTATAAACCGTAACCGTTGTTTTAAAAAAAAAGTGACCTTGAATATTTCGGGTCTTTTCAGGCATGGAAGATACTACATTGGTCGATGGGAAATTTGACAATTTGTGCCATAATTTCCACACAAATTCAAGAGTTATGAAAGTAACAGCCGAACAAGTTTTGCGATGGGCCCCCCTCAAAATCAAAAGTTGATAACAACCAGACAGTGCAATATCAATAAAATAGAAGATTTGATGTGTTTTCCCATTGAGCTCTGTACAAGTCATGCCTGCGGGAAGCCCAGAATCTGTGGCTCTATTGTAAACATGTCACAAGTTATATGGTCTCACAACCACTTGTGGTTAAAGATGAAACTGTTTTATTTTGTGTGTAGTATTAGACATTGCACTAAATCATCTGGGCTTACTATGGTTACCTGTGGCTACGAATAGCCTACATTAATTTTGACTATGCAAGTCAAATTTTTGAGGCTAATGATTCTTAGAAAAAAATAATAAGAAAAACCACAGGGCCCAGTGAAAAACCCTTGTGGCACTGGAGAGAGAACCAACGCACAACTCTACTCACATACCACATATGACCCAAGCCGGGAGTCGAACTAGAGCCACAGTGGAGAGGGACTGGTGCTGTACACACAAGCCACCTAGATGGAGATCATCATTCATCTATGTTTATGTTGACTTCTCTTGTGATCACTGTCCAAGCGGCAAGTTGATTTAAGCCACTCGCTTAATGAAAAAAACACAATTTTTGTTTAAATCATACATTGTTGGCTTGTGACTAAATCAAGTCCGGATCACAATCACAAGATGAAACTGTTTAATATTCAATGACAGAATTTTCAGTAATCATCAAAGAAAAGAGAAGAGATTAGTTTCGGTGTGAAATCTCGTTGATTATTAAGTTCATGCGTGTTATACCAGCGCCAGCAGTGGAGAAAGGTTTTTGCACTTTGGGGGGGGGGGCAAAGTTTGCCTTATTTTATGATTTATTCTTGTATTAATTTTTTTTTCTATATTGTTATTCTCCAAAACCCAAAAATGAAAACCTTTGAGATTTAATGTTTTCGATTGTTTCTTTCTGGTCATAATTAGATGACGGAACCTCAGACTCAGACTATCATCTCAACGACACACATCATGCCAAATGATCACTTTGGATTGGCTCTCTTTGTATGCCTGTGTTGCTTCTGGCCTCTCGGCATCGTTGCACTGATTAAGTCTGGCGAGGTGAGAAACGTTAAATCATTTGTATCAATAGACTGTTTAGTCTCGTACTCGCATCGAAAGGAGAAACCACGTCAAACAAAGAACCTATTTTTTCTTGAATCAAAATTTAACAAGAAATTGCATCTATGAAAAAAACAACGCCAACAATACTAGTTAAAAAGTTTATAAAATTATTACAATATTGTGTTAATTATTACTGAAAGTAAATGAAAACTCTGTGACAATGACGATCTAAACTTTTAAGAAACCCGTTGTGTAAATCCCTTCCGAACTGTGCAACCACTAAAAGCTGGTTTATACGCGAACTCGCGATGTTCACATTGGCTTAAAATTAAACACTGACGCCTCAGCAACCGTAGACCCAGTATGTTCTGATTGTCTCAGGAGAAAATGCTGAAGACGATCAGAGCATAATGAACGAAACGTCAAGTTGTTACCCACCCGTTTTTTTTAGAATCGCCGCAACTCATATAGAGCGAGTTTTATGACGTCTCCGCAATTCTCACGAGATTGTATTCCCACCATGCAAGGTCTTGCAAAGTTTCAAATCTTATTTATTTGTACATATGTAGGTGAGAAGCCGTTTCAATACTGGAGACATGCTTGGGGCAAATCAATCCTCCGAGGATGCCAGGAAGTTCTCCATGATTGGTCTCGGCATTGGGATTGCTTCTGTAGTGGTCTCAATGATAGTCGGCATTATTTACGTCATAATATTTTCAAGCCAGTATTGATAGACCTTGGATCTACAAGCATCTTTGGATAGATGGCCCAGTGGGCCAAGACCTGTAGCTTGGAGTAGCTTAAGCACAAAACATTTTTACCTACAGGCCAAAATACCGTATCACATGTACCGTCATTGATCGGTGTCCTGCTTAGTTCTGCTTGGCAGTAGTATTGTTGAGCAAAGTTTTTCTGAAATTAAAAAAATTAAGCATCTTCTTGGGCCATTTCTGATTCTACGTATTGTCAAGTGGTGGGGAGCTTAAATTACAGTCGGAAAAGAAAAACATCTTGGGAGGTATGTGGAAAGTTGTAAGTACAGAGCAGAGACTGCGAGGTTGGCCATCTTGAGGTTGTGATTTGCTTTGGATAGATTGAAGTAGCTTCTTTTATATTACATGATGTGAAGAAATTGTGACTTGAAAACATGTTGGTAAAACTGACAAAATCATAGTATAGTGAAGTAGCGGAGGTAATGAAAAGGCATTGTACATCATTGGTAGTGACTAGAACTGTTTGTTTGGTATGAATTCTTCAAAACTGCACTTGTATACTTTTTTTGCACATCTCGCTTATAATCGCCTCGATAAGGAACCATCTCTAGGCCGGACCGTTCTTACTATTCCAGCGCGTGCTTGTGGACCGCTCAGGACTGCTTGAACGTTCAAAATACTAACAAGCGTATTCACTCGTGTAGACTTGTTCCCCTATTTCACACAATGATGAGCTGTAGATGAAGGTTCTGGCGGTCCACTGGATCGCAGGGAATGGTCTTTTCTGCCTGGATTGTGCCCTGCACTCACAAAGCTTTTACTTGATATGATGTGAATTTGAAGACAAAGGAAAACACACTGTCGAGTTGTTCTTTTCAGCAATAAAATGTACCCAGATTATTTTAGCGTTCGTTGACCCTATAAATTGAGGACTTCTTTGTTCTACCATTGTTTGGACTTAAGCGACGTCCCCATTGGTTTTGTACTCAAAATTAAAGTGAGGACATCTTCACTCTGTTAAACCACATGGATCCCTTTTGTTTAAGTCTCGTTCTTCAACGGGTAGACACCCCAACTCACATAACAAATAAATAAACAAACTTTTAGTAAAATCTGTCTTTTTGCATCCTTTCTGTTATCAGAATAAAAAAAAACCACAAATATTTCACCAACATTACTATTGGTGTACTTATCTTTTTAAAAGGAAGTAACCTTGAAAGTGTTAGAACTATCGCTGTATTTAAATATTTTGTTATTATATTCAGTACTTTTGTATAAAGTATAGGTGGATAAGCTTGCAAGTGGTAATGGTTTTTTTTTTAACGCACTTCTTCACTCTTGTTTTTTCTTCTTAAAGTTGCACTTAACCAATGCATGGAACAAATGGATACGGTTTTCCCCCACATTTTTGCTTACTAGATTGAATTACTTAGCATTAATTTCTGATAAGCAGCTCTTTCAAATTTGGGTCCAGGACAGTTTGTCTATACTCAAAAGTATACATATGTTGCGTGGATTTTGTCAGAAATGTAATAGACACAATCGGCGAACGGAGTCACGTGGCTCATGATGGGTGTATACAATGCAAAAAAACAAGCAAGCGACGCGCAGTGTGCATGGAAAAGCGTGGCTGCTTGCCACCCAGCAGCATTCGGAAGCAGCCATGTTTTTCCATGCACACTGCGCATCACTCGCTTGGTTTCTTCACATTGTATGACAACTATCTGTCGCTGATTGTATCTATATTAGAAAGTATCCTTGCTATGATGCAAATTATGTTCATGTAAATGGTGTTGGTACATACATGTCTGTATGTATAATTTCACTGCAGTACTTTCAGTAATCTTCTGCCTCAATACATGGTTGCCCAAATGGTCTTAAACTCAGTCTTGCCCTGAACTATTCAATTATATATAGTATATTTTTCCATTCACTAGACTGTATATTTTTTTAGCAATTTAAACTAGTTATCTTACAATCTATGTTTTTTTCTACAGCTAAAAATATTGACTAAAACAGCCAACCATAATATGTTAACTGTTTAGTACATATCTATTATGTCTTCTGTTCCCTTTGAATTTTGAAATAAACTACTCAGACTAGATGTTGACTTTAAATTGTAGCATTTGTTGTACCAGCTTGGCGGTATGGATGTCAGGCAAAATTTTACCTCTAGCACCAATGTCACATGCCGTACTGTCTCCCACACTCGCCAATTTGGGTTTGAAATTGCATGTAAAAACTAAGGTATGGTACGCCTGTAAACGCTGCGACGTCTAAAATGCACCTACGGGGACAGTGATTCCCAATGTAGCGCAACCAAGATTATTGTGATGAAAAAGCCAAAGAAAAATACAAAAATGTTACCTTCTTAATTCCCCTACTGCCTTATCTGTGTTTTTTTTTTACTTTACAATTATTGCCACGTTTGCAAGATACTTTAATAATGGTCACATTTACAAAACACCACTACATAAAAACAGGTCAAAATAATAAAATAAACCAAGTTCTAAATATTCTTTAGTAGTATTGGATGCCGTGGTCTTTATTTCCACCGCACTCAAGGATATAGGTACGATCTTTATCATAAGATAGTCGTGTGAGATCTTTGGGTATGTGGGGGACAAGACGAGAAACGTTACTAGTGACGTGTGACGTCACGGACAAGTCCGGGCGAGTGGTTGCGTAACCGTCGGTCGGAAACTGCTGCATCATCTTACCAGATGACTTTTTATTCCTTAAGTTAATCTTACATTTTTGTATCTAAAAATTCTTCATGCCGAAATTGTTGCGTCATTTGAGATTGTTACTTTTATAATCCCTGACAAAAAGTTTAAATTTGTATCTATAAATTCTTCTTAACAAAATGGCTGTGTAATCTTAGTACGTGCCATTTTTTATCTCATACTTAAAGTTATAAACTTACAAACGTTACCTTACAATTCTTTATATTCCAAAAGTACTGAGTCATTTAAGATAATTGCCTTGCCTTTGTGTGGCTCGAGATCGGCACTTCGTGACTCCTCACAATGCCCTGAGGCCGAAAGACTCGCCACTGCGTAACTCGGTCCGCCCACGTGTGTCTCAGCTAACTCAAATTTGTTGACCTCACTTCGCCTCTTCTGCTCACGTCACTGATTACTCAAATGTTTTGCCTCATTTCTCCTCTCAACGGGGAAAACCCAGCTCCCTATATACTACTCTCTTATCACCGTCAGGCTAATGGCCGTACAGATAGTAACATTTTTTCATGCCCATTTGTTTACACGGAGAGTGAATTATTTGAGTTTGCATACTCAAAAAGCCGTTGTATGTGTCATGCATGTTGCCTGTAAACAATGTTCCTCTTTGCCAGAGTGCTGTTGTTCCTTTCACATACAGTCATCAAGAGGAATTGTTTGTATATAAAATGGTTTATTTTTTAAATGCCTGTGTTATGTTTTAATGCCTTTGATATAATATCAGTAGTTGAAAAGTTAAGAGAAGGTTGTGGTGCAGGTTTATTCTATTATATTTAGTGGGTCATTACTTGAGTATGCAGCACTTGTATGGTGCCTGGTCTTATCCAATCAACAAGTCACTTTGAAGAGAGTTCAGATGCATTTTCTGTTTTTGGAAATATAGTCGCTAGTATGTAGATGATTTATACATATAAAGGTCCATTGAAAAAAAATTCCACAAACTCTCAACCCATTGGGAAGAGAGTGAGTTTACTTCTGGCATATCGGGTACAGCGGCGATCTGAATTGGCGTTTTCATGGTTGCAGATTATTGTGTGCGCTTATTTTGTCTTCCTCCATGTTCAAACCACGCGCTGAGCACAGACTAAATGAACCCTATGATTCTGCAATCCAAATTTATCAAGTGTCAAAGTTTATAGGCTTGCTGTTCAACTTCACGTTGTCCATCTGGTATTTACCTTGACAATGAAAGTTTGGCAAGTTAATACTTGACTAACCTATTACACTATTGGCTTGAAGCCTTGATTGTAAAACTTGTTATATCCATTACCCTTGCTTGTTTTTTTTTATTTACCATCATATTGATGGACGGTGCTGATGAATATTCATAAGTTAAAGGTTCAGGTGAAGTAAGCTGAACGGTGCAGCGCCATTTTAGGTTACGTAGCCCATTGTACACACGGATTATCCGGATGCGACTGTTCGTGCACACCCATGCGAGGCATTGACGCCATAAACTCGAAATAGCTTTAATTTTGCGACAGGGTAACAAGAAACGAAGTGCTTTTAAAAATTTCATTTTGGCTGGTATCCTACAAGAGAGCAGGACCAAGTAACAACATTCACCATGTCTACAGGTGAGGGAACCTTTCTAGTGCAGATATTTGTTCAGTTGAACTCGCTCACGAGGACAAAATCCATGTTTTGCACTCTTGTTATTGAGGGGAAAAGCTTTACAATTGTGTAACTTGAAGAGCACATTGTACTGAACAATACACTAACTGCGCACTTACGCACTTGCCTTGCAAATTGCACAGCATTGCGTGCAGATTGCACTGCGTAGGTTCGTTCAGTATTTCTTTCCTCCATGGTATGGATTAACAAAAACCTTTTACTTTCTTACATTTGAACAGCTAAACCATGATAAGATGAGCTGTATTCACATGCTAACTCGTTTGTTATCTCAATAAATCGTAATCTTATTGGGCCACTCTAGAGTCTTGGGTGGGTGGTGGCGGAGTGAATCGGAACACAATCACCTCAGCCGAAAAATAATGTATGAGTTGTAAGGTGGCATTCAGAATCGAATTATCGCTCCTACCTAGGGCATAGGCCTACTTAACTATCTTTAAAAACAAAGACAAAGTGGATATTGCATTACAAATAATGTGTATGAAAGCCAAGGTTGGTTTGTCTTTCCTGGCATGGTTTATTGTTATTATCAATTTGTATTATCAGGTGAAAAAAAAATATGACTGAGGTGAAATAAATGAAGACCATATGGAGGCTATTCTCCATACGGATGGAAACAGCTCTTGTGTAACTGTGGAGGGGAAGAAAAACACCCCTAATGATGTCTGTACACCCCCTACCTCCACGATGCCCCCATTTGAAAGCGGGATCTTTGGGATTAAAACTACCAGAGTAAATATTTTCACATTTTATAAGCTTTAGTGTGATAATTTCAATGTTTTCTCAAGTGAGATGGTCGCATTACATTTTTTAAGTAAATGGCATAACAACAGCGCTGTACAGGGGCTCGTTTAAAAGAAATGCAAATGGAAACTACAGTTTTATTTAGCAAGAAGAGCCCCGTTAGAAAAATTGGGGCAGCCCATTGTGCCCCCTGAATTTTTACCCTACAGTTTTGGCACTTGGGCAATAGACAATTTATATATTTTTTTATTGAGCAAAAACAAGTTAAATTCCTCTCCCAAAAATGAGCCAGGTTTTGCCCATAACTTTTTTAGCGACAAGCTAGAGAGCTGCCAACGAGTACGAATGTTTCGTATTTCAAATACGGAAATAAAACAAGAATACGAAAGTATACAAATTCGCGTCTCAAAATACGGATTCGGAAAACCCAATTATTCTTTTTAAGCCCCAGTGTAAATGCAGTACAAATAACGAGTTCGTAATCAAAATGATAGCCGTAAATTCATTCCCGTTTTTGTGCTTATTTGGGTACCAAAACCTATCGCGCTGCAGGACTTGACTACTACCGGAGGCGAATTTTTTTCCCAGCGCGGTAAAGGCCAAGATTTGCATACCTCGCTCCCATTGGCTGTGATTGCTGATGAATTATTCATTGCAAACAAGCTATGTATGCCTTACGCGCGTGTGTTGTGTACGCGTACACGATCGACGTGTCTGATCTCTCGGTGATACAAGTCATGTACACACACTGGCAAAAAGTTTTGTCTACACGTCTTTGCTTTTGCTCTTGTGTGTACATGTACATCCATCCATAAGTTCGTAAAACAATACTGCGACCATGGACTGTGAGTGCACACGTCTCACTGTAGATGACTGTCCTTCTTTGAAGGTAAAGATAAGTAAGGTTTATGAATATGATTCAAAACTAAAGCCAATCAATTGAATACTTAGTTTCGACAAGGGGAAGCTTTACAGAAGTAGTGTATAGCTAGCGCGTATAGCTATGTAGCAAACATATGTGCAGTAGCTGTGTAGTCATGGTAGTACAGTAGTCAGTACTGCCATGCAACGTATGTACATGTACGTGGATTTAGTGCCAGTTGATTCAAAAACTCCAGAAAACTTTATACCGTTTTCTTTCTGAGAGAGTGCAGCAAACTGAGCTTGCGAATAGCCAGGGCTGACGAAAAGTGGTATGTGATGAGCGATTATATGCAGCTGTTCTTTCCCCCTCTACAACGTGTAAAGAAGCAAATGCATACACACATGACATACCCAAGCCAATGGGAGCGAGGTATGCAAATATTGGCCTTTACCGCGCTGGGAAAAAAAAATCGCCTACCGGAGTGATTTGTGTGCACTGAGATGTGTACTGTTAACACATCACACGGAGACACAATGCACCTTGTACAGCACACATTCTACCGTGCATGTCTTGCATCGTCTTACACACGCATGGCTATGTAGAGATTGGCCCCGCATTTTTTCCCCTAACGCTTCACGTGTGTGGGATGCGGCGGCAAACAGTCACTGATAACTTTTACATTATTGTGAAGTCCGTCGCCTTTTTCACTAGCCCTTATCACAAATTACAAAAAAGATACTTTTTGAAACAATGAACTAGCCAGCCAGACCACATAGAATGACTCATCTTGTGTTTGAACTAGTTTACAATTGAGAACACTGACATCACAGTTCAACATAAGAATTGCATCTGTGCTGATGTGCTTGTAATGCCAATTAAGGCCGACTGACTCCTTTTAGGCCCTAAGCTTGCACCAGCGTCACACACAGTGACTGTGCCATACTCACCACTTTGTGGGTTCAACGTGTATAAAGCATGTAGTCGTCGCGTGGCCTGAAATGTACACTACTCTGTATAACTCACATGATGAAGTCGGGTGAATTTACCTCACCAGAGCTTCCTCAATACATCATGTAGTGAGAGCTGGGATAAAGGTGATTGCTATAAAGCATGGAGGAAACTCTGCCCCACTGCATTCTGTCATAAAATGACAGATTTTACAAACTCATAAACAACCTGATACAATGTTCTATACTTTTAAAGTTAGTTTACAAATAGGAAACAGTTAATAATAACAGTATTAATATGATTTTCCACAGCTCCATACTCCCAATTTTGTAATGAGGATAATGATAAAATGTACGCTCCGCCAAGCTTACCTCCAGGATATGCACCCCGAGAAGCTCCCCCTGTTGCCTACGCACCTCCCATTGGTCAAAGCTTTGCCCCACTCCCTCCTGTCAATACAGTGGTATGTATAAACCGTAACCGTTTTTTTTTTTTTAAGTGACCTTGAACATTTCGGGTCTTTTCAGGCAGGCAAGATACTACATTGGCCGTATGGGAAATTTGACAGTTTGTGCCATAATTTCCACATAAATTCAAGAGTTATGAAAGTAACAGCCGAACAAGTTTTGCGATGAGCCCCCCTCAAAATCAAAAGTTGATAAAAATCAGACAGTGCAATATCCATGAAGTAGAAGATTTGATGTGTTTTTCCATTGAGCTCTACGGGAAGCCCAAGCTCTGTTGCTCTGTTGTAAACATGATGTCACAAGTTACATGGTCTCACAACTACTTGTGGTTAAAGATGAAACTGTTTTATTTTGTGTGTAGTATTAGACATTGCACTAAATCATCTAGGGTTACTATGGTTACCTTTGGGTACGAATAGCCTATATTTTGACTATACAATACAAATTTTGGAGGCTAATGATCCTCACTCCCAGCTAAGAAAAACCAGAGGGCCCTGTGAAAAACCCTTGTTGCACAGGAGAAAACCAAAGCACAACTCTACTCACCACTTACATGCCACATAATGGCCTTAGCCGGGAATCGAACCAGAGCCACAGTGGTGAGGGGCTGATGCTTTACACATAAGCCACCTAGATGTAGCTCATCATTCATCTCTTGTGATCACTGTCCAAGCAGCAAGTTGTTTTTAGCCACTCGCTAAATTAAAACAATCACAACATTTTGAAAATCATACATTATCATAGTTCAAAATTAATGTTGACTAGCCCGTCAGGCTACCTAAAGAGCAAATCTTGCTCGTCCACAGCACTCTTGAGTTGACTGGTGTTTTCACAGTTGGCTTGTGACTAAATCAAGTCCGGATCACAATCACAAGATGAAACTGTTTAATATTTAATGACAAAATAATCGGTAATAATCCAAGAAAAGAGAAGAGATTAGTTTCGGTTTGAAATCTCGTTGATTATTAAGTTCATGCGTGTTATACCAGCACCAGCAGTGGAGCAAGGTTTTTGCACTTGGGGGGGGGGGGGGGCAAAGTTTGCCTTATTTTATGATTTATTTTTGTGTAGTTTTGTTTTCTTCCGAAAATTAGAGGAGTGAAATAAATGTTATTCTCCAAAACCCAACGATGAGGAAACTTTGAGATTTAATGTCTTCGATTGTTTCTTTCTGTTCATAATTAGATGACGGAACCTCAGACTCGGACTATCATCTCAACGACACACACCATGCCAAATGATCACTTTGGATTTGCTCTCTTTGTATGCCTGTGTTGCTTCTGGCCTCTTGGCATCGTTGCACTGATCAAATCTAGTGAGGTGAGAAACATTAAATAGTTTGTATCAATAGACTATTTAGTCTCGTACTCGCATCGAAAGGAGAAACCACTTTAAACAAAGAACCTATTTTTTCTTAAATCAAAATTTAACAACAAATTGTATCTATGAAAAAAACAACGCCAAAAATACAAATTACAATTTTTATAAAATAAATACAATATTTTGTTAATTATTACTGAAAGGAAATGAAAACTCTGTGACAATGGCGATCTAAACTTTTTAGAAACCCCTCGTGTAAATCCCTCCCGAACTGTACAACCACTAAAAGCTGGTTCATACGCGGACTCGCGATGTTCGCATTGGCTTAAAATTGACACTGACGTCTCAGCAACCGCCGACCCTTGCTCTATGCATAGACTGCAATGAAAATGCCGAGTGTCTGTCATTGACGGCATCTGGCGATTATCATTGCGCGACGTAACTTTCGTGATCAGAAAGGCAAAATTTAAAGGTAACCAGAAGCTGAGGTCAAGTTTAATTCTCAGGTTTCCTTCGTTATATATTGTTGAATTGATTTTACTTTCATGTTTTTTTTATCACGTAGTGTAGGTTTTCCCAGCCAATTTCTGCAAAAATTAATTCCATTTCATTAACACGCATTCAAATTCACGTATTTTCCCCATATCTACTCAAACCAGGTTTTCTTTTTAGCTATTAATGCATTCAATTTCGTTTTCGTGCACACTTGATTTCGTTTTTCTCATTCAGGTCCGTTTCAGTCATTCTAGTTTATTTATAGGCATTCAAGACTACATTTTGACCATTCTTAAGTTGAAATTCCACTACCTATTTACAATTGATGAAATCAAATTAAGACTCATCGAAGCACACATTAATTTGTTGCTCGCGTGTGTTTTCTTTTTCGTTTATTGGCAATGAATTTCATTGTGTGTGCGTTCAAATTAAACATAAGTTATGGCTCCCCGAGTACGCTGACAAGAGCTCTATTACTGGCACTTTAATAATAACAGGCTCTTCCGTGTTATTGCATTTCACTCACATCCTGTGTTTCGTTTTAATTGTAATATTGTTCCTCCTGCTTGTTACCCTTAATATTAAGACATATACCAATAAGCTCGAAATGAAACTACATCTTTTGCTACAGCCTTGAGATTTTTGCCCTGGTATTTATGTTGTCGTCTTTATTTCTGCCGATGTTCATACCGTGTCAAATTAGAGGTTAATAAATGTTTTAAAAGGGAACAAAAGCTTAAAAATATAAGGGGTTATTATACAATTGTAAAACAAATCATCGTTGTTGTTTTTTTAGCATTGTTTTCACAGGTCCTTTTCTTTTTCTGTTTATACATTTCTTCTATTCGTTTAATTATATCTGTAGTTGGTTTATTCAACCTTTAATGTTCCGACGTGCTAGACATCTCGGCAAAGTTCTTCTTCTTGTATACAAAGCTCACCATAAACAATTGCCATCTTACATCTCTGACTTACTACAGTTGCAACTACCACGCAGACAGCTTAGATCATTTACAGCTTTTCTTCAGTTTATCGTGCCCAAAACCCATGCTGTGTCATTTGCAGCTTGCTCACTCTCCTGCTATGGACAAAAAGAATGGAACACACTTCCAAATCACATCAAGGATGCTCAGAATATTCCTATTTTCAAGAAACTGCTCAAATGTTATCCTTTTCAACAAGTGTATTGTAATTAATTTAATGTAACTGTCTTTAGCGCCTTTGACCAATTTTGTTGTTGATTTTGGCACTATATAAATGTCTTATGATTGATTGATCGATTGATTTCAGTTTGGCTGTGATTAGTGTAGAAATAAATTCTCAAAATAATTGCCTATATTATAGGCAAGTATGAATAAGTAAGCACCAAAGATAGAAGTTGAATTTGAATGCAAATCTTGGAAAATGTTTGCTCATTGACGAAATTGAACGGTTGATCAGCCTCTTTCTGCTGGCTTTTGCGAAATTGAATGAGTCGGTCTAATGAAATTGAATGATCTTATTTGACCAGTGAATGCTAAACTGGTGAAATTGAGTTACTCATTTTGGCTGTTGAATGCTGACTTAACGGAGCATTCTATTTCAAACGAAATTGAATGAGCCGGGAGTTAAAATAAGTGTCTCATTGTTGTAATTGGCCGGGAAAACCTGTATTATATTCCCAACAATGTCATGTTCATGCCAATAAACTATGTTTAGACAATGACTTTAATGGTACATGTATACACTATACAAGGTGTCTCTGGTACAGTACCATACTCTTAATGGCATTCAATAGACCCCTCTGCATAACGCGAAACGCAGCAGGTATGCTGAGGTCACGCGTACGATTTCACGCAGAAGGAACAGCTATCGTCCAATATCTGCCTCCTTTTGGCCTCTGTGAGGGCGCTTTTTGAGAGGGTGACACCACATGCAAGGGGTCTATACCACAGACATATAATTATAGGTATTATTATATGTCTGGTCTATACAATAATTGTCAAATCTTCTTTACACTAAATACAGTTAAAAGCTTCTGTTTGGTAACCATGCTGTGTTCCGGTCAACATCTCAAAATGACCCGTTGATTTTAAATCAATAAAACATTTGAATCTGAGAAATGATTCAAGCATGAATTGTTTCTTTGATTTCCGAGGGCTGATGTCCGTTCGTGAATGCCGCGGCCAGAGATGCTGTTGGTACTTGGTACCTGCTGCTGCTGTCACCTTGCTTTTACATGGACTTTTGTGTCAAAATTTTACAACAGTTTTGTAGTACTTTTTCAATAAGTAGACACTGTAGTCAGCTGAACTTTCACATATGACTTTTATTGTATCTTTCTGTATAGTTTTGCGTATAATATGTCAGCATTAAATTGTCAAAATCAAACGATAACTTTACCTTTACGAAGAGCGACAAATGGTCTTGAATCTATTGTAGAGGCGTAGGCCATCAACTTTATACAGCATTGTCACTGTCCCTAACAAAAATGCAACAAGTGCAACATGTTTTTTTCTTCAAAACAATTGCAGTAAATACGGCTTAAAATTTGTTTTGTGTTTTCTGTACTTTTCTAGCTTTGTTAAATTTTCTTTTGTTTGCACAATCTAGTAAGGTTTGCAGAAACTCCATGTTCATAAACCTCTCTAATTGAATTCTGGTGGTTCCGAAAAGAACAAGTGGTTAACAACTCAATGTTCCGGTCAGTATTCTCTTATCGTCTTCAGGAAAAAATACTGAAGACGATCAGAGCACAATGATCGAAACGTCAAGTTGTTACACACCTGTTCTTTTCAGAATCACCGCAACTCATAAAGCGAGTTTTATGATGTCCCCACAAACCTCACTAGATTGTATTCCCACCATGTTAAGTCTAGCAAAGTTTCAAATCTTATGTATTTGTACATATGTAGGTGAAAAGCCGTTTCAATACTGGAGACATGCTTGGGGCAAATCAATCCTCCGAGGAGGCCAATAAGTTTTCCATGATTGGTCTCATCATTGGGTTTGTTTCTACGTTGATCTCACTGGTATGCCTCTGCATCGTGTATGCATATCACTTATACCAATGTGGACCTTGGATCTATACAAGCATCTTTGAAAAGATGGCCCAGTGGGCCAAGACCTGGACCCACTTTCATGGAGTAGCTTAAGCACAAAACAATTTTGCATACAGGCCAAAATACCGTATCACATGTACCGTCATTGATCGGTGTCCTTGTTGAGCAAAGTTTTCTGCTTTTGCAGCTCTTTGAAACTGATGGGCACAGAGAAACACCAAGCAAACTCTTTGGGACTAATGGTACACAACTATCTAAACTTGACAATTGTTCAAAGCGGGCTTTGGTGTTTGGGCTCCAATTTCAGTTACTTTCATTGTTCAGTTGCAAATCCAGTTGGGGTGGAGGGTCATTGCGATTAACATTTACTACCTTTAGTCAATTAACACCTTGGCTAAAAGTTACATTTATAAGTGTAAAGAGGGTAACAGTGTGGAGGTCAGGAGTTTATGGGGCAGACCTTTGACGAAAATTCCTTTCCCCCATGGTCAAACTCTGTATCTTTTGATCCATCAAATGCGTTTCTATATTGTGATTTTGATGGGATTGTGCATTTAAAATCTAAATCCTATACTCAAGATGTAGTTCCGTAGTTCTTTTGATGCGGTGTTTGTTATAAATTGCTAGAATATTATTTTATTGCGCAAGAACGTTATGAGAAAAGAACTAACGTCATTTATTTTCCACGATGTGCAAGAATACTGCCGGCTGCCTGCTGTCACTGTATTGCTAACAAAGTCAGGATGTTGAAAACCTGTTTAAAAGAAGAAGGGACAACCCAACGGTGAACATTTCTTGCAATTTGCTCTTGTTATTTGCAATGAATTCTTAACATCATTCTATCAAAGTGGCCCCCGATGAATGTCCATGCCCCCTCCATATCCAGGTGCCCCCCCCCGCCCCAATTTGAAATCTGGACTTTTGGGATTGGAAATTTCCAGAGTTTGTATGTGATAATTTTGATGTTTTGAAAACTGTTTTTCTATTGCACGCAGACACTGTATTTGTTTTTACACTAACGTCGGATTATGTTATACAAAATAGTGAATTACATAAAAAGGCACTGAAAAGGGACTCTTTAAAGAAAAAAGGCAAAGGGATTCTTGGCCAGATTGATGCACCCACTTGTGCCCCCACCTAAAATTTGACACTAGTTGACACGGCGCTGTTTACTGCTTCCCACAGTCACTGCTACGTGTAAACCATCGGCTCACGTAGTCTCTTGAACTTCACAGATAGTTCATATGGCTTCAATTTCAAGTCGCAGCTGCGATTATTTGAAAACTTCATTTAGGAATAAAGTATTGTGGCGTGTCGCTGAGTTTGTCATTGACTACATTTGTACGAAATATCAATGTTATTTTCTGGAAGGCACCCCGCCCCCCATGTTTATGCTGTCTTTGTCTGAACACTTGGGTTAACAAGTCACATCGACAAAAAGAAAACTCCTAACTGTAATTATTACTATCAAGTAATAAACCACAAAGGAAACTGACTGGGTAAATTTTAATAATTTGGATTTGAACAATTTATTACTGTCAAATTGTCCTGTCAGCTTTGGAAGCCATTAGGAACGGTATTACATCCAAAAGTTCTGGAAAAGTGTCTGAGTGTACTACTACACTAGAACATGGAAGCAAACGCATGGTGTGGTGAATAGCGAGCTTTTGCACTTGTTTTCATACTGTTTCATCACATTCATGTCACCATCGTGTGCAAATTTTCTTTCGCAAATTACAATGCAAAAAAACAAGCAAGCGACGCGCAGTGTGCATGGAAAAGCGTGGCTGCTTGCCACCCAGCAGCATTCGGAAGCAACCATGCTTTTATATGCACACTGCGCATCACTTGCTTGACTCTAAATTGTAGCGTTCGTTTTACCAGTTTGGCGGTATGGACGTCAGTCAAAATTTGACCTCTCGCACCAATGTCACATGCAGGAACCGTCTCCCACACTCGCCATTTCGGGTTTGAAATTGCATGTAAAAACTAAGGTATGGTACGCCTGTAAACGCTGCGACATCTAAAATGCACCTACAGGGACAGTGATTCCCAATTTAGCGTAATCAAGATTATTGTGATGAAAAAAAAAGAAGAAAAAAAATACAACCATTTAACCTTCTTGATCCCCCGACTGCCTTATCTGTGTGTTTTTGTACATTACAATAATTGCCACTTTCACAAGATACTTAATAATGGTCACATTTACAAAACACCAGTACATAAAAACAGGTCAAAATAATAAAATAAACCAAGTTCTAAATATTCTTTAGTAGTATTGGATGCCGTGATCTTTATTTCCCCTGCACTCAAGGATATAGGTACTATCTTTATCATAAGATAGTCGTGTGAGATCTTTGGGTATGTAGGGGACAAGACGAGAAACGTTAACAGTGACGTGTGACGTCACGGACAAGTCCGGACGAGTGGTTGCGTAAACGTCAGTCGGAAATTGCTGTTCATCTTACCAAGTTACTTTTTAATCCTTAAGTTAATATTACATTTTTTACCTTCATTTTTTACCTTCACTCGTCCTTCATGCCGAAATTGTTGCGTCATTTGAGAGTATTACTTTTTTGCGGGCAGCTGATAAGCCCTTCCTTGAAATGTATGCTTTAAACTATCTTCACAAGTTACCTCATGACGTGTTAGGTTAGATGCTTTATTTGTTCCCCAATTACACCTTGCGCAAACAAAGGAGTGACTGTACTTGTTATTAAGGTCCTTGGGGGCTTTTTGTTTTTACGCGGCGATTTTTTTTTACGGGGCTTTCCGGGTTGTGATTGTGTTTGAGGGGATTCCCCTACAAGTCAGTCACGCGCAAGCGCACAACTGATCTACTTCCGCATTGTCTATTGAGGGACCACATTGTTTTGAACTCAATCTTACTTTTTGATTGTCTTTTTTATCACATTTAATGTTTATTCTTAAGAACATGAAAGTAGCTGGAATACAGAATGCATTGATGTCAT
The DNA here is from genome assembly GCA_023634235.1 of Pisaster brevispinus. Lineage (NCBI taxonomy): Eukaryota > Metazoa > Echinodermata > Asteroidea > Forcipulatida > Asteriidae > Pisaster > Pisaster brevispinus. The sequence goes on from JAMKCF010000025.1 coordinate 3,557,780, forward strand.
GAACAGCGGCGTAGCCAGGACTTTTTTCAGATGTAATCAGGATATAACTTTGCAGTGTTTTGTTTTCATTCTGTTTACTTTCTTTTATTTCTGTTGGCACTATCGGGGCACCTATAGGGGGCACCTGGGGGCACTGGAAATTTTTTTTTTTGGGGGGGCACGTGCCCCAGGTTGCCGTGTAAGTGTCCTTTATAGAACACCATATGATCTAGCCCGACATTTGTTTTAATGTAGTTTGGTACTTCCATTGAGGGGAGGGGGGGGGGGGGCACCGATATTAAATATTGTGATTTTGTTTACGTAAACAGTCTCGTTATATAGTGAGTTTATGTACAACTCATTTTGTGTCGGGCCTTTGTCGTCTCCCGTGAACTTCGATGTTCTCGTTTAGGAGGACGTCTATAAATTTGTCATGTCGTTTTCAGACCCTATTGAAAAGGGCTCATAAAAAAAAATGGCTGTATACATTGTAACATTTTTTCATGCTCTTTTGTTTACACAGAGAGTGAATTATTTGAGTTTGCATACTCAAAAAGCCGCGTTGTATGTGTCATGCATGCTGCCTGTAAACAATGTTCCTCTTTGTAAGACTGCTGCTGTACCTTTCACATAAAGTCATCAAGAGGAATTTTTTGTGTATAAATGTTTTTTTTAATGCCTTTGTTATGTTATATTGCCTTTGATATAATATCAGTTGTTTGAAAAGTTTAGAGAAGATTAGGGTGCAGGTTTATTCTTTTATATTTAGTGGGTCATTACTTGAGTATGCAGCACTTGTATGGTGTCCGGCCTTGTCGAATCAACAAGTCACTTTGAAGAGAGTTCAGATGCGTTTTCTGTTTTTGTAAATACAGACGCTAGTATGTAGACGATTTATAAATATAAAGGTCCGTGAAGAAAAACTCCACAAACTCGCAACCCATTGGGAAGAAAATGAATTTACTTCTGGCATATCGGGTACTCGATCTGAACTGGTGTTTTTCCGTAAAGGTTGCAGAATTATTGTGTGCGCTTATTTTCTCTTCCTCTACGTTCAAACCACGCGCTGAGAACAGACTATTAACCCTAGTTCAAGGACTGGGTGAAGTAAGCTGACAAGTGCAGCGCCATTTTAGGTTACGCAGCGCATTGTACACACGGATATCCAGATGCAACTGTTAGTACACACGCTTGCGAGGCATTATCGACGCCATAACCCTGAAATAGCTCTCACTTTGCGAGAGGGGAACAAGAAACGAAGTGCTATAAATTTTCTTTTTTGCTGGTATCTTATAAGAGAGCAGGACCAAGTTACAACATTCACCATGTCTACAGGTGAGGGAACCTTTCTAGTGCAGATATTTGTTCATTTGAACTCGCTTACGAGGACAAAATCCATGTTTTGCACTCTCGTTATTGAGGAGCACATTGCATTGAACAATACACTGAGTACGCACTTATGCACTTTCCCTGCAAATTGCGCAGCATTGCCGCTGCGTGCAGATTGCACTGCATAGGTTCGTTCAGTATTTCTTTCCTCCATGGTGAAAATGTAACAAAAAGCCTTTACTTTCTTACATTTGAACAGCCTAACCATGATAAGATGAGCCGTATTCACATGCTAACTCGTTTGTTATCTCAATAAATCGTAATCTTAATGGGCCACTCTAGAGTCTTGGGTGAGTGGGGTGGCGGGGTGAATCGGAACACAATCACCTCAGCCAGTGCTGCGTTTACGTCATGGAAAGTGTTTATACATGAAACAATATGCATGAGTTGTAAGGTGGCATTCAGATTCGAGTTATCGTTCCTACCTAGGGCATAGGTCTACTTAACTTATTTTTAAAACAATGGCAAAGAGGTTATTGTATTACAATTTTGTGTATAAAAACCAAGATTTGTTTGTATTTCTTGTCATGGTTTATTTTTATCATCAATTTGTATTATCAAGTGAAAGTGAAAAAAAACCATTTTTATGATTGAGTTAAAAGAGATGTAGACCATGTGGACGCTAGCTTCCATATAGATGGACAAAACTGTGGTGTAACTGGGGGGGGGGGCACCCCCAATCGATGTCTGTACGCCCCCACCCCCCTCCACGAAGCCCCCATTTGAAATCGGAACTTTTGAGATTAAATCTACCAGAGTTAAGCTTTAATGCGACGATTTCAGTATTTTTAAAGAGACAATGTAGTTGTTTACACTCAAGTGAGTTGGTCTCATTATTTTCTTTAAAAAGTAAATGGCATAACAACAGCGCTGAAAAGGGGCTTGTTTAAAAGAAATGCAAATGGAAACTAAAGGGTTTTTTTGGCAAGAAGAGCCCCGTTTAGAAATTGGTGCAGCCCATGAGCCCCTTAAATTTGTATACTAGTTTTGGCTCTGGGGCAATGGAATTTTAATTATTTTTTCTGTTGAGCGGAAAAAGAATAAACTCCTTTCCCAAAAATTATCCAGCGTTTGCCCATACAATTTTTAGAGACAAGCTACAGAGCTGCCAAACGAGTACGAAATTTTCGTATTTCATACGGAAATCAAACAAGAATACGGAAGTACGATTTCGCGTCTCAAAATACAGATTCGGAAAAAAACCCTTTTTTTTTAAAGCCCCAGTGTAAATGCAGTACAAATAATGGGTTCGTAATAAAAATGATAGCCGCGAATTCACTCGCGTTTGTGTGCTTATTTACTTTCCAAAACCTATCGCGCTGCAGGACAAGACTAATGCCGGAGTGATATGTGTGCACTGAGATGTGTTTACACGTCACACGGAGACACAATGCACCTTGTACAGCATACATTCTACCGTGCATGTCTTGCCAAGGTCTTTTTTTTAAAAGTCGATAAAAGGTGTAAAAAGAATGCATTAGTTGGACATGGAATTAGTTGGAAAGGTAAATTGACGAATTTCCTCTTGCCGAAGTCGTTCGAGCACGTGACTGCCGTTGAAGTTCAAGTTGATGTGTTTCAACGGCGTGTTTGCTGCGTGTGCAAACGTGAGCAATGTTTATTCATTTTATTAAACGATGGAACAGAAACGAAAGTATTTTGTTAAATTTAATTTGAAAGAACTGAAGTATGGCTTCTTCCCATGCAAAACAGCGCAAATTGCGGTCCGATATGCAAAATAAATAAATAAATAAATAAAATAAAACAATTTTTGTATGCCTCTTTTCTAAAGCAAGGCCATTTAAGTAGTGATTGAACACTATAATTATTGATTTTAATTCATGTATATGAGCAAAGTAGCATACGTAAAGGTAATTAATCTACCACTGTACCATGGGTAGTCGAGTTGCGCATTCTGACGGCGCCGCGCAGAAACTGATTTCATTAGAAAAATACTGATTACCAGCTTTAAGAATACTGAAACGCTCAGTCAAAGGTTGGCAGCTCTAAAACTAGCAGGACAAGTTAGCCTTTCATTTCACTAGTGAAGTCCTTCGTCTTTTCACTAGTCCTTATCAAAAATGACAAAAAAGAGATGCTTTTTTAAACAATGAACTAGCCAGCCGAACCACTTACAATGAATCTTGACTGGTCCTCTTGTGTTTGAACTAGTTTTCAAGGGAGAACACTGACATCACTGTTCAACATAAGAATTGCATCTGTGCTGATGTGCTTGTAATGCCAATTAAGGCCAACTGACTCCTTTTAGGCCCTAAGCTTGCACCAGCGTCACACACAGTGACTGTGCCATACTCACCACTTTGTGAGTTCAACATGTATAAAGCATGTAATCGTCGCGTGGCCTAAAATTTACACTACTCTGTATAACACAAAATGATGAAGTCGGGTGAATTTACGTCACCAAAGCTTCCTCACTACATCATGTAGTGAGAGCTGGGATAAAGGTGATTGCTATAAAGCATGGAGGAAACTCTGCCCCACTGCATTCTGTCATTAAATGACAGATTTACAAACTCATAAACAACCTTTTACAATGTTCTATCCATTAAGTTTTTTGTTAAAGTTAGTTTACAGATTGAAAACGGTTAATAATAATATGATTTTCCACAGCTCCATACTCCCAATTTTGTAATGAGGGTTATGATAAAATGTACGCTACGCCAAGCGCACCTCCAGCACCTTCAGGACATGCACCCCAAGAAGCTCCCCCTGTTGCCTACGCACCTCCCATTGGTCAAAGCTTTGCCACACTCCCTCCTGTCAATACGATGGTATGTATAAACCGTAACCGTTGTTTACAAAAAGAGTGATCCTGTACCTTCCGGGCCCTTTCAGGCAGGCAAGATACTTCATTGGTCGATGGGAAATTTGACATTTAGTGTCATAGTTTCCACATCAATTCAAGAGTTATGAAAGTAACAGCTGAACAAGTTTTGCGATGGGCCCCCCTCAATATCAGAATATGATAAAAAATCAGACAGTGCAATATTCATGAAATAGAAGATTTTATTTGTTTTGCGATTGAGCTTAGTACAAGTCATGCCTGCGGGAAGCCTAGGCTCAGTGGCTGTTTTTTAAACATGATGTCACAAGTTACATGGTCTCACAAAACTTGTGGTTAAAGATGAAACTGTTTATTTTGTGTGTGGCATCAGACATTGCACATGTGCTTACTATGGTTACCTGCGGGTAGGAATAGCCTGCGTTAATTTTGATTATAGTTTGCCTTACTTTATGATTTATTTTTGTATCATGTTTGTATTTTTTCAAACTAGAGGATTAAAATAAATGTTAGTTTCAAAAAACCTATAATAAATACCTCTGAGATTTCATGTATTTGATTGTTTCTTTCTGTTTATAATTACATGATGGAACCTCGGACTCGGACTATCATCTCAACGACACAGACCATGCCAAATGATCACTTTGGATTAGCTCTCTTTGTATGCCTGTGTTGCTTCTGGCCTTTCGGCATCGTTGCACTGATTAAATCTAGTGAGGTGAGAACCATTAATTAATTTGTATCAATAGACTGTTTAGTATCGTACTCGTATCGAAAGGACAAACCACCTCAAAGAGTCTATTTTTCTGGAAAGAAAATTGTATCTATAGAAAAACAACGCCAAAAATACAAATTACAACATTTATTAAATAAATATGCAAGGGGTCTTACAGTAATTGAATTTGTCAAGTCTTCTTTACACTAAATACAAAAACAAATTTCTGTTGGTAACCATGCTGTGTTCCGGTAAATTTCTCAAAATGACCCCGTTGATAATAAGTCAATAAAACATTAAAATCTGAAAAATTATTCAAGCATTAAATGTTTCTTTGATTTCCGAGGATTGATGTCCGTTTGTGAATGCCGCGGCCAGAGATGCTGTTGGTACTTGGTACCTGCTGACGCTGTCACCTTGCTATGGATTTTTGTGTGAAAATATTACAACAGTTTTGTGCTATTTTTTTCATTAAGTAGACACTGTATTCAGCTGAACTTTCATATGTGACTTTCATTGTATCTTTCTGTATAGTTTTGTGTATATGTCAGCATTACTTTGTCAAAACTCAAACTGTTTGCATAATCTAGTAAAGTTTGCAAAAACTCCATGTTCATAAATCTCTCTAAATTAATTATTGTGGTTCCGAAAAGAACAAGTGGTCAACAACTCAATGTTTCGATCAGTGTGCTCCGATCGTCTTCAGGAGAAAATGCTGAAGACTATCAGAGCATAATCAAGTTGTTAACCACCCGTTCTTTTCAGAATCGCCGCAACCTTAGAGAGAGTTTTATGATGTCTCCGCAATTCTCACGAGATTGTATTCCCACCATGCAAGGTCTTGCAAAGTTTTAAATCTTATTAATTTGTACATATGTAGGTGAGACGCCGTTTCAATTCTGGAGACATGCTTTGGGCAAATCAATCCTCCGAGGATGCCAAGAAGTTCTCCATGATTAGTCTCGGCATTGGGATTGCTTCTGTAGTGACCTCAATTTTAATCCTCACCGTCATGCTGAATACAATTTAATAGTATCCTTGATAATATTGATACCAATGTGGACCGTGTATATATAAACAAGCATCTTTGAATAGATGGCCCAGTGGGCCAAGACCTAGGCCCACTTTTATGGAGTAGCTTAAGAACAAAATGGCAGCTTAGCACAAAACTTGTTTGCATACAGACCAAAATACCGTATCACATGTACCCTCTTTGATCGGTGCCCTGCTTAGTTTTGCTTAGAAGAAATAGCGTTGGGCAAAGTCTTAAGCAGCTCTTAAGCAAGTGATTAAGCAGCTCTGTGAAACTTGGCACAGAGAAACACCAAGCAAATTCTTTAGGACTATAACTGTACACAACTTTCTAAACTTGATCATTGTTCAAAGCGGGCTTTGGAGTTTGGGCTCCAATTGCAGTCACTTTCATTGTTCAGTTGCAAATCCAGTTGGGGGGGGGGTTACTGTGATTAACATTCACTACCTTTCGTTAAAAGAATTCTCACCTTGGCTAAAAGTTATATTATTTTATAAGTGTGAAGAGGGTAACAGTGTGGAGGTAAGGAGTTTATGGGGCAGACCCCTCTCCCCCATTTTAAATCTTGACTTTTGGGATTGGGAATATCCAGAGTTTGAATGTGATAATTTTGATGTTTTGAAAACTGTTTTTCTGTTACACGCAGACACTGTATTTTTTTACACTAACGTCAGATAATGTTATACAAAATAGTGAGTTACATAAAAAGGCACCGAAAAGGCTTGTGTTCCCACCTAAAATTTTACCCTAGTTAAGCCCGGTTCATACTTCCTGCGAATGCGAAGCGAATGTGACGTGAATTTGACGTCACAACTCTGTTTTCGCTGCGAATATTCGTTGCGAATTTGTGACGTCAACATTCGCTTCGCATTCACATTCGCAGGAAGTATGAACCGGGCTTAACGGTGCCGTTCACTGCTTCCCACAGTCACTTGTGTGTGTAAACCATCGGCTCTCTTGTAATTTCTTGAACTTCACAGATAGTTTAAATGGCTTCAAAATCAAGTCGTAGCTGCTATTATTTGAAAACTTTAGTGGCGTGTCGCTGTGTTTGTAATGGACCAAATTTGTTTGAAAGTCACTGTTATTCTCTGGAAGGTACCCTCCCCCATTTTCATGCTGTCTTTGTCTGAGCATTTGATTTACAAGATACCAATTCACATTGACAAGAAGAAAACTCCTCACTGTATTTATTACTGTCAAATTGTCCTTTCTGTGTAGCTTTGGAAGCCATGAGGAACGATAAAATTTCCCAAAATTCTTGAAAATTTTCTGACTAATAGCTTGACAATCACAGTGTTCTACTGTACTGCTACACGGAAGCAAACACATGGTGTGGTGGATAGCGAGCTTTTGCACTTGTTTTCACACAGTTTCATCACATTCATGCCGTACATCGCGTGCAGATTTTCTTCCTGCAAATTAGCGATAACAAACTTTCCCACCGGCTAATTTACATTGGGTCTGCCATGACATTGGTTCCTTTTAGATTCCTTTCAACAGTCGTCTTTCACCCTCGAGAAATTGCGTAACATTTCGCTCACAGGAAACGTTCACATAATATTGACCAAGGAGAGAGCTCACAGACTAGTGACACAACAAGCTAGTCTGCAAGTCGCTGAAAAGGGCAAGGGCAAAGCCCAGCATTTGGGAAAGTAAAGTAAGGTAGACAAAATAGTTTGTTTAAATTAAGCATCGTCTAGGGTCATTTCTGGTTCTACATATTGCCAAGTTGTGGGGAGCTTAAATTACAATCGGAAAAGAAAAACAGCTTGGGAGGTATGTGGAAAGTTGTAAGTACAGAGCAGAGACTGCGTGGTTGGCCATCTTGAGGTTGTGATTTGCTTTGGATAGATTGAAGTAGCTTCTTTTATATTACATGATGTGAAGAAATTGTGACTTGACAACATGTTGGTAAAACTGACACAATCATAGTGCAGTGAAGTAGCGGAGGTGAAAAGGCATTGTACATCATTGGTAGTGACCAGAACTGTTTGTTTGGTATGAATTCTTCAAAACTGCACTTGTAAACTTTTTTTGCACATCACGCTAACATTCGCCTCGATAAGGAACCATCTCTAGGCCGGACCGTTCTAATATTGGATCGGGTAACTATTCCAGCGCGTGCTTGTGGACCGTTCATGACTGTTTGAACGTTCAAAAATACTAACACGTGTAGACTTGTTCCCCTATTTCACACAACGATGAGCTGTAGCTGAAGGTTCTGGCGGTCCACTCGCGGGGGAATGTTCTTTTCTGCCTGGATTGTGCCCTGCAAATCCCAAAGCTTTTACTTGATATGGTGTAAACTTGGAGACAAAGGAAAACACACTGTCTATTTGTTCGTTTTAACAATAAAATGTACCCAGATATGTTTTTGTGTTGCCCTTGTAAATCGAGGACTTCTTTGTTCTACCATTGTTTGGACTTAAGCGACGTCCCCATTGGTTTTGTACTCAAAATCAAAGCGAGGACATCTTCACTCTGTTAAACCACATGGATCCCTTTTGTTGAAGTCCTATTCTTCAACGGGTAGACACCCCCACTTACACAACAGATAAATAAACACAATTTTAGTGAAATCTGTAATTTTGCATCCTTTCTGTTATCAGAATAAAACAAATAACAAATATTTCACCAAAATTGCCATTGGTGTACTTGTCTTTCTAAAAGGAAGTAACCTTAACAGTGTTAAAATTATCGCTGTATCTTAATATTTTGTCATTACATTCAGTGCTTTTGTATACAGTATCTAGGTGTATAAGCTAGGTGTATAAGTGGTAATATTTTTTTATTCAAAACCCATTTTCTTCACTCTTGTTTTTCTTCTTTAAGTTGCACTTAACCAATGCATGTAACTAATGGATACGGTCGGTTTTTCCCCACATTTTTGCTTTCTAATAGATTGGATTAATTTCACTAAATGCATTAATTTCTGATAAGCAGCTCTTTCAAAATTGGGTCCAGGACAGTTTGAAAATACTTAAAACTACATTATTATGTCCCTTGAATTTTGTCAGAAATGCAATAGACACAATCGGCGACCGGAGTCACGTGGCTCACAGTGGGCGTATACAATGCACACCCAAAAAAAAACAAGCATGGCGACGCTCAGTGTGCATGGAAAAGCGTGGTTGCTTGCCACCCAGCAGCATTCGGAAGCAGTCATGCTTTTCAGTTCCATGCACACTTCGTGTCACTTGCTAGGTTTCTTCACATTGTATGACGTCGCTGATTGTATCTCGGCCTACATTATATTAGAAAGCATCCTTGTCATGATGCACATTATTTTCATGTACATGGTTTTGATACATGCATGCCTGTGTGTATACTTTCACAGCAGTACTTTCAGTAATATTCTGGCTATCCATATATGGTTGTTCTCCTGCCCTAATAGTCTTATACAGTCTTGCCCTGAACTATTCAATATATAGTATATTTTTCTATCCAAAGACTGTGTATTTTTTCCATTTTATTATATTTTTATACCATTTTAAACTTAGTTACCTACAATCTATGTTTTTTTTTACAGCTAAAAGTATGCAGACTTAAACAGCCAAACATAATATATTAATTGTTAAGTACATTTCTATTATATCTTCTGTTCCTTTTGAAATTTGAAATAAACTACTCAGGTAAGTTTGTATTGTTGAAAGTAATTAATTGATCATGTTGATATATCTCTAATACTAAAAATAATGAAACTATTATATATTATAATCAAGTTGCATTAAATTGAAAAACATTTGACCAATCATTAATTATGACGTTGCCCCAACGCTTACTTAATACGTCAATCAAACGTTGTATGTGCTAACGTTGGCCCAACTCAGCTCGACGTCAGTACAACGGTTTATATGACGTCGGCAAAACGTTGGCCTAACGTTTTCTTGATTTGGTAATCGTTGACATTGTTCCAAGGTTGAAAATACGTTTTACCACAACGTCTAACGAACGTTAGACGTGCAGACGTCGGCAAAAAAGGGCCGACGTCGTAACGGGGTTGGGCCAACGTGGGCCCAACGTTGGCCCAACGTCCTCGACGTTGGTCCGATGGAAAAAACAACGTCACCACAACGTCACTTGCCAACGGTTGCCCTACCAAAAATTTGTACGTTTGCCAACGTTGGGCCGACGCATACATGTTAGCTGGGGCCCAGCACATAACAAATGACAGTGACAGGACGCGGCTATACAAAGCACACAAAAGTACAGGACTAATAATGTACACTACAGAGGCAGAGCACATGACCAAAAGGCAGAGAAGCATTTAACTACTTGAATGGAAGGACAGTTTGAGATCACGCAACAAATGAAGTAAAGGGTTTATAACGGCCGAGTCCCTAAATAGCTGGTGAAAAAGTATTCCAGAGTCGGGGAAAACTGCGAGAGGGTGAGTGAAACAAAGCTTGAGTACGAGCAGGCAGGTGACGAAATGTGAGGGATTGTGGTCGGGGGCTGGAACATTATCCGTGATGGCTTCACATTAATTTTACATAATCTATGCGAGCATTTGAATATAAACTTGGAGCACAGCAAGAAATCTCTTCGTGATGAAAGTGACAACCAGTTCAGCTGGCCCAGCATATCCTCGTAAGACATCTGGCCTCGTAAGACATCTAGCCATCACCTTGACTTGTTTTATGATTTTACCAACATGGACGGTGCTGATGAATATTCAGAAATTCAAGGCTCCAGCCACTGATCTCTATTATACTGACAATCAGTGGCTCCATCCAGCGAAGGAAGTAAGCTCAGTGCAGCGCCAGTTTAGGTTACTTAGTGCTTGTACACACGGATAACCGTATGCGACTGTTCGTCGTTACACTGTTTCACACGACGCATGCGAGGCATTGACGTCATAACCTTGAAATAGCTTTCACTTTGCGAGAGGGGAACAAGAAACGAAGTGCTTAAACATTTCTTTTTTTGCTGGTATCTTACAAGAGAGCAGGACCAAGTATCAACATTCACCATGTCTACAGGTGAGGGAACCTTTCTAGTGTCGATATTTTTTCATTTGAACTCGCTCACGAGGACAAAATCCATGTTTTGCACTCTTGTTATGGGAAAAAGCTTCACTATTTCGTAAATTGAAGAGCACATTGTATTGAACAATACACTGAGTACGTACTTATCATTATGCACTTTCCCTAGCCTGCAAATTGCACAACATTGCGTGCAGATTGCACTGCGTAGGTTATTTCAGTATTTCTTTTCTTCATAGTAGGAACTAACAAAACCCTTTACTTTCTAACATTTGAACAGCCTAACCAAAATAAGATGAGCCGTATTCACATTCTAACTCGTTTGTTAATGTTATTTCAATAAATCGTAATCTTAATAATGGTAGGAATGGGCCACTCTAGAGTCTTGGGTGAGTGGGGTGGCGGGGTGAATCGGAACACAATCACCTCAGCCAGTGCTGCGTTTACGTCATGGAAAGTATTTATACATGAAACAATTATTAAATGCATGAGTTGTAAGGTGGCATTCAGAATCGAGTTATCGTTCCTACCTAGGGCATAGGCCTACTTAACTTATTTTTAAAACAATGACAAAGAGGTTATTGTATAACAGTTTTGTGTAGAAACCAATATTAGTTTATCTTGGTTTATATATTATTAATTATCCATTGAAAAAACCCCATGAATATATGGCATGCCTGAGGTAAAATAGATGTAGACCATATGTAGGCTAGTATTCTCCATATGGATGGCCAAAGCTATGGTGTAACTGAGGGGGGGGGGGCACTCCCAATTGATGTCTGTATGCCCCCATTCTGTTAACCCTTCTTGATAGGTAAGAATATAATTCAGTGTAATTTGACCTTAATTAAGGGAGATAAATTGGTGGCTCCATACAAAATATTTGCCCCCGCCCTTTCCACGAAGCCCCCATTTGAAATCATGACTTTTTAGATTAAAATTACCAGAGTAAATATTGTTACATTGTATTAGCTTTAATGTGATAATTTCAACGTTTTTAAGAACAACAGCGCTAAAAAGGGGCTCGTTTAAAAGAAATACAAATGGAAACAAACTACAGTTTTATTTGGCCAAAAGAACCCCGCTAGAAAAATTGGTGCTCCCCATTGTGACCCCCCTAAAATGCTACCCTAGTTTTGGCACTGGGACAATGGACAATTTTTGGGGTTAAATTCTGATTTTTTAGCCAAAAAAAAAACAGAAGTAAAATTTCCCTGACCCCCCCCCCAAAAAAAAATGCCCCAGGGTTTGCCAATAACTTTTTTAGTGACAAGCTAGCAGGACCAGTTAGCCTGTTCACTAGTGAGGTCCGTCGCCTTTTTCACTAGTCCTGAATCACAAATTACAAAAAAGAGATCTGCTTTTCTTTAACAATGGACTAGCCAGACGGACAACTTAGAATGAATCTTGACTGGTCCGCTTGTGTTTGAACTAGTTTTAAAGGGAGAACACTGACATCATTGTTCAACATAAGAATTGCATCTGTGCTGATGTGCTTGTAGTGCCAATTAAGGCCGACTGACTCCTTATAGGCCCTAAGCTTGCACCAGCGTCACACACAGTGACTGTGCCATACTCACCACTTCGTGAGTTCAACATGTATAAAGCACGTAATCGTTGCCTGGCCTAAAATTTACACTACTCTGTTTTTAATAACACAAATGATGAAGTCGGGTGAATTTACTTCACCAGACATGCAAGAGCTTCCTCATTACATCATGTAGTGAGAGCTGGGATGAAGGTGATTGCTATAAAGCATGGAGGAAACTCTGCCCCACTGCATTCTGTCATAAAACAACCTGTTAGAATGTTCTAGTTATTTAAAAATCTTTAGATAATTAAAGTCAGTTAACAAATTTAGAAAACAGTTAATAATAACAGTAGTAATATGATTTTCCACAGCTCCATACTCCCAATTGTGTAATGAGGGTAATGATAAAATGTACGCTCCGCCAAGCGCACCTCCAGGATATGCACCTCAAGGAGCTCCCCCTGTTGCCTACGCACCTCCCATGGGTCAAAGCTTTGCCCCACTCCCTCCTGTAAATTTGATGGTATGTATAGACCGTAACCACTGTTCATTGTACATTCCGGGTCCTTTCAGGCAGGCAAGATACTACATTGGTCGTATGGGAAATTTCATAATTTTCCACATATATTGAAGAGTTATGTAAGTAACAGCCGAACAAGTTTTGCGATGGGCCCGCCTCAAAATTAAAAGCTGATAAAAAAACAGATAAGAAAATGCAATATCCATAAAATAGAAGATCGTGTTTTTCCATTGAACTCTGCACAAGTCATGCCTTAGAGAAGCCCAGGCTCAGTGGCTGTTTTGTAAACATGATGTCACATGGTCTCACAACCACTTGTGGTTAAAGATGAAACTATTTTATTTTGTGTGTAGTATCAGACATTGCACTAAATCATCTGGGCTTACTATGGTTATGTGTGGGTACGAATAGCCTACATTATTTTTGACTATATTACAAATATGGGAGGCTAATGATCCTTACGCCCAGCTAAGAAAAACCAGAGGGCCCTGTGAAAAACCCTTGTTGCACAGGAGAAAACCAACGTACAAGTCTACTTGCATACCACGTATGGCCCTAGCCGGGAATCGAACCAGAGCCACAGTGGTGAGGGGCTGGTGCTTGACACACACAAGCCACCTAGATGTAGCTCATCATTCTTCTGTGTTTAATGTTGACTTCTCTTGTGATCACTGTCCAAGCAGCAAGTTTTTTTTAGCCACTCACTAAATGAAAACAATCACAACATTTTGAAAATCAGACATTATCATAGTTCAACCTGAAATTTGACTAGCCCGTCAGGCTACCTAAAGAGCAAATCTTGCTCGTCCACAGCACTCTTGAGTTGACTGGTGTTTTCACAGTTGGCTTGTGACTAAATCAAGTCCGGATCACAATCACAAGATGAAACTGTTTAATATTTAATGACAAAGTACTTGATTGGTAATCATTAAAGAAAAGAGGAGAGGTTAGTTTCAGTTTGAAATCTCATTGATTATTAAGTTCATGCGTGTTATACCAGCACCAACAGTGTAGCCAGGGTTTTTTCACTTGGGGGGGGGGGGGCAAAGTTTGCCTTATTTTATTATTTATTTTTGTATTAATATTTTCATCTCTGAAAACTAGAGGAATGAAATAAATCTTATTCTCCAAAACCCAATGATGAATACCTGAGATTTAATGTCTTCGATTGTTTCTTTCTGGTCATAATTAGATGACGGCACCTCAGACTCAGACTATCATCTCAACGACACACACCATGCCAAATGATCACTTTGGATTTGCTCTCTTTGTCTGCCTGTGTTGCTTCTGGCCTCTCGGCATCGTTGCACTGATCAAAGCTAATGAGGTGAGAAACATTAATTATTTTGTATCAATAGAGTGTTTAGTCTTGTACTGGCATCGAGATGAGAAACCACATCAAGCAAAGAGCCTATTTTTTTCTGAAATCAAATCTTAGTTTTAAATTGTATCTATGAAAACAACTGAACAGCAAAAATCCTAATTACAATTTTTATAAAATAAAATATTTTGTTAATTAATACTGAAACAAAAAGGAAAACTCTGGGACGATGATGATCTAAACTTTTTAGAAACCCCTTGTGTAAATCCACGCCCGAATTGTGCAACCACTAAAAGCTGGTTTATTTGCGGACGCACGATGTTCGCATGGGCTTAAAATTGACACCATAGACAACCATAGAGTGCACAATGAAAATGCTGAGTGTTTGTCATTTACAGCGTCTGACGATTATCATTGTGCGACCAAAACAAGCGTTTAGGCCTACGTAACCTAACCGTGATCAGGAAGGCAAAACTTAAAAGTAACCAGTAGCTGAGGTCATGTTTAATTCTTAGGTTTCCTTCCTTATATATTGTTTAATTGATTTTACTTTCATTTTTGTTTTACACTTACATGTATTATTATATTCCCAACAATATAATTTTCATGCCAATAAACTATGTTTAGACAATGAATTTAATTGTATATCATACACTATACAAGGTGTCTCTGGTACAGTGCCAAATTCTTTAATGACATTCAATAGACCCCCCTGCATAATGCAAAACGCAGCATGTACAATGTATGCTGAGGTCATGCACAGGTTTTTTGCCCAAGGAAGAGCTATCATCCAATGTTCTGCCTCCTTTTGGCCTCAGTGCGGGCGCTTTTTGAGAGTGTAACGCCATATGCAAGGGGTCTATACAGTAATTGTCTATACAGTAATTTACACTATATTGTAATACAATTAAAAATGTCTGTTGGTAACCATGCTGTGTTCCGGTCAACATCTCAAAATGGGACATTGGGGGCTGGTCATCTCGCCCCCTAGCAAGCTCGCCCCCAACAAAGTTGCCCCCTGCAAAGTCGCCCCCTAACCGGCTCGCCCCGGGTTGTTACAAAGTCGCCCCCAAACAATGCCGCCCCCTAGCAAAGTCGCCCCCAGACAATGTCGCCCCCTAGCAAAGTCGCCCCCAGGATGGTTTACTTTAGAGGATGGTTTACTTTATTTAGTTCAGGAAATAAGGCTTCTTATGGTGGTAATCGTATTGAAAGGAATATTGAGTAAAGCCTAATTATAGCCTGTATGTTTAGTTTGTGCTTGGGTAAAAAAACGTCATCAAATAATAAAGCCCATGCCCCAAATTTGTCAATGATTTTATTAACGTCGCTCAATTTATCGTAAATTATAACACCCAACAAATACTTAATAAACGTTATAGACATTTTTTGTACAAATATAATACCTAGCAATTACTGAATTACAGATATAACATTAACAAAATCGTTAGCCTACTTGTTATTATACTAAAAGACTTTTTTTTTTTGCAAATAAATAATACATAAAAATTAAAAGAAAACAATCATTAAATTTAATGATTATTGACATCGTTATTTTTTTCATCCTTTTAAATTTTTTTTATAGTGGATACTCGGTGGAAAGCTAAATATTTTATTAGGGTTTCTGAAGGTTAAAACTAGAAATAGCCTCCCCCATTTGGGGACGATCAGGGGGTCTGGCACGCCACCAAAGTGTCTATTCAAATGAGTGGTTCGAAAGAGTCACCTTTTGTATAAAAATACTAAATGTGGCCGACAATGACCAGGAAAACCTGTAGTAAATTTAACATTAAATTTATAGAGTAGATTTTCAATGTTGGGGGGGGGGGATGAAAAACGATTATAGGCCCTATTTAGACCTTTCACAAGCACATTACTTCAAATGGAATCTTTTCTGAAAATGATTTTAACTATATCTTTTTTTCACAGCTGCTACAGTGGATCTTTCTGGGTCTTGCCAATTCAAAACCGTTACCATAAGAAGCCTTAATTATTTTCTGAACTAAAAAACATCTGGGGGCGACTTTGCTAGGAGGCGACATTGTCAGGGGGCGACATTGTCAGGGGGCGACATTGTCAGGGGGCGACTTTGTAACAACCCGGGGCGAGCCGGGTAGGGGGCGAGTTTGCAGGGGGCGACTTTGTTGGGGGCGAGCTTGCTAGGGGGCGAGATGACCAGCATCCCTCAATATGACCCCGTTGATTATAAGTCTATAAAACGTTTGAATCTGAGAAATGATTCAAGCATGAATTGTTTCTTTGATTTCCGAGGGTTGATTCCGTTCGTGAATGCCGCGGCCAGAGATGCTGTTGGTACTTGGTACCTGCTGCCGCTGTCACCTCGCTATTACATGGATTAATTCGACTTTCGTGTGAAAACATTGTGACAGTTTTGTGCTATTTTGTCAGCAAGTACACGCTGAAACTTTCACATGTGACATTTATTGTATCTTCCTGTATAGTTTTGCCTATACCATCTGACCATACATACATCAGCATTACGTTGACAAAAACCAAATGATGACCATACCTTTACGGAGAGCAACAAATGGTCTTGAATCTATTGTAGAGGTGTAGGCCATCAACTTTATACAGTATTGTCACTGTCCCTAACAAAAATGCAATAAGTTTTTTTCCTTCAAGACAATAACACTGAATAAGGCTCAAATTTTAGATCTTGTTCTGTATTTTCTGTACTTTTCTAGCTTTGTTATGTTTTCTTTTGTTCGCACAATCGGTTTGCAGAGACTCCATGTACATAAATCTCTCTCAAATAATTCTTGTGGTTCTGAAAAGAACTAGTGGTTAACAACTCAATGTTTCGATCAGTATGCTCGGATCGTCTTCAGGAGAAAATGCTGTCAGAGCACAATGATTGAAACGTCAAGTTGTTTTTTAAAACCATCTGTTCTTTTCAGAATCGCCGCAACTCATAGAGCTAGTTTTATGATGTCTCCGCAAACCTCACTAGGTTGTATTCCCGCCCTGCAAGGTCTTGCAAAGTTTCAAATCTTATTTATTTGTACATATGTAGGTGAGAAGCCGTTTCAATGCTGGAGACATGCTTGGGGCGAAACAATCCTCCGAGGATGCCAGGAAGTTCTCCATGATTGGTCTCGGCATTGGGATTGCTTCTGTAGTGATCTCAATTATCACGGTCATCGTTTGTGTGGCCGTCGCACTTGGGGATGCACATAGGGAAGTCAATAGTATCTTTGATAATATTGATACCAATGTGGACCTTGGATCTACAAGCATCTTTGGATAGATGACCCAGTGGGTCAAGACCTGGACCCATTTTCATGGAGTACAAGTGTAGCTTAAGCACAAAACATTTTTGCCTACAGGCCAAAATACCGTTTCACATGTACCGTCACTGATCGGTGTCCTGCTTAGTTCTGCTTAGCAGTAGTATTGTTGAGCAAAGTTTTCTGCTTAAAGCAGCTCTGTGAAACTGGGCACAGAGCAAATAACAAGCAAATTCTTTGGGATAAATAGAACACAAAGTTGATCATTGTTCAAATTGGTGTTTTTGCTCCAATTTCAGTCACTTTCATTGTTCAGTTGCAAATCCAGTTGGGGTTGGGGTCACTGTGATTAAGAATCAGTACCTTTAGTCAATTCTCACCTCGGCTAAAAGTTACATTTGTAAGTGTAAAGAGGGCAACAGTGTAGAGGTCAGGAGTTTATGGGGCAGACCATGGACGAAAATTCCTTTCCCCTCTGTTTGTGGTCAACTCTATATCTTTTGATCCGTCAAAATGCATTTCTATATTGTGATTTTGATTGGATTGTGCATTTAAAATCTATACAATACATACAATGCGCATGAACGTTATGAGAAAAGATCCCACGTCATTCATTTCCCATGATGTGAAAGAATACTGCCGGCTGCCTGCTGTCACTGTATTGCTAACAAAGTCATGATGTTGCAAACTAAAAAGAAGAAGGGACAACCCAACGGTGACTGTTCATGCCAACTTGCTCATGTTGTTTTGCTATGAATTCTTAGCATCATTCTATCAAAGTGGCTCCTATCCAGTTCACTGCCAGTGGCATGGCCCCCAAACTGATGTCCATGGCCCCCCCCCAGGTGCCCCCCTTCCCCCATTTGAAATCTGGACTTTGGGGATTGGAAATTTCCAGAGTTTGAATGTGATTATTTTGATGTTTTTCCATTTACACACAGACATTTATTTGTTTTTACACTATTGTCAGATTATGTTATACAAATAGTGAATTACATAAAAAAAGGCACTGAAAAGGGACTTTTTAAAAAGAGAGGCAAAAAGGAAACTTGGCCAGAATGGTGCACCCCCTTGTGCCTCTCATCTAAAATTTGACCCTAGTTACGGCACTGTTTACTGCTTCCCACAGTCACTGGTGTGTGTAAATGATCGGCTCACTTGTAGTTTCTTGAACTTCACAGATAGTTCATATGGCTTCAAATTCAAGTCATAGCTGCGATTATTTGAAAGCTTAAATTAGTAAGAAAACATTGTGGCGTGTCGCTGTGTTTGTCATGGACCAAATTTGTATGAAATTTCAATGTTATTCTCTGGAAGGCACCCCACCCATTTTCATGCCGTCTTTGTCTGAGCATTTGATTTACAAGATACCAAGTCACATCGACGAGAAGAAAACTCCTCACTGTATTTATTACTGTCAACTGTCCTTTCTGTGTAGCTTTGGAAGCCATGAGGAATGAGGAAATTTCCAAAAATTCTGGAAAAGTTTCCGACTAATAGCTTGACAATCACAGTGTTCTACTGTACTACTACATTAGAACACGGAAGCAAACACATGGTGTGGTGAATAGCGAGCTTTTGCACTTGTTTTCACAGTTTCATTACATTCATGCTATCCATCACGTGCAGATTTTCGTCCCGCAAATTTACAATAAGAAACTTTCCCACCGGCTTATTTACAGTGGGCCTGACCTGACATTGGTTCCTTTTAGTTTCACTCACTCGTGTAGACTTGTTCCCCTATTTCACACAATGATGAGCTGTAGATGAAGGTTCTGGTGGTCCACTGGATTGCAGGGAATGGTCTTTTCTGCCTGGATTGTGCACTGCACTCACAAAGCTTTTACTTGATATGATGTGAATTTGAAGAGAATAAAATGCGACGTCCCCATTGCTTTTGTACTCAAAATTAAAGTGAGGACATCTTCACTCTGTTAAACCACATGGATCCCTTTTATTGAAGTCCTATTCGTCAATGGGTAGACACCTCCACTCACATAACAAATAAATACACAAACTTTTAGTGAAATCTCTCTTTTTGCATCCTTCCTGTTGTCAGAATGTATAAAATAACAAATATTTCACCAACATTACCATTGGTGTACATGTCTTTTAAAAGGAAGTAACCTTATAAGTGTTAGAACTATCGCTGTATTAAAAAATTTTGTTATTATATTTAGTACTTTTGTATCAAGTTTAGAGGTGTAGAAGCTAGGCAGTGGTAATATTTTCTTTAAAAACCATTTTCTTCACTTTTTTATCCTTAAAATTGTACTCAACCAATAAATTGCATGGAACTAATGGATACGGTTTTCCCCCATTTTTGCTTACTAGATTGAATTACTTAGCATTAATTTCTGATAAGCAGCCCTTTCAAAAATGGGTCCAGGACAGTTCGAAAATAGTGGGTGCATACAAAGTAAACAAACCAAGCAAGCGACGCGCAGCGTGCATGGAAAAGCGTGGCTTCTTGCCACCATTCAGCAGAAGCTCTTCGGAAGCAGCCACGCTTTTCCATGCACACTGCGCATCGCGTGCTTGGTTTCTTCACATTGTATAACCACTATCTGTTGCTAATTGTATCTATCAGGAAGCATCCTCATCCGTGTACATGGTGTTGGTACTTGCCCTAAACTTTTCAATAAATAGTATATTTTTATACCATTTTAAACTTAGTTAATTGTACAATCTATGTTTTTGTTATCAGCTAAAAATATACACACTAAAACAGCCAACCATAATATGTTAACTGTTTAGTACATTATTCTATTATGTAATATGTTCCTTTTGAAATTTGAAATAAACTTCTCAGACTAGATGTTGACTCTAAATTGTAGCATTTAGCAGGCTGGCTGTGTTGACGTCAAGCAAAATTTGAACCCTCGCACCAATGTCACATGCAGGAACCAACTGTCTCCCACACTGGACTATTCGGTGAAATTACACGTAAAAACCAAGGTATGGTACACCTGTAAAAACTGCGTCTACGGGGACAGTGACTCCCAATATTGCGTAACCAAGATTATTGTGATGACGATAACAGGCTGGCTGTATGGATGTCATTTACACAACATTTGATTCGTTGTACCAACTCCACAAGCGGTAAATGTCTCGCTATTTGGAGGTCAAATTGCATGTAAAAACAATGCTAGTAATTGCTGCGTTGTTGCCTAAAATGCGACTATGGGGACATTGAGTCCCAATGTAGCGCAACCAAAATTATTGTAATGATGGCACCTCCAGATGAATTGGGAAAAAAACCAAAAAAATACCACCTTGATCCCCCCCAAATACATGTAACCTTATCTGTTTTCTTTTACTTTACAAAAATTGCCACTTCTACAAGATACTTTAATAACTTCTACAATTACAAAACATGACTACATAAAAACAGGTCAAAATAATATAGTAAGCGAAGTTCTAAATATTCTTCTCTGGAAAATTACACATTACTCATTCAGTTTTAGTTTAGGCACTTCACAGTGCAAGCTTGTATAGATCACGGCACTTAGGGATGCAGTTGTAAACCTGCTTTTAGTTAACTGCATTGCAATATTTTTAGAATCACAAATTATTGGACTGGATAACAATAGTTTGCTGAGCAGTGAGCAAGAAACATGACATGTTAGGTAACTTCCGGTGTGTGACATTTTCTGGATTGTTGTACAAAAGTCAATAATGTTTGTGGTTAATACTTCTGTAGACTGTACCCATTAGAGACAAAGTAAATGATTGGTAAATGTGTATTAAAAGCAGAAAACTTGTTTCGTACCACCCTGAAAGCTTACTCATAAAAACATTCGTACAAATACCAAAATGTCCAGGGAAATATTAAGGTGTTCGACTGTTCGGAGCAACGCTAGGAACACCTCTTGTTTTTTCTTCTTCTTTTTCTTCTCCCCCTTGAGTTTCCGCTACAATGACACACCTTTCAAGCTCACATAACCTTCAAACCTCACTGAAATAACTCAGCTCTGCTTAACAGAAGAAAAAAATTGCTTCGCAAAAGGAATAAATATGTTACACCCTCCAAAAATAATAAACTAAGTGCAGCCTTTGTACATTTCAAGCAACGGAAAATATGGTACTCTGATATCTCAGGTTCACTTCTTGAGGAAATTCCTGCATGGAATGGTAGACAGATCATTACTGAGTCTATCTTCATCAAGAGTTGTAAAAAAGCCGATTTACATGTTAAAACAAACAGCACATGTAGACTCTTGAAGGAGTTTGTTTTTCATTAATCTTTAACTAAGCCAAAGTTTGTGTATCTATCAAAGATTTAACATTACAAGTCTTGGCAATAAAAAGCAGTTTGATGAGTGGCAAGCCAGTGCCCATGAGTGAAGAAGTACTTTAAAATCACCCCAAAAATGCATGTCCCAACTGCCCAATGCACATGATTGGCACACAAAGGATTCTGGATGAAGTTCCAGTTCCAAGCAAGACCAGCACCCATCATGGCGTGCTGATTTTGAAGTAATGCGGTACACAACAGAAAAAAACTGGCATAGTTACATGTACATGTAAATAACAGCATGGCGTCCATCTTGGATTTATTTGTCTAACTGTACTCAGTTTCCCAAGATGCATAGCGGAAGATGGCGCTTGTGCGGCATTTTGGCCTATGCCACCTGTGGTCTTGAACGTCTTTGGTTTGAAATCCAACCCGAGGTGCCTCTCATCAAATATACAAAACAGTCCAGGCATCAGTGTAGAGTATTGTTCTTTATTCCTGACGCAAACACTTCATCAGTTTTTTATTTATTTTACCAATAAATCTGTGTGAGATCAAGTCCATGTATTCTCCATAATCTGCTTACTGAGTTTGCTCATCAAATGGCAGAGTATATATTATATACTCTGCCATTTGATGAGCAAACTCAGTAAGCAGATCGTAGATTGGGACTTGAGAAAACAGAGCCAGAGTATGTAGATTTGCCACACTGACATCTCACAACTCGTCCTTCATTCGGTATAGAACTCGGTTAACTTTCTCTACAGCGTTTTTACAGCCTTTAGTTGCGTACTGCTCGGTGCCCTCCGGCTGAAACTGTAAATCTTCTATAACTTCATCTATTATTCTTTCATAATCACGTTCTGGTACAGGTTTTTGTCTGAGAAGAGCTCGGATGCATTCTCGAACATGTCTCTTTTCCAATGGTAAAAAAGGCAAAAAGTGACTCACTACGTAATGATCAATAAGACGGCTCCTGCGGAAACCTCCTGTGGAACAAAAGACCAGGGAGGTAGGGCCTATTACTGTATATCAACGTTTATAACAAATACATGTACATGTATACTACCAACTTCGCGACTTGTGCGTAATGAAAAGAATGGACAAATTATATGTTTTTTAAAATTCTAGTTGATTTGTGAATATTCACATTGGCCTTATTTGATGCGGCAATTGAAAGAAGCAACAGTGGTTTGTAGGATGTTCAAAATTATTTTTTGTTTTCACTTGGACAGATTTCGAGACAAATTTTTAATTTTTCTTTCTGGAGATTGGTACTCTTATGAAATTTATAATGAATGAGATTTGGGGTTGAAGCGAATTTCCCTGCATCACAATTGGGAAAACGGCACCTACAAGATTGTTTGCATCACATAATTTGATTCGCATTCGCTTTCGTATGAAGTAAGAACTGGGCTTAATGTGACTGATAAAATAAAAAATTGCAAGAGAATTAAAAAAAAACCATACCTGTGTTCATGGAAACTCTCTCTATGATTTCCTCCATTTCCCTCAGTCCGATTTCTTCTCTTTTGCCTTCATTCTGCAGGTGTTTGTCAACTTTGTGAAATATCTCTAAAGAGCCTGTGTTACTGCAAAAAGAATAAGATAGGTTCAAACTTTTCGAACTTCACTTCAGGGTGTGCACAACATTGGCGAGTTTGAAAGTATAAACACTCACAGATTTGCAAATAACTTACAGGGGGTGTAAAGATGGCCGATAGTGGTAAATTTCCTGTGAAATATTTTTGCCTCAAATGCTGTAGTTTTTTTTAGAAATGAGTGAAACAATTACTTTTGATCTCGTGACTCCTAAACCAAATGTTTGAAAAAAAGAAAGATGAAAACTATTTTTATTTTTTTTTATCTGGCGACTCTGATGAACGATAGAGCTTAAACTTTTGTTATTTCATGTATACATGTTGGATCACATAAAAAGTGTGGATGCTGGTCTTTTACAATTAGGTGCCAATATTGTCTGTGTGCTTTTAAATGGTCACTACTTTGTACAGGTCACTTGTGTGTTATCATCACCATGGGAGCGTACGGACTCTCACAAATTCACTTACAGTGCAAGACGGCTCCCCTATGGAACACTGGGTATGGTGCTTGTCCATCCAATTCAATTTTGTATGTTGTTTATTATTTTTTGAAAACTGTGTTATAATTACTTTTTCATCTTTCTGGTAATAAAACCAAGGGACCATCGAAAGCTACTTGTGACCAATAGGCCTGAAGATACCTGTGTAGAGAAATTGATGATAAAATGACAGATGTAGGAAGAAAACCCCAGGTTGCGAAAAACCCATGCAATCAAGTAGGGACCCAAAAGGCTATCCATCTACCAAATCCATGGGCTTTGCTCTGGGATTCGAACTGGGGGTCACAGAGGTGAACGCCAGGACGAAACCACTAAGCCAACCTGAATGCCCTTTTTGAAAACTAGCGCATGGAAATTAACCTGCCTTTCTAAGAAATAAATAACACAAAAAAATGATGGTTTTATTTCTTTAATTTCTGCAGGTCAAGTAACGGTGAACAGAGCACCCTTTACCTTAACATAAGGAAGATGGCTTTTCTATAATCTACACCATCTACATGCTGGTTGTAGTCCAAGTATGGCTTGATGATATCAAGCAAGCCTTCAGGAAAATCTTCTACTTCGTCGAAGATAAAGAGCTGGCGTTGACAACTTGATACATGTTTTGTTACAGTGTTTTTAAGAAATTTCTGTAAAAGAAAACAAGTTCTAGTAAGATTATTTTCTGCCCATCCAATGGCCGAGACATTTTGCTAGTTTCCTTCTCCTCTGTGAGACTACAGCAATGTCATGGCATAAAACAACAGGAAACGTGAGGCAACAAAAATCCACCAAGGATGTTCTTTTTCTTCCCTGACCAAGGATGTGACTTTTTTGGGTCATCTTGACCACAGATGATCACAGTAACAGGGCACATAATAATTGACAAGAAACAATTTTAGCAGGGAGTACGATCTTATCCCCCAGACCCAGTCGTGCATATATTAATGTGCATTACAATGAACCAGACTAACCATTGGTAGCCTCTGCCCAAATGAAAGTGCTCTTTCTAGTTTTCACAATACGCCGAGTTGAAAAAAAACAAACCTGTCTGCGTGTGCGCACAATCAATGACCTTGCTCAGTTGACCTGTCACACGAGCAGTGTGGAACTTCTGTTGAACCGAGGCCGGGCAAAGGAGGATCAATGCGCGACTCAAGTGTAAACGCATTAGAGATCAGTCTGATCGCCCTTGCAGGATCTGATCCTCCTTTAATCGCCCTTGCCGGATCCAGAGTGTAAACGCGATGATACATGTAAACCCGTAGGTCCCATGTGTCATGTAAAACGCATGAAAGAGACGTGGTTTGCCTGGTGTTTTTGGCATAGTTGGTGGCAGTTTATTAACAACTTCTGTACTAACAAAAAGCAGCCACCTCTTCAAAAGAGATTATTTTGGTGCAACCAAAAGATAAACTAATGTTAATCTCCACCACTCAATGCCACAAATCTAAAATTCAATGCTTCAAATCTAACATTCAGTGTCCCAAATCTAAAATTCAATGCTTCAAATCTAACATTCAATGCCCCAAATCTAAAATTCAAAATTCTGACTGAGAAACGGGGATTATTAGAAGAGTGATGCACGTTTCATATCCCATACACAAATCTAAAATTTAATGCCACAAATCTAACATTCAGTGCCAAAAATCTTACATTCAATGCCTCAAATCTAACATTCAATGCCTCAAATCTAATATTCAATGCCAAAAATCAAACATTCAATGCCTCAAATCTAACATTCAATACCTCAAATCTAACATTTAAATACCTTGAATCTAACATTCCCTACTGACCTTATATTCATAAACTTCTTGCTTGTGAGGGAAATTGTTATTAGCTGAGAACACATGCACATATTTGCTGCGCATGCCCTTTTTGTAGATACTCTCTGCAATCAGCCGTGAGACAAAATTCTTTCCGGTGCCGGTCGGGCCATGGAAAGAGAGGACTAACGCTTTGGCTGGATCTGGGTCCATGAGATGAGAACTGACTGCACTCACTACAACTTCGCTCACTAGATGCTGACCGTATAACTGTTTATTAAGCGCTCCTTGGAGCCCTGGATAAGGGGACAGAGAGTTTGATACAATGATCAATATTAAAAACAAAAGCATTTGTTATCAGAAAAAAAGTTGTACAAAAAGG
This sequence comes from Pisaster brevispinus, assembly GCA_023634235.1. Lineage (NCBI taxonomy): Eukaryota > Metazoa > Echinodermata > Asteroidea > Forcipulatida > Asteriidae > Pisaster > Pisaster brevispinus. The sequence goes on from JAMKCF010000025.1 coordinate 3,583,772, forward strand.
TTTAAATGTGAAAGCTAAATATTACCAAGTTCAGAACCTACCAATCCCCAAGAGAAGTACTTCTGTCTGATACTGTCAAAGCCCGAAAAAATAGGCATGTGTAGACCCCCCACCTCTTTAACCACATTCACATTTTCTTCCTTAAATTGGAGCTATAGAAGTAAGGATATGATTTACAAACAGAGAATCCCTGGCTATTGCTACTAACTATGAATTGCCGGTCATGAAACCAAGGATGCCTCAAAAGTGAACTTAATCACTGTTACTTGGCAGCCTGGGGAAACCAGGCAGGTTCCAAATACCAAAGGTATAATTTGCTAAGTTTTACCTGTGGCATTGTTTTGCTTTATCCATTTGTCATGACAACATTCATAGTAACAGAATGGTGTGTACTCCCAAAAAGCAGCAGTAACATGAACAAAGAGGGCGCTTGTCTCTAGACTGATGATGCAAAACTTTATTGTAAAGACAGCAGACAGATACAGGAAGCGGGATGAAAACTGCACCATCCTGAATCTGAAAAATCAAACAAATTCCAAAATTTTAAAGGAATATACAGGTGAGGTTTCAAGAGATTGGTGAGAATAAAAAGCATCATTGTTTTTACTTTAGTCTGAAAGCTTACTGATTATGAAGTTTATTCTAGGAACCATTTTTTTCTGTGCAATATTTCCCTCTAAAATGAAGTCGTATTCGAGAAAACTGTATCTGAAAACCTAAAGAACCACAACAGCTGATTTTGGTTGTTACAATGTGTTAACATGCTGAAAATTATGCATGGTTTTTCACTATTTTCTCCTGACTCACACAACACAAAACACAACTATTTTATCAGCTCTACCAATCCTGTATAATACCTAACAACATGATTTGTTTTGTGATTTCTGAACCCTAATTAAGAATGCTAGCTCCTTTCACAATTCAGATTGGTAATTTCCAAACCTGCAGACACACACACACACACACACACGTTGGTATGGCTCAAGGTAGGCCCACCTAGCCCTTTTTCTGTTTTAGCTGTTGTAACTTGCGTTCAAACACCAGACACAGGCCTAAACACGTTTCAATCCCAGTGAAAGAAAACAAATAAAACAGATCCAAATTAATTTAAGAATTAAGTGCCTTCTCCTTTTTTGTGATAACTGTGAGTTTTTGTCTTACCCAACCAGTACACAAGTCTACAAATAAGAAAATAGAATTACCTGTTGCAAACAGCAAAGTGCTTACCAAGCAAAAGGACCCAAGTCTATAAATAATAATACTGTTAAAATGTATATATTTTTCCCCTGGTCAGATGATGATCCAACATTTAAGTAGCAGTACGCCAGCAGAGTCATTACCAAATGTATACAGACCCTTTAACAACCCCACACATTTTGAAGTACCAAATACTCAACAAAATTACTCCCGGAACTATGCGGTTCGTTCGGCTGTCGTCTCCACGAAACTCAGTCATAGTCAGGAGTACTCAACAATAGGCCGGACACTCTCTTTTTGAGTGGAGGTGTCCAGAATATTGGCAATATTTTTTATTGAAATTGGGCTACCTTCAAGTTCAAGTCTAAATAATAACCCTTCTATTGGTTCTAAGAATTTTTTAAGATCCATATACCCGGGCCCTCCATGCTATAAATGTTTTTTTTTTTTTAATATTAATAATTTACTATTTTTTTTTAGCAAACAAGACAAAAAACAACAAATTAAAGGGCTCCATTTTCACTGTTAAAAATATATTTAAATATTACACGTAGACGTACATACATACTAGGTTTTAAAACATACTTTGTAGGCCTATATAACTTTACAAATTAGTATGGCATTCCTCTTAAATAAAATACGGCACGGTCCAAGGAAATTTCCCAAGTGTAGCGCACTTTTGATCAGGTTGATTCAATCACCATTCGCATCCTGATCATGGGTAATTCCCCAGTCAATGTACCCCACCCACTACCCAGCCACCTCTTGCTCTCTCAATCACTCAACTAGACTTGCTCAATCTACCTCCATCTTTCTGTACACACACCCACTGACTATTATTTCTCCATGCACTGACTATCTATTAGTAATTATATTTGTCATTAGTTTAGATCTTTACCAAGCTTCGTCTCCTCCGCCCATTTATGACAAAACATCAACAAAATATTTTCGCGACTTGTCATCAGGTACATGTAGGGTAGATGTTGTCATCACACCGCAGCCATCTTGTTTACCTCCTGAAAAACGGCTTCGTGTGACTTCATATGACGGTTGAGTGCTTTCTTTTAGGGCCCAACCTTCGTAGACGGGTACCCTGTTTGTATACGGATGTACGTATGAATCTACATTCATGGTTATTACCGCCTCATAGTGCATTAGCCGATAACTTACGACAACGCGCGACAACTGATGAGACTGTGGACTGCACCATTATGCCTTAGATGAGTTGGTAAAAAACAACTTCTAACTAAGCTGTTAAATACTGAAATAATCTCTCACAAATATCAAAGTTTACATTTTTCAATTGTTTTAAAGTAAAACGGCCATGATTAACTCATCAAGTTATAGTCACAGACTTCCGAGTAATCTCGCAGTTGGCTGTTCACAGTGACATTCTTCAATCATAGATTTTAAGAATAGGCTTATTCATTATAATCAACTAAACACGGTTTATATTAACTTCACTCGGAGTCCTTGGTCGTATTTTCAACGTTTCCCCATGTTTTCGAAGAAAATTACTGTCTCACAAACATGCGTACTATCATAGGGATAGGACATTAGATATGTTAATCACGATTCCCAAAGAAACATATTTACGGAAGATAGGTGAATAAAACTTTTGATTTTTGATTACTAATTGTAGCCGAATTAATTATTTTAGAGGTTTGAAAACTGTGAGTCACGTGCTCGCTAGACTTGGTTCCAAGTCTGCGATCGTGGCTTTTAGTCTACCCGATAGCCAATACATTGTTGCCTGAAATAGCGCCCTCTTGTAGATTAGCACTGATCTCTATTATCAGTGGTCATTAAGTTAGCTTACCACAGACTTGGGACCATTGTTCAACGGTTTGTACCACTGATCACTATTATACTGACAGAGATCAGTGGTTTGTACACAGCCTATGGCGAATTGGTCGGAATTGCAAAAACCTTCGATAACTTGAATATTCAAACTAAACCATCTACGGGATAGGCTGTGAGCTCTATTCCTTTTAAACTGTAGGGTGCAACTGTTATCGCGGAATAGGAATCATGTATTTTGTTATGTGTGTTTTTACTACATTAAGATCTCATTAAACTTATCTATGTATTTTAAAAAACTGTCTACGTACCAAGGACTATACAAATTCAATATCGAATGAACATAAAACAACAATTTTAAGTGAGTTCAGCCTGTTAGTAATAGACGCTGATTATTCACATTTATCTTTGAATACATGAATATACATAAACGCAAGGGGGTCAAGTCTGAGATTGCGAGTTGGGGCGCGTGCATAGAGCTATATAATAAGAACAGCTCTATGGGCGCGTGATAGCTAATCTGTGGGGGCGTTTTTCGTGGCTGATGCAGAGGAATAACCGCGATCTCAGACTTGAAATCAAGTCTATGCAAACCGCGACACCGATACTTGCGTTTTTCCCATGATGCACTTGTTTTTCCAGTTAGTGTGCAATTTGCAAGATGGCGTCTTTCGTGAGGCTTCCGTTTCGTTCGAATGTTTACAATGAAATTACGGAAGTAAATTCCACAAAAAAATAGTGACTGATATCCAGAAGTTTTCTTTGTGATGTATCTTACACGTGTAACAGTTTTGGTAAGTTGAACAGTTCTTGTTAATTTGATTTACAACATGTCAAAACGGGGTTTGTCGCCGAACAGATGGGCAGTTACGTTTGGATAATTTGCTGTCAACGGGGAGATTCCAAAACTCGGGTGACCGGGTGGTCCGCCCGACAGGCCCGCGAACAGACCAACCGTTTCTGCCAGAGAAGTGCCGTCACTCTTTCCCTCATTTAATATTGTCAATCCAAAATGAGCATATAAGGACAGTGTTACTGTTATTAATAATGTAACAATCTCACTGTGGCCACCACTTTTTAATTAAATTAGAAAGGGATTTATAAATTATTTGATGTTTTTTTAATGGATGACACATGGATGATTTGATATTATTTAAGAGATGTTTGTGTGTGATTGCTTTTATTTCCCTTTAATATTACCCAACAAAAAAATGATCATGAGTACAATTTCATGCCTGATGTTGCATTTTATACAAATAAAAAAGCCAGTAGGCAGTTTTCAAGCTATTTCGTTGGGTCTTTTCGTCATTTTGGGGCATTTTTGTGGCTTGGTGCTGGGAAAATGATTTCAAGTTGAGGTTTCTTAGCGTACGTACAAACAATGGTTCACTGGGGCGCTAGTACGACCAAAGATGAACGATTTCGAAAAAAGGAGTACAGCGCCCCAGTTACTGGGTTTAATAAAACATCATTGGTAAATTTGATATATTTTTCAATCATGAAAATGTGGATTTGTAGGGTAGGATTTAATCATAGAGCAAGGACAGAGAGGAATATATGAAATATCATGCCCCTGACCTGTCACAAATTGTAAGTAATGTTTGCAGTGCGTCCAAGAATATCTGCCGGGAACAAAAAAGACAAATTGTGATGATTTTAAGCTGTCAGACAGGCCTTTTTATTATAAATCAAATGTTTAAAAACGATAGTAGGTCAAGCATGGTTTCAAAAATAAATGATACAGAATTGCATTTGTCTTTAAAGTGAAATAATGGCTAGCAAAATTATTTTACTGGATACTTACATTATGACTTTTTAATATTAAACATAAATAATGTTCTTTCATAGTTGCAATAATCAAAACCCTCCATCTGCAGATGTTCGCAGACAGAAGGGTTATAAAATAAAGCGAATAATAGTTGGGCACATATATCCAATTTGCCAATTTGTTTTCACTTAAAAAAATCAATCACACATTCTTCTAAGAACACGTATTTGATCTTCAATCAATACTGTATTTAAAACACTTCAGGAAAAAAACAACCCAAAACGACCCAAACCTTACCAAAGAATGCCCTCTGTTGCCCTGGTGTTACCCTTGGTGTCCCTTCTGAAAAGTTTCACTGGACTTTCAATGGAAGGGCCCTTTAAAAAATGATTATGGCATTGCCCTCTCAAAGATGAAATTCCAGGCCTGTGATCGGTGTGTGCTTCTAGTGCTCATTTTGAACGTGGCAATTATACAAGATCTCGACCAATCGGCATTTAAACCAGAACAGCTAATTCCCGCTCGCTTCCGCAGTCTAATTTTGCTTCAGAAACTGATCATAAAAAATACGAGCCATTAAAATTTGCAGATGTCATTGACAAAACGTCTTTATGTGGGTGGCCAAATGGAGTTTCATTGACAAAACAAATTATAACGGCTAGAAAACAAAATTGCTTTTTCTTGAGAATAATCCCACACGGGTAATGGGAAAGTGATTTTTAATATTGAAGCAAACTGGTTAAGTTACAAAAAATTCTTAATTTAGTGATATAACTAAAATTAATGTGTGGACCATCTATATTTTTCTCATTCAAAATCTTACTCTTTGTTGTATTTGTTTCTTTCCATGCTGAGTGGGCATTGCTGGGGGTGGGGGAATATTCAACTTGTACTTATAGACCAGCAGAGGGCGACAATGCTTTGGTTGGGGCAACTTTGTGGATGGAGGACTGTGTTGGGCATTAGGGAGGGGACTTTGCTGGGGGCACTCAAGATTGATCAGTGTGTGTGTTTGTTGGAGGTTGACTTTGTACAGTAGGGCGTCTTTGATTATAAAATAATGCTTTTGGTACAATTATTCAGGCCTCAAAATTACCGACTGCAATTGCCGTTAGTGCCCTATGCTATTGCTGCGATGCCCTAAAAATCACTGACAATTCACGGCAATATATTGCCGCGCCCATTTCATCCAACTGCAGTCAGTTGCCTTTTAAGTTGTAAGAGGCATTCTAAATGTTTATATTTTTATGGTTTTGGAAAAACATCAAACAGTTCACTTGAAAGTTCCGCAAAACACAATCTACATCGCTTTCACATTTAACATGTTTAACACAAGGCACGCAGTCACATGGTTTCCAATTGCAGTCGCATAGTCTTCATTATTTCATTACTTTGCGCACAGTAAAGGCAAGAAACATTAAACGCTAGAGGGCGGTTCAGAACAATTTAATAGAATGATAATAAACGCCCTCTATTGGCGATATATTCCAATGCATTACGCGATAGATACAACACCTGTTTAAAACGCCTTGACCAAAGACTTTACGTGTCTGCTCGGGAAAAGGGGTTTTCCCCTTGATTTGCAATAATCACTAATCACTAATCACTATCACTGGAGTGTGCGCTAAAACCGTGCAACAGCAGTGTCGTCGTCGGTACGCACGCACAGCCGCCGACAGCATTGTTTGCAGAGCACAGATCCTTGGAAATGTTAGCTTGTTTACAAAAAATTACACAATGTGTAGGCTTTATTATACAAAAGTGGCACCAATTTGGATCTACAGTAAGATTATTTTACTGTATTTACCTAAGATTATTTTCTTCTTTATTTTGTTTTGTTTTGCTGTTTTAGGAAATGTTTTTGCAGGGTGGACACGGCCCCATTGTTTCCAATCCTAATTTGAAAGCCATCAAAACATTGTTGCATATAGTTCAAAGTTTGTTGAACAACTTCACATTATTACATTGTCTTCAGAATGTTTGAAGAAATGTTTGTTTGAAGTAGACATGTGATTTTGAACTTGAAGAAGAAATGCATTTCTGGGGGTCTCTTTTATTGACATTTAAGTGATAATCTTATTAGTTATTTATTTTATATAATACATATGGCACTACTGACAACTGTTCAGATTTATAAAAAAGAAATAGCTTGAGAAATTTCATCAAGTTATGAATAAACAATCAGAAATACCAGGGACTGTTTATCTCTAACTTGTTGTGTGTATCTGAAAAAACTTGCCTGTATTTGAATTGTTTGTTTACAGTAACATGTCTGTCTGTCATTGTGGGCATACTAAATCACCTTGAAAACAAACTGTCGGTGAAAACCAGTGCCAATAAAACATTTCGTTACATCCAGTCTAGGGAGATCTATAAATAGCTTGATGACGACCTTTTTCCCAGGGTTGCACCCATGCATCAGTTCCAATTGGCTTGAACAGAGTTTGACTCATTGCATTTTACCAGCAAGCCGTTCCAGCGCTCTCCGTCCCTTCCGTTGTCGAGTTGTCCCTGTAGAAGAACTGACCCTTAATTTGTTTCGGTGAGGTTGTTGTTGGTTTATGCTTTCATCATGTTCAAATCTTTGCCGCTTTGGAACCCTCTATAATTGTATTACTAGTTTTGCTGTTAATTGATATCAATTATTGGCATAATTACGTACAGGTGTACAATATGAAATATATTTGAGAGGAGGTGAATTATACATAACGACAATCAGATGGAAATGGACAGGTGGGAAAATTGGTTTGTAAGCAATTATTGATACTTTTTAATACATTTTCTCTTCTTATGTTGTGTTAAAATATACGTATTACAAAAAATTTGAAGAAATAGTTTTTTGCTTTATGTTTGATTTTGCCTTTGAGAAAGACTCTGCTAGGGTCCAAGATATTTTAAGTGGTTAACATAATTGTACAATGTACATGTACAATGTAGTAAACTGATTAGCACGACTTTGCCTGCAGGAAGCATTACAGCAATGGATTAAATAAGAGTTTGAAAAATATGGCCAGACAAAACCTTGGTCATTGCAACTTTGTAAGAAAACCCCCCAATTAACCTCCGGGAGCTTGGATAATTTGGATTTGTACATACATTTTGTAGCATGACTTTTAGCTAGTCAGGTCTATGCTTGAAGATTCACCCTGACACTACATGTACATGTATTTACTGATTCTAAAGCTGTCAGTTGAACACGGGCAATTGTAATCACAAATGTACTTTATTAATAGCAAACCACAGGAATGTTTCTGGTAATTTTAACCTGAGTGTGTTCAGGGGTGTTAAATAAAGTCTGGCAGACTGCTGGTAATCCACTTTAAGGCTGACCTGGCTTTGAATTCACTAGTAGAGTGTTTTGGGTTTTTTTGGTTTGGGGGGGGGGGTTGCTTTTTACAAAGTAGTTGCTCAGGAAGTTGAATGTAGAGCCTGCACTACAGCTGTACGTACTCTACATGGTGTACGTGAGATTGCAGGTGTTGATGTGAACGGCATAAGGGTGGTGACCGATGAGTCACCGCGTTAACCCTGTCCGACTTTGTGAAGTTTGACAGTTTGCGCCAAATGTGCAAAAGGCGCATGCTTCTCAACGACCTAGAAGTTGATACCGCGTTTAATTAACTTAAGCTGTGCTGAGTTTAGATGCATTTGGGGAGGGTGAATTTGAGGTAATGAACTACTGTGACTAGTACAGAGGTGAGAGCGTGAAATTGTGACATACAAGTATACAATGTACTGTACATGTACTATGTTTGTTATTGATTAATTAACTTTGTTGATTAATTAAGTATTAATCAACTGTCAGTGCACATAAGGTTTTGTTTTTTACATGTACATTTAGGCCTACATTTATTGGGGAAACATTGCAGTGTTTAAAGTATCGTTTTTAGCATACACGTACGTGAGCGGTTGTTTGTAATGAAAATCTTCCTTAAATTTTGTGAAATAAATCAATAGGAAAAAAACCACAAAAATACATTAGAATCAATTGATATGAATCAAAAAGAATGGATGTAGGCCTGGATTTAATACTTGAGAGGGCAGGGCCATTTTTATTCTGCAAAGTGCACTTCCATTGGAAATCTTACGTTTGAAGGGGGCACTGAGGCCAAGACCAGGGGCAACAGAGGCCATGGTCTCGGTGGCCTTAGTGCAGTTTCATGTAGACAATGAAACTTTGGACATCTCTGCATAATAATACTCCTTTATTGCAATCACAACAAATACAGCGGTGCTGATTCTAGAAAAAAAAGAAGAGATCTGGCTAATTTGACCCTCAGTTTGATTAGACAAAACAAAGATGGCAATCTCACCATGTTACATTGTGTTTGTGTATGTTTCATTACTTTCAAGACATAACTTGTCCTGGTTTTCCTCGAAGGTTGGAGCACTTTAAACACATTGATTTCCTGGGAGGTTTGCACAGTGTATGCATCATCCTCTTTGCGGTACCTTGGAAAGAAATTACATGTATTTAATATGTAGGTGTCTTCAGAACAGATACTGAGGCCGTGTCAGAATTGACGGCTACGGCTACGATGAGATCACCGTGTCATCATGCGTTGTAGTATAGGATGTCCTTAGCAACACCCTAAGCAACAGTCGTAGCCGCCAACTCGTATTTGTACAACCTCACATGGACCAGTGCTTTCGCTTTCCTCAAAGTCAGTTTGATGAACCTGTCAGGATAGATTTCCAGTTGAAAACATTTGATTTTTTACATTGGCTGAATAATTACAACTGGTGCGTAGGCTGTCGACGCAGTGCTAACCCCCTGAAATGGCACTTTGTCAAGATAACTGCTTATTCATCATTGTAAACAACCTCTTGCTCACTTTGTAAACGTCATCCCCAGTTGTTAAGATCCATCTTCCCAAAGGAAAATGCTTACTTTGTTTTTTACATTTTGTATGCTCGGTATGAATGTCCAAAAGAAAGATTGTTTGTCTGATGTTTGTGTACAATATATGTTACAAGGCTCACCCTTAACACTAGCCCAGCATACATATTGTCTTTTCTCTGCTACTGGCTAGGAAACACCACTTCTCACCACTGTAGCCTACAGTACATGTACTTTTTTTAAAATGCTCATATTTCTTCCTTTTCAGGTGCGATTAATCAAAGTTAAAAATGTGTTAATTTACAAACACACACCAACATGTATTTGTTAGTGTGTGACTGCAACTTCATTTCACCATTAAACAGGTTGTGATTGCCACATTTATTGTAATACATGTTTAAAGTCTGGGCTACTAAAACTTGCTTGGGGCAAGTAAAACGCACAGTTTATTAGTCTGGTTTATTAGCACAAGCGCAAGGCCCGAATGTACATTGTACCTTAATTGTGAGATACAAAAAAAAAAAAAAACCATGTACAGGGTACTAATATTAAAACACAGTCAATATTTTTCTTTTGATGTTTTGTTCCCAATGGCAATGAATTCATCAGAAAGCCGACAGACTCCTGTCCTCCGTCTTAAGCCTCAGTCTAGTGACATTGATTTCAGACAATGTTGGAATAAACTGAGACAGCAACCTATCATGGCTACTGCACCTACAATAGTACCACAATATTGTTATTGCACTGAATTTGATTTCATGTTCAGAGTAGGGCTGTATTTTTCCGCACAACCACCTTATCAACCTCCACTTGTGTCCCTAGAAAACACAGGAAATGCACCTTCCTGCATCACGTCACTTCCCTCTAGTCTCACCATTGAGGGGGGCTTATGACAAATAAGATCGCATTTCCCTGTTGTCTACTGCTGTACTCTTTTGAACATGAAATTATACAAAACGTAGAGTGCATCTTTTCTGATGGGCTATTTCTTTCATTGAAACGGCTGGCTTGTTTTGATGGTAAACTTTGGACGTTACACCTTTGGGAGATAAATGTACTGTGCATTCAGCTGATGCTAAGTGATAGTAAATTGTGGACATTGTTTTCAAGTGTGTGGTTGTTATTGGAGCATTTGTAAGTGTGAAGTAATTTGATATATTGTGACAGGTACATGTACAGTACACAAAGTGTCTTCACAGTGCCCCCAAGTTACTACATTTTTGTACAGTGTATACATGTACGTACATTACTACTGATACTGTACAATCCATACAGTACATGCAGGAGTACATGTACATGTACAGCATGTAACATGTACAGCATGTAACATGTACACACGTAGACAGCAACATTATGCCAGGCCTGAAAGTTTCAACTTAAGGAGGGCAAGGCCATTTTCATTTTGCATAGAGGCACTTCCATTGGAAAATCTTAAAGTCTAGGCCTATTAATAGGAAACTTCTGATGGGGCACCAAGGCCAAGACCAGGGCAATGGAGGCCTTGGCCTCCATGTTTTCAGGCATTGTATGTGTGGTTACATGATTGTGTGCTGTCCATGTACGTCATGTGGATGCACACTGTGTGTGTGCATGAATTTATTGATGATATAAACATGGAACATGTTCTTATACGACTTTTTTCATAAAAATGACCCAAATTTAATATCGTAGCTTGTGCTTGATTTTGTTTTTCATTTCTATAGTAAATAGTTTGTCTAGTATGTGGCCCACTTCCTCCAATATCCTCTTGTCCTATAATGTTTTGTTTGGACTTAAACGATAATAATGGTGTACATGTACAGGTACAGTACCGGCCACAAGTAATTCCAAAACCCTGCGAGTTGCGTGCGAGTACCCGCGGGTAAACTGCGTGGCGGGTACGGGGCTCCCCGAAGCCCCGCGGGGATTCTGCGGGGACGGAACGGGGGCCCGTAAGCCGGGGAACGTGTCGTGGACCTGCGTTGCGGGGACCTACCTGTAAAGGTCCTGCAACGAACTCGTACACACACATGTAAATGTAGAACAATTTCCACATGTAATATCATTCTAATAAACTTACATGTACTTCACCCCTCCATGCTTCACCCATGGAGGAATAAATTCTTCCATGCTTTATTCAACTTTAAGCTGAACTCTCAAAACCTCAAACATCAATCAATGAAAGAAATCGTGTAAAAAAATCCCTACGCTGCGCGGCCGCCATGACTGCTGCATTTCGCTGCGCTACCGAAGCCTCATGGATGACTGGTACCTTGCAGGGGCAGCTGTTTTCCTGCCAGCATGCTTAGGGTGACCAGCGATGCTCCAACTACATTGAAAAATTTAATCTCTGTCCATACCATGCATTTGGTGATAAAGTACGACCGTGATTCTTTTCAAGGCCTAAGAAAAATTGTTCTCAAACGGACACACACACGGAAATTTGCGATCTTATCCCCTAATTTCTGCCCTCAATAATCCTTTTTCAATCAACAACCATTTTCATGGATTTGTGATTTGAGAATCGGTTTTATAGAACTTCTTTTGCAATGAAATCTTCGTGTTAACGATCGATCGACGACGCACGATTGAGGCAAAAGTTGTCGATGCTTGAATAGCCTTAACCCAACGCTGTGTATAGTACAGAATCCGCAGGCGTGCGCCACATTGTGCAGCATTTGTTTACTCGACTCGTGAACGTGTACAGAGTTGGAGGCTAGCCAAGCTTTCTTATGAATATGAATTTATTGACGGGCCAATCACAGCGTGCGGATTGTTGTTTAGGATGGACTTTGGACCTGCTGTTGTACTGTACAATACGCCATGTATTGTGTGCGTGTGTGGGGACTACCGGTGGGCGAGCGAACGTTGGGCCTGTGGATACTCACTACCATGTGGTTATGTGTGCGTGCACGTGCACGTGCGTGCGTGTTTTACTTATGAACGATCTAGAGATGTCAAAACTTGCCAAACCATTTTACGAACTTATAAATAATCTCTCTTTGGGATTTTACCACTGTACCCCTCATTTATTATGAAAAGGAACAATTATTTGACTCGCCCGGTTGGCTGGTAAAGGAAGGATTTTGACTCGCCCGCTGCTGTTTTCACTCGCATTTGGCGACAGGGCGACCGTTAATTTTGAGACCCCGAAGCAATTGCAGTCTTGCGGGGCTTCTGCGGGGCCTCGCAAGTATTTTGCGTGGCCCACGGTGATTTTTGCGGGGATCCCCGCACAATCGCGGGTATTTTGCGGGGGTCCCCGGCACGCACTCGTTAAGCCCCGCGAGTTACCCGCGGGGCTTTGGAATTACTTGTGGCCGGTACTGTACATGTACTAAGCCTGTGACCCTACGTTTAATTTACTATCCGTTTAAACAAAACTTTTCTAAACGGTTAACTGTTTTAAAAACGTTTGTCAGCGGCAAGTCAATGTTCTAAAATACACGAACACCAAAGACAATCCTCCATGGTACAAAGAAGTCCCAATGTTTTGACTATTAACGGCCGCCCTCCCAAAGTTTAAGGCCGCCCTGCTAAAATAATTGGCTGCCCTGCCAAAAAAATGACAAATCACGGAACGAAAGCAACTTCGACTGCAGCGCCGAACACTGGTATAAGCTTCCTTTACACCCAAAGTGTTTTTCGCCTGCACTTAATACGATCAAACGAGCAGCCAACGAGCCATGCCCGAATTCAAAACCCCAGCATTGGAATTGCGATCGTATTACAAACGTTAAAACACGATACACATAACCACATGGTTCTGACTGCCGAGTATCCACCGCACATGCATCGGCCCGGGCCCCACAATGCACGGTCCACAACAGCAGGGTCCAAAGTCCAAGCTAACCAACATTCCGCACGCTGTGATTGGCCGTTGATGGCCGTTGTAATTACCATATTCATAAGAGAGCTTGGCTAGTCTCCAACGCAGTACACGTTCACGGGCCAAGTAAAGAATTGCCGCACAGTGTGCCGCACGCCTGCAGATTGGTACAATATGTCTACAGCCTTGGATAAGGCTATTCAAACAACAACAACTTTTGCCGATAGAGGGCGATGCGTGGCAAAGTTCATAGAATTTTCTCAATTTGCGTTGCCAACCGGTCGTTGAATTTCGATGATTTTATTGCAAACGAAGTTCTAAACAACCGATCCTTAAATCACGAATCCATGAAAATGGTTGCTGATGGAAAAAGAATTATTTAGGGCAGAAATTAGGGGATAAGATCATCCAAAAATGCTTTTTTTAAAAACGTTTTTTAATGACGCATACATGTACATGTAGCCAGCTTTCTAAAAACAATAAAACCCCACGCTGTGCGGCATATCATGTGTGTATGTTTTCGGCGCGGCGCACAAAGCAAAATGTATAACAAATTGTAGGTTTGAATTAGTTGTAGTACGTAGTTTTACAATAAGGTTGTTTGGACCAAAATGGATGTCAATCATTCTCCTTTGATAGTGTCGGGGTCCGGAGATAAAAAGTATCGGGCCATTCAACAGTAGTTGTCGGGCAATTTCAATTAAACTAAATTGTTTCAAGCAGAAAAATACAGCTATAAGGCAGCGAAAACGAAAGGCTTATTTTTTTAATTTTTCGTTTCGTTTTTAACGGTTAGTAATTTACTAAACGGATAGTGATTTTGTAAACGTTTAAACGTTTAAACGTTTAACCGTCACAGGCTTAACATGTATGTACATGTATAATATGCTTGACCCTAAGCACTTTTCGTTTGGGCCTATCGGTTCAATCCTTCTGAATCCTTCACTTTGGCAATTTGATACATGTAGTACGTAAAACGATTTGGGACTTTAAGGGAGCTGCGAAATTATATGTAAAATGCAGGCCTGCATTATTATTAATTGTTATTAAAAATTATTATATTTATTTTACTTCACTTCTAAATAAAACATACACATAAAATACAAAATGTACTTGCACAAGATAAAAATACACAAGGACAAAGTTGAAGGTTGTGATTACTGAAGGAATGCGTGTTTTCTTATGAATGTTCCTCTTTTCTGACCACTTTTGGAATCAGTTCCAATGTTTGTGGAACAAAAATGCATTAAATCATAGAGCAGGAAATTAAACAACTGAAAGTTGAGAACTGTGTTTTGAAACCGTTTCTGGTAAGACTTTTCAGGTACACATGTATTTATTATTACAGTATGTACATGTACATTAAAAATGGACATCATATACCATGCATATGTATATTGGACTTGGAATCCCCACAAAGCAAGGATTTTATATTAGACAGGATGCCGTGTTAGTAGTCAAGAGTAAGTAACACTCACACTCAGTATGGATTTCAACACCATCCCCCAAAATAATATTTGGCGATATCAGGAAAATATTTCAGTATCGGCACGTTGGACATGTTATGAATGTTCGCAAGATGAAGGGCGATGCTATCTAGTGCTATACTGCTAATACTGTACTGTACGTGACATACATGGACATTATAAGTAGTACATGTACCTTCTATTAAAAATGGGTTTTCCATTAGGAACCAGACAGCGTATTTCTAATTCCCAATGGTCACTTGTCAGGGATTTTGTGCAGTGTTTTACCCATGCAGTGCGCGAGGTGCATTGAATTGTGGGTATTTCTTGGTTACACGCGACGGTGGCTGTGGATCACAAAATCGTGAAACTCAGATCATGGAGATCTTGGTAAATTTGTTCTTGGTTTTTATTTCAGTTTTGTTTAAAACATGTTAAGTTGGTCAAAGTCAGACACTTTGTCCATTGTACAATTATTTGTTTATTGATTTATTTTACTCATTTAGTTGTGGCGTAAAGTTAAGGTCAGTCGGGTAACCAGAAACATAACTACAGTACCGCCCAAAGTATAAGCCCACACGAAAACACTATCATCGTGTCGTGAAACACGAACACGAAACACATGGCCGTAAAATAGCGTGTCTTAATCCGTCTGAAACACGATCCCCTGCAGTTAACTCATAAGCCAAAAGGATTAGTAGACAATAAACCTTCTTATCACAGAGAACATTGTTTATTTGTTTGTTATACGACAGTAACACATCCGCTAGTCTTGGTACTTACTAATTAGCTGCGATCGTTTATTTCAGTATACGAAGGTTAAAACACGCATGCATGTTGTTAGTCTGGCTCTCTCCTCAATGTTCCATACTACAATACGTAGGCGAGTAGGGAAACACACAACTCGATTTTCCAGGGTTTAGAAGACGCGTGGTAGAGTCTAATCGCGACCCTCCTTACCGTTACTTATCATACTACATTTTTAACCTCGTACTCATAAACACATCGCTCTCGCCGCACAATTTTCCCATGTGCGTCGTCGCCCGATCGTTCGAGATGGACTTTGGACCTGCTGTTGTACTGTACATGTGCTGTGTGCGTGCGTGCGGCGGCCGGGCGAGAGAACACGTTGGATATGCCTAGCCTTCACAGGCGCGCAGCTTCCGTGCAGTCATACATCGATCCACAACAAAGTTGACTGTAAAAACAAATGCTGAAAATCATGACCACAAATACGTGGAAATGCCAGCAGAAATACAAGGAAAAAATATCATAAAAACGGCCATGGCTAAGGAGTTCAAACAGGGGAATTGATTGCGCTATTTGAGCTGTTTGCAGTGTCGATATCTCTGTGGAAAAACAAGTGGATGGGGGAGTCCAATCGACGCATAACGGCACTTCGGTTTGGGACGATCGGACGGCATCAGGACTTTGGAAAAAGCGCAACCTAAAACTGCGAGTTATTTAACACTTGCTCCGTTCTAAAAATCCCGTTAGAAAAATAAAACTCATTGCAAAATTGGGACGTGTTTATTTAGCACCCAAGTTGTTGCCAGTAAGCTACAGCGAAATTATTGTTGTGTTGGACTCTATGGTTGGACTTGGTAAACAACTCCTGTCCGTGTGTGTATTCGCCCGTGAACACGTTCCTGCTTGTATGCATCGTGTTGCGTGTGGGCTTAGGAAGCGATATCGGATTACTATAATCCTGTTTAATCCCCCATCGTGTCTTAGACCCCGTTTACACTAGACCCAGAAAGGTGGATCAGACCCGGGTCTGATCCGGCAATGTGGATTAACGGCTAGTGTAAACGCAAAAAAGCCGGATCAGACCCGGTTCAAGATCCGGCAATTTTAATCCACCTTTCGAGGAGGGTTGAATCCGGCAATTGGTGGATCAGATCCGGCAAAGTGGATTCCAAATACAAGTGTAAACGCAAAGGTCGATCAGACACCGCAATTCGATGTGGTAATTTCCGGTTTCGCTACGAATGGCGCGCTTTTTGCTTGTGCTTTGTTGGGACATCCGTCACTGTTTATATTTGTGTGTGTGCTGTGTGCACAAGGACTGTGCGTGTGTGAAACGTTTTGTTGTTTTCAGCGTCCTTATACACACATCGTTACGTTCGGAGCTTGCCTTGTTGCTGTATTTTTTAAATTCCCATCTACCAAATATTTCTACCTGCATGGTCGTTGTTATCCGTATCATTTGCTGTACTGTATTTTCTGCATTCTACCTTCGCCTTGATAATGATTATTTCTAGAAGTGGCGCGCTGTAATCGTGACCTTTGAGCTCTTTGCGAGGAGTGGTGACGTCATGACCAATATACATCCGGTTCAAAAGTGGGATCGGAGCCGGATCAAGCGCTGGTGTAAACGCGACACAGGATCTTGATCTGCGGTCGTTAAAAAAATGCCGGATCTCAATCCACCTTTCTGGATCTAGTGTAAACGCGGTGTCAATCCACACTATACACGCCCTCACGATCATCGTGTTTCGTGTGTGCTTGTACTTTGGGCGGTACTGTATCTTTTGGGGGCCTTATTTTTGCTTGGCGGAAATTGGGCCCGGGTGTTGATGATTGATCACATTTGGAGAAAACAAATGAAAATGTACGAAGTTTTGTATTTTTGACTTGAAATACTTTTGATTCATTACAGGTGCATTGAATCCTCTTTGACAACGTTAGAATGCCATCACCATGTCAGGTGGTATCAGAGTACGTCGAGTAGCAGACCCACTACCGATACAGCGAGGACCTCCACCGCACTCTTCCAACTTTGATGGTAAGTCCACTGTCCAGGCATATGATTTCTGCAGGTTTTTTTCCCAATTTCAGCATTTTGTCTTAAAATCTCCCTGAGCCTTCAAATTTTCACGAAAGAAGTATAAAGCAATCACCAAAGATAAAAAGAAGTACATGTAGTCCACATTGTGTCCAAATCTGTAGCTTTGTATTTCTGGTGATGCACAGAGTCTGTAAAGCTGAATTGTAACATCTGGGAGGTTCTTGGTCTGTAGTAAGGGGTGGGGGGACCCAGGCCAACAAGCCATTTTTTAGGAATGTTCACATAATGTCAAATATCATCTCTGAATATTTGTACACAAGGGTTACCCAATAATGTTATCATCCATATTAAATAGACCCCTTGCTTATGGCGTCACACTCTCAAAAAGCGCCCTCACTGAGGCCAAAAGGAGGCAGATCACTGGACGATAGGGGCAGATCACTGGACGATAGGGGCTCTGTTCTTTGTGCGTAAAAATGTGCGTGTGAACTCAGCGTAAATGCAGCATTTCTTGTTATGCGAGGGGTCTCTATACAGTATTTCAGTGAATTTCTGCTTTTTAAAAATATACTTTTCCGTTTTGTTCTCTTTGTGATTTGTAAAAGGCTGAGCAGAATATTGTTAGGAAATGTTGTTTTGAATTAGGAAACTTGTGTGAATATTTTGAAGTGTGCACAAAGTGGGAAGTTACATGTAAGACAAGGTGTAGTTGTACACATGTACATGTATGAAGATACATTTTACGAAAGAATAAAAACCCCAAAAGCTGCAAAGAAGTTTTTCGAAAACCCTTAATTCTGAGCACCAATGTACTTTGTACCAGTGCTAATTAATTTGATGGTTTCATGAAAAGTCAGCTCTACAGTGTACATGTAGGTTTGTTTGGCATCATTTATTTTCCCTGGAAAATTTGAAGATTGGAGTGAAAGTGCTGTACCTTTTCCAAAAGACAGTTGTTCGATGTACCATTGCTTATTAAACCATGTTAATTGGTACCGGATGTACCTTTTTTTAATACAATGTGGGGGATGTCATTACTCTCAATGTGAAACTGGCGTTGTACATTTCAGCAACACTTAAAAAGCAGTGACATGTGTCATCAATCAATTTCTGAGCAATTACCTGTAAATTTGCATTCGTCGTTAATTATTTTAGGAAACAACTTGGATGAAAAGTCCATTTAATGCACTTAACGTACACTGCATACATTGTAGCTGCTAAAGTCATGTTAGTCCTGATACAAGTGTATGTATTTTGGATGTGCTTTAAAACACAAAATGTATAATTTTTATTCCATAAAATTGCTGTGTGAAATTAGTTCAGGTTGTTCTGAAATAATTTCTTTGATGATGAAAAAACACCAGAGAAGTTTAGCCAAAGTACACGTAGAATCAAGCACAGCTAGCAAAATACACCTAGAATTATGGGCTGAAACATGTCAAGAAATGTTTGGAAATAGAACCTGCAATTGGCCACTGGAATACTGGCCAATTCTGTGCACCTCTTTACAAATCTGTGTGTTTCCATTGTTTTATCATCGATGTACCCCTAAAGACTGCGGCGTGATAACTTCAGTGCATTTAAGGTCACTATTGCAAATATTCAGTGTTTTTTTTTTCACTGACAGTTTCTCATATAATAATAATGTTTTTTATTTTATTTCAATGATGGTTCTTGAAAACCATGACCTACATACATAGTGCACAGGGCTTGAATTGTTGGGGAAAATCCACAAGACCTAAGGTCCCGTACATATGTACATGTACAATGTACATTTTAGCTAAAAATTTGTACTAGACCCAAATGACTTTTACAAGACCAGAATCAAAATCCCATGTTACACTACTTGGTATCCACAGTTAAACAATTACATCAGGCATGTCAGGTAAACTGTTGTTATCTGATTTATCTCAAGATTTATCTCATTGTGTCTAATATGGGTTTACTTCATGGAGAGATTTGAAAGATATTTATCAGACTCAGAGTCGACATTGAAATTAATTCTTTCTTATTCAAGTTGCATGTACATGTGTACATTATTCAGTGAGGTTCTTGTACGTTTTGTATAAATATTTAAATTATCCAATTAAAAAATGTAATAAAAAAAAATCCCGGACTTGTGTGGTCATGAGTTTACCATGTTTACCAGCCTGACACTAAAATCACTAGCCTCTGAACCGCAGTCCAGTGTTAGTTTGGAGCCCTGCTACATGTACATTTACATTGTAGATGTCCTATATGAACAATGCCTGTAGAACATGGTATCCAAATATAGCCCATTTGACGAGTAAACAACCTGAATATTCAATAAATTTGAGTCAATTCTGAGTTATTGATAAGTCTACACAGCACACACTATATCACCCTGGACTGCATTAGGCCGTGATTAGGCTCTATTCAGCAGCTGTTTTGACCACATAAAATACGTATGTTGTGTGTAGCTTGGGGATACACAAAAACTACACGCAGTGTTCATGGCGGGATACCCTTGCATGTTTCTGCACTAACTAACAGCTAGAGAAAAACATCCTGAAGTGAAATTGATGACGAGTTAAGGGGATGTACATGTACTGTGCACAATGTGTTTCATGTGCAAGGTGTCTTCATGCTGTGTGATACATCTGCCTGGCTCCTGTCCAGCGTCAAGTCAGAGCATTTGTTTTTCTCATCATCATAATCAACGCGTAATACCACAATATCTGTTTTCATGAATATGAAAAAGGCCTTCTTGATTATGAAATGCACATTAAGAAATGTACTGATGTAGTTCTTTGTTAAAACATGTTTCATACTTTAATACTGATTCATGGCCAGATGCAGAGGATCTTTGGTCGAGGGTGATGGCAACCTCTCCCCACCTTCCGTGCTCTTGAAATAACACGTCCGAATTAACGCTACAGTAATTTAATGAACCGGATGTCAACATTTCTCACATCTAGTTGGCACTATTTATATTTGCAACTTGCTACTTTGGATATGTTCACTGCGTACATAAAAGATGAAGAAGAATATCATTGTGTCCACAAGAAACAAAGAATTCTCTGAGACATGCATGTATACAGGGTCCAATTTCATAGAGCACAAAAAGTAGCGTACAGCTAAGCACATCAACATTTTGCTTTATACCAGAATAAGGAAACCAGCTAAATTATCATCCACATGTATCATGATTTGTAACTGGTATCCACCTCATTTATGTTAAGCAGAATTTTTTTAATACAATATTTGCTGCTTCAATTTTCTGCTGAAGCAGCTCTAAGAAACTGGGCCCTCGGTCTCGGTGTAACGCCATGTTTCGGATGAGGCTATATCAGAATGAGGTCATTGGCCATTGAGAGGTTTTGGCTTGGGATATGGCTAGATGGTAACAGTTGTCTCTCCCTTAACAGCTTTGCTTTTCAAGAGAGTGGCAATAGTCATGCTAAAACTACATTCATAGTCACCCTCACAGGCACTCAGTTTATACATGTACTATGGCCTAACTGTGCATGACATTAACCGGTGAACGATTTCCCTTGTATCGCATCGCATTTTGCGATGCAATTGGAGCGATTTGCGATGCAATTTTACAAAGTGCATCGCACAATTTGCGATGCAATTTGCGATGCAAGTTTTACTAAATTGTATAGTTATAAAAATAAGTTTACACCCACAAGGTTTCGGATTCACATTAACCTAAGCTGTGGCGGTGGGTGTTTGAGGAATTGCCTTTTATTTAGCGTGACGTCCGACAACCTAAGACTAGAGCAAGGGAAACAATCATATCGCGCATGACGCCGCGCTGTGATCCACATTCCCCCACACATGATGGGTCGATGGAAGCATGGAGCAATGAAGCAGCATCGGTAGGGTTCGAAATTAGCGGTCGCCAAATGCGAGTGAAAACAGCGGCGTGCGAGTCAAAACCCTCCCTTAGTAGCCCGCCAGGCTAGTCAAAAAATTGTTCCTTTTCACAATAAATGAGGGGTACAGTTGTAAAATCCCAAAGAGAGATTATTTTTAAGTTCATAAAATGGTTTAGCAAGTCTTGATATTTTCTAGATTTAATGTGACCGCGATCGCGATCGTTCAATTCATAGTAAACACGCACGCACTTCCCTTAACCACATGGTAGTGAGTAGCCAACGTTCGCCCGCACGCACACAACACATGGTAGTATTATGGTTCAGTACAACAGCAGGTCCAAAGTCCATCCTAACCAACATTCCGCACGCTGTGATTGGCCCGTCAATAAATTCATATTCATAAGGAAGCTTGGCTAGCCTCCAACTCCATACACGTTCACGAGTCGAGTAAAGAATTGCTGCACAACGCGGCGCATGCCTGTGGATTCTGTACTATACACAGCGTTGGGTTCAGGCTAGATTCAAGCATCGACAACTTTTGCCGATAGAGGGCGTTGCAGGGCAAAGTTCATTGAATTTTTTCTCAATGTGCGTCGTCTATCGATCGTTAACACGAAGATTTCATTGCAAAAGAAGTTCTATAAAACCGATTCTCAAATTACAAATCCATGAAAATGGTTGTTGATGAAAACAAGTACTATTTAGGGCAGAAAAAAGGTGGTTAAGATCGTAAAAAAAAAAATAATAAATCGGAAAGTTGTTTTTTTTTTTTTACGCTACGAAAACCGTGTGCATTTTATAATACACGTCAAAAAAAAGTTAAGGGAATAGGCCTTTTTCATATTAAGTTTTGGAGCGTCTTATTCTTTAATTATAGACATTCTGAAAGTAGCCTTGGCCTGAAATTAAGCCTTAAAAAACACACAAATAAACCTGTGTCACAGGGTTAAATTTTCAACAATATTTAGGCATTTTAAAATTTGCTATACAAAATTTATCGACTGCTATGCAATATTTTGAGATTGCTATGCAAAAAAAAAATTGCATAGCAGTTTTGCTATGCAAAAATTTGGGACCAAATCGTTCTCTGCTAACTGTGTACAGTCCAGATGCATTCTCAGCATGCTGGCATGGCTGGCATCTTGATTGTATTGAACTGTTTGATTAGTAAAAAAAAAAAAAAAAAAAAAAAAAAGATCTGTCTCAGTAGCAGGCTTGAGTTGATATTCTTCCTACTTCATGTGTACTTGAGTCTGATTTCTGATTTTTTTGACCTTGGAAAAAAAAATCAGTAAAACTCTTATTACAATAGCATGAAAAGTCTATTAAACCTTACATCATACAAGGACTGAATAGCATGCCTGCTTAGTAGGGGGATTGGAAAAAAAAACCCTACCAAAACATGCTATGGAAACTTGCAAGAAAGAAAGGAAATCAATACAAATTTTATAAAAGCTTTGAAAATGTATGTAAGTTAATTAATTTGTTTATTTAATTAGTGTTGTTATGTTTTTTTCACCCAAGCATTTTTGTTCAGCTCACCTTTTGGGTTTGATAAACCAAATTGGACAGGAATAGTCCATTTTCACAGCGAGGGGTATGTACTGTAATGGTGAATGTAGAATTTTTGATGGAGATACATGTGATGTACATGTACAGTGAAATGCATAGTTTTAAGGTCTGAAGTTGTTATGAATTGAAAACAAATGTGGGCCACGTACTTGTACGTAAAAAAAATATGTGTAATGTGCAACGTACCTCAGCAATTGATCAAGTTGATACTTTTTGAAAAACAGTTCAGGGTTTTCCTGGAACCCTAGCTTTACTTTCATATTAAAGGTTAGGGTTCCAGGAAATTTAGCAGAAAGTACATACTACAGTTTCTCTTTTACATGATTAATGTACTTTTCATTTCTCCTTTACATAATTACTTTACATTTTTTATCACAAGACATAAATTAGCAGATAAAATGACTAAAATGCACCAGATTTAACAATGCATCATGTTAATTAAAAAATCAACAAAACAAACAAGTATGATAGATGTACAGGTATGGCAGTTAAATTTCTAACTACAGTCATGACAGTAGTGAGAGTGTAAAACTGTGTCCCAGATCTACATGTAATGACAGTTTTTTTTTAATACCCTGGAGAGAGTCCTTGGAGTAATTAAAATTAAAATTACCTTGCTGTGTTACATGGGCAGGTACATTAAATTGTAGAGGTGTCCTAAGTACATTTGCACAGCTGTGTGTACTGTGTAATGTACAATGTATGTATGTGATTATACAGTGCATGAACCTATACGCATTAAGGCTCTAACATGTACATGTAGTACTTGATAGGCCCATGTTTTTCAATTACATGTGTATGACCAGCAAAGTTATGAGTACACATGTCTGCATGTGTTCATATATTGGGGGTCGTTACTTGAAAGTGATTACCATTTTATTTAGGCAGTCAAGCACACCGTACTCAAGCTCTGGTGTTTCTGATCAGTACACATGTAGAACTAGAGTGTGTCCCAATCTTGACACTTGTGTCCTTGTTAAAAAGGAAGACTCCTAACCATTACTGCTACGTCCTTTGGATGGAGCGTAAAGCCGTAGGTCCCGAGTGTTGCGTAATGCAGGTAAAAGAACCCAGCTACAGTACCGCTAAGAGAAGGGGTTTGCCCCAGTGTTTCCATCAGTGGTTTAGTCAGGGAACTTTTCCTTTTGTCTCCAGATTACCCTAAATGAAGCAGTTCACTAAAATCTAATTTTGCTGATAACTTGTTAGTAATTCATTACAAAAGTTTAATGTCAAGGTGAATTACTGATAGAAAAATATGTTAGTATTTTTCAAACATTGTTTTCAAAAGAGAAAAATTGAAATTGTTGTACATGTATCTTAAATCTGCCACGGTTCACTGCTTACATTTACAACACATGGCTCAGCATGAAGTAAAGTCAGGACCGGTCAGAACTTGAATCCAGTTTGGGCAGTCCAACTGTAGCTAGGTTCATGTCAGATAGTACAGTAGTAATACATGTAGTGATAATGATACATGTAGTGATAGAGATTTACCACAATGATCAGAGGCTGCCAGATTACATGTAGAACTTATAATCTTGTTCCAGCAAAAGTTCCGCGCATCGCTGGTTCTCCCTCCATCAGGTCCCTGAGTTACAAGTGTAATGCTCTACTGGTCTGTAGTGGAATGTTTTCCTCATTAATTGGAGTCCTGAAGCATTAGTCACACCTAAATTATCAGGACTGGTTTGGTGGCACTGTGTACATGGACCTCATTTATCATTATGTATTTGCTGTCACCACTCGACCATGTGTACCTTGAGGCAGATTAAGTTGCAATTAAAAGAACAAATGTCCGGTGTTTAAGGTGAACTCATTATGGGCACTCATCTAGAGCTGCTAGAGTGTTGTCAATGTCATATCAATTCTCAAATTCCTTTGTAACATTAATTCTGATTATATAGTAATTGGGGATCATTTCCTCACTCTAAATCTGCTTGTACCCCACCCCCATCCTCACACAATGGAGCTATCCATGCACAGACCGTGGAGGAAGGAGTCAAACAAAGCTCAATACCACATGGTCAAGTAACTCAAGATCCAAACTTGCTGTAATCTAATTTCATGACATGGTAAATGATATTCATGAACATTGGTGAAGGATGCGCATGCCTCATGCCGAGTAATGAACAATGCAATTCGCAGTCCTACAGTTTAAACAGAACTTCATAGTGAACATTCAGAACTTAGAATTGAGTGTTTTAAACTTTGATTGAAAATCTACTTTTTCTTTTTAAGTGTAAGAAAACAATATTAAAAAAATCAAGAATCCAGGTGATTTGGTGGCTCAACATATTTGTTTGTGGGGGAATGAAACTTAACTTTGTTAGTTCTGAATCGTTCCTCTTAAGATGTTTGATGTCGATGGGTTGAGGTTTTAAGGATATCAAATGGATATTTCCATTCAGGATTACATGTATGTATTTCTTTACCCTTCAGATTTGGCAACGGCGTGGAACAATCATGCTGAAGCAAATAATGCGGTAAGTTTTTAAAACCTGTATGAAAAAAAGTTATTCAATTTCAAAAAGCAACAACCCCTTTTTCAATAGCTAATGAAAATGAAATAATAAATGAGGGCCCTATTGCATACAAAAATGGTGATGCTTGACTAGAATAAATGTCTCAAAATGAATTTGAAATGTATAATTAAGGCCTGGAGTTTCATCTTCGACAGGGCAATGCCTTTTTCATTTTGCCAAGGGCACTTTTCCATCGGAATATCTGAAAGTCTAGGAGAAACTTTTGAAGGTGCACCAAGGCCAAGATCAGGGCAACAGAGGCCATGGCCTTCGTGTAAATCCAGGCATGATACGTATTACGAATGTTCCATGATGAACTACTTAGACCATTTCTGCATCCAAGCAACATTAATTTATTACTTGTTAGATTGTCATTTCCTGAATGGAACTTATTTTGGATTTCCATTTATAAATGCCAGTATACTAATGACTCTATAAACAGAGTTTCCACCATAACAAAACCAGTTCCACAACAACAATGCCAGTACTACTATTGTTTCACTATAAATTCCCAGTGTCATCTGTCAGTATGTGCCTCAAGTTCTTATCTTTCCGCCACATCTGCTCTGTTATTCCTAACTGTGGGGCCAAGAAGCACCTGCTTTTCAACCTCATCTAGCAGGGATAAATATAAGATATGTCATGTATTTTATCCCA
The DNA here is from genome assembly GCA_023634235.1 of Pisaster brevispinus. Taxonomy (NCBI): domain Eukaryota; kingdom Metazoa; phylum Echinodermata; class Asteroidea; order Forcipulatida; family Asteriidae; genus Pisaster; species Pisaster brevispinus. Next base: position 3,610,041 of record JAMKCF010000025.1, read on the forward strand.
TCAACTGTGGTCAGATGAGTCAGTATTTAAAGTCTTCCCCTAGCTTAAGAGTGCACGGTGTTACTTTGTGTTTCGGTGGAAAGAGTTGCGTTGTTTCGCTGGACAGTAATCTTGACCATGAAGTCACCTAGCCTGGTCAGTCTGCTTGTTGACGTTACACAGCTTAATGACAATGGTGCTTGTACTTTGTTTTTAGCTCCAAAGGGCAGAGGCCAGGCTAGAGGAAGCGGAGACCTACCATCCAGGCTCGTTTAATATGGATCAGGATCCCAGAGGAGTACTGAGTCCTGGGTACAAGCGATACCTAGGGGGCATGGAGGATATTGGATCTGTGCGGGTACCAGTCGACAGGGTACCATCGGTCGAATTTGGTGGTGTGCAACACATTCAAGTAAGATTTTCACTTCCTTAATTAAAACGAGTAAAACTTTATAATTAGAATTACCTTGTGTATGGTTTTGTGTCATTTTGTTTTTGTACAGTTTTTAACCCCCACCCCCCAAATAGTCTGTTCCCTTTGAATGTGTAAATATTTGTACTGTTTAGAGCTATTTTGTGTGTGGTGCCAGACAAGAGGAAAGCATGTTTAAGGTCTACCATGTCTACAGCCATGTCATATGGTAGTAACTTATGTGTTTTGTTGCCTTTCAGAGAAACTTGGCTCAAAGGTTTTGAAAAGAAGGTTTTCAGAAATGTAACCACTCGTCACTTTAATTTGTAATAAAAGACTTTGTTATAATTATTTTGCTAAAAAATAGTTGACGGTCTGACGTTTAGACCATCAGCAGAGTCTTTCTCAAAGGCTAAAAATGATATTTTCTCTGAACTCAATGATTTTCCACAAAGAATTATTATCTTCGTGAAATATATAAAATTTGTTGTTTCATTTCTTGAAATAGGTTTCACAGAACAGGGCTGGCCGAGCAAAGTACGGCAAAGATAGAGCCCGGAAAAGGGTAACAATTGTTGGTGAGAAATCGTCCTCATCTTTTGTAAAGTTAAATACCATACCAAATATATAAAGTGTGTTTTACTAACTCCTGAATAATATCTGCTTTAAAGACTGATTTGCTAAGTGATTTGTTGCGCGAAGCAGGACTTTCCCAACTTGCTCAATTTGAAACAAATCACATTGCATGCAATCACATCACAATGCAATGAAACATTTATCTTTGTGCCAGAGTGGTAAAGTAAGTGTTAACTTTAACTTTGAATTTCTTCTGCTATTCCTAGATAATTTTGAGTGGAACAAACCGTCACTTCATCCAGCTCTTTCCCCTCCAAGAAGTGACAGGGACCTGACTAGGAATCCCAACTCCTTGAGTCCATCACGAAGTATCGATAACACCCAAATTGAAAGGCTGGAAAACCAGCTGAAGTCCCTGTCACATACTCTCAAATCATCTGCCTATGACAGCAAGACGATAAGGTCTTCTTCTCCTAGAAGGGGAAACTACATGTATGATGACCTGCCAGCCGATAAAAACTGGACCAATGGTTCGTCTCATTTGGAAAGCTTCGAGCGGAGGACTTCTCCAAAGGGGAATGCACCGTCTCCATCAAGTCAGGAAATCCTGAGTAGGGGATCGGCAAACCTGTCTGTCGATAACAGCACAATGGTTCGGGTCTTGAACGATCTACCGTCAAGTCGACAGCCCACTGAGAAAGAAAGAAATCAAAGGAACTATGAATTCAGAGAGGATTACGTACCCGCATATGAGAGGATATACGGTACTCAGCCCATGGAAAAGTTATCCAATAGGCAAGAACAGAATGATGCGGAGTTCAGACAGAGTGAGGCTGTGCGTCTGAGAATCAGAGCAAGTCGGAAACTAGCAGCAGGAAGCAGTGCATCCAGCCACATGGACAGGCTACGGGAGAAGGTTGAAGAGCAAAAAGCCGCTGTTACCATTAAAGAGGATAGCCTTGACAGGGTTTGGCATCGAGAAGGAGACCCTGTCATCTTACAAGACCCTGATGGAGGACAGAATGCCTACACCGAATTTTCCGTCCCTGCTGGGAAAAGTACTGTTCGGAAGGTCGCTGCAGCCCCTGCCGCTCCTGCATACAGAGGCTTCAGTGAGGTGGAGACACGTTTTAAAATGCCAGATGGAAAGATCTTGACAGAGGAGAATCTCCTTGTCCAGAAAACCAGTGGGAAGAGCCAATCGCATAAAAATAGAATTATCAACCAGAATATTCAGAATGCGGCAGATAGAGCTTTGAAGCCAAGTCTGGCACTCCATCAACAGAACCGGCCAGAGCAAAACAGTAAACCAAGTAGGACTGTTCGCAAAGTTCATAAAGCGTCAAAGGCATTAGAGAGAAGACCCAAACGCCCAGAACGCAAGGACATCATCTCGACAACTTCCTGGCGGGTTGGGCAGAAGACAGTTCTCAAAATTCTTGGACCTCCAGAGAAACCTGTCAGTGTCCCCAAAACCCCAGCTCCTCACTCGCCCCCAACTCATGACACTGAGGAGCCTCCCTCTCCAAGATCTCTAGATTTTGTCACCGATGTGAAGACTAAAGATGATGCTTCTGATGCCGAATTATCTGAACATCCTCTTGAACCTGAGGTAGTCCTTGAGGAGATTAAAGATGATCTACCTGGCCCATCCCTGGACATGAGTAACCTTCCATCAGAAGCCAAGAATGTCCTAGAGGACCTGAACCTAAGTCCCTCTGATAGCGAGGATGAAAAGTCGCAGCCAGAGAAGCAAAGAAGGAAAAGGGAATCTCAGCAACCGCCTAAGTCCTTCAGAAAAAACAAATCTGCTAAAGCATCTCAACAGGATGCAGAGCAGATTCTTCCAGCCGAGCGAGTCCGACACTACGACACTGACAATGTCCGCAAGTACATGGCCAAGCAGAAAGCCGACCGCCGGCGGAAACTTCAGGAGGAGAAGAAAGAGCGTAAAGTCGCGCAGGATCGCAAACAAGAGCAACTCCGTGAATTGAGCAAGAAGCAAAAGGAAAGCGTTCGAACTTGCCAGAGGACTCGAGACACTACAAATAGTCAGCTAGGTGAGACTTTTTCCAAGGGGCCTGTTGGACAGGAAGGAGGCCAGTTGAATGGATATGACCAGCTACCAAGGCATCATCCGTTCAGACAAGATGGGAAAAAGGTAAGTGCAGGTCAAAATTCTACATGTAATATTGCCCTGTAGTACTCATTGGATGTTAAAATCTTTCAATAAAGTTTTTGTTAACATTCAGGATTCATTTCAGGATTAAAAATGTAATTGTTGTAAAACAAATGCAATTATGTTCTCTTCTAGAACATATTTCATGGCATACATTACGGTATTGAGTTAAATTGGTTTGAATCCTTTTATCCGCTAGATGCAGAAAATTTAGTTATTTCAGATTTCAGATGTTGTTGTTGCACAGTCTTCAAGTTTTTTATTGTATTTAGTTTTTATAATTTCTATTTAATGCTACAAACAGTTTTACTTCCAAGTCCGTTTGTCTAACAGAAAGTTTTTGATATTAAGTAATAAACCACAAGGGAAACTGACTGGGTGAATATTTAGCAACTTAGGGGTTGAACAAAGAAAAATTGACTAGAGCGGGACCTGCAACTTCCGGATTAACGTGCCGACACTCTACCAACTGAGTACCAACTAAGCATTCTAGCCCTATGTTGGCGGTCTCTCTATTTTGTCAATGTCTTTGTGGTTGTTTGATTCGTCACCTTATACGGCTGGGCATGTTTATAGTTATTTTGCTTGTTTTTTGAAGATCGATGTGACGAGCTCTGACAAAGAGAATAAAAATATCTGGAGTACCTCCAGCAGTGACAGCAGTGTCCAGTCGAACCTACCAAGTGACACTCCTCACAGCCCGTCAGAACACATCCAGCCACCGCCACAACTTGATCACCTCGGTAGACTGAACGATATGTCTGAGGGTCAGGGCCAACCACCCAGGCAGTCATCACCTATAGGGGTGGTGGTTACACAGATGGCTGGAAGTATGTCAGACGGAGGTCAGATGCCTCAGAGTGACCCAGGTCAAAGGACAGAGGTTAGACAGCCTGCAGGGGTCGGACAAGGTAAATGCAAGAAAAAAGCTAATGTAACAGTTTAAGGGAGAAAACAGGAAGAAGTTTCTGTTTGTTTCATTATTTGTAATAAAAAAATTTAAATCAGAAACACCAGCAGATATGAATTTTCTGTGATTTTGTGGTAACAAATATTTTTTTTTCCCAAAGGTCTCAAGAATAATGCACCTCTTCCACAAGCATCAACATCAGTTCCCTCTGGCATCTCAACAGTGGCACGAAGTAGATCGGACAGAATCCAGGCCCTCAAAGCCACCGCAGCAGCCCTACAGGGGAAAATAGACAATGAAGTCAGGAAACTAACCGTGGACATCCACACACCAGTTGCTACTTCTCCAGGGGAAGCAGGAAGATGGGCGTATCCTGCTGGCAATAAAACTGCCACCCCAAGCCGGGCTGTACACTTTAGCGGGAGTGCTGTTGAATCGCCAGCATGGGTAGATGATAGCACTGTGAAAGCTAGCCGTTACCAGCGCATGGTGGGGAATGACTACAATCAAAGAGTCTTCACTGGATCATTGCCTGGTAAGATTTTGTTTTCTTTTCTGAAATTCAGTTTCAAATTTATAGAGCTGATTAACCCTCCTAAATAAATTGGTACCACAAGACTTCCACAAAGTACTATCCACGTGGGTTTCTTCTGTTTGTACAGCTGATATTATCAGGAAGTCCCATTGCTTGTGTACGGTGGACTTAGTCTCCTCAGTCTCCTGTTGAATGTTGTGGTTATAGACCAGTCATGCCAGTTGGGCAGGAGAGTTCACCGGTAGTAATAGGGTTTGTCACAAGAAACAGCTCAACGTGTAACTTTATTGTTGATCAGAAAACATCCTTTCATATGTACATGTATTGCCTGTGACTGGTTTCTTGCTTTTTCGTTCCTTTCAGTTGAAATATATTTTGTGCTGAACTTAAAGGTATTAAACAGTATTGGTAGAGCTGACAAAATAGTCGCAGTCAGTGTTCATGTTTTGTGTACATGAAATAACAAACTGGTGAAAATGTGGGCTTACTCTGCTGTGTGAGTCAGGAGAAAATAGTGAAAAACCATGCACAGTTTTCAGCATGTAAACACATTGTCCTTTATTTTGGTTGTAACAACTGAAATTTAGTGTTGCTTTGTTGTTTTGTCACCCTTGTACCGGAGCTTCTGCCTATATCATTTATCTTTATTAGAAAGAGTGCAGAAGCGTGTTAAACTTGTTGGCATGGTTGGTGAAGGGTTGGGATCAACGTTACAACCTTTTTCCATCCTTACATATAGGTCTGTAGCCAGCCTCTGTCTTTTCTACAAATATTTTCATGGTAAATGTGTCACCAGTGTGCCCGACCTGGTTCCTTTTATTGGTGATTGGGGTGATATTTGAGCGTGATACCAGGCTTTCTGCTTGTTCCCACCTACATTGTATACACTCTTGCTTTGCAGAGCTGTAGAACAAAGAGCCATTCCAACAGCTTTATTCCACATACTGCATCGCTTTGGAATTCCTCGCCTGGTGCATGTTTCCTTCCATCCTCAGTCTAGACTGTTTTAAGAGGAATATCCATTCCTACCTTCAGCTTCCCTGAGCTATTTTCATCTTGAATTTTTTGTTCTTGTAGCCCCTTACTGGGGCAAACTTACTTAAATAAAAAAAGATAGCTTAAATAGGCAGGTCTTTGACATATTGCCCACGCTATGGGTTCGAATCCCACCATTTATTTTTAAACCATCGACTGAATCATCCTTAATCCTATGCAGGAACATCTAATCTATCAGTCCAGGCTCAACAAGCCCAAGCTATTTACCACCAAGACCAAGCAGCAACAAAGATCCAAGCAGCATTCCGTGGTCATAGCGTCCGACAGAGACTTCATTGGAATTTACCATCAGGAAGGACTCTTGGTGACACTGTGAAGAGAAGGGCTCCAGATTCCATACCAGAGGTATGTACGTTGAAATAATGTCTCTTGTTAAGAATTTCTCTGGTGGTGATAGGTTTTGTTTGTTTGTTTGTTTGTTTGTTTGGGGTTTTTTTTGGGGGGGGGGGTGTTTAGAAGTATACTGTACATCATGTACATGTAGCCTAATGATGACTAGAGTAGGTTGGTTGAAGCGTTGAGACAAAAATTAATTACTCTTTGACAGTGAAGTTAATAACGAGAAGTTCACTAAGTAGTAACTCCCGGCCAATTTCCTACCTCCCCAGGTAGTAGTTAATAAGCAGGACAGTTCTTTTCAGAACTAAGCAATCTCTTGCATTCTGAAATCCACTCCGCAGCAGTAGAATAAATAGCGAGATAAGTTATCAAGAACAAATCTACACAGCAAAGTAGATATATTCACATGGTGTAACTGCAAACTCAATGTATGTTATATGGTAGCTGTTTGAATAATACTCTTCAAAGTGATGTGTGGAAATATACTGTAAATCAATTATTGACGTTCCAGATTTCTATGCCGTTTGTCAGTGAGTTGACCAACGATTTCAACTCGTTCAACTGCTTGGGCTTTAACCATGTTAACTAGTTGCACAACTACATGTATGCGTAGAGTATGTGTATTGTTTAGAAGCATTTACAACAAGATACAATGTGGGCTGCATTGTGCATCTGTCGTTCAGTTTCATGTAGAGGATGGTGAATGGCCAGATAGTGGTTGGATTATTTTGCGTGTCGGTGCAAAAATATATTTCCTGAAATAGCTCTTACGTTACGTGTAAGTTTGAAATTGTCAAAATGTTGTATTGCTTAAAAATAGCCTGGGTGTACATACAAAACAAGTAGGCCTAAGCACTGTGATGCAAGGTTGTATCATGGAGCATTTTTGTGTGTGATACTTTTTTTGCAAAATTGAGATACGTCTTTTTTGCAAAATCAAGATCTGACTTTTTGCACTGATGCGATAAATTGTTTTGTATGCAGTTAAGTAGATTGGTACACATGACTGTCAAAAAAGGCAAGAGATATATAAGCAAGCAGTCATTGCATACCATATGGACACAAGAACAAAAGAAATCTATACATTGTAGGGTCTTGAAGCATTATGTGGGCTTGACATTTCCGCACCTGTTTATTGACCTATAGTAAATCAGGGACTTCTCATTGTTCTCCCATTGTGTGGACTTTTTTTAGGGATATCTCTAGATCAGTTTTGTGCATGAAAGCGAAGATAGGACGCCCTCTAACGACCTCTATCTACCTTTTGGTGAAGTCTTGGTGTCAGTTAACAAGCTTACAGTTAACAAGCTTACAGTTAACAAGCTTACACACACATACTTAGTAACCCAATCAATTGAGAACTTCTCTTTGTACTCCCAGAATTTGGATTTGTTTTTAGCGACGTCTCCTTTGGTTTTTACACGAAAGCAAAGACACAGATCCCTTTTGTTAAAGTCCATGGTTACAAGAGATAATACGTGCTCAATAAAGTCATGATTTTGAAAATCATTTTTTATTGAATAGCAAGTATTTTCTTGTATTTCAAAATGTATTGGGCTTTCGCCAAAGCAACAATAAGCTCAAGGCAGTTTCAGTTTGAAGAGTATTTTTCTGAACTGCACAATAAAAATGTAATGTCCACAATGTGCAAGTAAGGGAGAAACGCAGATTTAAACAAACACTAATATGAGGTTGAACTCTGCTTACCCCGAAAAACCTTGAAGGTTACCTGGAGTTACCGCCTGTGAAATTTTGCATTCCTCCCTAACCCACTTCAAGTTTTGTTGTCTTCTTCTTTTTCCATTTGATCTCTTTTCTTTTCTGTTGTCTTCCAGTACATTTTTGTTTGTGCAACATAAAAAATAAAAATTATATAAAAAAAAATTCTGAAATTTTCTAGGAACCAATTTCCTTGCCATTGTGGAACATAGTGCCCTTGCTTTGTGTATGTGCTTAAAATGCGAACGAGGGAAAAGTTTCATTCAGCAGTTCCTATCTCAAACCGGACAAATTCTGTGGTCATTTTATGAAAGCAAATCCTGCATTTTGATTACCCTTTCTGTCATGAATTCAATAGTGCAACAGCAGAGAAAGACTATCTGTGGTGGTCATTATAATCGGTTTTCTAGTGCTTGATTTTAATCAGGGCGCCAGGAAATCTTCCCACAGACAGTTGGATTTATAAACATTAGTGCCCATTACTGAGGGGAAATTACAAGTTGGTTTGTCCCCCACTGAAACGAAAAAAGAATTCCAATTCCATATATGTACCATTTGCACTTATCGTATGACTCATCCAAAATTAGTGGAGCAAGAAGACGTCTGTTTCAGTCATCTTGTAATACATCTCAGAGTGGTAATCCATGTTTACGCTTGACTGAGAAGTCATTTTGAGTCTGTAATCAATGGATCCCTTCACGATATATAAAGCAACAATACAATTTGTTGTTTGTAAATTCATCTAAAGAAAAACTTGAACTTGAACTTGAGATTGATTTTGTTCCTTATTATGGGTCAACAAAAATAGCATGACCTGTATTTTGTTGAGCTGTGAAGACTTCTCTTGCATAATATCCAGAGTAATTTGATTTCCATTCATGCTTGATCGTGTTTAGGTCCATGTGTCAAGTGCAGACAGGGCTGGTCCATTAAGTGGCAGGGGTGTTGAGGAAGATGACGCGTCCCTCAGTGAGGGATCGCTCAGTGATGGTGCACCCGATTACATGCCAACATTCAAGAGTCTGCCGACAAAACACAGTCATGTGTACCAGTCCCAGCCGGTTACCAGCCAGGAGGAGGTCTATGAGAGTGATGCACCGCTGACTCGTCCGACCAGCCTACTGGGGACGACGGAGCGATGGAAGGAAAGCCTCGCAGATGGACTCAGCGTGATTAATATCTTCACCAGGAAATATCAGAATGCAAACAGGGGTAAGTTAGAAAGGCAGGTCAATGACCTTCTTGTTTCCAGAGTCTGAAAGTCCATCCACTCAATGAAAATTTCAAGGGAACTACAATAAATGGGATCACAAAGACTTTCACAGTTCCAATGTACTCAGCAGCCGATTTCACGAAACGCTAGGATTAATCCTATCTCGAGTTAGGACGAGTAACTAGTCCTAACTTAGGATTAATCTTAAGGTTTACATGTTACAGTGCAAGGCTGGGACTCGTCCTAAGTCCTAAGATTTATCCTAAGTTAGGAAGAGTTTGGTGAAATCGACGGCAGGAAAGTTATCATATTTGCAATAGACTTTCAAGTCTTAGAATCAGAGCTGCCAACTCTCACTGATTCTGCAGAAAGTTTGCTGAAAATAAACCAATCTTTCCATGTTCTGGTGAGCAAAATTGAAAATATCCCTGATTATGGAAACTTTTTCCCCATCATGATGAATGTAGTTCTAAATATCTCCCTGATTGTTGTACAGAATCTCCCCAATTGCAAGATGCAAATGTTGACAGCTCTGTATAATGCCTTGGCTCTTATAGCATTATTTCTGTATAATCACCACTATAATGTATGTGCAGATATGGCTTCTAGGTTATTATTTGTGTTTGTCACGGCTTACCCAACGAGGCAGCTACGACTTAAAGACTTCAACGCAAACTCAAATAATTGCGGACAATTGACACCAGAAATACATATTTACAAACAATAGTTACAAATTTAATACATACATTTCTCTCCAGCATCCACTGATTTTGGTCTATTTTACCCATCAATATTAAATGAAAACCACATCAATGAAAGATTTCATAATTTTGTCAAGACTTGTTTGAAAAAGGCCATCTCAATTCAAAAGGTCTTAATAAATAATGAATGCGTGTCAAATATCTGCTGATGAAATAAGTATTGAAAATAACCAAGCCTTGCATTTTTCCAAACCACAATGATTTAAAACCAATCCTCCTCTTGGGTAAAAATTAGTATCATACACTTCATTTTAGGAAAGTTTGAAATGCAGAAGTATGAACTAATTAAGAAATTAACTTAGGGTTTTCCATCATAGTGTTGCCCTTGAAGTTCAGATCCCAGTGTTGTCTTGCACTCCAACCAATTTGCCTCAATATCAGCCTGAAAATCTGATCTTATTTGTGCAACGGCAGCACAGTCACATAGCAGAGACCAACACCCAGCGCAATACGTCCGATTCCGGATCAAAATTAGGATCACATCCTCTCTCGATCTAAGACGCAGCTAGAACAACCTCACTTTCACTGACCGTTCCCATTTATACATTGTACCCAACCTACCTCAAAATTCACCATTCTCATACAAAACACCCCCCCATTCAAAACATCATACCTGACCAGGGGTCGATTTCACAAAGATAGTCCTAACTTAGGACTAGTCCTAGGAGTTATTAAAAACTTAAGGCTAGTCCTAAGTTAGGATGAGTAACTCGTCCTAACTCGAGATAAGACTAGTCTTAACTCTTTGTGAAATCCACCCCAGAACATAATACTCCAAGGAATTTCTGAGGGATAACTTACCACTGCAGACCAAATAAGGTGAAAGCACTTACATAATATACATTTAGGACATGACCTTTACTTTGACCTTTTTGTTTGAGTGGAAGTAGGTCAAATCTTGCAGCTCTTTGCGGCTGGAAAGGCCATTTTGGTACAAGCCGCTTCTGGCTCTTATATGTTAAAGCTAAGCAGTGTAAGGTTGTTAAAAAACTAAACACCTTTCCCTCCCCCTATATTTATTTTTTTCACAATCACTCCAGTTTGAAAGTTATCGTTAAATTTGTCTTTTGTCAACAATTTTGAAAAAAAGGTGATTGTGTTTTGCTAAAGTATTCTTGAGCTCGTTGATGTAAATTTGAATAGTATCAGGGCAATTCCATGATAGAGTGGACATGGCCCAAAAATTTCAAATCCATAATTGAAAGCCATAATCCATAAAATATTGTTGCATATAGTTCAAAGTTTGTGGAACCACTTCACATTATTACATTGTCTTCGAAACACTTGGAGAAAAGGTCCTCTGAAGTGGATCAATGATTCTGAACTAAAAAGTACTGTTAAGATAGTACTTTTGTTTTTTGTCTATTTTATTGACTTTGAAGTGATAACCTTGTTAACTATTTATTTCCTATAATTCATTATGGCACTAATATTCAGATTTGAAAAAAAAAATAGTTTGACAAACTTCATAAAGTAGTTATGAATGAACATCCAAAGCGCTTAGGGGTAGTGTAACGTGAGTAACCAAAATATGGTGTTTTTTTTCCCAGTGAATGTTTTTTTTAGTTTTAACATTTGCCACTTGTAATTATCATTCTATTGATGATCTCAAAAGAAAAAATAGGGTTTTTTATGATGTATCCATTAACAGTACTATTGGGTGAGGTGATGAAAATTGTAACGTGAGTAACCATGTAGCGTGAGTAACCATACATGTAGCGTGAGTAACCATGATAAACCAGTAAAGGAGGAGACTGTTGGAGCTGGTATTATGTATGAGGGCACAAATATGCCTTATTTACCAAAGAGTACACAAATTGACCTTTTTAAACAATGAGGGTAGCATATCATTACCCACGATGCATTGCACACTGTTTGATGAGCACATGGAAGAAACGTGCATGCAAATACTGTTGCGTAATCTATTTGACCTGGCAGAAGTTGTGAGTATTATTATTTTTTTTTACAAATCCTGTACATGTAGGTTTTATTAGAAAGATTGTTTTATTCATCTCTCAATAAAATTCATGATAAAATAAAGCAGTTTAAAGATGTTTATAGGGCCTATTACCTTATTGATTTTCATTGTACATACATGTACATGTATGTCTGTTTGTTTGGAGTCGGTATTTCACACTTTTATACATCTAGGCATTAAACCTTTATGAAGACAACCAGTATTGGCTGTTCCATATGTTAATAGCTGAACTGAAGTTCCAATACTGCGTAATTAAATAAATTATTTTAAAAAGGTTTGTTTTAATTGATTTCAGAGAAATGCCACTCTCAAACGCAGAGAAACAACGACACTTTAAAGCTAAACTGAAAGAAACTGGCAACAATCCTCCTTGTAGAATATGTTGTGAACAGTTCATAGGGTTCCCGTTCTTTTCAGGTAGCTGCAGGGAAGGTCTGGAATGGTCTACCAAATTCCATCAGAGCCATCCAGACAACGAACAATTTCAAAATAGCCTTGAAAACACAACTTTTTTTTCCTCCAAATTCCGTGGAGATTGGGATTAATTACTGCTTATTCTGCTGCCGTTTTTATTTTATGCAGCACCCCCATTTTCAACCTTTCTTGCTTGTGCACCACTGGAAAACATCCAGAGAGGAACTTTATTATTGGAGCAAGCGCCACGAGCACTTTCGTGGTTACCTGCACTATAGAAGAAAGTTCACTATAATTTGAAAGTTCCATTTTGTGAGATAAGTGGAAGAAAGAATCAATTAAAAAGTAGGGATCTTGTTATTGTTAGCATAATTAATTATCTCTTCCATGGTAAACACAAGTCGGTCAAATATTGGTACGGTTACTTTGTTGGTCCATGCCCTTACTATGTTTTCATGCTTTGTAACGTGAGTAACCGTAACGTGAGTAACCATGTTTTTTATGGATTCCTAAAAAGTTAAAGATTCTAGAAGATTTGTTTTACTCTTATTATTTGTGCCTCATGGCATGGTCTTTCATCAATTTAAAAGAAATTTTCAAAGGTTGTTTGTATGAGGAGACTTTTGATTAAGGCATGTTTTTTTTTTATGCATGTCAGAAAATGTAGCGTGAGTAACCGATTTTGTGTGTCTTTTATATCATATATAACGCAATTTTCTGAAAGTCATTTTTGGTACTTAAGTACGTCTAGGTATACTCTAACTACCATAGGGATAACAGTTTTTAAACATTTTCAGTAAAGCAATTACAGCACAAGGAAACTCAAAAGTACATCTAAAACGTAACGTGAGTAACCGTGGAATTGCCCATCAGCATTTTGGTTGTTTTATGATATGAAGAAACCATACAATAAAACTAGTGATTTTTATTTCTTTTGCAGCCGTTCTTTATGGTCAACTTCCAGACACCATCCCATCCCCTAAAGGCTCTCCTATTGGCTACTCCTACAATGATGATTTCACAGGTGCGTCAAGCGCATCATCTAAACCACCAAAGACCAAACAGGAAGAGGCATCGGCCTACATCGAGGACTTCTCATCCAGTAACAAGTCTAAGAACAGACCGAAGGTAACTAGTTTTGGAAAGTTTCCTTAACAGCGTGTTGTGGCGGAGTAGTCTAAATAGCATCAGACTCAAGTTCTGTGGGTTCGAGTCCCAGCTGTGACGCTTGTGTTGTTGGGCAAGACACCTAACTATAATTGCTTCTTATCACCTGGAGTAAAGGGTTCCTGCGAGGGGAGAGCTTGTTTGATTAGCAACCTGTGCACGATTTGTATGCCGTTGCTGCACATTTCAAAGGAGTTGAGATGGTTTAAGAAATACTTAAGGCCCAATGTACAGGGGTAGTAGTAATGTAAGGCGCTTCCATAAAATGTTTCAAAAGCACCTAAGAAATGCCTGTTTTTGTTATCATTTACCCTCACTTTCTTGGGTTTCGTCTATATTCAGATATTATATGGATGATTTTGAAGGATTGAGCAGACATGCAAGTTGTCAGCTGATTTTCTTTTTTCCCCTCTTTTAATAGTACCATAGATAAGCAAAAGACACAGTGTCAAATTAAGTGCAGTTGGCCTTTTTCTCTTTTTCACAATTATTAAAATGGCATTTCAGATTGAAGTATGGTTGCCGTTTACATGTACTTCTTGGCGATTCCCATAAACCTCATTGCTTGATTTCGAAGGGTGGAGGTTGTACTGATCCCATAAAAGCTCATTCATGTTGAATTTAAAGGATTTACACAATTGTCTTCCCTCGACATCCAGGGGATTAGAGTTAAGCTTGAAGATAACCTGGGATTATTGTAATCCTTAAGATAAAGAAGATATCCTGTTCATTTTAGTTGGATAATTTTGAACCTATTTGGATTTCTTTTTATATGCAGAGTAACTCTTCAACGGCTTCCCCTAATAGCAAGTCAAGCTACAGGACAGCCAGCAGTCACAAGAGGTCATCAAGGTCATCCAGAAAAATGGATGACAACACGTTGGATTTGTCACCCAATGAAAGCTTCGGAAGGTCAGCTTTTCCTCAGTTCTATAACATTAAAAAGGTGTTGAATCAGTGGCAAAACTTACGGAAAATATTTTTCCCGAAAAATTCACAGAAATTCAAATTTCAACCGATTCACCTTTGCCTTAATCTTAATTTAGATAAATAGATTGTTCTAACATTTAATTGTTTTTTTCCCGAAGTTGTATTTGAAAGTATTTTTTTTAAAATGGTAGCTCCTGCACAGGATTTACCCTTAACTCTTTTAGTGACTGGGCAGCAGGACCACAATTAGCTTGTCATTTCATTAGTCCGTCAACTTTTTCACTAGTTAATATTTCTTGTTAAATAAGGATGCTTTTCAACACTATAGTAGCAAGCAGGACCACCTGTAGTGAATTTTAATTGGTCCTCATGTGTTTTAACTCGCATTAGGCCAGAGGATTATTGTTAAAGGAGAACGCTGCTGTAACTAGAACCATTTTTATGGTTAATTATTGCTTTCACTCTTACATAAATGAAACACGAACAAGTAATTTTTAAGCTGTTTCATTGGTTTGTTTACAAACAGTTCCGGAGATGATTCCCACCAGCGTAGGCGTATCTCGCGCACACCGAGCCCCAAATCATCACCAGCATCCTTCCACAACAAGAGCATCTCAGATCAGCGATCGTCTCCGTCCCTCCTGAGTCCAACGGCTTCCCTCGGCTCCAAGACGCCCTCCAGTCCCGACAGCACCGTCTCGTCGGGATCACTGTCTCGGTCACCAGTCGCTGAGAATCAGTCTGGTCACTCATCCGGTGGCAGTAGTAAAATCTCATCCGGCCAGAGTAAGACATCAGGGAGTAAGAGCCGCTCCAAGTCCAAGTCTTCATCTCGATCTTCAAGAAGCCAGGGTTTCGTCTCTTCCAAATCTTCGACACACGCCAAGGATGGAGCCAATCTTCTGAAGCCGGTGAGCAGCGGGTCGTCTGTTGAGATGAATGGTGATAGAGGAGTGGAGAGGAAGTCATCAAGAAGTGGGCCTGATCCAAGGGTAGGTCCAGAAACGAGTCAGATTCTGAAATGAAATGATTCTTGCTTTAACTTTTATGGTTGTATTCATTCATTTTGTGCCGAGGTATATGTTTTTTGTTAAGGTTTGGGTTAGAGTCGGGGGTTGATATAATTATAATAATAATACTTCACATTTCTTACATAGTGCTTGTTTACACCTGAGGGCGTTTCAAAGTGATCATTATTTATTTTTTCGAGGTATGCAGGAGCTATGTTCAGAATATAAGACCTATTTATTTACATAGCACCACGCAACAGTTTACAAGGTGCTGTGGCGCAATTTGCAGCCAAACCATACCAGAAAACACCAGGGTGAACCCCTTCTCTTAAAGATAACTGTACTGGGTTCTTTGGCACGCATTACACAACACACAGGACCTACAACTTCACATCTCATCCCAAGGACGAAGCAGTAATGGTCAAGTGTCTAGCTTAAGGACCCAAGTGTCAAGACCGAAGAGACACCAGAGCTTTGAGTCCAGTGTGCTTGACCGCTTGGCCAAGGCACACCACCCTTGGTTGATATCCATGATTCTATTCATAAAACCACATTTGATTTATATTCATGCAAACAATTATGAAACCCTAACTGACCTTATTAGTCCATAATCCACGAATATGTTTGATTGAATGATATGATTTGTACAGCATAGTGGAACCATCCTTTCCTAGCCAGGCATACAATTTGAGATGTAGAGTAACCTCCTAGAGTAGAAGACTCTGATTGAATTGAGA
Source organism: Pisaster brevispinus (assembly GCA_023634235.1). Classification (NCBI taxonomy): domain Eukaryota; kingdom Metazoa; phylum Echinodermata; class Asteroidea; order Forcipulatida; family Asteriidae; genus Pisaster; species Pisaster brevispinus. The sequence goes on from JAMKCF010000025.1 coordinate 3,625,956, forward strand.
CTGTCTGTAGAAGAACTACATGTACAAACACTCTTCTGTATGTCACTGAAAGAAATTTTACATTAGAAATATTCAGCTAATATCCAGTTTTCATTGCTACAGCCTTCCACATCAGGCAAGCCGCCTCTTCCCAGCCAGTACTCCCCGGCTGCCCTGAGTCTAAAAATGGCCTCGGAGCTCAACCTCTTGGAGTCCTTAGAGGAGTCAGTGAGACAGATCTCTGAGATGGAGCGAACTCGCCATGTCTCCCTGGCCCAGCAGGAGAGCGTGTCATTAGCTCGGGTACTCCAGGCGCGGCAACGGGACCATGAACGAGAGATACAGTTGCTATCGCTGAAGGCGAGACAGGAAGTGGAAGAGGCAAACAAACAACTAGAGGTAAATTTTTGTTCCCCAAGCTTTTTATTTCACAGAAATGTATCACAGAGTTGTGTTGCCTACATGTAAATAATTTTTTAGAGAGATTAAAAAAAAAAAAAAAAAAATCCTTTAATACTACTACTTCTACTAATTATAATAATAGTTGCTTCTTTTATAGTGTTCAGATCTGGCACTCATGGCACTCCAACATTATTACCTCTGGTCACTGGGCCATTTATTTAATTCCTTAAACCATCTCAGCTCCCTGGGGAGTATACAAATATGTAGCCCACCAAGCTAAATCAGTCACAAGAACCAACTCTGCTCTCCCAGGTACCCATTTACCTTTGGGTGAAGTGAAACAATTATAGTTAAGTGTCTTGCTTAAGGACACAAGTGTCATGACCGGGATTCGAACCCACACCCTGATGACTTAACCACCAGAACTTGAGTTTGATGCACGAAACCGTTCTGCCACGACATGCTGAATTACAAAATTAGAATAGAAAATCTAATGTTGTTTTACATTTTGTTTCGTTATCTTGTAAAAAGGTAAGAGTTGTTGTTACAATTGAAAAATTTATGGGATTGTTTCTGTGAATAAGAAATGTGTTTATTATTGTAACCTGTATTTTCTCCACATCTTTTAGTAAACAAAATTTGTAAAATCTTTTGGTGCCACAGGTTGTGAGGCAGAGAGCTGTTGAGACAGCCTCTGATGCCGAGAGAGTCTTGGCTCAGGCTCGCCGAGAGGCCTCCGATGCCAGGAGTGACTCTACTCGTCGTCTGATCGAGTCACAGGCTGAGGCGGCAAAAGTGACTGCAGAGGCCGCTAAACAGGTGGCTGAAGTAAGTAGAAAATTGAACTTTGTACGGTAGAAGTAAAATCTAGAGATGTCTGCACTAGCACAAAGTGATGTGGCCCTCTAAAGAAATGGAGGTTTAACTATTTGGGTTGATTGCTTAGTTCGGATTGTCTTTGGGGAAAGATAAGTTGTTAGTATGTTGCATCACCAATTTGTACCAGTTCCACCACACATTTCTCAAGGGATATGTCGAAGTTGTCGCTGCTATTTTTTACTTGCCACAGAGCATGCAGGGTTCTCCCCATTTTTTTTCAATTCCCCCCAGTTCCCCCCGAGCTAAAGTTCTGTATGAATGAAAAAGAAATATTTATAAGAAAATAAATTAAAACGATCGGGTTACCCGACCGTCCCTAGAAAATCACGCCGACCCTGTATCTTTTTATTAAAAAAAACGATATAAAATAAAATCTTCTGGTGCCGACCCTAAACCTCATTTTTGTGCACATCGTCAAATTTTGTGAATTAACTTAATTGACAAATTAAATTTTTGCCAAAGTATTAATTATTTAACTTAATATGTAGGTTTTTAAAAGAAAATGTACCGGTAAATTCAAGATATTCAGCTCGTTTTCTGTCGATAAAGTCCCTGGTATTTACTAGCTGCGATTGTTAATTTCAGTATACGAACGTTAAAACAAGCATGCACGTTGTTAGTCTGGCTCTCTCCTCAATGTCCCATACTACAATATGTAGGCGAGTAGGGAAACACACAACTCGATTTTCCAGGGGTTAGAAGACGCGCGGTGGAGTCTAATCGCGACCTCCTTCCTGTAATATATTATACAAAATTGTAACCTCGTACTCATAAACACATCGCTCTCGCCGCACAATTTTCCCCAATGTGCGTCGTCGACCGATCGTTCGACCGAAAATCGAAAATGTATTGCAAAAGAAGCGATTTTAAACAAGCGATCCTTTATTCATGAATCCATGGAAATGGTTGTTGATGAAAACAGTATTATTAAGGGCAGAAATTAGGGGAAAAGATCGTTCAAAAACGCAAGTTTGCGAACTTCACTTCCATTTTTTTTTTCCAATTTTTTTTTAGGTTCGACAATTGTACGCTTCTTTGAGTGTTTAAATAAATATAAAGTATCAATCATGGGAGATTTTGTTGATAAAGTGTCCAGTGAACAGCCAATTCTACCTTCACAAGATCCCTTGCCATGTTATTTTAAGTACATCACTACCCGATGTTTAGTTTTAAGAAAACTGACTTTAAAGTGACCAGCCTGTACCACAAAAATCACACCCCTAGAAGAATCCAGGTGTGCTTTTTTTCAAACGCCTGTGATTTTTAAATCAGAATGACTGCAACACACAACAAAACTCTTGATAAAGGCATTAAGAATGGGTGGGAATGGAGTATTATTTGAAAAACAAGTTAACAAAATTCTTCTTGCTGAAGTTGTTTGAAAGCTTGACCGACCTGCACATGTAAGGCATATCTGAATACAAAAACTGCAATGTATCACAAAGCACAGTTCCTGTCTGTAGCATTTTTTCCCCTTAAATTTAACATTTTGCATCAAACTACTGGTAGTGGTAGGCTAGGTATTGTAACAGCTGTGACCTCATTTTATATTGGTGAGTGACCTTCGACCCTGCTTTTTGCTGCCTCTACCCCACCCCCGCCTGCCCACCCATTTTTTCCGCCACTGAAAAAATCCTGGGCAGAACCCAAAAAATGTGATGATTTTTAAAGAAAGAAATGATTCAATGGATGACTCCAGAAATTTCTCAGATTGCACCAGAGAGCATCTAGAATCACAAATTTCCGGAGCCCTTGGGCGGGCCCCGGACCCCACGCTGAAAGGACAACACTTTGCTGTACACACTCGTTCATTCCATTTCCAGACCTTTGACAAAACCGGCTACTTAAATTTTTTCACCTGCTACTTCAAAATCTCTGGACAACCCCGTTAAACACCTTTTTCATTTTCGATGCAGGCTCAGAGGATGCCAGCTCAGCCGCCAGTGCCCAGCATTGATCCCAGCAGGTTGGCTACTGACACAGCAACAGCAGCAACATCGGCTGCAGTGACTGCTGCACTTGAGCAGCAACGACTGCACCAGATTGAGTTTCTCAAAGAGATGAAAGGCGCCCTCGCTCCTCCCACACAAGTTCATACAAGGTAAGGACAAAAGTTCAATTAGAAACACTTTTTTCAATTTTAATCAAAACTTTGGTCGTGATGGGCGAGACAATAATTATTACCCTTAGTGTTAAGTCATTTTGCTTATTTGAAGAAAAACTTAAAGTTAAACATCAACATTTATATTTTCATTATATAAATAATCACTTTTTAACGTTTGTTTTCTGACAAGTTGTTTGTAGTGTCTCAGTTAATCAATTTTTAATAACCGTTATCATCCCCCCTGAAAATCTTAACATTTAAATTAATTGTTGTTCCTTAAATTAATCTATTTGTGAAGGTCACTTGGTGTTGGTGAGAACTTGTCTCTTGCAAGTCGTCAGTCCAGTCAGTCCAGTTATACCAGCAGCAGTAGATCAGATACTCCTCATTCTCCTAAACAAGAGTACACCGATGACTTCAGTGAGAGTGCCAAGTCTGTTCGGTCATCGCATTCTATCAGCACAGGTACCATCCCTGAGGTCAGCTCTCTCTCTGTGATGGATCAATCACGATCTGGGAAATCCGTCAAGTCTCTAACCGACACTGATGTCATACAGACAGCAAGTAGTCTGTCTGTTGGCCAAGGCAACTCCAGTATGTCGATTAAAACGGATTCAGCTCTGTCCCCGGTGAGGTCGGAGTACTCGCCCAGCATCGGGAACTCCTCTATCCACACTGCGTCCAACATTAGCGGAGGGAGCACAGTTAGGAGCCCAAGTATCTCTGAGGACATCCCTGATAACAAGCAGTCCAGCTATAGTAGTTACTCCAGCGACACTAGGAGCAAGACTTCGTCCAGTGGTACCACTCCAACCTCTTCAAGTACCCCCGTCAGGCCAAAAGAGGAGAAGTCCAAAATGATGACCACCTATGACGTCCGGCAACCCCAAGCCGGGAACTTCTCTCTAGGCATGGATGACTCCTTCACGCGCCTCTCAGCCGAGATGCTGAGACAGCAGCTGCGCGACGAGGAGGTCCGTTCCCAGCAACAGGGGGCGCTGTTTAAGCTACGGGAGAAGACGCTCCTGGAGAAGGCCAAGGTGGAGTTGGAGTGGTTAGAGCATGAGAAACGACGACACAAGGAGAAGGGGGATTCTGAAGCCTTGCAGAGTGCCCGCAAGAGACAACAAGCCCTGGTGGCCAAAGTTCAACAAGAACAGGTAACAATCCTTGTTTTCTAGGGTGCACTTTTGACCAATTTAAAGTGCAATTTCCACTTACATTTTTCAGTGTTCTTGTTGTACTATTTTTCATAGGATAATCTGACGTAGAGGAAAAGCAAATACATTGTGTGTAAATAGAAAGCAAGTTTTAAAAACATTGATCTTACTACATAAAAGCTTATCAGATTAGTATTATTTCTTTTTGGTAGTTTTTAAACTCAAAATCCAGATTTCAAATGGGGGCGGGGTGGGGGGGGGGAGAGGATATCATTTTAGGGGGGCACATTCCCCCTGTGCCTCTGCTTTGTTAAACCACTGGAATCATGTAATTTCTATCTGAGTCTAGAACAAAAGAAAACTGGCTTAAGCTTGTCCGTAAATTTAAAAATAAAAACGGGGACAAAACTTCAACAAATTCTCCAAAGTTTAGGCAGTCAATAAAGGCATACTATGCTCCTATAGTTTTAGTTCATGAGAAAAATCCTCATATTTGAATGGGACAGTTTTATTGGGCATGATATTCTTCCTACTTTTTGTTTGCCCCTGGGGAAGGTCTGAAAACTTGGGATTAACCTTTAGTCCTCAAACAGCCTAAAACCGCCCTGCCTGTTACTTCTCAAACTGCTCCAAACGGCCCAAGAAGTTTGACAAGTTGTTCATGTATCTTGACATATACACATGTGATTAAAACGCTCCAAACAGCTATAGCGATAGCACAATCCTAATATGATGATGGTGTTTTTTTTTTTTTTTAAGGCTGAAATGCGACGTCTGCGTGCAGCTCAGAAGGCAGCGAGTCACGAGCGTCAACTGCTCCTCTTCCAGCAGCAGGAGATCCTTCGCATGCGCAAGGCCACCGAGGCTGTCAAAGACCACATGAAAGACCTCTCCAACATATCCATCACCTCCTCAATAGGGGGCGCTCTCAGCGAAGACCATCCGAGTAATGCATCCACGGTTGTATCCCCAGACCTCCCGGAGGTCTTGTCTGATTCTAACATCTCGATGGAGAGTCCAGGAGAGAGGAAGGGGACAGGACTGAGGGAAGAGCTTCACGGGACAGGGCAAGATGATGAGAAGGATGGTGGGGCCAAGGGTAGCTTGACACCTGCCGAGAAGCAAGCTCAGGTCATGCAGAAATTGAAGAAACTTCAACAGCCACTCAGCATGAAGTAAGTTCAAATCAGTTGGCTTTATTAGTAATTGTTAATTAGTTCCTTTTATTTTTCACATTCGATCAACATTTCGAAGGTCGCGTGAGATCCAAAACCACAAACAGGGTTTGGGGGGGGGGGTGTCTGACCGTTGACCTCAGAGGTGTGTTATGCGCAATATTTAGATTCTTTTATAGAGTTCATTTTTATTAATATCTAATCATTGTAAAGTAGCCCACCAGCCTAGAAAGCTGTGCAATTTTACTTGCCCCCACAAAGTTTTAGTAACCCATATATGTATTGTCATAAATGTGTCTTTTGGATATATCAGTGGTAGTGATTACAACCAGTTTAACATGTTTAATGGTAAAATAAAGTTTGAGACATTTTTAAATGTTTATTATTCAACAACAAAAACAGGGAAGGAAAAAATGAATGGGAAGAAATGGGAGCATTACAAGCAATTAGGTTGCACAGTTTTTAGTAGCCCACTCGTCAAGTGAGGGGTGGTGTTTACTAGCTCACAGCTGTTTTTACTAGACAATGTTTACTGAGCTTCTCAGACTTTATCCATTGACACTGACCTAGACCCACTCCCCCGTAGGCCAAGACCTCACTTTTGTTCTGGTTCTCATATTCGTGATGTTGATGTGACCATTGGCAGTGGGTTCTCTTTGTTTCAAATGGGCTCACTGGTTTTTTTTTGTGTGTGTGTGTGTGCCAATAACTTAAATAATTTCATTTTATGAGATTCTTTTTCACTTCTGTGAGCATTTTCGTAAACTGAGAACGTGAGTTGTTTTTGAACAATGTATCTTTATTATTGTTATATATTTCTGGTAATGAAACCAAGGATGCCTTATAAGGAGTGCTTGCTATGTGAACCAGAAACACTGGGGTTAACACCTACTCAATATCAATGACTCCAAGATAAGTGTTCTTGGTTCTTTTATGTACTCTACCAATCCTAGTACACAGGACCTACAGGTTAATGTCCAATCTGAAGGACAAAGCAATTATGGCAAAGTATCTTGCTCAAGGATACAAGATGGTTTGAAACACCAGAGCTTGAGTCCAGTGTGCTTGACTACTTGGCCACGACATGCCACATCTTTTTACACCTTTGCTTTCTTGATGCATTGTGAGGTCAAAATACATATTCAGTCAGAACGTGATGTATTTGCTCATGCGTTCCCAACCAAGTTCCACTTTGATTCTTGAATTCATTCACCTTGAGATATAATAGTGTAAAGTTTGACCAAGTTACAAAGTTTTAGCAAAGTCCAAAGGTTTAGCAAAGTCCAAAGGTTTAGCAAACCACCACTATTCAGATTTTGTTGAGATGACTTATTTCTTGCTTGGCCCCGAGGACTGACAAGGATTGAATTGTATAAGAAAACAACAGTCTTCAAGTGGGCAACAACATGTTTTGTTAATACTCTTTCTGAAAGATACTTAAAGACTGTTTTCTTATTTGTATCTAGGTGATGCATCTAAAACTCCGTAGTTGTTGCAATTCAATAGTAATTTGAAGCGCAGTTTAATTTTGATAGTGCCCTACATGTGGTACTTTGCACTACACACTCATTTTATCACGGTTTGTATATTATATACATGTGTATGCATGTAAGTCTTAAAAAAGTTAATTTAACATGTCACTGTAATATGAGTTTAAGATTGGTCACGGTCCACGACTCCTCATTATAATATGCCTTATGGTTACTGTGCAGGTACCTGACCAAGCGTGAACAGCAGCTGACGAAGCGAAGACGGAACGCGGAGGAGCTTCTGGCCTGGCAGAGACGCCTGGATGAAGAAGAGTCACAAATCCTCAACATGGAGCGAGAGGCAATGCGGAGACTGGACAACACAAAGCCCCGTCCACCGATGAAGGCTCTCCCTCCTGGTACACCGCGTGACTCCGCCCATGAATCGTCCCCACGCCTCTTATCCGATGACATCTCAGAAGGCTCAATATCAGTGACTCCAAGCAGAATGGATGGGCTGAGAGATGGGGAGGGGCAGAGGAGAGAGAGTGGGGAGTCCATCACGGAGGACATCAGTCACAGTAGTAGTGTGCCGGAAGACATCATATCAGAAACATCAAAGAAAATCAGGTAAGTTTGATAGCTGTGTCCTTGATTTATTTTTAGCCCAGTTGAGTCTTTGTCCCAAAATGTTTAACATGGTTTACAAATTATAATAATTGGTAAATTTGTGCAGTCTCCTGCCGGAAAGGTTAAAGCGGTTTGGTGTAAAATCAGTGAACCTTTGAAAACTTAAAAGGTGTGAAAATTAAGCCACGTGTACAAGAATGAGAACTGATGAGTTTAACATGTGCTTAAATTACATGCACTTCCTTTGTCCAATGATCTGATCATTCAGTTTAACATGTGCTTAAAAAATATGCTTACAATTGACATCAGGCCCATTTTATTGGACAATTTTCCATTGAAAATCACGGGAAGTTTTACAACCTGTTCTCGCCTTGCACTTTTTTTCAGTCGTTTATTTGACAAGCCAATGCCAATTTTGTATAAAATAAACAATTGTTTACAAGGGTGAATATTGAGTAAATCATCCCTTGGTGCTTTATGATTTAGCCATGCAACTCTTGAGATGATTTCCTCGGGTTTTTTCCCTGTCAATTTAGTGCCATAAAAAACCTTAAAACACTTAGTAAGTTTTTGTGTTACAGGAATGTTGCTTATTTATTTTATTTTTTTTTCAAAATACAGTTTACATGTCTGATTGTTATCATCGTCATTATTAGGCCCCTATTGTTATTTTTGAAATAGCAATTAGTTGATGCCATCCAATATTAGACTGTGCAAGTCTCGGGTGTCTTCAAACTTCCTGGTCCAAGTTGGTCCCAACCATATTGAGTGTCATGTGTGTGCGATTCTTTTCTTTGAATACTTTAGTTTAACCTAGTTTACGGCATTGTAAATTATACTCTATTGTGTGGAAAGTAAAATTTTGCCATGAAATATATGAAAGCAAGATAAATTTAACAAATCAATAAAGAAAATCTAAGAATAAGAGTTGTAAACAACTATGAAATTTGCCCAACTGACGATCATTTTATCATTAAACCCTTTGTAATGTTCGCACAAATTTGGGCATAATTGGCAAATAGGGTTTCTCAAAAATAAGCATCCTCACCCTAAATTTTATTTTTGTTTCGATGTTAATTTTAATAAGTTATTTGTTAAATATAAAATTTGAAAATGTATGTTTAACAAATTGGTATGGGTATCTTTTTTGTGTGAAGAATTTTGTATAAAAAGAGTTAATTTTTTATTTCTATAAAATATAGTTTTCCAGGCCTGATCCTTCACGGAGGCAACTGAGGTAATTGCCTCCAGTGCCCGCGATCATTGCCTTGGTGTCCCTGAAATGTTCCAATAGAAATTTACACTTCCTCATAGAGGTGCCCTTTCCCAAGGAGAAAATGCCTTGGTGCCCTTGTCCTTTCAGAAATGAAGCATCGGGCCTGTCTTCATTGGGGTTATTTTCTTGTGAGACTTGCTCAGTCTATTGCTGAGATCAAACAGAAATGTGTGCATTCTTTTGTGCAAACTATGAGACTATTTATCAACTGAAAACTGACCAAACCACTGTTTGCTGCCCTCTGCAGCTCTCCCCGGACACCCACTGCGAGCCACATGTCCAGTGACGACTCGTTGACACACACCAAGTCCATCCCCGAAGATTATGCAAGTGATTCGTTCGACACAGCTGACCACACCCTCACTCCGACCAAGTCTCTTCTCGGCCCACAGCGCTCCTCGTCCACTCTGGAGTCATTCCGGGCACCCCTGTCCCCCCACCGGAGGATCATGGAGTCCGAGAGTGGGTCTGAGTCCGAGAAGTCATTCTCCCAAACTGTGTCTGGTAAGTGTTTCTTTTTAATTTGTTGATAAGGAATTAGCCATAACCTTTACATCCCCAACTCTTCAAATTCAACTGCATGATTTGTTTGATTCTGTTGGATTGAGTACTGCATCAGTAAACTGATTGATGCCATGATATGGGAGAGTGAGGAAGGATCCTAGTAATTCACTTCAGGCATGTCAGGGGGTTGGGGGTAGAGCCCCCTAAGTGTTGCCATTGAAGGTTAGAACAGGAAGGGAATTTGTCTTCTCGAGGAAAAAATATCCCAAAAAGATAAATACCTTGTGACATACACATTGCCTTATAACAGACTGAACTGTTTAGGCTGTGGCCCTTGCAACATTGGCCACTCATAACAGCGACTGTGCCCCCATAAGACTTATATATTCAAATGCGATCACAAAATGTGTACAAGCTGTCACAACTCAGATTTTGTTGTGCCCATTCTATGCAAAATTGAGTGTAGACGTGCATATTAACGAATGCTTTGACATGTATGTGAGCTCCATTGCCAGGTGATGGTGAGCGGGGCTGAATGCCTTAGTCTGGTGCATAGTGCTAGGCAGTTGTGTGAACTTTCCAATGTATTCTTAAATGTTCAAATGCCCACAAATTTGTTCATGCACCAACACTGGGTCCTGTAAATAATGGAACGATCCTGCCCTACATGGTTATCTTTGTTCTAGTTGCACTCAGAAGAGAAATCTTTAAGAAAAGGGAACAGTAGAGCAACAATGGAAGTATTACACACTGTTATCCAAAATGTATCCAATTGACTTTCTTTGTTCAGAAATTGCATCAGATCAGAGTGACGTTGAGGGCCGCGTCAAGGCTCTGGAGGTAGAACTCCGGAAACGTAAAATGGAGGCAGAGAAGCTAAGGCGTCAGCAAAAACGAATGCAGCGAGAGAAATTCAAGGCACAGGAAGCTAGTCTCAAAAAACAATTAGAGGTACGGTAAAACATGCAATTTCTTTCTAAATTTTAAAAATTTTTCTGAGTATATTGTATAGCAAAAATGCTATGACTGTAAATGAAATGAACTTCAAATATTCTTTTCTGGTGTACCCTTAGAAAAATTACAGATTAGAAAAGTTGTTTCCAGGAATTGTCACCAGAAAATTTGCAGATTAACAAATTTGTTACCAGTGATTGTCACCAGGAAATTTACAGATTAGAAAAGTCTCACCAGTGATCACAAGAAACTTTTGTTAAGTTAAAAAAAAATTATCCCCCCAGTACTTTGGAGCATAAAATATTTCGTTGACAAATGTTTCATAAGTTCTGTGTATTTGTTATTTTGTTTTTAGTCCTATGACAAGCTGATTGAGAAAACAAAGGCAGAATTAAAGACAGAATCAGAGGCAGCCGTCAAGACCACCTCTGTCACAGTCAAGCCTCAGATCAAACAGCTACGAGTCTCAGAATCCCAGCGACTTAAAGATCGATCTCACGCCCGGTCTCTACGCCAGCGCACCGCCTCGGACAGCAGTAGGGAGGGAGGTGCTGAGCTTGGGTCCATAAGGAAGAAGCGATCGGTGTCGGAGGGCAGTGTCTCCAGTCGGTCTAGCATGGATGACGAGGCCGGATCAGGGAGAGAACCATCTTATTCTTCATTCAGCTCGGTGTTCACTCCCCCGACAACACCTCGTCATGCTGAAGGTGGGTTTAAATCTTTGTCAGTCATTGTCAATTATAGGATTAATGTTTGAATAAAAACAAGTTTATAAATGAAACCTTGTTCAAAATTACACCTACTATACACAATAGGGATGAGAAATTTCAGACTTTTCTATAAGTTCATACTTTTTTTATGTCGGCATTCATCTACCGTAAGTTCCTGCGTATAAGACACGTCTTTTCTGACTTAAAAAAAAATAACTGCGTCTTATCTACCGTTGCGCCTTATCTGATATCGATTGAGTTCATTGTGATGATCACTGTGTGAAAATCTTACCGCCAGGGTGATTCTACTTGTTATAATTTTTCTTAAAATAAAACCTGCATCGTTCACGTTAGTGTAGTTTCGACAAGCTTTGATGAAGAACGAAGTCACTGGCCATGCTGCTTCCCACAATAGTAATAACAATACCGACGCAAACCAGCGACGACCATTGCTGCACACAATACATTGCTATAGCGCGCACCAGTGACATACTGGTGACAGGTACTAGTTTTTATTGTCAAGCCGTTTTTTGTATGTTATCTTGTAATGTGCTGCTAGATTTTGCCAACAGAGAGCGTACGTTCTTATTGTAAAAAGCATTATTAAGAAAGCGCACTTTTGGTTCTTGCATGTATTGTAGCGTGCCAAAAAGCAAGATAACAAACACTAGCAGTCTATTCATTGGGAAATGTAGGGAAAACGTGTGTGTGCGCGCTTGTGAAAAAAACATTGAGGTATGTTTTTAGAAAAAATCTTTAAAAAATGAAAATATAATTATACTTTAAAACTATACTTTAACGCTTGAATCTGATTTTTGTAATTTAGGGGAACTGCGCCTTATACTCTGAGCGCTTTATACGCAGAAAATTACGATACTTCTCTAGTGCTGAGGACACTCTTCCCAGAAGCTCCTTAAAATCAATAACTTGAATGATTATCAGAAGGTGGAAATGCAATTATTTCACCATACTGGATCCTAGTTTTAGACCATTTTGGGAGTCATGACTCTCACCTTTAATTTAATCAATGCAGTGAAAAAGGCCTTTCTTTTCCTACCTTTTATTTAATGTTTTGTAATATTTATTTCCTTCAGATACTACACCAGCTCCTCTCAAGACTTCAACGCCCACCACAATTCCAGAGGGGAACAGTTTCAGTCCACCTCGGGAGGCAAGTGATAAGACAGCAAACAGCGTTTCTGATGAGGATTCACAGAAGGCCATCACGGACAAGAAAACTGAGAAGGATGTCTCTCGCCAGAAACAAGGACCTCAGCAGGCAGAGGACCAAGAGGGGCAGAGGGATTCCTCCGTGGTTTCAGAGATTTCCGAGGATATTCAATCAGCGTATAGTTCTGCGTCTGCCACCCCGGATGAAGTGTCTCTGAAGGAGTCACCGAGGTTTAACTCTACCAGAGAAGCTCAAGTCACTGATGAGTTGAATGGTCAGGGCCCACTGGAAAGAGAACTGTCTGAGGCTTCCAGTGTCCCAGAGGAGACTTTGTCGACAGCAAGTTCAGCATCTCTGGATTCAGTGCGGTCTACGCCGAGGCTGCTTGACCTCCACCAGAAAGACAATAAAAGAACAGAACCTCCAAAGCCGGACCATGATGGAAGTCTCAACAGCTCTGGGAAAGGTTCCCCTTCTCGTCTTCCAGTTCATTCCATTGAGGATCTCTCCCAGAAAAGCGAGCTGTCTTACTCAAGCTCAGTGAGAACTGTGTCTTCACACCGATCCAGGACTCACAGTGAGCAATCAGGAGTAAGTTACAGTGATGAATTTGTTGAATCTTCTGTGTCCATTGGAGTGAAGAACAAGGAGAGCCTCTCAGACACTGATGATGATATCAGCGAGCAGTTATCTATAGCTAGTGAGCCTTCTGAAGTAAGTGTTACAAGCGGAGGGAAGCTAACCTTCAACTTGGGAGCTGATAAGGGTCCAGATGAGGGAACGAGAGACATACTGGAAGCAGCTCCTGAAGTTACAATCTCTGAGAGAAAGCTGGACAGAGAACAGGCGGACAGTATCAGTGAAGAAGATGAAAGGACTCCCGTTGCCTCTCCAAATGACGAACTCCTGGAGGTATCACAAGACTTTACTGGCTATGAGATTGGAGACCGTGTGATTGTGAGTAGCAAGCAAAAGGGCACTCTTCTGTTCAAAGGGGTGACCCACTTTGCCCCTGGCCCCTGGGGAGGTGTTGAATTGGATGAACCACAAGGAACAAATGATGGCTCCCTGGAGGGACATGTTTACTTCCAGTGTAAAGCAAGTCATGGAATGTTCGTTACCGCTGACAGGCTTGAACATCTCATGAAGGAGTCTCCTAGAGCTGAGGACCGTGATTCATCAATTGAGGAAGATGTTGTGAGTGCAGTGTCAGAGAAATCAGAACCTGAACAAAGAAAACAGCATTCCCCAGTGTCTTCCCTCTCCTCCAAGACTCCCTCTGAATCCATGAAACCCCTCGCTCAGGTCCTGAAATCTGAAGCCACCGATGAAGACTCCATTGCTGAGGATTTCTCAGAGCCAATGACAGACGACGCAGCCCTTGAGCGACTGATCAATTCAGCAGCAGCTGCTGTGGAGTCCTTCAACGAGGAAGACATGAAGGATATGTTTCCCACTTCTGAGAGTGCTGAGACACCCAGAGGAGCCCCTGAACAAGAAGTATCCCCTACTTCGGTGAAGGAGAGACTTGTGGACTCCATTACTGACCAACTGACTGTTGATGTACTGAAAGACTCGGTACGGACCATCACAGATATGAAACAGACTCCGGAAGACAAAGTCGTAAAGGAGATTGACAATGAGAAGCCGAGCGCCTCTCTGTTGAAGATGCTGGTTCCTGATGATGATGCAGTCAAATCTCGGAGAGATGAAGCTTTTTTGAGAGAAGGTCTCGATGATAAAGATAAGGACCAGCAAGAAACACGGACCACAGTTATCAAGAGAAAGATTGATTCAACCACTGAGACTCTACTGACTGATGCTATCACCGAACTGATCTCTCTGAGAAAGAAACGCTCAGAGAAACTACACGATAAGCTTAAACCAAGTGAAATGTTGCCAGAGTCACCACCGTCCTCGCCGCTTCTGAAATCCCCGTCCCCCGACACCCCCTCTGCATCCCCTTTTGTAAGAAACACCACCCCGTATACACCAGATAGCGAGAGCCCCGTCAATCAAGAAGAGACCACGCTGGATGATGACATCTTCATCAACCGTGTCAAGGTGGAAACAAACCACTTTGATCTAAAGGACCAAGACCAGGTCCCTGTTGCCAGACCAGGATCTCCTGTGTTTGGGGAACCAAGCGGGATCAACCCAGAGGCTCTTAGTGAGAGGCTGGAACAGATGCAGCAACTCGGAGCCGACATTTTTGAAGGGGATTTATTCGGAGAGCAGGAATGGTTTGACGATGATTTCGGCTCGATGCCCAAGAGCAAAAGCATCATACAGGTACCAGTGCGCAATCAGGATGCTCCGATCAGCACTCCTGTCCCTGGTACCCCTATCCCTGGAACCCCAGTGCCTGGTACCCCAGAGCCTAACAGGCTGGATCTCACACGGATCGCTCAGGAACCATTTTATGCAGTGCCGCATAATCGCAAAGAAGTGAAATCACTGGTGGATCAGTCGATCCGAGTCTTCCATGAAAAAGCGTTACTGAATGAGCTGACCAGTTCCATCTCACCCCCTCAGGAGATCATGGGGGATGATTCCAAGGGCTCGGACATTGAATCGACAAGCCGTAAATCCTACAAGCGACTCGTGTTTAATCTTGTTGGGGAGGCGTACCAGGATATTACCGGTGAGCAGGAGCAAGGCGAACAACCGCTCTGGATGAAACCAAAGAGACGACCGCGAAAATACTTCTTCGACAAACCCCCACGGGAGCTTCCGGACATTGCACAGGTGGTCGAGGACCGTGCGCTGTTTGTCACAGGGTTGACTGGCCGCCCCAAGATTGACCCGGCCATGAATCGATTCGGGAAGAAGAAGAAGGACCATGTGGACGAGATATTGACTCTTGAGTTGAGGGAAGAAGAACAGGAATGGGTTGACTATGACGACGACGAGTTAGCCGTCAAGATGCAGCTGACGGAGGCCATATTTGACTCTCTGCTTACGGATACAGCGATGGTTCTAAATAGAATACAAGACAGGCGGAAGGCAAGGATTGCACCAGTAGAACCCGAAATTGAGTTCTAATTTGATGTCCAATGCCCTGTATCCTAAAGGTGTAGATATGTATGTTAACGAGGTCCAGACTATATCCAAGGCACACTCATGTGTTTGATTTGCACATAGAACTATAGAGTCAAATACAATGGATATTTTTTGATAAACTTTACTTTTTTAACTAATCACTTTTTACTCTGTGGAAAGCACCCTCATTGGTCCAAAAAGTACGAAATACGTTCTGTAATAGGTGAAAATTCAACTACTGAGAAAGCATTTCTGAACGTTGTGGTTTCTTTTCAAAAGGCAGTCTTTTAAAAATGTATTTTAGATGTTTTTTTATGGGTTTTTTTTTTTTTGGGGGGGAGGGGTTCAAGTCAACAGCTTTCAAGCAATTATGCAACTCAGAATTGAACATGTACTTCTTGTAAATTGTCAGCAAAACTTGCACAACTTTTCCCATAAAGTCGCAAAATGTAACGCAAGCCTGAAATAGGTCTCCATTGTGGAATTATTGGGAAACTTTTCTAAGGAGCCTAGTAACTATGAAAACAAATCTGCTGTAGTAGGTGTGTCTGTGTATGACATCAACATCAATAACTGTTAAAGTGCTCTTCTGCTGTTTTGTACACTTTAACAAAGTCCATTACCATGTGGAAGTTGAACTCTATTACTGTTGGTGCATCCTCCTGCTCAACTGGCTCAAAAAACAAAAAACGAAAGGAAACTGTATGTCCACGGTACACAAGCCATTGAGTTGCCACATAGTACCAGCTGTACGAACAGAGTAAACCTATCAGTGGCTCGTGAAGAGTTTTCAGTTGGGGGGGGGGGGCAAGTTTAGGCAAAGACATAATTTTTGAGGCTATTTAATGTATCACTTGGGTTAAACCGTTCAATTGGGTATATATTTATTTATTTTTCTCGGTCTCGTTCGGGTGGGCAAGAATGGTGGCTTCCGCCCTCCTGCCCAATCTGTGGTTACGCTACTGAAACCCATGCACCCAACACTAGCCTGGAAGTTATGGTACTTTGTGGCAGTCTGTGGTACCAGTGTATAGGACTCAGGAGGCTTTGTTTGAAACTGTTGGTGTGCCTGTCCTCATAGAAGCATGGCCAGTTTTGCCGAGCAGTACTCTTGAGGGTAACTCGTCCTGTGTCACCTCCAAAAAACTCGGATCCTGAAAGTGTATGTGATGTGTTTGTGTGGACACCAGTGCAAAAAAAACCTGCAGACCTATATTTTTATGTGCAAACTGCAAAGAGCATTGCCAATAAAATACATTTGTGTGTGAGTTTTTTACAGTTATTTTTTAGAGTGTTTGCGGATTGTTGTCGGAGTTTAGGAATAGACAAATTTAGAGGGTTTACTTGAAAATATTTGCATCTTCCTTTCATGTTGATTTATTCCAGTAAAATCTCAAGATATCAGTGAACCATATATGGGTCTGATACAAACTCATGCACTTTGTTTTTACCTAACTACCAAGTATCTAGTTCTTAAACCAAACCTATGATTCCATTTCCATGTCATTACTTTCCAACTTAAAACAAGCAGCTGTAAATTTCCATCTTTTTTCCGTTTTTAAATTGTGTAAGTCGCTAGTGTACCCCTTAAGACAATTTACTCTAGAACAGTTTAGTTTCAATCTAGTTGCCAAGCAAGTTTAAGGTGCTGTAAGAAATATCTTGTACAAATACCCACAGACTAGTGAGTGTACTTTTTTCACCGGAAACATTAACTCAGCAATTTCTTACGAGATACTTTACAAGGGCCTGGGTTTTGTCTTCTTGTCCATTGAAAACATTCTCTCCAAATAGTACATTTGGGGGGGGGGGGATGATGATGATGATGATGATGATGCCTTTCTGTTTGCGTAAAATAAAAAAGAAATTCATATGACCCCTTGCATTGACGTGATAGTGATAGCTACTGTTTTTTCCACTCGCTATTTGGAGTATTGCATGTAGAAATTGTGGTAAGCATGTCAAACACAGGATTGCCTAAACTACGGAATGCACTGTAGAACGCCAGGGGTATTGACTCCAAAAATGGCAACCAAGATTATTGTGATGATGACGTTAGGTGAATTTGGTCAATACTTGATTTTACCTAATGGTCATGTATGCAATTATAGTTTGTTCAAATTTGTTGGTATGATTGGGTGTTGTTATTGCCGTTATTTTTTGGTTTATTTATTTTTGAATTTCCTTCTTTTTCATTAACTGATCAATTGGTTGATTGATCAATCTGTTGATTTGTGGATTTTTATTATTGTTCCTTGTTTTATTCTTGTTGGGGATTGTTCCATATAAAAATGGAAATTAGTAACACAGAGCTAACTACTTGTCTTGCTTGTAAATATTAACAAAATCACTAAAGTTATAATATGCCAAAGAGATGATCATACTCGGAGTTTATACTACGATTGCCACAGATGCTGCAGGTAGCTTACATAGGCTGCGGCAAACTGTACAAATATAATCACATATTAGCGCTTTTGTATATTTCAAACACTGACAATTGAACCCCAAGAAAAGAAGGCCCAAACAACTAGTTTTCTTCAAGCGATATATACAACTGAGCTCTGAAAAAGTAGTCAGCATTAACGTTCAGGGCCAATGTATGTAACAAATATCAGGATACTGTATAGTATAAGAATTGTAAAGTATAACCTAAACCCGAAGCCACCAGTATATCTGTGGAATGTCGATGGTAATTTGCCAAAAATTTGTCTAGTTGGTGCTAATACAGTACTCCGTGTAGATCAGGCCGTTGTATTGTGTTTAGTGCTGTCCAGTCTCAGTGTAACACAGTCATGGGTATCAGCTGAATTTTTAGGGCCAATTTTGTATAAAGTTCTTGACCAATTGGTGGTAACAAATTTTAAGAAGTCATATTTTTTCATAAAAGCGTACATAAATTATTGCATTTAAACAATTTTAAACGATGGAGAATAAGAATTTAATAGTTATTGAAGTTTGTTGGGAAATTCTGTGATTACTTGTAGGCGAAATAGAAATAAAAAACATGTTTGTATCGCTTCTTTGAAAAGAGTGGCCCAGTTTTTCCTTTTTCTACTCAATATGGGCGCCACACTAATTTTTCCCCCTTCTCGTGTTAAAAGCAAAATACATGAGATGCTAAGGTTTCTCCCAAAAATGTTCAAATACGCATAGTACTTCAGAATTGTTTGAAGGGTCAAGCATACATATTTTACAAGCTTACCTTAGACTTAACATGTTTTTGACCACCAAAAGAGGGTCCTGTGACATCGGCTGAATTTCCCAGGTGCTTTTTATGCTATGTTTACCATGGTAACCAAGTGTGTAGAATTGTAAACCCACAGATTAAGTCATTTATCTTCCTTTTTGTATTTTAATCTTAAAATAACCAACATATTACTTTATAGGCATATTAACTGAACGACAAAAATGCATATTACGTAGACAAAAACTCAAGCTCAATATCCTTAATATAAAACAAGTTGGCAAAACCTTTATGTACAAACACTGGTTGTGATTTATTCCAAAATCCTTCATTATATAGCATAAATTTAGTTAAGCGTTTCATATGCTGAGTTATGAGGTGAACAATTTATTAATTTTATCCAAAATCTACGTCTTGTATATTAGGTTGGTATTTGTTAATTTATTCGCATGAATCTTTTGTACTGCAATATTTTTAATTTATATTCTATTTGTAATGAGTTTAAAAGATGCAGAATTTATGTCGGACTTCAGGAGTCTTTATAATTAATGCTTCCACTTCTAAAGGCTCTTTTTTGTTTTTGTTTAGATTTTGGGATGAATTTTCAGCAATTTCAAGTTACCGTACAAAGAGCTGGACATTTTTGTAGATTCTCTTAAAGTACAGAACACATTCCTGTTTAAAGAATGTAAAAAAAGGTAATTAAGTTTTGGTTAAATGTTAAGGTATCACTTGATTGTACATGTACTTGTAACATATTTAAATTTGTCGACCATTTCAGATGAGATCAAAGCACATAGATGGAGTAAATTGCATTGATGTTCTAACACTGTGTACTATTGATGACGGTATTTATAAGAAATGTAACATATGTACATGTACCAGGCATTATCGCACTCGACCGAGACAAAACTTCTTGACTTTGCAAGTTTTTTGCTTCAAGTTTATGTATAATGCGTTCATGTAAATGACTTCAAAATGCCACACGGATTTTCTGTGTATATACGTGTAATGATGGCAATGGTGTAAGATGTCTCTAATGTGTATATGTGTATTAAAATGATAAGCCAACAAATCAAACAAGAAGAAAACCACTTTGTTATTTCAGCATCCATAGCGACATCCATAGCGACATTGTTAATAATTGAGGGTCGAAAATAATGTGTGAATGAGCATGAAGAAACCCCTTGACTTGAAATTGGAAAAAGCCAAGCTTTTTTATAGATTATCGAGCCAAAATTGAAAAAAACAATAAGGGGTAAGTCCAGCCTTTTTATCGAATTTCAAGCCAAAATTAAAAAAATCACAACGGGTAAGTCCAGCAATTTTATCGATAATCGGCCCAAAATTAAAAAAACCACAAGGGGTAAGTCCAGCATTTTTATCGAATTTCAAGCCAAAATTGAAAAAAACAATAAGGGGTAAGTCCAGCATTTTTATCGAATTTCAAGCCAAAATTGAAAAAATCACAAGGGGTAAGTCCAGCATTTTCATCAAATTTCAAGCCAAAATTGAAAAATCCACAAGGGGTAAGTCCAGCAATTTTATCGATTTTCAGCCCAAAAATGAAAAAACCACAAGGGGTAAGTCCAGCCTTTTTATCGAATTTCAAGCCAAAATTGAAAAAAACAATAAGGGGTAAGTCCAGCCTTTTTATCGAATTTCAAGCCAAAATTAAAAAAACCACAAGGGGTAAGTCCAGCAATTTTATCGATAATCGGCCCAAAATTAAAAAAATCACAAGGGGTAAGTCCAGCATTTTTATCGAATTTCAAGCCAAAATTGAAAAAAACAATAAGGGGTAAGTCCAGCATTTTTATCGATAATCGGCCCAAAATTAAAAAAATCACAAGGGGTAAGTCCAGCATTTTCATCAAATTTCAAGCCAAAATTGAAAAAACCACAAGGGGTAAGTCCAGCCTTTTTATCGATTTTCAAGCCAAAATTGAAAAAAACACAAGGGGTAAGTCCAGCATTTTTATCGAATTTCAAGCCAAAATTGAAAAAAACAATAAGGGGTAAGTCCAGCAATTTTATCGAATTTCAAGCCAAAATTGAAAAAATCACAAGGGGTAAGTCCAGCCTTTTTATCGATTTTCAAGCCAAAATTGAAAAAAACACAAGGGGTAAGTCCAGCATTTTTATCGAATTTCAAGCCAAAATTGAAAAAAACAATAAGGGGTAAGTCCAGCAATTTTATCGAATTTCAAGCCAAAACTGAAAAAAAACACAAGGGGTAAGTCCAGCCTTTTTATCGAATTTCAAGCCAAAATTGAAAAAATCACAAGGGGTAAGTCCAGCCTTTTTATCGATTTTCAAGCCAAAATTGAAAAAATCACAAGGGGTAAGTCCAGCCTTTTTATCGATTTTCAAGCCAAAATTGAAAAAAACACAAGGGGTATGTCCAGCAATTTTATCGATAATCGGCCCAAAATTGAAAAAAAAACCACAAGGGGTAAGTCCAGCATTTTTATCGAATTTCAAGCCAAAATTAAAAAAATCACAAGGGGTAAGTCCAGCCTTTTTATCGATTTTCAAGCCAAAATTGAAAAAAACACAAGGGGTAAGTCCAGCCTTTTTATCGATTTTCAAGCCAAAATTAAAAAAATCACAACGGGTAAGTCCAGCCTTTTTATCGATTTTCAAGCCAAAATTAAAAAAACCACAAGGGGTAAGTCCAGCAATTTTATCGATAATCGGCCCAAAATTAAAAAAATCACAAGGGGTATGTCCAGCAATTTTATCGAATTTCAAGCCAAAATTGAAAAAACAACAAGGGGTAAGTCCAGCATTTTTATCGAATTTCAAGCCAAAATTGAAAAAAAACCAATAAGGGCAAGTCCAGCAATTTTATCGAATTTCAAGCCAAAACTGAAAAAAACACAAGGGGTAAGTCCAGCCTTTTTATCGAATTTCAAGCCAAAATTAAAAAAATCACAACGGGTAAGTCCAGCAATTTTATCGATAATCGGCCCAAAATTAAAAAAACCACAAGGGGTAAGTCCAGCATTTTTATCGAATTTCAAGCCAAAATTGAAAAAAACAATAAGGGGTAAGTCCAGCATTTTTACTGATATTCGACCCAAAATTGAAAAAAAACCCACAAGGGGTAAGTCCAGCCGACGTTCAAGCCAAAATTGAAAAAAACATATGGGGTACGTTCAGCATTTTTGCCAAGCATACACACATATATATCATCTTCTATGGAAATGCAAATACTGAATATATCAATACATTAAGAACATAATAAGTTACTAGAAACTTAAGGAGATTGACCAAAAAGTGATATTTACATCAACAAGAGAGGACTAACAGATGATAAGAAACAAGAAAATTTAGTGCAAGTAAAAGAAACTGAACTGAAAGCGATCACAAAAACAGGACAGTAACTGAAATAAGGTGCACATCTTCTGTTTAAATCAGAACCCAAATTTTTGACTCTCGTCTTCTTGGAGAGCTCAGAGGAATTTGTACAAATTGTTGAAGTGACTGAGATCTGAGAGTTTGTCTGTAGATCTGGGTAATGTTTGTTTTTGTGAAATCTTTGTCCTCATTGAAGACAATATCACATTGGGTTTTCCTAATAACATGGATCATCATGCTGACAATACTCATTGATACAAATGACAAACTCATACACAAGATTCTTGTGGAATCACTGAGACAAAAGACATGACAGCCTTTTTTCTTTACTATTTAAAGAACCAACGTATAACCAGGGTTAAACTATCTTAATACAATATAGAATCAAATGTTCAATATTTTCAATGTCGGATTTACAGAGAGGACAGACAAGTTTATCTGTGATTTTCATGCGATTCAGTTGAGCCCGGCTATACAAGTGCACATGAAGCTTCACAAGTGTGTATGGTCAAGCATACACACACACACACACATAACAATAAGTAATTATATACATATATAGTTGTTTATTTAAGTATTTATTTATTACATTAAATAAATATTTAATTATAAGTGCAGTTATTAATAATTACATATTTATATAAGACAAAAGATGCAATGGGTCAAGACAAACAAAAAACACGGCATCAGTGATGATGCCTGCTTCAACTTAAATAGACCGATTGCGCGACCAATGTTAAACATGTTATCACGTGACGTATAGTAGTTTAGTAGGTGCTACGTCATTGCAGCTGATGGCAAAAACATGCAAAGACTGTGCTGTGACCCATCCATACACCGAGAGTAAGCTTTATTGTTATTTGTAGTAAATACTAACACAGTTGCAAAGCCCTTGTATTAAAATTGTATGTTGTGACATTGATATAAATCCACTCACTGTTTCATTATTCGTTATTCAAGCACAGAGGGGTTTATTTCGAGTTATGCACTACCTGCGTCAGCCACGACACTGTAGCCACCTGCCCCTGTATGCAACGGAGGAGTCCAAACTGCGGTAGAGCCACCGTTCTTTTGTTTGTAACGTAAATCACTGTAATATAAGTAGAGCGTTGGAAAGGTGAGAGTTTAGCCTTGTGGAATTTCAAATAGACAAAGGAATCATACAGTTTTGGAAAGCCCTTTCTTTTGGATAATTTTAGCTTAATATTGTGACATTCTTGTGCTGAAAAGTACATGATCGCAATCGTCCGTAAGCACTTCATCGTGAACATAACATTTCTTCCTTGTGGAATTTATAAGACTTGCTGGAACCTGTCCTTACTGACTTTTCCAGTGTGTTACAGACTCTGGAATATTCTTCACATACCGATTATCCAAGACAGAAATAAAAACAAATGCAACAATCATCATGTACTTCGTGGACCCCGTGTTTGGGTCAAGAATTGAAAAAATCACAAGGGGTAAGTCCAGCATGTTTATCAAATTTGGGTCAAAATTTGTAAACATCAACAAGGGGTAAGCCCAGCATTTTTGTCAAATTTTTGTCAAAATTTGAAAACATCACTAGGGGTAAGTCTAGCATTGTTATCAGGTGTTGGCCTTAAATTTAAAATACTCACAAGGATGCGCCAAATATTGAAAACCTTGTGGGAAGGGTGTCCTCGTCTTAGAAAGCAGGCTTGAACTTCTTGACCTCTACCATGAGATGATGAATATTGATGAGCTCCCCACGCACAGCCATGTTTTTGAAGGGGGCCTGAGAGAGAATCTTCTGGAAGCGGTGATAGTACTGTATCAGCTGGGTCAAGGTGCTCTGAAACAAACCACAGGAATTAACATAGATTATAATACAATACCATGGACATCAGGTTGGCTCAGTGGTTTTCTTTTCCTGCCTTCCACCTCCATTGACCCAGGTTTGAATCCCACCTCAGACCGAAGCCTTGCATGTGGACTGGGTTTGGAGTTGGTATTCCAAATGCTTCTTGAAAAATTCTTTGGACAACATTTCTTCCATTTAAGCCAAAATGACCTTGACATTGAGCCTTGGGTACACAAACGATGCACCCTTTGCATGGTCCAGCCGTTCGCATGTAGGGGCCAGCAGTGGATAGAAGCATTAACTCTGTATTGTCACGGTAATGTAATGACACTTTCATCCAAATAGATACACAAATACAATACAAATGAAGCATGAAGTCGAGGCTCTACACGCACATGGCGGATCCGTGCAAAGACAAATTTACACAGTCCTAAGTCCTTCTGGAATTATTGTCAAGACAATGATTGAATACACACACACACACACACACAGGCACCTAGCTCTGCGTTGCAGTCACTCTGTGGACATTCCTTTGTTCTATACACTTGAGGAAAATCCTATTCCTCAACACTGTAAATAACACTGTGTGGACGTGTGTAAGTCCACATAGTGTTTCAAGTCCCTATGTGGATCTCTTTTGTTATCAGGTCCACACTTCATATGTAGAGTTAAAACACGCATACAGATCAGGTTTGTAGGGTCCTGCTATTGTTTTATTATTCCCTTCTCTTAAGAATGCCTCTGTGGGGTCCAAGGCAAACAAAGACAGTCTTGGTGGGGTCCATTGTTCCATTGTTTCAAAGACCCCACAAGCACCCTTCCGTAAGCCCACGGAAGGACATCGCTGAAACAGAACGCCCCATCGGTGGCTTCGCCAACTGCGGGGCATAAAAACAGCAGTTGGTAAAAACAATTTCCACTTACCATATTTCGTCGTGAGGGTAAACTAACATTGACATAAAAAAGCGAGTTTTAGAATGTCCAAAGTTTGTATCTCGCTTAAAATAAACCGGATGTACACACAAAAACAATGGACATTGAGATACGACTTTAATGCACTGAGCATGTTTCATGTGAGATACGACCTTGTTGTAGAATTGAGTTTCAACCTTGTAGCACTAACACAATGATTTATAGAAACAAACCCCAGTAAATTCTGGTTCCACTCCAGAGTACATGTTTTATTCCAGGATGCAGTGCTGGAGGTCTCGAGGCCGGACTCGGACTCGAGACCGGTCTCGAGTCCATTTTTTGTGGTCTCGGACTTGGAATCGGACTTGGAGCACCGTGACTCGGACTCGGACTCGGACTCGGACTCGGACCACGGGACTCGGCGTGACTCAGCTCGAGACCGGCTCGAGACCGGCAAAAATCTGGAAAAATCACGTAACTTGACCTTCAATAGTGCCCTTGTATTCATCGAATAAAATGTTTTTGTCGAAGTTCCCATTTCCATTACTGCCTGTTTCCCCGTCGTATGTATCGCGATCGCGCAACATCGTGCCATTGCAGCTAGCCGGCCAAGTTCGCACAAGGACCATTTTCTACCAGAGACCGATACTGCCTGGTAACCATACACAATTTTTGAGCACACTTATCCCCTTGTGTTTATATCGCATGTACTTGAGTTGTAACTACGGCATGCGTGGGGTCTTGTGGATTCACGTGCGTGTGTGTAGTACAGCACTGGTGTAGTTGTGTGTACTGTTTTAGCTGTTTGGGTAGTGCACGTACTGCATGTACTGTGTAGTTGAAACTTCTACTACACGTTTTGGCCTTCTTTTTTGTTATAAAAAAACAATCAGTAAACATGTCATCAGGCTCCAGAGTAATAATGTTTGGATACCGTGCGCACAAAGAATACAGTTGTCCAAAAACTGGACGGAAAAAACAAAAGTATCCCGCACTTCATGCCATTGCTGTAAAAGTTCTCTCAGCAGTGCCCTTGTTGAGAGGATTTTTAGCTGTGGAGGGATTATCATGCGACCTCATAGGGCTAGCCTGTCATCAAAGATGCTTGAAACCCTTATGTTCATGATATGCAATGAGCATATTCTGTAAACACATACAATTTCATTTCAATTTCAATCAACATAAGAAGCTATGACCAGTTCCAGATAAATAAATTAAAGACACTGGACACCTTTGGTAATTGTCAAAGACCAGTTCTCACTTGGTGTATCCCAACATATGCATATAAATAACACATCTGTGAAAATTTGAGCTCATTTGGTCATCGAAGTTGCAAGAAAATAATGAAAGAAAAAACACCCTTGTTGCCCAAATTTGTGTGCTTTCTGATGCCTGAAAAAGACTTCAGGACTGAAGTCTTTTTCAAATTCAAATATTTTAGTGAGAAACTACCTCTTTCTCAAAGACTCTGTTACTTCAGAGGGAGTTGTTTCCTACAATGTTTTAAACTATTGTAACGCAGGAATTTAATGTGTGCAGGGAATTGATGTCGTCCTCAGCTTTCCTGGTTAACTATATAAACTGTAACTGTTCGGGTGAACGTGTACCGGAGCAGAGGGCGAGTGTAGACCTCAATGAATAAATGGTGGTACAACAAACAAACGTTTCGGCCAAACTTCAATAATAATTTATTTGACGGATATAACGATTGCAAATACACAGGTACAACAAATCTAGCTGGTAGATATACGAGAGGCGAGTCTCTGATGTATTGAGCAAGTTGGAGCACTCAAGAATGAGAGTCCGAACATGAACCCTTTAAAACGAGAATTTGGGGGATGTTATATAGGGTTTCTGGAGGTGGGGTGTATCTAGATTTAGCAATGATGTCACAGAGAAAATACATAAGATCAGTGACATCATTTGAATATAATAAGTTTGGATGAGGTAATGGTCAGCAGGGGAGTAATGGTCAGTGCCTTGGGGAACCTTGGGGTTATAGCCTAAGAATGTGTGTGGTGTGTTTTACAAGATAAGGGAGTGAGCTTTGAAGTGAAATGGACCACCTGTCGATAATGTTATAATTACAGGGGATAGGGGGGATGGTGAATTTAGTTCCAGAAAATGAGCCTTACACTACTTTTACCTGGGGGAAAGAAAATGTCCCCATTTTCAAAATTGGGAAGTTAAATTATACAACCGTTAATAAAAAAAACAAGCATAGCAGAGAAGTAATAACTGGTATCATAAAATGCGGAAACAATACAAATTTAGCAATACAATGTTTCATACAGTATAAAACTTAAAAGTAACGAAATGGAATTGATGAAATGAATCGTAAACACAACTCAAAAAATAAACTGAAGCGTGTACATAATACAGAAATGAAACTGCAAAGGTATTAAATCGAAACTACATGGATAACTTCAGAGAAAGAAACCATACTGCATAAAATAACAGTTGCAAATACACAGGTACAACAAATCTAGCTGGTAGATATACGAGAGGCGAGTCTCTGATGTATTGAGCAAGTTGGAGCACTCAAGAATGAGAGTCCGAACATGAACCCTTTAAAACGAGAATTTGGGGGATGTTATATAGGGTTTCTGGAGGTGGGGTGTATCTAGATTTAGCAATGATGTCACAGAGAAAATACATAAGATCAGTGACATCATTTGAATATAATAAGTTTGGATGAGGTAATGGTCAGCAGGGGAGTAATGGTCAGTGCCTTGGGGAACCTTGGGGTTATAGCCTAAGAATGTGTGTGGTGTGTTTTACAAGATAAGGGAGTGAGCTTTGAAGTGAAATGGACCACCTGTCGATAATGTTATAATTACAGGGGATAGGGGGGATGGTGAATTTAGTTCCAGAAAATGAGCCTTACACTATCAACAGCTCTCCGTTGCTTGATACCAATTAAGTTGTTATGCTAATATTTGTTTTGAGTCGTTACCAAAAGTGTCCAGGGACTTTCGTGCCAGAAAAACCCATTATTCAAATGTAAAATGGCCTTGACCTACAAATTGTTTTTCATATCATTGATAGTCGGACAAGATGGGAAAGTTTCACCTCTGGAGTTTGGTAACGTTCTTGTAGAGTTGTAGAATGTTTGGAAAAATTAATCGGTGGTTTGCAAGTTGCTGCTGGATGTTTCAATAAGTACGCTCTGACCATCATCTAAAGAAGACCAGATCATAATGACAAAAACGCAGAGTTGCAAGCCACTGGCTCTTTTATCAGAACCTAGGAGATCAAGTTAAAATAGTCTCTGAGATGCCAGTCTATACTCAGTGTGAACATTTAAATAAACACTTGTTTTATTCACCATGAAATGATTGTAGTTAAGACTATTTTTGTCTGTAGTTAAATGCCTAGTAAAAAGCTTTTACTTGCAAAGTAAAAATTTCACCTACTAAGATACAATGCAACTTGGATTCGGACATTATGGTTAGGACTTCAACTTAGACGTAGACAACAGGGACTCGGACTCGGACTCGGACAGCAGAAGACTCGGACTTGAGGGAGAGGACTCGGTCTCGGACTCGGACTCGGACTCGGACAACAGGGACTCGGACTCGGACTCGGCTGGTGTGGACTCGACTACAGCACTGCCAGGATGTACAGCATCTTAAAACTGTTTATCAATGTTTACAGGTAGGGTCATAGTTTGGTAAATCCAACAAAATTAAAGACAATAAAAACTTACTAAAGTACTAGGGACTGATTCATGCATGAATCACTCCTTAGGTTACAGAGTTGTCCGTTTACAAATACTCGGCCAGAGATGTGTTTGGTACCAGCTGTCACCTCGCTAAACATGAAAATACCATTACTGTTTTTTGCAGTTTTCTCAGCAAGTAGACACTATATTCAGCTTAAACATTCACATAATAATAATAATAATAATAATAATAATAATAATAATAATAATAATAATAATAAACAGTGCTTATATAGCGATATTCCAAGAAGAGGCATGATCATAGTGCTTTACAATATGAAATCCTTACGAAAAATATACACAGAAATTGTGAAAACAAACAAAAACAAAGCAATCTTAAATAAACATCATTAACGAAACAGGTGTGTCTTCAACTGGCGTTTGAAAGTTGTGACGTTATTGCAAGACCGTATGGTTGGTGGCAAATCATTCCATAATTTAGGGCCAGAAACATTAAAAGACCCACTACCAAATAGTCTCCGAGTTATCTGGTTACAGGCATGACTAGCTGAGTTGTATCTTTAGCTGATCAAAGGCCTTCCCTACCAGGTATGTGTACAGAAAGACAGTCAGTGAGACATGTTGGAGCGTGACTGTTTGTGAACGTAAAGCAGTGTTTTGAAAGCTATGTGACATTAATTGTATCTTTCTTCATAATTTTGCCTATATCAGTTTTACGTTGACAAAAACCAATCTATGACTCTACCTTTAATGCCAAAATTGCCTGCC
Organism: Pisaster brevispinus; assembly: GCA_023634235.1. Lineage (NCBI taxonomy): Eukaryota > Metazoa > Echinodermata > Asteroidea > Forcipulatida > Asteriidae > Pisaster > Pisaster brevispinus. The sequence continues at coordinate 3,655,145 of JAMKCF010000025.1, forward strand.
TGTTTGTTTTTATGTAGTCCTCAGTTGGAAGTGTTTTTTACTCTCTTTCAATCTCTACTATAGAGCTGTACTTTCTCCTTATTTCAAACTCTACGATCCCAATGGTTAACTCACTTGTAAGATGCTGGTTCCATTCTTGAAATTAGTGAAGGATCTCATCACATCTTGGTTGATCATCTCAATGGCTTGCTTCCAGGAAGTGCCAAAGTCTCTCACCAGCTGCTCTACTCGACCTTTAATAACAAGAATAAAATTTAGAATAGAATTTAGAATATTTATTTGCAACCTCAATATAAACACGGTTGGATTGAAATACACTCGATAACAAGAAAAATTACTAACAAAATACAATTCTATATATTTTTCTACACAGAGTTGAAAAAACTATTACAAAAAAGAAACAAGGCAAGGCAAACAAACCCAGTAGAAACTTGATTAAAAGACATTCAAAACACTACATTAGCGACTGAAAAGTTGTTTAAAAATGCATAGGGACAATGGACACAGAAATTACAAACGGAAGTTGTAAAAAGCAAATTGTAGTATATGAGAACACTCAATAACAGATAACAGAGCATAATTTGTTGCATTTTTCTCATAGTGACGAATCGGAAAAAAGTGCATTTTGAGTAAATTCACTTTGAAGTTGGACATGTTTTCATTCGTTGCTTTCATACCTTATTATCCTACCTTATCACTTGCCAAATAGACGGTATGCTTTTAAGCAGTTCTTCTTCACATTTCTTTATGTTATTCAAAATGAAACGATTATAACTTCATAAACCTATTCGTCAGTATGTAAAAAAGATTGTTGTCGTTTACGCGCTTATTCGTCACTTTTTGTGCCCAATTCGTCAGTATGTAAAAAACAAATTTACCCTCTGGGAATGATTCGTCAGTAATATCACCATTAATGCAGTTAATTAAACACGCCTTAATTTTTCGGTTGTGTTAAACATGATATTTCACGGTAAAATCCTGAGTGAGGCACTGATCCAGAATTCCTTTTTTTGGGGGTGGGGAGGAGAGAGTGGGTTTTGTGGTGTGGGTGGGGTCGGATGGGATGGGTGTTGTTGGCATGTGGATTGGAGGGGAGGGGAGCTTTAATGTAAATTCAGACCGGGCTAAAAAAACACAAACAAAAAACTTCTAACTATGTAAAGGGGAGGAGTACACATGACATTTTCCCATTTCCTTTGGGCCTGGTTAACCTCCAGATATTGCTCAAATGGGGAGGGACGGAATAGGTAATTTTTCCAAGTTAAAGTTGTACCCCTCAAAACACTTATAATTGAAATAACAAGTATGTTTATTTTGTAACTGAACTCATTTGTTGTATAAGCATACACAAACTTTAAAATGTTTTGTTATCAACAATGTTTGCACTTAAGGAATAATCATTTGATTTTGTAGGCACTAGTTTTGAAGGATTTCATTTAAAAATCAAAACCTTGTTCCTTTTATCTAAAATTATGTTTTGGTTTTATAAAACCTACGACCAAGTATATTTACAAATCAGATTTTGGTTGTCATTTTAATCATAACTGTAAACAAAATAAATATGTACTTGGAAATTAACCTGTACTATGTTAAGTTTAATTTATGCCGGGAAAAATTGTGAGATTTCAGGTTAAATTTTAAACATTAAATGATATATTCAAAATTATCATGGAAACCAGTTTTTGTCTTTGTTGGGTCCGTGACTATTTAGTGGGGTAGCTCCTTGTAGAATTGTTGATGGTCGGGGTGTCTAACAACAGGTGTGTTACCTAGGCCTAATTTTATTAAGTCATTGTACTTGGCGCTTGACAGCTTCGGAAGATCTAAGAAGTACGCTCTCTTTGGATGACTTAGTGACTGTGTGCTACCAGACGATCGACGTTGATCATCATCAAGTTGTAACATACCGAAGCTATTGTCCAGGTGTGACTTTTTCACATGCAACGTTTTCGGTTGATTGTGCTTAACCCTAAACTGCTTCAACTTTGTTCAGTTTATTGGCTCTCCGTTTGATGTTGTTCTGAGTATTGTTTCCAGTCCAGTATGTCCTTCTTCTGGACTTGTACAGCATCTTAGGGAGTTATTCTTGCAAGCCGTATGACAGTTGCCAATTGTGAAGGTAACAAAATCTCCCCTGCTCTCTTCATGGCACGTTCTATAGTACTGTGTGCCGAATCTCCTTCACTTTGACTGTGTGCTGTTTCAAAGTAATACATGGTTATTTGCTTTACATTTTTGGCATTGTTAACAAATCTTAGCATCATGGAGGGAATAATTGAATTTTTGTTTTGTCCTGCGCAACCGTCCGCAAATAAAGCAACTTCTTCGATTCCGTCTGAATCAGCTACCATATTTCTGAGGATTGTTCGTGTTTTTTTAGTTGACACAGCACTATCTTTAATATTGGGCATAGTGTCGAGATCCTCGTGTTGGCTGCCTTCAACAATAAAATCTTCTGGTTGAGGAGATAAGGGATTGACTGGTACTCTTTGTTCTTGGTCTTCAATAATAACAAAAGAGGAAGGCTCTGGCGCATCCTCATCACAAACAGATGGCGGAACGTGTGAGAACAAGGGAACTATGTTTGTATGGAGGTTTTCAATGTCTACGCCTTGTGACAAGTCAGTGCTGTTGCTTAAAATTTGGTAGAGCGGAACGTCTTCAAGATCAACAACAACGCAGTCGGGCTTCTGGAGCAGGAGCAGGTACAAATTTATTGTGAAGGTGGCATGGTGAACTTTCCTCGAAGTGCTGGAAGCAGAGAAAGCACTGACAGGTTATACAAGCTGCCCATACTTCTGAAGTGCAATTTACTGTTTCACAACAGGGAGTATCTTCATGCTGCTTTTGTAATGTCTCAAAGAGACGAGAGAGGGGTACATGTATGTTGTCGTCGTCTTCGTGTAGTTTATCTTCACTGCTGTGGTCGTCACCTTCGAATGCAATGACTTTTGCCTTCCATCATTTGTTTTGTGAATTCCACCACATTTTAACATTGCATCCCTTTTTGAGGACATCGCTTGCTTCTGCTCGCAATTCCTCCACCTTGACTACATTGGTCGAACCATCCTCCCATTTCACCAACACGTCAGACCCTGGGCTGGGTAGGTTATTCTAAGTAACAAAAAGAACATGTGAACATTTCAAGACAAGTCAAAAGCATTCAGACATTCTGTCAACTATCTTGCACTAAGTGTACTATATCGAATATTGAATATTGAATGGATTTGAAAATGATGTTCAGGAAAATTGCTTGATTAAGTGCCAATATAAAAACAATTTTTTAATTTAAACTTTGCATGACCAACATTTACGAATAGTTATGCAAGCCAGTAACTTTCATATTTGAACATACTGAAGTAATATGTATAGCTAGAAAGTCTCACTCTCCTTATAAGGTGACACCCACATACAAAACTAACTAAATCATTAACCACTAGGCCTACTGGTGGAGGACAGTCTAGACTAAGGGTCTCTTAAACGTTTTATATTTGCAACATAATCTCATTTGATTGGGGGAAAATAGGTTATATCAACAAAACTTAATATTTAAGAGCCAGATTATAGCCTTCTACGACACTAGAAAGCAAAAGCTATTTAAATTAGTGTTAACTTGAACGTTGTGTGTGACTGTTAACTTGCCTATATGTATAACGTTATGGCGTATTGTTGTGTGTGGCCTTTATTAAAGTACAGCGCCAGTGTGTACTTTTTCAAACACGAACACAAGGAAATTTTTTAATGATTATGGCAAAAAAATTAAATAAATTAACATCTGTCTACAGTATAATTACCTTTTTAGCTGCATATTGAAGACAAGCTAGTGGAGTCGGCAAATCGCACTGTGTTGTATTTAAGAGAAACTGATGGTACCTGGCATTTCATTGATACGTCACTCATAACTGGAGTGGTTACCAGCACACTTGCCTATTCGTCACTTTGTAAAAAACAAAAGGGTCTATTTATGTGTTTACGGAGTGGCGAATCACTTATTCGTCAGTATGTAAAAAAACATCTTTTAGCCTTCAGACATATTCGCCAACAATGTGTCCTTATATCTTTACAATGAGACATTATTTTTGTTCAAAACCTTCAGAAATGAATTCAGAAGACAAACTAACCCTAAAACTGCAAAAACCTCAATTTGCAAAAAATTGCTGATTCGTCACTATGAGAAAAATGCAACGAACCTGGGTATGAGTGATTTCTTGAATCTGTTAGTTTTTGTCCTAGATTAAGTGAATACTAATTCAGATCATAGTGAATAATTACTCTCTCTAGCTGGCGGTAATAAGTGATGTAACTTGTTATTTTTGTACTTCAACTTAATTAAGTTCAGTTTCATTTTGACTCCCAAAATGCAAGTTCGGCGAACATTGGCTGCATGTGATGCTGGTGCCAGGGGTCAATGCTCAGTTCTTGCAAAATCCTGGGGGTATAAAATCCTGGGGGTATAATATAAAAGTCACATCTCCTAAAATAGCACTTAAATTACGCACTAGTATGAAAACATTGATGCTGAAACATCTCATCTTGCACAAAGATAGCCTGGAAGGACACACAAAACAACTACGTGCCGAGATACCACAGGTTTGCACGGAGCTTTTTTGTTCAAGATACAACACTTAAGCACTGACACAACGATATATACAGTGCCTGTCACACATCAGTTAAGGCATGTCCCCGAAGAAGTTGTTCATCAATTAAACAATATCTACCTAAATTTTGACCATATACTCCCGGGGGATGAGATTCAATAATAGTAAGTGTCTTGCCCAAGGACTCAAGAGCTGAAAATGACTTACGATCTTGATTTTTCATCATGTCTGCTTGGCCTCTCTCGAGACGTGACTCGGCATCTTTAACAAACATCATCATCCCACCAAAGTGTGGCATCAACACCTCCTCAACAAACTCATGAGTTCGGGCCTCCAGCAGCTGACGGAAACTGTCCGATTCCCTGGAATCCTCGGCTGTCCTCTCCTGGTTAATTAGCAAAGAGAGTGGAATACAAAAGTGAGTTTAGGGAAGTCCTAAACATCGATACCAACTGTGGTATTCCACACAGGTTTACGTTTGTATTATGAGGTATGTTTTTAACAAGTTTCTGCAAAGAAAACTATGCCACAAATAAAGGCAGCATGAAACAGATGAAGGCAGCATAAACTTTTCAGGTAAAGGCAAAAGTTAACTTTTGTTGGGTAAATGTACAGTAAACTTTTCAGGTAAAGGCAGAGGTTAACTTTTAATTAATAGGTAAACATACAGTAAATTTCTCAGGTAAAGGTAAAGTTAACTTCTCAGGTTAAGGTAAGGTAAGCCTTTCAGGTAAGAGTAAGATAAACTTTTCATGCAAAGGTAAAGATAAGCAATTTCAGGTTAACATTTTAGGCAAAAGTGTTACGGAAACTTGAAGGCCAAGTGAAAAACATGCACCAGTTGATCATCCTGGTATTTTCGAAAAGAGGAGGTTGAGGGCCTTTTTTGCTTTTTATTTATTTATCTTTTCAATGAGAATCGAGCCAGACTAAAAATTGTCTGGCTTTGTAGAACTTAGAAGTCTAAAATATGGGTAAATTAAATCAATCATCGAAAGAATGGTGCCAAGATGAAGTGAAAGTCTTTAAGGGGACAAAAATGAAAATAATAAAAACTTTAAAAAATAGGATATATGGCTTCAAAAAATGATGAGGGCAGGGACGATCAACTGCTGTTTTTAGGGTAAGGCAAGATACACTCTTCAGGTAACGGTCAAACTAAACTCAAATCTTATTAACTATTTCTTAGGTGAACCAATAAAAACATCTTGAGACTTACATTGATGACATTGAGCATCATGTCATAATTGTTGATGAGGAAGATGAGTTGCTCCTTCCGTAGGGGGAACTCGGCGGCCATCCTCAGGATGAAATTCTCCACATCTGACATGAGGCGGGCTAAGAGACGATTGACACGCTCATCCGGGAAGGTCTCGTTCAAACTGACGATAGCGCCGGAGAATTCTGCGTATCTACGTGTGATCTATTTGAAACAAGGACAGTAACAAGTAAAAAGGGGCTCCAAAGACAAACTGAGCTTTGTGACGCACCCATTTGCCAATGGAAAGACTCCTCATGAAAATGGGGAAAAAGTTACAAGTCTCTTTCCTTATGTTAAAATGGTGTAAAATACCATTTTATTTTATACATGATGTCATCGGAGAGCAAAAACAAATCAGTCTGCACATTCCAAAGACGAATATCTGCATCAGTCATAAGCTCAAATTGAATTCCGTTTTACATGTAACATCATCAGAATTCAGAAATGAACTGAAAATTCTGTACCTACAAAAGTGTACAGACCGTGAATTTCAAAAGTGACGTCAACAAAATTTGTTGGGATTTTGACAAAAAATTGCACTTGAAAGTATATGAAACACAGAGGCATTTTACATGTTTTTATCCAGAGGTTAAAGACTTGTATTTGTTCCCACATTTTCATTTACTAAAGGAACGTTTTTTAATTTCCCTAGATTCAGTCTTTTAGTTGATGTTCACTGTTCACATCATGAGAGTGTGCTGTAAACAGAAAAACAATTTAGTAATGCCTGGTTCGGGAGTTATTTCCCGCATATTATGTGCCTGTGATGTCTGGACGTGTGTCTAGTTCACAGTGGCACAAATCTCACACACTATATTAGTTATTAGTTAACACCACATGATCATGTTTCAGCCAATCGGAATACAGAACCAGCGAGAGGTGTGTTATAACATGTATAAAGAATAATATTTTGTTCTAGAAATGAAATAATAACAATAATGATAAGAAGGGGATATAAATATTGCTGATTGCAGAATAAGAAATCAGTCGGGCATTGATGAGGATGAAGTGAGGGACCTATGGCATATGGAGTTTAAAAGAATTAAGGAAATGTCAATCTGAGAGCACATGTGGTGCCTAGGATCCAAACTTGAGCAGAAACATTGAAAAAATGGCAATCCACCTTTTACTTTTAATAACCCAAGGAGTTATACATTACAAGGAGCTCAAAGATCTATAGAGAAGTAGATAAAAAAATAGGATTTTTCTTATCTGGAGAAAATACCAGATTTTCTTCACCAGACAGACATAAAAAAAGGTTTGAATTCAGATAAAAGCTTGACTTTTCTCATCCCTGCTAAAACACTTCAAAAGTTTAAAGAGGGTCTCAGGTCAAACTAAACATATAGAAAAAGTCCCCATGGAAGTGCAGAAAAGATTACAAGTCTCTAACCTTACGTTAAAATGGTGTAAAATGTCATTTTAGGGGAAACTTTTTCAAAGCGAAATCTGAAACATGATTTCATCGGACATCATAAATAAATGGGTCTGTACGATCCAAAGAGGAATTTTTCCACCAGTCAAAAGGTCAAATTAAATCCTTTTTTGATTGAACAACATCAAAATTCAGTTATGAACTACAAACTCTGTGTAATAATAATAATAATAATAATAATAATAATAATAATAATAATAATAATAATTATGAAAACTTATAAAGCGCACAAATCCACAAAAGTGCTCATAGTCTAATACAAACATTAACATACATGTGTGTACAATAATCAAAATGAAACATAGGCCTATAAGCTTAGAAGAAATCCAGAATACAATACATGGAGTTAAGAAATGCAAATTAAAATACAGGTAAACAAACTAACAAATCATTTACTCAAATACTTGATTGAAAAGATGAGTTTTTAGGTTTTTAAAAAAATAGGGTTAAAGAAACAGATGATTTTACTTGTGCTGGCAATTTGTTTCATAGGCGTGGTGCAGCATGTGAGAAAGATCGGTCTCCCCATGAATGATTGGATATGAGTTCAATAAGGAGGTTAGACTTGCAAGACCTAAGTTTGCGAGGAGGATGGTATGGTTTAAGAAGATCATCAATATATGCAGGGGCATTGTTAGTGAGTGATTTGTACACAAACAGCAACACTTTATACTTACTGCTTACATGTAGCCAATGCAACTCTTTTAGAATAGGCGTAATATGGGAGGACTTTTTAGTCAAGGTTATAACACGAGCAGCAGAGTTCTGAATTCGCTGAAGACGTTCAATTTGAGTACAAGGAAAACCATATAAAAGTGAGTTGCACATGTCAAGTCTGGAAACCACGACCGAGTGGACTATCTGCTCAGTTGCATTCTATGTCAAATATTTTCTTACTTTGCCGATATAACGAATGTGAAATGTAGAAAAATGTACAGACCATATGTTTAAAATTTGACGTCATCGAACAGTTTGGATTTTGACAAAAAGTGCCCTTGAAGGGTATCAAACACAGTGGCATTTTAACGAGAGACTAGAGACTTGTAATTTTTCAATTTTCACAAGGACTCCATCTGTTAGAATATGAGTGGATGACAAAACTGAATTAGACCTTGGACTCCCTCCTTAACTTGACAAATATCCCAATTTATCATTTTGTAAAACTCACGTAATGAGGTCTGATGTCAATGGTGCCCATCTTCTGTGGGTCTGCTTCCTTAATGCTGTGGATGTTCAGCTCTAAGATGTATTCAAAACGTGGCCATAACATCTCTAGAAGTGTCTCCCAATATCTGCAAAGACGTCAAATATAAACGATGAAAGATTGAGGCGCTGAACCCTTTAGAGACCATAGGGGCCATTAAGCAGGTTGTACCAAAATGCCCATAGCAGCCGCAAGCGGCTGCAAGATTTAACCTACTTATACTAAAACTAGAGTAAGAGCAAGCAGTCAAAGAAAAGGTAATGTACCAAATCGATATTTTTCATCGATGTTAAAGACCTACTTTTTATTATATTATTATTATTGGTTTATTAAAAACACTCCCTGCAGCCTAAAGGCTGAATTGCACAGTGATTGTACATGAACTAAAAAACATCAACAACAACAAAATAAATACAGAGCAAACATGCCATTAAAAAAAACACAACAACTTTAAGACAGAAACAACAGCTATACACTCTAAAAACTTTAGTTCGTATAAAGATAAAAATATTACATTCATTTGTTAAGTAATCTGGTGAGGTATGGCACAGGACTGTTCTTAAATCTGTTTGAGGTGAAAGAGTATTCATTAACGATCCGGTTTGATCTATTAGGCTCATAGAATGGGAACTTTTAGTTTCAGGGAACCATTCGCTGAATCTACCCGAATTGTAAGTTTTAATGGCAAATTTTGTACAAAGAGAGTTCCTTCTATCATGGAGGGATGTCAGACCTAAAGTGGATAACGCTTCATCATAATGGGCAAAATTGTTTCCTAAAATAATACGGCAAACTCTTTTTTGAATAGATTCGATACGATTGGATTGTGCAAGCATGATACTTGAATGCCAAACAGGGGCTGTGTATTCAACAATAGGTCTGACATAACCCATGTATACAGTAGTGAGTTCAGTAAAGGAAAACCCAGACTTTTTAAGTTTCCTGAGCATAAATAATTTTTTGTTGGCCTTACCAATCATCTCATTTATGTGATAATCCCATTTAAGATTGTTTTGAAAAGTAACACCTAAAAGTTTAGCCTTAGAAACTGGTTGCAGATGAATGTTGGCAATAGTATATGTTTTACCAGGGAGTTTTTTCTTTCCAAAGTATACCTGCATGGCTTGACATTTGGAAGGATTAAGTGCGAGTTTATTTTCTAGTGCCCAAACGTTTAGTCTATCCAATTCATGTTGAACACAACTAACTGCATTAATGAATCTGTTGTCACTGAAAGTTAGATCATCAACATATTTCCAGCATTTACAGTTTGCCTGGTCTGCAGCATTGAACGAAAGTGGCAACAAGAAATTCATTTAAATTGTTTTCTATCAATAATTATAGAAAGTTGATTTCTCATGAGATTTAACAGATTTTAATTGTGTAGGAAACAATCATTTTGAATACTCTTGTCCTGTGCTTTTCAGAAAGACTTGTGAAATGCCCTCTTGCGTCCTCACTCATGTAACGTCACATGTGGGAGCTCCGTATTGTATAGCCGCTTTGTTGCAGCATCCCATAAATGACCTCAAAGTATTGTCATTTTGAGGCATGCTGTCAACAGCAGAAGTGTTTCTAATTTTTCAAAATCTTGAGGTTGGGGCCTTATTTGTTGATCAATATTTACGAAAAATTCAGAAGTGTACAAATATCAATATTACATTTAAATGATAAACAAACACATTATAAACAAGTTCAAATAGCATTCCTGCTAAAAACATTTCGCTCGAAAAGCTGTTTAACAAATAATCTACTATTCTAAAACAAACACATATATTTCTGTTTCTTAATAATTTTCCGGACATTATTCCTGAAATTAAGAGCAAAAAAATCAACAACAAAATCTTTGCACATGGTGATGATTACAGAAATGAATGGTCCCTAAAGGTTTAAAGCGTGGTCAACATTAGTAATTGTCAAAGAAAATTCATGTGAACTAACAATACGCACATGAAAATAAAAAACCTCCTGATATAATACTTTCACAGTTTTAGAACACTGAGTTTTGGTCTCACGAGATCAAAACTAATTGTTTTACTAATTTTGTGGCGTGTTGTGGCTGAGTGGTGTAGTTCACCGGACCCAAGCTCTGGTGTTGTCAGCAGCAGAGTGTGGGTTCAAATCCTGATTATGACACTAATGCCCTTGAGCAAGGCACTTAACCATACATGCTTCGTAAAAAGTTGGGAAGGTTCCTAATGGATGATACCCACACCTACATACTTATGGACTGTAAAGTGGGTGGTAACCCTGTTTCAGCCCCAGGAGTACATGTAGGTGGTAACGTGCCCCTGGTGACAGTTGAATGGGGTCGTTAGCCCAAATCAGTTAAGTGTAGCCCTCACCTTGAAGTGGCCTTTTTTTTGAGGATTTGAGGGTAGTTTGGTCAACTTACTTGTCTAGGGCCGGGACTGCTCGTTTGTGCATGAGCATCCGATACCTCAAGATGATGTGTAGACATAGATACACAGCAATGGAATCAAAACACTCATTGGTGTACATGTCCATGTGTTTCTGCAATCAAATCAGAACTTCTTATCAAGTCAAGCAGACAATTTAGAGCAAGTTCGAGAGCACACATTTAGTCGACCCCCTGGTTGACCGCTGACTAACAACACAAATGCAGGGTGACGTACTCACTTAGTTGTAAATGAATCATTTGGAAGTATTGTCAACCATCGGTACAGTATTTAACACTTCCAATGCCTTCCACCCTTTCGCTATATTGTCACTGGTTCCCTTCTGCGAATTTACGAGGGCTTAGCATGAAACAAGGCTTCTGGAACCAGGGAAGGAACCATGGTCCTAACACTGTTTCCAAATGATTGAGCACAGTTGACAACCACTGGGCGACCAGACTGGGTTCGACTCAAAAAGTTCAACCTTTAGTTAACCATGTTGCTCTTTGTAAGGAAAACACTTTTGAATAAAAAAATCAAAACATCAAGGTTTAAATTATCTGATTGGTTGATGTAGGAAAATTGCGCTTATCATTCAACCGAATGAGTGTGTTAAATTATCATTTGGTTGAGTTTAAACATGTTAAAGGTGACATCTTGGAACAACTCCTCTTTTTTTCAATCTTTCACCTTTGACCTGCATGTGGCTAAATAAATTGAAGACACAGGATAGCGTGCACTGCCTGTAAATTTGGTTTGTATGACCGTTTACTGAGCTCATTTTTTATGCAGCTTGTTACAAAGCAGGTTAAAGGTAATAACTTGATGCACTGATCAGAAAACTTGCATTGAGATGGCACCTTTAAAAGGCCAAGAGGGAATGAAACAGGGTCGTGAATGATAGATGCACTACGCCTGCAATGTGATATAATGTGATGAATGCATCTACACAGTAAACAGTCAACCCTCCTACTGTCTGACCATTTCAGCTAACCCATTGTGGTTTTGAATGATAGATGCACTATGCCAGCCTGCAGTATGATATCATGTGGTGAATGCATCTACATAGTAAACAGTCAACCCTCCTACTGTCTGACCATTTCAGCTAACCCATTGTGGTTTTGAATGATAGATGCACTATGCCAGCCTGCAATGTGATATCATGTGGTGAATGCATCTACATAGTAAACAGTCAACCCTCCTACTGTCTGACCATTTCAGCTAACCCATTGTGGTTTTGAATGATAGATGCACTATGCCAGCCTGCAATGTGATATCATGTGGTGAATGCATCTACATAGTAAACAGTCAACCCTCCTACTGTCTGACCATTTCAGCTAACCCATTGTGGTATTGAATGAAAGATGCACTATGCCAGCCTGCAATATGATATCATGTGATGAATGCATCTACATAGTACATAGTCAGCCCTTCTACTGTCTGACCATTTCAGCTAACCCATTGTGGTTTTGAATGATAGATGCACTACGCCAGCCTGCAATATATCACGTGGTGAATGCATCTACACAGTCAACCCTCCTACTGTCTGACCATTTCAGCTAACCCTTTGTGGTTTTGAATGATAGATGCACTATGCCAGCCTGCAATATATCTTGTGGTGAATGCATCTACACAGTCAACCCTCCTACTGTCTGACCATTTCAGCTAACCCTTTGTGGTTTTGAATGATAGATGCACTATGCCAGCCTGCAATATATCTTGTGGTGAATGCATCTACATAGTAAACAGTCAACCCTCCTACTGTCTGACCATTTCAGCTAACCCATTGTGGTTTTGAATGATAGATGCACTATGCCAGCCTGCAATATATCTTGTGGTGAATGCATCTACACAGTACACAGTCAACCCTCCCACTGTCTGACCATTCAAGATAATCCATTGTGGTTTTGAATGATAGATGCACTATGCCAGCCTGCAATACGATATCTACACAGTACACAGATAGTTCTGTGTACCACAGTTGCTCAACCATTCGCAACTCAGCTGAATGGCCTTGAATGGTTAATCAACTTTACAGAGTATTGGAGGGTAAACTCCATCTTATAACGAGATCCACATGAATTTCAGCAGAATGAATTGATAACTTACCAGGAACATGGACAGAGTTTTTCCCATGATGGCGTTGAATAAGTCTTGGGCGCTGGAGCCTGACACCATGAAGAAATCACAAACAAACAGATACTCCCGGCAACAGTTGTCAAGGAGTGCATAGTGCTGGCTGCGGAACAGACTCTCAAAGGTGTGCTGAAATTCAGAAACATACATGGAGTGAGAGTTACTACTGACAAAAAGGTGTGAAACAACAGGAAGAGCCCAAAGCTTAGGAGGTTCGTTGAAATAACTCCAACTGGCCTCTTGTCAATGTGCACAATTGCTGATCTAGCGGTGAAATCATCTGGGAATGCAGGGGTTGTGGGTTCGAATCCCACCTTAGCTGTATTTTTTTATGCAGGACTCAGGGTAGATCACGCATCGGTAAAGTACCAAAATGTTTACTATTCTTTATCCCTGACGCAAATTGTTAGTACACTTATTAATATTTTTTAGTTAATTTAAATTTTTTAAACTAAACAAATACCAGATTTCATAATAATACCTTTGTATCATCTTTCTGAGCAGCATGTGGAATAATAATTGGTGATTCTAGATTGTTATGTATGATGTTGCCACGATTACCCAGAGTGAAGACAGTGGAGCGGTTTTTGAGAGACGGTTTGGAGAAAAAACGTTTGAAATGTTAAGGAAACAAAAAAAAAGGTAAATACATAGTTATAATAATACCACATGAAACTTATTTTGGTAAAACTGTGTTTAGAATAAATAATTTTTTTTTTAAAAAGGATATCTCTCTTGGCAGTGTCTTCAACTCCCATCAAATCCTCCTTGTCTGCAACCTCATCATACTGAAAAAAGAAAACAAAAACATTAATATAATGCAAAGGTTTCTAGAGGTGCCAGGGCAGATCCAAAAAATAAATAAATAAAAATCACAAGAGGTCTTGTATTTTCAATCCAATTAAAGGCATTTACAATTATTATTCAGCTAAAAAATTACATGACAGTGATTAAAAAGACAAAAATGTATGTGATTCCATTTTTTTTAAAACAACACAACCATGTACATGTAATCTAAAAATGTAAATAGAATTAGCTGTTAAAAAAAGTACAGCAATAAAACCTGTTGCTCAATTCAGCTATTAAATACAGTGTCTACTTGCTGAGCAAACAGCACAAAACTTTCACTGTATTTTGACAAGAGCGTCGAATCACTCTACATTTAGCAAAGTGACAGCAGGTACCAACCGCATCTCTGGCCATGGCAATCGCAAATGGACATCAACCCTCAGAAATCTGAGAAACGATTCATGCATGAATCGTTTCTCAGATTCAAATAATTTTGGGTGATAAATTATCCAAACATTACTTCGAAGGGAATCCTTTCTCAAAATAGTTGACATTATCAATAGCTGCAGTGCTTCTCACCAAGTAAAGTTTTATGGTCATTAATTACCAATCTATAATCCTTCCTTTACATATATTAGCAAACCTTCAAAAGTAATAATAATAATAATAATAATAATAATAATAATAATAATAATAATAATAATAATAATAATAATAATAATAATAATAATAATAATAATAATAATAATAATAATAATAATAACTAGAAATGATTTTGTAGCGGACAAACACTGGGGTTTCAGCCATTTTTGTCAATGTTGAATTAATGTAATAATTAATTTGACACCTGATGACAGCACGATGATGAAAACATGTTTTTTGTACGAACTTTGTTATAAGCTACAAGACGGCACAGAGTTTTTGACTTTTTGACATTTGGTTAAGGAAATGTATTTTTGTATTGAATTTTCTGTTTGGACCGGACGAAAAGATTAAAGTTGGGTCATGTTTTTAATAAAAACAAATGTATCATTAGCTCCAAGATGTCACAAAGAGTTGACTTTATGACATGTGGTTCACGAGATATGGACTTTAAATTTGAGAGCTTCCTGTTTGTACCAGAAGTAAAGGTGAAAGAGGGTGACATTTAAAAAATTTAATGTGCCATCAGTTACAAGATGATACAAAAATTATAACTCTTTTACGTATGGTTCAGACGATATAAAGTTTTAAATAATAAATCGTAAATAATAAACTACCATGCCAAGGCTAAAGTTATTAATAAGCTATACCGCACAGACCCTAAAATAAATTGTGGTGGGAGAATTCAATGAAATTGCGTGAGAACAGACCGCTACTAATATCCCAAAACGCTTCCGTATTTAATAGTTCGAGGACTCTCCACAAGCAAGAGGGCGCTATACAGGTTCACCATTACTGTAGAAGCGAAGTAGTGAACGAAAATGAAAGGTACAAAGGTCGAACGATGCCATGTGTACTGTGTGTGGACAATGGGCTGTGTGTGTCTGGCCGTATGCAGCGTGTTACGATGCCTAGCGTGGGAAGCAATGGCTGTGTGGTGTGGAGACCGTATGCGATGTACAGCGTGAATTACGTGCAATAAACACACACGGCGATCGTGCTGGGTTGACGATACGTGTTTTTAAATCGTTAATATCGTCAACAAAGGATTAAAAACCCTCGGCCGAACTGCTGCTTGATCTAAGTTAGATCACAGGCTTTCATTTGATGTATTGTTTGTGTCTTTTAAAACTGTAGTTCCTGAGATCGAACGCTAACAAATTTCATGTGTAAATGCTGTGAGACTTTTTTGGAAAGAAGAATAATAAAAGAGGAAAACAAATAAAAATCTCGACCAAAACAAAGGTGGTTTCGGCTGATGGCCAAAACCCCCAATAATAATAATAATGGCTTCTTATATAGCGCTCATATCCGTCACTCAGTGATGCTCAAGGCACTTCAACATTAAGTACTTTCCTGCAAGGTATTTTGGGGCTTTGTTTGAAGTATGAAGCCTACTCCTTTACATACCACCATGTGATGGTTTACAAGGTGCTGTGGCGCAATATGCTACCGATCAAACCAGGAACACCGGGGCAGACCCCTTCTCTTTACAATAAGTGCACTGGGTTCTTTTTACGTGCGTTACACAACACACGGAACCAACGGCTTTACATCCCATCCGAAGGACGAAGCAATCATGGTTAAGTGTCTTGCTTAAGGACAAAAGTGTCACAGTCGGGATTCGAACCCACACTCTACTGATCAGAAACACAAGAGCTTGAGTCCGGTGCTCTTATCCGCTCGGCCACGACACGCTAAGTATGCTTTTTGAAAACACTAGATTAGACTTGAGGAGATACCGGCCAAGTGTGAAACTGCCAGAAGAAATCGTTCCCTGGGGTCTATCCTCACAAAACTTGCACCGTCTATAAATGAGTCTTGGATGAGTCATCTTACCTGTAGTTTCATGAGTCTACTGATGTAGCCTTTGAAGTATGAGTAGTACACTTTACTCATCGTGTCCACGTAGTCGTCACGTACCTCTTTGGCAATGTGCCGCTCATTGGATAACAAAAACTCAAAGAAAAACCTAAGGAATAAATAAAAGAGAAGTTGTCCTCTGGTCTTGGAGAAACAAGAGATAATCAAGAAAATACTCCAGGCTCAACCTTGTACCAGGAGAAAGTTCGGGTGTTAACCTTAAGTCAACTTGCCGTTTAAATCATGCATGCGTGGTCTGTGTTTCATTCAAACGCGTTTATCGACTGATTTGTCAAGTGTATCGAAGAGGGAAAAAAAAGTATTGGCCCAAAGTATTGGCTCATCTGAATAATTGGTACATTTCCTTTGTAAAAACCTACCATTTATCCATAAACCAATTTTTTGCGTGATTGCAAAAGTTTACAAAACAAGACTTTCTTTTCCCTGCATCTAGTACAAAGGATTGCAATAAAAGAGTGCATAGTAACCCACCTGAATTTCAGCATGGTGTTCTGTTGTAGCTGGTAGTTCGTCATTGGTTTCCTCATTTGGTTCACCTTTTGTAGTAGAAACTCACGGATCTTTGCTATTGCCTGGAACAGAAATTACACATTTACATTGTTATATCAAAATGCCTTGTGAAGGCCAAAGATAAGCGTGACATGACAAAGTTCATTTAAATGAAAATGCCTCCATGGTTCTGGAGAAAGTCCTCCCATCCTCCAGTCTTCAATAAACAAACCAACAATCAACCATTGGTCATGTTTTGAAAAACAGTACCATCCTTATTTCTTTTGCTGCAATCAAAATAAGCAACAATGATTTTTGGAGGTCAACAAGTGCTGGACATTGACAGTACTTCATATACAAGTAGAAACATTTATCGACAGGATTGGTATTGGTATTAACTTTTTAAAAAAGTTAGCTTTTGGGTAGAAATTGTAAATTTCCATTGGTAATTGCAAATTCTGTACTTTGTCTTGAACCAGTTCTCAATAGAAAAACATGCAAAACTCTTATGTGATACAAATACGTATGCAGACATCTTTTGTTCTTTCCTTTGTCCCTGTGCCGAACATCGCCCCATAGACTTTGTACACAGAATTCCTTGTGTAGCACCCCAGTCTCTAGAATTTCCTTATGGAGACCTTTTGTGTTCCCTTTTCTGTTTTCTTCTTGGTCTCCATAGGGAGTGAATATGAAATCACCGTGGCAAGCTTATATTGGCATTGGAGTTTGTGTGTGTTGGTGGTGGTCATGTTTAACAGGCCAAGTGTAGTGAGGACACTGTTCACAGTGGATTGCATACACAGGCACTGGGGACCATCGGGGTCATGGTTCGGTGGCCCCATGCAAAAGGCACTGCAAACAATTTTTGGATGATTTGTGCCTAATGCCTTAATTGAAGACATGTTCCTTTCACATACCAGTCAAGATCTCTCTCCGGGATGCTGTCTGTTTGACCGGTTGTGGGTCAATAATCAGCCGTTACATAAATGTAACAGCTTTCCAAAAGTCTGATTGTGCTTCAGAAACATGACCATAACAAAAATACAAGCCATAAAAATTTGTAATGTTAATTAGAAAACATCTTTATATGGGTGTCCAAACTGAGTCTCATTGAAAAAAAAACCCTAAATAAAATGGCTAGAAAAAAGAAGTTGCTCTTTGACTGAAAATAATCCCGCATGGGTAATGGTAAAAGGATTTTTAATCCCGAAGCGAACTTGTTAAAAGGATGGGGTACAGACAACACTTTGAGGAGCAGCCAAGATACCTTGAGTTTCAGCTTCTCCAAGATGTCCTGTACATCCTTACAGGAGATGGCCTCCTTGAAGGACTGCTCCTTGACGAAGCTGATCTTGTGATTCAACTCATGGAGTTGCTCCAGGAACTGTCGCTCTGTGACCGCTGTGTCTAAGATGTGACTGCATGTGGACAAGAAATACTAAATAAAAATCTTATCGCAGGTCCAAGTCCTGCTCTAGTCAGTTTGTCTTTGTTCAACGCAAGATTATTTAGAATTTTACCCGGTCAGTTTCCCTTGTGGTTGATTACTTGATAATTGAACTGAAAAGTCACACCCCCTTAAGGTGATCCCTCTACTGCTGCTTCCATGATTGTATCATAAACTTGTGTGTGATCCCTGGTTATACAGCATTTACAGGTTGAATGGCTTCCAACTGTACTGGCACCCACGAACAAAGATATTGACAAAATAGGGAGACTGCCAATATTAGGGCTAGATAGTACAGTTGGTACAGCGCCAGCATGTTATCCAGAGGTCGCAGGTTCAAGTCCAGCTCTGGTCAATTTTCAATGTTCAACCTAAAATTTACCCATTCAGTTTCCATTGTGGTTCATTACTTGATATCAAAGATTGCTGTGATGATGACGTCAGGGCCGAATTTCATGACATTGGTTACATTGGAATTCTGCACTTACATGTATGTCCAATAGAATCACACTCTACTGGGCTACCTGAAAGAGGGGCTCTAAGGTCAAATTCAGTTCTGTGATCCACTTATTTTCCAATAAACAGAGTCCTTATGAACATGGGGCAAAAATTACAAGTCTCTAACCTCACATTAAAACTGTGTAAAATACCACTGTGTTTGATACCCTTCAAGTGCAATTATTTTCAAAATCCAAAAACATTCGATGATGCCACATTTAAAATATGTGGTCTGTACGCTGTTGTACAAATATTTTTTTTAGTTTTTAGTTTATTCCTTAATTTTGATGATACACAATCAAAACTGCACTGGACTTGCCCTTTTGACTGGAACAAAAAAATTCCTCTTTGCATTGTACAGACCTGTTTCTTTTGCACGTTCCACGAAGTCACGTTTCAAATTTCGCTGAAATAAAGAGTTCAAAATTAAATGCCACTTACGTGACCATGGATTCCTGAACTGCCATTTCATCAACAAACTGACTGAGTTGCCCACGGACGGCTTGTCTGTTTTTCAGCTTGATGTTCATGGCGATTGATTGGTTCTGTAGCGTCTGGATCTCAGCGCTAAGGCTGCCCAGATCTGACTGGAATCCGTTTAACATCTCCTCCATCCGCTGAAAGTCACAGGTGCAAATCAATTAATAATGAAAATTAATGATGTAGTTATTATGCCCCTTTTCAAGTCAAGTAGGCCCTTCAAAGAGCCTTACACATTTATTATCACACGTTCATCCAGCCCTAAGCTGTCCTGAAACCATCTCAACTCATTAGGAGTATGCAGCACTGACTGCCAAACAGGTGCACAGGTTGCTTATCAATCACATCAAATCAACAATCTCTACACTCGAAGGTATTCACTTACTCCTGGGTGATGAGAAGCAATTACAGTAAAGTGTCCTGCCAAAGGCCATAGGTGTCACTGGGATTCGAACCCACACTCTGATTAACACTCCTACTATATTTTAAGGCACACACTTGATTATGTAGTAGAGCCATTGGTCAAGGTGCCTCAATGAGAGTGCTCAACTGGAAAAGCCACCAGCTGTGCTCAACTGCAATGGATTTTGGGCCACTGTTGGATGAGACAAGGTCCTCAACAATGGTTAATTTCTGCAGTTGGCGAATTGTGGCACTGATTGATCACACATACACACAAATACAACGACAGGAAAGTGTGGCATGGGTAAATTCACTGTTGTGTTCTTAGCAAATGAGGGATTTTGAGGCATCTTGAAGTATACATCTACATGTATAGGATGGTTAATAATAAAATATTACAATAACTAATATTATTTTGTTTTGTTCTGGATATATCCTTTCGGAAAAAAGTCCATTATTTTCTAATATTAAATATTAAACATCAGCTCATAATTGTTTTTATTTCTGTCTACAGTATGAAAGGTTCTTACTTCAAGTATTGTGTCACACGCCGATATCTGGTTGTGCAAGCTAGCAATGTTCTGGCTCTCCTTAATATCTGTGCAGATCAGTTAAGAGTAAATCATCAAGTGTAAAGCATCAACAACTAATTCAAAAGCCACAAGCTTCAAACACCTAATATCCACTATCTATCCACTATCAACAACCAAAGGTAATCTCTATCCACAAAAATCCACACATCCACTAACTTTCACTGAAAAGAATGATTATTCTCAAGAAAATCATTCTAAAACTCCACCCTTAGGCTTTTATGGATGTGATTCTTAGTAGGGAATTCCACACAATCATCCAATCCACACACATTGGTTCATTTTTCTATTCAAGTAGTTGAAATCTACAAGGATACAGTCTTGGATAGAGGCATTCTCCACTGTCTGGAGCTCAGCTTCAATCTGCTTGGAATACTGACGAAGATCCACTCCCTGCAATCAAACACACAACAACTCAGAACTGGACAGAAACAACTCACAAAGTGTTCAATTATAACTTTTCTTTCTTTGTTTTTTTGATGCATCATACCCACTGCGGATAAAAATACTAGAATAATGGTCACTATTAACACGTTGACTGCCGCCTACGAGTATATTCGTAGTAACAGGTGTAACGGATTCTGCCACTACGAGTATACTCGTAGAGAATGAAAGGTTTTTGTATTGTTAATTGAATACACTGGTATCACTGAGAATGCAACAAATATGCTTCTGGCAGTGGTGAGGACATACATGCTTAGAATTTGTACAGTAGTCAGGTAGTATGTTCAAATTATTTTTTTAAAGTGTTTTTGCTGTTGGTATGCGCGCATGCGCACCACACTTGGCAAATGGGAACGAATCTATGACCGGCAGTCAACGTGTTAAAGAGGAAGGGAAATGTCAAATTCATTTTCCTCATGTTGTCAATATCCAAAACATCATTCTGCGAAAAATGGGTCTGTACATTTGTATACGTGATGTTTTGGTTCATTCCTGATTTTCTCAGAGTGAAATTTGAATTATGACGTCATTGGATTTTAACAATTCTTGGGTCTTTACTTTCCAAGGAGGAATATTTCGGCAGTCAAAATGTTAAATTCAAGACCATTTTGATTTAATATAATTGAAAGTCAGAGAGGTTGATATGCCTGCTGTCACGCCAAACGTGGATGGATTCAGCGTTCTTGTGAAAATACCGAGACAGTTTTTTTTTTTTTTTTCTCAATGTAAGTAGCCAACGTAGTCCGCTGAAACGTTCACATGTGGCATTTATTGTATCTTTCTTCATGTTCTTGAAAATGTTGCCAACAAATCAGCATTTTGTTGACAAAAACCAATCTATGACCCCTACCCTTAAATAATGCCAGTACTCTGGACTCCCTCCAGTTCTTCCCCCTACTGCACAGTCCTATGTGGCCTGGGAACACCAATGACCAATGGTTCTCCAAGTATTTGATGCCTTTATTTCACCCACAATGTTCACTTACCAACTTCATAATCAGGGCGAGGAACAAATTCATGAAATCCTAGTTCATTCTTGTAAACTTATGGAGAGTCTGCAGTCAAGTCTCAATGCATTCAACTGCTTTTGTTGTTTGGGGACGGAAGCTGTTAAGTTTTTCTGATGTGCATGCGCTTTGATACAGTAAATCATCCTTTTTGAATTCATGTAATTCATTCTTGTATTTTTAACGGAGAGTCTGCAACCAAGTCTCGATGCACTCAACTGCTTTTGTTGTTTGGGGACGGAAGTTGTTAAGTTTTTCTGATGTGCATGCGCTTTGATAAAGTAAATCATCCTTTTTGAATTCATGTAATCCATTCTTGTAAACTTACGGAGAGTCTGCAATCACGTCTCGATGCACTCAACTGCTTATTGTTTTTTGGGGACGGAAGCTGATTTGATTTTCTGATTTGCATACGGTTTGAAACAGTAAATCATCCTTTTTGAATTCATGTAATCCATTCTTGTAAACTTACGGAGAGTCTGCAACCAAGTCTCGATGCACTCAACTGCTTTTGTTTTTTGGGGACAGAAGCTGTTTTGTTTTTGTGATGTGCATGCGGTTTGATCATGTGGTAAATCATCCTTTTTGAAAGGCTGTTTTATGATTCTTATCAGCGCCATTTATGGAGGCTACTCTTGGAGTGGGAAGAGCTCTACTTACCGACTCAAGAGCTGCTTTGACAACATCGTCTTCTAGATTTTGTTGAATATGAATGTCCACCTCATCCAGGATGAACTCATCTGAGGTTAGGTCTAGAACACCGAGGTTCAACTCAGGAAGATCCAAGCTCTGTGGTAGACATGCAATGAACAAACAACAACAAAAAACACCCTAGGCCCGATTAGTGTACTATCAATCAAACGAGAATAAACAGCACTGCCATTGTCCTTAAGTTGATATGTTTACTTTTTTGAAAAACATCTACCCCTACAATTTAGTATGAATCACCACCATCAATGTTGGTGGCACAATTTTCATGCTCAAATTACATCAAAATGTGTGACCAAATCCCCACCAACTTGCCAACCCTGCCCATGTTAATATATTGGTTCACAGAATGATCTGTAATTCAGTTTTGTGATAGGGCTGTAGGTCTATGGCTCATTCATAAACTTCTAATGGTTTTTCATCGAAGATTGGATTGTGACCTGTCATTCTTAGCAATCAAAAATAGTGAAATTTTCAACTTTTGTGGGTACAGCATTTTGAATACCCTACTTGAGCTTCAAACACAAAAAAGGAGAATTTTTGGGTTTTTGATCAAATCACGTTGCCAAAAAAAGTTATGCATTCCTGCATATAGTAACACAGTTATTGTTTGCAATACATGTGTGGGTGTGTTTGTATTGCCAACCCTCCGAGCACATTTTACAATAGGGACAATAGGTCCTCACTAGTCGGTTCTTTGTTTTCAGGTGTCCTCACTAGTCATTTGTGTACAAAACCAATGGGGATTGCTTCAATACAGGAACAACATAAAGTACAATAGGTGTCCTCTAACGTATAGGAGTGCTGTACCTGTGTGTGTAGGTGTGTGTAAATTTCCCCATGTATTATCAGCTGATGCAGTCACAACTATTTCAGCTAAAAAAATCACTAGTATTTTAAGGTTTTTAAAGGGAATGTACAATACATGTGTGTGTATACCTTTGGTTTTTGAAACCGTTCGATTGTTTTAACCCTATACAAATGTAGATACATGTACACAATGAAAGTAACCTGTGAAAATTTCATTTCAAAAGGTGGTAGAGTTTTTGAGATATATCGCCAAAAAATCTGGAGCAGTTATGTCCACGCAGGAAGAAAAATCCGCAATCGGAATACACAGCCTGATTCTCAGATTCAAATTTTAGGGGATAAAAACTGATATCTTTTTCCATAACCACATTGCTTCAAAGTGAAATGATTCTCAAAATGCTTTACATTACTGAAAGCTGCTGTACTTTTAGCCAAGTAAGTTTTATTGCCATTAATTTTATGAGTGATTACCAAATGTATACTATTACTATACCCTTTAACTACGATTACTGTAGAACCACTTGCCCTACAGCCCAAGGAGACCCCTAACATTTTGTATTTTAATTTTAAAAGCACTTTCACTCATCAGATGAAGTTAATGCTACATTTATCAAATTAACTTTGAAATTTGATGAACATGTACATTCACACACAAGCTTGTTGACCCTGTCAATCAATGACTTTTCTGTGTTCTCACATTGTTAGGACTTTTACTTTAGTTAGCTACACCCTTATTGGTTTTGTAAAGGAAAGTTAAGTGAGAACATCCTTCCTTGCTGTCTTGAGTGTCTGTCACTGTCAAAACACTTGTGTAGTGGATCCCTTTTGTTTTTTGTCTGACTCCCACCAATTATTGCACACGTCTAACTGTGCGACTGTGTAAATGAAATCGAGATTGATTTTTTTCGTCGAGAACTCTCTCAAAATCCAAGGTTTTCTTCAAACTACATTATTGCAAATTTTAACAACATCACACCCTCTTCGCGTGTAATTGTCATGATGATGTAAAAGCAAGCAGAGCGAGAGGGCGCCCTATATCAATATGAAAACAACTTTCCATACCCTAGCACCCCTGGCAGTGCTTTATCGTCAAAAAAGTGACATTTCCAATTAAACGTTAACTAAGTGTTTACCCTAATCAACACTTTATATATTATTGGTTTAGTTCTTTCATTTATATTATTAAATAAGTCCTATTTAAGACAAACTTGCCTCGTCTTCGTGGATAACATCGGCAGTTCTCTCCTCGGTCGCTGCCATTTTGTTTATTACATAGGAGCTTTCCTTCATGAAACGCGGTACGTGATTGGTTAAGAGAGGGTAATTCTCCAACAACTCGAAAACGTTATCCAATCAGGTTGATTGAACAGGAGTTTTTGCCGAACAGAGCCTTAATCGGTCTTTTCCAATCCATCAAGCAGGCAAAATGGTATGGGACTTTCGAGACTCGTGTCTAAATCCACTTTAATCATTGAAATCCTGGTTTAAAAAATATTTTTGTCATTTTTATATTTACAAGGAAAATAATTCCCTATTATGTATTAGACTTTTGTACATGAAAATGTATGGGAAAGGGTAAAAAATGATAGATTTTATTGCGAGTTGAAACTGTCATGTATTGTATTTGTAATTGTAACAACATAACCGAGTGCATTTTGCAAACCGAGACTGAATACATTTTTGAAATTCAAAGTTCTGCAAACGTTATAAATATGAAATGTAATTTGTCAATCAAAAAGTTTAGGCTACCTGTTGGATTGTGCCAATAGCCAAAATAGCCTAGAATTAGATATCGTCGTCGGTGTCCGTCAACTTTTGCCAGGTTGTTTTGAAAACAACTTTGTTGAGAATGAGATGTGGCCCCCAATTGAACATAAATATTACGAAAATGTAGTCTACACTCCCCATTCTGCACAAGAGCCACTTCATTAAATATTTATTTCAATAATTCTTTGCAGAGTCTGGTGATTCCTGAGAAGTTTCAGCACATTTTGCGTGTGTTGAACACCAACATCGATGGCAGACGCAAGATCATGTTTGCCCTGACCGCCATTAAGGTAGGAACAAAATCCTCCAATCCTATGACCAAGACCCTAGCCTGTTGTATTGTGTAGACTAGAGTATTAAGAATTTGTGCCAAATCTGACCGTCACGCCTTCACTAATCACTCCTTATGGGATGTCAAAAAATAGTGTCTTCTGTTGAACCAACAAATGACTAATGAATGAGGCTATGTTTTTATTTGTATAAAACATAGCGACTGAAAAAAAGAGGATCGCTACGTTAATAAATGTGTGATTTTAATTAAGGTTTTGTTTAGAGCAGGCGAAGCTCTTTGCAAGTATCTTAATTCACTCAATGTGCTTGAAATTCACTGTTGTATTTATATTCTGTTTTAAATCAAACCGTTTCCCTTTTCTGATCTAGGGCGTTGGGAAGCGATATGCCAATGTTTGCTGTCGTAAGGCCGACGTCGACCTTGCAAAGAGAGCCGGTGAATTGACTGAAGAAGAGGTTGGTACTTGGTAGACAAAATATCTAGTTTATTATGAGTGCAAATAAAATTGATCGATTATTCAAGATTGACCAAGCTTGAACACTTAGATTCGATGGGAAAAAAATGTAATAAATGTAAAAATTTCATCAGGGATAAAGAATACTTTTATTAGTATTTGTTTATCCAACACCAATGTGTGATATACTCTGTACTCGTGCTTTCCTGAACTTTGCAGGGAAAAAGGTCCTGAGGAATACTTATCAGGTGAAGCCATTTCTGTCCAAGTGTCAATTTGGAAGTTAGTTCATCTTTTGATAAGGAATGATGTTTTTAAAAAAATTAAATCTGTTTTTGATTTGTTTATAGGTGGACAAGGTCATCACTATCATCGGCAACCCACGTCAGTACAAGATCCCAGACTGGTTCTTGAACAGACAGAAGGATGAGCGTGACGGCAAATACAGCCAGGTCCTGGCCAACAGCTTGGACAACAAACTCCGTGAAGATCTGGAGAGACTGAAGAAGATCAGAGCCCATCGTGGTCTGCGTCACTACTGGGGGTAGGTTTTTATTTGTTTAGATCTAGGGAAAAATACAGGCATGGGATTTCTTGGGATTTTCTTAAAACCTTCCTGAGGCTTCACATTCTCTTGAAAGAAGAAAAGCAGTCGCCAAAGAGAAAGAAATAGTCCACATTGTGTCCAAACCTGTAGTGAAGTGTTTCTGATGCACAGCGTCTGTAAACCTGAATTGTATCAATCTGGGAGGTTCTGGGGGGATCACAGACCAGCAAGCTTGGAAATCCTATTAGCAACAAATTAACAGTGCACCAGTCATAACAATGTAAATTATGCAGCGTTTTGGCTGGTAACCTGCCTTTTCGAATTAGGCAAACATTTTTGAATTTTGAGATACTGAATTTGTTTCTTCTTGTATTCCTTTTCCCACAGTCTGCGTGTCAGAGGTCAGCACACCAAGACTACCGGCAGGAGAGGAAGAACAGTGGGTGTGTCCAAGAAGAAGTAGACCAATCAGAGTGCCTGAAGTTGATCAGTGGGTGTGTCTATATGGAAAATAGACCAACCAGAACATGTCTGGTGTTGCTCTTTATACCAGATGGTAAACTGGCTAAGTTGAACTTGTTGCAAGTCAGGGAAATAAAACACACTGCAAATAAAATTCCAGACTCATGATGTAAATTAAAACGGTTTGAAAGATCAATAAATGCCCACAACTGGGAGAATTGGATTAAAAACACTGTTTCTATTGCCATTATTGTTTGTGCTCCAATTTTCAACATTGTTTCCTACACATTAAACCTGTACAAGATTCCCTGAAGTTCAAATACGTGTAAGATTTGAACAGTCTAAACAACAATTTTGTTATGTACATCTTCATACAAGTTACTAGTTGAATACAAAATGACCTAGTTTCATAGCTGAAGTAACATTCACATTACACCTAGGAGCCATACTGAATTTGCCTTCAAGCCTCAGTTTGAATACATTACATGGATCTGATTGGGGAAACATGGCTGCACCATGAGCCCATAACAAGGGTTGAGCTATTTGAAAGCAGAAATTAATACTTTTATATATATTGGCTTTAACCTTTGCACCTTGATGTGAAGAGCACTGTATACATGTACTTGCCTTTCCCCCAAGTACTGCATGAAAATGTGTACAGTATACAGTTTACTCATGTGACATTAAAACCCCAAATCACCACACTCTAAAGCAGATGATAGTACTCGCAAACAAAACAATTATTTGAAAAATCATTTTCTATTGATTCCTTGCGCTCTCCGCAAAAGGTGCACTTTACCATTTTCCCCATTTTGGGGATACATTTCTTTGTGTATATTTTGACTCCCAAAACGGGGGACAGGATAGGCACATGTACATGTAGGTGCGTTGAGCAAGGGGTAAATAATTTGCTTCAGTAAATTTCAAATTGAACTCGGAATTTCTCATTACTAAGCCATAATTCTAACTAAGTAAACATACAGTAAAGCCTTCATATCTATGTAAAATGTAAACAAGCTTTGTTTTAAGGTGATTAAATGAAATAAAAATATAAACTATCTCAGCAAGACAAAATATAAGATATAACATAAGTGTCCAATATAAGCCTTAATCCATATGTAAGGTCATAAAAAAATTAAACTAACAAAACTTCTTTTTGACTTCAACTAAGAGAATAGAGATGTGTCTTAAGCGAAAAATATTAGTTTACAGAAACAAGCATTTGATAGGTGTACTCTTTCTGTATCTTAATAAGGCATAGTCTCGGTGCAAGATGTTCTTTTGCCTTGTCCAAAGCGATTCCTTGCTGCAGTAGCTAGTTGCTAGTACTATGTGGGGTGTGACGGCCGAAGGTTGTCTAGCCTTGACTGGCCCTGTCCAGGACAAGATAAGACAATCTTCTGTTTGCAGAAAGTATACCTGGCGCGACAATTTCATGGATGCAGAACATGTTTTTGCTGCGATGAACTGTGATGGCAGTATATTGAGTGAGAATGGTTATAATTTATCAGGATTTAGCATCATGGGCAGATAGTAATGATCGCAATGGCCTCAGAAGAATGAACAACTTGCACCAAGACTATACAAGACAATGTTGCAAAGAACTATCAGTAGACCATTATGATGGTGTGGGCCATCTTGCGTTTCTCTACTGTAACCAAAATGAGGTTGGAAGGATAAACATAATAATAATTTGGGAGGCTAATCATCTTGCAGCTGAATTGCAAATGATGCAGCTACAACATGTTCAAGCCACAGGAATGCAAGGGCGCCTGTGGCAGACAGCCACATCGACTCATATACATGTAAGACCACAGAGCACAGCCCGAGACTGGAAGTGTTTGATTTTTCCGGAGGGAAAAAAACCGTGGGATGGGAGAGAACCAATGCACAACTCTACTCACACATGACCTAAGGTCATAAAGAAGCATAAAGCATAAAGAACCAATGCACAACTCTACTTACACATGACCTAAGGTCATGTGTGAGTAGAGTTGTGCATTGGTTCTCTAATAGTTGGGAATCGAACCAGGGCCACAGTGGTGAGAGGCGAGTGCTTTACACACAAGCCAACCATGCCATATTGTTGTCGCAGTGTGTACATAAAAAGTCTGACAATTTCCATATCATAATTACGGTCTAGTGTCATGAGTGTATTAACACAACCCTAGAATTGACACTCAAAATATAAAAAGCATAAAGGGCAATAAAGGCTTTTTTAACAGCAAATAAACCATAGTGGACCCAATTCAACCAACCACCATCACTTAAATGCATAACTGAAGCTCTAAATATCTGGTTCTAAATCCTTTTTGTTTAAGTCTAAAAAGTGGTCGCTCTATCATGATAGTATCATGAGCGTCTCGTAAGCAAGGAGCAAGGTGGCAGTGCTTGACAGTCTTACTTAGAAATGGTGGTGGCTAGTGTGGCAGCTGCATAATCCTACATACACCCCAGAATAACTGACTACTCATAACATGATTACAAAATATTTTATAGCACACACAGATTGTTTTACAGAGAGAGGTCACTTGCCTGCAGTAACTAGGTGAGAGTTCATAAAGCCATGTACAGCCACAGGCCTGCTTTGATCATGATGACACGGCCCCTTTAACTTAGCCTTAACCACTCCATATCATCTTGGCTTGAAGACTAACATGTTTGAGATTGAGAAAAACTATCCCACTGATCGGAGTAAAATCCAACAGCTATGAAAATTCACAGATGTACGCCCTTTTACAAAATACTTTTCTTAAAGTGTTAAGTCAATGTAGATGCATACCCAACTCCTTTAAAACACTTTTATAATTGAAAAATATTTCAGTAAAACAAGAAAATATATATTTATTTGTAGAAAATGGGACTATTTTACACCAAAGGGTATATTAGTTCATTATTTGTAGCTGTCCCCAGCCATTTCACAATGGAAGGTGACTACCTTGTTCTTTTTAGGGGTTGCACTATATACTTTTATGTTTATTTACATCATCATGCAGTGTAAAGGTAGGGTAAACAGATTAGTTTGTGTCACTGTAATGCTGATTTATCATGTTTAGGGGCACAATTATAAAGAAAGCTACAATAAAAGTCGCCTGTGAAAAGTTTCAGCTGAATACGCAAAAAACTGTCACTGTATTTCCACACGGTCATCGAATCCGTCCACATTTAGCAAGCTGGCAGCAGGTACCGACTGTATCTCTGGCCATAGCATTCACGAACGGACACCACCCCTCAGAAATCTAAGAAATGATTCATGCATGAATCGTTTCTCATATTCAATGGTTTTGGGGTGACAAATTATCCAAACCATATTACTTTGAAAGGAATCCTTTCTCAAAATAGTTTATACTATCAACAGCTGCAGTGCTTCTCACCAAGTAAGGTTTTTATAGACATTAATTTGTGGAGTATCTACAAATCTATAACCCTACATACCCTCACCCCCAAAAACATGGAAGTACACATAATCAGAAAGCAGCATTTTAGAGCGCATTACAAATTACAGATTCCTCGATGCGCTTTACAGTATTTAAAACTACCAAAAACCTCCCCCAATTCCTCACCTGTATCCTACTACACCACCCTTCTAAGTATAAGGGCCTAAAAGTTACTACTTATTTCCTTTTTTTCCCTTCTTCTTTTTTTTTTTTTTTTTGGGGGGTGGGATTTTGGCACACCCTGAGAATCTGCTGTTCTGAATGACATGCCTTAGATCCATTCACTGGGCAGTGTGAAACAGCCCATGTCCCATACTCAGTCAGCAATATTTTCCTCAACTTTCAAGCACATCTATCTCACTAACTCATGAAGCATGACACACTTCTACAACTGGCCTTTTTGTGATAACAAGTATACAAAATGGTATAGTGTTATCATTGTTATTATTTTTTTTAAATGCAAGTTTGCCCCCAACATGGCTAAAAGCCACTCTTGGTAAGGGGCTCTACAAAAAGAAAACGAAAAAAAAAAATATATTATATTAAAAAGAAAACGATTAAAATGAAAATAACTCAGGGGAGCTGAAAGTAGGAATTGATATTCCTCTTAAAACAGTCTAGATTGTAGGATGGAGGGAAACCTACACCAGGCAAGGAGTTCCAAAGAGATGCAGTACGTGGAATAAAGATGCTGGAATGGCTCTTTGTTCTACGTCTCAGCAAAACAAGAGTGTATGGATGAGAACAAGCAGAAAGCCTGGTTCCACTGTAAGTCCCAATGTTTACTTCACACAATCTGGCTCCAACGACTGCCTAAAGGCATTAGAAAATGCAATGAGCTAGTTTTCTTGGTTTATCTATGAGAAAAAACATTTTTTGGACTTGCCTTTCACATAATGTTCCTTATGACTTACTAGCACGATACATGTAGCTTCCTTTACTACCTTGCGGAATATCCAGTAGTCCCTCAGTAAATGCATTTCTCGCATAGCGGTTTATTCTGCATGACACGATCAAAACTGAGGTCCGACAGATCAAACGCGGTTAACTTTCCGTGTAGCATCAGATCGCTGACTGCGAGGCCAACGGCCGGAGACTGCTGGATGCCATGCCCACTGAACCCAGTTGCCATATAAAGGTTGGGGTAAGCTGGATGGTTACCGATGATAGCATTCTGATCTAATGTGTTGTAGTCATAGTAACCAGCCCAGGCACTTTTCACCTAACACAAAAAGAGAAGAAGGCAGACAAAACATCTTTGTTATGTAAAACTCATGTTAAAAAAATATATATAGTAACTGTTGCAAAGTTGATTTTGATCCAAAATGATCTGTGGTATAAACACAAAAAGTGCCGATGGCCTCTTGCTTTGGCTCTACCTGAGAAAGACTGCTTTGGTTGAAACATACTGAGGCCATCACAAGTTTTTGTTAACCACTTCACGTGGGATGACGTCTTTATCTGCAAATTCTTTTTGGACAGACTTACAGCGGACGTTTGAATCCACCAGGACTTTCCAGTGTGTAGCCTGTTGAGGTGGACACCTACCAAGATAAGCTTCCTTTCACCAATTGACAACAGATTCTGGGAAACATGCCTTGTAAAATCCCTTTCCGGTGTTGTGTAACCCCTGATTCTAGACCTTGTGTCCTCTTGTTGTATAAATGTGGTGTACAAGAATGGACAGGCTGCCACCAATGTTCGCCATTATATTCGGCTCAATGGGGGGAAAGTTTGAGTGTTCCAAGATTCTAGCATACCATGACAGATGTTTGGCCGTGGCTCACGGCAGAGGTTCTGCGAATCACAGTCAGTGCCGACTCAATTTTCTCACACGACAACATCAAATCCCCAAACTAGTTATGAGCATCATTGGGTTTTTTCTTTGTCAAGTCATGGTTTCATTGTGGCAATGATGCTCCAAAAAGTTCCGAAAAATAATACTGTAAGTGGGCATAAAGTTTTTTGTTTAATACCAAGGTGAAGTGGTTAACAAAAGCGTTGACTTTTCGTTATGTTCTTTTTTGAACCCCACTCCCAGTTGGAATCCAGGAATCTTCTGATGACGAACAGAGCATACTGTTTAAAGTGTCAAACCACTGCTTCTTTTCAGAGCCACATGTACACACACAAGAGATTTTATGCATTGTCATCTTATCTTTGACTTTAAGCAAAATTTCCCCAAAACTACACCTCTAAAAGTCTGCTCGCAACTTCTCTACATTGCCCGAGTAGAAATTACCAAAAAAAATCACACTTTTGTATCTTTGTTAAGACAATCAAAATTACAGTCTAGAAAGGAAGGAAATGATGTCAAAGTCATCAACGTTTTGTGATCAGGTATCCTTTTTGACTCTTGAAGATAAAGATAACTTGGGCGCCCTCGTCCCAGTCTGGATAAAATTTCCTAGGGGTGGGGGTGGTATAGGGTACTGTAGGGCTTGAAATACCCACTGGACCACGAGCAAGAGTTAAGTAATTTTAGCATTGGGTCAGTAAATCCCACAAACGAACAAGTATCCAAGTCTCGTTCTTTTCCAAGCATTGGCGTGTCATGGCCGAGCAGTCCGGTGCATCGGACTCTAGCTCTGATGACATAGTCATCAGCATGTGGGTTCGAATCCCAGTCATGTGTCACTTAACCATAAATTGCTTCTTTTAACCCAGGTGTATAAATGGAAACCTGTGAGAGCTGAGAAGATGTTATGTTGAATTAACCCCTTGGTGCTAATATAAGCAGTTGGAAGTTGTATGCTCCTATGGGAGTTGAGAAAGTTTGAGGAATGGTCTAAGTTTGCTTGATGAACAGGGATAACAAAGTGCTTTGATCTAGTTACTAAGACATGTCCGCAAAAGTAGAATGCAGTATTATAATTCTTAGACTAACTATAATAAAATTTCAATTTTCAGCTATCTAAGTTCGAGTAAAAAAAACCCCAAAATATAAAATGTTTTAGGTCCGAACAGAAAGTTCTGTCTAGCAACAAGAGGTCCAGTGGAAATTTTCTTAAAACTCGAGCAGAGATGAGAAGAGTCAAATCTGTTTACCTTTAAGTTCTCCATACATGGCATTCTATGAGCTATATGTGGCCATATTTTCTCCTCGAAAAATTCATAGTCTACTTGCAAGTTATCTATGGGAGGTTCCTCTTCCTGTAGTGTATAAGAGAGCGCAACTTTAGTTTGTTTAGTTTATATAATTCTGTAAAAACAGTTTAAAAACAAAACCATAATAGAGGAAAAGAAAGTCACACCTTCCAAGTCAAGTTTTTAACAAGACTTTCGGACAAAGGGAACAGTCTGCAGTAAAGTTTTGCATGAAGACTTTTTCCAATGACGCATCCCTAAGAATGTTATAGTTGAAGGTGTAACAATGTTAATACAGGGTATCTGCACACCATATAAAAAAAAAATATAAAAAAAATAAAATTAAGACTTTTTAAGATCCTTTTAATGCCACCCTTGACAAAAAGTAAGTGAATAAAGCAGCGGAAACAGCTATACCCACTCACACTTTTTATTACTTTTTTACATGCAGCATAACTCGGTTCATTACATCTTCATTCATTTTTTTAGACCTCAAATACTGAAATTCATACTTTTTAATTTTCTTTAAAGATCTGCAGAAACCCTGTAATACTTTGGGGTTGAACAAAATACAATTTACTAAAGCGAGACTTGAACCCGCAACCTCAAGATAATCGTGCCTACGCTCTGCCAACTGAGCTACCTAGCCCTATGTTGGCGGTCTCACGATTTTGTCAATATCTTTGTTCAGGGGGGGGGGGGCAGTCGGAAGCCATTCAACCTTTAACTGCAGTATAGCCACGGATCAAGTAAACCTTTAATGTTTATAATGTTACAATGTAACTCCATGAATACTCGCGTTACAGTAACCACATACATCCAAATTGAAAAAAAAACCAAATCAAAATTGACATTTTGATTATTACTTGCATTATTTGGAGTCAATAAACAATACTGTAACCAGATTTTTGAAATTATATATGAAATGATGGCAACGCGAGTCACTGTTGACCAGTAAAACTGACCTCTGTCGGCGGCCCTCGACCACAAACGTAATTTCCACCCAGTCCTTCTCTCCTTACATAGGCCCCTGAGTTATCAATCACCATTGGGCAGTCAAGCAGAGGCCCGTCTGGTGAGTGCACTACGTAGACATAACGCTTACGCGGGACCACAGGCAGGGCTACATCTAGCAGGTCCTCCTCCGTCCCCTTGCCGATGTCCAACATTTCAGCCACCTCCCCTGACCACGCCCCTGCTGCGATGACCACCATGGAGCACCGCACTTCTAACACCTCAGGACTGTTAGGCATTTGGATCTAAACATAAGAAATTAAAGGGATAATATTTTGATATTATGTCATTCTGGTAATGAAATCAAGGGATCCTAAAAAGTGTCTGACAACGAGCCTGAAATTTCATCTTTGAGAGGGCAAGGCAATTTTCACTTTACAAAGGGCACTTCCAAAGTTTTAAGGGGCACCAAGGCAAAGACTAGGTGCCATGGTCTCTATGCCCTCCATGTAACACTGTGACTTGTAGGCCTGATAATTTCTATGTAGAGAAGATGATGAAGAAATGTCAGTTTTTAGATGTGGGAGGAAAACCCCCAAATAGGGAAAATCCATGCCATCAGGTGGGGACTCAAACCCAATCCACACGCAAGGCTGTAACTTCTGGGATTTGAGCCCGATTCAAAGAGGTGGAAGACAGGGAAGAAACTACTAAGGCCAACCTGACTGCATCCAAGAGGATTAAATTCATTTCTATCCTAATCCTCTGTAAACACCCCAAACAACCAATTTATAACAGGTCCATCAAATTGTGTGGTAAAGTTGTAGTGGAAACCTCGAAGACAGTTTTTGTTTGGTCAGAGTTTTTTTAAACAAATTCATATTATGCAATATTTGATTACAACGGCGCTACTGGAGATATTTTTCAGAAGTATTAACATCAGAATGAACTTTATAACTAGTGGGCTCTCAGAGTGAAACTTACATTAAAAAAAATCAAGAGGAACATCGGATAAAAAGTGTTTTTTCCCAGCGAGTTTGTGGAGGAGAGTGAGTTTGACAGACTTATCTCACATGAACTTCTGACCATTCTAGGGGACAAAATGTAGACAGCCTTTGTTTTCTCTCCACAATACAAGTTTTTCTGATCCTAATTTCATGGAGCTGCTTAAGCAGCGAATTAAGCTTACCAAATTTCTGCTAAGCAAAAATAAGCAGGACACCAGTCACAGATCGTATTTGTGACATTGTACTTAGGCTGGTAACCTCATTCGGTTTTTAAGCTACTTGTTGTGCTTCAGCAGCTCTATGAAATTAGGCCCAGGCTGTTTGTCAGTAATGACCTGTCAAATGCCAAAGGAATGCCAGATTTGAATGTAGCCCACCTTGACAGTTTTCACCCGACGACCACTGCCTGTATAGTATGCCATTTCAGCCCCTTGTATCGGTGTTTGCACACAACCAAAACCTGTGACTTCTCCGTTGACATACTGAGCTCCAAGTGACAACGCTTTCTCTTTAAATGCCTTGAGAAGGGACCAAGGATCAAACCAACCTTCATTTTCAAATCCTGTGTAAAAAATACAACAAACAATCATTGAGTTTCCAAGTTTACCCTTTCTATACAATGTGAGACTTTCATGGACACTAGGTGGCAGCAGACATACAAGGTTCACTGTGCTCACCATAGAGTTATATATAGGAACTAGAGGGCGCACTGGTAATGCTACGTGCACAAAGGCGACGGGACCGCAAGGAGACGCGCGCCATTTTGTACGATGGCAACATTGAATACGAATTACGCAGTGTGCTTGCTAAATACACATTATGCGGTCTAAAAAACGAGCGGCTGTATTAAAGTTGTTTCGTGGGGTTTAGGTTATTTGTTTCAATAGAGGATGAACACACACATGCCACGATCACGATTTGTTGTCCAAAGTGAAGGAATATTATTCTAAAATATTATATTTATTCGGGGATTATTTAGTACTATAAACGGTCTTCACTGGCATTCATAAATTTCACAGTAAACCCTTTCATTGTTAACCATTGCTCTGTTGCAACATGCACAACTAGTTTAGACATTGTTTTTGACTACTTAAGAAATGGCCGCCGCGCTGCCCTTGTCGGGCCGCGTACCTAGGCTAGTGCGCTCTCTAGTTCCTATATATAACTCTATGGCTCATACTCAGAGTGACCTACATTTGGTTGTCAGCTCTGCAGTCTTATCTTTGAAAATTGCACTTTTCGTGAGTTTAAAAGTGTCCTAGGTCATACCTCGCTTAAAAAAAACCCCAGGACTTCACACAAAACCAAAAGGCAGCGAGGTGGCATTTTTGCAAAGAGCGCTCTTGTGAGAGATAAGTACTACGTTGTTGCTCAATCAAGATTCAATGTTGTATCACTGACCCAACAATTTGTAAACAAAAGCAATTTAACAAGAATAATGTAAATCTGTTGCCACGTAGCATACCAAAGACCCTAATGACTACAGTAAACAACAAAATTTACAACAACAAATAACACAAATAATGGATGCATGTGAGAGCATTATCGCAGACTAATGAGGTAAAATCTGGACTATTCCATTTCCCAATGCAAAGCTTAATGAAGTGGAATAGTCCAGAATTCACCAAGGGATTACACTCTACAACAATGCATGAACGAAATGCATCCAAAATTTGTATACTATTTGTTGTTGTACATACTTTGTTATGCATCAATAGGCAAACCATTTAAACAGTGAATGAATTATCAAAACAAATGCATAAAAACTAACTTTTTTTTCAAAGAGTCTTAAAAATGCAGTGAAAGGGTTTTGTAAGGGATTTCATTACCATATGATGCTAGGGCCACGTCATCTGTATTCAACCAAGGGAATCTGTTCTTGAGTTGTTTGGCAGTAAAGAGCTCAACCATAGCACCACACTCCCTGATGTATAGAGACAGAAAAATGGTCGCCTTTTGTTAGAAAAATGCATAACAAATACGTCAGCAATCTCCCTTAACAGTGGTCTGCTGGCCAAAAGCCAGTTAAAACACCCAAGGACCAATTAAAATTCACTCCAAGTGGTCTTGCTGGCTAGTTCAGTGTTGAAAAGCATCCCTATTTCATTTGAAAGAATTGTATGGATCAGTGAAAGGGCTGCCAGACTAGTGAAATGACAAGCTAACAGGTTCTGCTGGCCAGTCACTAAAAAAGTTAAGGTTAGCCCCAGTACGTCTGGTGCTATTATTATACCGTTATGATGTAAAATCACAATAATGTATTTGTTACTCTTTCCAACAAAAATTAACTCAAAGGAATTATTGCACTCATTGTTTTGACATTTAAGATATAATTTTAGAGCATAATAAGTGATACAAAATTTCTTACTGATTGAATTTCCTTTCATAAAATTCAAAAATCATTGAAATCGGCCAATAAATGTTCAAGTTCTTGGTCTTTGTTTCGTCAGTGTCTTCTGTATAACCCAAAACTTTTTGTACACAACCATATGTCACTCCAGAGGCGTTTGGTATTTCATTACTACCCTCTCTAATTTGAAAGGATTGCACAAAAGCAAACTGATTTTATTTTACCATCATTACAAAGATCTGATCTCTTTCCAACCATAGTAAGCTTGGGTATGTAGGGTGAACATGGACAAAACTACGGCTTTTTAACAACTGGCCATTGTGCTCAGGCGTTTTTCTGTGTTATCTTAGTCGACTAAAGTTGACATTGCTGCTGAAAGGGATGTAAGGCATCCTTGATTTTATAAAATATTTGTTAAAACTGCATTGAAACAACACACCTTTGCATTCTGTGATTCTCAATCATTTGCTCTGCGCCCTTCTCTGAGGCCAGGAGTAGATATCCTCCTTGATTGAACTGCACATCAGGTGGATCCGCATCATCAACACACAGGTGCTCCTACAAGACAAAAGACAGAAGCTAAAGGGTCATTTCATAATGCTTGGGAGGACTTCCTTCAGCTTAGCAGATCCCCTTATTGCTGCTTACCATAAGCAAGGCAAAACTCATTTATATGTTTCTGATAATGAAACCAAGGATGCCTCATGTGAACTTAATTACTGTACTTTGCAAGCTTGAGGAAACCTGTAAAAAAGGGTGTTCACTATGTGAAATAGAAACATCGGGGTTAACCACCTAGCTACTCTTCCATGATGAGTGTTCTAGGTTCTTTTACGTGTGCTACCAATCCTAGTGCTCGGAACCTACGGCTTAATGTCCCATCCACAGGACAAAGCAACTATGTTTAAAAATCTTTCTCAAGGACACAAGTGCCACGACCGGGACTCGAAAAACCCACTGATCAGAAACCCCAAAGTTTGAGTCCAGTGTGCTGACCACTTGGCAAAGACACGCCACATGGTAACTTTTCTGTGTTTTTTGTTGTTGCTAAAAAAAGAAAGAGTAATTGTAATGCACAGCAAATCTACTGTGAAGGCACTTCTTCTCTAACATTTAGCATAACAATCAGCTTTTAAAAATACCAGTAAACAGTTTTATGAAACGGGTCAAAGTTTGAGCAGCTGTTTGTTGAATGTAGGTCGTGTGTTGCTTTTTATCTGTTACTAGGGTTGGGACCGTTAACTATTAACCGTTTAACCAAAAAAAGAAGGTTGAAATCCATTTCGAAATTTCCTTAAAAGGTTAAATGAAGTGACAAAACAAAACAGAGACCTTCCGTTTCTTTAAGATGTTAGCCTCCTGGACACTATCCATACCAGGGAGAATGATTGACATCCCTTTTGTTTTGTTGGTGTTCCTTTGTCTCATATTACTCCCCTACAAATGTACATTATTTTCAATTCCCTACAATTTGTTATACATTTCACTTTGTACACTGCTCCACTGTGGCTTGTGGTTTTGTGACTGTATAGACAGGGCACAGTGTTCTATTTTTATTCCTTGAAAGTGTGTTGACATCTGCTACTTTTACAGGTGGGCTTACAGTTCTGATTGGAATTGGTAGAAGTGGTTAAATGGTTAAACGAAAGTCACAAGTTCCGTTTCACTATTTAGGGAAAAAAAACATAGATGCACAACACTCTTTGTTACAAAGCTCATAATCATCTGGTCATAACAAATACTTGGTAAGAATTAGAAAGTAATTTGTTACTTATATCTGAAGCTTTATTTTTTTCTGATTTGCAGCTATTTGTTTTTGTGTTTTATTTTTGTGTTGTTTGGGGTTGTTGTTGTTTGAGGGAGAGCACGGTATTGGAATGTTTTCTCTACCTTTATTGTTTTAAGAAAGTTTGCACTGTACATGGACATCTCAACATTGGCTGGAATTGAGAACTGTTGCCTGATGCCACCGACTGACAGAGTAGTTGACGCCCTGGTGTACTGGGGAAAAAAAACATCAAAATCAACACATCCTGATATTTCAACACTCCAAACGAAGCAACACTCCAAAAGTGGACATTCCTTTGTTCTGTACACTTACGGAAAATCCTATTCTTCAACACTGTAAAAAACACTGTGTGCCTGTGGAAGTGTGCAAGTCCCTACATTATGTGGACCTCTTTTGTTCTCAGATCTGCACTTCGTATGTAGCATTAAAACAACAGCAACTTAGATTTTACTCATGATAAAGGGAATCAAGGCATTGACCAGGGTTATGGAGGCAAATCACCCCAATGTCAAACCAGCCCTAGAGATTAGTATATTAGTCAATATTATAATATATTTCTGGTAATGAAACCAAGGATGCCTCATAAGTGAACTTAATCACTGTGGCTCACAAGCCTGCGGAAACCTGTTAACAAGGGTGCTTGCTATGTGAACCAGAAACATCGATAAGTGTTCTGGGTTCTTTTACATGCACTATAAATCCTGACACATGTGACCTAGGGCCTAACGTCCCATCCGACATAACTACTTTTAAGGGGTCTCTGGGAGGGGAAATCCACCCTGGTTTAGCGCACATTCCCATCAGCTGTAAAAAGCCACAGTGATTTTGTGGCCTCTTCGATTGCCATTTCCACGACTTTGATAGTTCTGATGGAAATATTTTTCTGGAGAAGTGGAAACGGTACAAACTTTAAAATCAGAGAACTCTCAGATTGAAATTTGATAAGTTTCCCAGTCCTGTGTTTTGTCTCAAAGCGCTTTATTACCGTGCAATCCCGTTCAACAACGACCACATTGAGTCCCGCTTCTGCATCTCTCTTCAGGTGGTATGCAATACTCGATCCCATCACTCCCCCACCGATGATCACAACATCGGTCTCGTAGGGCGGGTGATTTGGATTATAAAAATCAGACGTTTCTGGAGAAGCAAACAGATTCTTCCCTTTGATGCCATCTTTGATCGTCTTGGTGAATTTACTGCTGTGGCGGAGGATCATGGGTGATGCTATGAATGTTCGCAACGGACGGGCCAAGTAGCTGGCCATGGTGGAAGAAGATAAGATTCAAATCTGAAGAAGAGGCAAGTTGAGAGAAGTGGAAAAAATAAGTATTATTAATATTAATTACTATTTTCAAAATATCCCCCTCCTACACCAAACCGCACCCTCAAATGTCACAACCTTCCCCTCCCCTTTATGATTGTGGTTTCATACAAACTCTTGTACACCACTACAAACTCCAGTGATAGTATCTATTGGGAACTTCTCGATTTGCTTCTAGAGTTTTCAATGGCCAAGCTGGTAAATAAGATCACACACATGTCACAGGGCCCATTTCAAGCAACATTCTAGATCTAATCATCACAACAAACTGTCAACCCATCAGCAATATTGAAAGTAATCTAGGCATCTCAGATTAATCGAAATCACAATGTCACCCAGAGAACTGTTGGACTTCAACAAACCAATATCAATGAACTCAATGGCATGAACGAAAATCAAACAATTCACTAGGGTTTTTCTGCACAAGTCAACGATCCAAGTACCAGTTCTGTTGAAACAAAAGGAAAGGTCTCACCAACATCGTGAGAGAATGTTTCCCATCGAAATTCAGCAAAGGCAAATTTCACCTACCATGGATCTCAAAAAAGTGCATGAGATGAGCAAATAAGATAGACTGTTTAAAAATTGTAGACACCAAAATAACAACTACACCATAGGCATTATGTGTTGGCAAGATTTCCAGAAGGTACAGAAATCAAGTAACAAAATGTGTTCAGCGAGCCAGATGCAACTACCTGTATGTTAAAACTGTCAGGCCCAAAACCTTCTGATCTTACATCAACCTCATGCGTTCTCAAAACCTAGGCATACCCACGGTGCGATCACCAGCAAAACTATTTGCTACTGACAATGACTTTAGAAACAAACCATCTTCACCAAAAAATCCACTCAAGACCCACCAAATAAGGGCCTTTGACCTACCCCTCCATCGCCAACATCAGGCAGCGCTTGCAGGTCTCCACCCTTGTAAAGCATTTGGGCCAGATGCTAACCATCCAAACTCCTGAATGCTGAAAGACAGTTGCACATAAGATTGCAACAGCCGGCGCTGCCTTTCTCTACCAGCAATCTTATGACCTGGGTATCAACCCCATCCCCAAACAGTGGAAACAAGCAATTAGTCAAACTGCTTTACACAAAAAGCGCCCCAAAACTGATCCATCAAACTACAGGCCAATCTCTCTAACCTGCATTTGCTGTAAGGTTTTCGATATACTACTCTAGCCACATTGCCAAACACCTGAGCCAAAACAACATCCTTAATGAATTCTCAGCATGGCTTCAGAACAAAAATTGTACACATCCATGACATCTACACAGCTCAATATCAGCTACACCTGCACTCAGTGTCTTCACAAACATGGGCAAACTGATGTCATTTTCATAGATTTTCTGCAACCAGATTATCACAACGAACTACAATGTACATGATGTCAAAACTACAGCATATCAAACCCTAGTTGCGATGATCGTAACCCTCCATCCTCCCGACGGTCGCAGAGCCGGTCTGCAACCGTCGGAAGGATGGAGGGTTACAAATACGATCATCGCAACTTATCAAACCCTGGTCACTGGTACATCCTCATACCTCCATGGACCTCAACCAAGTAACTGAGGTGCGCTGTACTCCTTTTAAAAAAAATTTGTTTCGACAGCCATACTGTCACTGTTGAAATCAAAGATTTAAAAAGAGGAGTACAGCACCCTAATGTAGTTTGGTCTACCATGGATGGTCTATGGACAA
Organism: Pisaster brevispinus; assembly: GCA_023634235.1. Classification (NCBI taxonomy): domain Eukaryota; kingdom Metazoa; phylum Echinodermata; class Asteroidea; order Forcipulatida; family Asteriidae; genus Pisaster; species Pisaster brevispinus. Next base: position 3,697,540 of record JAMKCF010000025.1, read on the forward strand.
TGGACAGTTAGCGATTACATCATTATGGATTAATAAAATGTTAATACCTCAAGTTTTGAGAGGGAAACACACAGGCCGACCCTGGAAAACATTTCAATTAAATTTCTGTTTTGGCTAACCATGGACATGGTCATGGACGATGGAGAGGTCTAACCAGGCCTGGAATCTCAGAGACTACGGGTACGGACGCCATACAATTGTAAGTACGGAAGTGCTATCACCTGTGGGAAGGAAACAGGAACACAGTTTGGTGTTTGTTTGTTTGGTTGTTGTTGTTGTTGTTTGTTTTTTTTGTTTTTTTTGGGGGGGGGGTTGTAACCTTTTCCTTCCCCCCACAAGCCTTTCGACCATTGTGCATCTCAACCAGGCAGTATTGCGATAGAACTTATTTAAATTATGGCCTCTGTTCCCTTGATCTTGACCTTAGTGCCCCCTCAAAAAAAGTTACAATACAAAGTTTAACGATTTTCCAATTGGGCATTGCAACACTCAGAGTGGTGAAATGACATGTTGACTCTGTGTCATGCCTGTTGACCTCTGTCTTACCTCCCCCTTCACTCCCTGATCCCACAGGTAGTCTGGTATTTTTCGGTAGTCAGACAGTACTGGAAGTTAAGTGTAAAAAAATAGTTAGTTGTTTTTTGCTTTCCACACAGTGACGTTCCCGGTTGCAAACAGGTAAAGGTTTTTAAGTCACCTACACAACAATTGTTTCCTTCCTTCCTTGGTTATTTCTTGTGTCACACAGAGCATATGAAACTACTCAAAAGATGCTACGTTCATGATGTACACATAACATGGACATAAACATGGACGATCATTTACCACACTACCTACCTACGTGCCAAGGTTGTCATTCGAAACCACAAAACAGTCGTAGGATTCTGCTTTGACTTTAACTAGAGAGGGCGCTGTTTGCGGAAAAACTAGCAGACAAACTTTTTTACACAGATAGAGCAGCTACATCCCCACCAGCAATAAAACTAAAAGGTGAGCGGTTTCGGATCATGAAGTTTTGAGGAGAGTATTGCACCAACGACTCTCACTAGAGCCTCCACTAATTTGAAGAGATTCTTACATCACAGAAAGATCAAGTTGAGGTGCAATCCTTTCCATTAAAAAAAAAGGAATTAGCGTTACAAATACTGAGTGATAGTGATAAAACTAACTTTTATTGTTTTTTAATATTAAAGAGTTATCACTCGGTCATTGTCGTGCACAATGTTTCCTCCATGTTCATGGGTTCAACAGGTCGACATTTGAGTGTTTTCAAGCCCCATAAACAGTGCTAATTCACTTCAAGGATACGAAGTTGACTGGCAGTATTTATGGGGCTTAGTATTTTTTAGTAAGTTAGTGTTTCCTTGTTCTTATCTACTGTCCTGTTGTTTGTTGAAGAGTGGGAGACTTTCCAAACAAACGAAAGGTCAAAGGATCATGAAATGACCTTGGGCTGGCAAAACTGGATAAATACTAAAATAGTACTTGAGTTGACTAGTACTATAGTACGGTACTTTATGATCATTTGTAGGCAGTAGTATGCACTCAGTGGGTAGAATTTAGTTGCGATAATCTTCACTTTCGATTCCCCTTAACCCTTTCAGCCCCAAGTTCTTTTGACATAAACAACTGCTGGAGCCCACGTTCTTTGACCACTCAAGCGTGAAGCACACTTCCTCACACACACAACAGGAAGGTGGTGTTCAAAGTTTGATTTTACAAACTCTATTGTTACCATGAAGATTTTATTTAAGAGCATAATGAGTAATAAAAATTGTCTTACTTATTTAATTTCCTTTCATATAATTTAAAAATCATTGAAATCAGCCAAACAATGTCCAAGTTCTTGGTCTTTGTTTCCTCAGTGTGTTCTGAAAACCCAAACACTTTTTTGCACACAACCTAATGGCGCTCCGTAGGTGTTTGGCATTTCGGATCTTTCTACTCTAATTTGAAGAAATTGCAAAATAACAACCCTATTTTATTTTACCGTCATTGAAAAGATCCGATCTTTCTCTTTCCAATGATGGTAAGCTTGGGTATGGAGGGTGAACATGGACAAAACTACAGCTTTTTAACAAATGGCCTTTGTGCCCAGGCTTGAGTGCTTTGTTGTGTGTTATCTTTGGCGACTATAGTCGCCCTTGGGGCTGAAGCAGGGTACAGTGCACAGTCGACTATAGTCGCCCTTGGGGCTGAGAGGGTTAACTTGACGACGGGTCTTACTTAGGCATGGTAGAGGATCGAGGGCTTTGAATCAATACACGATTGTCACAACAATCAGTGGCAACTTCACTAATAATACTACATGCACCATCCAAGTTGTTCAAGGACAAGGGGAAGATTTCATTATTTCGAACACTTTGACATTGTCGTCTGCAACTCAGCACACAAACTTCCACGCAACCTTCCAGGCGTGTGTGTGAGTCGCAGCTGGCATTGTTCGAAATAAACAAATCTGCCCCATGAACAAGATGGCCCATTTAACTGTGAAGTAGCTTATTAACATTGGCTAAGCACTGTTTATGGACTGCAGTTACTCCCAGCATGATCTTTAGACCATGGCAATAGCACTCTGCACTAATTAATTATGACATTACAGTCAGTACACAGGAGTATTACTTGGACATGTACATGCGCGTACGTCATGTATGTTAGTGAAATTTACACACGTTTGAGATTCGGGTACTAGTGGCTTCTAATTTTAGTATTGTAGTGCAGAGTGCTATTGCCATAGTAAGGAGGAAGGATCCTTGTTCCATGCCGAAAGCAGCATTGTATACCATTTAGAGCTCCTGGTTAATCCAATCTGCACATATCGTCGCATCAGTGCAAAAACATTGTATCTCGGTGTGTACCTACTTCGTGTGTATATCCAGGCTATTCTAAGCGAGATACAACGTTTTGAAATCAAACTAGCGAGTAACGCTTAAAAATGCTACTTCAGGATACAACATTTTTGCACTGTCACGATGATATGCAGGTTCACGTGCTTTGAAATAGCAGGTTCAGCATAATGTAGGGCCTACTGCTGCAAAAAAACGTGCTGTCTAAAGTTAGGAAAGTAGAAAATGGAGTGAATTGTATCTTCCTTTAAACCAATGTATAAATGATGTTATTTACACCTTGAATTGATTGATTGATTTTTTCACAGGTGTTCCATCAATTAAACCACAAGGATGACATCATGACACTAGATGCTCTATCCATCGTTGCCGTAGCTATTCTATTATTTGCAATTGGTTTGTTTTGCTGGGCGTGCTATGAGTTTTACACCGCTGTTCCGCCATCCATCAATCAGAAATGGCTCTTCAGGATTGTGTTCATGATTTTCAAAGTCAATCGGTGCATTGTAAGCAAAAGTAAAAGGTTTCTTATAAATGTTCGGTTTGATTTTGAAAAGGGGTGTGCACAACTTAAGATTGAAAACGGTTAAGATTGAAAATATAAATGTTTACAGATTAGTACAAACACTCTCATGGTATGATTAATCATTAAGGTAGTCATGGTGGAAAACTTCCCTTCAAATATTTTTGCTTGAAATGCTATAGTTGTTGAGAAAAGAGTAACAGTTAGTTTCGGTCTCACAACGGAATCATATAAAATTTAGTGCAATTCCAATGACCAATTGAGCTTAAATTTTCACAGGTCTGTTATTTCATGTGCCCTTTACAGCAATGAAGTATCAGACCTGTTCATTGTTGTCACTAAAACATTGAAAACTAGTGGAAGGGAGTAAAACTCTACCAACAACCAATTGTTAGTAGCGTAACGCAAGAAATGTGTGAGGGAATTGACTCCGACTTCCTCAACTTTCCAGGTTAACTAAAACTGTTTGATGAGAGCAGAGGGGGAGTGTAGACATAGATGAATGATGTACCAGAAGCAAAGGTTTATTTATGCCAAATTTATATTTGTATTTTATTCGACTGATAATGATTGCAAGTACATGTACAATAAATCTAGCTTGTAGATGTGAGAGGCAAGTCTCTGGTGTATGTATGGAGCAAGTCGGAGCAATCAAGAATGAGAGTCAGAATAAGAACACTATTGAAGGAGAGCTTGGGGGATCTTATGTAGGGTTTCTGGATGTGGGGTAGATCTAGATTTAGAAATGATGGCACAGGGAAAATGCATAAGATAAGTGACATCATTTCCTAGAATAAGTTTGGATGAGGTAATGGTCAGCAGGGGAGTAATGGTCAGTGTCCTGGGGAACCTTGATGTCACAGCCTAGGAGTGTGTGTGGTGTGTTTTACAAGAAATGGGAGATGGGCCACCTGTTGACATGTTATGGCTATAGGGGATAGGGGAAATGGTGAATTTAGCTAGAAATGAGCCTTACAGTAGTACCTTCAACTTAAACTAATCAATATTTGAAAATACAAAAGTTTTCACTTTGAGTTTTTGTTGTTTTGTTGCAGGCACACGTCTTGACTTTCTTCAGAGTATTTGGATCGACGATGGAGGAGAACATGGCCGCCTTCACGGACTGGATGCTTCCCGAGTGCGTCATGGACGACGAACACGTCTCGACAACATTGCAGAGCTTCAACGGAATTCCTGTCCGGGTCCATAGACCTAAGAAAGTCACCCCCGAAGATGGACTTCTGCCAGCGTTGGTTTACTTCCATGGCGGGGGCTTTGTGTATGGAAGTTCTGGTTAGTCTTTATATCTTGGAAACCAATAGAGATGATTGAATAGGAAATCCTACTGTACTCAATCATTCCCATTACCTCTTTGCCAGGTAGTCCAAATTGTTCACCTCCAGCATTTACCGTATACAAGTTATACACTTCTATATTTCTAGTAATGAAACCAAGGATGCCTCACAAGTGAACTTAATCGCTGTAGCTCGTAAGTCTGAGGAAACCTGTAGACAAGGGTGCTTGCTATGTGAACCAGAAACACCAGGGTTAACCCCTACTCTTCCATGATAAGTGCTCTGGGTTCTTTTACGTGCACTACTAAACCTAGTACATGAGAGACCTTCAACTTAAATGTCCCATCCGAAGGACAAAGCAATAATAGTAAAGTATCTTACTCAAGGACACAAGTGCCATGACTGGGACTGAAACCCCCACTCTGCTGATCAGAAATAACAGAGCTTGAGTCCAGTGCTCTTAACCACTCGGCCACGACACACCACAGACAGTTAAACTAAATTATACAGGCATTATATTCTTCCTACTAAAATCTGATTTCCAATTTTTGGGCCCTCAGAAAAATCAGCAAAATTATGATTAAATGGCCTGAAAAGTATATTAAAGCTTATACCATATGTACAAGTAGGTCAGCCCTTGTAAGTTGTACTCAATAAAATTAGCTACTTTTTTCCCAAGAGCCAAGCATCATGCCTGAGTATATACTGTAGGACATCATGCAATTATCATGAACTGCACATTTATTTTAATTTTCCTTCACTTGTTTCCAGCCTCTTTTCATCCCTTCACCAGACGTCTGTGTGAGTCCCTTCGAATTGTTGTAGTCTCTGTGGAGTAAGTTCAGCGTTTCGTTTATTTTCTGTTATTAAGTAACAGTTTCAAACGTTTTCAACAGTATCAAGCTAAACAGTTTGGTTGTTGAGAATGACTACCACAGTTCTTCCTCAGGTGTGCCCAATTTTGTTATTTAAGTATCTTTAAATAAGTATTCTTATCAATACAGTGTCAATTAACATTACATAAGCACATCATTTTGTTGACATTAACAATAAAACAAAAATAAAACTTTGGAGGAGAGTGCTTGTTTTTTTTAGAAACCCCATTTGCCAATCATGCCCAAGCATGATTCAAGCATTACATGGGTTTAATGATAACATTGTCAAGTTTTATTTTCGGGTTTTCTTTGTTGATTTGTTAAATTTATTTTACTTTAATATACATCATGGCTAAGTTTTACTTTCCCAACAATTTGATATAATTTTTATAGCCAAAAACTTAAACTAAAGTATTTGAAGAAACAGAAATACACACGCGTAAAACTGAATATGGGACCAACTTGATGTCGGAAGTTTCAATATGCTCGAGATTTGCACAGTCTACTGTCGACTGGTCACACAGATAGAGGGTTGATCAATATTACATGTTAAATCCTCACTCAGCTACAGACTCGCCCCAGCTTATCTATTTCCTGTGGCCGTGGACGACAGTCGGGAAGCAACAAAATGGCTTCTCTTGAATGGTCCGACGTTGAATGTTGATCCTAGTCGCATTGGTGTGGGAGGAGACAGTGCTGGGGGGTTGCTTGCCGCTGCAGTGGCAAAACAGATTCATGACGACCCACTGGTTCCTAATCTCAAACTGCAAGTGCTGTTTTACCCAGCTCTACAGCTCCTAAATGTCGGTAAGTAGAACAAAGTTTTCACTTCATTAGTCAGATTTTAAGAAATATTTAGAGTGAAATTTGTATGGGTAGCTTAGTAGAAATTTGATTTCTCAAGCCTAACCCTAACTCATTTGAATATACCTCACTCTAAAAAAGTTCAATACCAACGGGATATCATTTGAAAGCCCTTTTCTCACTAAATTTTAAAATAATAGTTTTCTGACTATCACCAAGTGTCTAGATAAGAGAGAGGGAAATAAAACAAAACATTATGGGCGACAGAGAGGACAATGGGAAGAATAATGATAGGAGTAACAAAGAAGGACAGGGTGACAAATGAGGACCTAAGGAGGAAATCAAGAGTGCAGGATATTAATATTAAGGACATTAAATCAAAGAAGTTGAGATTAGCAGGTCACCTGGCATGGGGGTATGACAACAGGTGAACATGCAAAACAACCAATTGGACTCGAAGAAGTTGAACAAGAAGAAGAAGGGCTGACAAAACAAGATGGAGAGGTGAACTAAGAACATACATGATATAGGGGCATTGCTTGGCAACGGACAGCTCAGGATAGAGTGAATTGGTGAAGAGGCTTTTTCCTCCTGTAGTGGAGTGAAATAGGCTAGAAATAATAATTTTGAGGATCGAGTGACAGTTTATTTAAAAATTTGGTTTTTCTATAGGCACGCCCTCGCACATGATTTACGATGCCCATTTTAACACCCACGGCGGAATGCTAACCAGGAGAGAGGCAGTTTCTTATCTGGCAACCTACATCCTAGGAAAGAGCCCAGATTATGACGACTTTGTGGATTTCGTTTCATCAAACAGTGTCATCACCCCGGAGTATCGTCAGACGAATCCCCCCCATCTCAAATATGTTGACGATAATCTGGTGCCAGATCATCTCCGGAATGGAATGGATGTAGGAAAGTCCAAGGAAGCCCTGAAGAGAAATCCTGAACTGTGGGAGAAGTATGGACACTTCTTTGAGGATCCACGCTTGTCTCCAGTCATCGCAGAGAGCATGAACGGTCTCCCGACGGCATATGTCGTCACGGGGGACAACGACTGCCTTAGAGATGATGGAGTGTTCTACGTTAAGCGTCTGGAGGCAGCTGGTGTCTCCACCCACTGGGTCAACTACGAGGGAGGCTTCCACGGAATGCTCCCCATCGTTTTCAATTTCTTTGAGGTGGGGCTAAAAGCTGAGAGCGATTTCGTGAAATTCGCACGCGAGTTTCTATGAGTTATTCCATATTGAAAATTAGGAATTAGATAAATGCAACTGTACAGCCAGTTGCTTTATTCTACATCTTGCCTTGATCAGTCAAAATAAGGTCATTTGTTGATTTGAAAAATTACATACATTTGTTTAAATTAACATTAATTAGAACAAGTCGTGAAAAAAAAATCTAAGATATTTGACGATGTATATTTCCAAATGAGTTGTCACAATTTTTTGAATGATTCAATGAATGTCGACTGTTGTAAAATGTTACGGAAAGTTTTCAAGATGCTCAGAGATCATCTATGTTTGATCAAAGTGCAGTTATTTAGGGAAAAAAAAGTGTGTGTGAAATGACTCTGTCAGCCTTTGACCGTTTATGTTACAATTAGTCAGTTAGGCATGTTTACATCTTATGATTACCTGTTCCATAGAGTTATATATAGGAACTAGAGGGCGCATTAGCCTAGTTACGCGGCCCGACAAGGGCAGCGGTGGCTGTTTCGTAAGTAGTAAAAAACAACGTCTAAACTATTTGTGCATGTTGCAACAGAGCAATGGTTAACAATGAAAGGGTTTACTGTGAAATTTATGAACGCCAGTGAAGATCGTTTATAGTACTAAATAATCCCCAAATAAATATAATATTTTATAAATATATTCCTTCACTTTGGACAATAAATCATGGCATGTGTGTTCATCCTCTATTGAAACGAATAAGATAACCCCACAAAACAACTTTAAAACGGCTGCTCGTTTTTTTTAGACCGCATGTGTATTTAGCGAGCACACCGCGTATTTCGTATTCAATGTTGCCCTCACACAAAATGGCACGTGTGTCTCCTTGGGGTCCCGTCGTGTTTGTGCACGTAGCATTACCAGTGCGCCCTCTAGTTCCTATTTACACCTGTATGAACTGTTCACACTTCAAGGTGTGTTGAGTTTCCTGCAGGGTTGGTCAAATCCTGCTCAAAAATATTTTGCTACAATTTTTTAACAGATATGAATCATGGCAACTGCAGTCGATTAACATATTTTCATACTCGTAATTATTTATATAGAATTTTTTTTCAGAGGACATTGAAGAAATTGTGATGTTGGTAATTGTAGTTTAACATGTTTAAGTGTAAATGTTTTGCTGTGAATTTTTTATATGAGAACAAGGTCTTTATTCCTCATTAAAATTTGTTTCTTACTGATTGATATCAAAGTTGAGGCAATAATGTGCACCATTGCAATGCATTAAGACGTGTATTTTTATATCGTTTTTACTGAACTTTTTTTATATGTAGTGAATTAGGGATAGACGTTTTAGGTTGCAAATTGAAAAATTCCACTTTGAAAAATTCAAAAATAAAATACATGTAATAACAACAATAATCACCGTGCAATTTGTATATTTACAAGATGATAACTAAAGTAAAAGAAGGGTTATTTATAAAGGGCATTTTCATAAACACGTTACAATCAGCACAGGAATGAAAAATATGTTTGTTTTTTTAATGATAAAGATGAGATCATTACGCAAGGCTAGGTAAACATCAGAGACCTAATTTGTAGTGGCATAACCACCAATGAACCCTTGCCCCTCTCCCCCCCCCCCCCCCCAATTGAGATCCAAAAAATCTACAAATGAATGGCTACACATTGCATTTGGGTAGAATTTGGGTAGCCAATCGAATACCAACAGTCCCACAAATCAAGTTATAGACTTCAACTGCCTATTACATATTGTTTTGTGTTAGAATTTGGGTACTAGCCAATTGAATACCAAGCTTCATGAACACTAGTTACGGTTCGGTGAAGTTCGGAAATGCTATATGGTCTCTTATGCCTTGACGAAATCTCAATACATTATATGAAGTCACAAAAACAAAAAGTTGCATCCCCTTAAGGTGATCCCTCTGCTGCCGCTTCCCAGGTTGATTGGCTTCTGACTGGCACCCCGAACAAAGGTATTGACCAAATAGAGACACCGTCAACATTAGGGCTAGATGGATCAGTTGGTAGATGTTAATCCAGGTGGCAGGTTCAAATCCCACTCTAGTAAATTTGTTCAACCCTAAATTAAAAGTCACGTGGGAAACCATGTTTCTGAGAACTAGTGGTCATTGTAACTTGGAATTGCTCGTTATTCAAATACAAGATCATATACTGTATGTTTTAGAACATGTAGTGCCTGCTAATATTTTCAGTTAATATACTACTAATTATTATATTCAACTTTAAAAGTACACGTACCACACCATAGACCAATCTGCACGCGCAACTGATACCCACGGGCTACTAATGCTGGGATGCTGCAAGGTTTTGTACACCAAAGACATGGAATTTTTTTTGTCTATTTTACTTTTTATGTGACTTAAGATTCTTGCTCAAAGATTTACAAAGATTTCCCTGACAAGACAGCATGATACAAAAATGTGGAGCGCTGACAGTAAATGTTTGAAACGAAAAAATATAAACTGAATCCTGAAAAGGGCGCCCACAATGTGAGTTCAAGTGTGACAGACACGGAAACTGCATGGTCATGTTTAAAAGGCGTTACATCAGGACGTCTTGGTTTTTCTATCAGAATGTCACTATGTTAGTATTCACTTCCTGTTTTGTTTCAAATATTTAACTAACTAGTGTGTTTTACCTCGTTATGTCATGCTATCCCGTCAGGGATATTGTGTAAATCTTTGAGAAAGACACTTAATTTGCATAATAAGTAAAAAGACAACGGTTTGTCCATGTCTTTGTGTACAAAACCTTGCTCTGCAGCACCCCAGCAATGGTGGAGTGGCGTGCAACACTTGTGGGTACGGATCGGTCTATATCTTTCAATAAACACACTTTACTTTGAAAAATCTTTCAAATTTAGGTGATCCTGTTTGGTAAAAACAAGAAAAACGGTGTATGTTTTGTTGGATCATCCGTTCACATTTACAGTGCACTCTTATTTCAGAGGGGGGTTTTCAAATATTGTTCACTCTAAATGTCACCATTTTTACTCAGATGTAAACATTTCTCTGGAGGATTCGTAATTTATATAATTTCAGATTAAAACTTACCCTTTTACTTACCAGGCCAGTGAAACGTCCTTAAAAAACCCTCCTGTTTTCTCACTTGGAAGTAATTGGGAAATTGGTGTAGTCTTTCAAACCAGGAGCTTGGTGACTTCACGGTACGCTGCTTTGATAATCTCATTTTCCCAGTTACTCCCGATACCTAATTTTATTAGCTGGATAGTGTAATGCATAAACAGGAGGTTGTCACTGTGACCTAAGGCAATAAGCGCCTGAAGCGGAGTCTACATGTAGGGTTTACCTCAACATACATGTTATCCATGGATAGGGTGAGTGAGATAACAGCATGAAGACAGGACCCACTGTATTAAATCAAAAACTTATCCAGAATGATCGTCTAGAAACTTATTTAATTTGGTATGAAGAATGATGTATGTAGAAACGTAATAATCAAGAGATAAACAAATGTATTTTGTATGAAACCATATTGTAATCAATTGAGTCAATTGCGTGGGAGGGGAACATCAGAGGCTCCCGAGATGGTGTTGACTGAAGACACTCTCTCACATTCTACTCTACTGCTACTTCTCAACTAATCATGAATATACTGACAGGTGTTTTGTTCTTATCTTCATTAATATGCGCACATGACTATTCATGTGAAGTCCTTGACATTGTATGTTAGCTTATGGTATACACAAGCTCATGAATATTAATATCAGCAAATCGAGTCGTGTCAGCCACCTTGTAATATAAATGCAAGTATAAGCTCACAGATATTCAAGTCAGCTGATGAATTTTCATGTCATATAATGATTGTGCCAAGTTCGCTAAAGGTACATTCATGGATAATCACCTTACACTCAACCCCCGAGTATAAGTGAAGTGCAAATAATTAAATACATGTGGACTGTAGTCACATTGTGCATTACACACGTCAGTTCCTTGCTTTATGGTCTAACGGATCATCAGCAGTAAAACTACCTTCGTAATGCTCTTCAATACCTTCAACATGGACAGAACAAGTGACAAATGAAACAAAATGATGTCATATACACGTGCTTTATCTGTTAATTCTCCTCACTTCAGACAGTATAGTAACAATTATACAACAAACGACTTGCTAAAGCAAGGTCAAAAGGTCAAAGCCACCACCACATTGGCTGGACAAGCAGAGTGTATGCCTATATAATAACATTTACTACACTTACTTTCTCAGCCAACTTGGTCTCATGTTAGATTTTGAAAACACAATTTATTCTCAATGGTTGACAGTAGAAATTGGCTTGTCCAACAACATGGCAGCAGTTTGACCTTTCACCCCTTCATGCAAGTAGTCTATAGGCTACTTTATACAGCTCTATATGACTATTACATTATTAATTGCACATTGATTCCATACTGATATCTACAGGCAGTAGCAATAGCATCGACCCGGTTAAGTACAAAATTCAACTTGGTGATTGTACTTGGCGTGTCAAAATGGCACAAGACCATAATTGGCCAGCCCTTTTTAATAAAGTCTTAACAAGCTGGGATACTGTAGTGTCTCACAGTTTTGTCTTTAATTGGGATGGATTCATAATTAGGCACAAAACTGTGATTTTTATGACTGCTAAACAGAATGTTAGCTTAGCACGACTGGTCACCTGTCACAGTGACAATGCATAATGGCAGGTTACCAATTGGTTGCTAAGTGAACTTCTTTTCTGCTGAGCATCTTCTGGTTGACACGCTAAGCAAATTAGCAAATTACCACATGCACTAAGCACTTCTTCATTTATAAAACGGGGTCTTTGTATGAAACTGACGCATACTGAAATATGATTTGATACTGCAATTACATTCTCATGTTTATATCAGTAAATGATGTATTCAAATTCTTAAGGCTCAGTTTCATGAAGCTGTAAAAGCAAGAAATATATTGAAAAAGCAAGATGATCTGCTAAGCAGAAATTTACAGGGAGCCAGCTACTGGGAATGTGTATTATATGGTACTATGGTCGGTGACCAATTTCAAGTGATCAATATTAAAAAAAATGCTTAGAAGTATCGTAAGCTTAGGAAGTCTGTCCCATAGAGAATTAAGCCATGACCGGATTGATAGTCTTATTAGCAACAGCCGTCGTAGCCATAGCTGCCAATTTGGACACGGCCCAGTCTAATATTGATCAAGTACTGCACCTTATCTCAGAGGCTATTTGAACTCATGGAGATTGGGACAGGCTCCAGACTAGAAGTTATCTCAAGCTAGTCTACCGAGCTTTGTGCAACTGATTGGACATCTGCGTACCACGGCAGACTGCATTTTGATGACCATGTGCTCTGTAGGACCTACACACCAAACAAAAGACTCTTCTCTGATTGCATGCAGATTAGATGTTTTCAAAATTAATGAGGTTTGATAGAATCTGCCGCCTCATTGTCAATATCACCTGCCACTAATGAACAATTGAAGTGGTGAATGGGTGACGGAGTACACGAGCAGTTCACATGACCAAAACACGACTGTAAACTGTACAGAAAATAATATGGCACGGCCAAAAGCAACCTGCCGATATGCCGATATACACAAATTGGCTTAGCAAGTACAGAACCTTTGCTTAGCAGAGCAAGTTATCAGCACAAGCATGCAAACACATTATACAGTGGTACAATTATATCCCAAATGATTTTGCTCTTGAACTTATTCATTTGATCATCACTTTCTCTTGTTTTAGCTGTAAAACAAAAGTCCTTAGCAGACACAGGCTACCACCCAAAATCTATTCAATACACTTTGCTAATCAACGGTTCCCTGCTCCAGTTTTGCTTAGCTTACCAATAATTTTTGTTTTACTTACAGCTTCATAAAGCCAAGCCAAGAGGCTCAATGTGTGTAATATGTACATGTAGAAGTGATCAACACTCTGTGAGTGTGAGGTCAACATTAAGAGATTAACTTCAGTCTCGGAGGGTAACACTATTTGTAATCAATTTTTGTTTCCTAAGAAATTTCATTTACAAAGACTTCAAGGCATTACTTTGAACCAAATCTCCTAACCATGGCAGGGGAATTAATTGTTTTGTTCCCCACCATTTTTGGCGGAAAATTAAATTATATTTTCCTCCCAGAAGTGTGTATTTGAACAAAAAATTTCCGCCGGTTGGACTGGAAGCATAAGTATAGTGCCTGTGCACTTTTTTTTCTGTGTTAAGTAGAAACCAAAAATAATTTGTTTAATGTTGTACACCCTTCTGTATTAAAAGTCTCCTCTAAACCAAACTTGACGTATAAGGTCACAAGATTTAATGGTATTATTAACTATTCATTAGCTTATGAATTATTCATGATCTTATGCAAGAGTTATTCTAATTGTCGGCAAATAAAACATCTCCACATTGCCACATTAAAAAATATTGTCAAACTTTTATCTGGAATTAGTTTGAGATAAAACTATATTCCAACTAGCGCAATCAACCGCCATGTTTAAAAATCATATGCTCATTTGCATATTATTTCTAGAAACCTCTAAAAAAATTAAGATTTTGGGATTGTTTGTTTCTCTACTCTTGATATTTGGATTATTCAGAATAAATGTAACTTAATTACAATACATAATTGTGCTGACATCATCTAATATGTACAGTTTAAATTACAAGATGCCAGTGGCATTATAATATGCAAATAATATGAAAATAATATGCATATATTATAATGTCTATGGTTTGAATATCACTGCATTAGATTTCCATCAATTAAACATACATATATATATACACGCTACTTTTATCTATACACAATATATATTCATTTAAACATCCCTGTATGTTGGTATTGACAGTTTTTAAATTTTTTTTATTTCAAATTTACGAGCTAGGAAATTAGTCTCTTTAACAGCATTTGTGTTTCCCCCTGTTAATTTCTAAGCAGCAAAAACCCTTTCAGTAACTTAAAATCAAACCAAGATAGGAATGTCGATGAGAGAAAAAGAGCATCTGATAAAAATACTTGTTTGTTTTTTTGAAAAATAAAATTTAAAGTAAAAGACAGACAAAAAATGGAATAAAATATGCCGTGTCATGGTGGTAAGACTCACATACATGTACCTGATTGAATCGCTTAGCATGGAAAACCTTGCTAAAAAGAAATAGGTTACCAATCATTAGTATGTGATGAACATTCCTTGTGACTTGTACCCCGGTAACTCTCTAAGCATTTAACCGGGGCCCAATTTCATAGAGCTGCTTAAGCAGAAAATATTGCTTAACAATTTTCTGCAAAGCAGGAATGAGCAGGACTCCTGTCAAGAATTGTTTAGGTGACATGGTAGTTTGGCTGGTAGTTTGGCCTCATTCTTGTAAGCATAAATTTGTTGCGCTTAGCTAATTTTTGTGCTTAATGCAGCTGTATGAAATTGGATCCAGCTGTATGGAAATCAGACCTTGGTTTTGATGATTCAAGTAATAAATTTTGCCCAATTTGCATATTATAATTATTATTACTATTGAATTTTTGCCCAAGATGCAGTCAGCACAGTTGCTTTTGCAGTTGACTCAGGCTCCATTTCACAAAGAACTATTAAGAATAATCTTAAGCGCAAATCAATCATAACGGCTAAGCAAAATTTGATGTCACATTACAAATCACTATGGTGATATTGACAACTCATCTTAAGATGAATCTTAACGCTTTATGAAATCCATTGTGTAATTTCTGAAAACTGCCATAACAATTCTCAACAGGTACATGTAGATCAACTTACAAACTTCCAATGAAACGTGATCGCAGCATACGGTGGAAACTCTTACGCTGACAACATAAAATAAACATTTGACAAAAATCAAATTTTGACACAACTTCCCATCGACAATAACATTGCACAAGTTGGACGAACACGTGGACCGCCCAATTAAAACGCTGGCTGAAGTCAACTATGTGTGCACCACAAGTCATAGAAACTCAAAGGATACTTGGCATAAACTCATCACGAGTAAATCAAAGTGGATGAGCAACAACAAACCCACACTGACATCAAAACACTCCGTGCATCAATAACTTGTGTGTCATTTTAGCGGTGACATTGCCATGGTGCGCACATATTTCAAGTATCGTGGTTGAAATAAAAATGCGATATGCAATTTAACACCTAAACTTGCACAGCAGTGAAGCTGCTAGAAAATATTTATAATTGTGCGCTGGTGTTTTTAAAAACAGCAAGACCACACATAGTTAACTTCAATTTACACACACTACAGTCAAGCCTCATTCAAATTCTTATCTCACCCCTTCTCCTTTGCCTTTCTGCATGTTCTGGCTTCCCTCAAAAAATGAATACAATCATTGAATAAGTATAACCTGAAAGCGAGAATGATACATGGGCGAGTAGTAAAATCTGAAAGAAAGAAAAACAAGGAATAATTTGAATGAGGCTTAACGTAAAACTGCATGCCCGTTTTAAAAATATTTTTATATGAATACTGTTTTACATAAATTAAAAAAATACATCATCAACAAGACGAGATTTGCCAAGTTTGAAGCCTGTTCTCCCCTTAATAGTTCAACAACACTTGCTTTGTCGTCACCTAGTACTTAGACTTTACCCAATGTTGGCGACGTATACTCATAAATCCAACAATTCTTTCATCATCCTTCATAAAAACAAATTGCTGAGCAAACAAATATCAATAAACAGATTAGCTAAGAGCCAAAGTATAATGTACTCTATTTGTGAGTAACTGTTTTTTACAGAGTAATCCAGACAATGAAATGTGGTAAGCCATGTTTTCACGCTTAGCAGCTTCATCAATTTAGATTTGAGCGTCTGCATTGACATGCTGGCTGGAATGTTAACAATAAAAAAGTACTGAAATGTCTGAAATATGATTTTTTTTTTTTTTTTTCCGAGCAAAATGCTCCAGCTCTGGTTGACCGAACAGAATACACTTTGTATTATTTTCTAAAAGGTAGACATGAACATGCTCTGGAAAAAAGAAAAACCTGGAAAGTTGAATTTTGGAAATGTTGACACCCTGGAATGTATACTAAATTATTATTTCCAACACCAGATTTTCCTGATCTCAGCAACGTTTATCTTGAACCGTAAACACCACGCAGCTTCTACTTCCCCCTTCTCCAATTTAAACCAATGATTTTTGTAACGTCAAATTCATCTTTAAATAACTTAATATACAAGGAATAATAACCACCAAAAATACTTGTGTTGTTGTGATACAGCAACTCACTAACAGCTTGACTAATCTAAAATAAATATCCAGACGTTTTCTCAGTATTGTTGTGGCTTTTTTCTTCTAGTACATTTTGAGGGGAATATCTGGTGCTTTTACCACATCAAACGAAACGTTTTTCTTCTTTCAGTACAAGTGAAAACATGCAATAATTAAGTACATAGTTGCCGGAGACAAAATATTTGTGCTTATTTCAAGTTTTTGAAACAAAAGTGGGGCCAGTACTTAACAGCAGAATAAATTGGTACTTTTTTTTTCCTCAAAGCTTTAGAGGAAAGCTCACTGTCTTGATTTATGTCCTGAAAATAAAAACCGGCAAACTGGAATGATTAACGACCATCCTTTTATCTCATGGAGAGATTTATTTCATTAATTTTTGCGGAAAGGTGAGGTGAGGGGCGACAGCTTGATAAATTCTCCTGAGGTGTCCCTGGTGACTTGTCATTTTCCTTGGACAGCACTGGATGCTCTCCATCTAACTGCGGCCATCATTGTAGGGTTGCCAAAACCTCCATGGTGAAGAAACTCCAGGTCGTATTTATATCCAAACATTTCTGGCACCAGACTATTCTGTAAGGCAAGCCTCACTCTTTCAATCCAACAGAAAATTCTACAAAAACGGCCGCAGTCTGATATCTCTTCAAATACATAGGTTTCTCTTTTTCATTTAACCCAAGATATAGGCAGTCGAAAGTTTGACCAAACAACCACTGAATCCATTTTGGCTTTCGAGTAAAGGACAGATAAAAAAAAATCTTGTCAAATCTCAAAAAGATCTCTAAAATTTGCCTGAGATAAGAAAAGGCGCTGGACTAGTTTACAAATGTTTTCCTTTTGCTCGAGTCAATTGTTTGTTCAAATAACATTTGACCAGTCCAAGTTGTTTGCTTTTTTCACCGACGAGAAAAAGGGAGTCAGTGCTCGACTGGTCAGACACTTGACTGCCTTTGACTGACTTTTTTCATTCCCTACTAACCACCCTAATGTGACCTGTTTTCTAAATTCAACAACGTGGTTTTTTGAATATGATTAATCAGATGGTCTCTCTATGTGGTGTTTATCATTGGCAGTGAATGATCGCTCTGGAGTGTCGTCAAGCATTATTGTTTCTCCTCGGGTGCCGGGACGGCCTCAGAATTCCTGTCTTCAGTGAAGAGGGGGTTTTTCACTTGCATCTCTCCCGTCTATTTGCGAAAAAAAAAAACCAACACATTTTCATGACATTCGATATTGTTAATCAGCTAACCACAGTGAAATGAAGTGGAAAAATCCAATACTGCGTTCCGCGGCGAAATTAAACTTGACAAACAATGATGGGAATATCGTTTATCTTGTTAAAAATAACTAGAAAGTCTTCTTTTTTTCCTCCCATCGTTTTACTGGAAGTGTGGAATCAAACGTGTATTCCCAACGTTAGTCTGGTTTCAACTTGATTCCAGTCATGCAGGTGAAAAAGTCCATTCTTTACGAAGAATCAAAATATTTGGCTGCTGGGAAACACTGACATGGATGAGTTGAAGGCCCAATGACACAAAATCTTTCAAGGGCCGAGAAATCTTGTCTAGCAGTAATGGGTTTCCAAACAAAACTTCCTGTAATTTACACTACTTGCCACTGGTTTGCTTCAAGCAAAGGGTTTATTTGTCATGCAAGATTTGTTTGTGCTTAAACAGCTCTATGGAATCAGGGCACAATTCCATAGAGCTGCTTATAAACACAAACAGTAGCAATGCACACCAAAATGATGCTTACCAGAATAAGGTTACAAGCCAAATCATGTCACATGTACAATCTGTGACTGGTCCTGCTTATTTTTGCTCAGCAGATAATGTAGTTACTAAGCATAATTCTCTTCCTAAGTAGCTCTGTGAAAGCTATGAAATCAGGCCTGGGCCTAATTGCACAGAGTTTCTTAACAACAAAAAGTAGCTACAAAGCACAATAACAATTCTGCTTACCAGAATAAGGTTACCAGCTAAACTACATTTTTGTACCCTGTCACACCGTACCATCTGTGACTGGTATCCTGCTCATTGTTGCTTGTAGAACATTATGAATCAATTCCTGCTTATAAGCAGGTCTATAAAATCAGGCCTTGGCCCAATTTCATAGAGCTGCAAATAGTGCCTAACAGTTTTCTGTTTTGAAGCAAAAACAATTACAGGATACTAGTCACATAATATGATATAATGTGAAACGGTAATTTGGCTAGTAACCTTATTCTGGTAGATGTCATTTTGTTGGGCGCTTAGCTACTTTTAGTGGTTTTTAATAACCAGAAGGATGTTAAGGTTGGGATTTAACTATTCACTTCATTTTATTTACAACTATGATGAGGGTGACCCATCCAGCACAGCTGGGCCCAATTTCATGGCTCTGCTTACCGCCGAATTCTGCGCTTGAGATCACCATTCTAAGCTTACAGGGCAAGCACTGAAATTATGCACTAGCTGTGTAAGTGAAGAATGCCTAGTAAGGTGGGGTACGCACAGGCACAAGCAAAAATTCCCTGCCAACCTGTGAAATACGCTTAACGTAAATGCGGATGTTGATGCTACAGTGCACGCCGATTCTTTGCTTATGCTAAGCAGAGCCATGAAGTTGATCCCTGATCATTTAGGGCCCTCATATTATATAAAAATGCAAAAGCGATAAAATACTAACGACATCAAGACTTTGGCAGAAAGGGCACAGAATTTTTTTTTAAAAACAACTAATGTCAAAAGGTTTGGGACAGTTTTTGCTCCCAGGGGATCATCCCGAATGCTTGGGATGGCAGAGTATTGGGCAACTGGATCTTACCGGAGCAAGTCCTGGACATTCGTACACCGTGAGGTCCCCGTCCTCATTCTCTTCCTCCGAGTCGTAGTCTGATGCATCATGCTGCATCTCTCCCTTTTCCCTCCTGAAAGAAAATACAACGAACAAAATTTATCTCACCACTTGGAAAACCTTCTGGTATTAAAGGTATTACACAGGATTGGTAGAGCTAACAAAATAGTTGCAGACAGTGTTCATGTTTTGTGTGTCCAACCATACATGCAATAACAAACCTGTGAAAACTTGAGCTTGATCCATTGTGTGAGTCAGGAGAAGCTAGTGAAAAACCATGCACAGTTTTCAGCATGTAAACACATTGTTCTTAACTTCGGTTGTATCAACCGAAATGAGCGGTTTCGTTTTTTTGTAGGTTTTCAAGTACATTTTTCTCGATTATGAATACATTTCAGAGGGAAATATTTCACAGAAAAAATGGTTCTAGTATGAACTTATAATCAGTAAGCTTTCAGACTTAAATTAAACAAGGATGTTTTTATCCTAGCAATTCTGTATAATATCTTTAAGAAGAAACATAATTTATTAAGTGGCTTCCTGAAATGTTCTTAAATGGGTTTTTTAATCCTTGTAAAAGAAAAAAGAAAGAAACAAAAACCAAAGAAGTAGAGTAAAAGAAAACAACACATTGTTCACCAATTCAAATGGTTTTGTATATTGAATGTACTTGGCAAGCCTATAATAAAAAAGAGAAACTACATATTACGCAGTGAATGCACCTGAATAACAATACACAGTCAGCCCTCCTATTGACACGATTGACGTCAGATCAGTCATTATCATTCAAATAGTTTGGTATGATAAAGGCACATATGCCAGCCTACAATATCACAACATGGTAAATGTATGTACATGCAGACATGTACAATGTACGTGCACATCTACACTAGACACAGTCAACTGGCATGGCCTCCAACGCAATAATACTTCTGATTGTCAAATACCATTTGCCCATTTATATTTGCCTATTTAAACATTTACAAGTACTGTCTTCTAACCTTCTACCCGCACAGTCCCACACAATTATTGAAGTCTGGAACCACTTACAGGCAACCATCGCTCAAAAAAGATGGCAGATTTTTGCTGCGGATCACGGTGAGTGGCTACTCGAATATCTCACACGACAACATCAAATCCCGCAACTAATTATGAGAACCTTTGTTTTCTATCCTTTGCCAAGTCAGGGTTTCATCGTGGCAATGATATTTTCAAAGAAAAACGATAACTCAAGAAGCTTTAAAAAAAATAATACTGCGGGTAGGCATGAAACTTTTTTTAAATACCAACGTGAATTGGTTAAGCGAAAAAAAAGTTAACAGCTAAAAATGCTATATGATTTACACTGTGACTGTTAGCCACTGTTGGCCGGGTAATTTTCTAAGCAGCATTTTCATCATCAGTTTTTAAGATTGGACCCTGAGATTTATTTCAGCGAAATATTTCAAAAAAGGTTTTGCTAAGCAAATTGACAGCAGGGCACCAGTAGCAAGCACACTTGACTAGCCATTTTGGCTGCTACTGCATTGGTGCTTTCCTGTTCTAAGCAAAGTTGTACTTAACAGCTTCATAAAATTGGGCCCAGATTATGGAAATGGTTTTGAATGACAAAAGCACTACACCAGCAGCCTGCATCGAGGGGACGGGAAATACAGTAAGTGTTGTAATTTTTCGTATTCAAGTCATGTGGCTTAACATCCACACAACACAACATATTAGCATGTCCAGTTGATTTATAGAACACTTTAAATCGACACATGGATCAGTTTTATGTTTCACACTCCCAGGTCCATGGACGGGGGTGGAAATGAACGATGACTGTGAATATTTTAACCCAATTTCAACTTACAGCAGGATACAGCAGAATGTATTGACTATAAAATGAAGAGAAAAAAAAGAAAAAAAGAAGAAGAGCAGCTTCATAAAACTTGTGTCAGCTTTTGAATTTTCAAACGTGTAAATTCATACATTCCCCGAACAGGATTTCAAAACATCTGTGATGGATTTTTTCTCGGGTTTCCGATCAGCCTGGCTATTTTATTCTGTAGCGCATGATAATGTCAACGGGAATGAAACAAAATATGAGAAGGGGGGGGGGAATAAATTGACTTCTTGGATTCGGCCCCAGGTTACGAGAACGGGACTTGCATACTGAAGCTTCCCCTCGCTGCCGTGGTCGTAGCAGACGCCTGATTATTCCACACCGGAGTGATTGTGTGAGTGTGTCAGATCGAGTGTCGCAGTCACACTCTCTCTATCCCCTCGGTTGCAGTTCCGTTTGGCTTCTGGAAGGCGGAGCTGCCTCAAAGGTGGCTCACTCCGGGGAGTTGTTCGCCCCAGTTAGGGCGGGGAGTTTTCTCCACGAAGGAAACCCAATAAAAACCTTCATCTTTCCTTCAAGAAACCCAATTCTGCTCAGTGTGCAATTTTAAAGTCTACTGACATGACTGGGCCTAATTTCATAAAGCGTTTAAGCAGAGGAAACATTGCTCAGAAAGTGACTTTGCTAAACAAAGAAAACAGCAGGACGCCAGTCCCCATAATGTCATCTGAATGGCATTCTGTGGCTAATGATCTGTTTACACGTTTAAGGCTAAGGAAGTTTGTTTTGTTTGTGCTCAAGTGGCAAGTTACCACGCTTACCAGCTTGAATGAAATTGTGCCCTAGGCTATATCACCAGATTGTGGGTTCGATTCCCGATCATGATACTTGTGTCCTTGAGCGTGGCACTTGACCATAATTGTTTCTCTTAACCCAGGAGTATAAATAGGAACCTGAGAGGGCTGAGACAGTATTGTGTTGGATTTACCACCCCCCCCCCCCAGTGTTAATTTAAGCAGCTTAAGGTTGTATGCTCCACAGGGAGTTGAGAAAGTTAGAAGAATGGTCAAAGGATGGCTGATGAACAGGAATAATAATGTTGCCATGGTTGCAAAGTGCGTTGATCTACATGCAACTACTAGGATATGTGCACTATATAAGAACCACTACTATTGTTATTATTACATCATATAAGTTGGGTTTGAACTAAGAAAAATTGACTGGAGCGGGACTTAAAATCAACGATCCCCATGTCAATCCAGCTCGCTGGTTTAAATCCCGCTCTGGTCAATTTTTCTTTGTTCAAACCCAAATTATTCAAAATCTACCCACTCAGTTTCCCTTGTGGTTCATTACTTGATATCTATTACATCATATATAAAAATGTCAATTTGCAACAACACTGTACAGTAAAGACCCACTTTTCAACCCTACAGAAGAAGGGGCGGGGAAAGTAAAAAGTTCAGAATTCCGAACTTGACAAAAAGCTGTTGAAATTCAAATCTTAGGTGGAAATGCTTTCTGTACTTTTCAGGAGTGGAGAGACTCATCATTCAACCATAAAAAATAATTGCGAGAGTAGAATACTTTGAAGTCGAGCATTTGGGACAAGTTAACCCATATCAGTTGTTTGTTGAACAAGTCGGCTGTGTAAACCAGTTTGGCTCAACTTTAGTCCCCGGGGATCAGTAACACTGCCAAAGCTCTCCGATCTGCGAGAGACATCATTACGGCCCTCTGCGTAAACATTTCATCCCTTTGATGTGATCACGGGTTTCGGTGTCATCGGACACCAGGAAGGAAAGACAAATGAACAGTGGAGGCACAGATTGGTTTCAATGGATCTGGGATTTATAAATCAACAGTATTTACAAAAAGTGGTGATTTCTTCGATTCAACGAAACAGGATGCAGTCCCCGAGACCCTGAATCAAGAGGAAATTCCCAGCTTATAAAATTTTCCAGAAACACTTTTTTTCCCAACATTGTATCAGCTTCTCGTTTCCAGCAAACAAAATCTCTAAAGGATTCCCTCTTCAAAAAGCGTTATTTCTGACAGTAGAAGTAAGCGATATCGGTTACATTTTAGTCATCCTTCGTGACTCAACTTTCAAACACGAAAAAGAAATGTACCGTAACATCTCTGAGCAGGAAGTTTGGAAAGTCACACAGCAGCCCCTTTTGAGCCCCTAGAGACCGAATCGGCCACAAACGGCTTGGCAAAATGCCAACAGCAGCCACAAACTGGCCACAAGATCTTCCACTCAACGGAAACAGTCAGAGTAAAGGCCTTGTTCCTAATCGAGAGTTTTTCAATGTTTCCCGTGTTAATACCTAGAGTACTGTCAGGGATGAGATTGGACGAATGTGAAAATTCCTGAAAAACGGCTTGTGGGTCTGGGCTCCCCTTACTGTTGACCCAGAACCTCAGTGAACCTCCCAGAGGTTTACGGACTCTGTGCATCACCAGAAATACAAAACTACAGGTTTGGACACAATGTGGACTATTTCTTTCTCCCTTTAGTGACTGCTTTACTTCTATCAAGAAAATTTAAAGCCCAATGAGGTTTTGAGCCAATCCTGAAATCTGGAAAAATCCTGAGAATTCACATGCTTGAGTATCTGCATTTATAAACCACAACAAATGTTGTCATAGTATTTTCTGAAATTTGTTTAGTGAACAAAGTGGGGTGAACAACTTGAGTGATCTACTTGACTGGGCTGCGCAGAATTGAAATTCAAAAACTCACAACACAGCCAATTTGCAGAAGTGGGCCAGACAACGGCTCTTGGTGAATTGTGATGATGATCGTTTGGTTCAGAACTCTACAGAATTAGCTAAGTCAGGGAACATTGTAATGTGTGTTACTGCACAGAGTGCATACAAGTTGACGCACCTTGCGGTTAGATGTGCATCATATCTTACACATGTAATTAACTCCCAAAACAGTAGGCCACAGCCAGACTGTAGCTACGTGCAAGTGCTCACTATTTAGACCCCTTGCATTGGTGGCCATTGTTGAAGTCAAACAATAATAATAATAATAATAATAATAATAATAATAATAATAATAATAATAAACATTTCTATGGCGCTCTACAATTAACACAGCGCCAAAACAAGGGAAACATGCATGCGTGTACGTGCTGCACATGACTCTCAGCCAATGATAGGTCTTCATTGACCTCAATGAGGGCACTGTTTGGGCTTGTGACATCATATGCAAGGAGACATTATTCAAATAAAAAAGAGCCTGCTACAGACTAGTTTAGTAATCGGACTCACTTTTCCATGGCAATCATCTGTTGTTTCTGGTGTTGATAATGGTACATCTGTGCACTCTGGGCCAGTTTCCGATCACCACTCTGTTTGCAAAAAAAAGAAGTATTTAACTCAAATAAAACACAGCTGAGTCACACCTCATTGGGCAAAAATCATATCAGGATTATCCTAATAGCTTCCACACTCTCCACATCCCTTCAGTCTCCTTGGAACTGAGGTTGCATCAAAACAATAATGTGTGCACCACATTGTGTGAGTGGCCCAATTACTTACCTTTTTTTATATATTTACATTACAATTATACTGCAATGATAATGGCTTTCACAGCTGGTCAAAATTTGGAGGACCAGCTATTCTAAGTCTACTCTGGCCATTGCCTCCGTTGCCCTAGACCCAGTTTCATAAAACTCTAGCATATTTGCTTAGTAAACAAGTTTGTGGGCACCAGTCACACATGTTACAGCTAGCATTTTGGATGGTAACCCATTTCTGCTAAGCAAAGATTTTCTGTGCTTAGCAAGGGTTTTCTGAGCTGAGGAAAATGCTTGTGCTGAAAATCTTTAATGGATGTTGACCTTAATTGTGCGGTACCCACTGCTAATGTAAAAGGGTTTATACAGGCCTCTAGCTACCAGGCAATCTCGGTGGTCTAGTTGTGTGGTGGTATGACATGTGCTTCAGAAAAGCAAAGGTCATGGGTTCGAATCCCACCAAGTACATGTAATATGCCCTTGTTTTTCTCCCACAGGACTCGGGAAAGTACTGAGTATAACAGCTTTACAAAATTGGGTCAATGTGTCTTTGGTACCTTTTCTGAAAGTTCTCTTATAAACTTTCCTATTTATTAACGGAGGTGACTTCCCCCACCTGCCCCCGCCCAATTTCCTTTCCCATTCCGGGAAAGACGTTTCTAGGCCTACCATCACCTCATCTGACAAAACCTCCGAAGGCCTTCGAGTAACCTTTACAACAAAAAACAGACCTCTATCGCGCTGAAAAGTTGACATCTCAAACATGTTTACAATCATGTGTTCAACTTGCACACAGTCATTTGCTGTTTGTAAGCATTACTGCCACAGTGTGAACACAAAGCCTTGAGCGGTCTGGCTGTCATGGTGAGACAGCGCTCAGTGCATCTCCAGTGAACATGGCCCTATTTCATTGTGCTGCTAAAGCACACGCAAAAGGCAGCTAAGCACAAACAACATTATACTAAGCAGAATAAGATCTGTAACTGTCATACCGCTTTTTTGTTGCTTAGCAAAAACTTTTAAGCACTGGTGACGGCTTAAAGAAGCTCCATGATACTGGGCCCTGACCATGTTGAGTATGAAATCTCAGATAATATTGAGTTCTTTACTTAGTTTTAAAACACAAACATTTCTGGTGATATTCTCTAAGACCAAAATATCAACACTTAAGCATTTCTTTATTGTTTGGCTAAATGAAGTGTTCATTTGGACATGATGATTGTCTTTTAATGAGGCATAATTAATTGAAAGATATTCACTGATATGTTACTATTTTAGATGATACAATTTCTAAAACCGGCAGAGAGTGCCATATTGTGTTTTTTTTAGTTCTTTCTTGATCATTGATAGAAGAGTTTACATCGGAAATAAAAAATATCATTTCCCCTCATCGATGTGTGATAAGCACTTTCATTATTTATTCCAAGTCATGAAGAATTTATGTTTATTCGTACTTGTTTTTCTCACGAGACGCCAAACAAATAAAGGCTTTTCATGATAATAGATCACTTAATTTGTGGTAAACACACCTCATTAGCAAATACCGCACGCATGCAAGCCTTGAATGTATAGCCAGTGACTATCACCGACAGGCGTTCAGCAAAGACGGTAAAACATTTATGTGCTAAAAAAAACAAAAACATACAGCTCAGGCTATCCCACGAGAACTCCATTTGCATTTCAGATTAGGGGGAGACTTGAGAAACTGTCCATAACCCTGAGGAATATTAGAGTTGGATTTATATATAATAAATAGAAAAAAAATGGCTGGATGAATGCATGTAAGTGAATATAGAGCCTGGGGATGAGAATGGCGGAATAGCACATCTGCCCGTCAGTATAAACTCCTTGGAAGCGGGAGAGCTGGGGAATGAATTCACACAATCTGGGGAGATCAATGAAAACTAATTCACACTCTGAGGAGAGGTTTCCTTCATCAGCTGAGTCCTTGGTGATTAGAATCTGCAAAGTTGGCTAACCTCAACAAGCGGCCACAAGAGGAAAAATATACGTTTGCTTTGTTCAAATAATAAAAGGGTTTTCTGTATTTTAGTTTGTTTTTATAAAGACATGTGGCAAACTGATCAAACATTGGGTTATATAATTTTGAAAGAAAAACATTGACTAGAGTGGGACTTACACCTGCGATCTTCGGATTAATGTGTAAGTGCTCTACCAACTGAGCTACCTAACCCTAATGTTGGCAGTCTCCCTTTTTTGTCAATATCTTTGAGTTGTTACACCACCGGTTCTCTTCAAAATCACCTCAACTCATTAGACACACATGTATTTGTAACATGGTGTCACTGCAAACCTTAATTTTCTCAAGATGTGAAAATAAATAATATGGTGGCAAACTAACCTTTCAGGTGTTGGAAGGGCAAATTTTATGTCCCTATTTTGACTGTAAGTAGGAATTTGTATATCTTCTTGCTAAATGCAGACAGGGAGCATGCATAAAAGAGTATTGACATTTCAGGCATTCCTGCAAAAAACAGGTTGTATACATCGGGCACTAACTTACTAACACTTTCCTCTGTGACAGAGAAATTAATACTACAATGAAGAGTGAGCGTTGAAAGTACAAAACTTCCATAGATGTTCCCCACGAGTTCTTCATCCAACATTCCCAATCTAAATCTGTGATCTTTCAGATCAATCCAGACTCCAGTAAAAATCCGCTCCTTAGTTCTTCCATCCATAAATTTCTTCCAACAACTCAAGACAATCTTGATAAGTAAACATTAACTCATTTCCGCGCCTTAATTCTTCCATCCAGAAATTTCTTCCGACAACTCAAAACAATCTTGACGAATAAACATTCACTCACTTCTGTGCCTTTATTCGGCTCTCCAGAAATTTCTTCTAACAACTCAGACAATCTTGACAAGTAAATAATCACTCACTTCCGCCTCTCAATTCTTTCATCCAGAAATTTCTTCCAACAACTCAGGACAATTTTGACGAGTAAACACTCAATCACTTCCGCCCCTTAATTCATCCTTCCAGAAATTTCTTCCGACAACTCAAGGACAATATTGATGAGTAAACAGCCCACAGTAAAAAAGAATGCACTCAGTTTCTCTGGGCTGTTTCTCTCTCTGTACTGCTGTACAGCACAAAGAGTTCACTACCCCCCTTGCCTGAAGGGTTTTGGAGGGTTTATGTTTCCGGGAAAAAAAGACAAAGTTATAAATATTCTGAGTCTTGCTAGTGATGTATCACTCCTGAAACTGAAACTGCTTGTTTTGCTTTGACGGCGTATTTTACATTATAACAAAATTGCCAGGGGCTAAAGAGGAAAACCGGATTTCGGTTACCCATATTAGAGCTGCCGGTATCTTTTATGGTGCATCATTTTTATTTGCCTATCCTTTATGAAAGGGGGGGGGGGGGGTAAAGAGAGGTTTTGTTTTTCTCAGAAATTGTAATTCAAAACATTGATCAATCCTGTAAAGAAATCTGACATAAAGATTGGATTTGTCCAGGTATGAGCCTCAAACGTATCATAGATCCATGAGTTTATTGGACAATATTTTCTGTTCTTCTTGTTGATTTGCCGGAGGCTAACTGTGTGCAGAGAATATTTATCACTCATCCGGGAGTACAGCTCGCTTGGCTGACACATTTTGTCCCCAGGACCTGATTGCTGTTCAGAGTAGAAACTAGCATGATGGAACCAGCCACAAACAAAACACATCCACATTAGTACATGTTTTGAAGCTGGTAACCTGTCGTGCTGACACCATCGTCGTCAGGTTCCAAGAGCGCATTAGCATTTTCTGAATACTGATTTTCATTACATCAAAAAGGGACCTAACTATTTCTCCTTCAAGTCTCAGATGTGCTTATACTACTATGTCTGGTCACATCATATTCCTTATCAAATATCAAGGTTTTTTTTTGTCGCCTACTCACTTATGAATTTACCTAGATCATTTTGAGATGCAGAATGGTCAGAGAGTTCGTAAACTAAAGCCATACCAAGGTACATAACCATCTTGTTTCCCTTCAGTTCTAATCAGCACATTTCACTTATTTATTAGCATGTATTTTTAATTCTTTAAAAGAAATGTTTGTGATGGTTGTAATAATATTTGTACTTGCTACTTTGTTTGATGTTGCTGTTAAAAACAGGCTGGGGTGTGTGTCTTGGGAAAAGCAGTCAATGCACTTGACTGAAGCTCTGGTGTTTCTGATCAGCAGAGTGCGGGTTCGAGTCCCGGTCTTGATGCTTGTGTCCTTAAGTAAAACACTTGACCATTACTGCTGCGTCCTTCAGATGAGCCGTAAAGCCATAGGTCCCGTGTGTTGTGTAATGCATGTAAAAGAACCCAATTACACTTTATCGTAAAGAGAAAAAGCTCACCCTGGTGCCTTCTGGCAGTTGGCTGCAGATTGCACGGTTACACAGTTACATGTATGGTGCTCTGTAAATAAATGGGTCATATATTTCGAACAGAGCTCTGCAAACCTTGTAGAAAAAAATAATAAGCACTTTGAGATGCCCTCAGGTGTGATAAAGTGCTATATAAGAACTGAGTGTTATTGGCTTTGGATTCGGTTCCAGCTCACGCTCCATCAGTACATTTTCAAAACATGCATTTTCCGTATGAGGCTTTAAACTGGTCTGTTTAAAGCCGAAATGGTACCCAGGGTTTGGAAAAGAGCCACAGTGCAATCACAGAGCAATCAATCTTTAGATTTGTCTCTTAACCCAGCCTGCCCTTGATGATGTCCTTCGACAATCTCCACCCTCTCAATCAACTCTTAACGTAAATTCCAAACCCTCTCGTTCTCAATTTAGATTTCCTCTTTTCGAGTGTTAAAAATTTTCTTAGCTGACAGCTTAGTCTCATGCGGAAGCATGGCCAGCCTGAGGGGGTGGGGGGGGGGGGGGGGATGTCCATGGTCGAGGTAAATTTGTCAACTTGATGCGTGAGGACAGACACTGAGGAACAAGTTGTTGACACGGGAGACATCAGATTTCTCTGTCCAATAACATGGTCCTTGCACTCATCAGGGGCTGGGAGTTACTGGACTACTCACTCACAACCATCCCTTCTTCCTTCTTCCACACCAGATCTTGAAATTCTCACATTTTCCCTTCTCGTGTCGGGAAAAGTATGGCCTTAGATCTTGCGGCATGCCTGTCCTGGCACATGTGTCCTTGAGCATGATACGTTACCATAATTGCCTGGTCCTTCCGATGGGACATTAAGACGGTAGGTCCCGTGTACTAGGATTGGTAGTGCACATAAAAGAACCCAGAACACTTATCATCTGATCATGGAAGAGTGGGGTTAACCCCAGTGTTTCAGGTTCTCAGCAAACACCCTTTTTTACAGGTTTCCTCAGGCTTGCAAGCTACATGGCCGTGACTAAGGTTTACTTATGAGGCATCCTTGGTTTCATTCCAGAAATATATAACAACAATTTGAATACTCCTGTTTTGGGGTTTGTTTTTTACCCCTCCCATTTTTAATTGAACTTACATGATGCACCCCCACACATTGCGTGTCTACAAATTCCACCGTTTTAGGACTCAATTCCTTCGTGTACATCATAACTCCCAACATGCCCAACATGGCAAACAGGATAGACACGTATAAGTGCGCTGCGCATCATGCAAAGGGTCAACAGGTTCCATGCATTCATCACAATTTTGAGACTGATTCATTGCACACAACCATCCTCTTTTGAATCCAAACAAGCTGTATATAGCTCTCAGGCTAAACTGCTCTCTGTTTCGTCATGTATGTCAAAAGGTACCACTTAAATCTGAATTCCTTGATTCATTTGTTTGTGTATACCAGGAACCCGCAGAAATTCTGGCTTGGTGCGTGAATTTCATTCACTGAATTGGGCAATGCACATTTGGATTTGAACTCATTCTGAAACTGGGCTCAGCCAGGCATACCAATCTCAACACATCGGTGGAGAGGCTTGGGCGTTGAGCTGTAATACACGGAAAGGTTTTGATCAGTGGGCAGGGAGCAGCCGAGGAGGATGTCAATGCAAGGGGTCAACAAATCTGCAGATGTTGAATAAGAGTGGTCCCATGAGTTTTATCTTTAATGGAAAAAAGGACAAGAATTTGCTGTTGAGTCATTGTTCACTGGGCAAGGTTACACATACTCCCACATGCATTGCATAGAAATGAACCATTTGATATACATTGCACGTATACGTGTAGCTGGTACCAGCATAAGAACCTCATTGATCAAATTGCACTGTGGGACACCAACAGAAAGGTCAAAGGTACCCTACCAGTATCTGGTGTATTTCTAGAGCCTGAAAGTGTGGCATCTGACATTCGAGCTAATGTTGAATAAAAAACGCTGCCTTTTAGGTGCACAAAAAGTTCTTTTATTGATTCCAGGCTTCCATCACTGTACCTGATTTCCCTAATGCAGTTTGCTACAAAGTGCTACATCTCAGCCCCCCCCCCCTCACACCCCCACATGCAATTCATCTTTCTCAACGAAGAAAGCCAACGGGAACGACCGATGAGCAACGCTGATCAATCCTATAATAAATTCTAACTGACCTACTACTACAGTCTGAGGATCTATCACTTGGAGACCCTCAAATGGTTTCAATGTTTAATGTGGACCTCTTTCAGGAAAATTGATCTTGCATGCTGCAAGCTTGGATAAGGAGACTACCCCTAAAGCTAAAATGCACAAAAACTGCAAACACTGGAATTGTTTGTTTGTTTTTTTTCTCAGCAGATATAGGTCCCCTGTTAATTCCGTAAAGAACGAAAGTACATCACTGATTTGGGAGGCAGTCTATTCATTCCCATCTTTTAGATTTCACTTAACACGCCATACAACCAACCAGTGAGAAATTATGGCAATTTGGTTGTCACGTTTTACCCACAATGTTTTAGTGAAGAAGAAAAAAGCCCTATAACAAGGGTTTATGTTTTGACATTTATAATCATTTATTTTGTACCTGTTCAAATGTGGCTTATTTCAATTTGCGGTAATCAAAATAGGCAGTGGCAGTTTGTGGGGTCTTCTAAGTGCAACATCTATTTCCTTGACTTTGATGGTATTTCCAAAAGAGATATATCTCTGGAAGAATAGTGGTATGACGTTTGCAATCAGAGAGCTTTCAGATTGAAACTAAGTTATGAATCAAAAACAGTCTGGAAACAAAAGTGATGCGGGCCTGGAATTACACCGAGGACATGGAGGTCATGGCCTCTGCAGTGCTCTGGTCTTGGTGCTTCTTCAAAAGTTTCCACATAGACTTAAAGATCTTCCAATGGAAGTGCCCTTTGCAAAATGAAAACAGCCTTGCCCCTTCAAAGGAAAACGTTTGAACCTGGTGATGGACACTTTTGTAGTATGGAACCCCATAACAAGATTGCTAAGGTACAGATTAAATTTGGCCCACACTTCGAAGGCAAAGAACTGAGTGAAATGAAGCAATTGGAGTGTCTAAACGAAAACCAAACTAACACATCTTGAGCCATCAATCTTTCATCCAAATGCAGCATTATCCTTACGGAACAATTTATTGTTCCGATATTAGGCGTACGTGTTTCTCAGTCTGTTCAGATACTGGATGTCACGTTCTGTTTGCCCTGTATTGACATTTAATATCCTGTCTTTAGTCACCATCTCCGCGTCTCTCTCTCAAAAGCAACAACAAAACAGGGGTGCCCAGGTGTAACTTCTGCATGGCTGGTCACGTCAGGTTTTTCGGCCTGACGATTGGATCGGATGACTCTCTTCATTGTCAACTCTCGAACTTTGAGGTTGTTGCTATGACAGTCAATTTTCTGTCAGTCTTCACAGGCTGTGTCTATTTATACTCGAGCATTCACACAGATACGCATACACAGCCTAAATAACACGTAGGCGATCAACACCTCCACTCTCCAAGAATAGCAACAAAATTTATCACAACCAGTTCAAGAGTCTGACATGTTTGGACGTTTGCACGCATTTAAACTGAGAGACCCACATGGGCGCATATCAAATTGAATTATTGCTCATTTACATGTACTTGGTGTTTCATTACATGTACACAAGCATGTACAAATACAAATCACACTAAGAAATGTTCATGCTTATGAATTTTGAGAAGTGTCTGACTGAATGTGCCACATTGGAACAGTGTCAGTCCTCAATACATGTTCCGACAGGGTTACCTATCACTCTCAAGTCCCACATGCAGTGTGTGAAGAGTTTTTAATTATTTATCACCAATATGCAATCATGTAACACACATCTCTTTGAGTAATAAACCACAAGGGACACTGACTTTGTACATTTTTTAATACTTTACCCGGTCAGTTTCCCATGTGGTTTATTACTTGATGTTTAAATAATAAAAAGTTGCATCCCCTTATGGCGATCCCTCTGCTGCCGCTTCCCAGCCTGCATCATAAACTAGGGTGTGGATCCCCGGCAGTTACAGGTTGAAATATTGACAAAACAGGGAGACTACCAACATACATGTTATGTTAGATAGCTCAGTTGGTGGACACCAGCATGTTAATCTGGAGGTCGCAGGTTCAAGTCGCGCTCTGCCAGTTTTTTCTTTTTTTCAACCCCAAATTACAGATCTCTTTGGTTATATCCATTGTGGACATTTCAGGTAGGCCAGGATGCTCCATGCAAATCAACCCATGTCTTGTCTTTAAAACTTTTGTGGCATGTTGTGGCCGAGTGGATAAGATCACTGGACTCAAGCTCTGGTGTTTCTGTTCAGCAGAGTGTGGGTTCGAGTCCCGGTCGTGACACTTGTGTCCTTAAGCAAGACACTTAACCATGATTGCTTCGTCCTTAGGATGGGACGTAAAGCCGTTGGTCCCGTGTGTAATGCACGTAAAAGAACCCAGTGCACTTATCGGAAAGAGAAGGGGTCCGCCCCGGTGTTTCTGGTTTGATTGGCAGCATATTGCGCCACATCACCTTGTAAACCATTACATGGTGCTATAAAGAAATAGGTCTCATACTTCAAAATGTAGCTCCATATACCTTGCAGGGAAAAAAAAATAAATAAATACTGAGCGCTTTGATATAGTCACCTCTGAAAAACAGTGTGTTTCACTGAGACGTCTCCCCAGGGTAAAGAAGAAATAAATAAATTCCCAAAGTTTTTGTGACTTTCTGCTGAGAAGAAAGGCCCCTCTTTAAAAAAAAAATACCCTCGCCCCTTTCAGGAATGAAAGCGAGCATGGGCCGGGTGGCTCTAGCGCACCGGACTTAAGTTCTAATGGTTGAGTCATCAATATAAGTATGGATTTGAATCCTAATTGCATCCCTGGGCAAGACACTCTGCTTCTTATCACCCATTGGCTACTTGTGAGGGTTAATGTGAATGATGAAAAACCTTATTTTGCTGCCGGTGCTGGATACTCCAAAGGAGTTGAGTCTGTTTCATGCGAGTTGGTTGTCTTTATTGAGCTCAGAAGTTCTTACCTCCTGATGCTACTTTCTACCTGTATACTATAAGACAACTGGAGTACTGTTGTCACATTTAGGCCGGAGCTTCTGCCTGTCACTTTATCTTTCTTAGACAAGAGTGCATTAAGCGTATTGTTATTCTGTCTTTTCCTAAGATTTTTCATGGTTAATGTGCCACCACCAGCTTGTCCAACCTGGTTCCTCCTATCTGGGTGTTTGAGCGTTACCATACCCTCTTGCTTTGCTGAGACGTACATGTAGAACAAAGGGCCATTCCAACAGCTTTATTTCACATATTGCATCTCTTTGGGACTCATTGCCTGGTGCATGTTTCTCTCCATCCTACAATCTAGACTGTTTTTAAGAGGAATACAAATTGCTACCTTCAGCTCCCCTGAGTTATTTGCATCTGAAATGTTTTTTCTTGTAGTGTGACTTTTTAGCCTTATTTGGGGCAAACTTTCATAACAAAATATAAAACAATAATAATATAAGATGCTCAGATACAATGGGTTTAAATTGATGTAATTAAATGCCTACTATTATAATTATAATTCTAGGCAAAGTATACGTCCTCTAAAGCCAAGTTCACTGGCACTTCATCGGTAATGCCGGTCTCTCACGCTGACTATTAATTATTCAAGACAGAGACTAATGGGGTGAGAAATGCTGGCACTCACAACTCCAATCAGAAATGCATCAACCGTACCGCACTTCACACTGCATTCTCCCTCCGCATGTTCTTTACTCTTGTGGAACATGAGTGCCTGACTTTTGCGAATAACTGACTACAATGGACTAGTGTTATCAATACAAAAGCCATGGGTCCCCCAAACGTCTGTAAGCTGAGATGTATTTTGGCGACCCTCATCAGAAATATCCCTGCTTTGGTTCAAAACAGGTTTTATCACAAGAAAAAACCCAACTTAGTTTCCATTTGAAAGCTCACTTTAAAAGCTCACGATGATGAAGTTCAAACCAGTACCAAAACTCCAGAGAAACATTTCTAACTGAAGTGTTGTAGAGTCAAGGAAATCACATGTAAAGACCCCCAAAATCATCTTTGTTATTATTTCGATTGAAACTATCAAAAATACAAACACGCACAAAATCCTTTGAGCTGTAATTCATTGTTTTCACTCAAACATAATTGAATGTAGAACTTGACGACAAATTGCATGGGTTCATTTTTTGTTAGAGGATGGAAATTAGTTTCAGTTCTGACACAAGCCATGTCGTATCGTCTCAGGTTACTTTAAAAAAAAAGGGTGGGGGCAACTCAGAATGCAGACCTGGAATTACTAAAAGGCCATGGGGCCATGGCCCCTTTTGCCCTTGTTCCTGGTCTTGGCCCCGATGCCCCCTCAAAGCTTCCAAATTTGTCCACTGGAAGTGCCCTTTGCAAAATTAAAGTTGCCCTACCCTATCATAGATGAAATTCCAGATTTCAGAATGTCTGTGGGAAACTTTTTGGAGGGGCACAAAGGCAAGACAACATGTACACCGGCTTGCTAAGCCTATTTCATAAAGCTGATTAAAAGTGCAAAACCAAAATTTAAGCACAGACAACTATTGCTTGGCCAAAACAGGTTAACAGCCAAAATACCATGTAATGTATGTTTTTTTGACGGATTCCCTACTCATTTTTGCTCGCAAAAAAACTCACTAAGCAACATTTACTGCTTCACTTCTTTATGAAAGTGGGCCCAGGTTACGAGACAATTTACTACATGCTTAGTTTCTGACTGAGCAATCTACAATGGAGCGAAGGATATTTTAAATTGGATGTTCACTTACGGACATATTGGAAGGCGTATGTGCACTAGGCCCCGTCAGTCCATAGGCTGGGTATTCAGCTTCGCTCTGGGCTTTGGCAGTTGTTTGGATTCTGCAAAAAAAGAAAAACAGATACAAAAATGTATGTATAAATAAACAATAACAATAACAATAACGGACATTTATAAAGCCCTGGTATTATGCGCAAAGTATGGCACTGACGATGCATGAACATACCCCTACCATTGGGCAAGCTTTCTAACTCCCTAATACCATCTCAGCTGCCTGGACAGTATGCGGCACCAATCTAAAACAATCACAAGAACTATCGCCGCCCTCACAGGTACCCATTTACTCCTAGGTGAAGAGAAGCATTTATGGCTGCTCAGTATCATGCTCAGGGCATCAGGGGTCATGTGTGTTGTGACTGGGATTCCAACCCACGCTCTGATGACTTTTGCCACACTTCTTGGTGGAAGAGGAGTTTGCTTGCGGTTGCATGGTTCATTGCTCCTGCTCAGAGTAGCAATGCTGGCTCCGAGTCGGGCTCCGAGTTGAGAGTTGAGTTACTCCCAGAGGGAGTAAATCCAGCCTAGTAAGAGGTTACCAGAGAACGGAAGTGACCTTTAAAGACAGTCTGCAAGCGAGACTTTGTGGAAGTATGGCCAGAGCTAGAAAGAAAACGGATATTCCCATCGAGAGGATTTGGGGATTAGGAAAGCAGCATTGGAAAAAAAAGAAGGAAGTAAAAAAACCGATCAATGTCCACACCCAAAAGGGAAAGACATGTGGGGATAAACTGATCAAATATCACGGAAGCGGACTTGAAGTACGACAAATTAAATCTGATTTCTTGAAAAAAATAGAAACCCCCAAACCACACTTGAAATTGACACATCTTAACTACAAGATGAAATGCTCCTCCATGTGCATTACCATGGTAACTGAGTGATGCAAGCGTCACAAGCCCGTAGATCTGGCGGCAAAATGTACATAATAAACGTACATTGAAGCCATAACCATCTGTATAACACTTGCCCATCACTTAAAAATTAATGTGCAAATCTCCTCCAAATTGACAAGCGAACAGTAATTAAGGAAGTTTATTATCAAATAAGAGAGGGTTGTTTTTTTGTTTTTTTTAGGGAACACATTCACAGACTTGCAAGCAGATTTGAAAAGGGAAGTATCCAAACAAATTTACTCATACAGGCCCCTAAAAATGATAATAAAATTGACATTTAGCAAAACTGACATCCTGTTTTCAGGGCATTCCTAAATTCATTAGAAAAGAGTTTCCATAATGTGAAACCATTGTGGATGCAAAGAATAGAAAGACATCAGACCACTTACTGTAAATTAAAAGTGAGGGTGTAGCCTATATTTTAAAAACAAAGTTGAAACTGATGAAATAAAATTATTTTCTGAAACCAGTAGGAAGGTACATGTAGCTTTCTGAGTGACTTTTGACGGACTAGGGGGTGGGGGTGGGGCTGGGTGGTGTGGTGTTGGGGAGGTGTGACATCTCTTCAATAATTTTTCTCAGTCGATATTCTGAGCCCAAGCTGGTAAATGAAGCACCAAATGAAGTAGAACAAGGGCATCCAGACTCAATGCAGTCATTTCTGCAGACCACATACATATGAAATTGCCCCCCCCCCAAAAAAAAGAGCTCTAACCAACAAAACAACAAAGTTTTCGTGGCCCAACACTTCAACTGAATACAGTGGACTTGAGTATACAGGGCATGTGAGTCTGTCTTCTTGAAAAAGTCAGCAAGTCAGCTAACTGGCCACCATACCCCCCCCCACCCCCAAAGACAATGCTGGTCATCAAATTGTCTTATTTATACCCCTCCAAAAATAAATTGCCCTTGCTACATCGCTGGATGGTATACAACACCTGGGGCACAAGTATTATCAACACTAGTCTTTGTCAAATTTTGAGATAATCCGTATTTTTGGCAAGTCATAGCTGAGCAACTTATCCTTAAGTCCAGTCCAAGTGTGGAAGAAAAACACACATTCAAATTCATGGTTCAGTCTTCACATTTTGGAAGGTCGTTCGTATCCTCTGCCAACATTTTCCAACCACGTGAATTTTACTTGGGGCAAGTAACATCATTAACTGAACGCAAAGAAATTGAAAACGTGTATGGTTAGACCTTCATCAAATTCAGTGCAATTTTCTCCCCTGAACAAATGAAATTACAGTTTCATAACAACACCTCTACAAACACTCACACGTCACAATGTTCTAAATTACAGAACGTACAATGCCAGCGGAAGGGCTTTTTCAACAATCGATGAAATTCTAACAACTCCACAATGTGTAGTGTCTCTGAACTAAAAATAGAACAACATGGACACATGGAAACTACCGCAGAGTGAGGAGAATCCTGCATTTAATCAAAAAAATTGAAGCAGCAAAAGAAGAAAAAACTACGCAGCTACCCTGAAGATGTGTTGCTATGGGAGACGCCGTTCAACTCTCAACCAATTATTGTGTGGGTCAAAAGAAGAAAAAAAAGAAAAAAAAGAGGCTAACAAAAACAAAGCATTAGAATGGAAGGAAACAAAATTACTGCGATGCTAGGGGAATTTGTTAATTCAATAAACTCCGGGGCAGTATCGTGGTAACGACACTTCACGCGATGTATTGCGACCAAATTAGAAAATATGTATTTTGTGCAGGACACAATGAAAACACTCGCATAAAGAACGGACGTTGACTGCGCGTTGATCATCTGTGTGAATCATGCATCTTGAAATGCATGACTAATATCTGAAGGTACACTCCATTAAACAACACGGTTCTAACGCACCAGGGACCTCATTTGCATACTGCTGAATAATTACACTTAATTAGCCAAACTATTATGCTGCCCACAAGACTCCATAATAATCAACTGATTTTTTTAGCCGATCATGTTTTATTCCAAACTATCTTTTGCTAAATGAATAGCATCTCTGTTAAACGATGAAAATAATAGTTCCGGTCAAAAATGTCTTTTGAGTGATTAAGTCTCATTCCCAGACTCAAAACTGTTGTGACATTGATATTCAGTAACAAACTTCTTCCAACTGTCCCTGAAACAACCACATCCTATGGCGATCATGCCTTTTCAGTATCCGCTCCCAAACTCTGGAACTTTGGAGCTACAGAATCTCTGGACATTTTCGAAAGCATTCTCAAAACACATTTGTTTGTCATTGCTTATGACTGACTCTATACAGTACATTATGTTTATCCACTTGTTTTTTGTGAGTGTGCAAATCTCTCTTTAATGTGCTCTTAATTACATCCTCTGTATACTTTGATTGTCTGAGTATCTTGTAATGTATGTTTTTCTTTTTAAAAAAAATTCCAGCGCTTCTGAATATGTTTGTTCATAGATAGATGGCGCTTTACAAATTTAGTATTATTAGGTGTTTGTGCAGTATGTGCACATAACACCTCTTGTTATTATTACTATCATCATTGCCATGATTGCAGGTAAAGAAAGTAAAATAAATTTCAAAAAGGAAGATTCAATGTGACTTGGCCATTTTACCTTATTCCAGCCTCAGTGTTGCTGGGTTGAATGGAAGAAAATACAAGATGGCTACCAAGCATGACACAGCCCAAAACACTTTCATTCCGCTGCGCCCTCTCTTCTCTTGATTCCTAAACTTGTCACAAACCTTAAGTACACACGACAAACGTGCCGTCTCTTAGATTCAACACAGGCAGAACCAGCTCAGGAGGTCTTCAACATTAGAGAAATCAGAGAGGGGGGGGGGGGTGTGCCTCTGTTTTTACTAGGACATTCTCAAAGTGAATTTCGAGCATGTAGGATGCAAACAGGTATCCACCAGGAATTGTAATTCTACATTGTTAAGCACTTCAAGTTAGCTTAGCCCCATGCTGTTGTATCTGTACCGTGAAGATGGGTGGAAAAAAACCTACGTTATCACTTAGCGGAATAAGACGGGAGAAAACTAGGGCTGTGTCAACGGAAGAGGAGAGGAGGGTAATCTTGTTGTGGCCCCGTCACGGCTTGTTTGCTTTTTCACTTAAATGGCTGCTGGTGCCTTTTAGAGTAGCTTGTACACATGGGTCAAGTATGAGAATGTATTAACGGACTCGGCCAATCTGAGTGCACATGTACCAGCCACTGTTGAGACAGGAAACAAATTGGTGTTCCAGTGCACATGTGAGCAACCCCCCCCCCCCAAGCAGAGATCATACTTTACAACGAGACTGACCGTTTTGTCAGACAAGACACTTTGAGTTCTATGGAAATAAAGAAGGAAAGGAAATGGATTCCTACCAAGGTTTTGAAGGAATTTTTTTCTCCCCAGAATTAAAGTCAGATTGACAACAATGAAAAGGAAAACCGGAAATCAATCA
This sequence comes from Pisaster brevispinus, assembly GCA_023634235.1. NCBI lineage: Eukaryota > Metazoa > Echinodermata > Asteroidea > Forcipulatida > Asteriidae > Pisaster > Pisaster brevispinus. The sequence continues at coordinate 3,738,122 of JAMKCF010000025.1, forward strand.
CATGACTTTAACCCGAGGTAATTCAATCAAAGTGATCCCAAATTACTTGAGGGGAAGTCTATCGTCATTTCATGTCTATTCCTTAAACAGCCGCAGCGCTCTTGTCTGGAGTAACTTCCATGACAGCGTGAGACAATTAATTCACCGGACATTCCCCTTTCGGGCGCAAACAAGTGGGCTACATCCTCCCGGAGAACATTCCTCCATCCACCACAGGGTCGACAACGATCTGAAGACGAAGAAAGTCGCAGTCAACACGCACAAACATTCCACCAAGGCCTCCCTCGGTGACACAGCAATCGTGGTGAAGTAACCCACGATTAATTAGCAATCAATAACAGCGAATCCACCCCACATTAAGCCTAAAGCCGGCAGAGCTCTAACAAGCTAGAATAGATAGCATAAACATACCACTAGCAGATCAATAATCCAACCCTCAATTAGGGATTGGTTTTTTTTTTTTTTACCGTTATTATAGATTCAGTATGGGTCCATCAATATGATGAAATCATTACAGTAAGCATGCAGGCCTTTTTATGCGACCAGTCCAATTAAAATTTTCAATTTAACGATGCAATTTCTTCATTCAAAAACATATATTAATCTAAATTTCTCTTTTGAAAACCTGTATGTGAACTCATAGTTCAAATTGACTTGGAATACAAGAAATAAAATGACTGTAAATTCGGCTTGCCAACCTACATGTCTGAATGAAAAAGAAATGGTTTAACTTTGATACAAAACCTTGATACTTCATCAAAATCTGTGGAATTTTTTTTGAAAAAAAAACAATTAATGTCTTGTAAGGGAGTTGTACACATTTGGGCTTGTTTCAATAGTGGCCATTAAAATACAAGCAGCAGCGATTGATACAGTCTTCAGCTGCTCTTTTTCTTCATAGTTTGACAGACCTGTAATTTGGAGTAGGGTGGTTTTTTGTTTTTCCTTTACCATCTTGCATGTGCAATACCTAGCCGTTACTGTATTGTATATTGTCTATAAAAAATCAGTACATATTTGTTTGTGATTTTATAACCTTTTTTTACTATGCAAACACTTCCATGTTTTCTACAGTTGTTTATGGATTTTGTCTTTGTTTCTTTGTTTTTAATCTGATGTGTGTTCAAGGGTACCCATTTAGTGGGCCTGCATGCCTGCTCAGGGTTTCCCTTTTGCAATATGTTGTGTTTTAATGTTTGTGCAATAAAGGTAAATAAACTAAACAAGACTAAACTCAACTATTCCAGACAGAGGTATTTCTCTGGAGAATTGGCGCATAAATAAACTTACTTAATACAACTAGCAATCTTGCACTTTATCTTTTACACAGTATTCTTCATTCTATTACTTGGCAAACAACATCTCCCTCACTACGCTTTACACGGTGACCTTCCCCCTATCGCCACCATCATCAGACAGAGTAGCCTTTAGCGAGTCAGTCACGTTTTCCCCCCATAATGAGCCAGCTAGTCGTGTTCTCCTCTGGAAAGCCTGATGCCCCTCGTCGTCCTAACATGACCTTGAAATCAACCATCGAGTCTGACACAGGTCTAAGCGGTCCATCTCTCTCAAACACTATGCTTGACCACGTTGACAGGGCCAGATGTGCGCAACTCATCAAGTCACCACGAAAGTGAATGAACTATGAATGACATTCTATTATTTCAATTTAGCATGAGACTCAAGATTAACATTCGTGAGATTAAGAACTACCAGAGGCTACAAAGTCTACCTGACTAAAAGCAATTCTAAAAGTGCCTATATTGCACACAATGCACGCTAAAATTGTAATCATTCATCTGGTGCCCAACTACAATAACATAAAACCCCTATCAACATCAAGAAGGTAGACAATTACAGTTGTATTCACCAGACTATTTCAGATGAGCCCAAGCAGAAATCCAAATTGGTGGCTACGGTAACAGCTACGACTATTACTATTAAGGGTGTTGTTATGGACCTCCCATACCTCAACAAATGATCACGCGGCGATCCAACCAAGAGCTGTAGTTGCCAATTCGATAACGGCCTCATTAAAACGGCCTCATTGATCAGTAATGGATTTGTAATAGAAAAAAGATGGCTACTGCTGTACACAGGATCACCAGCAAATATGGACCACAAGTGTGCAAGTGCAGCATTCTCGTCAAAAATGCGACTTGAAACTTCTGCGGAGCGGAGGACATTCTTTCCAAGTGGTCCGGCTGGCTCGTTCAATGCTTCCCACAGCTACATAAAAACAACTGCCTGAACAAATTGTCCATATGGCTTCAAATTCAAGACCAACAAACAACGACATTGAAAAGAATCCCTCGAAGATAATGGACCAATTGAAGAAGAAGACAAAAAGAAGCTGTCTGACGAGTCAAACAACAAACTGGCTAGTCACTGAAGAAGTTGAGGGCCAACCGTGCATGCTGCGATAAATCTTTCATGGCAATCAGTTCAATCTGTGCATCGTACCAGTCATGAATGTGCACAAGACGAGGTCTAACTTGTAAAGGGCAAATCCATTAGAAAAATCAGAACATCCGTCGGAACACTTTGAGACGCATCTATGAGCAAAAGAGCGGAGATAAAAGATGATAATGACTTTCATTCTACATGAAACCCAAGCGTAATAATTCATGAAATTTGTGCCTGCTATATTAATTTATAGATATGCTACATACTCAGTCTGGTTTACCCAATGGAATTTAACCCCCTTATGTACACTTCAACCAACCACTGCCTAGATGCTAAGAAAAAGGCCCCTAGCCCATGGGCCATTGCTCCAATTTCATGACAAATGTCCACTAGACCCAACGTTTTAAAGCTCACAAGAATTTCAGTGGACCTGAAATATCTCGATCCAAGACCTAAAATGTTTCCTTCTTTTTATATTTGCTGATTTTTTTTTAAGGAGGTGGTTTCGAATGAAAAGCTTACGAAAACAGAGTATGTTTTGAAAAACCACGTAAAAACCACGTAAAAACCACGTAAAAAACCACGAGGGACACTGACTGGGTAAATTTGTATTAGTTTTATTAGTTTTGGGTTGAAAAACATTAGACTGCAGGATTTGTTCACTTGTGGGAGGTTACTGACAAAGTGTCAAAATTATTGGGCTCTGTCCAGTGGATAATTCGATCCCTGCAGTTCTCCAACCTTTTAGACTAATGGTGCTTTTATTAAAGACCATTTAAACAGCATTTACAAAAACTGTGACCTTGTACATTCCAGGGCCTTTCTGGCAGGCAAGATACTGCCCTGGTTGTATGGGAAAGTTGGCATTTTGTTTCATACTTTCCACATAAATTCAAGAGTTATAAACATGTGGTAACAGACTGACCAAGTTTTGAGATGTGCCCCAAAAGTTGGGGACCAAAAGTTGATACAAATCAGAGAATGCGATCTCCATAAAATATAAGATTTAATGTTTATTTCCATTGGGCTTTGTACAAATTGTGCCTGCAGGAAATCCAGGTTCTGTGGCTCTTTTGTAAACATGTGGTGTCACTGGTCACATTATCTACGCAGAAAAGCATCATGAGATATGGAGCTTTTTTTGTTTCTTTTTGTTTTTAGCAAAAGTGCTTTTCTGCATCAAGCTTTGTTTACAGTTAGAATTAAACAGTAACAATTATTGTAATATAAACGTCATTCCCTGCACTCCAAGACAAAACTAATTTTGTAACAGAATCTTATTTTGTCAAATGCAAGTTTGCCCCAAAGAAGACTTAAAGCCACTCTTGGTAAGGCGCTACAAGAAGAAAACATTTCAGATGCAAATAACTCAGGGGAGCTGAAGGTAGCAATTTGTATTCCTCTTAAAAACAGTCTAGATTGTAGGGTTGAGGGAAACATGCACCAGACAAGGAGTTCCAAAGAGATGCAGTATGTGGAATAACGCTGTTGGAATGGTTCTTTGTTCTACATCTCAGCAAAGCAAGAGTGTGAGAATAAGCAGATAATCTGGTTTCACGCTCAAACACCCTGATAGCAGAAACCAGGTCGGACACACCTTTGGCACATTTACAATGAAAGTACCATGTATAACTACAGAAAAAGACAGAGGCTGGCTACAGACCTACGGTGGGAAAGAGGTTGTAACATTACATCCAACCCTTTACCAACAAGATTAAAAATACGCTTTTTGCACTCTGTCTAGAATAAAGATAAATGACAGGCACTCAAAACATGTCTGGACAAACTACAAACTCCCAATCTCACAAATGGCTGACATTCTGCTGTCAGCGTTAACAATGTAAAACATGGATCATTATTAATTCAGGTCAACTCTTACTCTCTTTGGCCAACTGAGAGTAGGTCAATCGCTGCAATTTGTCAAGTTGCGGCCACCGTGACAATTCGACCAACATGGACTGATACAGGCTGTAAAGGTTTTAAAGTACAGTACTACATATTAGAGGTTTGAGTTCAGTGTACATGGGGGGGGGAGGGGGGAGGGGGATTTCAATCTAGATTCCCCTGAGGCATAAGACAACCATTTTAATGTAGCCAGCTGATGGAGAAAACTACCACAGACCTGGAGAAATCTGGACTAACACGAGGATTTATTCATGAGTTACAGTAGATGCTCAGGATATTCTACCAAGGGCCTATAATGATACACTATTTTATATATACATATTTTTTTTCAAACCCAAATTATTTAAAATTTACCCAGTCAGTTTCCCTTTTTGGTTTATTCTTGATAATTTATACTTCAGTTATTTTGAGTATTACCCAATAAATGTATAATTTTGCCTCGTTTTATCGTAGTATTTTGTTTTTATGGACATGCTCTCATATTTACTATTTGTTTGGCTGCACATCACTTAATTTTTTGTAATGCAATTGTTAAATTACATACTGGCCCTGCCTGTAAGTTTTTGTTAAATATTCTGAAGTGCATTCAGGGCCAATTTTGACACCCCACAAAATGTTTGTTTTATTTTTTTCCATGCTAACTTAATATTTATTCAATTTTATTTCCCCAACCAATAATCAAAAATCTCCAAACCAATTCCCACAGATGAATTTTGCAATAAGTTATAAATTACTTTTTCATAAATCCCTGAACTAAATTTGAACCAACTGAAGACAAAAACCAAAGAAATAAACTTACACATGTGTGTGTACATTCATAACTTACTTGACTGCCAGTGCAGATTCTATATCTTAAAAAAAAACCTTGCAAGTCCGTTTCCTAAAAACCACTACCAAGAAAAACAAGCCCACAGCAAACAGACATTACTCTCTGTTTGTCTTGCAACAAAATTCCACCGTAGAAGAAAATTTAAAGCTTCCAGAGTGAATTCCAAATCAAGTAACACAATCAGGGGTGAGTTCCTCTGATGGAGTTGAGGCAAAAAGAGGCTCTGACGGTTTTAACATCGTTCAATGGCCCAGGGCCCTAGTGTATTATTATTATATATTTTTTCAATTTCCGGACCCAAGATCAATCATAAAAGTTTGATGCATAATTCAGTTATGCCAGAGATATAGGCATTGTGTTACAAGTGAATGATGGGGTGATTGAAGGGGAGGGGCACATGAACAGGGTGGAGGGGGGAGTGGTCGGGGAGGAGATGGGAGTATGGGGAAAGGGAGGGGGCTTGTGGGTTACTCTCCATTTACTAATATAGAGTAAAGTGTACATGTAGGGGACAATTTCATAAAGCAAACTGTGCTAACTGCAGCATGAATATGTGTGCAAGCAAAAGTGTATTTCATGAATGACCAGAACGATTTGACGGCTCGTGTGTGCATTCGTGATGAATTTGTCATGTCGCGTCACTCATCTGCTTACATGAACCAACCAGCATGGCCTTTTGCTTTGCTTACCGTAAGCCAAGGTTACAAAACAGAAACTATGCTTAAGAGCTGCTCCGGGAGCAGAAAACTTCTACTCCAAGGTTTTTATGAAGTTGGACCCCAAATGATTTTGTTGGGGGTGAGATGGAAGGAAGTGGAGATGGAGTGGGGTTGGGAAGAAGGGGTACTCTCCAAAGACAGTTTTTTCACAGGACTCAGGAAAGTATTGAGTATGCAGTGCTTAATACACATTGATGTATGGGGTAACAACCAAATGGGTTCTGTTTTTGTCATGTACATGCAGGACAGCGCTGATATGTTTGTAGGTAGCAAAGTTGACTGCATTTGCCCTTAGACAAATCTCTCTTGCCATCCTGACAAAAGTACAAGTGCTCCACGACCTACATATGTCCTTACATACATCTCGTTAATCACGGTGCGTTACGTCTGACAGAACTAAATGCTACGTTCGGTCAACAATGGATGAAATGTGCGTTTAGGAAGCACATCCACCAATGGGGGCGCAATGATTGACGCCCGCCAGTGTGGGGGCCATTGCTTGGTTGGTTTGAGAAAAACAAAAAAGCAACTGAGGTGAGACCACTATCTGAAACGACTCGTGCATGAAAACGACTTCTAAACTGTCATTGTCATGCTTGAAAACAACGTCTGCTGCAACAAAAGATGGAGTACCCTAAAATTTGTTTATTTGTTGAGTTAACTTGTGTAAAATGTTTTCAATCGTCAAGAGTTATCTATTTAAAATTTCCATGAGATCAGAAAAAATTGATTTGCACAAATCCTACAAATATACATGTATTAAAAGAAACAAAAAAGTTTCCAAATTCAATACCATTATTATGTTTATTGCTCTACCAGTGCCTTACACTGTAACACAAAGGCCTGAAGATACCTGTAAAGAGAAGATGTTGAAGAAATCTCAGTTTTAGATGTGGGAGGAAACCCCAACTGGGGCAACACCTACGCAGTTTAAGTAGGGATTGAAAACTGAATCCACACACAAGGCTCTGGTCTGAAGCAGGATTCGAACCTGCAGAGGTGAAAGGCAGGGAAAGAAACCCCTCAAGCCAATGCCTGACCCTGAATGCCTGAACTTCTGACTCCCTCATGTACAATTCATTCCTAGTAAAAAACAATTAAGGTTGATCTATTATTATCTTTCAAAATTGGCTGAACTCTCCCGGGTTCAGGGTGATTAAGTTTACACTCTGTTTACCTCTCGAAAAACAATCTGCATGCTGGAAATACATATTCATGTGATGAGCAATTTTCATAACACCCTGCGTTATCGCAGATTTGAGTAGCTACGGTAATCAGAGATGGTCGACTTGTTTTGAGGAGGCGCTTTTAAACTGCCCCTGGGAATCACCGGCTATGAATAATTAATGAGGGAGCTGAAATGAAAATAGTATTTAAAGGGGTGACACTTTTGATGTTGTTGTTGTTGTTGTTGTTTTGGTTTTTTGAAGGGTAGATCTATTCCAACCCTGTAGTTTTCAATGAATAAACCATGCAGCCAATTGCTGTAAAAATTCTCATCAACTTTTGGTGGTCTTGTTTCAGTGAAAGCAACGCCAAAAAAAGGTTATACTTTGGAAGGGATTTGGTACATTTTCATATTCATGCTTATAATTCTGATTCTGCAGCCATCAAAACAAGAAAAAAGTGACTTTTATCCATTCATATGCTATTCTCTCAACTTGCACCCTATTGCAGACATAAATTGGTTCTGGTATGAACTGTTTAGTCAGTTGGCATTTGGATTGAAACTAATCAACTTCCTAGTCCACCCCCCCCCCCCCCACCCCCTCCCTGCAACAATTACCAACCATTTACTTCAAGATGATTGGTCAATTTTTTTGTTGTCGAAAACACACACCGGCAGTTTCTGAGCAAATGTCCAGTAAAGCGATTATGGTTTGAACAACATGAAAAGTACACAACACTTTAATGTTGAATTCCTGCATAATCTACTTCAAAAACAACCGCAAATTAAATTTCCAGTCCACATAAACCTGCTTACGTTGGATTAGGTTTTCGGATCAAGTGGTACTTGTCTCACATTAAGTGGATTGCGAACGAAACCTTTCAAGAACTGAATTTAATGAATTGAAGATCAGGTTCAGTCTGACAAAAAATAAATAAAGAATTAATCAAAGACTTTGGTTGACTAGTTTCAATCTAAAAACTCACTGATTAAAAACTTCATACTAATTAGTACCGAGATCCTCCAGTCTGTCTGAGATAGGGTGAAACAGACGACCAAGTAAATGGCAGGACACACAAAATCGTTGCTTATTTTGATTGCAACAACTGAAATAAGCTAGGTATGAACATACTATTATTATCATACATCTCTGGTAATGAAACCAAGGATGCCTCATAAGTGAACTTAATCACTGTACCTGCAAGCTGGAGGAAACCTGTACACAAGGGTGCTTGCCATGTGCACCAGAAACACTGGGGTTTACCCCTACTCTTTCTCAAATGTGTTCTGGGTTCTTTTATGTGCACTACCAATCCTAGTACACAAGACCTTCTGCTTAAATGTCCCATCTGAAGGACAAAGCAATATGGCAAAGTAACACAAGCTCAAGGACACAAGTGCTATGACCAGGACTAGAACCCACACTCTGCTGATTAGAAACACCAGAGCTTAAATCCGGTGCTCTTAACTGCTCAGCCTTGACACGTCGGAATAGGCAATCTCCATACTTTACGTAATTTTACTTTGGGAATGAAATTTCATTTTCCCAAAGCACCCTGAAGAAAAAAAACCCCCAAAACAAACAAGTATATTATCCACCTGATAGACCATGATATCATCCACTTAAGTTTGCAACCGCTTGACTGTTGCAAAAGGTACATATACATGTACATGTAACAGAGCAGATCATGTCATGTCACGTTGGAAACTTCACAATAAAGGAAGTTTACAACCAAAATAAACTAGATCGATCTAATTCGTTTTCAACAAAGTTTTTGTTATTTCAATTTTTTCTCCCGGGGGTATTTCTCTCTGCATAGATAAAGAAACAAATTCAGCAGAATAACAAAACCATGTTTAGTTTGGTTTAGAATAACTACTGTATTACAAGTGAAAGGCCTACACATAAATAAACTCAGGAAAATTTAATTCACCGCAAAGACGAAAAGAAAAACAAAAAACTCACAGTGCAGATCCAGAGGGACCCAAATGAAAATTTATGAACAAGACACTGGAGGCCTTAGAGGACGCTTTACATGTTTCTTAAATTTCACTTTAATTATTTTGATTTCACTAGAACTAATTCATAGTATGCAATTGAAGAGGGACAAACGTTTGTCCGCTTCTGACTCTGCAAAGAATGGTTTGCTGTGACCCGGCACAACAGGGGAAGGGGGAAAACATGGTCCTTCATTTTAACAAATACGAAGAGAGCTACATGTACTAAAAACTGCTCTCCTTAAAGGTACACATTGCCTTCGGATTGGGCTGCTTTAGGCTATACAAAATGGTGGTTATGAAATGAAACGAAATTTGGCTTATTGTTAACAGCTCATTCTATTTTTAACATTTTTCATAAAAAGGTTATGCTAAATTTACATTTAAGTCAATCGAAACCCAGATTTGAAAAACAGTTCAATCCGATTAGTAAAATGTTCCATCTTTTCTTCTCATCATTTTTGTTTGTTAAATTACCGTGTGCAGAGCAGGAACACTGTTTACACAACCTCCCCTTGCCAATTATCTGTATGCTTATCAAATAACCAATTCAGTTAGCGGAAAAATCACCGGTGACCGAGGAGAAGGAACAATAATCATCGTGACTGCATAATAACCAGCAACCACTTTCGATGAGGGCTGCTTGTCCAAATGAAGCTGCATTCATCAATGGTGGGGAAAAAAAAAAATATACATGTAGTTTTGAAGAAGATTTTTGTGTCTAGTCCCAGAAAATAACTTTGATCAAGTTAGCAATTTCTTTACTCCCCCCCCCCCTCTCACAGAGACAGCTGTGTTCAGTTGAAGAAAATTCAACAGACCGCTTCTACTCCATGTTCTTTTTCCACCCTAAATCTGAAACAAAACTTTTTAGAAATAAAACACTCTGAATTGATTTAATCAATACAAACATATGTTTCCATTTTAAGTTCACTCCATTCGCCAATCTGAACATTTTTCATCTTCAAAGTTTGTCTGAATCTTCCTAAGCGAAAATTTTCAAAAAATAAAAATAAAAAAAATTAACAGCATACAAATTATCATATTTACATTTAGCCTATTGTTCTATCTTTTGCAATTTCTTAATTTTGAAAACAATAAAACAAATAAAACCAACTTGTTTTTCCAAAAGCTCACTTATAATGCTCCAAAGAAAAAAATCCCAATGAAATTCTGTCAGACATACTTATCAGAGTCGAAAAGTAGCATCTGAATCCCTTAACCACTGTTGCTTATTTCAATTGCCACAGTTGAAATAACCATGTCTATGAGACGAGCACAAAATCCTTATACTTTAAACTATTTTTTCAAACCACTTAAAATGTCCATCGTTTCAGTTACAATTTTGTTGACAGCTTGGTTGTGTGGTGCTGGAAACTCCAGGATGAGAATTGAGGCTTCTTAAAACCATGCACTTAACAACCCAAGACCTGGGACCCGTCAATTGCCAACAGTATGGTTTGTTTGGTTCTGTTGGACATATAGGGCTAGTAAACTGACTAATGCTTTACATGTCAGGCATCCCTCCATAATCCCAGTCCAACAGTACGGGTGCTGAGTTACCATACAGTGTTGGATATTTGTTGGCTTGAGGAAGGATCCTAGCAGAGGTTGTACAGTGCCATAGGCGCAAGATGAGCAACACACACTGAAAGATTAAGGTATGCACTGGACGCCATTTTAGTAAGCAGATCGTTTGATGCAACAATCGATCAGTGCAGACAGCGAGCATTGCTATCAATGATATAACAAAGCATTGCTATTACCGAAATGACGTCCATGCCGTACTTTACATTCTAATAACAAATAAAGCTTCAGTTGCCAATCTCTTTGTGAATAACCCAAGAGGGCTAACAGTAAAAAAAAAGACAAAGTAACAGCACCCTATTAAGCTTAATCATAGACATAAATGTATACTGTACGTCATTAGTCACTGCTGCCGTCATTTGAGACTTATTTACAACGTACAATCTCTTGATGAAAACCACATTGTCATACCAGAGTGCTTTGCACTCGCTTGTTCCCTTTCCCCATCCCCCCCCTCCCTGTCATAATTCACAACCCAAAGCCGCCGCTGCTGCTACCTCCATACAACATTCCACGGCAACCACTGCCACACTCGGAACACGGAAATTCTCCTGTAGCTACAGCAACACAAAAGCTGTGCCGGCGTGATGATAATGAAGCCGGCGTCGGTAATGCTTGCATACAACAAAATTATTATTATTAAAAAAAACCTGATTGGTTTTCTGCACATTGAGCTGGCCTGGAATTTAATAAGCCCAAAAGAAACTTACGGAGCCGGCTTGATTCATCAACAACAAACCAGAAGAATCTGCATGGCTAAGCCGATATCCAGGATGGCATGATGGATCAAACTCAACCGCCCCCCCCCCCTCTCAACTCCTGCTCCATTCATTAGAATGGTGGTGTTAGTACAATGTACCTTCAGGGCTGAGGTGGGAACTGATCCCCCCCCCCCCCCCGTTGATAAAAAAAGGCCGAATTCATGGGCTCTTTGCTCAAGTCCGAGAAAACTATTCATCTACGTTTCACAAAAAGGTTTTGAGATGTATATGTGTAGGTCCTATACTAAAGAAAAGCTTATGTCTCCAAACGTCTGCTCCATTTATTAGAATGGTGGGGCTGTCACCTTAGCGGCTACATGTAGGTGGAAACATCCCCCAGCAATGTTGATATAAAGAGGATTGCAATCATGGGCTCTTTGATCAAATCTGAGGAAAACAGTTCATCTATATTTCGCAAAAGGTTCGGGGATGTACATGTGTACAGAAGAACTTATCTTACATACATGTAGTATTTTTTAAGCAAAATAATGTCAGCAAGCGCTCTCCCATTTGGTGACTATTGATACCTTTATTGGGGAAAAAACAGGGTTAAATCAAAGTGAAACTATATCCAATTTGGGCTAGTTTATCTGAAGATGTTGCTGAAACTCAAAGCTCTTCCAATTAGTGCATCAATACCCACATTGGGAAAGTTGATCTAATTCAGTGGTAACTGAAGTCACCCAGGGAGCGCCCATTTGAGACCAGTAGTATTCCAATTGGGAGAAGATAGTTCTGCTCAGGGTTTAAGTACAGGTTGTATACCCAAACAGGGAGAGTTTAACATAATGTAGCTAGGGTCCCCATTCGATTACAACTGTCGACATGGAATCATATTTACTATAAGTACATTGTACTCTGTACAAATGTACAATAACTACAACGAGAAGTAGTCTTGATATATCAAATCAAGAAGATGCATGTGAAGTTGTAATTATGCAAATTAAATCACTATTTAAATTTTTTTCAGGGGTTTCCATCAACCATTTTGCTGAGTCTCAAAATCTAGGTCATTACCGGCCCCAAGACATGTGAACGGATGGCATGAAAACAGCCAACACTTACATATAGTCTGTCTGCAGATTTGCATAGAAGTACTCCTTGGCGTTGCATATGTACTCCTTCGCCGACTCGCGGGCCGAGGCTACATAGTCTTTCGCTCGCCCGAGCATGTCAGTGAGTTCATCCATTGCACCAAATCGCTCAACCGCGGACGCCGGCATCTATGCCTTCTGCTTTGTGTCATCCGCTGAGGAAAAATCTCCCCCCGGAACGAACACTGTTTATATTTGTTTGTTTTGTTTTTTCCACGCGTTTGAAAATTCTATATGGAATTGTTACTGCACGTCGCACATTCTTTGGAGCGTTTTATTTTTTTTGTACTTTTAATCCAGTAGAAAAAACAGACTTTAAAAACATCCCTGCAAATCGCAAAATAATTTCCAAGCTGTACAAAAATATAAAAAATGGGAAGGCAAAGGCCAAAGTTAATTCACAGTAAAGAGATGCTTCGATCAAGTAGCCAAACGCATCGGCTTCCAAATCAGCTGGTACTCTGCAATGATGTCATCACCAAGTGTTTACATCTGATAGTGATCAGGTGACAGGCCTTGTTTCGCCATGGCGATAACATACAACCCGATACTGGTAATTTTACATAGTACAGCAACGTAAACGCGACATTCAAGTAAAGACAACACAACTCCAGCCAGAATCATGAAAATTCTCTTCAGAAGTATGGTTTCCCGGTAGAAAGGATGACAACAAACGTCTCCAAGATGAGAAGATGAGGCGGATACGAAGCTAGCTACCACTGCTCCATCGTATCCCAAGCTGACATCGTTCCTCACGCACACACACGCACACGCACACTCTCAGCACCCCTAGCTGCCTCAACGTCCACTGCCTCTAATACTGATGAAAAGCAGGCCGTGCAGTAAATACTCAGAGCATCTCGCTGGCTGTAGGATCAATGCTGCCATGTAAATTATACAATACCACGGCCTGGGATGTAGATGAGGCGGGAGGCTAAACTGCGCATGTGTTGCTAGGGCTTTAATTCAAATCAATAGGAAAGCTAGCCGTACCAAGGACGTACATGTACATTGGTTGTGTACATGAAGCCATCGTGTTTGCCAGCTAGCACTGCTTGAGTACATTGCTTATGAGGAGGATGACGATGATGCTGGGTGGTAGACTCACTTCAGTCTATTCACTCTTTATCATTCCTCATAGTTTCCTGCGAAGGTAGACTTGTATCAGTCTTTACACTTTTACACTTTTACACAGTTTATAATGCAGGGTTATTTTATGGACTCCTTTATTTGTTTTTTCTTTGTTGTGCAAAAAGACTTATTTCAGCCTAAATTCCACATCTTTTTTCCACTGTTAAGGTAGACTTGGCACAGTCTACACGCTCTTTATTATCCTCCAGTTTTGATGAGCAGTTATTGACAGCCACTTAGGACATCAGTGCCAGGACTAATAACTAATTGGACTGAAACAGAATTTGCATTGAATAAATGCTTGGTCATCTGTCAACATTAGTGAAATTTCACACTGGATTATTGAAGTACAATACTCATTAAAAATACATCAAACACTGTGTCACATTTCCAGGAAAAGGTTTAGGTAAAATGTATGGAAAAAAACTTGCAGCAGATCATTAATATATTATATCAGTTTGGATTTGTGTGCTAAGGAGGAACTGATCTTCCGCTTCATTTTCTAATACAAAAACTAACGTGCCTTGACTTTATACTCAAAGACTGGTGGAGTTGACACAATAGTCACAGACAATTATCAAGAAAGGCACAATAAAAAAAATATGTGAACATTTCTGTAGAACAAAAAGTCTATTTGTTGAGAATACAGAAAAAACAAACTGTCATGATAATTTCATCGAGATTGTCAAATCCATCCACGTTTAGCGAGGTGACAGCGGGTTGATAATACATGAACACATGAATCGTTATTAATTAAAACTGGACTGGCGTCATCGTTTACCTGAAAAGTGTTACAAAAGCAAATGGTACTTTGATGAACGTCACTTCAATTAGACCTGAAAAAGACTGGACCATAATTAATTGAATTTATGCTTCAACGACCAGGGTTGAATCGCTTAAATGAATCTAACAGGGAAATCGTTGAGTCGGTGCAAAAACATCACATCTCAATATGGGGTAATAGCGACGTATTTGGCACTAGAGAGGCTACGAGCAAAAGTGTCGTATCTCTATGTCTTAGAGCATGAAATTTGACGGCCTTTAACAAACAGGTTCCAAGTGTTTTGACAGAACATTTGTGTATAATAAAAAAAACCTAATGGGAACGTCTCTAAAATACCAAAGTCAAAACAAAGAGAGAATTAACAGAAATCATTGATTTACAGAGTTGACTAAAATGTACAGTTTTGTGTGATGAGCAACACACAAAGTTTGCATACTCCGCCAAGGCACCAATTTTACACTGAACACAGGCCCGAGGCCAGTAGTTTAAGTGTCAGGCCAGTAAACTCATGACCAGACAATTCCGGTGGGCTTGTGTTTTTCAATTGAATAGTAACAAGTCACTCTCTGTAATGTTATAAAATAGTGTTCAAATGTTGACTTTTGAGTCTGATAAGATATCTTTCTATAGAATTCTATTCTACGAAAAATATTTCACCCAAAAGGACAAATGAGATCAATCTTCTCTTACATGTCTTAGTACTTGGTAAAAAACAAACAAGTTTTGTTCTTTTTTTGATTCTGACTATTCTATCAAACTAAGGAAAATACAATTTCATTTTTCCGTTTTGGGGGCTGTTATTTTTTTACATATTTATGAAGTCTTTATTTTGTATGGTGTGTACACAAGACAATCGAAGCACATCAACTATTATATTTTTAATCAGATTAAAAAAGCCTGGAAGGCAGACACCAAATTATCATTCTTGAAATAAATCTACAAATTCTTAAGCCATATTCATATTCACGCTTTGTGACCTCAATGTGTAATTACAATCATGCAAGAGGTTCACTTATTACTGTACACTTGAACTATTCCTTTGTGTAACACAATCACTGTCTTTGTTGAAGAACTTATTCTGTTCCAATATTTCCTACAAATGACATGGAGATGACAGCTTTGGATTTGACGGGCAGTTTTGCAGACTCTCTTTGTTTGAACAACACTACTTCTAAAGGCAGCTTTTAGTCAGCATGTTGCCAGGGCAACCCAATACTAATGAAGGAAACCGGATCAGTGTAAGCAGGAGTGAGTGCACAACAGGAGAGGGTGGTCATTTTACCGCGGTTCAAAACCTGTGTTTTCCCTGCCCATTACGAACAGGAGGTGGCAACGATTGTGAGATCTGCCGTTAGGGGAAATATCATTTGTTACAAAACTATTTGCTATGTCATAAATAGATTGCTATGTCATAAATAGATACACCTTTACTCCCTTTTAAATGTATCAGGGCTTTCTTTAACAGTGTGTGGCTTTTATATAACATGGTTCTGAACAGGACTAGTGATGGTTCTGATAAAAACAAGTGGTAGTTCTGATAAGAACCAGTAATGGTTCTGATAGGAACCAGAAATGGTTCTGATGACGATTCTGATAAGACGATTCTGATAAATGACGATTCTGACAATGACGATTCTGATAAGAACCAATGGTAGTTCTTATAAGGACCAGTGACAGTTCTGATAATAACCAAAAATGGTTCTGATAAGAACCAATGACGGTTCTGATAAGAACCAGAAATTGTTCTGATAAGAACAGCCTCATTTTGGTTTATGTTGATTTGAATGGGAGAAGAACGATGGGTCTAGAAATTATGATCCTCAAAATCTATGTTTGTTTTTAGCTAACTGTTTTTCAATCATATTGTCACTCTTTCTTTTGGCTCTGTCTTGATTGTTCTGTCACTTGTCCATTGTGTGTCGTGTTTTCTCCTTGTTTATTTGTTTGCTTTTTCGTTTTCTAGTCTCTAGTAGGCTGTTCTCTACTAGCCTCAGCTTACTGTGAACAGCTCTGTACTTTTCACCCTCTACTGTTCTTTTGTTTTTTATTATAATTTAAGATTTTTGTTATTAAATTATTCTATACTCTTTTTATCTAATTTGATGTACACGCGGAAAGGGAAAGTATTGGAATAAATGTTGTAGTGAATTAAACTAAATTAATGTTTCCCCCAGCTAGAAATCTAGGTGTTTTTATGCAAAAAAGAAAAGAGAAAAGACAATTCAATCAATGAAGAAAAGGCAATGCGAAAAAGGGTCAATTAAGGAAGCAGCAGCAAAAAAATAAAAATAAATAAATTACTCACAGTATATTTCTGCATGGCAAATTAATCTGTAAGTTGTCAAAATAAACCTAGAGAGTGTTTCTTTTATGAAAGAAATTAAATCAGAGTGGGCAAATAGAACATAATATTGAGGAGTACGGTACAGACACGATCTTATCTTCTTTCTTGGTTTCTTTTTTTTCCCCCTTTCCTTCAATGCCAGGAAATCTCTGGGAACGACTCTCCGCAACGCAACACACAATCGGCTTCGAAAATAGAATTCTGTTTGAGGCTGAACAAGAGAGCAATATTTATCACTGCTGGAAAGGTTTTAATGTCGAGGCCGATGGAAGCATCAATCGAAAATCAATTAACGGACCAGATAACTCCATCATCTCGGCAGGCTGTGGATGCATTTCCCCGGGATCTAAATTTTTCACAGTGCCTAGAAAAGGTTGCGAGGCAAGTACTCTGTTTCAAATTCTCTTTAAAGGGGCGCATTGCCTTCGGATTTGGTGCTGTGGGCTATAAAAGCGTTTGTTATGAAATGAATAGGGTTGGAAAGATGTTGTAAAAGTAGTATATAATGATTCACACAAATATCCCTCAAAGATGTGCGATTTTTGTTTTACTTCGTGAACTAACACGAGTTAGTTTACGAAGTAAAACAAAAATCGCACATCTTAGTCCGTAATTTTGTGAAAATCAAAAGTTTGATTCTAGAAAATGAAGGAATCGAAATAAACAATTGTGATGCAATCAAGGTAAATGAGTCTTCTGTCGAAATATCAGTATGGAAAAATAAGTCAAAACAGGCCAGGGGGGTACTTAAATGCAATATATCTTACTTTCTATTGGAAACTTCCTTCATGATAAATAACATCAAAAAGGGGTTAAAATTAGCAGAAAAGAAAATGTGGTACTGCTTAGGTACATGGACTGCTCTTTTCCAAATGTAAAAAAACCCCAAAACAATTACGTGGGTCGACAAACGACTCATTTCGTTTGATCGCATCACAATGTAATTTGTGGGCCTTACTACATGTACTCATGCTATCTTTTAAACTTTGAGAGCACCATTTTTCATACGAAAATATTTCTCTGGAGGATTAGTACTGGGGTGTCAACTTTATAAACAGAATGAACGCAATTCCAAGGTTTTTTTTTATATAGCTACCAATCTTGTACTTTGGGGTTGATCATATTTTTATCTGTCAGGAAGTTTAGTATATGCTAATGGATGGAGCTTCCAGCCATTTAGTCTTTCAGCAGTGAGGAGATCTGCATTAATATTTGCTTGAACTTTTTCTTTGTGAATTTCCTAAGTAAGATTGGAGCATTGGAGTCATCTCACATTTTGGAAGGCTTTCTGGCATGTGTATTTATCAAATGTCAAGTGAGTGGTGTGTTTGCCTAAAGAGGAGGAGAGTTTGCCGAAGGTAACTTTACACACCTTTCCAGACCGTTTCTTTCCAAGAAATCCCCAAGTCGATAAACATACATATTGTAAACACATGGAGGAACTAACTGCGATAAGGGGGTAATATGTAAGTGTAGATTCATTTAAGCATGGCAACTTCACAAAGATAGCAGGTATTTTCTGGTTCCATGTTTCAGGTTGGTAAACAATAACACGTTTTAAGACTAGTTCTCTGTTCTTTGGCATAACAATGAACCACTTGGCCTATATTTTGAACTTGTAAATAACTAAAGCAAAGTAACTCTAGTAAATCATTATTTTTTTAGAATTTAGGAGAAATGACTAGATGAAAAAAACAAAAACAGAAAACACAAAACAAAACTAAACAAACTTGACTATACTGACATGAACTGAATATTTTCTTTTTAAATGTTAATAGTTCCACATGAAATATTTATCACAGATCGGCAACAGCCACACAAGGGGAACACTTCGTCAGCCCACTATCATTACCGCATCGGCCTCGCAAGGTCAAATCCTCTTATTATCTCGCCAGGGATGCATGAATTATTGCTGAGAAATGTCACTTAATTGTAATTATTTTTCAAGGGTGGATCTTGGTTTGGTTTGATGCTGGTGTTGGGTTGATGATGGATTCCTGGGGAGCATCAAAGGGGACAAGTCTAATCTGCACCTTGTCCCCACCCCATTAACCAACCTCAACCACCAACCTGGCTACCGCTGTGAAAATTGAGGGCTCTAATGTATGGGCCGGCCTTGACTTAAAGTGCTAGCTCAGAATACAATGTAAAAACTGCCACAATGGGTACAACAAGCCATTCCCTAAATTACCCATAAGGCTGCAAGAAAATGTGCAATCTACCAGCCAGGCCTGGAATTTCATCTTCCAGAGGAAATGGACATGTTCATTTTGCAAACTGGGCCCTTCCCGTTGAATTGCTTAAAGTCCATGGTTTCAGCCACAATTCCTATCGGCTCTTTATTATGGTGCGGCCATCTTGATTTTCTCCCATTCAAATCAATGTAACCAAACCAAGGCTAGAAGGAAAAACAGTCTGGTTCCCTTTTGCACAAATAATATAAGCATCGATTACTGTTATTGGATACAGGGAACCCATCAAGGTTGTTAAAACTTCCTACAGGCTCATAATGACACACACTTAACCAATAACCGCTTTATGGGATAAAAAGGAAACAAAAAAACAAACAAAAACGAAGAACAAACTAAAATTACCAGCGGATTGGCTAAAAGTACAGTTTACTTATCCAAAGGCTACTTTGAAATGGGGGGGGGGGGGATTACAAACAGAGAAAAATATCCCAGTGTACCAAGACAAAATACAAATATGTGACCCAAGAAGGTATCCAAACAATGCAGATCTCCCGTGGGAAGAATTCGACCAAAGTTAAACAAGCTTTCTGACTCAATACATCTGACCATTAAAAAAATAATTTAATTTTCGCATTGCCTTGTCCCATAATTTTTAGTTCATTCCAATAGGCAACACTGGCACGTACTGAAGGTCTGACCTTAATTAGACCGAAGTAGATTAATTCCGATTGCGAGCTGGAAAACCCTGTCGGCAGAAATGGAAATGATAAATAAAAGAGAACCCTATTCATTCGGACACGCACTGATTGTCGCAACTCTTGGTTGTATTTACTCGGAGGACCTTCATCAAACTCAATTTACCTTTTAGGTTACTCGACCATTGATTTTTTGGTGGTGTTTGGGAAGGTTGCTGTTGTTTTGTTTTTGTTTTTTGTTTTTTTCTGTTATGTCTTTGGTTTTGGGGGTTTTGTTTGTTTGTTTGTTGTTGGGTTTTGTTTTTGTTTTGTTTTTTTGTGGGGAAGAGGTGTTTGTTTTTTTGTTCGCTTGCTTAACACAAGGGAGGGCTTTTGCTCTCTGTAAATCTGTAGGCCTGTGTGCCAAAATCTTTCCCAATAACAAACTGATGACTGTCTGGGTAAATTTAAGGAAATGAGGTCAACACATTTCATTGCATAATTGCATTTCATTCCATAAACACCTCTACTGGACTCAATCGGACTACCTAAGTGGTCTAATGGTAAGACATCTGCTCTATGTAGCATGGTAAATGTCGTGGGTTCGAATCCCACCCAAGTGACAAGTCTGTGGATTTGTTCACAAAACTTGGGATAGTACTGAGTATGCAGTGCTTAGGACACGATCGGTTTATGGTTAAACCAAATAATATTCATCGTGTTTGGGTTTTATCTCAGTCAGGCCTGACTTTTCTCTTGAAATGTTGGTTTGATTCTGCTGTGGTGTGTGAACATTTCCATGACAGTGTTAAGCTGCACCTTCTGCGAAACATAATGCCTTCTCTTGCCAGCCGGAGGCTGGTGGAAGAGAATACTGCGGAACTTATACTGCGAAGTGTTGTTTGCCGCCCGCAAGGCCAGGTTAAACATGACGCTCAGACTGGATGGACTGGAGATAGAAATGCTAATAAGCGACAAAGACTCGGGATCTGTTTCATGAAGCCTCAAAGAGGCAGTTGTTGGGATATGGCAAGGGATGGACTGCGGGTTATGTTTGCAGAGGGACAGGTAGGGGCCAGGAGCAGAGGACATCTCATGTTTTTGAGAATAATTTTGTAAGTTTTTTGTTTTTGTTTTTGTTTCAAACTACAGCTTAAACTATATGCTTCAGCCAGTTTGCAAGTGTCTACTTTCAGCACAGGGAAAAGGAAGTGTTGGTAACAGTATTACATAAGCTAGCCTTCCACAGCATTAGTTGTGTTTTAGCCATACCCTGAAACTACTCGTGTACGTTTTTGTTGATGGAGAGTGCAATTATCTTGATATCTAAATGAAGACGGCAACAGAATAAGAGCTGTTGAGGTGGCCGATAAAGGTACAAATAAAAACCAACGTCTTGAATCAAGACTAACACAACGTATAGCGTAGTATCACTGTGGTTTTTGTGCACAGTATACATGTATGACCTCTGATTGACCTGACCTTTCTTGCTCACCCCTCCTTTAGTGTTAGAAACATAATATCTCAGTTACACTGGTATTGTCCCTTTAAGCAAACTGTAAAAATCAGCCAAACAGAATATTCATCTACCAATTTTTATAACAAACTTGCGACTCACAGCACACTGGTTTTGGGTTTGTTTTGACAAAACCATTTTGCAGATATTCTCCCCTATATAGGTCCGACGTCGAGGCCTCCCTTTAAAAAGTCTCTTGCAACGAGATCGCATCATCTCCACCGGGCACAATCAGTCAATTTTCTTTGCTTTCATTTAGGCGGCCTTTGAAAGCAGAGCCTAGGGATGGATCGCGGTGGTATCGATCACGCCAGGAGAAATGTTCTCTCCGTCTCTTTCTTGCCTCTAACCCAAGAGATGTCCAGTGAAAGATTACAAATCTTCCATCGTGACCTGTTTTTAAAAATATATCTTGTGTTGTTTTTCTGTTTACTTTTTGTGCATGGATTTAATTTATGATCTTCAATGACCACTTGAGGGATGATAATAGAGATCGTCGATGGTGAGTAAGGTCTTGGGCTAAGGTTGAGGATGGTACACCATTTCACCCACCTTTGGACAACAGTTTGGATGTTCTTGTTTTGGAAAGAATTACTAAGCATCATTGGGTGACTTTTGGGGACACTGAGTGGCAACAGACTTCCAGGGTAAATCCACTGTACTATCTGACTATACAGAGAAATGTGCCCATGCTTACTTAAATGTGCGCATGCTCAGAGCTAACAATTTGTCATGAGCCTGGTTGTCTGGTTTGTCTATTACATGTACCTCTTACAATCCCGGCCAAAATGGTAAGGACACTTGACAATAAACATACACTCCCAGTCCCCCCACCTGCCCACTGCCAACAACAAAAGTTGATATATCATGTTGGAGCTGGAACGCAGACTCCACAATGAGAGGGGGGGGGGGGGGGAATGGTCCCCCAGCGAGATTTGACCAGGATCCAAATTCTCCTGACAAACACTTGGTAAAACTTGAGTGATTTGTAAAATACACATGTATACTTTGTATCACAAAGGCAACATTTAAAATGTTTAATTACTCATCGTGGAAAACCAAGATTGAAACAGTCCCCCAAACTTTTGCTGATACTGGACTTCAAAAAGGAATCCCATAAAATCCTATAAAACGCTCTTTCTTGTTGTCATTCGTAACCTGTCTTAATAACAAAACATACACCTGTATGCCAATATTGGCAAGTTTTGAGTGAAGTTGTCTCGAGCGAGACAGCAAGAGTGTAATTCATTGTTGAGACCCAGTCCAAACAGCCACGTTTTATTTCCACCAGGATTCTTTTTGTGTGACTCCCTTTTGATGACAAAACACGTTTTCAACACAAAACGATCTTTAAACACAATGAGTCATACAATGGATGGAGAGTCCTCACACAGTCTCATGTTGGAGACCGTATCTAAATATTGACATTTAAAGCAAACTTTGAAATACTTTCTTGAAACCAAATTCAGGATATTAAAGTTCCGGTTCGAAATAAAGCTAGATTTACATGTACATACTGTATGCTAGAAGTTATCTACAAACATAACAAGTAGAAAAGTTTCTTCAACTCACCTGGGCCCAATTTCATAGAAATGCTTAACCAGAAAATGCTGCTTAACAATTTTCTGCTAAGCAAAAATAAGCAGCATACCAGTCATGCCAGTCACAGATTGTACATGTGACATAGTATTTTAGCTGGTAACCTTATTCTGGTAAGCATAATTTTGTTGTGCTCAGCTACTTTATGCACTTAAGCAGCTACATGTATGTGGAATTGGGCCCTGCTTAACAAGCAACAAGGAAGTAAGCAAAATGTGTTACCAACCAAAATGTGTATCGTTCACAATGGGTTTTCCCTGGAAGAGTTTGTTAATCTAGTACATGTAGTAAGGTATAATGCTGTGAAATCGTGTACATGTATGTGAATTGTCTCTTCTGAAAGGAACCAGTGGTGAAACAACTTGATGTTTCGTTCAATACGCTCCCGACTGTCTTCAGGAGAAAGCTAAGCAAACATATTTACAATGTATTCAGTATAGACCATTCTCATGATGAGACCATCTCAGCAAGCATAATAACTGATCCTACGCTAAATCTAGACAGATGACAGACTCTTACAAGCTGATAAGCATAAATGTATTACCAACCAAAACATCATACATGATGTATGCTGTATTGGTTGCAACCGGCTCCCTGCAGCTTTTTGCGAAGCAGATTAATTTGTTAAGCAAAGACCTTTTGAAATCACCTTGAGTCCATAGCCAGTAATTCCATCATAACCAATGTAAAGCCTAACTGAGGATGGTAGGAAAAATTAGACTGGTCCACTGACATAAGATGTAAAATGAACTATCAATGTCACAAATGCATGCTGGAAACCAGTCATACTGTGAAAACGATATATCGTGATGACGCAATGCTTCATTGAGAAGAGGCTTTCACCTCTATATCCATGGTTATTGACAATCCCATTATTAATGCTGAAGGTTTCAGTCTGTTTACTGGAGCAGTGTTTACTGGTGTTTCACGGTGTTTACAGGATCATCAGCTTAAACCGCCTTTTTCTTATGAGTTGCTTGATTCTGTAAGATGCAGACTAAATTTGCTTGATGTTAATGTGTAGTCAGCAGGAGGATGCTGAGCTCTAGAATGTACATATACACCATAGGATGCAGCAGACAACATGATCTGCAACTTACTCTTGTGCAGGTTGTTAAGCTGCATTTTTGTTTATTTAAAAAAATATTTTTTGGGGGACTCATTTGTCTCAGTCTCAAGTGTAGATTTCCTTGTTTCAGGGTCTGTCTTTAACTTTTTACACAATGACCTTTGCTAGTTTCATACAATCCTGAAATTACACGGAGGCCATGGCCTCTGTTGCCCTACCCTTGGCCTTGGTGCCCCTTCCTGGAGACATGATGGTTGTCCAAATGGAAATGCCCTTTGCAAAATAAAAACTAGCCATGCCCTCTCAAAGATGAAAATCCAGGTCTGCCCTAAAGTACATGTATGTAGAATGCATAAAATAAACAAGTTTTTTATGTAAGAAACCCCCTCAGGGACCCTGTGTATGGTGGTTTGGTAAACATGCAGACTCCATGTAATTCCATGCACTCATTTTCCTCAAGAGCAAGAAAGCTTGGGTTGCATTTCCACACGAACATGCCTGAGGGCTTACGTTACATTCGGTGGGCAGACAAAAATCATGTTGAATAATCTTACTTGAAGATGTATAGAGCCGCAGCAATTATAAATGAACTTAATGTTTTCAGAGGTGGCTGTAAAATGCAGTCATGGTCATCACAATCATACATGTACACTTTCTTTTTAAAAGAGACATCAGTATCAACAACAGATAAATTCATCTAAAGTCTTTTGTTTAAACCAAATCTGCATATGAACCTAATACTCTTTTCTGATAATGCACTGGATAATTTTGATTTATAGCGTGTTGTGGCCAAGTGGTCTGGACCATCAAACTCAAGTTCTGACGGCCGAGTCATAAGAGGGTGGGTTCGAATCCCGGTCACGAGACTTACAAGTGTTCTTGGGGAAGACACTTTACTGTAATTGCTTCTCATCATCCAGGAGTAAATGGGTACATGCAGGAGCGATTGTTGATGTAAATGATTGACAATCTGTGCACCAATTTGGCTACCGGTGAGTTGAGATGGTTTCAGGAATGCTAAAGGCCCAAATGAATAGGGGAAGTAACAGTGTAAGGCACTTTAATACAATATTTAAAAGTGCCTCATAAATGCCTCGTATTGTTATTATTATTATTTATTTTTAAAAATTTGAAACTGTGTGCCCCGATTGTGGCTAGGTGCAAACATGAACATGCTATAAATGCATTTTCAACAGCATTATTATCCGAATAAATTTCTTTTTTGTGGAATGAAGCAATTATACTAAGATTTCAGCGCTAATGGACAAGTCTCAACATGTAGAAAATCAGCAGACATCTGAAGCTTATTGTGCAGTTAGGATCACTGAGTGAAGGAAAACAGTAGAGGGCAGTAACACCTTCTCATGACACTCCAACTTGTTTAGATCCAATCATGACCACAAGAGGGGGCTATTCTACTACACCGGGCATTACACATTGAGCTACACCAAGTTACAGAGTTACAACTACACAGAGAAAACAATATTTTTATAAACGAAGTTGAGGAAGTTGCATTAGTGCCTTGAAAATCAAAATAAATTAATCAGTTAAAAAAAAGAAAAAGAAGTTGCATCAATATTGTACTGAGGTTGTATCAAGGTCGTATCTGGTCATACTATACAACTTTATAGCACTGGTGTATATTATTTCTAAATCTAATACACATATATTGATATTGTACTTACTTGTACCAGCATAGAAAAGCCACAGCAATGCCAAGAACACCGACGGCTACACAACCGCAGACAATCACTGAAAGAAACAAGAGTACAGGAAAGAAAATAACATTTGAAGACTAACATTTAGTGTTGTTTATTTCAATGGGGGACTTTTGAGCCGCTAGGTGGCAGCAGACTCACCAGGTAAATCCATTGTTCTCGGTAATGTACACATGCTCAGTACTACGTAAACAATGGAAATTTACCTAGTAAGTCTGCTGCCACCTAGTGTTCCAAAGTCTCCCATTGCTGCAATCAAAAATAAGCACTTAATGAAAATGCACATAATTCCTACTAAAACATATTAAAGATTGTTACTAATATCTGTTTTCCCCACTATCAGACTACATGTATAAGTGACATCCTCATTTGATAAAATGTTCACAGGTTGCTTGTATGATTTGTTTTGTGGAAATACAAGATTGGATATGAATTTATTAATTTTAAAAAAACCAAACTTGATTTACCATCCATTTTAAAGGTACATGTAGGGGCATAGATTGGTAAGTACTCCAAAAATTAATGACCATAAAAACTGACTTGGTGAGAAGCACTGCAGCTGTTGATAATACCAACTATTTTGAGAAATGATTGCCTTCCAAGTAAAATGGGATAATTACTCATCCAAAACATTTGAATCTGAAAAATGATTCATGCATAAATCGTTCCTCAGATTTCTGAGGGCTGGTGTCTGTTCGTGAATGCTGCAGCTAGAGATGCAGTTGGTACACGCTGTCACCTCGCTAAACGTGGATGGACACAAATTTACTTTGAGAAAAGACTAAGTTGTGGGCATAGTTTAAATGTATTTTGAGAAATTCATATCGGCATGTTTCATTTCCAATGTCAACATTGTGTTTCCCCTTCTTGTTTTTACACAACCATCGTCAACTAACCAATCCAAACAACTTCCTCCGCAAAAAAAGACCCGAACAAAAACAAAACAAAAACACTAATTTCTGCATATTATAACTGGTTTCATCAAACCGGCATGTTTTGTTCCCAGCATTCACTTTTTACTTTCAATCACGCAGCCGTCGTCAACAAACCAACGTACATGGCTCCTTACCATATGTACCTGGGACATTAAGCAATAATTACCCAGCATCTTCGTAGCCGCGGTTCTGGCTAATTTAATAGTCCCGGTATTTCTCAAGCTCGAAAACACACAACTCGTTGTTAATTGGTTTTTATAAATCAATTATTTTCCTGGAGATGGTGGAATTCGCTGGGACGAATAATTGGGCCGCTTTCATTTTCTCTTTTCTTAAGTTCTTCAGGGTTTTTTTTTTCTCCAAATGTTGACATTTCTGTGATATACTTATACATGTAACCATGAGTACAGTACTACATGTGTATCTCACCATAGCAAATTGTAATGGACATATATTGGTAGAGCAATTTCACAACACCAATTTATACCACAAAGAGTAAAAAAATTAATGTAAAAACCTACAAATAAAAATTGTACTAAAGATACCACTTATTTCCTATTAATACTAATTCTTAAATTTGATGGGTTTTTAAATTTCTGTCTTCAGGCATGTGTCAGAAAAAAAGACAGATGTGAAAAAGATGTGAAAGTCAATTCAAATCAATATTGGACCATATGCATTGTCGTCATCATGTCGCCATCTTTAATAGAGAAAAAACAATTTTATTTAACAATGAAAACACACGCATGACGCACAATATGGGCCAATTAGCAACCTACTTTTGACTCCTACCAGGGAGAGGGGGGGGGGGGGTGGAGCTCATGGTAGTCTTGTAAAATGCTTGCTTACTTCTTCATTTGTTAATTTATGGTTATTGTCACGAGATGACTCGTGGCAACCACTGGTCTCCCATTCAGATGTCATCCAAAGCTGCCTGGTAAATTTCTTGCCACAGATCCCCCAAAGTACCGAGTATACATTACAGAGTACATGTGTACTGTGTATTTGAACAGGGCCCAATTTCATGGCATAGTGCTTACCGTGGAAATCTCCACTTACAGCCCGTAGAATCACACGCTTTACAGGGCATTGTAAGCGTAGAAATTGTGGTAAGCAGGGCCATGAAGTTTGGCCCCTCTTTTTAAGCAGAGTGTTCTTCTCAAACAAACACAGGCCAAATACCAGTTTAACCCTAACCCCCCTTGGTGTTAAAACATGCAGACAGCTGCTTAAATCCTTCAATATCATGGACATGAGTTTTTGTAGGATTCCAAAACCCCCATTCCTCCAAAACCAACCAAGAGAAGTTACTGTAGGATTCCTACAGCCCCAGTCCTCCAAAATAAAAAAAGCAGTAACTGAAAGATTTCTATAGCCCCAGTCCTCCAAAAACAACCAAGAGCAGTTAATGTAAAATTCCCACAGCCCCAGTCCTCCAAAATGAACCAAGGGCAGCTAATGTAGGATTCCTACAGCGCCTGAGTCCTCCATAATCAACCAAGAGAAGTTACTGTAGGATTTCTACAGCCCCAGTCCTTAAGGATAAACCTAATGAAGGTAGTGTTAAACACATAAGTTCCAGTCAGATATACTGTAATCGTATGATGCACTGTTAAATTAAGAGTGGTTAACACTCACGCCTACACATATACATGTACCTCAGATGACATTTTGATCTTTTGAAGTAACCCCCACTCTCCACCTTCACTCATTAATGTTGCATAAATCCCATTCAGGCCCTGAATGTTTCAGAAGGCCTGCCAAGATAAGGTTAATAACATTCAAGCACAGAATCCATGACAGTCTGAGAGCTTGTTGACATTGGAGATGAAATCTGCCAAGCGTTTTTTAGCACCCCGTGCCGTTATTAAACAGTGAACGCTCCTTGGGTTAAAGGGCCCGGTACACATGTACATTTGGATTAAGCTTGGGTGGTTTTTGATTTTGGGATCCATGGTATACCGTCGCCAAAATACCGGGGTATTCGGCATTACCAGGAACTTTTCGGATGAGACACCAAAAAAAACAGAAAAAAAAACACCACACAGTCTCACCCAAGTTATTGACGCGTTGAGGCTCTACAATTGCAGTTTAATATTTAACTCTTTTTGGATTTTGGAAAGAGTACAGGCAGCCACCGGGAGTGAGAGTCATTTCTGACAAAAACAAAATCTGAAACTAGAATCCGAAGGAGGTTTGATGAAATGATAGCATTTCAACCTTTTGGTAGGCCCTGGAGTTAAATATTTCCAGGAGCTTCTGGGAACAGAATCCTCAGTGACAGGGAAGTTGAGCATAATTTCTTTATACTGTATCTGGAGTGAAAAACTACTTTTTCCCTTTTTTCCCCCAACCAGGCAAAAAAAAATCCGCATTCGGATAAAATTCTGAAATTTCATAGCGTCTGATTCCAAACAAGAACTAAATTAAAATACCGAGACTGTACCACATTTCCATTGCCATTATTTTGTTCACATGGAAATCTCTAAGTTCAGGATGTGACCTTTATGTAGGTTTTTAAGTAGGATTTGAAACTTTGCTTGGTGTGAAAACAATCCAGACACAAAGGTTTGCAGTAAAGTAAAAACTGTAAATATATCTGCCAGGAAATGAATTGTGAAGATCTTTCTTCAAAACATTGAGTATCTTTTAAAGCACCGACCTTTTCAGAAACAACCAGAGAGATACACATAGTGTACTGCTACCGAAAAAACTTCATCTCTGAAAATGTAAGTTTACAGTGATCTTTATGGTTGAATTGAAGTTTGCCATTTAACAAAATAAAAGATGCTATGACTACCAACTGCGATGGTTTTCAAATAACATGAATGATTGTGCAAGCTATGCCAATAGCACACATGTAACTTTAAATATTAAAAGTGTCTAGGGTTACAGCAAAATGTCCCCTAGGTTAAGAAAAAAAACCTTACATATAAATTGCCAGTCCTCCAGTAAAATTTCTCCATCGTGTGCATAGGGTGAGCCTTGCTGTTTGTCCACCTCTGAGGGGTCAGCAGCAGCTTGCGGGAGGTCGTTGTCATTCCGCACCGCTGCAGCCACTTCCTCTTGGGGTGCAGGGTCCTCTGCCTGCACCGGATCATCTACAGGTGGTGCGCCCCCAACGGGTACCCCTTCCTCCCGTGGGGCCTCTGCAGGGTCTGATGCTGGTTTGGTCTTCTCCACCGTGTCAACGTTCTCGTGCTCAAGGTGTGTGGTTTCGCCGTTGGGTTCGACAATCTGGTGGTCGGTTTTTACTCGGGTCTCCGTCTTGTCGACAACTACCTCCCCTTTTGTGGAACCTGGTGTTGATCCTATTGGAAAACAGAACAATGGAAATGAGAGATTGTGAGTGGTTTGACAACTGGAAATGGGTAAGCTGAGAAATAGAAAGGCACAACGTAACACTCTAGACTGATGTCTTTTTTAACAACAAAGCCAAAACAGGGTTAGTCAAAAATATCTGTGCTAAGCTGTGTTGCTGAAGATTGCTTACACTGTAAGTAACATAACGCTTGCATGCATACAAGCAACATTTCCTTGCTAACCTGTGAAATACACTTACGTTACATGCAAATGTTGTTGCTACTGTTAATGCTGATTTTTTACTTAAAAATACAATAAGCAGAGATAAGAGCTGCAGTTAGGTCCTAACTTAAGTCGCCACCCTTTTATTCCCTTCATCAAGAATCAGACATAGACTTGTGCAGTCCCCAGAAATCTTTTACATGGTATTTTGTTTTTTAATATCTAATTTCACATACATTTAATATGAGCCCAAGTATTTGAGTTTTTACGACAGCCACTTTTACAGTCCATCGAGAACATTATCGCTTTCCTTCACATCATGAAGAAATAATGAATCCATGCCAGCAATAAATTCACAATGAGCACCATCAAAATAAAATTGTTATTATTAAGTTCAGGTCAGTTCATTCGTCTGCTGCAGCGTTACTGTATATACTTTCAATACATCAAGAGCACATCAGGTGCAACGTACTTTCTCTGATATTGGGTTTAACCACAGAGGATGAGGAAGAGTGTAGCCATCCATGATTTAAACACTAAACACACACACATCACATGCTGCACACGTAGCGCTTCAATTACAGTTAAAGATATAGTGTACACATATGCCTACTTTGTTCAAAGTAGAGTCAGAAATGGACGGAATAATTTTTAAGGGAGAGCACATCATTGTTGTCTGGAAGACTAAAATTAATTTTCATCCTTCAGCCTCCAACAAACAAACAATCCAACCAGAGCATTGATACTGGTATGAACTTCACAATCAGTGAGCTTTCAGGATGAAACTACACACTAAAGTATATACAATGCCACCTTTTGTCACCCACTCTTGCTTGATTTTGCACACTTGATTAAAGTTTTAAATAGTGCTTATATAATATTCATACATGTGATTAAATAGTCTCTGTGTTCATTGTTATTATTATTTTCCTTTTTACTTTATCCATTGTTACTGGCTGGCCCGGATTTGTTGTGTTGTTGTCTTGTACTATATTGTGACTTGTGGTTTTCCTGTACTGCAATTTAAAAAGCTGTGCATTCTAGACATGAAAGAACTGTTCAAATGGAACATTCCGGTGGTCCATGCAGACCCTCTGGAATATTTAACTGATCCAATCAGAATGTTTCTACCATTCTAGGTTTTGAGATACTCCCTAATTACAGAGTAGCAACATCAGCTTCCCACCAAGTACAGGCTCTTCAAATCTCTGGTACTCTCCATCCAACTCTCATTACTGTAGGACAAGAACAACCACCCCACAAAACTGTAACATAGAGAAGCCGCGCTTGTGAAACTACCAACAGCAACCTTCTTATGACCTGAAGATGGTTGGAATTGGCTTAAAATCAGCCTTACCAAGCCACTCAAAATGCCGAACAAATGGATGTCACCACGTTGATGATGACAGAACAGCATGGAGGAGTGTCAGCTTTTATCTGCCCTCAGGTCCCAGCAACCCCCCCCCCCCCCCCATGATGACAGCAGTCAGGAGAAACATAATGTAACTAATTGTTTCTATTGTAACTGACCACAGTTACACAAACATGACAAATGTACATATGATATAACGCTGGCCACCTTCAGTGTTCCACACTGAAGGGTTTACCCAGGGTACAAAAGAAAAGGAAACAAATACATAAATTCTGTACTTTATCTTCCAGTCACAATACATCAATTCTACACTTTATCTTCCAGTCACAAAACAAGTGAGAGTACAGCTTTAAGACCAAGAGAGCTTTCAAATTAATAATCTGCAATTTTTTGCTTATTGTCTGTAAAACCCACTGTCATGACTGTACACACACGCCGAGCCTTGCACACAGTGGTTGACGTAAACATCAAGCTGAATTTTAAATCTGACCATTTTCTGCTTGGGAAACAGGGAGAAAGAGTATGCAAACCTGACGGAGAGCAGCCAGCTCTGCCGAGTACATCTAGAATTCCGTCTGGGAGAAAACCACACTCGACTTCATTAGTAGTCCAGAGAGAGGGTTGGTTAGGGGACACAGGAATGCCGTAGTCAATTTTAATCTAATGGCGTTATTAATTTACGGATTCCACAAGCTTTTTTTTTTTGGGGGGGGTGTCGAAGTGAAGGAGCCACGTGTACTTCATGGTTTTCTGATCATACTGGGTCTGTGAAGAGTTGATGGAACTGCACTGCACTCTGTAAATAGCACTTAAGTGGAATTAAAAACGTTGCACCTAATTTGTTTGTGGAATAGAGAAATTATTCAAATAAGGATTCATTCAAATTCAGTTTTGTGATGCACTCAATTTATAATAGATAGAGTCCTAATCAAAGTGTATGAAAAAATTACAAGTCTCTGACCTGACATTAAAATAGGGTAAAACAACATTTTATTTGATATTCATTCATCATGTTCATAGCACATTAACAACATGGGTCAGTACTGCACATTCTAAAGAGAAATTTTTGCGCCATTCAAAAGGTCAAATTCATTGGCGTTTTCAAATGAATATCCTCAATATTCTTGAACTAACTAAAACTTATCTTTACAATAATGTACAGAGCATAATATTTGAAATGTGATGTCATCGAACGCTTTTAGTTTTTGACAAAAACGACACTTGAAAGGTACAATGTATCAAACACAGTGGCCTTTTAAGAGACTCGTAACTTTATTTTCATCCTCATAAGGTCTCTATCTATCATGTCTATTGGAAAATGATTGGATCATAAAACTTAATTATCTTGGAGCCATTCTTTAAGCAAAGCTATATGTAGGTGTCAAAACAAATCAGTACTGGGGTCATGCAAATCCTATATCCAGGAATGTCTGTGAAATTTGTAAGCGCAGTATTTTTTTTGGATAGCATTGGGTATGCAGCGCTTTACGGGCAACAAAATCAAATTACTCTGAAAGACCTGGAAATTATGGGCAGACCCTATGAAAAATGCCAGGCAGCAAAAAAAAAAGAGGGAAATAAGAGAGAAAACAGGGTTTACTACAAGTAGCTGTTTGGCTTTCTGGGCGAGACTGATTTTATAACTAGAAAACTCAGTCTGACATTCTTTAGATTTTCTTTATCACCTTCTCTACATACAATGCAGGCCTGCCTGTCACAGTGCTAATCACTTTTGAGGTCCTAATGTTTCATTACCAGAAAGATAACAACAACAACAACAACAATAATAATTTGAGTTGTCTTCAAATGCTGTTTCCTCTATGGCAATGAATCTCTAGTGAGTTGGTGCAAAAGCAAGAGTTCTAAAATCGATGAGCTTTCAGATTGAAACTAATCAGTTTCATCTTCTTTAATTCATGTAATTACCATTGCTGTACTTAAATAAATACGAATGAAGGTAAAACATCTTGGTGAAGATGCACAGTTCCCAATGTACGTATTTTGCGTCTGTTGTTGCTGGTACACGTACCATTAAAGCAAGGACAAGGGTCTCTCACTGGTGACATTAAAAACTGATTATTGATGAAACCTTGATAAATGTACATAAATATGGGGCAAGACATGACTGCACACTCCACTTATACTTGTGGATCAATGGATTCAGACCCAATTGCATGCAAGGCCGAAACAACAGTAAAAATACCTGTATTATTGATAGTTTTGAGACGTGTAATTTATTGTATTTTTTGTTCATATGACATTTTTGACAACATTTGTACCTTTATTTACTTGTTTAGATTATGCCTACACAACTTATTGTGGTTTTGTGCATATTCTTGTTTATTGTTTAGTTTCTTAATTTGTTTCTTAAAAGTAGGGGTTGTAAATTGATTTCATTCAACGCAATGCTGATTTACATAGAAAGATACAATAAAAGTCACATTTGAAATTTTCACCTGAATACATTGTCTAATTGCTGGAAAAAGGTTTTAAAAAACTGTCTTAAGTATTTTCACTTGAATGTAGAATCCATCCACATTTAGCGAGGTGACAGCGAGTACCGATCGCATCTCTGACCACAGCATTTGCAAACAGACACCAACTCTCAGAGATCTGAGAAATAATTCATGCATGAAATCTTTCTCAGATTAAAATGGGGTGAAAAATTATCCAAACCTATATTGTTTCGAAGGGAAACCTTTCTCAAAGTAGTTTTATCAACAGCTGCAGTGCTTCTCACCAAGTAAGATTTTATGATCATTAATTTTTAGAGTACTGACCAGTGACCTTACTTATAAACAATATTTCATTGTGCTATGTAATACATATGAACATACATGTTTGAGGGTTTTTTGGTTTTTTTTTTTTTTTTTTTTTTCAGTATATAAATTGATTATTTTCCTACATTTTTCTATTGAGCTATTTACTGGGAAATTGCTATAAATTTGCTATAAATAATCAATAAGAATATAAACAGCAATTTAATTTAAATAATCTCAAATAATAGGGAATAAATCCGACAGGGAGCACAACAGTCAGACATGACAAAATCTTCTATTTCCTTCGCCATTACATGCATGATGTATAAACAATTTGTTCAAAGCTTCTGTATTCAAAAATGTACAATTGGATAATCCAGTGAATTTATAAAAATGAAGAAAATCAGAGCATTACTGTTACATAGGCCTTTTTTACAATTTTTGAATGTATGTCAACGGTTATAACACAAAATGTAAAATTTCCCATATGACCAGCGTAGTATCTTGTCTGCTAGAAAGGCCCTAGAATAGTACAAGGTCACTCTTTTTGTAATCAAAGGTCACATGGTCTAAATGACACACGAGGTATGACAGAGAAGTGATATCGGTCGTTCTCACATAGCATTTGAATTATGTGTACTGCGTGCTTAACACACAAACACTAAACAGCAATTACGATGCCAAATGCACGCTGCATCCAAGTAAAGCTTCACCCCTCCACACAGATGTGGCTATCTTTAGGCCATGCGGAGCCATAGTGTACGCTTGTATCACAGTCCCTTCCGCACTCATGCAAACAAAAAAAGACAAGAAAACCCGAGCGGATTTCATTCAATCCTTTAGCCTTTCTGTGCCCCCATTTTAAAGCGAGGAAAGGTACAAGAAGGAAGCGGAAGACCGTACTTGGGCCAAAGTGAGTCGGGAATTTGTTAAAGTGCTTGAGCTTGGGATAAGAGAATGATAGTGTACACCATCAGAGAGGGAGAGAGGAGGAAAGAGATGTGTGGGCAACAAGATTTTTTTGTTTTTTTTAAAGTGGTTGCTTGACCTGCTAGAAGGTCACACATACTAAGAAATTGACTCCAAGGATGGGATTTCTCGCCCACAGTGTGGTTTACTCATTTGTACGCAATGCACCATCACACCATCGTAGTATGTAGTGTTGCCCGATAAAAAACACTTGTGAGAGACAGTCAAGTTGCATATCAACACTCAGGGAAGAATTCTCCAGTATCCGTCTTATTCACCATCTTAGGTCTTACTCCCTGTGTACACAGGTTTTTGGCAACATGCAATGCTCATCATAGTAACCAGACTATAATTGTCTGTTTGCAGGGACAAACTCACTTTCAAAAGCCAAGGCTTTTTGAAGAATTAAACGAAAGTGTGGCATCTGCTTCTTTACTCTTCATGTAAGGAATTCTTGTTGCTTACACTATCAGAATTATAATCCTTTTTCACTGATGCATGTGTCGCGTCAGAGACAATTTTTATTTTATTTTAAAGAATGATAAATAATTTCTAAAAACATTCTACTAAAGTATAAAATTTAGTTATTTCTTCTTTGTTTAATATCTTTCTTTTCATGTTTAAGTGAAAGGCTCCATATAAAAAGGATTCTGACAATTTGAACCATTTTTCCATGTACACTGTAAATGCAGGTCAACAAAATCAATGGCTGTGAAGTTTGTACTGACACAACGATGACAACTTTACAAACTACATGCATGCAGAGATTGATAAACGTGCATCAATCGACACAGATTGTCAATATAAAAAAAACCACTGACTTAAAATT
The DNA here is from genome assembly GCA_023634235.1 of Pisaster brevispinus. Lineage (NCBI taxonomy): Eukaryota > Metazoa > Echinodermata > Asteroidea > Forcipulatida > Asteriidae > Pisaster > Pisaster brevispinus. The sequence continues at coordinate 3,774,005 of JAMKCF010000025.1, forward strand.
AGCTTTATGTAATCAAGAATCCAAACATGGTACAGCTGATTTTATGTTTACATTTTGTGATTTACAAGTGCCGCTGCCAGTTTATGAGTATCACAGGTGACACACAGATGTAGCATTTCTCGAGAACTAAAGAAAACAAAAAACGTCCCAGTTTCTGTAAATGAGTGTAAACTAACGTCAGCGTTTATGTACATCGAAAGGGAAAATCAATCACAATCATCATCTGGTCAAACACACATCGACTGCTCTGTTTACTGACAACCTGGTCAGCCTGACCAACATGGCATTTATGTTGGGAGATCAGGCCGAAGATGCCGTCGCCATGGCAACCACAATTAGCCCAACCCTAACACAGCCCATTTATCGAATCGTGGAACAGGAGGACAAAATTTAAGAAGAAAAAAAAAAGAAAAAGAAGGAAAATTTTAAGTGGTGAATAACTGACAGTCATGGTCAAATTTGTTATAATTTAGAGCGGTCGATGGCGGGCAGAGAGAGCTGATGGTAGCTAGGGGAAAAAAAACAGACATGCCACTTTGTGTTTTTGAAATGTCTTGCCGCTAAATTGCCGATGGTTAACTAGATACAGTGCATCATTATGGACAGAAGGCCTCCGGCGTGCACTTGTCCTTTTTTTTTACTCCCAGTCTATTCCTGTAGCATGTACACACATGAAACCATCTGCGAGAGATCCTTTATAGTGTCAGGCGGTGACAAATTTATTTGATACATTTTCATTAGCCGTTGCGGCAATGCCGGAGTTTGCTACAAAGTTGCCTGGAAAGGAGCTGGCAATAAATGCTGTTCACAGGCACACAATCATCGGTTTTTATGACACCAAATTTATTAGGAAAGAAGTAACCTATTTGTACGTTTTGATATTGAAAACATTTTTGTTTTGTTGATAAACCCTGGTGCGGGAGGTGGGGTTCTTTAAAAAGTGCTTCGAGGGCATGTGAATAAAATTGGCAAACTTGATGCGAGACAACAACAAATTGGGTTCAGCCTCCAAAGTGAGATGAATTTGAACTGTTTGCAAATCGTTTAAACCTTCTACAGAAAATAACAGAGAAATGTTTTTAAATTGTCTTATCTCCTGAAGACATTCAGGGCCTAATTCTATAGAGTTTCAAAAAGTAGCCAAGTGCAACAAATGCTTACCAGAATAAGATTATAAGCCAAAATACCATGTACAATCTGTGACTGGTATCCTGCTCACCCTAGCTTAGCAGAAAATTGTCATGCAATATTATCCGCTCAGCAGCTCTATGACATTAGCTCAGTGGTTTATCCCTTGCCTTTCACCTCTGCGACCCAGGTTCGCATCACAGGCGGGAGCCTCGAATGTGGATTGGATTTTTAATCCCTGCCTGACTCCCTGGGTTCTCCCTGTTTGGGGTTTTCCTCTGATACTGACATGTTTTCATCATTTTCTCTCACAGGTATCTTCAGACCTGCAGGTCACAGTGCTAGTCACTTTTGGTGGGTCTTTTGGTTTCATTACCAGAAAGATACAACATCTGATACATGTATAATGAGTGACAGTGGCAAAAATTTTCACAAAAAGCTGAACGGGCTGATGCTACTTTTTTCTTCTTTTCAGAACCACCAATTCTTCCTAGAAAAGATAACCTCTAACTGGTTGTCACTTGAAGCTAGTTACATATACTTTTTAACTTTCCACACCAAAGCTTCAAATCCTAATCAAGGTTTTGTTTCCTTGAACGCCTTTTCCAGGATGACTGGTCAGCAGCGGGTGAAGAAAACCATGCCATCCTCCTAATGTGTAATCTATACATCACTCTAGTAAACCAACTCCTCCGACACCGTCTAGGTTAGCTCCATAGCGTTACCCCACTCCCAAGAATCACTGCATGTCATCTCCACTTTAATTAAAGTTACTCCCATATTTCCGTTACGGCTTTGGGAGGCTCCCGGCAACCGCGGCACACAGATATTGTGATAGAGATCAGACCACAGGGGGATGGGGGGGGGGGGGATCTCGACCAGTGAACAGAGACTGCCAGTGACAGAAAGAGAGTATAAAAACGACAAGGTTGCCATGATGATTCGAATCTGGCAATGCTCATTGCGCCCGAAGGCTGATCCACACTGATTAGATGGTTGTCGTAGGGGACAAAGAAGACCTGTCGTGCACACTTTCTTCCCTACATCTTATTATAGCTGCGCTGTGTCAGTGGCTGAGAGATAGAGGGGGTTGGGGTCTGAATGACTTAAGGAAAACATCAAAGGAGCTTGCAGATGTTGTTTTTGTGATGAGCACAAAGTAAAGTCATAGAGACACTTAAGTCAATAGTGCTTCAGCTTGACATAACTGGCTTGTTTTTTCTTCATTACTGTGTAACTAAATGGATGATCCAAATGCATGGTCTGTTCACTGAGGCTCTGATCACTGATGGAATCTAATCTAAGCAGCTCTGTGCCAACATTACTGGGTATGCATTATTTTATATGGATGCATTCATTTTTAACTATGCATCACCGACACCTTCTACCAGTAATACTGATTATTTACATTTAATGTAAAACATTGTACAAAGAACATAGTTATTTGGGTTTTATCGAACACCAATAAGTGATAGTAATATTGTACAAACCTGAAAAATATTGGACAATATTTTTCACAATATACACAACACAGACACAAAAACTTGAACATCCCAATTGCACACACACACAAAAAAACACTTCTAAACAACGTCGCCAACTCAACCATGACATTTCCTTACTTCGTTGGGACGAGTGGTCGGAAATTTTTTTTGGGGAAATGACGCTGTCCCAAGCATCCTATATTTATCAATATAGGATTGCTATATTAACTTTTGGAGCATCGTGCATCACATCAGAAAGCATGTCCATGACAAAATAGAGTATGACACATGACTTGTGTTCCTCCAATCAAATGACAAAGATCTATGTGTGTGATATATAATATTAGTTATCACACAAGAGTGGAATACAGAAAAATATAGCGCTTTTGCGTCCCATATCCAGCAAGGCAAAAGGCACTACATATATAAATGGATCGCAGATTTGCTAATTTGTCCGTATTCCACAAGCACCCATGTGATAATGAGTCCATCTTCACGCAAACTTGATGTGCAGCTAAAAATAGCGCAATATGTTGAGTTAAAACAGAACTGTGTATAAGAACAGGGTGTGTTACGGGCCATGCAGTTTAGGTTAATATTGCACTTTTATTGCTATGGGATCGACCAATCAGAATCAAGGATTGAACTTGCTTGAAGATAATGTTCTTTATACCCAATGCAATTTTTAAATGAATTAATTCATATCTATTATTGGCCCCTGACGATAAATAGATATTTTAATATTTAAAGAAACGCATCTCTATGGAGCCCTCAAAGGAATCACATGGCAGTTGTCATGGCAACACTTACCTCCACCTGACCGTCTTGTCTGCTCCACTCGTTTGATAATCAGATCTATTTCTGGAATCTGTTCTCTTTCATTGGATTGTTTACTCTCTGAAAATGTCAACAACAAAAAGAACAATAAAATTGTAATCAAAAATGGGTGTGTAAACACTGAGATGGCCGAGGAGTGATGTAATATTCGTAATATCAGAATACAAAATTACATGGATGCTGTATTACAAATTACACCGATACTGCATGAACAAGGCCCCATTTCACAGAGCTGCTAAAGCATGAAAAGTAGCTAAGCACAAAACAATTATGATAACCAAAATAGGTTACCTGCCAAAATACCATGTTAGATGTATTGTCTATGACTACACATGGACTAGTTTCCTACTTATTTTTGGCTCAGCAGAAAAGTAACACAATTTGCTGCTTCTAAGCAGCTCCAGGAAATTATTATTTGGGGTGGAAGTACATGTAGTAGCCCTGCATTACCAGCCAAGCATTTGGCTAAAAGCTGATGAATTTGTTAATACTGAACGTAGAATAAGCTAGCGTAAAAAAAAAACAATTCACAGAAAAATGTTAGTCACGCTGTGACCCTGACATGACTTAGTAAACAGGACTTTCCAGGTACTCCGCTTCCATCCATATTGATGTTCTTGTATTCCATGAAAAAAGGTTACCCTTGCTGAGGCTGCGCACATAATTGCCCTCCCCCTTGGTGCTTATGATGGAGTAAATTGCTTGCAACTAGCTCTCCTCGGTTCCCCTCACCGTAAACCAATTTTGGAGCAATCGATTCGCCTCATGACCCTTGCTGTAATGACAGAAAATTGGTTTCTAGCCGTTTTTTTTTTAGTGTTTACCGAGATGACTTGACATTTGAGATTCCATCTGAGTGTTATTCCTTGTTGGATAGTGTTAATTTTATCAGCATCTTTTTTTCCCCTCTTCTTTTTAAAAATCTGCGGCCGAGTCTGGAACAGGGAGGTTTTCCACTGGGATACGGCATTTATCGGGGAGTTTCTCTAATGTTTAAACAGTTTTGTTTTTGGATGAGGTTCCTTGAGGACAGACCAGGGAAAGTTGGGCAGGGCTAGAAATGTACACCGGATCACAAGCGCAAAGCCAGTCATTTCAGCATCGGGACAGTTCACTAATAAATGCACATATCCGGTAGTCTTGTGTTTTTCAATTAAAAAAAAAAAATAATAATAATAATAATAAATGAAATTTAAAAAATAAAATAAATAAATAAATAAATAAATAAATGAATAAAAAATACAAAATTCAAATGTTGACATTGAGGCTAATAAATACCTTCCATTTAGACAAATGAGATCAATCTTCTCATACAAGGCTTGGTGCTTGTTCAAATAAAACTAGTTGTGTTAAACTATGTACAGCATTTTTTTACTCATTTTGATTCTGGTCTTGTCAACAAATTGTGGTCCTGTAACAAGTTTGAGCTACAACAATGTATTATATATGCACAAGCCCTGCAGTCTTGTGGAATTTCCCCCCAAATTCGAGCTGAGCCCTGTCGGGAGTAACCTCAGACATGCCAGAGAATGTGCAAACACAAGGAATTAACACGCTAGGGCAGGATAAGCTGACTGATCAGTATTGGAAAAAGGGCAGAATTTTGGTGGGGATAATGATATTATTGTTGTACAGTAAACTGAAATATTGTACATCTTTCAACTTATGTGTAATTTCAACAACAAAAACGCTTCAATATACATGTAGGACACTAAAACCTTGGCACTTTGTTCCAGCTGCAATTTTGTTTATCATGATAAAAAATGTAAACTTCATGTCTTTCAAATTTAACTACACTATGTACAGTGTGCATATAAAATATGCGTACATTTGGTTACATCTTTGTTCGATTCCATGAGCAAGATATACATGTATAGACCATAGGCATGGAAGGTATCAGACTATTTTCCCTTCCATCCTCTGTTTGATCAAATAATTTTGTAGGTGGAGAAAAAAGATGACGGCTACACTGTCCAATGTGTACACACTATATACATACATGTATATAGTGTTCTAGCCAGAAAACACAGATTGATTGAGTCAAAAGTTACACTGAACCACAGGCCTGAGGCCAGTGATTTTAGCGTTGGACTATTAAATCTGGGCGGTCTTGTGTATTTCCATTAAAGGCAACGTCTACCTATGGTTTTTGGGACCGTTCGATTGTTTTAATCCTTTAAAACTAACCTGTGAACATTTCATTTCAAAAATCCCTAATAGGAATTTAAACAATCTGAGAATTGTTTCTGACAGTAACGCTTCTCACATTCAGATTTTGGGGCGTAAAAACTGATATCTTTTTCCATAACGACATTACTTTAAAGTGAAATGTTTCTCATGAGGCCTTTTGCTATGGAAAGCTGCTGTAGGCTTCTAGCCAATGAGTTTTAATTCCCTTTAATTTTACATGTAAGAGTGGTTACCAAATGTTTACCTTTCCTTTAAATAACAAAACCTCACCAAGTAATACATATGTATCTCTTATACAAAAAATCCAATGATGTTCAAATGCTGACTTGGAGTCTGATAACTATCTTGAAATTCTATTGAGTATGAAAGTAATACCCATGAGACAAACATGATACAAATCTTCGCATACATGCTTGTTCAAATAAAAACAGTTTATAAGTGTATGTTTATTACCTGTCTGGAAGTTTGTTTCTCATTTTGAAGCACTACTTTCTTTAATAGATGTTCATTTTGCATCAGGGATAAAGAATGTTAATTTTGGTTTTACCCTTCAGCACTGTATACTCTGTACATTCCCGAGTTCTGTGAACAAAATCACAGGCATATTACTACTTTCTTGTGGATCCCCCCCCCCCCCCCACAATATTCGAGCCCTGCTTAACAATGCTAGCGTGAGCAGAATCTCAACCACTGCAACGTAAGACATTCAAGATGGAACATGAAGATGTAACCCTTGCGCCGAGAATATAGCAGACGCCTCTTGAGATGATTGGCTGTCAAGCAGGCCATTAGGCAGCTGCTCTAATGGAACGCACTGGGGCTAATCTCCTGATAATATGCGCATATTAATTTACCCGTAATTCTTGCTTGCTACCCCCTTGAGATATTGTCCACAGGGTAGCAAGCATGTCGAGTACGTTGAGTTCCTGCTGAGATTTTATTATTGGTAACCAAAAAACAAAAAAATCCTAAGTTAGTCAACTTATTGTGTGGTTGTCACAAGAGCAACAAATCCACTCGAAATGCTTTCAAGTTTAGGGAAATGTCCATAAAGAATAAAGTTATCCTTGTGGGGTCATGCTGAGGTCAGACAAATTGGAAAATGCCCCATGTAGCAACAATTTTTGAGGTGCAACTGCCCAAACACCTCTTTATTGATTTGTTTTTGTTTGTTATTCTTCTTTTTCCTTTTCTCTTCTTCTCTACAGCATAATTCAAGATTGAAATTGAATTGAACATTAATTGAGCAACAATTGAAAGTCAACATCTACACAGCACAAACTCAATGACGACATGATGACGTCATCCACATACACCTTGTTGTTGTAAAACCAAAAAGCAAATTTCTAGTTTTACCTTTGTAATCATTTCTTCAATCTACCTACATGTAGTGTCTGAACATTTAATATCATTCACTTGAGTTGAATGATAGATAAAGCTGCATTTCGTGCAATATGAATTGATTATCGTGTAGTGAATGCATCTCAACAGTACACACATGTACACACACACACGTTTGTGAATCCTGCTAATCAAGGAATTCTCTTTGTTCTCCCATTGTTCTCCCATTTTTTTTGCGACGTCCCCATTGGTTTTGTACACGAAAGCGAAGGGAGGATGCCCTCGCTCTGTCAAACATCCGGATCCCTTTTGTTAAAGTCCTCGGTTTTAAGTGGAGTGGTTTCAAATGGTTGTTCAACTTGCTGGAAAAATGTTACCATAAACGTATTGAAAACCATCTAGTCACAAGTTCTAGTTCTACAATTCACTGATATTACAATCTTTTGCTAATTTTGAATTTTTAAAATTTACTTCATAAATGTTTTTATTTTTATGTATTTAGTTTAATTCTTTTTTTTAATGGGGGGAGGGGGAGATGAACAAATAAAAATTTACTAGAACAAGATTTGGACCTGCGGCCTCCAAATTAACATGCCGGCTCTCTGAAATAGGGCCATGGGGCAAGGAGGCAACTGCCTCCATTTCCTCCATCATGTCCATGAAGTATCAGGTCTGCAAGACATTTTGCTTGAATCACTTCCAACTAAAACACCACAACTTCCCGCCTGCTATAAACAGTGTGTAATTAGTATTACATATTATTGTTCAACAGCCTTCCCTCCCAATTTATTGTTAAGTCTTTGCTAATGAGTTCTAGTGTTGATTGCCTTGACCCTCACTGCAGGAATCAACACATTTTTTATTTTATTTTTTTTTTCATTTGGGGGGGGGGGGGGAGGAGAGACTGCTTCACCCAACCAGCTGAGCCTGATGAGGGACTGACGTCACATTCTTTTCTGTTGGTAGCCCAGAGGTTTCCATTACAATGGCAATCAACACTCTGGCATACTCCATACATGTCACCTCTTGATGGACTGGTGTCATTAACAACACACTGACAGGTTGTTGTCTCATTAGAACGCTTGGCTATTTTTTTAGTGCTGTTTTTTGGGAATCAGTAAATTCATCCCCAACATGCCCAACAGCAAGTTTTTAATAAACACAACATACAGTGTATATACATGTACAACCAAATGGTGATGATTTTATCAAATTTGATGATCAAAATTGACTGAAAATAACAATAAAAAGGGATTTTGAGAGTGGTCATTTGTAGAAAGTTCCCAATAGATGCCATATTTACGGGCAATTTGAGTTTTGGCTTGGCAGCCAAGTGGTTTACCGCCCAATCATGCTAGAACTCCCATGTGGGGCATGCGTTATTAACACATATTTAATACATTCAGTTGTGCATTAAAAAATAACTAATTATTGCCTGTAAAGATGGCCGACTTTATACTGCAATTGGTTTTTTTTTTTTTTCCCCACTAATTTTATTTGCCGCTACTTTGACAACTTTGCAAGCGGAAATATTTTTCTGGCTGATTGGTTGTGGTATGAACTTTATGATGATTGCATTTTTGAGTGAAACTAATCAAATTTGTTTTTGATAATGGATAATAACGGTACTTTGCCTTTAAGTAATAAAGACTGGAAGCACCTGCTGACTTTGCATACATGTACATGGCATCTGATTGAATGCGCCTGCAGTGACTATTAAATGTTTATTGCTTTTTGGGTGTTTAAATCCATGCATTACTATTATTATACACTTCTGGTAATGAAACCAAGGTTGTCTCATAAGTGAGTTTAATTACTGTAGCTCGCAAGCCTGAGGAAACCTGTACACAAGGGTGCTTGCTACACGTATGTGAACCAGAAACAGCAGGGTTAACTCCTACTCTTCCACGCTAAGTGTTAACTGGGTTCTTTTTTAAGTGCACTACCAATCCTAGAACACAGGACCTACCATGCCTACGGCTTTATACATGTTATATATTATCCGAAGGACAATGCAATAATGGCCTATAAGCATGATAAGCATCTTGCTCAAGGATACATTACATGTATAAGTGCCATGACCAGGACTCGAACCCACATTCTGCTGATCAGAAACACCAGAGCTTGATGAGTCCAGTGCTCAACTATCCTTGACCTTTTACAAGTGCACTCAACAAAAATCTGACAGAAGCATCATGACAGCCTTTCTCTTGTCCAAATATACAAATTGAAACAATTTTTAACTTGCAGGTTTGTTTTAGGAAATCATTATTAAAATCCGTCGTTCGGCTTTGGGTTCCACTCTAATCAAGACTGTTTCCTAGATTTTGAAACATAATCTTAACTGTCTAGATCCCAGACTTCTCAAGCCTTGACTGCTGCACTGATGACCCGTGACAGGGAAGATCCTGCTACACATATTTCCTTCCACAAAATCAATGCTCAATCAAATTTATTTTGCCCTCGCAAAAATTATATCACTCCAAGAATGATGATGATGCAGTTTGTTTTCCAGACAAAACTAAAAAATTTAAAAACTGGTTGTCTTTAATATCAAAGATGACCTTTCTTCTCATAAAAGTTCACTGGATCTCTGTCAAGTCTCTACAGGGGGCATGCTTCATCATGTTGCAAGTAAGCACGCCTACGTGTTAATGTAAATCATCAGATGGACAAATTTGACCTCCTTTTGAGGTGGAAACAACGTTAACCTACAATCTCTCCTGCCTGCATTATTCGATGCCCAATTTCCCATGAATTCCTGAATCACTCATAATACCCAAAGTATGAGAACAACTCTGAATTGCAGGGCTAAAGGGGATGTGAAAGGAGTAGTAAAGTACACCATTGGTAACAATGCTAGCATTCTCCCTTAACAGAAACAGTACTCTGCCTGGCTAAATGCTACTTATAAAACATCCAAGGTCCAGTGAAAAAAAAATAATAACATTTCTTCCAGGTTGGTTAGTTTATTTCTTCCCAATAATACAAGTGCACTGTACAACTACATTAATAATTTGAGGTAACCTCTTACTTAAAGGTAGAATCATTGATTGGTTTTTGTCACCGTAATGCTGATTTATAGGCCAAATTAACAAGAAAGATACAATAAAAGCCACCTGTGAAAGTATCAAAAGAATACAAGGTCTACTTGTTAAGAAAACAATTTTTAAAATGGTCACAGTGTTATTTCATCAGGTATGTTGAAATCCATCCATTTTTAGCAAAGTGATAGTGGGTACCAAACCATCTCTGGCCACAGCATTCCCAAACGAACATCAATGAAAATTGAATCTCCAAAACTCGCCTTGAGATGAGTTTTGGGGATTCAAATTTTTCGAAAAACACTTTTCTTGACTTCTAATGGGAGCATTTCAGACAATATCGTTTTGCAAGCTTTCTAGTATTAATATCAGATAGAAATTATACATGTATACATCTATATATCAGGGATGTGGTAGGCTGTTGAAAAAAAACAAACCTGAACTGTGAGCGCAAAGCATGAAAGCTTGCGAGGGCGAAAACTTACAACCTCGAAGCCTACTTACATGCATTTATCTTTTGCTTTAAAAGCCCTAATCTGCACTCTGGGGCATTCTATTTGGTTTTATCTTCATGTTTTTTATGTACTTTATTTTATTTAAAAAAAAAAAAATTATTTGTATTTATTATAATTTTTTTGGGGGGGAGGGGGGGGTGTAAAATAAACGGATTTCCAGTTAAAAACTGAGAAATCACATCCCTGATATATATATTTTATATTTATTTATTTCGTTTTTGTTTGTTTTTGTTTTGTTTTGGGGTGTTTTTTTTGGGGGGGAGGGGTCATCACCAAAGTATGACCCTACCTTTAAAGAGTGCAGAGGTTGATTGCAAAAATGATGGTCTGATGCATTGATAACTACCTCCGTGGTATATAACATATTCAGAGAAAAAGGCTTGCGGACAAGTAAAACAACCAGCCAAACCTGTCCTACCGGCTAGTAGTACACTGAAAGTGTAAATGCCAAATCTTGATGCCCTACTTCATAACGACACAAAATAACGAGGGAAAAAGTACAATCGTACTCTGTTAACTAACCCCCTTTGAATAGTAACTTAAGGCTGATGTTGACAACCATGACAACTGTTTTCGGAATTCTAAACTAAATCCACAAATCTCTCGAGACCTTTTGAGAGATTAGCATCAAACAGAAGTGTCTCTTCTTTATGCCCGGAATAAGAGGATAAATCTAAAGATAGACTGCGGACGCCTACACATTTTACTATCAATCACGCCACAAATGAATTTTAATCAACTACAATTTATGATGAGAGACAACATTGAGAGTGAAACTTAATGACAATGCTGCTCAAATAGTGTGATGAAGAATCAAGCATGTACTGTGTATTTTGCTTGTACTTTAACATCAAGCTTTGCAATTTGAATTTGAGCAGAAATTGACAACTATGTAAAAGGTACATGTAAAACCGTCATTTGGTTTTTAAAAATGCATACCAAATAGCCATTGTCTCCTGTGTAATGTTCAAACCAAGTGAACCATGAATGAACCTTATTACAAAATAAACCATACAGAATTAATTGCGCTTGTTTGAAGTAATTGACTCATTTTTCAAACAGCTTGGCATGTGTCCAGAAAATTTTAACAGCTTGGAAGAATAGAAATGTTCGAATTGGTGGCTGTGGCTCGGGCTCTTGCTGCTGGTAGTGTGTTGCTATGGGCACCCTTTTATAAAGCTTATTCACATGACGATCAAGCTGCAGCCACAGCCCCTAAGTCAGACTTGACCCTGTACATGCTGTAGCTCCGTTCTCCTGACAGATGAGCTGATCATTTCAAGACAAAGTGGAGGATTGGTGATGAGTAGCAGTCTGAAAAGCTCACTTTTGTTTAATGAGATATCGCCCAAACTCACAAGGCCGGACAGCCACTTCAAGGTGAGGGCTACACTCAACTGATTTGGGCTGTCGACCCAGATCAACTGTCACCAGGGGCACATTGCCACCTACTCCTGGTGCTGAAACAGGGTTACCCCCTTCACAGTCCGTAAGGATGTAGGCATGGGTATCATCCACTAGAAGCCTGGCTGGGACAGCACTACCTTCCCAACTTTTTACGAAGCAATTATGGTTAAGTGCCTTGCTCAAGGGATTCGAACCCACACTCTGCTGCTGACAACACCAGAGCTTGGGTCCGATAAACTAAACCGCTCGGCCACGACCCGCCCATAATAAAACGCCAATAATATGAAATATAAACCAGTGAAAAAGCTGACGGACTACTAAAATGACTTAAGCAAGCTAGTCCTGCTGGCTAGTCACTAAAAAAGTTACGAACAAATCCTGCAGCCCCTCCCGTATATTTGCAAAATCCTTCACACAACAAGATTTGTGATTCCTGTGGTCAGTGTAATGTGAGAATTGCCCAGTTAGAGTCACAAGAACATCCATTCATTTCATTAAATATTCACAGTCAGAGAAGAAGGCTTGCAATTTACAACAACTCCCAAGATACCTTCGCTCACTTTATATTCCTCAACATGAGCGCTAACTTCCCACGGGTCAAAATCAGACAAGAACCATGCATGCCGTGTGAACATTTTCGTTACCCCCCTCGGTGAATTAGCTGAGAAAAGTAGTCTTTAAATCTTGTTGCCGTAGTGACCTACATCATTGCCTAGCCTTCTTGCTGAAGGAGCCAAGATCCCCACCCCTCTCTCTCTCTCTCTCTCCATGAACTCGTTGCTATTTTCAGAGATCCAAACATGAGCCACTGATCAATGCTATTTTGTTGGCAATGCACATCTGCGTTCTTCACAGTGTAAATAATTGTCATGTAAGAAATCAATGAAATAATTCTATGGGTATGTTACGAGCGGGCTCTTGCAGACGTAGTTACACTGTATTTTCCATTCATGTATTGAGTGCATTTCTTGACAGTATACTTCATTCGCGAAGGTTCTTCCAGACTTACTTTTAGTGCTAAAAAGGAAATTAATCATTTAAGAGGGTCTCCAAGGTCAAATTGAATTTAGTGATGCACACATTTTCCAATAGATAGAGTGCTCGTGAAAGTAGGGGGAAAAGTACAATCTTCTCTACAAGTCTCTAACCTCACGTTAAAATGGTGTGAAATGTCTGTTATTTGATACTCTTTCAGAGTGAAATTTGAAACATGACGTTATCAGGCAGCAAACACAAATGAATCTGTACATTCCAAACAGGAATTTGTGCACCAGTCTTAAGCTCAAAATCAATGTGGTTTTGATCCCATGTAATGCATTCTACAGTGCAGTACTGTTGTCATCAGTCCAAAGAAAAAAAAATTAAAATTAAAAAGTCTAACAAAACATACATTTAAATTTAAAAGGGTTTGGATGGTAGTTAGGGTTTTATAGCACCATGGAAGTCTCTCTGCATAAAATATATAAGTCCATCAAATCCATAAGTACAGTATTCAAAAAGGGTTACCACGCCAATGCAAAATACCAGTTAGTTCAGGGCCTTGAACAAAAATATGACGTCAGTCGGTCTTTCACATACGGTCATTTTCATCCAATATAAAATCTAGAAAGCTCACTGTCACTAATGAAATGTCATTGTTCCCACACACTGCTCAATGTGATTGCCAATTGCCAACATGTACACCTTCCATCTTGCGGGCCCTCAACTGCAATATCTCACTCAAATTAAATTAAATTAGGTGTACAATTCGTGTGGGGGGGGGGGGAGGAAAAAACAAAACAAAAACTACAGCACTACAATTTGTTCCATTGAGTTGAGATTGGATTTTCAAACAGAGAAGTGGTTGGGCTCGAGAGTTTGAAATGCGGAAATTGTAGTGAAATTGATTTCAAATTGAATTAATCACAAGATTCTATTTTAAGCTAACTTTCTCTCAAATGATAAATGTATTGCCGTGTATCTGTCTATTATTGAATCACTGTACATAGTCATTAAAAAAAGTTGACAGGTAATTATAAAAAAGAAAAAGTTATAATTTGGGGTCGAATAAAGAAAACTTGACAAGGGCGGAATTTGAACCAAATGACCTTCGGATTAGCGTACCAGGGCTCCACCAACTAAGCATCTAGCCCTTTGTTGGCGGTCTCCCTATTTTGTCAGCATCTTTGTTTTGGGTGCCAGTGAGAAGCCATACAACTGTTAACTGCTGTGTTACTAGGGATAAAACCTAAGTTTGGGAAGCGGCAGCCGAGGGATCACCTTTTTTGTAAAGTTCTTATCAGGCTATACCTCCAGAGAAATATTTATACTTCCGAAAATACTGCCAAGTCACATGTACATAACATAGGAAATAGTATCTCAAGATCCCACAAAACAGTGCTGCTTATTTCAATTGTTTCAACTGAAAGAAGCCTAACATGATGGTGGTCTAGGAAACAGCATCAGAGAATCCAACAAAACAGATTTACATATTTCAGTTGCCACAATAAAAGAAGCCCAACATGACAGTGACAAAATATTTACATGTATGTAAACTGTTTTAAAATGATTTCTTTCTTTCAAAACATGTACAAGAGTAGGACAGGGAATTTGTTCCCCTTTTATTTATTTTTTTTTGGGGGGGGGGTATCCATGAGACTGCAGGACTTATAGTTCAAAATTCTTGACCAGAATTTTGCTTACAAGACCAGAATCAAAATGAGAAAAAAGTAATCTTATCCAAACAGTTCAACTACAATAAACTGTTTTTCTTTGAATAAGCACTAAGATAAGATTGATCTCATCTGTCTTATAATTTATGAGTAAGTATACTCTGATACTCAACAGAATTAAAAGATGTTTATCAGACTCAAAGTCAACATTTGAATATCATTTTGTTATCACACAGTGAGGTATTATTACCTAAATAAAATCAAAAGACCACCAGCCTCTGGCCTGCTGTCCACCTTAATGTCCAGTAGAAGTTTCAAGCCCTGTTGTATTGTGTGTTTACTGAAAACTAGTGGATGAGAATTAATAAAGAAAATACAATTCCAAAATGCAAAGTCATTGCAGTAAGGTCCTTTGAGAAATCTCCATTTGAGAAACAGATAACATTTCATTTTCTGTTTCAGGTCTTTCTAAAAAATTGACGTATTAAAGTCTGATAAAACCAAAATAGATTAATTCATCAATTGACAGGAATTGCGTGAGTCACGAAAGACCGGTTAATGAAATCCATATTTGCGCTTGAGGCTTCGAGTGAAAAACATCCGAAACCCGAAACGGGAATAAAAGTCACGCAAAGTCACTTGAAAGACGCAATGTCGGATGGCGTAGCTTAGGATCTAATTCAGTGCGGCTGTGAACTCTTGAATGGATTCTTACAAAGTCAGGTGGTGATGACGATATCTGGAGAACAATCGCGGGTAACAAGAGTAAGGATGTGAGGGGGAAAGGTCATTGTAATGTCTGACAATCATCTTGACGATTACAATACTCGTATATCGAACTTGTGGGTTGTGTTTCCGTTGACTTTTCACTTCTCAACAGATTTCGGTTTAATAGAATTGTATGAGTAGTATAATGTTTGTTAAAAGTGTGACGTACGGAGCACTTGGGCAATTTCATCCAGCTATTTAGCACAGCAAAATAGTTAGACTAATCATGATTTGCGCACATTTAATCATGAATGCTAATATTGAGTAGAAAATTATGATTTTTTTGGAGGAGCAACGCAGAAGTTTTGTGTGGTATTTTGCTACACAAGGGACATTGTTCAACGGGTTGATGTAAATCCAGCATTAAACTCGCCCACTTAGACCAGATACAATTGTTTCAGTCCTACATTTTAGAGAAAAACAAGGATTACTTGGAGAGCTGTACATGTATTGTATTGCTCTGCTCTCATACACCTGTCATAGTCAACAAGATCAAGGGAAGCTACTTGTATTTCAGGGATCAGGTTGGCTCAGTGGTTTCTTCCCCCTTCCTTTCACCTCTGTGGACCCCGGTTCGAGTCCCAAATCAGACTTGGAGCCTTGCATGTGGATTGGGTTTTCAGTCCCTTCCTGACTGTGGGGGTTTTCCCAATTTGGAGTTTTCCTCCCACATCTAAAACTGAACATTTCTTCTTATTTCCTATTCACCATCCTCTTATTGGCACTTGCGCTGTTGCATGTGTAATGAAATAAACAAATAAATAAATACAAATTTACAATCTCCAATGTATGGACGTTTTTAGAACCCCAAATACTAACAGTAATTCTAAAGGTGAAATTAAATGCTGCTTGACGTGCTGAAACAGTTTATAGTAATGTGAGGACTTACTAGACCTTTAAAATAGTGTACATAGTATAAAATAGTGAGGTTTTTTTAAACCAGCTACTTTGCAAGTTAAAAAAATAATATACTCTTATTTACATCCCGTGTATACTTTGATAATCTAATTATCTTGTAATGTATGCTATTCTTTAAAAAAATTCTATTTTTCCAGCACCTCGGAATATGTTTGATAATAGATAGATGGCGCTTTACAAATTTTGTATTATTATTATAAAGGTGGAAGCTACGGGGGTCGACAGGCATTAGTGCAGGGGATTAATCTCGCTGACGTTGCTAAGACAAAAACAAGCTTCTCCATGACAACGCAAAACAATAGGGAGGAAAACCATCAACACGTTGCCATGGCGACTCGCCGGGATTGAGGGAGGAATCTTAATTGAAACAACGTACACTTGTTTTGATTCTGTTCGGTCAATCTAGACCTACATGTAGATACTTCTAGGTCTTACAGAGTTACAAAACCAATTCAACAACAACTTTCTAGTACAAATCTTTAAGATAAAGTAAAGTATCATTTAAAGGTAGAGTCTTTTTTGTTGTTGCAATTTCTATCCAAAAGCTTACTTATATAGAGGGTAATGGTAGTAAGCATTCTGTGAAATTATTTCGTCTGAAATGCCCTGTTGAGAAGAAGTCAATAAAAACATTGAATTGGAGAAAAGACTCATGCATGAATCATTTCTCAGATTTCTGAGGGATAGTGTCTATTTGCGAATGCTGGGGCCAGAGATGCTGTTGGAACCCGCTGTCAACCTCACTAAATGTTGATGGATGCGACATTCTTGTGAAAATACCAAGACCGTTTTTTTTCTTCTTCTGTTTTCTCAACAAATAGAGGCTATATTCAACCGAAACTTTCACAAGTGATTTTTATTGTCTTGAAAATGTTGCCTACAAATCAGCATTACGCCGACAAAAACCCAATGATAACCATACCTTAAAAGTTGGATTCTCGCCAAATAAAAGTTTTTATTAAGATTTTTTTCTCTAAACAAATTTTGACAGATGATGCTGTTTCAAACAACATAACATACACAAACTTTTTAACACGTCATGGACAATGCACAAAATACAAACATGCAAGATTGTTATGTACACGGCTGATGGATATGAATTCATGTCATGATCCCAGCAATAATTCAGTTTTACTTTTTAATTAACTACCACTTGCCATTTCTTTCATGCAGATACTCTCAATGAAACCATATAACCGTATAAATTTCTTAAATTTATAATATAAAATATCTATTTAAAATCAGACCTGGCATCTTTATATTTTTCTTCACAGAGGAACACACCAATCATTATTAATACAAAGCATTTTGAGTGCTGTGATTAAAACGAGCCCGGTAGGAGCGTGTACAAAATCTCTGTCAAAACAACCAACCAATCAATTTATTCATTTTTTTTAAACTAAAATGTGGCAACTGATTTTGAAAGACAACGTTTTTATTGTGTGTTCATTTGGAAACTAGAGTGTTAGAATGGGTGTACTCTTCAAAGAAACGATGATAACGATCTTCTTTCCCTTTAAAGTGAACTGTTTCTCTATGATTGTCTCGGTTCAATATATCATCAAATGTCAAAGATTCATGACATTTAAGAAGCCATTGAGAAATACAAGAAACAATAATAATGGGCTCTGGAATAATTGTCTTCTTTTAAGGCCATGCCCCCCCCCCCAAAAAAAACAACGAGGTCACTTTGTCTAATAACGAGTTTTACATATGGGGCTGATTATGGGGGTTAATGCAGTGATTCGTTTGTCTGATGCGCAGCACGGAATAACCCAAGACTTCAAATTCATGCTGCCAGGCAAACGAGTTAACGGGTAATGACGTGGGTTCACACTTGACTGCTGACGAGAAACGAGCTGGCGATGTTCCGTTTCTTTGACGATCTGCCATCGTTGGTTGACGGCTTGTAATTAGGACATTGTTTGATGATGGGCTGTAAGGGGTCGTGTAATAATTCACTGCAATCCTTAACATTTGTGTTTCTGATTAACAAACTAAGAAGGTAGATAGAGCCTTCAGGGTAATTATCAAGCAAAAGGAATAGTTTGAAAATATCTCGCAGTGGTAACTGATGATGTGCCTTTACAAGTTGATTTGCAAATCTGACATGACCAATTTATCTGGAACGGTATAATGTAATTTGTTTAGCAGTGAAGACAGTGCTGACCGATGACTTGTAATGGGGCAGAGTGTTTGATAGCGGGTTACCAGGGAGTAGTACAAAATGTACTCTAGTGAAATAATACACAGAAAATTGTTTTGAACATAATGTATAGTATGTATTTGGTCTTTATTTAGTCTTTAATGCAGGGCTTTAAGGAAAGTGAGTTGTGTTGCTCCACAGCAGCTGTGTGTATTTGTTTAAACATCATCTAATATCTAAGTTGTTTTTGTATTAAAGTTTGAAAAAACCAAAGAGACAAATAGTTTCAAGATCAAGTTCAGGCCGATTAACATTAATTGTGGTATTTCCAAGCTTTTACCCGATTTATTTGTGTTTTTATTGTGATTTTCCTATGTTTTTAGCTTTTAATCTTTTGTCCTTTCTTGTTATTTGATTATTTCATGATTTCTTGTCTACATTAATGGAATGGGTGCAGTATTAATTAATAAATTATTATTATTATTATTATTGTTGTTATTATCATTATATATGTTCGCTGTATGTAAATGGTGTCATTATTTTTTACGGAATTTTGTTGTTAATTACAAAGTTTTTATCCATCCGTTTCTGGCACTTGCGCTGCAGATGCCGTGTGAAATAAATAAATAATACAATAATAGAAAACTAAATTGTTATTATTATAACAATAATAAATTTATGCAAATATATAAATCTGAAACAGATTTCTACAAAATCTTTTAAACCTACATTCCTTGAATCTCTTGAGAAAAGAAAACAAAAAGGGGGAGGGAAAAAAACCCAGCCTCACTCAAACTCCCTGATCAGATATTAAGTCAAACATGCAAGAGAATCGCATGAAAGAAGACACTGCATTACGTGCTGAATTGTCCATATGGTGAGAGAAGCCTTATCTTGTATGACGAAGCATTAACAAACACACGCACACACACACAAGGGTATGAAGCTGAGGTATTTGTCATGCACGGGGTTTTTTTGACGCAATTGTACACGGGGCCATACGTCAGGAATATCATTTGCGGACACGGTTTTATAACTTGTGCATTCCGATAGCACGCCCGTTTCGTTCCACTCGTTTTCCAGGACAAAAAAGGTCTCAAATTTAACTTGCATTCATATAACTTACAGGTATAAGTTCAGTAATATATATTTCAAACTTATTTGTTTGTTTGTTTGTTGGGGTGTTGGGGTGTTTGTTTGTTTGTTTTCCTACACATCCAAGCAGCACAATTAGCGCAAATAACAGGATGAATAGGTAATGAGTAGAAATGCTCAGTTTTGGATAGGGGAGCAGAACCCTCAATGAGGAAAAAAAAAAAAACTCTACTGGCAATTCAAAAATACATTTTAATTGTCCGAGCATGTTTGTGTATCATCCAAATTCTACAATCCAATGGACACTGATCTTTTCATTTTGTTTTAATGGAAATTTCAAGGGACAGTTTGGTTCAAGATTTTGATTTTGATAATTTCCACTTCAAAGAACCGTTTCTCTAATATAACATAGGAAAATGGTTCACAAATTTTATCAGTTGATACTAAAAAAAACCCATAATTTTCTGTTCAATACATAGCATTCACCATGCTCAAAAACCTGTTCAGTCAAAATATTTATTGAGTAATAAGCCACAAGGGAAACTGACTGGGTGTGTTATTTAAATTTGAAGGATGCAGGTTCAAATCCCGATCTAGTACATTTATGTTTTGTAAATTTGTGTTTGTTCTTTTCTTTGGTCAACCCAAAATTTGTAACATTTTGATATGCCAAATTGTTTGACAAAATTGTGTCCTACATTTCAAGAAATGGCAGGTATTTTTGTTTGTTGTAAACAAAAAATTGAAATAGTTAAAAACAACCGGCGGTCATTTAACACAAAAATGAATAAAATCATTTTCCCCCTTTGACAAGCAAACACTTCACAACACTTTTGCTCCAGTTATTTAATTTAAAATTTACATTTTAAGAAACAGTTCAGGGCTTTATTTAATTAAGAAACAACCCGAGGACATTCGGCATCCATATTTTCTTCTTTTGTTTATTTTATTAATATAAAAAACAGCTACACAAAATTTGTGTCCACTCCAAAATTGATTCCCAAAGTTAACATTTACAGAAACGTCAGGATTTTTTGTTTGTTCTCTCTCCCAGGTCTGCCAATGTATGTAATCAATTTGTTTTAGCTTCACCAGCAAAACATTCCCAACAATTTTTAGTCGAATTATTGATCTTAAAATTTACATTTCAGAGGGGGGTTTCTTTTTTAGATTTCAAGAAACAACCAACGGTGGTTTCCGAATGAATCATAAGGATGATTGGTCATGCCTCCTGCAAGCTCCATCTGTAGTCGCCCATTACAACCTCTACTATGTGAGCGTCGATCGCACTCGGCGACGAGAACTGATCAAGACAATCTGATCTATCTAAGATGTTACAGGTTGAGGGACGCCAAGATCTTGATGCCGATTATTCAATTTCAATGACTCATGTGCTCGATTGAGATGAGCAAGAATGTGGTATCAATCAAAAGTAATTAGGGAGGAAATTGGCACATTAGGAATGAGGGGATTTATCAAGTTTGTCATGAATGCTTTTAATCTAACATTCCTGCCAGTAAATTTAACTCTGCATTTCTAAAAAATTAAACTTGTTTGCGTATCCATAAAATGCAGTTAAAATATACTGGAAAAAAAAAATAATAATAAACGGATAGGGAAATAATGTTCACACATCTAAACTATTAGTTTGCTTGGTAAGTTTCTTATTTTCAGCTGAACTAAAAACCTTTTGACTTTGGAGTGGTACTTCTTTTTAAAATACAAGCTTTCCCTCAACAATTTTTTGTACTGACTTATAAAACTTCAAAATTTGCTGCATAAATACATAAAACTTTGCAAAAGATCAAAAGTATGCTTGGGAATGGACATTTGACATTTCAAAATACACTCCCTTTGCGAAAACAGTCACAAATAATAATTACAATTTTTCCAGTGAGCACTGGTGAACATTGAAAAGAAAACTGAAAAAATACAACTATTACATGTATTAAGACCCAGTCTCACATCATTATGTGTGAGTGTACTATTAATTTTTAATTACTGAATAATTGCATCAGGGAAATAGAAAAACTATTGTGGTTTTGCCCATACACCGTTGCATGATAACGCCTGCATTTGGGGACCTCCTATTGTCCCTCTCTTGCTTGTACTTTTTGGCAACAGCTCCCATTGGTTTTGTACACACTTTCCAACTGGGAACCTCCACCCAACAGGGGACCCTATTGTCCCTATTGTACCTTTTTAGAAAAAGGTGACCAGCCAAAACACCATGTCGCATGTACTTTTTCTCCCACCTGCGACTGGTATCCTGCTTATTTTGGCGTATCGGAAACTTTTAAGCAATATTTTCAGGGGGGGGGGGCTCTATGAAATTCGGCCCTAGGGACGCAAGGCAATGCAATCCTGAAATTAGCAGCGGGTACTGCTGACAATTTAATTAATGTCAGTGCTCTGTAACCACTGAGAATACAGTGCTTCATACCTTAGGGTAAGGGGTTAAAACCCCAATAATATATGCTCGCAACTCCCAACTACACATTTTGAAAACTTTAAAATGCTCAGTGTATTCACTGATGATGTGCCACTTACTGCAGTTTCAAAGATTTTCCATCAAATGAATTTAATTTGAAAACAAGAGATGACCTTTTCTTCAAACAACTGTTTATCAAATATTACAATGTGAAACAAGCAGTTGGCACAAACAATTTTGTTGTTGGGTGTGGGGGGGGTTAGTTATGGCTGATGATAAAGTGATTAAAGATCCATTTATATCTGGGAGAGATTCTGATAACATTGTTGACTGATTGTAACTACGTCAATGGTAAGGATTGAAATACTTTGTCCTCTTAGGATTTCGCAACCGCTCATTAAAAAAATAGTGAACATAATTTTGAAAGGTTAAAAGGCTTTTTATATCATGTACTATGTCACTCAACCTTGGATGACAGTTCTTTGGGTTTGTTTAATGTTTGCTTTTTTAGATCGAGACGCCTACCTAAAGGATATGGATGATTGAAGTTTGTGTAAGACCAGAGCTTGAGCAATGAGGCCAGTGATTTTAGCTTTTGGCGGTAAACATGGTAAACTTCTGACCGCCAGACAAATCCAGTGGTCTTGTGGTTTTTCAATAGAATGATATTAATACTTCACTGTGGATTAGCTTTAAAATAAAACAAAATTATATTTTACACATACACTGATGTGTGGTAAAGCACTGTATACTCATCAACAAAACTATGTTCAAATGTTGACTTTCAGTCTGGTAAATGTCTTTCATTTCTGTTAAGTATTGACAACACATGAGTGAAGTGTACTTGCATTTTACAAGACAATTGAGATAATGCTCCTCTCGGTGCTTGATCAAATAAAAACCAGTTTACACGTTAGACATTGAATATACTTTTTGCTCATTTTGATTCTGGTCTTTGTAAAAACACAATTCTGGTCCGTAAAAAATTGTGAGCTACATTTACATGTACTTGAAGCTCTCCGTTTTGGGGGAATTTTCTCCTTTAAACTAGAGCTGTGAAGACTATTGGAGAAAACCACTCCTTGTGGTCTTTGGTAATGTTATTGGGTCTTTCGTTCAATAAAGTTTTACACATACCTGTATGTATACATGCATAAATAATTCAAAACATTGTTTTTTTCCTTTTCATTAACTACATGCCATGCATCTGAGGACCAGCAAAAAACCTGTCTTTGAAACCCAAACTCACTTGAGTGATTTACTAAGCACAGCTCTCTCACTCTAACAAAATCCAACACCATTACGGTAACTCAACACCCTAACTGTTGGATTCTGATTATGGCAGTATGCCCGATCCAATGTAAAGCATGATCAATTTACTGTAAAATGCAGCCCTTAGTCCAACAGAATCAAACAAAACAAACAGCTGGAATTTGATGGGCTGGCAGGGAAAGATGTCGTCCAGAAATTTTGCACGGCAAAACATTTAGACTGAATATGTTTTGTGCACACTGAATGATAGTACTGAGTAGCAGATGCAGGACTGATGCTTCATTTTTTTAAAGGGGCTGGGCACTAGGCATTTTCTCCTTTTAGTAAAGGACTAAAGGGCACCTCAATAAGGAAATTGTAAATTAATACTGGAACATTTCAAGGGGCACCAACACATTGAACAGGGACAACGGAGGCAATTTCTTCCATTTCCTCTGTGAAACTCAAAATGATGAATTTTGTGTACCATTTGCTATTCATGTTTCTATGTGTATGCATGGGAAATCGTTCACTGGCCAGTGCTACTAGACTGCAGGCCCAGGGCAGGGGATTTTATAACAACACCTCTTTGTGTAATATCTTTAACGAAACCATTTTATATAGAGAAAGGGTTTTTTTTCTTCTCATTTTGATTCTAATTTTGTAAAGACATTTCTAGTAAAAAATGTTAGCTACAAGCCCTGCAGTCATGTGAAGTTTTTCCCCAAAAACTTAAGCCCTACTAGTTTGATGGTGATCCAGAAAGGAAAAACAGTGTACAGTATGTCAACCACACTACATTTACAGATTGATAATGTAAACCGTGCACATTGTACATTTTGTAAACATTATAAATGTACTGGTATACCTCTAAAATGGTTGAAAATACTATGGTTTCAAGAATGACAATAATATGTTTAAGGGTAAGTTGTTTTTGAGGGTAATGTTTTAAGGGTATGATAGTCTGGTATGATACGTACCAGTAGAAGTTCTAAATGACTAGCAAAATAGAAAGAGACCAAAAAAGTTAAGGGTAATCCATAAAATTTGGTCATTCATTACGTACAGTGAGGACTGTTTTGACAGAACTTGAAACATTAATGGTTGTAAGATTATTATAATTGTTTTTTTTTTTTTAAAGCCAGTTCACACCTAAAGCGAAAGCGAAAGGAATTTTTTTGCGTTAAAATTGAAAAAACTGGGCATACCAATTATTTGCTTTTGCCCTTTTTTTTCTTTCAAAAGGTGGTCGTGTTTTTGAGATATCGCCGAAAATTTGGAGTGAATCATGTCCATGCATGAAGAATAAGCCCTAAAGGGATTACACAATCTGAACCGTTTCTCAGATTCTCAGGCTCTCAGTTTCCGTCTGAAACGTTTCTCAGATTCAAATTTGGGGGGATAAAAACTGATAACTTTTTTCATAACCAGATTATTTCAAATTTAAATGCTTTATACTATCGAAAGCTGGTGTACCTCTAACCAAGTAAGAATTAATTGCCATTAATTTTTTAGAGTGATTACCAAACGTATACATTCCCGGAATGTCAGTCTTTTAAACATAACTTTGGTTCTAGGGCCAAAATTTCCCCAGATGAAAAAACAGCCAGCCGGGAATATGATTGTCTAATGCTATCCAAATATAGAAGGCGTGTGCTTTGGTGGCCACAGAAGCAGTAAGGCATGGCAAATGAGGGTGAGAATTTTGATAAACAACTTGTTTAAAAGGACAGAAAAAAAATTGTTTACATGAATGGACACGCTAACTTTGGAAGTAACTACATTTTTTTGTAAATTTCAGTTGCCTCTGAAATGAATTTTTACAAGACATAAATAATAACAGCTTACTTTTACATTTTGACTTTGATTGTATATATTTGCTTTATTAAACTCAAAAACCATATTAGAGGTGTTCTTTTTTGCTCATCTTGTTTGAAAGGAGAACAAAATTTCTACAAGGGTTGGACATGCACGACTTTATTTGGAAGTAAATATTTTTTGTCTGTTTAACTCTGCCATGAGTATTTTTACAGGACATACATTATACATACCTGACATAAATTATAAGTGCTTTTCCATTAATAGATTGTTATTCTTAGAGCATTCTCAAATCTAAATACCATTAAAGTTTTCAGCTCAACTTTCATGTATTTGTGAGTGGGAACAAAAGGTTCACAAGAAGGGAAACGCATGACTTAATTTGAAAGTCTTTTTTTTAATATTGTATTTCTGTCAATTCTGCCATGTTTTTTTTCACACAAAAATCTACCCGACATAAATTATGACCAGTGTCTTACTCATTTTTAGTTGTATTCTACATGTAATTTTATCAAATTCAAAAAGATTTTTTAGCTCTACTGTTTGAAAGGAGAGAGTAGAAATGGGTTTACAAGGGTGGACAAGCTGCATGACTTGGTTATGTCAACTCTACAATATATATTTTATAAGACACATGCTTGACATAAACTTTAACAACTTACCTTTTCATTTTTGATTTTATTCTTTACAATTTACTTTTATCAAATTCAAAATACATGTACCATTACAGTTTTTAGCTCAAATGAATATTTACTTTTTGTTCTCACAGGCCTTGAATTTCATCTTTGAGACAGCAAGGCCACTTCCATGGGAAAACCTGAAAGGCTAATGGAAACTTATGAAGGGGCATCAAGGCCAAGACCGGGGGCAACAGAGGACATGCCCTCCGTGGCCTCCGTGCAATTCCAGGCCTGTTCCCAGATATCAAAGACTGACTTTCATATTAAAATATTCCAATATTTACACTAAGTTGAATCAAAGTGAAATGTAAGATGAAAACAAACAGAAGATGTAGGGAACAAGTGCGTCAGGCAATTTGGCACCTCAAAAATTGTACACTGAACATGTTTTGTGCACACTCCTGAATGTTGAGTGAACAGAATAATGATTTTTTTTTTTGGGGGGGGGCAACTGTCAAATTTGGTGTAACATTTTGCTATGCTATACAGGGGAATCGTTCACTGGAAAGCTAATCGTTTACCTAAAATTTATATTAATAAACATAGTTGCGCATAATCACCCTAAAAATATTAGCATACAGTTCACCATGCAAACTGTACGAACAAAAGGAGCGTGTGTGTGTGTGATTTAGAGTATACAGGCATGACAGGTATGCAAATAATAATTTTGTGTTTTACAACACAAAATTGTCACAACAAAGAAAATGGTATGTCTGTGTTGATGCAATCAACATGACCAATGAACACAGAACCTGTTAGCCTGACAGGAGTTTTTTTAGATGGTGATGCTATCAAGTATAATGAATAATTTTCTATAAAAACTGAGACATTTGAATTAGAATTAGATACCTTGTAGGTTGGCTGTCCGATCCACTTCCTGACCCCACGTGGAGGACCCTCTAAGGGGTTGACACGACAGGCAGTGCAGGAACAACAGCAGCGATACGAGCGAGCCATGCGGCCACAACGCCATCTCAACAACACCAACCACACAGCGGCACGCCGGATCACACAAAAACCTCAAATGCTTTATCCCAGCATGTATCGATCCAAATGGAACTCCAACGGAGATTTTAAAAATCCAAGATGGTATAAGGGTAAGGGGGGAGATAACGCCGAAGATGAGCGGCCACTACTCCCGTGTCCACCGGATGAATCGGTATGGAGATATCAACTACTCAGGGGGTTTTATGATAGGCAAATATTACTATTGTGTGTAGTGAGGCCTATCTTCTCATTGTATGTGGAATGACGTACTAGGCTCTCTGCAGCTTGTTACCTGGTGTGCATTAACAGATGCTAGTTCACTCACGGGATGCTCCATTATCAGATGAGGGGGAGGACACAGACATAAAGGAGGGGGGTTGAATAATAAGATGATGTGTATTGTTGCTTTGATGGTAATTTGATGGAAAACATGCTGGTTGCATAAGGATCATGTTAAGGACAGAATTGTACATAAAACCAGGGTTGGAATAGATCAGAACACACCCAGACAGACCAGCTGTTCTCAATGCTACAATGCATGTAACATCAATGGACACTTATAATATTAAAATATTTATTTTTTAGAATTCTACACATCAACCACATGAGTGAGGAAAAACTAAACTGGAACATTCCAAATAGAATGGGCCGCTGACTTTCATTTCTATTTGAAACAATGGCAAAATTTCTTAAACTGAAGTCCGACATGAGCTTGGATAATTCTCTGACTGACTCAGGAATAATTCCTGATTAATTTTGACAGGTAATTTTAATCGCAGTGACAAGTACAGCATAGTATGTGTACAATGCATGAATAAGGCATCGTTTAAAAGACAGACAGAAGGTATGATTGATCATATTCTGACTGGTTTCTCAAGCTTTTAATCGATAAATGGGCGCAAATAAACAGTGTCAATGGGTTAATTGGCTTATTTTCAACAATATTTCTAAGCATGAAAAATAGATGATGCATACCATGACTCGCTGCTTGTTAATGCTAACCAAGTACATTTCTTATTTTAAAGACAAGAGTACAGAATTGGTAGTTACACAAACAAAATGTTTGGCTAGTTTTAATTAATCTGAAACCCTCACTGATTATGAAGTTCATGCCAATCCTCTAGACATTGTACATACATGTAGATGCTTGGTATTTTGGCTTACCATTTTTCTGCTGAGCAAAAAAAAAAGCACAAACAAATGGTATGACATGACATTATGGCCGATAACCTTTTCTGGTAAGCACACTTGTTTAGTACTTAGCAAATTTTTTGTGCTTAACATGTAGAGCTGCTCAGCTCTATGACCTTGGGTCCGGGTCTATGAACTTGAGTGCAGGGCGTATTGTATTTCCTTTGCTGAATAAGATGCTAAGCAAAATTTACCAGACCATAAATCGTACGAAAACAATTGTTGAATTTAACTTTTGCTGGTAACCTGTTTCTGCTAAACATAATTAATTGGTGCTTAACAGTTTCATAAAATGGAAATGTCATTTACATGTAGGCCGTATCCAAATTGGCAGCTACAACTACATGAACGGCTACGACTGTTGTTAAGGGTGTCTCTAAGTTTGTTCTATACTTCAATGCATGATGATGCTGAAATCCAGCCACAGCCGCAGCTGTAGCCGCTAATTCGCACAAGGCCTTACATGTACCATGGAGGAAGAAAATTGTATTTCTTCCTCCATGTATGTACTTCCCATAAACCTTATTCCATGCAGCCATCTTTGTCATGTTCTCTGTGGGAAATGGTAAAAACAAACACTAATTCTCAATACACCACATGGGCATTAGACTCTTTTCCCTTCCAGTCACGGTTTGGTTACATTTACTTTGAATGCCGGGGGAAAAACCCCCAAGATGGCTACACCATGGTTGTGGGTAAATCATGATTGTATCATTGAGTACATCTGCAGGGTACTTCCATTACACAGTGAATCATCAAATGCCATTTCTACCGACAAAACTCTTGCGTCAGGAAAAAATTTCACATGGCCCTGTAATTAATCATTCATGGGATGGTTGGGACCTCAGACAAAATGACACGTTTCTCCATCCCCCCACCCCATCAGAGCTGTTGCTCTAATATGAATCGATCTCCCCCTCATGGAAATGGCGACTGTTAAACCCCGACTATTGATCAGCGATAATCCCTTTCTGAAATACCAATAACAATGAGTAACCCCGGAGATCTGTATTGATTATCCATATTGATCGGCCTATAAAATATAGGTGTTTACTGTTCAACATGGTATGTCCCTAATTTGCATAATTCTCGCTTGGGGCTATAGAGGGCGGTTTTACCTCCTTTGTGTTGTGTGCAGGGGAGGCTTAAATTATTTATGTGCATATAACTGTTTAAATAGTACAGAGCATGTCTTGACAAGGTGTTTTGATGTAATCCAAACAAACTAAGAAGCAAAATAAGTGGTCAGATAAGTAATGACACGTGTACAGTAGACCAAATCGTG
This sequence comes from Pisaster brevispinus, assembly GCA_023634235.1. Lineage (NCBI taxonomy): Eukaryota > Metazoa > Echinodermata > Asteroidea > Forcipulatida > Asteriidae > Pisaster > Pisaster brevispinus. The sequence continues at coordinate 3,803,172 of JAMKCF010000025.1, forward strand.
AGGTAAACAGCAACAGACAAATTTGACATATTCAACATTTCCGTAACTTTTTTTACATTGTTGTCAATTGTCAATCATCCCCCTACTGAATCATTTTCTTTTAAGTCTACATATTACAGTACATTATTGTTTTCTGTTTATTTTTTATTCACTTTTTGTACAAAGGTTTTGTATACATCTTCGGCCAATTCAATTGTACTAATTTATTTGAGGGGCGGGAGCTGAAGGCCTTCAAGACTTGAGGATCACTGACAAGAGGGTAAGAGGTCTGGGCTTTCGGTACAAAAACCACTTTCCTTAATCAAAGGGCACCTCCATTAGAAAGTTTGAACGTCTCTTAGTGGATACATTTCTAGGCCTGACTTCGTTCTTCAACGGGCAGGGCAGTTTTACATTCATTGTGGGCACCTCTATGAGAGAAATGAACATTTTTACTGGAACATTTCAAGGGACACTTAGGGGCATGGAGGCAATTGCCTCTGACGCCTCCATGAAGAATCAGGCCTGCATTTATAGGGTCAACAATGCCAAGACCACAGCAACAAAGCCAAGACCATGGCAACAAAGCCAAGACCAGGGTGGCAAAGCCAAAACCAAGGCAACACAGCCAAGATCAAGGCAACACAGCCAATACCAGGGCAACCAAGACCGGGCAACAGAGCCAAGACCACGCAACAGGGGCCTCTGTGTCCTCAGTAAAATTCCACGACAATATTGAAGCAAATTCTACCTACAGTGAACACCAAACACAGCATGAGACTTCCTTGTAGATTTGCTCTCCAGTCAATGCCAGTGAACCAAACAACTCAGAATCTTCATTGTTGTCACACACAAAATAGTGTCTATATCTAATTAGATTAGAGTGTTTGTACTTGAACATTACTCACACAATTCCCCGCCGCAAAAGGGAGGAAGGGGAAGAAAAAAATCCGTCTAGTCTGTATAAAAAAAAAAAAAAATGATCTCATTTACGACGGTAACAGTGAGTCCTCTGGCACCAGCAACATAAACCGTGTTTGTGATTAACCAGCGAGCGAGAACGGGGACACACAAGATATAAGGATGAGATTAAATTGATACCGTTTTAATCCCGGGGGTAAATTAGACATGATGCAATTCAGGAGTCCTGAACATCCGCTTTATGGACCAGCATCTAAAAGGGGGTTGGGAGGATGGGGTGCTGAGCGCCTGCTGTTACCTTTCCACAAATCGTATCAATAATGTAATTAAGATAAAGTATGATTGTAAAATATTAACCAAGGGTAAGCAAAGGCATGGTACAGGAGTTCCAGTCCTGATGGTGGACGGCAACACATTCAAAGAAAAAGGCTCTTCCATTCAAATACTTACAAATATTCTAAAGGGGATGTTTCTAAGTTAAAGAGGAGGACAAATAAAGGAGGGGGGGATTGTTTGCAGTTTAATCAATTTGTTTTACTGTCGCAGGTCCACATCAGCGTTCTCCAAACGCACAAATTTGCGTATCAGGTCAATATGCCGATTTGTCTGAATTGCAGCTGAAATGAAAAAAACTACAACAACAATAATACAAATAATAATAACAAGTAAAATGATGGCTTCTTATACACACGTACCACACAATTCAATCATAAAGTGACATTCATGGTGCTCAACAAAATGCAAAAACGAAAAGCAAAACTCACTCGAAAATAATAACAAGAACTGATTTTTTGTTTTACTTGGATTAGACTTAGAGTGTGAAAAATCTGTTTTGAATGACTGTTTGAAAGAAAATGGCTGACAAGGCTTGACAAAGGGCAAGTGGAAGACATTTACATGTACATGTAAGATCAAACTTACAATAATCTTTAAATAAACCATTTACAGTGCTCCAGATTGCACAGAAGAGCTTTTTAAAACCAAACATAAACATCAAGTAGAAACATTCAATTCCAACAACCTCAATTTCAGCTGAGCAAGCTTCAGCAAAACTTGCAAAATTTGGGCCCAGCATGCCCCCACAGTATTGAAAACTCCAGCGGAGAAAGAACCCTGTGTGTATGTAATGAAATGCCTTTGAAAATTTTTATCAATAAACCTACAACAATTTAGAACCATTTTACTACAAATTCAAGTACATGTACACTTTTGTACACCCACCATTAAATTGCAATAAATTTTCCAGGCTTAGAACTGTATAACTTTTTTTTTTTTTTAAATAAAGAAGATTATAAAAGAGTAAAGTCTATCTTAGTGTGGACATACATGTACTGTATCAACTGAGCACTCTGACGAGACAGTATTGTAATTAACTTCACAAGCAAGTAGTACGTTAACGGATGAGAAGGTGACATTTCTGGACAGCCAGTGGCCGGAGCGGTGAAAGGTTAGAAAATGTCAGCCCAATTGAAGCTGATAAGAAAAACAAATTGAGAACAATGTCTCATACATGTACATGTATAATGACAGAAAGATACGACAATGTGTTAAACCTGTCTGCTAAATCTGACACGTTTTGCTCCTTGCATCTATCACGACCTTTAACTTTGATGGATCATTCAAGTGTTTTTTCGGTCTGTTTTTTCAATCTTCATCAAGACTTTTTAAGTTTGTATTGTAAAGGTCATGCCTACGTTCAATATATGAAATACATGAAATCTGACCCTGTTTGGCGTGTTGTGGCCGAGTGGATAAGATCACTGGACTCAAGCTCTGGTGTTTCTGATCAGCAAAGTGTGGGTTCGAGCCCCGGTCGTGACACTTGTGTCCTTAAGCAAGACACTTAACCATGATTGCTTCGTCCTTCGGATGGGACGTAAAGCCGTTGGTCCCGTGTGTTGTGTTAACGCACGAAAAAGAACCCAGTGCACTTATCGAAAAGAGAAGGGGTCCGCCCCGGTGTTCCTGGTTTGATCGGCTGCATATTGCGCCACAGCACCTTGTAAACCATTACAAGGTGCTATGTAAAGGAGTAGGTCTCATACTTCAAACGTAGCCCCAAAATACCTTGCAGGAAATACTGAATGTTAAGCGCTTAGAGGCTGGCCTGCAGTAGGCGCTATACAAATACAATATATTATTATTATTATTAACCATTTTAGTGACTGGCCAGCAGGACCAGTTTAGCTTGTCATTTCCCAGGTCGACCAGCTTTTCATACATGATATTATACATTTACTCAACAATTCGGGGCAAACTGTCATGACAGTTCTTGTACATAAAATGTACATGTGCAGGATTCTCTCCAGAATTTCAAAACTGTAGGGCATTTTGGACGCAAATTTGCCCAAAGCACGCTTATATGTAACTGAAATGAGGTCCTTGAATATTTTTAACTCGTCATTGCACTGTTGCAATCGTGGCATTCTTAATGGTTATATCTTTACGATGTTTGTGAATTTTATGTGAAGTAAAAACAAAACAAAAAAGTAAATAAATGCCACACTGGTACATCATGTACATGTACATGTAGATCATTTCCAGCTGTGCATAAAAAATTTTTTAAAGATCCATTTTTCTAAGGAGTGCTATTTTTCGCATGTTCCTCAGACAAGGTTACGAAGTGCAAAGGAGACATATTCCACTGGCATGATGATGATCTGAATTACATGTAGATTAGTATTTAACCTGGTCTTGCTGGATGCATGATGTACATGAAAATAGCCAGAGGGGCATCTGGGTGTCTTTCTAATGCCCTACCTTGTCACGCCATTTACATTTTATACGAAAGTATCCAGGTATTGTAAAAGGGTTATTTGGGTGACCCGGTTTTCAATTTAAAGCTACTCCTAGTTTGGCCACCCAATTTCCATTTGGTTGGCGAGTCAACATTTTAGAGGTCGAACCTGACAGAGAGCGTGGTAGATCGTGATTGATATAATTTATGCAGGCTCATTTTTTAGGCTGTCATGTACAGCGTGTGTATATACACATAGGTGTCAGGGGTCAAAGGTCAACTCATCTTGTAAATAATTGCACTCATTATCATGGATGCTAAAGCAGGATGTTGTGTCCCAAGTCATTTAATGTCAGCAAAAACAAAGACTTTTACTGCAATAGGATGCATTATTCAATAAGAGTACCACACATGATTTCCCTTCCAGACTCAATATGGTCATTTGCATTGCTGAAGACAAGACACAAACAAAAATGGTTGGAGAGCAATAAGTACAATGTAGATAATACTGAACATGACCAAAGATTCCATTTGGCATGCTTGGATTTAATAGCATTACCCTTTTCAATCTAAAAAAACCCCCACACACACCATGGGAGCCACACGAAAACACTTAAGATCCATGTTATTTATACAATCTTGGTGACTACCCAAGTAGTATTTTTCCCTCCAAGATGAAATTCCATCTCGAGGCAACAACGAAAAGAGGCTTATGTACACGTACTACCCATATGGACGGTACTAATAGTCTATTACACAGAGAGAGCTTCATTGATTTCAGATACTGCAGATTCGGGACTTGGACAAGGAGAGTGTGGGACCTTGGCTAAGAAGTTTCTGTCTCACAGACATCTTATTACATGTATTATATGTAGAAGAAAGTAGATGGTTGGAATTAAGGAGGGTGACCATGGTGACAATAGCAAGGTCTTGCACCCATTTTGTTCATCAAGGGCGGCATGAATTGCACTCTGCCTTGAATTGATGCCAACTGTGTGATGGTAAATCTGTGCGCAAAGCAAAGGTTGATGCTTGCAAACTAGAGCTGCTTGAGGTAAAGAAATTAGCAGCCATCACAGTAAAAATCAGAGGGTAAAAACAGTTTAAGTGTGTTTCTGGAGAAAACCAGCTGATACCTCACTATGCCACATAAATGGCATTTTTAGGGCACACACATGCTTCTGTTTTTTTGTGTGTAGAAAGTAAAGCCATGCCCAAGGTGTTTCAAGGAGGGTGGTAAACTAGAGAAGCCACAGAATTAGGGGCCACTTTTGGTAAAGATCCGGTTCTCAACCATGGTAAGTGTGGCATGGGTAACTTCACCACTTCGTGCATATATGGGAGATTTGAGTCATCTTGGAGTATACATACAAGACATGCAAGAGGGTTTCAATATCTTGTTGCTTGCCTGCCTGCAGCAATAGCATATCCATTGGCATAGAACGTGTACAACTTCAGAAAAAGGAAAAATCTGTTCCATTTCTTTAAAGGGTTGATCATGATCAACAGTAATCATTTTATTTTGAAGCAGAAGGTTCATGTGATGGTGCATACATGTACGCTGAATGTTCCCTTTTCAGCATTTAGTTGTGTATGCATGCCTGGTGTTTCGATCTTGAAAAGGCAAGGGCACTAAGGCGTTTTGTTCTTGATGAAGGGCACCTCTACGAGGAAATTCTAAATTTCTCTTTGAACATTCAAGGGGAACCAAGGCAATGACCAGGGGCAACAGAAGCAAGTCTATTGCCTCCGTGAAATATATGGCGAGTTACATTACGAGCAAGTGTAGTGTGTAATATACTGTAGCCTGTATAACATCAATGTACACTTTAACCTGCCATGTGTCCGAATCGGCTATTATATGTATGCATGTACATGTACCAGAAACGGCAAGAAGATAGGCTGTTCCAGAATTGACAGCTTCGGCAGTGGCTGTGGCTGGGAGTGCTGAGAAGTCTCACTCATTCAATGTTATCACTGCAGCCATAGCTGTAGCCGTAGCCGGAGTCACTCGATTCAGACTCAGCCAATAAAAATGTATTTTTATACTTTAGTTCAGTGGAACAACTGTTTACATGTTTCCCTAATTCATCCCCTGGCTGGCGTGGGAAATGTTTTTGTTATCAATACTAGACCATGAATATAAATGAATGAATAAATGAATGAATGAGAACAAACTGTGCAACAACAGAAACCAGACATAACACACTACGACACAACCTACATGTACATGTATAAGCCCCTCAATATTTTGTAACAACATGTTAGTAGGTATGTATGTAGCAAGATTTTTTCATTCAAAACATTTTTTTTGTGTGCTTGAATGCTTTATGAAATTTGGCACTTGAATTTCATTCCTGAAGATCCTAGGCCACTTCTCCTGAGAATATTCCAATAGAATCAGAAAGTCTGTGAGAAATTTTGGAATCAAGTTGGCTCAGTGGTTTCTCTCTGTCCCTTTAATTTCACCTCGGTGGACCTGGTTCAAATTCTGCCTCAAACTGGGAGTTGGGAGTTTTCCTCCATTTCTTCATCTTCTCCCATTCATCATGTTGTTGGCGTTTAGGCTGTTGGATGTGCATTCAATTAAAATAAACAAATAAATAGAATTCCTGTCGGGGTGACCAAGGCCAAGACCGGAGCAACGAGGGCGGTGGCATCCTAAGCCCTCGTGTGATAAGCCCTCGTGTGATATTATTATCACTCATGAGGAGCCGTATTTTCATACATCATGCATTAATAACGATAATATTCCACTTTGCTTTTGATCAAGACAAATTTCCACAGGCAAGAGAGAATGGAGAACGGATTGATTGCAGATTGAAGTACCTGCTGTCCTTGTCTTGATGCCGCGGCACTTCACCTCCCTTTTAAGATGGGGTCATACATTTTCTTCCCCACAACTACATTTCATACTTGTTTGTTATTATTTTTAACATTGCATATATTATGCCATTATATTTGAAACTAACACTGCTTACAAAATCTTTCAATTCTGAATGTCAGATCAAAGGTGGAGACTAGAGAATTGCCATGTTCATCTACACTACAAAAACACATTGAAACATACATTTTCTTCCCCACAACTACATTTTATACTTGTTTGTTATTATTTTTAACATTATATATTATGCCATTATGTTTGAAACTTAACACTGCTTACAAAATCTTTCAATTCTGAATGTCAGGATCAAAGGTGGAGACTAGAGAATTGCCATGTTCATCTACACTACAAAAACACCTTGAAACGAAGTCTACAACTGTAACAGTGTTCACAATGTATTCTCCCAAGTTTAGGCCATCAGAATAGCACCCTCAAAAGGTCTCCATGCCCATTGTGTATTCACACCTTACAAAATTAGTGTAACGATGCCTTGTGACGGAGTCTTACCACTGCCTTTTTCTTCGATTTACCACCCTCCCCCGATTGGAGGGTCCGAAGATTTGCAAATATATAGATTTTTTCAAAATTATTTGAATTATTCAGAGCAAACAAAACTTGTGGAAAAGTACCTTGAAACTAAGTCTAATTAACAGTCATACTCCTAAGATTTGCAAATATATATATTTTTTTCACAATTATTTGAACTGTTCAGAGCAAACAAAACTTGTGGAAAAGTACCTTGAAACTAAGTCTAATCAACAGTCATACTCCTAAGGTTCTCCCCTCCCAGTCTGCCTTCCAGGGACATGATTATGTTTTAAGTATTTTCCTATTTAGAACTGCACAAAAAGTTCAGAGATTACAAAAAATAGGCGAGTATCTATCCCTGTTCGGTAACAATGTCGTAACATGCCCTTTATTTATGAAGACAAGCTGACCAATGGCACAAGAAATTCTTGCTAAGGACGACCACGATGAAGTGGATTGTTTATCAGTCAGTCCATCTTGGTCACTATACTCAAAGAAATCCCCCTGGGGGAAAAAATCAAGATGGTTTTCGTAATACGCTAGAAGGATAGGCCTCGTGAATAAAATATGTTTCCCACATAACAAATGCCAACCAATGGATGACTAAGCATACACGGGGCTACATTAATCACATTAACAGCATCACAAATGTACGTGCACTGTAAACAAATCAGAGTTGGTTTTTAAAAAACTGCTCAATCAAAAATATATACATGTAATCAAAAGTGTTTTAAAACTATCATTCACTTTTAGGGACACATTGCCTTCGGATGAGGCACTTTGGGCTATACAAGCCGTTTGTTATGAATGGTTGGAAAGATGTGTTAAAAGTAGCACATGAATATACCTGAAAATCATGTGGTTTTTCTTTACTTTGTGAACTAACATGGTCTGCCATTTTGTGCACAATTTTGGACTCTGCAAAATTACATTGTCCCTGTGAGTTTGGATAAGAAATATTCCCAAATTGCACATATGCGGCACATGTTTAAGGTACATGTACAACTGTATAACTTACAAGTGAGCGGCGCAAACATAGATAGCAATAAATTGATACATGTAGGCGCCACACAATTAGTACACTACACACTGTACATGTACATGTACATGTAGTGTACAGTACAGTGTATATGATCGGTAAAACATTTCAGAGGGTAATCAAATTTCTTTATAGCATATCATGAAAGATACCTACTTATAATTTCTTTCATTTGCTCCAAATACTACATTGTAAATCCGTCATGCCTGTAGAAATTCTAGGACTTCATAAATTTCTCAAATTTCTACCCCTGAACAACAACTTCCGACAGTAAAATAACTGGGCCTGTACCCGGGAAAACCTTGTTCGTCCGGAAACTATAAATGGTGGTCGCAAACCCGCAAACTAACATAAATGTGTTTTTCTAGTGTGGAGACATCCCAACCCTACACCCGGTCATCAACACCTTCAAGGCATGATGTTATCCTGGTTACCATGGTGATGGAAGTTACTGACAGTATCTCCCCTTTTACCTTTCCAGATGTCGTATTGGCAATCTGTCATGTCTGCCAGTCAAACTCGAACATCTAATTAAATTTCTCTCTTTTTTTCCCTCCTCTCTGTTTTATTTATTTATTTTTTCAATTGATCGGCATGACAGCACCTTCCATCAAATTGCATCCAGGAATGAAATGTCGCTAATTTTTATTTAGCTTTTGTTGTTGATGATTTTCCCAGGTTGTGTCTATTGGTTGCTATATTCTCAAAGGTCTAAAAGATAGTTTACTTTTTTTCCCCATTTGTTGTCATTTTATTTATTTATTTTTTTTTGGGGGGAGGGAGAAATGTTTGCAGCAATAAATAGTTTAAACAGCTACTTCAGCCACAAAAAAACAACATTTACAGGGTTCTCCCCACGTACAAGCTAGCGTATCGGCCCGATACACATTTTTTTTGGGGCCGATACGCCGGCAAAAAGGCCGAGCACATTTTTTTCCGCCCGATACGGTTTTCAATTTTTGAATACCTTTTTTCATTGACCGCAGCAAACGGTCATACTATCAGACTCTGTCCAGTGCCTTGGCCAACGTAATTTATAATCCATCGGTAATGCTTTCTTCTATGTGTCTTTGATCTACGTTATGTACGATATGTCGTCCCCCCGGCCGCTGAAATCAATCACGATCACATACAGAAAACAACACATTCCTTTCTTACGTGTGTGTGTAGCGAACGATCGAGAAAGCACACATGGCCACGGAAGTCAGTTAACTGTTTCCCTTCGATGCCGCGTGCACCTTTTTCCGAAGACGGGTACCAGCGAAACCATGCTCATTCTCGACCCCAAAAGAGCAAGCACGTTGATCGCTCAATCCCACATGCGTAATCCGTGCTACAAAAAAAATCTGTGCTACAAAAAACAGGAATGCTATTTTAAATTTATAAAGTTTATAATGTGTTCAATTAGGCCTATCATTTGTAATTTGATATTTCTACACTTCTGAATTTTTCGTAATTATTGATTAAAAAATTAGGCTCCAACCTCAAGGTTTTGAAAAACTAGCTACACTTCCTGTGTCGACGACATGCCTCAAAATGACAATACTTTGACATCATGTACATGTGTATCGGATGTTACTTTGTTATTGCAACAAAGCTCCCAAAAATGACGTAACATGAGTGATGACGTCACAGAGCTTTTCACAAAGTTTTCCTCAAAAGCACCGGATAAGGGTAGGATATTCAAAATGTTTGCTTAAAAAAAACCTGTTTACTCTCTTGTAAACTAAATTTCCTTATTGGTAGATAACATTTTAAATGAATTTCAGCAAAGAACACTTGTTGCCGTTTTCGTTCAAGTTGGTCTTCCTACTAGCAAAGTTTGAATGATAGATTCATTAATGTGAATACCAATGAGAGTCCATAATGCAATTTGCAAAGGACACACAGGATGTCATGTTGACGTTTCTGCAATCAGCTCTGCCTGCCTTGCCTCAGACGCAGCTGTTCTCTCATTATAAACAGACCTCGGTTATATTTTTTGCTACAAAACGTCATGTCCTTCCTGCGGCCTCAAAAGGACAAGACGTGATCATCAAACCAAGTTACGAATGACAGTCAATGCGATTGTACCATGTCACCCTCCTCCCACGTGAGTATTAACAAATACTCAAGTGACAAAAGAAAAACAGAAAGAAACCAAAGTGTTAGAGATTTCTAAGAAAAAGGTCAAATTGGTAGAGTGAAACACAGTAACCTCCAACATGTAAAATAGTCAAAATACTTTTTAATAAAAATATAAACAAGGCACACACAAAATCTCCTTTAAAGAAATCAACGTCCAAAAAACAAGCAGCTGACACCTTAGATGACAACAGAAATTCCTGACAGACACACATCCAGCCACACATAATTGTGGACCCTGTAAATCAAGGACTTCTCTTTATTCTCCCACTGTTCATGGACTTTGGTATTTATTTAGGGAAGTTCCCAACTGTCCGTACCTCTTTTGTTAAAGTCTTTGTTTTTAATGGGTAGCCATTGCCACACACACACACAAGTGTGTTTTTATAAAAACAATATTCAACGAGGGTGACCATTCCAGCACAGTTGATCATTTGGGGCCCTCCAATTATGGACCCCCCCCCTTTTTGTTACAGTATATTGTTGTCCTGACAAATGAAGACCCTAGTTTTCCTTTGTGTTAGCAATTGTGGACCCGTTGTCCGTTTTATTGTAAGTCCTCGGTTTGAATGGCAAGTCTACAACTTGTACACACACACACGGACGTGTGTAAACACCGGCAATTGTGGACCCTCCTTTGTCAGTGTTTGTTCAACCCTTTGTGATAGCAACCGTGGACCACAATGTTTTCCTTTGTGATAGCAACCGTGGACCTAAATTGTCCCTTTTGTTATAGGTCCCCGGTCTGAATGTGTACCTACAATGTACCCACCCTCACACAAACACACACAATAAATTCATCTACAGGCCTATAGTTGACTACATTATTTTACACATGTACATGTACTAAAAAAAATTATATTGTGCAGCGTCACTGTAATGTACATGTATGTAATACAGTCGTGTTAACCAGACTGGATCAGGGTAAACTTCCATAATTTCAAAAATTCATTCCCTTTTCTGTGTTTTCAGAAATTGTAGTGAACAATTTCAAATGATGGTTAGCCAAGTACATGTAGCAAGTCTATATTCATCTTTACATGCTGGAGTGACCTTTTAGGTCTACAATGGGTTGTATCCAGACACACTGATCAATGCACTCCCACTCCTAAAATGCAGTGAAATATCAAGATGATCCATGGGCTGTTGGAATCATACAACTGTAAAAAGGCGAAAGGTTGCCCTATTCAAAATACTGACATGATTTGCTGTTACTGTTACAAAAGATTATTCTACATACCTGTACATGTACTGGCAATGTACACTACATGTCATTTTCCACACTCCTTGTTCCTAGCTTGCTGTACCAATTCATCAGTTGCACCGCGAAACCAGAGTATGGGTAAACAAAATGCAAAATTTTGCAAACCATTTTTTTAACGAATCATTAGTGTACTCATTACTGTTAACAATTTTGAGGTTGAACGAAAAGATTATTTTGACAGTAAAATGTAAAATATGTTTCTTCTTGGATTTGTTTGGGGTACTTAAATAGCGTTTGGTAGTGTTTGCCTGCATTTGGAGTCATTCCAAGTAGTGAGAGACTCTGTAGCCCATTTATTGGAAACGATCAACCACAGCAGCAGCGTGCTGGCTAGCATGAAAATCTACATAAGGCCTACATGTATGTAGTTAATTTCAACCCCTGGTTCAAAACCAGCGAAAAAAGCAGCACACCACAGTGAAACAGAGTATGAGATTTGCGTTGACCTTGATACAGGGTTGTCACTAGCCCAAATTAAGTGCCGGTCGGTAATTTTTTTCCGAAGATGCATTGCGGTATATTTTTTGCAAAATTTTGGGTCGCCCGCAAGTTTTTTCATTTGCCCGTATGTATTGATACACACAATTTTCGTAGCATTAAAAAAAAAAAAAAAAAAAAAAAAAAAAACAAAAAACACACACACACGGAAATTTGCGTTTTTGTACTATCTTATCCCCTAATTTCTGCCCTTAATAATCCTTTTTTCATCAACAACCATTTTTATGGATATGTGATTTGAGAATTGGTTTTATATAGAACTTCTTTCGCAATGAAATCTTTGTGTTAACGATCGATCGACGACGCACGATGGAGAAAAAAATCAATGAACTTTGCCCTGCAACGCCCTCTATCGGCAAAAGTTGTCGATGCTTGAATAGCCTTAACCCAACGCTGTGGTATAGTACAGAATCCGCGGGCGTGCGCCACACTGTGCAGGATTTCTTTACTCGACTCGCTAACGTGTACAGAGTTGGAGGCTAGCCAAGCTTTCTTATGAATATAGTATTTTTTAACGGGCCAATCACAGCGTGCGGAATGTTGGTTAGGATGGACTTTGGACCTGCTGTTGTACTGTACAATACACCATCATGTGCTGTGTGCGTGCGTGGACTACAGGCGGGCGAGCGAACGTTGTGGGCCTGTGGATACTCACCCATTACCATGTGGTTTATGTGCGTGCGTGTTTTACCTATGAACGATCGTGATCGCGATTGCGATTGCAGCCACATTAAACTCGACTCGACACAATTAATAGTCGCTCTATCCCTAGTCGCGTAGGCCTAGATCAGTGAGTATATTTGTCAGAAATTGTCAGGAATGGATACTAAAACGAAACCTGATGTATTTTGTCATAAATATGAAAATTTACTGTTGGCTTCTGATGACAAAATAATGAAATATTCAGCATTTTCGGTCGAATTTAGTGCCGGTCGGTAAAGCTCCTAGCAAGGCAAAGTCCCGGTCGGGTATCTCCGAGTGCCGGCAGGCCCGACCGGCACCGACCGGCGTAGTGACAACGCTGCCTTGATAGTTGACACCTCTATGGCAAGTACAAAATACTTTTTTTTTTTTTACATGGCAGGGAGAGGGTTAAAACAATGGCATTTAGGCATGTCCCTCTTTACAAGCTAAAGAAATTCTCCAAAAACTCAGTGCCACCCCCATGTTCAACCATGTGTTGTCAACCCCCATACTGTACAAAATGTTTTCGGCTCCTTCACTTCAAAATTAAGCTAATCCTATTTTCAAAATGAAGGTTTGGGTTACAAGTCTAGCAGATCTTGAAACAGTCACACCCCCCCCAAACATTTTAAGTGCTAAAACATCGAAACAACACCTTTGTTAAGACAAAATATGACATGCTGCTGCTACGATTATCAACATGATCAATGATCAATCTAGGCCTTGCACTATTTTTTTTTCACCTTCACAAGGCAGTTTGATAAATTGTTACTATCCTGGCAACAAGGCAAGTTTGGCCAGCCAAAATCACTCTAGACTCACTGGTGTTTGTACGCCAGGCTAGTGACCAAATTAAACCTTGGGGAATAAAACAGAACCAACCAGACTTCAATTACACACAAAATCATTGACAGCAATTTTTCCTCTCTCTCTCAACTTTGGAATCGCTATACAGGCATGACTGCATTCTGGCTATGAAACATTCTAAAATAACATGTATGTACAGTAGTTTCTAATCAAGGAACTGTCAGAATATGGGGGGGGGGGGGTTGAGAAATGAAAAATGAAGCCAACTGCCTTCATAAAAAATATTTGATAATCAAAGGACACTTCGTGGAATAATTTCTTGTAAACATATCAATCATTAAGGACCTACATTGTACATGTAGAGCTAGACTTAATGCTAGAAATTGTAATCTAAAACAGCAAGGTATACAGGTACGTGTATTGTGCACAAATGACTAGCAATGAATGTAGAACCAAACCTGACTTTAAACAACCACAAGAGGGCTGCCTTTAAGTGGTTTTGTGTACAAATCTCTGATAAGACCAGCTGTTGTCATGGTTGTACATTGTTCAGTACAGTTCACATACTATCATTTTCCTTGGTTAATCTTGATGAAAACATGTAGAGCTAGACTTAATGCTAGAAATTTTAATCCAAAACAGAAAGGTACATGTATACAGGTGTACGTGTATTTTGCACAAATGACTAGCAATGTAGAACCAAACCTGACTTTAAACAACCACAAGAGGGCTGCCTTTAAGTTGTTTTGTGTACAAACCTCTGATAACATGATAAGACCAGCTGTTGTGCAATGTTCAGTACAGATGCTATCAATTTCATTGGTTAATATTGATGAAAACATGAACAAGGCTGACCTTAAGTATGTAAAAAAAACACTGCATGAGTAAAATCTGCAGACATTACAGAAACACATTGCTTATAACATGATTTAAGTCCGAATTCCTCCTAGATATACAGTAAGAAGGATTTAAAAGGATTTGGACCAACAGGCCCATGATGTAACCATTGCTTATTAATCACATGATCCCTTTTCACACTACTCTATTCCCCGGGGGCAACCCCGGGGAATAACGGCCAGCCCGTTCACACTTGGATCACTTTACCCCTGATCTACCCCGGCAAATGGGCATACCCTGGGAATAGCCACCCCTACTCTGGAGTAGGGGTAAGCGACAAAATCCCAGGGTATTCTTAAAATGTACAACCGCAACCCCGTGGAATATGGTCCTACACCAGGTACACATGTTAGTGGGACAGTGTGAAAGAGCGCCGGGGTAACAGTGGGATAAAAAAAACTCCTGGGGCCTCCCCAGGGCTGTATTCCACGGGGATAAGAAGTGTGAAAAGAACTATAGTCAGGCATTCTTAAATCTTATCTAAGTCCTCCAAACAACTCGGTGTGGAGTACATGTGTAGGAGAAGACGGAATTTGAGGATTTGGGCCTTCCTCTCGCCAACCTGCTTACGTGTAGTCTGACAGGGGTTAAATGCAAATATTAAATATTTAATATCTTGTGTATCATGCGATTACATGAGCACATGGAAACTGAGTAAGTTCCATTACATTCTTTGATAGTTAACTTGTTTGGAGGAGGAAAACTTCCTTCGACATAAATAAGTTTGAATTAAATCTGAAGGGCTACAATTTTAAGAAAATCAGCACAAATTTGCTCTATTTACACCAGAGCTGGAAATAGAAAACAGGATCTTGATTAATTTCTATATTAACTGAAGTTTTAGTAGACTTGATGAAAACCAAAGTAATAACCAGTTAATCTTTAATATGTGTTGGGGGGAAAAACACTAGACTGCCGGAAATTGCTCAGTTGTTTGATTACTATTTACTGATCCAAAATACTACTGGTGTGAAACATTAGTATTAGGGGGCCTACTGGACTTGGGCAGTAAATGCATTCAAAATGGCATTGATGCTGCTTGCAAATCACGAAGCGGCAAGAGCGTTGAGAAGGGAGAGGCTGTTTCATGACAGGACAAACCCTCTCGACAGTCTCACTAATGACGAAATATTAAGACGATATAAATTTTCCAGACAGGGAAAATTTCACATTGTTAAGAGGGTACAGGGAGATATTGAACGTGTCACAAAGGTAGGCCTCTTTAAAACATTAATCTTTTTTTTGTTTTTATGTAATAAAAAACAGATAACTTCTCATTAAATTAAAAGACCGTTTGGGCGGGAGGGCATGAGGCACATACTTCCCTGTCTGTTTGACCGATTTTCTACTCAACATCTGTTTGAATAAAGTTACGTTTCGATGCGCGTATTTTGTCTGCCATCTTGAATAAGCTGTCTGGCTGTGTAAATGACTGTTCCATGAACGATTTATGCACAGCATAAAACAGTTACACGATAATACAGGTGATCCTTGTTCAAAAGATTTGTTTTCTATTAAAAGTAAAAATTCACCCGATTTCGACGCGTTGCACTTACAACGTGTATGATGAAATGAATTGTGGAACTCTCGTAGGTCTGCGACGCATCCCAATCCCTGCGGTGCTTTGTTACTTGCGATGAGTTTGGTGAAATCGGGCCCAGTAATTGTATACTTATTCGCTAAACTTTTAGTGGACTTGAAGAAAACGTGGGTAATACAGTAATTGGTTTAAACATTGGGTGAAAAATACTAGACTGCCGAAGTCGTTCAGTTGTTTGGTTACTAATCCCAAATATTGTTGGTGCAAAATATTACTGCACTTGGGCCTACGCCAGCAATTCACCAGCGATTATTTTGAGCTTTGATGAATCCATAATACTGTACATTGCACTTTTCTGGCCTGGGCAAAACCCACAAATGTAACAGGTTACATCAAAGACCTGAAATTAACACCGTTTTCAGAAGACCACCATCAACCTACATGTCCTTACCTTCTCCTTTATACCTGCAGATGCCATCATGCTCAACGTATGATTGTGTACATGGTCCACACCCCCTTGATGCCTTGATGCATTCAGATCTCCCTTGATTTGCACAGGTGCGAATGGATGGACAGATAGCTCCAGCAGCTGCTTCACCTGGTGTCAAACAACAAAAATGGAAAGAATCAGGCAAAAGTTCAAACGTGAACATTACGCTGTGTTCAAATTGAGGGCTACAGCTACAGCTACGGCTGGGTTTCTGCGGCATCATGTGTTGAAGGATACTACAATGCAAGTCCTTAGCATCAGCCTTCAGGAACAGTCGTAGCCGAAGCTGTATTCACCACTTCGGATACAGCTTACATCTAGGTACATGTACAGTACATTGTACATGTACATGTACATACATGATCAGAGCTGCCATCATAATTTGCATCTTGCAATCAAGGAGATTTTCTACAACAATCAGGGAGATATTTAGAATGTCATTCAACATACATGTAGGCCCCTATGGTTTCCATATTATAAATCAGGGAGATTGTCAAATTTGTTCACCAGAACACGGAAAGATTGGTTTATTCTAAGGGAATTTTCTGCAGAATCAGGGAGAGTTGGCAGACTCTGACATGTACCAGGGCTTGAACTGTTGAACTTCAAGAAATTTCCTTAGCTCAGAACTAGATCTTGCAATTCACTCTTGAAAGGGCACAGAAATGTTTCTCTTGCAAGAAACACTTCTATGAGGAAGATGGAAATTTGTATTGGAAATTTGCAAAGGGCCCCACAGCAAAAGCACAGGGCACCATGGTACAATGTAAGTGCTGTGGGTACCATGGCTTAGTTCCACCATGGCTTAATTCCACCACACAGCAACTCGAGGCATGTAGAACTATCACTGTCACCAAAACACTCTTCTTCTTTTTTAGAAGAACTGAAATATTTCTTCTTTTTATCCTGTACATTACTTAGTGAATTAAAGAGCTGAAAAATTGCATGCCTGGTAAATGTGTTCTCTGGCAAGTCTGGAAACCCTTGTATTCAAATTTGGACCCCTTACTTTATCTGTGATCATGGAAGTATTGGAAGTTCATGAGCAGTTGGTATTTGATAAGTAATTTCCTTCTTGTTCATAAAAAAAAATTAATACAAACTTGGAAACAGACCCTGGCTAAATGATGTACAAGTATGTACCTTGCAATCAAATTATTTTTAACTATAACTAGCGAACATTAATGAACTACTTTGTAGGTAGAGATAGTACCAATAATTACTCATCTTTAAACATTGACATAGCTGCCAACATTTTGCATCTTGCAATCTGGGAGATTTTGTACTTGCAATCAGGGAAATATTTAAAATTTCGTTCAACATAACAGGGAAAAAGATTTAATAATCAGGGAGATTTTCAGATTTGTTGATCAGAACATGGAAAAATTGATTTATTTCCATAAAATTTCTGCAAAATCAGGAAGAGTTGGCAGCTCTGCATTGATTATCAAATCAATCAAAAATCCATCCATTACAGTTATCAGAGGCTTTCTTTAATATCAAGAGCTTTAGGGTTAGATTGTCCCAATATGCCACCGGTGCAATCATTCCATTCATATCATAACCAGAACAGGCATGGCAGAGGCTTGGTATTTGTGTTGCATCCACTATCGCCATGATCGCCCTAGTACTCTATTGACTGAATCAACAATGGTATTTTGGGGTAAGGCCCTGTGTCTACAGTGCAAGTATGCAGTGTCTAATCTGTACAATTGCTAGGCAGACAAATACTGTGGTGACACTCTCAGCCAAATATCTGTCCACAGTCGGTCAGGTTAAGCCTAGAGAAAGGACAGGAATAAGAAGGCTGCTTTGCTGTCTTGTGTTGGGGATAAGGAACCCCAGAGAAGGAGTTTGTATCTAAGTTGGCTTTCAGCAAATCAGGGACGCTTGACATGTGTTGACCACTAGTGAAGGATGGTGTGCATTGGCTCAGAGGTCTGTGCAGTACATTGCAGACTGGCGAAATCCAACTTTTTTTTCTGAAGAAAACCTGCCTTGGCGGCAACAATTTCCAGCAACTGAAAACTTTTTCATTTTCTCCAAAGAGTATACATTTTTAGGCCTGACTATTTTAGGTGTACAGGACAGCAACAAACACTGAATGGTTCGGGAAAATGTATTGAAATCTTGTTGTTGTTGTTGTTTTGCCTAGAAAAAACAGATTTTCAAAGTGAGTGTTCATCCATTGAATAAAAAGAGCGCTCATCTGTTACACATTGTACTTCACATACTGTATATTGCCATGCAATCTTTCACTTACTGACTTACGCCATTAAGCATGTTAGGCAGCACTCATCAAAGATTTAACAATGTTTGAGGCTCAATTTCTTTAAAACAACAAATAAGTACGCTTAGTGAAATGCATGCAGGTAAATCACAAGGACCATTCTTCTGAAACATGCTTGTGCCATATAAATAATGCAAAAAGCTTAAGTGTAACTTGGTACAATGCGGAGGGTTACATGATGGTACATTTGCAATACCAGTGTATACTGATCTTTAAAAAAAAGTTGACAAGTTTTGCATTTTAGGCTAGTTTGAGCTCCCATTCTTGTATTCTTACGGTAATTTCTATTAATGAAACCAAGAATCCCCCATACAGTAAGTAAACTTAAAGGCAAAGTACAGTACAATGTACCTGGTTTTTGGAACCATTTGATTGTTTTAATCCTACATGATGTACATATACATGGTAGGTATACAATAAAACTAACCTAATGAAAATTTCACTTCAAAGGTGGTTTTTAGATATCACCGAAAAACTGGAGTGAATATTTCCACGCAGGAAGAATATTCCCTATAGGAATACATGATCTGAGAAGCATTACGGCCAGAACGCTTCTACATGTAAGTTTCAAATTTTGGGGGATATAAAGTGACATATTTTTCCATACCTGCAGTACTTCAAAATGAAAAAATTCTCAAAATGCATTATACTATCCAAAGCTGCTGTACTTCTTACCAAGTAAGTTATTATTGCCAATAATTTTCAGAGTCATTACCAAACGTATACCCTCCCTTTAACCTGTTAATCACTGTAGCTCACAGGCCTGAGCAAACCTGTACACAAGGGTGCTTGCTAGGTGAACCAGAAACAGCAGGGATAACCCCTACTCTTCCACGATAAGTGTTCCAGGTTCTTTTACATGCACTACCAATCCTAGTACATGGAACCTACGGAACCTACGGAACCTACGCTACGGCTTATCTGTAACATCCCATCCAAAAGGACAAAGCAATTATGGTATTAACTTGTTCAAGGACACAAGTGAACAGAAACGCCATAATGTAACTTGCGCTCTTACATGTAACCGCTAGGCCATGACACGCTGCATACTTTATAGTCACCCTGGGACCCCTTCGGTACTACATTACAAACATACGTAATTTGTAAAACACTATGTACAGTACACGCATCGCACATTGGGTATTTTTTGCACTGTGAAAGAAACAAAATTGCATTATATTTATGGGTGCATGGCATGTACATGTAGGTCACAACATTTGATACACATGATGAATGTACAGTCTAATGAGTCTAGTCTATCATTTGAATTATAAAATGCAACCAGGGTTCAAATTTTACACTAGACCACAGGCCCGAGGCCAGCAGTATCAGCGTCGGGCCAGTAAACTCATGACTGAACAAGTCTGGCGGTCTTGTGTTTTTCAATTGAATAAAAATACCTCACTCTGTGTAATACTTGTATTGTGTATGTTGACTTCGAATCGAGTCGGATAAAATATCTGTCAATTCTGTTCCACAATGATCTACATGTGTACTTGAACTCCAAAAAAGACAAATGAGGTAAATCTTCTCATACATGTCTTAAGCCCTTTTCACACGACGGAAAAAACGAACATTCTTTGCGAAATTTTACAATTTTTTGTAAAAAATTACAATTTGGGCTTCGTGTGAAAGGACAGTAATATTTTACATCGCCTACATTCCTTGCGAAATTTTCGCAAACTGTGCACACGCGACATACGTCATCATTTAACTGGTACTAGCGCTGTTTAAGAACAAGAACTCTATAGTTCAGTGGTAACCAGCTAAGTCTGTACTCTCTTCTCATGGAATGTGGTCACATTTTTACTTGGTGTCATGTGAAAGCTTGCGAAAGCGGTCAGGCGTGGGATGACTTCAGCGCTCGTTAAATTCGTCGCAAGGAATGTTGGGGGGTTTTTTCGTTGAAAAGGGCTTTAGTACTTGCTTAAACAAAATAAAAAAATTGTTTTTGTTTTATTATTCTCATTAATATGAGTCATAGTAAAAACAGTTTGGGTCCAGTAAACAAGCAACAAGCCCTATGGTCTTGTGGATCTTTCCCCTAAATTCCAGCTCTCAGGCAACGTGTTATAGACTCAAATGAAAAAGAAAAATTTGATTTTTCATCAAAAACTGTTAATTGTTTTTTTTCATACATGTGCACCATGTGCAGTTTCAATAGTTTTTCATTGCTTTTGGGTTGTTTTTGGAATGTCTTGTTTTCAACCATTACTGGGACCCAAATATGCCCAGTTTGTTAGCTTCTAGTGTTACAAGTAGTAGTACACACCACGGACATCTCTGACCAACAATTGACGCAACCATCAGACCATACAAAATGCCAGTTGACGTGAATTAGAGTCTGCTCTCTACCACGAGTGTTGAGGCGTCCTGGTAGTAATGGCCGAAAAACCCACAGGACAGCACAACTGAACTAAAAGGGATTGGTCTAATGATACAGTACACAGAGTGTCAGTGCAAACAAATCAAAACTCAGTTGGTCAGAAGGGTCCATTCTTGCACACTTGTGCGACATGCAACAAGGTCAAGGTTGGGAGGGGGCGGGGGGGGGTCTTACAGATTTGTCACTTTGTGAAAACGATGATCAATTCATTGAAATACCCAGCAACTTAAGAGACTTTAGCACAAGTGACCAGTCACACTCACACTGAAACCACAGTGAACTCGTTGAAGTGTAAAATGTTAAAGCAACTTGCCCAATAAATCCATTGTGGCGTGTCATGGCCGACATGGCCAAGGGGTTAAGACTGTCCCAGACTCTGGCTCTGGTGTTTCTGATCAGCAGAGTGTGGGTTTGAGTCCTGGTCACAGGCCTTGTCTACTTTCAGAGCAAGATACTTTACTGTTAATTGCTTTGTCCTTTGGACATGTTGGATGGGGACATTAAGTAGTCGGTCCAGTGTACTTGGATTGGTAGTGCACCAAAAAGAACCCAGAACACTAGCGCACCTAAAAGAACCCAGAACACTTATCATGGATGAGTAGGGGGTTAACCCCACTGTTTCTGCTTCAGTATAGCAAGCACCCATTGCGAGCTACAGAGATTAAGTTCACTTACATGTGGCATTCTTGGTTTCATTACCAGATAATAATAATCATGACATATTAGGCCCTATTTAACAGAGAGTGGAAGGTCATGGAATCTAGTGAAAAAGAACTATTGGAAAAGTGAAAACTACTGAAGGGTGTAAATTGATTTATGACCACTGGAATTCACTTAGTTAACCCTGGAACTATTGTGCTGAACCTACAGGTATTGTTGAAAAGGCTACACGTCCCCCATAAAGCCCACAAAATGCTGGGGCACTGTAAGGGAAACACTGATAACAAGTAGGCCTACAGGTTGTACATCAAGGTCTTTATCACCCCCGGTAAAAATATTCAAAGTTTACTGAAAGTTTCAACTGGCTAGATATCAGTCTCCTTCCATGCCTTCGATAGAATTTGATCACATGATGTTGCATTCAAGTAGGATTGTACACACATGTACTTCGTGTCTTTGACGTAATATATTGTGTATTTTCTTCTGAACCAAATGCCATAGAGTTACATGTATAATCTTTGTGTCTTCTTGCTGTAGTTACAGCACATTAAATTTCAGTTGTATGGCAAGCCAATACTCCAAAAATATCTCAAATGTACATGAAGTATGGGTGATTTTCATCATTTATCAAACAGAAGAAAAGGGATTGAATAGAAATAAAATACACTGTAAATTACGTATATTTATCAAATAACAATTAATATTTCACACTTAAACATGTTAAAGCTTGATACATTATACTTCACTTCTAAGTTCTACTTGTTCTTTTTGGGGGGATAAATTTTGCATGCCATTTTGTGTCGAAAGTTGATAGAAACTGCCTGTCAATAGACAGTGCCTGCATACTGCATGCAGGACTGCTAAAAATAGTGGATTTTTTTTTTAACGAATTACTGCAACCCTCAAAGATTTCAACAGGCTCTTTACGAACTGAAAGTGTCTTGTAATCTGGTTTTAGAAAAATAATGTCAATTTGTTTCTGTTCCCCAACAATTATCTTTTTATCCTAGATTTAATCGAAAGCCCAGGACACCAGAATGATGAAGTAGAACATGCAAGTCACTAATTGTCGTAGTATTGAGGATTACTTTTTAAAAGGTAGGGTACATTGTGGGTTTTTTTGTGTGTTTTTTTTTCTTCAATGTAATGCTTAGGGACCAAACAGCAAAATTATAATATAACAAACAATAAAAGTTGAACGCCATTTGGAGATTCCGCTGAGAAACAGCAAAAGAAAATTAATGTTATTTTCACAAGAATGTCAAATCCATCAATGTTTAGCACTCGAGATGAAAGCCGGTACTAACCGCATCTCTAGCATGTACACGAACGAACACCAACCCTCAGAAAACTGAAAAACGATTCATGCAATGAATCATTTCGCAGATTCAAATGTTTTGGGCTTTGAACATTTATCCAAGCTATTTTACATCAAAGGGAATCCTTTTTCAAAATAGTTTGAATTATCATTGATCAACAGTTGCAGTCCTTCTCACAAAGTACGTTTTTATGGTCATTAGGTCTTTTGTTAGGAGCCTTAGATTAGGCCAAATTTGTTGAGGTAAATTATCAAATGAATAATGACCATACCATAAAGTTCGACTGTAAAAAAGTCTGTTTGGGTAATTTTTAAAATACTTTTTTTTACGTGTTCTACTTTAAGCAATCATTGGTTTAACTTTCCCCCGTGAAAAGCTGACATTTGTTATACGCCCACCATAGGGATTGAACACAACCCCGAAAACAACCTGCCGAGCCCACTGCCCACTCATATTGGTTTGTGCATGAACTGCCACATTGTGTTACTGCAGAGAGCTAGTCTGCACTATCAAAACACAGTACAAAACCAACCCAACAGTACAACCGGTGACAGTCAGTCGGCCAGATGGAAAAGAAAAAAAAAGTGAAAAAAGGACAATTTAGATAACTTACCAGACACATTTCCCACTAAGAAGACCAGCAAATGATGCAGCATAAGTACACATGCAAGTGAGGTGACTGACACTCTTTTCCCCGTCATTTTCAGCGGTTAATTTTGACGCTGAACTGAGCGAATTTCAACTAGCGTAGCTCACCGGACGGTGTCCTCCATGTTACCGTGACGTTCGTTTCGACGGCTGTTTGTTGTTTCGATGAATTGCTTGGTTGACCCGACTGCAAGCGCAAGGCCGTTTCGGAATTAGCGGCTGCAGCTGGGACATTAACACGCGTTGAAGCATAGGCTGCCTTCAGCAACGCAGCCATAGCCAGCCGCAGCCGCAGCTGCCAATTCGTACACGGCCCAAACAAAACGTAAAAACGCGGGCCTTTAATTTGCGCCCTCTGCTGTTAGTCTGCTCTGATACCGGTAGCAGTTGCTGACCCCAGTTAAATGCAAACTATCCAATTTCAGAATCTGACATTATAACTGTGTGATACGAATTTGTATATCTCTTTGCTTATATTATAATATTGCAGGCAGGCATTTTTGTATTTGCCCTGTATTCATGCAAATAACATGGAATGAAAAATTAAACCGCTTATCGTAGACTTCGTTCCGTCCTTCCACCATTTTAGAAAATATTCAGTGCAATGAAAAAAATGTAAGCACCAAGATTCATCTTATGATGAGTTTTCAGTATTACCAAAGTGATTTGTGTTGTGACATCACGCTTTGCTTAGCAGTTAAAGATGGATCCACAGTTAAGATGAATCTTAGCTCTTTGCGTGTGAACTCGAGCCCACTTACACTACAAAATAACTAACTTGATTAAAAGTAGATATGAATCCCAAGTATCCAGTGAAATATTTTCGCCAGGTGTTGAGAAAAATAGGAAAAATGTACTTGTATCATTTTGTAGCGATGGTCAGCCGACTATCGTTTGAGTGTGTGAGTTTTTAGACGAGATCTGTCCGCAGTTTAAAATTGTCACTATTTTTGCTCCCGTTTTTCTCTGCAGTCAAGGACTGCACATGTAAACAGATTGGTGCAATGATATTTCACTTAGGCCTATCCTACCCCACAAACCAACATTTTCTCGAAAAATGCAGCAAATGACAATAACCTAATTTCCCCCAAAACTTATTCCACTATTATCCAAATTAAAATCACTCTTTTTAAAATGTTCTGCTTTCTTTGTTTGTCTTAAATCCGAGCTGATAGTAATTATTAAGCGTTAGTAGTTAGAATAAAAGTACATGAAACCGATCATAATTAGTAATTAAATTGTCTGTTTTAATTAGTATACCCATCAGTTGAATTCACGAGCTGACAGTAATGCTCTAAGAAAAATAGGGCCGAATGGTCCTGCATTAGAAAGCAAACTTTGTCAAACCTACTTGGTGTTCGTATGTGCCGAAAACGACAGGAATTCCGTGGCAACTCGAACTCCGATATTGGTCTCTACAACTTTTGCACACTAACTAAATTCTTACGTGTTGATACTTTTAGAGTGAGAGGTTTATCAACGACAATGGTAATGAATTTAAAATACTCTTCAAAAACTCTAATCATCATCGCTTCACCGATGTTTCTTGAAACCAGAGGATTAAAAAACCCAATTAAGTTAGATGAAAATAAACATGTGCTTGTTTTCTCCTTTGCAACATGTATGTTTTGGGGCACTTTCACGGTCATAATTGCTTCTCCAGCCGGGAGAACAATGGGTACTGGCAAGAGCCGGGGAACAACCTGGGGAGTAATGCCAATGAAACCGAATATAAACCTGGTGAGCCATTAGCTCGGGACAGACTTTCCTTTATTTGCTGCTTTACATTTCTACTTTTTGGTTGGTTCACACCCCCATATTGCCGCCCAACCCCAACCGCCCTTACCCTCGCCTAGCCCACAAAGGCCTCCCAAAAAAGTTGAAGTCACTCTTGGCTCAATCTTTATCCAAAAGCACTTATGATAAAAATAGATCCAACGTGTGTGGTAAATCCCATACAAAACAATTGTATCTACTGTAACGGTACCTTATTAGTGAGTGTCATGAATAATTAACAAAAGGGCCAGAATCGGAATCGATTTCTGCCGAGCAACCGATCGACTTTTCCCGTCAGACAAAGAGTTGCTTCACGCCCGATCCGTGTTTCACAAGCCGAACTGCCTATGTATATAACTGCACTCACCCAGAATTCAATCAATTTTATAGTAGCCTTGTTTTATCGCTAAGGATCTCTCGAAGATGTTTGGAAGGGTTACACATGCTACTTACAGTACTTTAACGATTTCTGATACGTGCAGGGAAATACTTGCCCACTGTGTTCAAAGTTCTCATGGACGATTCGATTTAAACAAAAGGGGAGATATTTTGTATGTTTACATGTTTACCATACTTCCAATAAACTTTCGTTTGATATACGTGCCGTCGGATCACTTACTTTTATTAACTTTGACCTACTGTACTTGGTATTATTTCCTAATTCAAACAGAATATTGCTTCCTCTTTTGTGTCTTTCATCCACGTGTACGTCACTAGTGCCCCTCAACTCATCCACCTCCCCACCCCACCCCTCCTCCGCCCTCCTTCTACGCATTCAGTTTTGGCGGCTGAATAAAAGGCGATTATTGTAGTCAGTGAAATTGTCCACCATAGCGCCAATGCTTGCATATTGTAACCATAACAAAACACTGGCATGCTTCTAAAACATAACCACAGTATGTTCACGACGCGACCGGGCAAGTGATAAGTGAAGAACATGTTGTTTCAATATCAATGTGATGACAGTGCCTTCTATATTGACATTTTTTCAAACAAACATTTTTTGGACGTGAAATGGTGCAAAGATTCGGTTTTTGTTTTGCAGTTTTCATCATCAAAATTCCTCCTTTCACATAGAGTTATTTTGATCTAGAAAGACTGAAACAAAGTGGAATATTTAACAATGCCATCTCATGTGTGGCAAGGTGACGATCCACCTCTAGCAATCCAAGACGTCTACGATTACATAGATCGGGAAATCAAAACGTTGAAAGTCAGACTCGTCACCAAGACAGAGAAACTGTTCTACGGCGGCATCGACCCCATCCAATTCCTCATTCACGTCGAGGAAATTTTCAAGAGTAAACACCGGGTGAAGAGAATCAAGACTCTGGTTCCGAAGGTGTCCTCGTGGGCCGAGTTGGAGTTGTTCGCCCGGACTTGCAACGAGGTCAGGAGACCAGGAGGCGTTCGAGATGCCGGCTTCAGTAAGGACCTTAACACCTTCATGCAAGCGTTCCAGCGCGGCGTGAAGTCTCTCTCGGAGCTCCTGGATGAGGTGAGAGACTTGTACACAATCGTCCAAAATTTCTGCCGGAACTATCAGTCCCTGGAGGGTGAATTTGATTTGAAGTGGGCCCGTGCTGCCAATCTGGAACTGAAAAATAACCTGCAGGGGATTTCTACCCTCCTCAACGAGGCACAGACTGGGGTGAACCCTAAGTTGTTCAGCACGGACAAGTTTTCGTTGGAGGTGGCCGAAACGCTGGATACAAAGAGGTACCCTATCCTGCGGTTGTTCCCAGATATCTTCCAGAAGTTTCATTTTGTGCTGCACCTGGTTGGAAAATGGCGCGCGAACGATCAGATCTACCTCGAGGATATTCAATTTAAACTGATTAAGACAAAACGGATCCAACGTCTCAAACAGGAGGAATATAACACTCTGGAGCTGGAACATGGTAATATTTTGAGTAATATCGTGGAGAGACGAGTTCGAGTGAGAGCTCGCGAGATTCGCGAGAGGATCAAACAGCTGGAGCAGGAGACTCACAAGCTGCAGAGTCTGAAACGGAGTATGACGTCAGAGAAGACACAGACGGAGCAGGAGGTCTTGGAGAGAAAACGGGTCATGTTCCTAAATAAGAACATCACAGATATAACCAAGGATATTGACAACATCTTGGGTCTGAAGAAAGACATTGAGATCCTCGGTAAGAAATTGAAATCACTGAACAAGAGCATCAAGCTCACCGAGCAGGACCTGAGCACTCGCGAGAAAGAGAAACAAGATCTCGAGAGAGATTACAACGAGATGAGGTCTGCGACGAGCCGATCAAACCAGTTGGCTTTCGAGAGGACGGAGCTGTCAAAAGAAATTGCCATTATCAATGAGAAGATCCAAGAGCTGGAAACCATCTTCTACCGGAAGACGGATAGACAAAAGTTGGCGATGGCCTTCGAAGAAGTCCAGAAATCTATGGAGGATTCATAGTAAACTCAAAACAATGTTCAAGACACTTTACACGATCGAAATAATATTAACTAATTATATTATGTGTAAACCAGTACCATCATCCAGAGAAGTATTTTCGGTTGAAGCACTACCAAAGTCGTGAAAATAGCATTTTAAGACCCCTATTCCTTATTTCGTTTGCCGCAATTGTAGTAAGCCACGTACAAGCATGCACAAACTCCGCGACAAAACATTGAGCCCCCATTTCGTTGTTTTTAAAATAGCATTAAAACCTAAGGATTAATATTTCTTAGGTTGGTTGTATGGTGCTTTTTTGTGTGTGTCATTGAAAACTATAAGAGGGCGCGGGATAAATCAACTTGTATCGAAACATATTTAAAAATGAAGCTTGAACTGCTTCAAAATTTCCCTTACATTGATTGAAATCTGCATGGCTCAAACCCACCAAGCACAAAATATTGCCAAGCATTTGGGAAAAATCCTGCTTAGCAGACACAGGTAACCAGACGCAATTCAATGATTAATGAGACGTTCTTCCTACAACTAGTTTCCCGCAAATCTTTGCTTACCAATTATAATATTCGACGGCAAGATTTGTATTTTATTATTAAAATGACTAAGCTCTGAGTATACGAGAGTGAAAAAGAGAACTGTAATGATAAGTCTTGTGAAGATATAATTAGCTGTTACAAACTGCTTACCAACCAAAAGGACCTATGTTATAAATGCAAAACAACTTTAAAGTCAATGTGATGTACAGTACTACAATTGAGACATTATTAATATATTGATTTATCGATTACTCAAAAAAAAAAAAAAAAAGTTGAATAAGTCTTGTGTAAAGTTAATGCTTAATGAAACTTTCCCTGGCGTTTGTATATACCTTACACTCTAAAAACTATAGTGTTTAATTTGCACATTAAAGAGAGCGGTAAGTGACAACCCTATAATTGTTTTTATGACAAATGAAAAAAATAAAATAACTTTGTCAAAGTTACATCTAACATATCTATAATGTTAACTCCTTTTTAAAGTCGAATTTATCTTTACAAAAAGTTGTCACTCACCGCACTTTTTAAAGTGTTGCATTTAACAAGTAGTTTTTGTAGTGTACACATGACGTTCCGTCCCTACTTGACAATCGTCCCAACTATAGTAGGGACTGGTCCCAACTTGAGTGTTAAAGTTGGGGCGTCCCAACTATAGTTGGGATCGTCCATAGAGCTCAACAGGACACTGTGGGCAAGCGCTACATACGCAGTGTGGACTTGAGAACAAAAGAGGTCCACATAATGTAGGGATCTGAAGCACTATGTGGACTTACACACGTCCACACAACGTTATTTGCAGTGTTGAGGAATAGGATTTTCCTTAAGTGTACAGAACAAAGGAATGTTCACACAACGACTGCAAAACAAGACTGTGTGATCGATCGTGTGTGGATTACTGTGTGACACTACTGTAGACGCACAAAGCTGATGCGATCGGCGAGAAGGATTTATTAATTATCAAACCCGGGTCTTGGCTCTGTACAAACTCTTGTCAAAAATGATGATGGAGCTAGAGCCGGTTGCGAGCCGGTGCCCAGGACGAGGTTAGGAATGATACTAGTATATCGCTCAATCATAATGGACCGCTAATTCGGCCGGCGTAGTGTTTAAGAGGGTTCAATCTCAATCAAAGTAGGCCTACGCATTTAATTTCCCATCTCTCAGAAAACCAAAGTTCTAATTAATCTCAAATATTCTCAAATACTAGTATAAAGTGGTCCTAATAACTCTATACTGTATGATACTTAATAGTATTGTTTTTAGTTTATTCAGGGGGGTGCTTTGTGTTTACTGCAATCCCAACTATAGTTGGGGCGCCCCAACTTTAACACTCAAGTTGGGACCAGTCCCACCTATAGTTGGCAAGATTGTCAAGTTTGGGCGGAACAACGTCTTTTGATTGAGTAGGATACCCTGGGCTAGGACAAAACACTCCTGCATCCTGCCAAAGCTTCCCTTTAAAGACTTTTCTCGAAAACGAGAAATCAACTCGAACGAATACTATAGATTTCTATGAAATCAAACCTTCAGTTCTATTGACACAAAATTCTTTAAAAAAACAAAACTACCCACAGCAATTTGTTATAAATACGATGTCAATTTGTATATAGTTTAAATAATTTGTTAAAGTTAATAATGACAATTGGGACGAGGATGCTTATTTGTTTGTAGAAACCCCATTTGCCAATCACACCCAAATGTGTGTGACCATTACATAGGTTTAATGATAGTATGAACGGAATTTGGGCAAAATTCTTAACTGTTTACAAGTAAACGGAAACGGAGACCAACTCTATTCTCTGGTTACCTTTGTTGTTAAAAAAAAGTTATTTTACTTTCATTTATTATTATTTCATGCAAAAAATTTGCTTTCCCAACAAAGTGATATCATTTTTTAAAACCATAAACTACGTTAAACTGAAGTATTTGAAGACACAGAATCGTGCATTCGTAAAACTCGATGGTTTGAACTAATTTGGTCCCGGAAGTTAAAATACGCGCAAGACTTGCATATTCGTACTCTCTCCGCTATACGTCACAGATGATGACGACGACCAAGACAGTGTGACAATCGTTGTCCTAATCCACACACATAACACATCGGAAATAATAACAATAGTTTTCCTTTTGATAAGAAAGGACCGTAATTCTGATTTCAAGACAACAAATAACAATGCAGAATAATCGAAAATAAAATAATTATTAGTTACACTTTGAGAGCAGCTCGTCAAATAGTATTCAAAGAGTACCGGTGTGGCTGGAGATATGTCACCCATACGACGAAATTTCGTGTTAACACGCCCTCTTTCGAATCAACTTCTTTAAACTCATGTTAATTTACCGGTTTTATGTGACACACACACCGGGGGCGAAATCCCTTACCCCAATTCACCAGTTTCATTGTTCAAAAGCATTTCTTATGACAGAAACCTTTAACTCTGAAACCCTTTTTTGAAGGACGTGTCAAAGCCAAATCCGTTTGTTCTTCCACAAATCAACAAACAAACTAGTGCATTGTTTCTGGTGGGGCCAGTTTGTGTGCAGTAGGCACGGCTTATACACAACATATACCAAAATGATTGGTGCTCCGTAGTCATCCCCTTGTGTTTAAAAAAAGAAAGAAAGAAATTGAAAACTTTTAACTCCCTTTTCAGTTAATAATAAGACACGAGCTCGTACCAACAACAAAAGCCATATTCTGATATTGCTTAGCTGACTACTCTTGCACTCTAACATAGGCGTTTGGTGCCCGAGTGGCTTCGAACTGGGCCCAATTTAATAGAGCTGCGCAGAAAAAGTAGCTAAGCACAAAACTAATGCTTGTCAGAATAAGGTTACCAGCTGAAATACAATCTCACCTGTATCCTGCTAATAGTTACTTAGCAGCAAATTATTAAGCAATATTTTCGCTTAATGAGTCATCAGGGTGTGGGTTCGAATCCCGGTTATGACACCTTGTGTCCTTGGGCAAGACGCTTAGCTACACCCAGAGGTATACGATCGGGTACCTGTTAGAGCAAAGACGTCTTGTGATTGATTTAGCTTGGTGTGCTAATGTTGGCAGCACCGTTTGTACACTCACAAGGGAGTTAAGGAATGACAGCGGGCAGTAATGTCGGAGTGCCATGAGCGTCACCGGGTGGCAGATTTGAGCACTGTTTGAAGCCACAATTATTATCACTATTATTATTATTATTATTAATCTACCAAGAAAGTAACTGTTAACTTTTCATCATGATATGACAGTGGCACAAAAATCATGACTTGGCAACAATTGAGTATGACAGTTTGTTTTTAGGCGAGGATTAAAAACTATTCTATTCATTGTATGATACGTCAACGTTATAAAAAGAACACTGAAAAAAGAATTGTGGGAGGAAATTATCGACATTTAAAGCAAGGTTGCCCCTGTCAAAATGGTCTGGTTATGAGTTGCGCGCTCTCCCCCAAAACACTAGTTTCATCGGTTGCCAATGGCTACCAGTATCGTTATCTAAAATGTTTTGTTACACAAATAAGAAAAAATCAATCTCAGATTATCAACCTTTGGAAAATGAAAATTGCCCTCGAAAACTCTACACAAAAAGTAGCTTTAATGCCCAGGGGCCGCTGAGAATAATCAATGTGCAGAATTTCGATTTTGAAATATTAACCGACTATTTCTTCCTCTTCTCTCGAAAATATGGGTAACATGCTGAGGATCTGGCTGAGGGTGAATGTGTTGGCAACCTCGCACCTCTGCCACCCCAACCCCGTTTGTCCTGTTTGAATACATTTTTGTCATTGATTTTCTGTGGCTTAATTATTGTAATTACTTTGAAACAAACAATGTCTTATAGTGCGTATAAAAACACTCGCTACATACTTGAAAATCGCCAATTTCGTTTTAGTTTTATATTAACTGTTTGTATTTTCGACCTCTTTTTATACTGTAATTAGTAGCCTCGTGCAGTTTAATTTTTGGATGAGCATAGGTCACCATTTCAACGGCTAACCTACACAAGGTTAAACAAGAAAAGAAAAAAGAAAGAACAAAAATATACTTGCTTTTCTTTGAAGAGGCCGAGTGCTTTTGAATATTAAGCATTGAATATTGTGGGAGCTCAGTTTTTTAAGGGTGGTGCACCCCCATGCATTAATAAATTCAGAGTTAAAACATGGTGAGCCCTCTACGATGTAAGGGGGCGAACTTTCATCTCGGTCTCTTTCAATGAGTACTCGCTCCCCTTCCAGGTCACCCACTGAAGTCCCTGGTCTCCCTGTGTTTGCCCTCCTCCCACCAGATAGTTTCCGTTGAGGGCGCTCCGGTGGCAGAACCCGTACCACCACGCACCGTGCAGCCAGACGGCACAGTTGCCTCCCGACGCACCATCACGGTCATAGTCGTTGGTTGTGAAATCGCAATTGTTGTGAAATGCCAATGAGTCCCCTGCAAAAGGATCAACAACTCAGTTTTTAAAGGTACATCCCGTCTTTGTTGTGCTATTTGGGATGAAAAAATAGACTCAAACATGACTCTAGTGTCCGAGTTAGCGGCTACAGTTGCAGCTACGGCTGGGTTGCTGCGTCATTATGCGTTGAAGCATGGGAAGTCCTTAGCAACGCCCTAAGCAACAGTCGTAGCCGTAGCTGCAGCCGCCAATTCGGATACGTCCTGATAGTCTTCCAAGGAGTAGAGTGGAATACGTACGGTCCCTAAAAGAAACCATAAAGTTTTGCAAGTGTCGAGCATTAAGTAAAAAAAAAGAAAAAAAGAAGAAAATAAGCTGTCGTCGTGATTTATCCCACCCGGAATTTCGGTTCGGATAAGTCCCCTAATCTTCGGAGCTGGTCTTACTTCCAGTCGTTAAAAGTTAATTACTGTATCAACTTCATTAAATTCAGTAATTGGACCAACTTGAACGTATTTTTGCCCATCATCAAAGTTCAAATTTTGACAAAATAAAGTTTTGGAATTCAGCTTTGAACTTGTGTATGCTTAGACTACAGTAGATGTTTCTAGAATTTGTGTTTGTGATGTCTGAAAAATTAACTATCAACTAAAAGCTGTAGATGCATGGCATTTAAACAGTAATTTCGCACTGCTAGAGTTACAAAACAAAAATTCCTATTTGCATTTGGAACATGACTTTACCTGCAGTGCCGGAGTATTCGCCAACGTTCAGTCTGAACCCCGGCGATGCTCCAATGCTGAACACGTCGTACTGCGCATAGGCCACGCCTCCTACCCAGTCCTTCATATCAACCCTGAGTTGCCATTGGCCAGTAGAAGTGAAGTCATGCAGAAGTTGGTTTCCGAGCCAGAAGTTTCCGTTGATGTCACCAAAGCCGTCTGCATAGCTCTGGTGATTTTGATAGAAGTCGACAGATGCGTCCGTCCGTCTCTGAAATACCTTGAAAATTCCAAGAAATTATTGTATTATTTAACTTAGCTGAATTAATATTTTCGACGTAAGTGCGGCAGAAAAAACCCCGAAATAAAATAATGAGATCAGGCGGTTGTAGGCCTACTTGCAAAACAAACACATGTACACCCTTTTTCTTTTCAAGCTGGGTTAGAATAAATTAGTTGGAAAAAGTCTGCATGTCATAATTATTATTGCTAATTTAACAGACATGCACAGGCAAAAAGCCACAAGACAGAAAAACAAAATACAAACGAACAAATAAAACAGATAATCAGTTTGACGTACAATCCAACCACCGCCATCTGTATCCATGTCACAGTACACCTCAACGCCTTTTACGGCAGACGCCTCGGGCTGAATTATGTACACACCACTAGCTGGCTTGTTGGTACAGTAGTAGGTAGCACTGACATCTGTTTGGGAGAATAAAATAATTGAAAGTAATAGTCGTGTCATCAACAAACAAGAACAAGAAATTTAAAAAATGGCTTTAACCAAGTGCCCACCTCCAAGACCAATGATAACGACAATTGATATAGTGTTATTGGTCCCCCAAAAAGTAATAGTATTTATTAAAACATTTACTTTAAGCAGGCCCTATGCTCAACCTGTTGCGTAACACGCGTGCGCATCTGCTGCTTCTTTCGGTGTCATAGGGAAATCTGGCCGGAAATTAACATGGGCTGAAGGAGGTTGATTCAAAAGAGGGCGCGATCAGAAAAAGTTAGTACACCGTTTGCCCAGAGCCGTATATTGAGAGAGTTGCGACAACTTGTGATTTAAAGCCATTTTGTGTTAAAAAACATTAACAACAACGCATTGGCAAATACAGGGTGCCAGACTAATCTGCTTGATGGCTTGTGCTCATTGATCGCTATTATATTGATATCAATGGTTGTACTGCAACTTGACCAAAAATGGCGTCCAGCAACCACGTGGCCGAAGAAACTGGTCCCTCTTTGTTTCAACACTTTCAATACACAGCTCTGAGTTCGCCGTATGAGGGGACACAATATCTGGTGCAACAAACTCGCCTGCCACACCGGATGCTGCAAAGTTGGCATAATGATTGTGTCAGCCTCGCTAAAATTGATCCCCATAAGTATTGACAGAGATCAATGCTCGATACCATCGGCAGTGCACCGTATCGATTCCTCTCGTAAATCTTGAGCAAGGCATTCTGCGGAAAACACATCAGCATCATCACCCAAAAGCATTTCTTAAAAAAAAACCCGTGTAATTCTAAGAAAACCGCGTCCAAAAGTTGCCAAGTCCAATTGTTAAGCTGTTCTTGCATAAATCATCACAGAAATAGCTAAATGCAACCCATGGGCTTCAGGCACAGTTCTATAGAGCTATTAAAAACAAAACATAAAATCAGACTTACTTAAATAAGATTATCAGCCAAAATACCATTACACAAGTACCAAATATTACTGGTATTCTGCTCATTTTTGCTTCGCAAAAAACCACTGGGCCCAATTTCATAAAGCCTGTAAGCACAACAACTTGCTAAGCACAGACAAATATTGCTTTAGCAAAAACGGGTTACCAGCCACTGGTACCCGCTCATTTCTTGCTAAGTAAATAAATTTACTAAGCAGAATTTTCTGCTTAAAAGCTTCATGAAATTGGGTCCTGATGAGTTATATCGTGTTTGGTCAATATTATTACCGGGCAATAGGGGCCTAGTTGTCACTAAGAGGTGTGACATGAACGCCTCTGAATCAGTTCAAATGAACGTTTAGGTACGGTGTGACGTAGTGCTACTACTTGCTCCAGTTTACAAGGGCCCATTTTCATAGAGCTACAGATTAGCAGAAACATGGTCTATACCTTGGGTAAATTTTCATGCTTGACACGCAAACAATTGGCCCAATAATCACAGTATATTGCCGGCCAAAGCTTTTACATTGCAGTCTATGGTCTCGTTGAGGTTAAAATGCGTCACGCGTAGATTTTACGCACGTGTGACCATCACGCGTCTGCGTATGGGGTTTCTAAAAAGTTAAGATCAAAATAAGCACCCTTGTCCCAGAGTTTTAATTATTTTCAATAAAAATTAACAAATTACTTGTGTATTTGTTACACAAGGTAAAACTCATTTTAAACAAAATGTAGAGTATTTTTGTTGTTCAGATTTTGTCCTTAGATTTAGTTTAAAACAATGATTTGATTTCAGAACACTTTTTTTCGTTTGACGTGTTTTCTCGTTCCTATACGCGCGAGACATGTGCAGTCTATAAAAATGAAATTATGACTTGCAAGCTATTGCTCAAAATATCACGATCAAAAGGAAGCTGAAAAACTCAAGCCGACCTTGACGCATTTAAACCACAGAGCTATAAGGTCAGTTAACCAACAAATTATATTATTACTTTTATGTAGCTCAGTAATCAGCTATACACATCTAAACACCAATATTATAGTAAATGAAGAAACAAAAGCACAGGGAAACCTTACGACTTAAAGAAGGGACACGTTGCCCTAGATCGGGCGCTTTTGGCTATAAAAAGCGTTTGGTATGAAATGATAATGGCTGGAAAAGGAGAATAAAATGATCCACACAAAATGTGCCTCGAAATTGTGTGGTTTTCGCCCTTTACTTCGTGAACTAACACTGTCCGTGATTTTGAGGAGTCTAATTTTGTAGTTCTACAAATGACGGACCGTTTTAGTTCACGAAGTAAAAGGAAAACCACACATTTTCAAGGCATATTTTTTCGAATCATTATTCTACTTGTAAAACATCTTTTCAATCATATTCGTTTCATAACAAACGCTTCTGGGTGCAACTATAGCTCAGCAGGCAAGAAACAGCACTTTAAAGTGGAAGAACCTTTTTTAAAAAGGTTTTTGTTTTCTACCACACAGTGAATCTATAGCAACGTCACGGTGCGCTCTCTGCAGTTTACATGGAATTGGTTTTCTAAAAGCCAAAGTATACCTTTGGTTTTTGGAACGGTTCGATTGTTTTAATGCTATATAAATGTAGATTAAGGCTATATAGACCCCTTGCACATTGCCCAGCGCACTCACACGCACCTATCCCTCGATCTCTATTATATTATGATTATATTGACCATTGATCTTTATTATTAAAAGATTTGACTCCAAAAATGATGGAAATGGTAGACGCACATTGCGTAGGTGCGTTCCGGGTTGTGCAAGGGGTCTATGGAAATAAATAGACTCCCTTGCATAACACGAAACGCCTATAGGTACGCTGAGGTCACGCCCACGTTTTTACGCACAAAGAACAGCTACCGTACAATGATCTGCCTCCTTTTGGACTCAGGGATGGCGCTTTTTAAGTGTGTAACGTCATAATGCTAGGGGTCCAACACAATCAAACAAACCTATGGAAAAGGTAATTTCAAAAAGTGGTAGCGTTTTTTGAGATATCACCGAAAATCTGGAGCGGTTATGTTCACGCAGGATGAATAATCCACAAATGGAATACGCAATCTAAGAAACGTTTCTTGCGCGAAACGTTTCTCAAATTGAATTGTTTTGAATACCTTTCTGTAAAACCGCATTCCCTAAATTGATCATTGATCAATTTTGTTATACATTATCAACAGCTGCAGTGCGTTTTTATGGTCAATCCTTTTTGGAGTAATTTCCATGAGGTATATCTTCCCTTTAATGAGCCTGCCATTCGTTGATCGGTTATAATAACATATCAAACCTGTAGTATTAAACTATTCCAAGACGCAAGCAAGGCCAAAAAACGTATAATCAAAACATTGATGAGTCTTTGATCACAACAATAACATGGCTGGTCCTCGAGATTTCTATCATTCTTCAGTTGTTATGGAAACAAATTGAAGCTTTTTTTCGATTCTGTTGTTTTTCTTCTTTGGGTAGGCTATTGGTGGCCCTGACGGATCATCGAACATAAATATTGACGAAAATATTGATGACAACTTGTGTGCCAAGTTGTGAACGTTTTCAACTTTTCCTATTAAAGTGCCTGTATACAAACAGTAAAATAGTATAAAATACACAGCAATAAGAAAAGCCATTAATTAAAATCAGAAAACTGGTGTAAAACAAAACAAAACAAATATTACAAGGTTAAACAAGAAGTCAAAAAATTGTATAACACATCATAAAAGCAGAGTGCTTGGAAAAAAAAAACATGAACAAAACAATTAAAACTAAACATGTCCAAAGGATTACACCATCGCAATGCAATATTCGAGACACATTTCACATTTTGTGCCCTATTAAAACTCTGCGTGACACCATAAAAAAATCACACCATTTCACCCTGCCTTACTTGTTGAGTAACAGTTTGATTTTAGCGTGTAATACATTTCTGTGAAGAACCAAATCACCTTTAAACCACCCAAAGCATTAGATATAGACCCTTTTGACTAAATAAAATCAATTCCAGCAAAATTGTTTTCTGAGATGAGCCCACATGTCTCTTTCTTCTCAATCAACCATTTCTTTGAATAACACCCTTTTTTTACACAACTTTTTAGCAAGGCTGAGTAATTGGTGTACAATTCCTATGAGAAATCCTGGAGAGCGGGTCATTGTTGGATTGTGTTAGTGAAAAACAAACCCCGGATAGTGATAAGACATTTGGCATGCTATTTGGCTAGGTGCAGTTGTAGAACTTAGAACTTTTTAGATAAAAAAAAAAATAAAAATGGCGGAGTACCGACTTTTTAATTAAAAACTGTTACTCAATAAGTGAGCGATAGTGTCATTGAGTGTTAAGTAGATTTTGACGTCAGGGTTTTTCCCTTTTGAAAACTTTTCGGAATATTAATCTGTGGTATTTTATGTGGTGGCTAGAACTGATTGCCGAGGCGAAACCCATTTCCCTTAGCCTTTTGAGATTCAGCTATAATTGGAATTGACGGATTTACCATTCAATTTAAGAACCCAAGCGAACGGCATTCATGTAATTCGCAGCAGCTTTTCGCAGTGTGCAAAATTGTCATTCTTTGTTCTTATCTCGGGATAGGCATATTTTGTGGGAATTGTGCAGCTAAATTCACGACAGAAAAAAACTATAATGAACGTGGCTTCTCCCTTAGATTTTAAAAGGTATAAAATGGTTCACTTATCGAATAACATTCCCGATGTTTTTCGATACTAGATTGCAACAAAGGAACAAAGAAACAAAGAACAAAGAACAAAGAACAAAGAAACAAAGAAAAAAAACCAACCAAAGAAAAACAATAAACATAGAAAAAAGAAATAATATGGATGTCATTTGTCTCTATATTTACGAATGTGGGCCTATATAAATTAAATGCCCTTTTTGCGAAAGGAAAGTAGCAATATGTAAACCTCTTTTGTTCTCAGGTCCACACTTCGTATATGTCACGCTAACCACACAATGCTTGTCGACCGAAAATTAATCGAGGACTAATCTTTTTGTTTCTTCCGTTATTTTGACCTATTGTTTTTGCGAAGTACCAACGGGTTCAAGTTAGACTGTTCAATACACTGTTTAATTTAATAGCCCTGCGTGAAAAATTGAAAGCGCAGGATGCCAGTTATATCATGTAAAAGATGTTGATTTTGGGCTGATGTATTGTTTCTGCTTGGCATGGTTATTATATAGGAGTTTTTTTGTTTTGTTTTTACAGAGGAGCACCAAATAAGGCGGGAATATTTTTAATGCAGGCCACGTATTTCAGCGCATAACGCAAACCGTGTATCACGTTGCAAACCAGGACAACTTCGTTTCACAAACCAATTATTGGTGCGTGCTCTGCAATCGCGGTTACCACTAGTTACCATTTCATGGTAGTTTAAAGTAATGGAGTCGCAGAATAACGGGCAATAACAAAAAATACAAA
This sequence comes from Pisaster brevispinus, assembly GCA_023634235.1. NCBI lineage: Eukaryota > Metazoa > Echinodermata > Asteroidea > Forcipulatida > Asteriidae > Pisaster > Pisaster brevispinus. The sequence continues at coordinate 3,842,846 of JAMKCF010000025.1, forward strand.
ATAAAACTTCACTAAATTATAGAAGGCGGTAATATAGATTTTTGTCGTTCAATTTCAACAAAAATACAAAAGGGAATAAAAGTGTGGTGGAGAGGTTTGTTAAAACGGCGAGGCCTGGTTCTTGACAACTTTACCGCGACGAAGTAAAAAGAACCCACCAACTCGTGGGGATAAATTCAGCTTCCTTGATAAAAAAAAAAATTGAGGGACCGGGTTATGACGTTAGTGCCTCATTTTTACGTTTGCAAAAGCTAACCGTTTTTGAAAGCTTCGTTATTTTTCAAACGATTGATAATTGGCATATGCCCTTGAGACGGAATTAAAGTACCTAATTGTAATACTTGCTAGTTTGGTTTGTCTATGTGTGTGTGTGTTGGTTTTTTTTGGATCCCCCCATTTGTTTTATTATACTAGGAAAACTTTGCTTGTAACTAAGTATTCGGCTTGTGTTGTTTTAAAATATATGTGCATTAGCTTAATAAGCTGCGTAATTTTCCAAACGACTGATATTGGCCTACGCCATTGAGACGAAATAATTAACTACCTACTTTAAGTACTTACATTATTGGTTTGTCTGTGTTTATTGTTTCCATTTGTTTTGATGTATTCGGAAAGCTTCGCCTGTAATTTAGGATTCGGCTTGTGACGTTTTTAGATATATGTACATTAACCTAATGAGATTCGCAATTTTTCAAAAGACTGATACTGGTCTACGCTCAGATCATTTTGATCGAAATGACTAAAACCAAATTGACCCTTTACAGCTGTTTATTAGTATTTAGGTATTTATTGGTCGCAAGATTTAAGGTTTCTGTGCTTCAATTTTGCTGATTTTTTAAATAAAAGTATTTGGAAAAATAATCCCCTTTTTCAATTTTTGAACTAGTGTTTTCTAACCGTTGGCGGCACCCTAGCATGTTCAAAATCAATACGCCATATTGCGCTATTGGGAAGACTGTTTATCTTCGTCTCGTGCGATTTCTGATTAATTTGTTTCGGATTGTTTCCTTTCTTTTTTCCGAGTTTTTTTTCTTTCAATAACAATACAGCATTGTGCTGTCGGTGGATTCTAGAAACAGCAAAAAGTGTCCCGATGTTTTTGTTTTTTGTTCTTCTTCTTTCATTTTCCGAGTAATCCGGCAAAGTTTGTTAACAACTCTCGATTATATTGCAATTTGCCAAGATGGTTCTTGAATATTTTACACGCAAAAATCGTATGACCTTTACTTCCGATCGTACCGAAAGGTCAAAGTCTGCCTTTGTGTTTTTTCGTTAAAAAAATTCAATTTTTGTCATAACTCAAGATTTAATTTGAATTGAACATTGAAACTCATCAGACAATTGAACCTCATTATCAAGACCATACAAACGTGATGATGTCATAATGACGTCATTGGGTATTGTATTACAATAAAACAAATTTTAATATTTCAAAAAGATCATAACTCATGAACCACATGTTGGATTTAGACAATCTACATATCATCGGACAGGTCAATAAATGGTCAACAGATGCTACAAAACATGTTACCCTTTTTGACCTTGACTTCCGGTTCAAACCGAAGTTGAAAAATTGCAAAAATTTTGACCTCAAAAACTTCGTAATATTTCAACATAAATTTTGCAATAAGTTATAGATGAGTGATCCTGCTCAAACTTTTGCACAGAGATGATAGCATTTAAACCTTTGCATCAGGTCGAAACTGGACGTCAAAGCGCACGTGTCTGGTTACAACGCACTTTAGTATAAGCATACACATACATACCCAGAGCCCGTATTCAGCCGGCCACGTGTACATTGCACATGAGTTAAAGTTTACATGTAACGAACTGTATACAGCTACATAATACGAATACATTTGGCGTCACTCGCTTTTTCATTGTACATGTATATTATTGCATACCCAAATAATTAGAGTCCGTGTAATATTTGAAAAATTCATAACTCCTGAACCACACATTGGATTTGTACAATCCATACGTCGTATGAACGGTCTTGATAAATTAAACACGTGCTACACAAAATGTGACCCGTTTGATCTTAACTTCCGGTTCAAACCGGAAGTTGAACATTAAACAATATTGACCATAAGTAGGATTTGAAACTTTGCATGGTGGGAGTATAACTAAGTAAGGTTTGCGGTAACACCATGTAGAAATCTCTTTATCCACCGGTTCTTTTCAGAACCTACACTACTCAAAAGAGATTTCAACATGGTGTTACCTCAAACTTTACTTAACTATTGACCATGTCTATATCTCACGTTTAAACATGGCCACGCGATCTTCTCTTGACCAATTAGAATGGATAAGCTGTCCCAGATGTTTATGGATTCACTTTCAAGAACAAGCATTCGTATTCAAGCATGATTCCACAATTTATTCAAACTGGGGTTTCTTTTGAGCTAATATTGCGATCAACTTCGTTTCGTGCTCACATTTTCCGTTCATTTTCGCTCCAGTCTTTATGTTTCATTTATAGACATCCATGACTACATGTACATGTTTACCATTCTTCAGTTACATTTCCACTTCCTATTTACAATTGATGAAATTGAATGATTAGTCAGCCTTATTCATATGCATTCAATACTACATTTTTACAGGTTTTTTTTTCAGTTAAATTTCCATCAAATTTTCAGAATATTTACAATATACAGCCTTGCTGTTGTGGCTTTCATTTGAAACTGAATGATCATTATGACCTAATGAAGTTGAATGATCTTATTTCATTAGCCAGTGTTAAACTGTTAAAATGGTATTACTCATTTTGATTGATGAACACCGATGCAACAGAGAATTGAATGACTATTATGGTAAATTGACATAGGGCCTATAGGGGCCTACAGTGTTTTCCGTCGTCGGGGACTGCAGATACAATCGACTTTGTTGTAAACGGGGTTCGTTCCGAGCGGCCAAACAGAAGAATAAGCAGGTTCAAGAATATCCGTTACTCTTGTGACCTCTCCTATGTGCTATGAATAGGCAATGGCCAGTACACATAATGTAGGGCTATGTTCCTCTATGAAAAAATAAATAAATAAAATGCGTGTATGACGCAGGTCTCGCGCGTTTTCATTGATGAATTGTTGAATTTGTTTTATTTTCATATTATAACATGGCTAAAATTTTACTTTCCCAACAATGTGATATAAATTTCTATAGCCATTAACTATACGTTAAACTTATGCAACTGAAGAAACAGAATCGCTCTTTATGGTTGGGACATACTTTGTCCCGGAAGTCCGAACATTGTACATTGTACAAGTATACTGAAACTCCACATGTCCCGTTCGATATGCACACTATGTGTGAGTGTAGCATGTAATAATAAAACAATAATCATAGTTGCACTGCTGCAACACGCACATTTTTACGTCATGGATTAAAAGACTGTCCAACTTTGATTTACTTTCCTTGTTTATATTAGTTGTCACTTTTCCGGTTGACGGATTTTTTTTCTCGTTTAAAGTAGTATCAAACTAAAACCAATAACTTTTCCAGTTAGCATTTAAAGTAAATTTTTGACCGTCTAATAGGCCTGAAATCGGTAATTGCATTATGGTAATTTCAAAATCATGTTACAACTTACCAGCTGTCGTTGCTGCTGTAGTAGTTACTTGTGGTGTAGTGGTTACTGGTGTTGTAGTGGTTACTCGTGTTGTAGTGGTTTCTGATGAAGTTTTGTGCGTACTGTCTTCGCAAAAGCGCATCTCCTGTAACAAAATTGAAAAGCATTTACCTCGTAACACCTTTTGATAGGTAAACTATTTTTCTTTGTTATAAAATAAAATCAAGGCTTTCTTGCAACTTAATGGGTGATGTAACATGCCAGGCTCTTTTGTCTGTTACCATTTGGCCTTACTCCCTTCCTTCTATACTATTAACATTATTGTTTATATAGGCCTATTTCTGGTAATGAAACCAATGATGATTCATATTAAGTAACTTGATCACTACAGCTCGCAATTCTGGGAAACAAGGGTGCTTGCTATGTGAACCAGAAACACCGGGGTTAACCCCACTCTTCCACAATAAGTTTCCTGGTTTCTTTAACGTGCACTACCAATCCTACGGCTTAATGTCCCACCCGAAGGGCAAAGCAATAATGGTAAAGTTTCTTGCCACAGCCGGGAATCGAGCCGGGAATCGAACCATCACTCTGCTGGTCAGAGCACCAGAGCTTGAGTCCATGCTTTTAACCGCCTGGCCATGACACAAAAATATACCGATTGTCATTGTCACTATAATTTTGTGACACCGCATGATAAACGTTATGATTACCCATGATTAACCCCAAACTTACCCCCCAATATTCGCCCTCCTCCGGTCCGCAGTAGACGTAGTCTCCATCTCCCGTCACACCAATATACGGTTTTTCTATAGCAGCACTGCTTAGTTTACATTCCTGCAACTTATTGCTGTAATTTATAGACTCGCACTCAGAATGAGAAAAGCATCGGGTCAGACACCGAAATATAGATGTAATGTTATGCCACACCACCAGGGTGTGGCCCGCCAGACGGGTATCCGACACACACTTAGCTTTGAATTCACGGCGAGCCCCGCGGCCATGCACTCCAAGAACGCCGACGAAAACGAGCAGTACTACCCACCGGGAGAAGACGGGGAGACCGCAGCTCATGGCGATGGCAGAATTACAAGTACTCGACAGAAGTGATAAAAGTCAACTACAGAATTCCCTGAACTCAACTGTTTCTCTTATTTAACTGTTTGAAGGTAATGGCTTTTATGAAATGTCGAAAAGTATTTAAAAAAGAGCCCCTGGGGTTTTTAACTTCAGAACCTAAAGGATTTAAGGGTAAAAAGTAAGCACTGTTAAGGTGGCCCTAATTTTATAAATGTAGGGTCATTTTTCCAATGCCGATGAGGCATTTTTTTACCTGACTCTTCCTTAGGTATCCCCGCATCCGAAAATTAGACTTTTACGGCCGATGAGGGCAGGTTTCACACCGGAAGAGACACGCAAGCGGGGACGCTACAAACTCCCCGCAAAAAAACCTCCAACTCGTTTTTGCTGTCAAAAAGACAAACACAAAATAAGGAGGGTCAAATCACCCTCAAGGCATCATCGGATTAGCACAAGTTTTATACCACTGGAAAGCCCGTCTCAAGGGCTATCTCTCCCATGTGTTTGGGGTCGCTGACGGTTCTGTAGGCGAGGCGAGCGGCCTAGATGTTAGGCCTACCCCTAACAGAAATTGAAAAATCCCAGGGGCCGGCTGCGAAGCAAGGTCTCGCCGGCCGGGGTAATGACCCGGAATAAATTCCAGGTGAGTTTGGGAATAACTCCCGTTATAGGGGGGCTAGAGAGATAATTTTTTTACCTGACTCTTCCTTAGGTATCCCCGCATCCGAAAATTAGACTTTTACGGCCGATGAGGGCAGGTTTCACACCGGAAGAGACCAGCAAGCGGGGACGCTACAAACTCCCCGCAAAACATCTCCAACTCGTTTTTGCTGTCAAAAAGACAAACACAAAATAAGGAGGGTCAAATCACCCTCAAGGCATCATCGGATTAGCACAAGTTTTATACCACTGGAAAGCCCGTCTCAAGGGCTATCTCTCCCATGTGTTTGGGGTCGCTGACTGTTCTGTAGGCGAGGCGAGCGGCCTAGATGTTAGGCCTACCCCTAAAAGAAATTGAAAAATCCCAGGGGCCGGCTGCGAAGCAAGGTCTCGCCGGCCGAGGTAATGACCCGGAAAAAATTCCAGGTGAGTTTGGGAATAACTCCCGTTCTAGGGGGGCTAGAGAGATAATTTTTTTACCTGAATCTTCCTTAGGTATCCCCGCATCCGAAAATTAGACTTTTACGGCCGATGAGGGCAGGTTTCACACCGGAAGAGACACGCAAGCGGGGACGCTACAAACTCCCCGCAAAACATCTCCAACTCGTTTTTGCTGTCAAAAAGACAAACACAAAATAAGGAGGGTCAAATCACCCTCAAGGCATCATCGGATTAGCACAAGTTTTATACCACTGGAAAGCCCGTCTCAAGGGCTATCTCTCCCATGTGTTTGGGGTCGCTGACGGTTCTGTAGGCGAGGCGAGCGGCCTAGATGTTAGGCCTACCCCTAACAGAAATTGAAAAATCCCAGGGGCCGGCTGCGAAGCACGGTCTCGCCGGCCGGGGTAATGACCCGGAATAAATTCCAGGTGAGTTTGGGAATAACTCCCGTTCTAGGGGGGCTAGAGAGATAAATTTTTACCTGACTCTTCCTTAGGTATCCCCGCATCCGAAAATTAGACTTTTACGGCCGATGAGGGCAGGTTTCACACCGGAAGAGACCAGCAAGCGGGGACGCTACAAACTCCCCGCAAAACATCTCCAACTCGTTTTTGCTGTCAAAAAGACAAACACAAAATAAGGAGGGTCAAATCACCCTCAAGGCATCATCGGATTAGCACAAGTTTTATACCACTGGAAAGCCCGTCTCAAGGGCTATCTCTCCCATGTGTTTGGGGTCGCTGACGGTTCTGTAGGCGAGGCGAGCGGCCTAGATGTTAGGCCTACCCCTAACAGAAATTGAAAAATCCCAGGGGCCGGCTGCGAAGCAAGGTCTCGCCGGCCGGGGTAATGACCCGGAATAAATTCCAGGTGAGTTTGGGAATAACTCCCGTTATAGGGGGGCTAGAGAGATAATTTTTTTACCTGACTCTTCCTTAGGTATCCCCGCATCCGAAAATTAGACTTTTACGGCCGATGAGGGCAGGTTTCACACCGGAAGAGACACGCAAGCGGGGACGCTACAAACTCCCCGCAAAACATCTCCAACTCGTTTTTGCTGTCAAAAAGACAAACACAAAATAAGGAGGGTCAAATCACCCTCAAGGCATCATCGGATTAGCACAAGTTTTATACCACTGGAAAGCCCGTCTCAAGGGCTATCTCTCCCATGTGTTTGGGGTTGCTGACGGTTCTGTAGGCGAGGCGAGCGGCCTAGATGTTAGGCCTACCCCTAACAGAAATTGAAAAATCCCAGGGGCCGGCTGCGAAGCAAGGTCTCGCCGGCCGGGGTAATGACCCGGAAAAAATTCCAGGTGAGTTTGGGAATAACTCCCGTTCTAGGGGGGCTAGAGAGATAATTTTTTTACCTGACTCTTCCTTAGGTATCCCCGCATCCGAAAATTAGACTTTTACGGCCGATGAGGGCAGGTTTCACACCGGAAGAGACACGCAAGCGGGGACGCTACAAACTCCCCGCAAAACATCTCCAACTCGTTTTTGCTGTAAAAAGACAAACACAAAATAAGGAGGGTCAAATCACCCTCAAGGCATCATCGGATTAGCACAAGTTTTATACCACTGGAAAGCCCGTCTCAAGGGCTATCTCTCCCATGTGTTTGGGGTCGCTGACGGTTCTGTAGGCGAGGCGAGCGGCCTAGATGTTAGGCCTACCCCTAACAGAAATTGAAAAATCCCAGGGGCCGGCTGCGAAGCAAGGTCTCGCCGGCCGGGGTAATGACCCGGAATAAATTCCAGGTGAGTTTGGGAATAACTCCCGTTATAGGGGGGCTAGAGAGATAATTTTTTTACCTGACTCTTCCTTAGGTATCCCCGCATCCGAAAATTAGACTTTTACGGCCGATGAGGGCAGGTTTCACACCGGAAGAGACACGCAAGCGGGGACGCTACAAACTCCCCGCAAAACATCTCCAACTCGTTTTTGCTGTCAAAAAGACAAACACAAAATAAGGAGGGTCAAATCACCCTCAAGGCATCATCGGATTAGCACAAGTTTTATACCACTGGAAAGCCCGTCTCAAGGGCTATCTCTCCCATGTGTTTGGGGTCGCTGACGGTTCTGTAGGCGAGGCGAGCGGCCTAGATGTTAGGCCTACCCCTAACAGAAATTGAAAAATCCCAGGGGCCGGCTGCGAAGCAAGGTCTCGCCGGCCGGGGTAATGACCTGGAAAAAATTCCAGGTGAGTTTGGGAATAACTCCCGTTCTAGGGGGGCTAGAGAGATAATTTTTTTACCTGAATCTTCCTTAGGTATCCCCGCATCCGAAAATTAGACTTTTACGGCCGATGAGGGCAGGTTTCACACCGGAAGAGACCAGCAAGCGGGGACGCTACAAACTCCCCGCAAAACATCTCCAACTCGTTTTTGCTGTCAAAAAGACAAACACAAAATAAGGAGGGTCAAATCACCCTCAAGGCATCATCGGATTAGCACAAGTTTTATACCACTGGAAAGCCCGTCTCAAGGGCTATCTCTCCCATGTGTTTGGGGTCGCTGACGGTTCTGTAGGCGAGGCGAGCGGCCTAGATGTTAGGCCTACCCCTAACAGAAATTGAAAAATCCCAGGGGCCGGCTGCGAAGCAAGGTCTCGCCGGCCGGGGTAATGACCCGGAATAAATTCCAGGTGAGTTTGGGAATAACTCCCGTTATAGGGGGGCTAGAGAGATAATTTTTTTACCTGACTCTTCCTTAGGTATCCCCGCATCCGAAAATTAGACTTTTACGGCCGATGAGGGCAGGTTTCACACCGGAAGAGACCAGCAAGCGGGGACGCTACAAACTCCCCGCAAAACATCTCCAACTCGTTTTTGCTGTCAAAAAGACAAACACAAAATAAGGAGGGTCAAATCACCCTCAAGGCATCATCGGATTAGCACAAGTTTTATACCACTGGAAAGCCCGTCTCAAGGGCTATCTCTCCCATGTGTTTAGGGTCGCTGACGGTTCTGTAGGCGAGGCGAGCGGCCTAGATGTTAGGCCTACCCCTAACAGAAATTGAAAAATCCCAGGGGCCGGCTGCGAAGCAAGGTCTTGCCGGCCGGGGTAATGATCCGGAAAAAATTCCAGGTGAGTTTGGGAATAACTCCCGTTCTAGGGGGGCTAGAGAGATAATTTTTTTACCTGACTCTTCCTTAGGTATCCCCGCATCCGAAAATTAGACTTTTACGGCCGATGAGGGCAGGTTTCACACCGGAAGAGACACGCAAGCGGGGACGCTACAAACTCCCCGCAAAACATCTCCAACTCGTTTTTGCTGTAAAAAGACAAACACAAAATAAGGAGGGTCAAATCACCCTCAAGGCATCATCGGATTAGCACAAGTTTTATACCACTGGAAAGCCCGTCTCAAGGGCTATCTCTCCCATGTGTTTGGGGTCGCTGACGGTTCTGTAGGCGAGGCGAGCGGCCTAGATGTTAGGCCTACCCCTAACAGAAATTGAAAAATCCCAGGGGCCGGCTGCGAAGCAAGGTCTCGCCGGCCGGGGTAATGACCCGGAATAAATTCCAGGTGAGTTTGGGAATAACTCCCGTTATAGGGGGGCTAGAGAGATAATTTTTTTACCTGACTCTTCCTTAGGTATCCCCGCATCCGAAAAATAGACTTTTACGGCCGATGAGGGCAGGTTTCACACCGGAAGAGACACGCAAGCGGGGACGCTACAAACTCCCCGCAAAACATCTCCAACTCGTTTTTGCTGTCAAAAAGACAAACACAAAATAAGGAGGGTCAAATCACCCTCAAGGCATCATCGGATTAGCACAAGTTTTATACCACTGGAAAGCCCGTCTCAAGGGCTATCTCTCCCATGTGTTTGGGGTTGCTGACGGTTCTGTAGGCGAGGCGAGCGGCCTAGATGTTAGGCCTACCCCTAACAGAAATTGAAAAATCCCAGGGGCCGGCTGCGAAGCAAGGTCTCGCCGGCCGGGGTAATGACCCGGAAAAAATTCCAGGTGAGTTTGGGAATAACTCCCGTTCTAGGGGGGCTAGAGAGATAATTTTTTTACCTGACTCTTCCTTAGGTATCCCCGCATCCGAAAATTAGACTTTTACGGCCGATGAGGGCAGGTTTCACACCGGAAGAGACACGCAAGCGGGGACGCTACAAACTCCCCGCAAAACATCTCCAACTCGTTTTTGCTGTCAAAAAGACAAACACAAAATAAGGAGGGTCAAATCACCCTCAAGGCATCATCGGATTAGCACAAGTTTTATACCACTGGAAAGCCCGTCTCAAGGGCTATCTCTCCCATGTGTTTGGGGTCGCTGACGGTTCTGTAGGCGAGGCGAGCGGCCTAGATGTTAGGCCTACCCCTAACAGAAATTGAAAAATCCCAGGGGCCGGCTGCGAAGCAAGGTCTCGCCGGCCGGGGTAATGACCCGGAATAAATTCCAGGTGAGTTTGGGAATAACTCCCGTTATAGGGGGGCTAGAGAGATAATTTTTTTACCTGACTCTTCCTTAGGTATCCCCGCATCCGAAAATTAGACTTTTACGGCCGATGAGGGCAGGTTTCACACCGGAAGAGACACGCAAGCGGGGACGCTACAAACTCCCCGCAAAACATCTCCAACTCGTTTTTGCTGTCAAAAAGACAAACACAAAATAAGGAGGGTCAAATCACCCTCAAGGCATCATCGGATTAGCACAAGTTTTATACCACTGGAAAGCCCGTCTCAAGGGCTATCTCTCCCATGTGTTTGGGGTCGCTGACGGTTCTGTAGGCGAGGCGAGCGGCCTAGATGTTAGGCCTACCCCTAACAGAAATTGAAAAATCCCAGGGGTCGGCTGCGAAGCAAGGTCTCGCCGGCCGGGGTAATGACCCGGAAAAAATTCCAGGTGAGTTTGGGAATAACTCCCGTTCTAGGGGGGCTAGAGAGATAATTTTTTTACCTGAATCTTCCTTAGGTATCCCCGCATCCGAAAATTAGACTTTTACGGCCGATGAGGGCAGGTTTCACACCGGAAGAGACACGCAAGCGGGGACGCTACAAACTCCCCGCAAAACATCTCCAACTCGTTTTTGCTGTCAAAAAGACAAACACAAAATAAGGAGGGTCAAATCATCCTCAAGGCATCATCGGATTAGCACAAGTTTTACACCACTGGAAAGCCCGTCTCAAGGGCTATCTCTCCCATGTGTTTGGGGTTGCTGACGGTTCTGTAGGCGAGGCGAGCGGCCTAGATGTTAGGCCTACCCCTAACAGAAATTGAAAAATCCCAGGGGCCGGCTGCGAAGCAAGGTCTCGCCGGCCGGGGTAATGACCCGGAATAAATTCCAGGTGAGTTTGGGAATAACTCCCGTTCTAGGGGGGCTAGAGAGATAAATTTTTACCTGACTCTTCCTTAGGTATCCCCGCATCCGAAAATTAGACTTTTACGGCCGATGAGGGCAGGTTTTACACCGGAAGAGACCAGCAAGTGGGGACGCTACAAACTCCCCGCAAAACATCTCCAACTCGTTTTTGCTGTCAAAAAGACAAACACAAAATAAGGAGGGTCAAATCACCCTCAAGGCATCATCGGATTAGCACAAGTTTTATACCACTGGAAAGCCCGTCTCAAGGGCTATCTCTCCCATGTGTTTGGGGTCGCTGACGGTTCTGTAGGCGAGGCGAGCGGCCTAGATGTTAGGCCTACCCCTAACAGAAATTGAAAAATCCCAGGGGCCGGCTGCGAAGCAAGGTCTCGCCGGCCGGGGTAATGACCCGGAATAAATTCCAGGTGAGTTTGGGAATAACTCCCGTTCTAGGGGGGCTAGAGAGATAATTTTTTTTACCTGACTCTTCCTTAGGTATCCCCGCATCCGAAAATTAGACTTTTACGGCCGATGAGGGCAGGTTTCACACCGGAAGAGACCAGCAAGCGTGGACGCTACAAACTCCCCGCAAAACATCTCCAACTCGTTTTTGCTGTCAAAAAGACAAACACAAAATAAGGAGGGTCAAATCACCCTCAAGGCATCATCGGATTAGCACAAGTTTTATACCACTGGAAAGCCCGTCTCAAGGGCTATCTCTCCCATGTGTTTGGGGTTGCTGACGGTTCTGTAGGCGAGGCGAGCGGCCTAGATGTTAGGCCTACCCCTAACAGAAATTGAAAAATCCCAGGGGCCGGCTGCGAAGCAAGGTCTCGCCGGCCGGGGTAATGACCCGGAATAAATTCCAGGTGAGTTTGGGAATAACTCCCGTTCTAGGGGGGCTAGAGAGATAATTTTTTACCTGACTCTTCCTTAGGTATCCCCGCATCCGAAAATTAGACTTTTACGGCCGATGAGGGCAGGTTTTACACCGGAAGAGACCAGCAAGTGGGGACGCTACAAACTCCCCGCAAAACATCTCCAACTCGTTTTTGCTGTCAAAAAGACAAACACAAAATAAGGAGGGTCAAATCACCCTCAAGGCATCATCGGATTAGCACAAGTTTTATACCACTGGAAAGCCCGTCTCAAGGGCTATCTCTCCCATGTGTTTGGGGTCGCTGACGGTTCTGTAGGCGAGGCGAGCGGCCTAGATGTTAGGCCTACCCCTAACAGAAATTGAAAAATCCCAGGGGCCGGCTGCGAAGCAAGGTCTCGCCGGCCGGGGTAATGACCCGGAATAAATTCCAGGTGAGTTTGGGAATAACTCCCGTTCTAGGGGGGCTAGAGAGATAATTTTTTTTACCTGACTCTTCCTTAGGTATCCCCGCATCCGAAAATTAGACTTTTACGGCCGATGAGGGCAGGTTTCACACCGGAAGAGACCAGCAAGCGTGGACGCTACAAACTCCCCGCAAAACATCTCCAACTCGTTTTTGCTGTCAAAAAGACAAACACAAAATAAGGAGGGTCAAATCACCCTCAAGGCATCATCGGATTAGCACAAGTTTTATACCACTGGAAAGCCCGTCTCAAGGGCTATCTCTCCCATGTGTTTAGGGTCGCTGACGGTTCTGTAGGCGAGGCGAGCGGCCTAGATGTTAGGCCTACCCCTAACAGAAATTGAAAAATCCCAGGGGCCGGCTGCGAAGCAAGGTCTTGCCGGCCGGGGTAATGATCCGGAAAAAATTCCAGGTGAGTTTGGGAATAACTCCCGTTCTAGGGGGGCTAGAGAGATAATTTTTTTACCTGACTCTTCCTTAGGTATCCCCGCATCCGAAAATTAGACTTTTACGGCCGATGAGGGCAGGTTTCACACCGGAAGAGACACGCAAGCGGGGACGCTACAAACTCCCCGCAAAACATCTCCAACTCGTTTTTGCTGTAAAAAGACAAACACAAAATAAGGAGGGTCAAATCACCCTCAAGGCATCATCGGATTAGCACAAGTTTTATACCACTGGAAAGCCCGTCTCAAGGGCTATCTCTCCCATGTGTTTGGGGTCGCTGACGGTTCTGTAGGCGAGGCGAGCGGCCTAGATGTTAGGCCTACCCCTAACAGAAATTGAAAAATCCCAGGGGCCGGCTGCGAAGCAAGGTCTCGCCGGCCGGGGTAATGACCCGGAATAAATTCCAGGTGAGTTTGGGAATAACTCCCGTTATAGGGGGGCTAGAGAGATAATTTTTTTACCTGACTCTTCCTTAGGTATCCCCGCATCCGAAAAATAGACTTTTACGGCCGATGAGGGCAGGTTTCACACCGGAAGAGACACGCAAGCGGGGACGCTACAAACTCCCCGCAAAACATCTCCAACTCGTTTTTGCTGTCAAAAAGACAAACACAAAATAAGGAGGGTCAAATCACCCTCAAGGCATCATCGGATTAGCACAAGTTTTATACCACTGGAAAGCCCGTCTCAAGGGCTATCTCTCCCATGTGTTTGGGGTCGCTGACGGTTCTGTAGGCGAGGCGAGCGGCCTAGATGTTAGGCCTACCCCTAACAGAAATTGAAAAATCCCAGGGGCCGGCTGCGAAGCAAGGTCTCGCCGGCCGGGGTAATGACCCGGAAAAAATTCCAGGTGAGTTTGGGAATAACTCCCGTTCTAGGGGGGCTAGAGAGATAATTTTTTTACCTGACTCTTCCTTAGGTATCCCCGCATCCGAAAATTAGACTTTTACGGCCGATGAGGGCAGGTTTCACACCGGAAGAGACACGCAAGCGGGGACGCTACAAACTCCCCGCAAAACATCTCCAACTCGTTTTTGCTGTCAAAAAGACAAACACAAAATAAGGAGGGTCAAATCACCCTCAAGGCATCATCGGATTAGCACAAGTTTTATACCACTGGAAAGCCCGTCTCAAGGGCTATCTCTCCCATGTGTTTGGGGTCGCTGACGGTTCTGTAGGCGAGGCGAGCGGCCTAGATGTTAGGCCTACCCCTAACAGAAATTGAAAAATCCCAGGGGCCGGCTGCGAAGCAAGGTCTCGCCGGCCGGGGTAATGACCCGGAATAAATTCCAGGTGAGTTTGGGAATAACTCCCGTTATAGGGGGGCTAGAGAGATAATTTTTTTACCTGACTCTTCCTTAGGTATCCCCGCATCCGAAAATTAGACTTTTACGGCCGATGAGGGCAGGTTTCACACCGGAAGAGACACGCAAGCGGGGACGCTACAAACTCCCCGCAAAACATCTCCAACTCGTTTTTGCTGTCAAAAAGACAAACACAAAATAAGGAGGGTCAAATCACCCTCAAGGCATCATCGGATTAGCACAAGTTTTATACCACTGGAAAGCCCGTCTCAAGGGCTATCTCTCCCATGTGTTTGGGGTCGCTGACGGTTCTGTAGGCGAGGCGAGCGGCCTAGATGTTAGGCCTACCCCTAACAGAAATTGAAAAATCCCAGGGGTCGGCTGCGAAGCAAGGTCTCGCCGGCCGGGGTAATGACCCGGAAAAAATTCCAGGTGAGTTTGGGAATAACTCCCGTTCTAGGGGGGCTAGAGAGATAATTTTTTTACCTGAATCTTCCTTAGGTATCCCCGCATCCGAAAATTAGACTTTTACGGCCGATGAGGGCAGGTTTCACACCGGAAGAGACACGCAAGCGGGGACGCTACAAACTCCCCGCAAAACATCTCCAACTCGTTTTTGCTGTCAAAAAGACAAACACAAAATAAGGAGGGTCAAATCATCCTCAAGGCATCATCGGATTAGCACAAGTTTTACACCACTGGAAAGCCCGTCTCAAGGGCTATCTCTCACATGTGTTTGGGGTTGCTGACGGTTCTGTAGGCGAGGCGAGCGGCCTAGATGTTAGGCCTACCCCTAACAGAAATTGAAAAATCCCAGGGGCCGGCTGCGAAGCAAGGTCTCGCCGGCCGGGGTAATGACCCGGAATAAATTCCAGGTGAGTTTGGGAATAACTCCCGTTCTAGGGGGGCTAGAGAGATAAATTTTTACCTGACTCTTCCTTAGGTATCCCCGCATCCGAAAATTAGACTTTTACGGCCGATGAGGGCAGGTTTTACACCGGAAGAGACCAGCAAGTGGGGACGCTACAAACTCCCCGCAAAACATCTCCAACTCGTTTTTGCTGTCAAAAAGACAAACACAAAATAAGGAGGGTCAAATCACCCTCAAGGCATCATCGGATTAGCACAAGTTTTATACCACTGGAAAGCCCGTCTCAAGGGCTATCTCTCCCATGTGTTTGGGGTCGCTGACGGTTCTGTAGGCGAGGCGAGCGGCCTAGATGTTAGGCCTACCCCTAACAGAAATTGAAAAATCCCAGGGGCCGGCTGCGAAGCAAGGTCTCGCCGGCCGGGGTAATGACCCGGAATAAATTCCAGGTGAGTTTGGGAATAACTCCCGTTCTAGGGGGGCTAGAGAGATAATTTTTTTTACCTGACTCTTCCTTAGGTATCCCCGCATCCGAAAATTAGACTTTTACGGCCGATGAGGGCAGGTTTCACACCGGAAGAGACCAGCAAGCGGGGACGCTACAAACTCCCCGCAAAACATCTCCAACTCGTTTTTGCTGTCAAAAAGACAAACACAAAATAAGGAGGGTCAAATCACCCTCAAGGCATCATCGGATTAGCACAAGTTTTATACCACTGGAAAGCCCGTCTCAAGGGCTATCTCTCCCATGTGTTTGGGGTTGCTGACGGTTCTGTAGGCGAGGCGAGCGGCCTAGATGTTAGGCCTACCCCTAACAGAAATTGAAAAATCCCAGGGGCCGGCTGCGAAGCAAGGTCTCGCCGGCCGGGGTAATGACCCGGAATAAATTCCAGGTGAGTTTGGGAATAACTCCCGTTCTAGGGGGGCTAGAGAGATAATTTTTTACCTGACTCTTCCTTAGGTATCCCCGCATCCGAAAATTAGACTTTTACGGCCGATGAGGGCAGGTTTTACACCGGAAGAGACCAGCAAGTGGGGACGCTACAAACTCCCCGCAAAACATCTCCAACTCGTTTTTGCTGTCAAAAAGACAAACACAAAATAAGGAGGGTCAAATCACCCTCAAGGCATCATCGGATTAGCACAAGTTTTATACCACTGGAAAGCCCGTCTCAAGGGCTATCTCTCCCATGTGTTTGGGGTCGCTGACGGTTCTGTAGGCGAGGCGAGCGGCCTAGATGTTAGGCCTACCCCTAACAGAAATTGAAAAATCCCAGGGGCCGGCTGCGAAGCAAGGTCTCGCCGGCCGGGGTAATGACCCGGAATAAATTCCAGGTGAGTTTGGGAATAACTCCCGTTCTAGGGGGGCTAGAGAGATAATTTTTTTTACCTGACTCTTCCTTAGGTATCCCCGCATCCGAAAATTAGACTTTTACGGCCGATGAGGGCAGGTTTCACACCGGAAGAGACCAGCAAGCGTGGACGCTACAAACTCCCCGCAAAACATCTCCAACTCGTTTTTGCTGTCAAAAAGACAAACACAAAATAAGGAGGGTCAAATCACCCTCAAGGCATCATCGGATTAGCACAAGTTTTATACCACTGGAAAGCCCGTCTCAAGGGCTATCTCTCCCATGTGTTTGGGGTTGCTGACGGTTCTGTAAACGAGGCGAGCGGCCTAGATGTTAGGCCTACCCCTAACAGAAATTGAAAAATCCCAGGGGCCGGCTGCGAAGCAAGGTCTCGCCGGCTGGGGTAATGACCCGGAATAAATTCCAGGTGAGTTTGGGAATAACTCCCGTTCTAGGGGGGCTAGAGAGATAATTTTTTTACCTGACTCTTCCTTAGGTATCCCCGCATCCGAAAATTAGACTTTCACGGCCGATGAGGGCAGGTTTTACACCGGAAGAGACCAGCAAGCGGGGACGCTACAAACTCCCCGCAAAACATCTCCAACTCGTTTTTGCTGTCAAAAAGACAAACACAAAATAAGGAGGGTCAAATCACCCTCAAGGCATCATCGGATTAGCACAAGTTTTATACCACTGGAAAGCCCGTCTCAAGGGATATCTCTCCCATGTGTTTGGGGTCGCTGACGGTTCTGTAGGCGAGGCGAGCGGCCTAGATGTTAGGCCTACCCCTAACAGAAATTGAAAAATCCCAGGAGCCGGCTGCGAAGCAAGATTTTGCCGGCCGGGGTAATGACCCGGAATAAATTCCAGGTGAGTTTGGGAATAACTCCCGTTCTAGGGGGGCTAGAGAGATAATTTTTTTACCTGACTCTTCCTTAGGTATCCCCGCATCCGAAAATTAGACTTTTACGGCCGATGAGGGCAGGTTTCACACCGGAAGAGACCAGCAAGCGGGGACGCTACAAACTCCCCGCAAAACATCTCCAACTCGTTTTTGCTGTCAAAAAGACAAACACAAAATAAGGAGGGTCAAATCACCCTCAAGGCATCATCGGATTAGTACAAGTTTTATGCCATGGAAAGCCCGTCTCAAGGGCTATCTCTCCCATGTGTTTGGGGTCGCTGACGGTTCTGTAGGCGAGGCGAGCGGCCTAGATGTTAGGCCTACCCCTAACAGAAATTGAAAAATCCCAGGGGCCGCCTGCGAAGCAAGGTCTCGCCGGCCGGGGTAATGACCCGGAATAAATTCCAGGTGAGTTTGGGAATAACTCCCGTTCTAGGGGGGCTAGAGAGATAATTGTTTTACCTGACTCTTCCTTAGGTATCCCCGCATCCGAAAATTAGACTTTTACGGCCGATGAGGGCAGGTTTCACACCGGAAGAGACCAGCAAGCGGGGACGCTAAAAACTCCCCGCAAAACATCTCCAACTCGTTTTTGCTGTCAAAAAGACAAACACAAAATAAGGAGGGTCAAATCACCCTCAAGGCATCATCGGATTAGTACAAGTTTTATACCACTGGAAAGCCCGTCTCAAGGGCTATCTCTCCCATGTGTTTGGGGTTGCTGACGGTTCTGTAAGCGAGGCGAGCGGCCTAGATGTTAGGCCTACCCCTAACAGAAATTGAAAAATCCCAGGGGCCGGCTGCGAAGCAAGGTCTCGCCGGCTGGGGTAATGACCCGGAATAAATTCCAGGTGAGTTTGGGAATAACTCCCGTTCTAGGGGGGCTAGAGAGATAATTTTTTTACCTGACTCTTCCTTAGGTATCCCCGCATCCGAAAATTAGACTTTTACGGCCGATGAGGACAGGTTTTACACCGGAAGAGACCAGCAAGCGGGGACGCTACAAACTCCCCGCAAAACATCTCCAACTCGTTTTTGCTGTCAAAAAGACAAACACAAAATAAGGAGGGTCAAATCACCCTCAAGGCATCATCGGATTAGCACAAGTTTTATACCACTGGAAAGCCCGTCTCAAGGGCTACCTCTCCCATGTGTTTGGGTATGCTGACGGTTCTGTAAGCGAGGCGAGCGGCCTAGATGTTAGGCCTACCCCTAACAGAAATTGAAAAATCCCTGGGGCCGGCTGCGAAGCAAGGTCTCGCCGGCTGGGGTAATGACCCGGAATAAATTCCAGGTGAGTTTGGGAATAACTCCCGTTCTAGGGGGGCTAGAGAGATAATTTTTTTACCTGACTCTTCCTTAGGTATCCCCGCATCCGAAAATTAGACTTTTACGGCCGATGAGGGCAGGTTTCACACCGGAAGAGACCAGCAAGCGGGGACGCTACAAACTCCCCGCAAAACATCTCCAACTCGTTTTTGCTGTCAAAAAGACAAACACAAAATAAGGAGGGTCAAATCACCCTCAAGGCATCATCGGATTAGCACAAGTTTTATACCACTGGAAAGCGCGTCTCAAGGGATATCTCTCCCATGTGTTTGGGGTCGCTGACGGTTCTGTAGGCGAGGCGAGCGGCCTAGATGTTAGGCCTACCCCTAACAGAAATTGAAAAATCCCAGGGGCCGGCTGCGAAGCAAGGTCTCGCCGGCCGGGGTAATGACCCGGAATAAATTCCAGGTGAGTTTGGGAATAACTCCCGTTCTAGGGGGGCTAGAGAGATAATTGTTTTACCTGACTCTTCCTTAGGTATCCCCGCATCCGAAAATTAGACTTTTACGGCCGATGAGGGCAGGTTTCACACCGGAAGAGACCAGCAAGCGGGGACGCTAAAAACTCCCCGCAAAACATCTCCAACTCGTTTTTGCTGTCAAAAAGACAAACACAAAATAAGGAGGGTCAAATCACCCTCAAGGCATCATCGGATTAGTACAAGTTTTATACCACTGGAAAGCCCGTCTCAAGGGCTATCTCTCCCATGTGTTTGGGGTTGCTGACGGTTCTGTAAGCGAGGCGAGCGGCCTAGATGTTAGGCCTACCCCTAACAGAAATTGAAAAATCCCAGGGGCCGGCTGCGAAGCAAGGTCTCGCCGGCTGGGGTAATGACCCGGAATAAATTCCAGGTGAGTTTGGGAATAACTCCCGTTCTAGGGGGGCTAGAGAGATAATTTTTTTACCTGACTCTTCCTTAGGTATCCCCGCATCCGAAAATTAGACTTTTACGGCCGATGAGGGCAGGTTTTACACCGGAAGAGACCAGCAAGCGGGGACGCTACAAACTCCCCGCAAAACATCTCCAACTCGTTTTTGCTGTCAAAAAGACAAACACAAAATAAGGAGGGTCAAATCACCCTCAAGGCATCATCGGATTAGCACAAGTTTTATACCACTGGAAAGCCCGTCTCAAGGGCTATCTCTCCCATGTGTTTGGGTATGCTGACGGTTCTGTAAGCGAGGCGAGCGGCCTAGATGTTAGGCCTACCCCTAACAGAAATTGAAAAATCCCTGGGGCCGGCTGCGAAGCAAGGTCTCGCCGGCTGGGGTAATGACCCGGAATAAATTCCAGGTGAGTTTGGGAATAACTCCCGTTCTAGGGGGGCTAGAGAGATAATTTTTTTACCTGACTCTTCCTTAGGTATCCCCGCATCCGAAAATTAGACTTTTACGGCCGATGAGGGCAGGTTTCACACCGGAAGAGACCAGCAAGCGGGGACGCTACAAACTCCCCGCAAAACATCTCCAACTCGTTTTTGCTGTCAAAAAGACAAACACAAAATAAGGAGGGTCAAATCACCCTCAAGGCATCATCGGATTAGTACAAGTTTTATACCACTGGAAAGCCCGTCTCAAGGGCTATCTCTCCCATGTGTTTGGGGTTGCTGACGGTTCTGTAAGCGAGGCGAGCGGCCTAGATGTTAGGCCTACCCCTAACAGAAATTGAAAAATCCCAGGGGCCGGCTGCGAAGCAAGGTCTCGCCGGCTGGGGTAATGACCCGGAATAAATTCCAGGTGAGTTTGGGAATAACTCCCGTTCTAGGGGGGCTAGAGAGATAATTTTTTTACCTGACTCTTCCTTAGGTATCCCCGCATCCGAAAATTAGACTTTTACGGCCGATGAGGGCAGGTTTTACACCGGAAGAGACCAGTAAGCGGGGACGCTACAAACTCCCCGCAAAACATCTCCAACTCGTTTTTGCTGTCAAAAAGACAAACACAAAATAAGGAGGGTCAAATCACCCTCAAGGCATCATCGGATTAGCACAAGTTTTATACCACTGGAAAGCCCGTCTCAAGGGCTATCTCTCCCATGTGTTTGGGTATGCTGACGGTTCTGTAAGCGAGGCGAGCGGCCTAGATGTTAGGCCTACCCCTAACAGAAATTGAAAAATCCCTGGGGCCGGCTGCGAAGCAAGGTCTCGCCGGCTGGGGTAATGACCCGGAATAAATTCCAGGTGAGTTTGGGAATAACTCCCGTTCTAGGGGGGCTAGAGAGATAATTTTTTTACCTGACTCTTCCTTAGGTATCCCCGCATCCGAAAATTAGACTTTTACGGCCGATGAGGGCAGGTTTCACACCGGAAGAGACCAGCAAGCGTGGACGCTACAAACTCCCCGCAAAACATCTCCAACTCGTTTTTGCTGTCAAAAAGACAAACACAAAATAAGTAGGGTCAAATCACTCTCAAGGCATCATCGGATTAGCACAAGTTTTATACCACTGGAAAGCCCGTCTCAAGGGCTATCTCTCCCATGTGTTTGGGGTTGCTGACGGTTCTGTAAACGAGGCGAGCTGCCTAGATGTTAGGCCTACCCCTAACAGAAATTGAAAAATCCCAGGGGCCGGCTGCGAAGCAAGGTCTCGCCGGCTGGGGTAATGACCCGGAATAAATTCCAGGTGAGTTTGGGAATAACTCCCGTTCTAGGGGGGCTAGAGAGATAATTTTTTTACCTGACTCTTCCTTAGGTATCCCCGCATCCGAAAATTAGACTTTTACGGCCGATGAGGGCAGGTTTTACACCGGAAGAGACCAGCAAGCGGGGACGCTACAAACTCCCCGCAAAACATCTCCAACTCGTTTTTGCTGTCAAAAAGACAAACACAAAATTAGGAGGGTCAAATCACCCTCAAGGCATCATCGGATTAGCACAAGTTTTATACCACTGGAAAGCCCGTCTCAAGGGATATCTCTCCCATGTGTTTGGGGTCGCTGACGGTTCTGTAGGCGAGGCGAGCGGCCTAGATGTTAGGCCTACCCCTAACAGAAATTGAAAAATCCCAGGAGCCGGCTGCGAAGCAAGATTTTGCCGGCCGGGGTAATGACCCGGAATAAATTCCAGGTGAGTTTGGGAATAACTCCCGTTCTAGGGGGGCTAGAGAGATAATTTTTTACCTGACTCTTCCTTAGGTATCCCCGCATCCGAAAATTAGACTTTTACGGCCGATGAGGGCAGGTTTCACACCGGAAGAGACCAGCAAGCGGGGACGCTACAAACTCCCCGCAAAACATCTCCAACTCGTTTTTGCTGTCAAAAAGACAAACACAAAATAAGGAGGGTCAAATCACCCTCAAGGCATCATCGGATTAGTACAAGTTTTATGCCATGGAAAGCCCGTCTCAAGGGCTATCTCTCCCATGTGTTTGGGGTCGCTGACGGTTCTGTAGGCGAGGCGAGCGGCCTAGATGTTAGGCCTACCCCTAACAGAAATTGAAAAATCCCAGGGGCCGCCTGCGAAGCAAGGTCTCGCCGGCCGGGGTAATGACCCGGAATAAATTCCAGGTGAGTTTGGGAATAACTCCCGTTCTAGGGGGGCTAGAGAGATAATTGTTTTACCTGACTCTTCCTTAGGTATCCCCGCATCCGAAAATTAGACTTTTACGGCCGATGAGGGCAGGTTTCACACCGGAAGAGACCAGCAAGCGGGGACGCTACAAACTCCCCGCAAAACATCTCCAACTCGTTTTTGCTGTCAAAAAGACAAACACAAAATAAGGAGGGTCAAATCACCCTCAAGGCATCATCGGATTAGTACAAGTTTTATACCACTGGAAAGCCCGTCTCAAGGGCTATCTCTCCCATGTGTTTGGGGTTGCTGACGGTTCTGTAAGCGAGGCGAGCGGCCTAGATGTTAGGCCTACCCCTAACAGAAATTGAAAAATCCCAGGGGCCGGCTGCGAAGCAAGGTCTCGCCGGCTGGGGTAATGACCCGGAATAAATTCCAGGTGAGTTTGGGAATAACTCCCGTTCTAGGGGGGCTAGAGAGATAATTTGTTTTACCTGACTCTTCCTTAGGTATCCCCGCATCCGAAAATTAGACTTTTACGGCCGATGAGGGCAGGTTTCACACCGGAAGAGACCAGCAAGCGGGGACGCTACAAACTCCCCGCAAAACATCTCCAACTCGTTTTTGCTGTCAAAAAGACAAACACAAAATAAGGAGGGTCAAATCACCCTCAAGGCATCATCGGATTAGCACAAGTTTTATACCACTGGAAAGCCCGTCTCAAGGGCTATCAATCCCATGAGTTTGGTGTCGCTGACGATTCTGTAGGAGAGGCGAGCGGCCTAGATGTTAGGCCTACCCCTAACAGAAATTGAAAAATCCCAGGGGCCGGCTGCGAAGCAAGGTCTCGCCGGCCGGGGTAATGACCCGGAATAAATTCCAGGTGAGTTTGGGAATAACTCCCGTTCTAGGGGGGCTAGAGAGATAATTTTTTTACCTGACTCTTCCTTAGGTATCCCCGCATCCGAAAATTAGACTTTTACGGCCGATGAGGGCAGGTTTCACACCGGAAGAGACCAGCAAGCGGGGACGCTACAAACTCCCCGCAAAACATCTCCAACTCGTTTTTGCTGTCAAAAAGACAAACACAAAATAAGGAGGGTCAAATCACCCTCAAGGCATCATCGGATTAGCACAAGTTTTATACCACTGGAAAGCCCGTCTCAAGGGCTATCTCTCCCATGTGTTTGGGTATGCTGACGGTTCTGTAAGCGAGGCGAGCGGCCTAGATGTTAGGCCTACCCCTAACAGAAATTGAAAAATCCCTGGGGCCGGCTGCGAAGCAAGGTCTCGCCGGCTGGGGTAAAGACCCGGAATAAATTCCAGGTGAGTTTTGGAATAACTCCCGTTCTAGGGGGGCTAGAGAGATAATTTTTTTACCTGACTCTTCCTTAGGTATCCCCGCATCCGAAAATTAGACTTTTACGGCCGATGAGGGCAGGTTTCACACCGGAAGAGACCAGCAAGCGTGGACGCTACAAACTCCCCGCAAAACATCTCCAACTCGTTTTTGCTGTCAAAAAGACAAACACAAAATAAGGAGGGTCAAATCACCCTCAAGGCATCATCGGATTAGCACAAGTTTTATACCACTGGAAAGCCCGTCTCAAGGGCTATCAATCCCATGAGTTTGGTGTCGCTGACGATTCTGTAGGAGAGGCGAGCGGCCTAGATGTTAGGCCTACCCCTAACAGAAATTGAAAAATCCCAGGGGCCGGCTGCGAAGCAAGGTCTCGCCGGCCGGGGTAATGACCCGGAATAAATTCCAGGTGAGTTTGGGAATAACTCCCGTTCTAGGGGGGCTAGAGAGATAATTTTTTTACCTGACTCTTCCTTAGGTATCCCCGCATCCGAAAATTAGACTTTTACGGCCGATGAGGGCAGGTTTCACACCGGAAGAGACCAGCAAGCGGGGACGCTACAAACTCCCCGCAAAACATCTCCAACTCGTTTTTGCTGTCAAAAAGACAAACACAAAATAAGGAGGGTCAAATCACCCTCAAGGCATCATCGGATTAGCACAAGTTTTATACCACTGGAAAGCCCGTCTCAAGGGCTATCTCTCCCATGTGTTTGGGTATGCTGACGGTTCTGTAAGCGAGGCGAGCGGCCTAGATGTTAGGCCTACCCCTAACAGAAATTGAAAAATCCCTGGGGCCGGCTGCGAAGCAAGGTCTCGCCGGCTGGGGTAATGACCCGGAATAAATTCCAGGTGAGTTTGGGAATAACTCCCGTTCTAGGGGGGCTAGAGAGATAATTTTTTTTACCTGACTCTTCCTTAGGTATCCCCGCATCCGAAAATTAGACTTTTACGGCCGATGAGGGCAGGTTTCACACCGGAAGAGACCAGCAAGCGTGGACGCTACAAACTCCCCGCAAAACATCTCCAACTCGTTTTTGCTGTCAAAAAGACAAACACAAAATAAGTAGGGTCAAATCACTCTCAAGGCATCATCGGATTAGCACAAGTTTTATACCACTGGAAAGCCCGTCTCAAGGGCTATCTCTCCCATGTGTTTGGGGTTGCTGACGGTTCTGTAAACGAGGCGAGCGGCCTAGATGTTAGGCCTACCCCTAACAGAAATTGAAAAATCCCAGGGGCCGGCTGCGAAGCAAGGTCTCGCCGGCTGGGGTAATGACCCGGAATAAATTCCAGGTGAGTTTGGGAATAACTCCCGTTCTAGGGGGGCTAGAGAGATAATTTTTTTACCTGACTCTTCCTTAGGTATCCCCGCATCCGAAAATTAGACTTTTACGGCCGATGAGGGCAGGTTTTACACCGGAAGAGACCAGCAAGCGGGGACGCTACAAACTCCCCGCAAAACATCTCCAACTCGTTTTTGCTGTCAAAAAGACAAACACAAAATAAGGAGGGTCAAATCACCCTCAAGGCATCATCGGATTAGTACAAGTTTTATACCACTGGAAAGCCCGTCTCAAGGGCTATCTCTCCCATGTGTTTGGGGTTGCTGACGGTTCTGTAAGCGAGGCGAGCGGCCTAGATGTTAGGCCTACCCCTAACAGAAATTGAAAAATCCCAGGGGCCGGCTGCGAAGCAAGGTCTCGCCGGATGGGGTAATGACCCGGAATAAATTCCAGGTGAGTTTGGGAATAACTCCCGTTCTAGGGGGGCTAGAGAGATAATTTTTTTACCTGACTCTTCCTTAGGTATCCCCGCATCCGAAAATTAGACTTTTACGGCCGATGAGGGCAGGTTTTACACCGGAAGAGACCAGCAAGCGGGGACGCTACAAACTCCCCGCAAAACATCTCCAACTCGTTTTTGCTGTCAAAAAGACAAACACAAAATAAGGAGGGTCAAATCACCCTCAAGGCATCATCGGATTAGCACAAGTTTTATACCACTGGAAAGCCCGTCTCAAGGGCTATCTCTCCCATGTGTTTGGGTATGCTGACGGTTCTGTAAGCGAGGCGAGCGGCCTAGATGTTAGGCCTACCCCTAACAGAAATTGAAAAATCCCTGGGGCCGGCTGCGAAGCAAGGTCTCGCCGGCTGGGGTAATGACCCGGAATAAATTCCAGGTGAGTTTGGGAATAACTCCCGTTCTAGGGGGGCTAGAGAGATAATTTTTTTACCTGACTCTTCCTTAGGTATCCCCGCATCCGAAAATTAGACTTTTACGGCCGATGAGGGCAGGTTTTACACCGGAAGAGACCAGCAAGCGGGGACGCTACAAACTCCCCGCAAAACATCTCCAACTCGTTTTTGCTGTCAAAAAGACAAACACAAAATAAGGAGGGTCAAATCACCCTCAAGGCATCATCGGATTAGCACAAGTTTTATACCACTGGAAAGCGCGTCTCAAGGGATATCTCTCCCATGTGTTTGGGGTCGCTGACGGTTCTGTAGGCGAGGCGAGCGGCCTAGATGTTAGGCCTACCCCTAACAGAAATTGAAAAATCCCAGGGGCCGGCTGCGAAGCAAGGTCTCGCCGGCCGGGGTAATGACCCGGAATAAATTCCAGGTGAGTTTGGGAATAACTCCCGTTCTAGGGGGGCTAGAGAGATAATTTTTTTTACCTGACTCTTCCTTAGGTATCCCCGCATCCGAAAATTAGACTTTTACGGCCGATGAGGGCAGGTTTCACACCGGAAGAGACCAGCAAGCGTGGACGCTACAAACTCCCCGCAAAACATCTCCAACTCGTTTTTGCTGTCAAAAAGACAAACACAAAATAAGTAGGGTCAAATCACTCTCAAGGCATCATCGGATTAGCACAAGTTTTATACCACTGGAAAGCCCGTCTCAAGGGATATCTCTCCCATGTGTTTGGGGTCG
The DNA here is from genome assembly GCA_023634235.1 of Pisaster brevispinus. NCBI lineage: Eukaryota > Metazoa > Echinodermata > Asteroidea > Forcipulatida > Asteriidae > Pisaster > Pisaster brevispinus. The sequence goes on from JAMKCF010000025.1 coordinate 3,869,270, forward strand.
CTGACGGTTCTGTAGGCGAGGCGAGCGGCCTAGATGTTAGGCCTACCCCTAACAGAAATTGAAAAATCCCAGGGGCCGGCTGCGAAGCAAGGTCTCGCCGGCCGGGGTAATGACCCGGAATAAATTCCAGGTGAGTTTGGGAATAACTCCCGTTCTAGGGGGGCTAGAGAGATAATTTTTTTTACCTGACTCTTCCTTAGGTATCCCCGCATCCGAAAATTAGACTTTTACGGCCGATGAGGGCAGGTTTCACACCGGAAGAGACCAGCAAGCGTGGACGCTACAAACTCCCCGCAAAACATCTCCAACTCGTTTTTGCTGTCAAAAAGACAAACACAAAATAAGGAGGGTCAAATCACCCTCAAGGCATCATCGGATTAGCACAAGTTTTATACCACTGGAAAGCCCGTCTCAAGGGCTATCTCTCCCATGTGTTTGGGGTTGCTGACGGTTCTGTAGGCGAGGCGAGCGGCCTAGATGTTAGGCCTACCCCTAACAGAAATTGATAAATCCCAGGAGCCGGCTGCGAAGCAAGATTTTGCCGGCCGGGGTAATGACCCGGAATAAATTCCAGGTGAGTTTTGGAATAACTCCCGTTCTAGGGGGGCTAGAGAGATAATTTTTTTACCTGACTCTTCCTTAGGTATCCCCGCATCCGAAAATTAGACTTTTACGGCCGATGAGGGCAGGTTTCACACCGGAAGAGACCAGCAAGCGGGGACGCTACAAACTCCCCGCAAAACATCTCCAACTCGTTTTTGCTGTCAAAAAGACAAACACAAAATAAGGAGGGTCAAATCACCCTCAAGGCATCATCGGATTAGTACAAGTTTTATGCCATGGAAAGCCCGTCTCAAGGGCTATCTCTCCCATGTGTTTGGGGTCGCTGACGGTTCTGTAGGCGAGGCGAGCGGCCTAGATGTTAGGCCTACCCCTAACAGAAATTGAAAAATCCCAGGGGCCGGCTGCGAAGCAAGGTCTCGCCGGCCGGGGTAATGACCCGGAATAAATTCCAGGTGAGTTTGGGAATAACTCCCGTTCTAGGGGGGCTAGAGAGATAATTTTTTTACCTGACTCTTCCTTAGGTATCCCCGCATCCGAAAATTAGGCTTTTACGGCCGATGAGGGCAGGTTTCACACCGGAAGAGACCAGCAAGCGGGGACGATACAAACTCCCCGCAAAACAACTCCAACTCGTTTTTGCTGTCAAAAAGACAAACACAAAATAAGGAGGGTCAAATCACCCTCAAGGCGTCATCGGATTAGCACAAGTTTTATACCACTGGAAAGCCCGTCTCAAGGGCTATCACCCCATGAGTTTGGGGTCGCTGACGGTTCTGTAGACGAGGCGAGCGGCCTAGATGTTAGGCCTTCCCCTAACAGAAATTGAAAAATCCCAGGGGCAGGCTGCGAAGCAAGGTCTCGCCGGCCGGGGTAATGACCCGGAATAAATTCCAGGTGAGTTTGGGAATAACTCCCGTTCTAGGGGGGCTAGAGAGATAATTTTTTTACCTGACTCTTCCTTAGGTATCCCCGCATCCGAAAATTAGACTTTTACGGCCGATGAGGGCAGGTTTCACACCGGAAGAGACCAGCAAGCGGGGACGCTACAAACTCCCCGCAAAACATCTCCAACTCGTTTTTGCTGTCAAAAAGACAAACACAAAATAAGGAGGGTCAAATCACCCTCAAGGCATCATCGGATTAGCACAAGTGAGTTTGGAAAAAATTCCAGGTGAGTTTGGGAATAACTCCCGTTCTAGGGGGGCTAGAGAGATAATTTTTTTACCTGAATCTTCCTTAGGTATCCCCGCATCCGAAAATTAGACTTTTACGGCCGATGAGGGCAGGTTTCACACCGGAAGAGACCAGCAAGCGTGGACGCTACAAACTCCCCGCAAAACATCTCCAACTCGTTTTTGCTGTCAAAAAGACAAACACAAAATAAGGAGGGTCAAATCACCCTCAAGGCATCATCGGATTAGCACAAGTTTTATACCACTGGAAAGCCCGTCTCAAGGGCTATCTCTCCCATGTGTTTGGGGTTGCTGACGGTTCTGTAGGCGAGGCGAGCGGCCTAGATGTTAGGCCTACCCCTAACAGAAATTGATAAATCCCAGGAGCCGGCTGCGAAGCAAGATTTTGCCGGCCGGGGTAATGACCCGGAATAAATTCCAGGTGAGTTTTGGAATAACTCCCGTTCTAGGGGGGCTAGAGAGATAATTTTTTTACCTGACTCTTCCTTAGGTATCCCCGCATCCGAAAATTAGACTTTTACGGCCGATGAGGGCAGGTTTCACACCGGAAGAGACCAGCAAGCGGGGACGCTACAAACTCCCCGCAAAACATCTCCAACTCGTTTTTGCTGTCAAAAAGACAAACACAAAATAAGGAGGGTCAAATCACCCTCAAGGCATCATCGGATTAGTACAAGTTTTATGCCATGGAAAGCCCGTCTCAAGGGCTATCTCTCCCATGTGTTTGGGGTCGCTGACGGTTCTGTAGGCGAGGCGAGCGGCCTAGATGTTAGGCCTACCCCTAACAGAAATTGAAAAATCCCAGGGGCCGGCTGCGAAGCAAGGTCTCGCCGGCCGGGGTAATGACCCGGAATAAATTCCAGGTGAGTTTGGGAATAACTCCCGTTCTAGGGGGGCTAGAGAGATAATTTTTTTACCTGACTCTTCCTTAGGTATCCCCGCATCCGAAAATTAGGCTTTTACGGCCGATGAGGGCAGGTTTCACACCGGAAGAGACCAGCAAGCGGGGACGATACAAACTCCCCGCAAAACAACTCCAACTCGTTTTTGCTGTCAAAAAGACAAACACAAAATAAGGAGGGTCAAATCACCCTCAAGGCGTCATCGGATTAGCACAAGTTTTATACCACTGGAAAGCCCGTCTCAAGGGCTATCACCCCATGAGTTTGGGGTCGCTGACGGTTCTGTAGACGAGGCGAGCGGCCTAGATGTTAGGCCTTCCCCTAACAGAAATTGAAAAATCCCAGGGGCAGGCTGCGAAGCAAGGTCTCGCCGGCCGGGGTAATGACCCGGAATAAATTCCAGGTGAGTTTGGGAATAACTCCCGTTCTAGGGGGGCTAGAGAGATAATTTTTTTACCTGACTCTTCCTTAGGTATCCCCGCATCCGAAAATTAGACTTTTACGGCCGATGAGGGCAGGTTTCACACCGGAAGAGACCAGCAAGCGGGGACGCTACAAACTCCCCGCAAAACATCTCCAACTCGTTTTTGCTGTCAAAAAGACAAACACAAAATAAGGAGGGTCAAATCACCCTCAAGGCATCATCGGATTAGCACAAGTTTTATACCACTGGAAAGCCCGTCTCAAGGGCTATCAATCCCATGAGTTTGGTGTCGCTGACGATTCTGTAGGAGAGGCGAGCGGCCTAGATGTTAGGCCTACCCCTAACAGAAATTGAAAAATCCCAGGGGCCGGCTGCGAAGCAAGGTCTCGCCGGCCGGGGTAATGACCCGGAATAAATTCCAGGTGAGTTTGGGAATAACTCCCGTTCTAGGGGGGCTAGAGAGATAATTTTTTTACCTGAATCTTCCTTAGGTATCCCCGCATCCGAAAATTAGACTTTTACGGCCGATGAGGGCAGGTTTCACACCGGAAGAGACCAGCAAGCGGGGACGCTACAAACTCCCCGCAAAACATCTCCAACTCGTTTTTGCTGTCAAAAAGACAAACACAAAATAAGGAGGGTCAAATCACCCTCAAGGCATCATCGGATTAGCACAAGTTTTATACCACTGGAAAGCCCGTCTCAAGGGCTATTTCTCCCATGAGTTTGGGGTCGCTGACGGTTCTGTAGGCGAGGCGAGCGGCCTAGATGTTAGGCCTACCCCTAACAGAAATTGAAAAATCCCAGGGGCCGGCTGCGAAGCAAGGTCACGAAGGCCGGGGTAATGACCCAAAATAAATTCCAGGTGAGTTTGGGAATAACTCCCGTTCTAGGGGGGCTAGAGAGATCATTTTTTACCTGACTCTTCCTTAGGTATTCCCGCATGCGAAAATTAGTCTTTTGCGGCCGATGAGGGCAGGTTTCACACCGGAAAAGACCAGCAAGCGGGGACGCTACAAACCCCCCGCAAAACACCTTCAACTCGTCTTTGCTCTCAAAGAGACAATAATGAGGTGAGATTGGGAATAACTCTCGTTCTAGGGGGGCTAGAGAGATTATTTGTTTACCTGACTCTGCCTTAGTTATCCCTGCATCCGAAAAATAGACTTTCACGGCGGATAAGGGCAGGTTCCAAACCGGAAAAGACCATCAAGCGGGGACGTTACAACCCCCCCGCAAAACACCTTCAACTCGTTTTTGCTGTCAAAGAGACAAAGACAAAATAAGGATGGTCATCATCGGATCTGCAAAAGTTTTATACCACTGGAAAGCCTGTCTAGACTAGATTTTCCTGAAGACCTTTTCTGTGTGAGGACATGGCCAAATCCCAAAACCTGGGCAATTAGGAGCTTTCTACCCAAAAATGACGCCATCTTTGTTGCCAAAAAACCTCAATAATTCATGGAATAAAATCGTTGCGGTCTTCAACTTCGAACCAGCACCATCGGGGGAGGTGTCCGCAAAAAGTGATCGCCAAAAATCGGCATGTTACCGGGGGTCGAATTTTTGGAATTATTGACAGGTAGTACCCTGTCGCCATTTTGAATTTTGGGGTCGAAAGTAAAAGTGCGATTTGACGGTGCAGCATTCTGGACTAGACTTCCCTGAAGACCTTTTCTGTGTGGGGAGATGGCCAAATCCCAAAACCTAAGCAATTAGGAGCTATCTACCCAAAAGTGACGCCATCTTTGTTGCCAAAAAAACCTCAATATTTCATGGAATAAAATCGTTGCGGTCTTCAAATTCGAACCAGCACCATCGGCGGAGGTGTCCGCAAAAAGTGATCGCCAAAAATCGGCATGGTACCGGGGGTCGAATTTTTGGAATAATTGACAGGCAGTACCCTGTCGCCATTTTGAATTTTGGGGTCGAAAGTAAAAGTGCGATTTGACGGTGCAGCATTCTAGACTAGACTTCCCTGAAGACCTTTTCTGTCTGGGGACATGGCCAAATCCCAAAACCTGGGCAATTAGGAGCTTTCTACACAAAAGTGACGCCATCTTTGTTGCCCAAAAAACCTCAATAATTCATGGAATAAAATCGTTGCGGTCTTCAAATTCGAACCAGCACCATCGGCGGAGGTGTCCGCAAAAAGTGATCGCCAAAAATCGGCATGTTACCGGGGGTCGAATTTTCTGAATAATTGACAGGTAGTACCCTCTCGCCATTTTGAATTTTGGGGTCGAAAATAAAAGTGCGATTTGACGGTGCAGCATTCTAGACTAGACTTCCCTGAAGACCTTTTCTGTGTGGGGACATGGCCAAATCCCAAAACCTGGGCAATTAGGAGCTTTCTACCGAAAAGTGACGCCATCTTTGTTGCCCAAAAAACCTCATTATTCATGGAATAAAATCGTTGCGGTCTTCAAATTCGAACCAGAACCATCGGCGGAGGTGTCCGCATAAAGTGATCGCCAAAAATCGGCATGTTACCGAGGGTCGAATTTTTGGAATAACTGACAGATAGTACCCTGTCGCCATTTTGAACTTTGGGGTCGAAAGTAAAAGTGCGATTTGACGGTGCAGCATTCTAGACTAGACTTCCATGAAGACCTTTTCTGTGTGGGGAGATGGCCAAATCTCAAAACCTGGGCAATTAGGAACTTTCTACCAAAAAGTGACGCCATCTTTGTTGCCCAAAAAACCTCAATAATTCATGGAATAAAAACGTTGCGGTCTTCAAATTCGAACCAGCACCATCGGCGGAGGTGTCCACAAAAAGTGATTGCCAAAAATCGGCATGTTACCGGAGGTCGAATTTTTGGAATAATTGACAAGCAGTACCCTGTCGCCATTTTGATTTTTGGGGTCGAAAGTAAAAGTGCGATTTGACGGTGCAGCATTCTGGACTAGACTTCCCTGAAGACCTTTTCTGTCTGGGGACATGGCCAAATCCCAAAACCTGGGCAATTAGGAGCTTTCTACACAAAAGTGACGCCATCTTTGTTGCCAAAAAAACCTCAATAATTCATGAAATAAAATCGTTGCGGTCTTCAAATTCGAACCAGCACCATCGGCGGAGGTGTCCGCAAAAAGTGATCGCCAAAAATCGGCATGTTACCGGGGGTCGAATTTTCTGAATAATTGACAGGTAGTACCCTGTCGCCATTTTGAATTTTGGGGTCGAAAATAAAAGTGCGATTTGACGGTGCAGCATTCTAGACTAGACTTCCCTGAAGACCTTTTCTGTGTGGGGACATGGCCAAATCCCAAAACCTGGGCAATTAGGAGCTTTCTACCGAAAAGTGACGCAATTTTTGTTGCCCAAAAAACCTCATTATTCATGGAATAAAATCGTTGCGGTCTTCAAATTCGAACCAGAACCATCGGCGGAGGTGTCCGCATAAAGTGATCGCCAAAAATCGGCTTGTTACCGAGGGTCGAATTTTTGGAATAACTGACAGATAGTACCCTGTCGCCATTTTGAACTTTGGGGTCGAAAGTAAAAGTGCGATTTGACGGTGCAGCATTCTAGACTAGACTTCCATGAAGACCTTTTCTGTGTGGGGAGATGGCCAAATCTCAAAACCTGGGCAATTAGGAACTTTCTACCAAAAAGTGACGCCATCTTTGTTGCCCAAAAAACCTCAATAATTCATGGAATAAAAACGTTGCGGTCTTCAAATTCGAACCAGCACCATCGGCGGAGGTGTCCACAAAAAGTGATTGCCAAAAATCGGCATGTTACAGGAGGTCGAATTTTTGGAATAATTGACAAGCAGTACCCTGTCGCCATTTTGAATTTTGGGGTCGAAAGTAAAAGTGCGATTTGACGGTGCAGCATTCTGGACTAGACTTCCCTGAAGACCTTTTCTGTCTGGGGACATGGCCAAATCCCAAAACCTGGGCAATTAGGAGCTTTCTACACAAAAGTGACGCCATCTTTGTTGCCAAAAAAACCTCAATAATTCATGAAATAAAATCGTTGCGGTCTTCAAATTCGAACCAGCACCATCGGCGGAGGTGTCCGCAAAAAGTGATCGCCAAAAATCGGCATGTTACCGGGGGTCGAATTTTCTGAATAATTGACAGGTAGTACCCTGTCGCCATTTTGAATTTTGGGGTCGAAAATAAAAGTGCGATTTGACGGTGCAGCATTCTAGACTAGACTTCCCTGAAGACCTTTTCTGTGTGGGGACATGGCCAAATCCCAAAACCTGGGCAATTAGGAGCTTTCTACCGAAAAGTGACGCAATTTTTGTTGCCCAAAAAACCTCATTATTCATGGAATAAAATCGTTGCGGTCTTCAAATTCGAACCAGAACCATCGGCGGAGGTGTCCGCATAAAGTGATCGCCAAAAATCGGCTTGTTACCGAGGGTCGAATTTTTGGAATAACTGACAGATAGTACCCTGTCGCCATTTTGAACTTTGGGGTCGAAAGTAAAAGTGCGATTTGACGGTGCAGCATTCTAGACTAGACTTCCATGAAGACCTTTTCTGTGTGGGGAGATGGCCAAATCTCAAAACCTGGGCAATTAGGAACTTTCTACCAAAAAGTGACGCCATCTTTGTTGCCCAAAAAACCTCAATAATTCATGGAATAAAAACGTTGCGGTCTTCAAATTCGAACCAGCACCATCGGCGGAGGTGTCCACAAAAAGTGATTGCCAAAAATCGGCATGTTACAGGAGGTCGAATTTTTGGAATAATTGACAAGCAGTACCCTGTCGCCATTTTGAACTTTGGGGTCGAAAGTAAAAGTGCGATTTGACGGTGCAGCATTCTAGACTAGACTTCCCTGAAGACCTTTTCTGTGTGGGGACATGGCCATGTCCCAAAACCTGGGCAATTAGGAGCTTTCTACCCAAAAGTGACGCCATCTTTGTTGCCAAAAAAACCTCAATAATTCATGGAATAAAATCGTTGCGGTCTTCAAATTCGAAGCAGCACCATCGGCGGAGGTGTCCGCAAAAAGTGATCGCCAAAAATCGGCATGTTACCGGGGGTCGAATTTTTGGAATAATTGACAGGTAGTACCCTGTCGCCATTTTGAATTTTGGGGTCGAAAGTAAAAGTGCGATTTGACGGTGCAGCATTCTAGGCTAGACTTCCCTGAAGACCTTTTCTGTGTGGGACATGGCCAAATCCCAAAACCTGGGCAATAAGGAGCTTTCTACCAAAAAGTGACGCCATCTTTGTTGCCGAAAAACCCTCAATAATTCATGGAATAAAATCGTTGCGGTCTTCAAATTTGAACCAGCACCATCGGCGGAGGTGTCCGCATAAAGTGATCGCCAAAAATCGGCTTGTTACCGAGGGTCGAATTTTTGGAATAACTGACAGATAGTACCCTGTCGCCATTTTGAACTTTGGGGTCGAAAGTAAAAGTGCGATTTGACGGTGCAGCATTCTAGACTAGACTTCCATGAAGACCTTTTCTGTGTGGGGAGATGGCCAAATCTCAAAACCTGGGCAATTAGGAACTTTCTACCAAAAAGTGACGCCATCTTTGTTGCCCAAAAAACCTCAATAATTCATGGAATAAAAACGTTGCGGTCTTCAAATTCGAACCAGCACCATCGGCGGAGGTGTCCACAAAAAGTGATTGCCAAAAATCGGCATGTTACAGGAGGTCGAATTTTTGGAATAATTGACAAGCAGTACCCTGTCGCCATTTTGAATTTTGGGGTCGAAAGTAAAAGTGCGATTTGACGGTGCAGCATTCTGGACTAGACTTCCCTGAAGACCTTTTCTGTCTGGGGACATGGCCAAATCCCAAAACCTGGGCAATTAGGAGCTTTCTACACAAAAGTGACGCCATCTTTGTTGCCAAAAAAACCTCAATAATTCATGAAATAAAATCGTTGCGGTCTTCAAATTCGAACCAGCACCATCGGCGGAGGTGTCCGCAAAAAGTGATCGCCAAAAATCGGCATGTTACCGGGGGTCGAATTTTCTGAATAATTGACAGGTAGTACCCTGTCGCCATTTTGAATTTTGGGGTCGAAAATAAAAGTGCGATTTGACGGTGCAGCATTCTAGACTAGACTTCCCTGAAGACCTTTTCTGTGTGGGGACATGGCCAAATCCCAAAACCTGGGCAATTAGGAGCTTTCTACCGAAAAGTGACGCAATTTTTGTTGCCCAAAAAACCTCATTATTCATGGAATAAAATCGTTGCGGTCTTCAAATTCGAACCAGAACCATCGGCGGAGGTGTCCGCATAAAGTGATCGCCAAAAATCGGCTTGTTACCGAGGGTCGAATTTTTGGAATAACTGACAGATAGTACCCTGTCGCCATTTTGAACTTTGGGGTCGAAAGTAAAAGTGCGATTTGACGGTGCAGCATTCTAGACTAGACTTCCATGAAGACCTTTTCTGTGTGGGGAGATGGCCAAATCTCAAAACCTGGGCAATTAGGAACTTTCTACCAAAAAGTGACGCCATCTTTGTTGCCCAAAAAACCTCAATAATTCATGGAATAAAAACGTTGCGGTCTTCAAATTCGAACCAGCACCATCGGCGGAGGTGTCCACAAAAAGTGATTGCCAAAAATCGGCATGTTACAGGAGGTCGAATTTTTGGAATAATTGACAAGCAGTACCCTGTCGCCATTTTGAACTTTGGGGTCGAAAGTAAAAGTGCGATTTGACGGTGCAGCATTCTAGACTAGACTTCCCTGAAGACCTTTTCTGTGTGGGGACATGGCCATGTCCCAAAACCTGGGCAATTAGGAGCTTTCTACCCAAAAGTGACGCCATCTTTGTTGCCAAAAAAACCTCAATAATTCATGGAATAAAATCGTTGCGGTCTTCAAATTCGAAGCAGCACCATCGGCGGAGGTGTCCGCAAAAAGTGATCGCCAAAAATCGGCATGTTACCGGGGGTCGAATTTTTGGAATAATTGACAGGTAGTACCCTGTCGCCATTTTGAACTTTGGGGTCGAAAGTAAAAGTGCGATTTGACGGTGCAGCATTCTAGGCTAGACTTCCCTGAAGACCTTTTCTGTGTGGGACATGGCCAAATCCCAAAACCTGGGCAATAAGGAGCTTTCTACCAAAAAGTGACGCCATCTTTGTTGCCGAAAAACCCTCAATAATTCATGGAATAAAATCGTTGCGGTCTTCAAATTTGAACCAGCACCATCGGCGGAGGTGTCCGCATAAAGTGATCGCCAAAAATCGGCATGTTACCGAGGGTCGAATTTTTGGAATAACTGACAGATAGTACCCTGTCGCCATTTTGAACTTTGGGGTCGAAAGTAAAAGTGCGATTTGACGGTGCAGCATTCTAGACTAGACTTCCATGAAGACCTTTTCTGTGTGGGGAGATGGCCAAATCTCAAAACCTGGGCAATTAGGAACTTTCTACCAAAAAGTGACGCCATCTTTGTTGCCCAAAAAACCTCAATAATTCATGGAATAAAAACGTTGCGGTCTTCAAATTCGAACCAGCACCATCGGCGGAGGTGTCCACAAAAAGTGATTGCCAAAAATCGGCATGTTACCGGAGGTCGAATTTTTGGAATAATTGACAAGCAGTACCCTGTCGCCATTTTGATTTTTGGGGTCGAAAATAAAAGTGCGATTTGACGGTGCAGCATTCTAGACTAGACTTCCCTGAAGACCTTTTCTGTGTGGGGACATGGCCATGTCCCAAAACCTGGGCAATTAGGAGCTTTCTACCCAAAAGTGACGCCATCTTTATTGCCAAAAAAACCTCAATAATTCATGGAATAAAATCGTTGCGGTCTTCAAATTCGAAGCAGCACCATCGGCGGAGGTGTCCGCAAAAAGTGATCGCCAAAAATCGGCATGTTACCGGGGGTCGAATTTTTGGAATAATTGACAGGTAGTACCCTGTCGCCATTTTGAATTTTGGGGTCGAAAGTAAAAGTGCGATTTGACGGTGCAGCATTCTAGGCTAGACTTCCCTGAAGACCTTTTCTGTGTGGGACATGGCCAAATCCCAAAACCTGGGCAATAAGGAGCTTTCTACCAAAAAGTGACGCCATCTTTGTTGCCGAAAAACCCTCAATAATTCATGGAATAAAAACGTTGCGGTCTTCAAATTCGAACCAGCACCATCGGCGGAGGTGTCCACAAAAAGTGATTGCCAAAAATCGGCATGTTACCGGAGGTCGAATTTTTGGAATAATTGACAAGCAGTACCCTGTCGCCATTTTGATTTTTGGGGTCGAAAATAAAAGTGCGATTTGACGGTGCAGCATTCTAGACTAGACTTCCCTGAAGACCTTTTCTGTGTGGGGACATGGCCATGTCCCAAAACCTGGGCAATTAGGAGCTTTCTACCCAAAAGTGACGCCATCTTTGTTGCCAAAAAAAACTCAATAATTCATGGAATAAAATCGTTGCGGTCTTCAAATTCGAACCAGCACCATCGGCGGAGGTGTCCGCAAAAAGTGATCGCCAAAAATCGGCATGTTACCGGGGGTCGAATTTTTGGAATAATTGACTGGTAGTACCCTGTCGCCATTTTGAATTTTGTGGTCGAAAGTAAAAGTGCGATTTGACGATGCAGCATTCTAGACTAGACTTCCCTGAAGACCTTTTCTGTGTGGGGACATGGCCAAATCCCAAAACCTGGGCAATAAGGAGCTTTCTGCCAAAAAGTGACGCCATTATGTTGCCCAAAAAACCTCAATAATTCATGGAATAAAATCGTTGCGGTCTTCAAATTCGAACCAGCACCATCGGCGGAGGTGTCCGCAAAAAGTGATCGCCAAAAATCGGCATGTTACCGGGGGTCGAATTTTCTGAATAATTGACTGGTAGTACCCTGTCGCCATTTTGAATTTTGTGGTCGAAAATAAAAGTGCGATTTGACGGTGCAGCATTCTAGACTAGACTTCCCTGAAGACCTTTTCTGTGTGGGGACATGGCCAAATCCCAAAACCTGGGCAATAAGCAGCTTTCTGCCAAAAAGTGACGCCATTATGTTGCCCCAAAAACCTCAATAATTCATGGAATAAAATCGTTGCGGTCTTCAAATTCGAACCAGCACCATCGGCGGAGGTGTCCGCAAAAAGTGATCGCCAAAAATCGGCATGTTACCGGGGGTCAAATTTTCTGAATAATTGACTGGTAGTACCCTGTCGCCATTTTGAATTTTGGGGTCGAAAATAAAAGTGCGATTTGACGGTGCAGCATTCTAGACTAGACTTCCCTGAAGACCTTTTCTGTGTGGGGACATGGCCAAATCCCAAAACCTGGGCAATTAGGAGCTTTCTACCAAAAAGTGTACGCCATCTTTGTTGCCCCAAAAACCTCAATAATTCATGGAATAAAATCGTTGCGGTCTTCAAATTCGAACCAGAACCATCGGCGGAGGTGTCCGCAAAAAGTGATCGCCAAAAATCGGCATGTTACCAGGGGTCGAATTTTTGGAATAACTGACAGATAGTACCTGTCGCCATTATGAATTTTGGGGTCAAAAATAAAAATGGAATTTGACGGTGCAGCATTCTAGACTAGACTTCCCTGAAGACCTTTTCTATGTGGGGACATGGCCAAATCCCAAAATCTGGACAATTAGGAGCTTTCTACCAAAAAGTGACGCCATCTTTGTTGCCCAAAAAACCTCAATAATTCATGGAATAAAATCAGTGCGGTCTTCAAATTCGAACCAGCTCCATCGGCAAAGGTGCCGCAAAAAGTGATCGCCAAAAATCGGCATGTTACCGGGGGTCGAATTTTTGGAATAATTGACAGGTAGTTCCCTGTCGCCATTTTGAATTTTGTGGTCGAAAGTAAAAGTGCGATTTGACGGTGCAGCATTCTAGACTAGACTTCCATGAAGACCTTTTCTGTGTGGGGAGATGGCCAAATCCCAAACCTGGGCAATTAGGAGCTTTCTACCAAAAAGCGACGCCATCTTTGTTGCCCAAAAAACCTCAATAATTCATGGAATAAAATCGTTGCGGTCTTCAAATTCGAACTAGCACCATCGGCGGAGGTGTCCGCAAAAAGTGTTCGCCAAAAATCGGCATGTTACGGGGGTCGAATTTTTGGAATAATTGACAGGTAGTACCCTGTCGCCATTTTGAATTTTGGGGTCGAAAGTAAAAGTGCGATTTGACGGTGCAGCATTCTAGGCTAGACTTCCCTGAAGACCTTTTCTGTGTGGGACATGGCCAAATCCCAAAACCTGGGCAATAAGGAGCTTTCTACCAAAAAGTGACGCCATCTTTGTTGCCGAAAAACCCTCAATAATTCATGGAATAAAATCTTTGCGGTCTTCAAATTTGAACCAGCACCATCGGCGGAGGTGTCCGCAAAAAGTGATCGCCAAAAATCGGCATGTTACCGGGGGTCGAATTTTTGGAATAACTGACAGATAGTACCCTGTCGCCATTTTGAACTTTGGGGTCGAAAGTAAAAGTGCGATTTGACGGTGCAGCATTCTAGACTAGACTTCCATGAAGACCTTTTCTGTGTGGGGAGATGGCCAAATCTCAAAACCTGGGCAATTAGGAGCTTTCTACCAAAAAGTGACGCCATCTTTGTTGCCCAAAAAACCTCAATAATTCATGGAATAAAAACGTTGCGGTCTTCAAATTCGAACCAGCACCATCGGCGGAGGTGTCCACAAAAAGTGATTGCCAAAAATCGGCATGTTACCGGAGGTCGAATTTTTGGAATAATTGACAAGCAGTACCCTGTCGCCATTTTGATTTTTGGGGTCGAAAATAAAAGTGCGATTTGACGGTGCAGCATTCTAGACTAGACTTCCCTGAAGACCTTTTCTGTGTGGGGACATGGCCATGTCCCAAAACCTGGGCAATTAGGAGCTTTCTACCCAAAAGTGACGCCATCTTTGTTGCCAAAAAAAACTCAATAATTCATGGAATAAAATCGTTGCGGTCTTCAAATTCGAACCAGCACCATCGGCGGAGGTGTCCGCAAAAAGTGATCGCCAAAAATCGGCATGTTACCGGGGGTCGAATTTTTGGAATAATTGACTGGTAGTACCCTGTCGCCATTTTGAATTTTGTGGTCGAAAGTAAAAGTGCGATTTGACGATGCAGCATTCTAGACTAGACTTCCCTGAAGACCTTTTCTGTGTGGGGACATGGCCAAATCCCAAAACCTGGGCAATAAGGAGCTTTCTGCCAAAAAGTGACGCCATTATGTTGCCCAAAAAACCTCAATAATTCATGGAATAAAATCGTTGCGGTCTTCAAATTCGAACCAGCACCATCGGCGGAGGTGTCCGCAAAAAGTGATCGCCAAAAATCGGCATGTTACCGGGGGTCGAATTTTCTGAATAATTGACTGGTAGTACCCTGTCGCCATTTTGAATTTTGTGGTCGAAAATAAAAGTGCGATTTGACGGTGCAGCATTCTAGACTAGACTTCCCTGAAGACCTTTTCTGTGTGGGGACATGGCCAAATCCCAAAACCTGGGCAATAAGCAGCTTTCTGCCAAAAAGTGACGCCATTATGTTGCCCCAAAAACCTCAATAATTCATGGAATAAAATCGTTGCGGTCTTCAAATTCGAACCAGCACCATCGGCGGAGGTGTCCGCAAAAAGTGATCGCCAAAAATCGGCATGTTACCGGGGGTCAAATTTTCTGAATAATTGACTGGTAGTACCCTGTCGCCATTTTGAATTTTGGGGTCGAAAATAAAAGTGCGATTTGACGGTGCAGCATTCTAGACTAGACTTCCCTGAAGACCTTTTCTGTGTGGGGACATGGCCAAATCCCAAAACCTGGGCAATTAGGAGCTTTCTACCAAAAAGTGTACGCCATCTTTGTTGCCCCAAAAACCTCAATAATTCATGGAATAAAATCGTTGCGGTCTTCAAATTCGAACCAGAACCATCGGCGGAGGTGTCCGCAAAAAGTGATCGCCAAAAATCGGCATGTTACCAGGGGTCGAATTTTTGGAATAACTGACAGATAGTACCTGTCGCCATTATGAATTTTGGGGTCAAAAATAAAAATGGAATTTGACGGTGCAGCATTCTAGACTAGACTTCCCTGAAGACCTTTTCTATGTGGGGACATGGCCAAATCCCAAAATCTGGACAATTAGGAGCTTTCTACCAAAAAGTGACGCCATCTTTGTTGCCCAAAAAACCTCAATAATTCATGGAATAAAATCAGTGCGGTCTTCAAATTCGAACCAGCTCCATCGGCAAAGGTGCCGCAAAAAGTGATCGCCAAAAATCGGCATGTTACCGGGGGTCGAATTTTTGGAATAATTGACAGGTAGTTCCCTGTCGCCATTTTGAATTTTGTGGTCGAAAGTAAAAGTGCGATTTGACGGTGCAGCATTCTAGACTAGACTTCCATGAAGACCTTTTCTGTGTGGGGAGATGGCCAAATCCCAAACCTGGGCAATTAGGAGCTTTCTACCAAAAAGCGACGCCATCTTTGTTGCCCAAAAAACCTCAATAATTCATGGAATAAAATCGTTGCGGTCTTCAAATTCGAACTAGCACCATCGGCGGAGGTGTCCGCAAAAAGTGTTCGCCAAAAATCGGCATGTTACGGGGGTCAAATTTTTGGAATAATTGACAGGTAGTACCCTGTCGCCATTTTGAATTTTGGGGTCGAAAATAAAAGTGCGATTTGACGGTGCAGCATTCTAGACTAGACTTCCCTGAAGACCTTTTCTGTGTGGGGACATGGCCAAATCCCAAAACCTGGGCAATAAGGAGCTTTCTACCAAAAAGTGACGCCATCTTTGTTGCCCAAAAAACCTCAATAATTCATGGAATAAAATCGTTGCGGTCTTCAAATTCGAACCAGCTCCATCGGTGGAGGTGTCCGCAAAAAGTGATCGCCAAAAATCGGCATGTTACCGGGGGTCGAATTTTTGGAATAATTGACAGGTAGTTCCCTGTCGCCATTTTGAATTTTGTGGTCGAAAGTAAAAGTGCGATTTGACGATGCAGCATCCTAGACTAGACTTCCCTGAAGACCTTTTCTGTGTGGGGAGATGGCCAAATCCCAAAACCTGGGCAATTAGGAGCTTTCTACCAAAAAGCGACGCCATCTTTGTTGCCCAAAAAACTTCAATAATTCATGGAATAAAATCGTTGCGGTCTTCAAATTCGAACTAGCACCATCGGCGGAGGTGTCCGCAAAAAGTGTTCGCCAAAAATCGGCATGTTACCGGGGGTCAAATTTTTGGAATAATTGACAGGTAGTACCCTGTCGGCATTTTGAATTTTGGGGTCGAAAATAAAAGTGCGATTTGACGGTGCAGCATTCTAGACTAAACTTCCCTGAAAACCTTTTCTGTGTGGGGACATGGCCAAATCCCAAAACCTGGGCAATTAGGAGCTTTCTACCAATAAGTGACGCCATCTTTGTTGCCCAAAAATACTCAATAATTCATGGAATAAAATCGTTGCGGTCTTCAAATTCGAACCAGCACCATCGGCGGAAGTGTCCGCAAAAAGTGATCGCCAAAAATCGGCATGTTACCGGGGGTCGAATTTTTGGAATAATTGACAGGCAGTACCCTGTCGCCATTTTGAATTTTGGGGTCGAAAATAAAAGTGCGGTTTGACGGTGCAGCATTCTAGACTAGACTTCCCTGAAAACCTTTTATGTGTGGGGACATGGCCAAATCCCAAAACCTGGGCAATTAGGGACTTTCTACCAAAAAGTGACGCCATCTTTGTTGCCCAAAAATACTCAATAATTCATGGAATAAAATCGTTGCGGTCTTCAAATTCGAACCAGCACCATCGGCGGAAGTGTCCGCAACAAGTGATCGCCAAAAATCGGCGAGTTACCGGGGGTCGAATTTTTGAAATAATTGACGGGTAGTACCCTGTCACCATTTTGAATTTTGGGGTCGAAAATAAAAGTGCGATTTGACGGTGCAGCATTCTAGACTAGACTTCCCTGAAGACCTTTTCTGTGTGGGGACATGGCCAAATCCCAAAACCTGGGCAATAAGGAGCTTTCTGCCAAAAAGTGACGCCATTATGTTGCCCCAAAAACCTCAATAATTCATGGAATAAAATCGTTGCGGTCTTCAAATTCGAACTAGCACCATCGGCGGAGGTGTCCACAAAAAGTGATTGCCAAAAATCGGCATGTTACCGGAGGTCGAATTTTTGGAATAATTGACAAGCAGTACCCTGTCGCCATTTTGATTTTTGGGGTCGAAAATAAAAGTGCGATTTGACGGTGCAGCATTCTAGACTAGACTTCCCTGAAGACCTTTTCTGTGTGGGGACATGGCCATGTCCCAAAACCTGGGCAATTAGGAGCTTTCTACCCAAAAGTGACGCCATCTTTGTTGCCAAAAAAACCTCAATAATTCATGGAATAAAATCGTTGCGGTCTTCAAATTCGAAGCAGCACCATCGGCGGAGGTGTCCGCAAAAAGTGATCGCCAAAAATCGGCATGTTACCGGGGGTCGAATTTTTGGAATAATTGACAGGTAGTACCCTGTCGCCATTTTGAATTTTGGGGTCGAAAGTAAAAGTGCGATTTGACGGTGCAGCATTCTAGGCTAGACTTCCCTGAAGACCTTTTCTGTGTGGGACATGGCCAAATCCCAAAACCTGGGCAATAAGGAGCTTTCTACCAAAAAGTGACGCCATCTTTGTTGCCGAAAAACCCTCAATAATTCATGGAATAAAATCTTTGCGGTCTTCAAATTTGAACCAGCACCATCGGCGGAGGTGTCCGCAAAAAGTGATCGCCAAAAATCGGCATGTTACCGGGGGTCGAATTTTTGGAATAACTGACAGATAGTACCCTGTCGCCATTTTGAACTTTGGGGTCGAAAGTAAAAGTGCGATTTGACGGTGCAGCATTCTAGACTAGACTTCCATGAAGACCTTTTCTGTGTGGGGAGATGGCCAAATCTCAAAACCTGGGCAATTAGGAACTTTCTACCAAAAAGTG
Organism: Pisaster brevispinus; assembly: GCA_023634235.1. Lineage (NCBI taxonomy): Eukaryota > Metazoa > Echinodermata > Asteroidea > Forcipulatida > Asteriidae > Pisaster > Pisaster brevispinus. The sequence goes on from JAMKCF010000025.1 coordinate 3,887,260, forward strand.
ACGCCATCTTTGTTGCCCAAAAAACCTCAATAATTCATGGAATAAAAACGTTGCGGTCTTCAAATTCGAACCAGCACCATCGGCGGAGGTGTCCACAAAAAGTGATTGCCAAAAATCGGCATTTTACCGGAGGTCGAATTTTTGGAATAATTGACAAGCAGTACCCTGTCGCCATTTTGATTTTTGGGGTCGAAAATAAAAGTGCGATTTGACGGTGCAGCATTCTAGACTAGACTTCCCTGAAGACCTTTTCTGTGTGGGGACATGGCCATGTCCCAAAACCTGGGCAATTAGGAGCTTTCTACCCAAAAGTGACGCCATCTTTGTTGCCAAAAAAACCTCAATAATTCATGGAATAAAATCGTTGCGGTCTTCAAATTCGAACCAGCACCATCGGCGGAGGTGTCCGCAAAAAGTGATCGCCAAAAATCGGCATGTTACCGGGGGTCGAATTTTTGGAATAATTGACTGGTAGTACCCTGTCGCCATTTTGAATTTTGTGGTCGAAAGTAAAAGTGCGATTTGACGATGCAGCATTCTAGACTAGACTTCCCTGAAGACCTTTTCTGTGTGGGGACATGGCCAAATCCCAAAACCTGGGCAATAAGGAGCTTTCTGCCAAAAAGTGACGCCATTATGTTGCCCAAAAAACCTCAATAATTCATGGAATAAAATCGTTGCGGTCTTCAAATTCGAACCAGCACCATCGGCGGAGGTGTCCGCAAAAAGTGATCGCCAAAAATCGGCATGTTACCGGGGGTCGAATTTTCTGAATAATTGACTGGTAGTACCCTGTCGCCATTTTGAATTTTGTGGTCGAAAATAAAAGTGCGATTTGACGGTGCAGCATTCTAGACTAGACTTCCCTGAAGACCTTTTCTGTGTGGGGACATGGCCAAATCCCAAAACCTGGGCAATAAGCAGCTTTCTGCCAAAAAGTGACGCCATTATGTTGCCCCAAAAACCTCAATAATTCATGGAATAAAATCGTTGCGGTCTTCAAATTCGAACCAGCACCATCGGCGGAGGTGTCCGCAAAAAGTGATCGCCAAAAATCGGCATGTTACCGGGGGTCAAATTTTTGGAATAATTGACAGGTAGTTCCCTGTCGCCATTTTGAATTTTGTGGTCGAAAGTAAAAGTGCGATTTGACGGTGCAGCATTCTAGACTAGACTTCCCTGAAGACCTTTTCTGTGTGGGGAGATGGCCAAATCCCAAACCTGGGCAATTAGGAGCTTTCTACCAAAAAGCGACGCCATCTTTGTTGCCCAAAAAACCTCAATAATTCATGGAATAAAATCGTTGCGGTCTTCAAATTCGAACTAGCACCATCGGCGGAGGTGTCCGCAAAAAGTGTTCGCCAAAAATCGGCATGTTACCGGGGGTCGAATTTTTGGAATAATTGACAGGTAGTTCCCTGTCGCCATTTTGAATTTTGTGGTCGAAAGTAAAAGTGCGATTTGACGATGCAGCATCCTAGACTAGACTTCCCTGAAGACCTTTTCTGTGTGGGGAGATGGCCAAATCCCAAAACCTGGGCAATTAGGAGCTTTCTACCAAAAAGCGACGCCATCTTTGTTGCCCAAAAAACTTCAATAATTCATGGAATAAAATCGTTGCGGTCTTCAAATTCGAACTAGCACCATCGGCGGAGGTGTCCGCAAAAAGTGTTCGCCAAAAATCGGCATGTTACCGGGGTCAAATTTTTGGAATAATTGACAGGTAGTACCCTGTCGCCATTTTGAATTTTGGGGTCGAAAATAAAAGTGCGATTTGACGGTGCAGCATTCTAGACTAAACTTCCCTGAAAACCTTTTCTGTGTGGGGACATGGCCAAATCCCAAAACCTGGGCAATTAGGAGCTTTCTACCAATAAGTGACGCCATCTTTGTTGCCCAAAAATACTCAATAATTCATGGAATAAAATCGTTGCGGTCTTCAAATTCGAACCAGCACCATCGGCGGAAGTGTCCGCAAAAAGTGATCGCCAAAAATCGGCATGCTACCGGGGGTCGAATTTTTGGAATAATTGACAGGCAGTACCCTGTCGCCATTTTGAATTTTGGGGTCGAAAATAAAAGTGCGGTTTGACGGTGCAGCATTCTAGACTAGACTTCCCTGAAAACCTTTTATGTGTGGGGACATGGCCAAATCCCAAAACCTGGGCAATTAGGGACTTTCTACCAAAAAGTGACGCCATCTTTGTTGCCCAAAAATACTCAATAATTCATGGAATAAAATCGTTGCGGTCTTCAAATTCGAACCAGCACCATCGGCGGAAGTGTCCGCAACAAGTGATCGCCAAAAATCGGCGAGTTACCGGGGGTCGAATTTTTGGAATAATTGACAGGTAGTTCCCTGTCGCCATTTTGAATTTTGTGGTCGAAAGTAAAAGTGCGATTTGACGATGCAGCATCCTAGACTAGACTTCCCTGAAGACCTTTTCTGTGTGGGGAGATGGCCAAATCCCAAAACCTGGGCAATTAGGAGCTTTCTACCAAAAAGCGACGCCATCTTTGTTGCCCAAAAAACTTCAATAATTCATGGAATAAAATCGTTGCGGTCTTCAAATTCGAACTAGCACCATCGGCGGAGGTGTCCGCAAAAAGTGTTCGCCAAAAATCGGCATGTTACCGGGGGTCAAATTTTTGGAATAATTGACAGGTAGTACCCTGTCGCCATTTTGAATTTTGGGGTCGAAAATAAAAGTGCGATTTGACGGTGCAGCATTCTAGACTAAACTTCCCTGAAAACCTTTTCTGTGTGGGGACATGGCCAAATCCCAAAACCTGGGCAATTAGGAGCTTTCTACCAATAAGTGACGCCATCTTTGTTGCCCAAAAATACTCAATAATTCATGGAATAAAATCGTTGCGGTCTTCAAATTCGAACCAGCACCATCGGCGGAAGTGTCCGCAAAAAGTGATCGCCAAAAATCGGCATGTTACCGGGGGTCGAATTTTTGGAATAATTGACAGGCAGTACCCTGTCGCCATTTTGAATTTTGGGGTCGAAAATAAAAGTGCGGTTTGACGGTGCAGCATTCTAGACTAGACTTCCCTGAAAACCTTTTATGTGTGGGGACATGGCCAAATCCCAAAACCTGGGCAATTAGGGACTTTCTACCAAAAAGTGACGCCATCTTTGTTGCCCAAAAATACTCAATAATTCATGGAATAAAATCGTTGCGGTCTTCAAATTCGAACCAGCACCATCGGCGGAAGTGTCCGCAACAAGTGATCGCCAAAAATCGGCGAGTTACCGGGGGTCGAATTTTTGAAATAATTGACGGGTAGTACCCTGTCACCATTTTGAATTTTGGGGTCGAAAATAAAAGTGCGATTTGACGGTGCAGCATTCTAGACTAGACTTCCCTGAAGACCTTTTCTGTGTGGGGACATGGCCAAATCCCAAAACCTGGGCAATAAGGAGCTTTCTACCAAAAAGTGACGCCATCTTTGTTGCCCAAAAAACCTCAATAATTCATGGAATAAAATCAGTGCGGTCTTCAAATTCGAACCAGCTCCATCGGCAAAGGTGCCGCAAAAAGTGATCGCCAAAAATCGGCATGTTACCGGGGGTCGAATTTTTGGAATAATTGACAGGTAGTTCCCTGTCGCCATTTTGAATTTTGTGGTCGAAAGTAAAAGTGCGATTTGACGGTGCAGCATTCTAGACTAGACTTCCCTGAAGACCTTTTCTGTGTGGGGAGATGGCCAAATCCCAAACCTGGGCAATTAGGAGCTTTCTACCAAAAAGCGACGCCATCTTTGTTGCCCAAAAAACCTCAATAATTCATGGAATAAAATCGTTGCGGTCTTCAAATTCGAACTAGCACCATCGGCGGAGGTGTCCGCAAAAAGTGTTCGCCAAAAATCGGCATGTTACGGGGGTCAAAGTTTTGGAATAATTGACAGGTAGTACCCTGTCGCCATTTTGAATTTTGGGGTCGAAAATAAAAGTGCGATTTGACGGTGCAGCATTCTAGACTAGACTTCCCTGAAGACCTTTTCTGTGTGGGGACATGGCCAAATCCCAAAACCTGGGCAATAAGGAGCTTTCTACCAAAAAGTGACGCCATCTTTGTTGCCCAAAAAACCTCAATAATTCATGGAATAAAATCGTTGCGGTCTTCAAATTCGAACCAGCTCCATCGGTGGAGGTGTCCGCAAAAAGTGATCGCCAAAAATCGGCATGTTACCGGGGGTCGAATTTTTGGAATAACTGACAGATAGTACCCTGTCGCCATTTTGAACTTTGGGGTCGAAAGTAAAAGTGCGATTTGACGGTGCAGCATTCTAGACTAGACTTCCATGAAGACCTTTTCTGTGTGGGGAGATGGCCAAATCTCAAAACCTGGGCAATTAGGAACTTTCTACCAAAAAGTGACGCCATCTTTGTTGCCCAAAAAACCTCAATAATTCATGGAATAAAAACGTTGCGGTCTTCAAATTCGAACCAGCACCATCGGCGGAGGTGTCCACAAAAAGTGATTGCCAAAAATCGGCATGTTACCGGAGGTCGAATTTTTGGAATAATTGACAAGCAGTACCCTGTCGCCATTTTGATTTTTGGGGTCGAAAATAAAAGTGCGATTTGACGGTGCAGCATTCTAGACTAGACTTCCCTGAAGACCTTTTCTGTGTGGGGACATGGCCATGTCCCAAAACCTGGGCAATTAGGAGCTTTCTACCCAAAAGTGACGCCATCTTTGTTGCCAAAAAAACCTCAATAATTCATGGAATAAAATCGTTGCGGTCTTCAAATTCGAACCAGCACCATCGGCGGAGGTGTCCGCAAAAAGTGATCGCCAAAAATCGGCATGTTACCGGGGGTCGAATTTTTGGAATAATTGACTGGTAGTACCCTGTCGCCATTTTGAATTTTGTGGTCGAAAGTAAAAGTGCGATTTGACGATGCAGCATTCTAGACTAGACTTCCCTGAAGACCTTTTCTGTGTGGGGACATGGCCAAATCCCAAAACCTGGGCAATAAGGAGCTTTCTGCCAAAAAGTGACGCCATTATGTTGCCCAAAAAACCTCAATAATTCATGGAATAAAATCGTTGCGGTCTTCAAATTCGAACCAGCACCATCGGCGGAGGTGTCCGCAAAAAGTGATCGCCAAAAATCGGCATGTTACCGGGGGTCGAATTTTCTGAATAATTGACTGGTAGTACCCTGTCGCCATTTTGAATTTTGTGGTCGAAAATAAAAGTGCGATTTGACGGTGCAGCATTCTAGACTAGACTTCCCTGAAGACCTTTTCTGTGTGGGGACATGGCCAAATCCCAAAACCTGGGCAATAAGCAGCTTTCTGCCAAAAAGTGACGCCATTATGTTGCCCCAAAAACCTCAATAATTCATGGAATAAAATCGTTGCGGTCTTCAAATTCGAACCAGCACCATCGGCGGAGGTGTCCGCAAAAAGTGATCGCCAAAAATCGGCATGTTACCGGGGGTCAAATTTTCTGAATAATTGACTGGTAGTACCCTGTCGCCATTTTGAATTTTGGGGTCGAAAATAAAAGTGCGATTTGACGGTGCAGCATTCTAGACTAGACTTCCCTGAAGACCTTTTCTGTGTGGGGACATGGCCAAATCCCAAAACCTGGGCAATTAGGAGCTTTCTACCAAAAAGTGTACGCCATCTTTGTTGCCCCAAAAACCTCAATAATTCATGGAATAAAATCGTTGCGGTCTTCAAATTCGAACCAGAACCATCGGCGGAGGTGTCCGCAAAAAGTGATCGCCAAAAATCGGCATGTTACCAGGGGTCGAATTTTTGGAATAACTGACAGATAGTACCTGTCGCCATTATGAATTTTGGGGTCAAAAATAAAAATGGAATTTGACGGTGCAGCATTCTAGACTAGACTTCCCTGAAGACCTTTTCTATGTGGGGACATGGCCAAATCCCAAAATCTGGACAATTAGGAGCTTTCTACCAAAAAGTGACGCCATCTTTGTTGCCCAAAAAACCTCAATAATTCATGGAATAAAATCAGTGCGGTCTTCAAATTCGAACCAGCTCCATCGGCAAAGGTGCCGCAAAAAGTGATCGCCAAAAATCGGCATGTTACCGGGGGTCGAATTTTTGGAATAATTGACAGGTAGTTCCCTGTCGCCATTTTGAATTTTGTGGTCGAAAGTAAAAGTGCGATTTGACGGTGCAGCATTCTAGACTAGACTTCCCTGAAGACCTTTTCTGTGTGGGGAGATGGCCAAATCCCAAACCTGGGCAATTAGGAGCTTTCTACCAAAAAGCGACGCCATCTTTGTTGCCCAAAAAACCTCAATAATTCATGGAATAAAATCGTTGCGGTCTTCAAATTCGAACTAGCACCATCGGCGGAGGTGTCCGCAAAAAGTGTTCGCCAAAAATCGGCATGTTACGGGGGTCAAATTTTTGGAATAATTGACAGGTAGTACCCTGTCGCCATTTTGAATTTTGGGGTCGAAAATAAAAGTGCGATTTGACGGTGCAGCATTCTAGACTAGACTTCCCTGAAGACCTTTTCTGTGTGGGGACATGGCCAAATCCCAAAACCTGGGCAATAAGGAGCTTTCTACCAAAAAGTGACGCCATCTTTGTTGCCCAAAAAACCTCAATAATTCATGGAATAAAATCGTTGCGGTCTTCAAATTCGAACCAGCTCCATCGGTGGAGGTGTCCGCAAAAAGTGATCGCCAAAAATCGGCATGTTACCGGGGGTCGAATTTTTGGAATAATTGACAGGTAGTTCCCTGTCGCCATTTTGAATTTTGTGGTCGAAAGTAAAAGTGCGATTTGACGATGCAGCATCCTAGACTAGACTTCCCTGAAGACCTTTTCTGTGTGGGGAGATGGCCAAATCCCAAAACCTGGGCAATTAGGAGCTTTCTACCAAAAAGCGACGCCATCTTTGTTGCCCAAAAAACTTCAATAATTCATGGAATAAAATCGTTGCGGTCTTCAAATTCGAACTAGCACCATCGGCGGAGGTGTCCGCAAAAAGTGTTCGCCAAAAATCGGCATGTTACCGGGGGTCAAATTTTTGGAATAATTGACAGGTAGTACCCTGTCGCCATTTTGAATTTTGGGGTCGAAAATAAAAGTGCGATTTGACGGTGCAGCATTCTAGACTAAACTTCCCTGAAAACCTTTTCTGTGTGGGGACATGGCCAAATCCCAAAACCTGGGCAATTAGGAGCTTTCTACCAATAAGTGACGCCATCTTTGTTGCCCAAAAATACTCAATAATTCATGGAATAAAATCGTTGCGGTCTTCAAATTCGAACCAGCACCATCGGCGGAAGTGTCCGCAAAAAGTGATCGCCAAAAATCGGCATGTTACCGGGGGTCGAATTTTTGGAATAATTGACAGGCAGTACCCTGTCGCCATTTTGAATTTTGGGGTCGAAAATAAAAGTGCGGTTTGACGGTGCAGCATTCTAGACTAGACTTCCCTGAAAACCTTTTATGTGTGGGGACATGGCCAAATCCCAAAACCTGGGCAATTAGGGACTTTCTACCAAAAAGTGACGCCATCTTTGTTGCCCAAAAATACTCAATAATTCATGGAATAAAATCGTTGCGGTCTTCAAATTCGAACCAGCACCATCGGCGGAAGTGTCCGCAACAAGTGATCGCCAAAAATCGGCGAGTTACCGGGGGTCGAATTTTTGAAATAATTGACGGGTAGTACCCTGTCACCATTTTGAATTTTGGGGTCGAAAATAAAAGTGCGATTTGACGGTGCAGCATTCTAGACTAGACTTCCCTGAAGACCTTTTCTGTGTGGGGACATGGCCAAATCCCAAAACCTGGGCAATAAGGAGCTTTCTACCAAAAAGTGACGCCATCTTTGTTGCCCAAAAAACCTCAATAATTCATGGAATAAAATCAGTGCGGTCTTCAAATTCGAACCAGCTCCATCGGCAAAGGTGCCGCAAAAAGTGATCGCCAAAAATCGGCATGTTACCGGGGGTCGAATTTTTGGAATAATTGACAGGTAGTTCCCTGTCGCCATTTTGAATTTTGTGGTCGAAAGTAAAAGTGCGATTTGACGGTGCAGCATTCTAGACTAGACTTCCCTGAAGACCTTTTCTGTGTGGGGAGATGGCCAAATCCCAAACCTGGGCAATTAGGAGCTTTCTACCAAAAAGCGACGCCATCTTTGTTGCCCAAAAAACCTCAATAATTCATGGAATAAAATCGTTGCGGTCTTCAAATTCGAACTAGCACCATCGGCGGAGGTGTCCGCAAAAAGTGTTCGCCAAAAATCGGCATGTTACGGGGGTCAAATTTTTGGAATAATTGACAGGTAGTACCCTGTCGCCATTTTGAATTTTGGGGTCGAAAATAAAAGTGCGATTTGACGGTGCAGCATTCTAGACTAGACTTCCCTGAAGACCTTTTCTGTGTGGGGACATGGCCAAATCCCAAAACCTGGGCAATAAGGAGCTTTCTACCAAAAAGTGACGCCATCTTTGTTGCCCAAAAAACCTCAATAATTCATGGAATAAAATCGTTGCGGTCTTCAAATTCGAACCAGCTCCATCGGTGGAGGTGTCCGCAAAAAGTGATCGCCAAAAATCGGCGAGTTACCCGGGGTCGAATTTTTGAAATAATTGACGGGTAGTACCCTGTCACCATTTTGAATTTTGGGGTCGAAAATAAAAGTGCGATTTGACGGTGCAGCATTCTAGACTAGACTTCCCTGAAGACCTTTTCTGTGTGGGGACATGGCCAAATCCCAAAACCTGGGCAATAAGGAGCTTTCTGCCAAAAAGTGACGCCATTATGTTGCCCCAAAAACCTCAATAATTCATGGAATAAAATCGTTGCGGTCTTCAAATTCGAACTAGCACCATCGGCGGAGGTGTCCGCAAAAAGTGTTCGCCAAAAATCGGCATGTTACGGGGGTCAAATTTTTGGAATAATTGACAGGCAGTACCTTGTCGCCATTTTGAATTTTGGGGTCGAAAATAAAAGTGCGATTTGACGGTGCAGCATTCTAGACTAAACTTCCCTGAAGACCTTTTCTGTGTGGGGACATGGCCAAATCCCAAAACCTGGGCAATAAGGAGCTTTCTACCAAAAAGTGACGCCATCTTTGTTGCCCAAAAAACCTCAATAATTCATGGAATAAAATCGTTGCGGTCTTCAAATTCGAACCAGCTCCATCGGTGGAGGTGTCCGCAAAAAGTGATCGCCAAAAATCGGCATGTTACCGGGGGTCGAATTTTTGGAATAATTGACAGGTAGTTCCCTGTCGCCATTTTGAATTTTGTGGTCGAAAGTAAAAGTGCGATTTGACGATGCAGCATCCTAGACTAGACTTCCCTGAAGACCTTTTCTGTGTGGGGAGATGGCCAAATCCCAAAACCTGGGCAATTAGGAGCTTTCTACCAAAAAGCGACGCCATCTTTGTTGCCCAAAAAACTTCAATAATTCATGGAATAAAATCGTTGCGGTCTTCAAATTTGAACTAGCACCATCGGCGGAGGTGTCCGCAAAAAGTGTTCGCCAAAAATCGGCATGTTACCGGGCGTCAGATTTTTGGAATAATTGACAGGTAGTACCCTGTCGCCATTTTGAATTTTGGGGTCGAAAATAAAAGTGCGATTTGACGGTGCAGCATTCTAGACTAAACTTCCCTGAAAACCTTTTCTGTGTGGGGACATGGCCAAATCCCAAAACCTGGGCAATTAGGAGCTTTCTACCAATAAGTGACGCCATCTTTGTTGCCCAAAAATACTCAATAATTCATGGAATAAAATCTTTGCGGTCTTCAAATTCGAACCAGCACCATCGGCGGAAGTGTCCGCAAAAAGTGATCGCCAAAAATCGGCATGTTACCGGGGGTCGAATTTTTGGAATAATTGACAGGCAGTACCCTGTCGCCATTTTGAATTTTGGGGTCGAAAATAAAAGTGCGGTTTGACGGTGCAGCATTCTAGACTAGACTTCCCTGAAAACCTTTTATGTGTGGGGACATGGCCAAATCCCAAAACCTGGGCAATTAGGGACTTTCTACCAAAAAGTGACGCCATCTTTGTTGCCCAAAAATACTCAATAATTCATGGAATAAAATCGTTGCGGTCTTCAAATTCGAACCAGCACCATCGGCGGAAGTGTCCGCAACAAGTGATCGCCAAAAATCGGCGAGTTACCGGGGGTCGAATTTTTGAAATAATTGACGGGTAGTACCCTGTCACCATTTTGAATTTTGGGGTCGAAAATAAAAGTGCGATTTGACGGTGCAGCATTCTAGACTAGACTTCCCTGAAGACCTTTTCTGTGTGGGGACATGGCCAAATCCCAAAACCTGGGCAATAAGGAGCTTTCTGCCAAAAAGTGACGCCATTATGTTGCCCCAAAAACCTCAATAATTCATGGAATAAAATCGTTGCGGTCTTCAAATTCGAACCAGTACCATCGGCGGAGGTGTCCGCAAAAAGTGATCGCCAAAAATCGGCATGTTACCGGGGGTCGAATTTTTTGGTTAAATTGACAGGTAGTACCCTGTCGCCATTTTGAATTTTGTGGTCGAAAATAAAAGTGCGATTTGACGTTGCAGCATTCTAGACTAGACTTCCCTGAAGACCTTTTCTGTGTGGGGACATGGCCAAATCCCATAACCTGGGCAATAAGGAGCTTTCTGCCAAAAAGTGACGCCATTATGTTGCCCAAAAAACCTCAATAATTTATGGAATAAAATCGTTGCGGTCTTCAAATTCGAACCAGCACCATCGGCGGAAGTGTCCGCAAAAAGTGATCGCCAAAAATCGGCGAGTTACCGGGGGGTCGAATTTTTGAAATAAATGACGGGTAGTACCCTGTCGCCACTTTGAATTTTGGGGTCGAAAATAAAAGTGCGATTTGACGGTGCAGCATTCTAGACTAGACTTCCCTGAAGACGAGGCGAGCAGTCTAGATGTTAGGCCTACCCCGAACAGAAATTGAAAAATCCCAGGGGCCGGCTGCGAAGCAAGGTCTCGCCGGCCGGGGTAATGACCCGGAATAAATTCCAGGTGAGTTTGGGAATAACTCCCGTTCTAGGGGGGCTAGAGAGATAATTTTTTTTACCTGACTCTTCCTTAGGTATCCCCGCATCCGAAAATTAGACTTTTACGGCCGATGAGGGCAGGTTTCACACCGGAAGAAACCAGCAAGGGGGACGCTACAAACTCCCCGCAAAACATCTCCAACTCGTTTTTGCTGTCAAAAAGACAAACACAAAATAAGGAGGGTCAAATCACCCTCAAGGCATCATCGGATTAGCACAAGTTTTATACCACTGGAAAGCCCGTCTCAAGGGCTATCTCTCCCATGAGTTTGGGGTCGCTGACGGTTCTGTAGGCGAGGTGAGCGGCCTACCCCTAACAGAAATTGAAAAAATCCCAGGGGCCGGCTGCGAAGCAAGGTCTCGCCGGCCGGGGTAATGACCCGGAATAAAATCCAGGTGAGTTTGGGAATAACTCCCGTTCTAGGGGGGCTAGAGAGATATTTTTTTTACCTGACTCTTCCTTAGGTATCCCCGCATCCGAAAATTAGACTTTTACGGCCGATGAGGGCAGGTTTCACACCGGAAGAGACCAGCAAGCGGGGACGCTACAAACTCCCCGCAAAACATCTCCAACTCGTTTTTGCTGTCAAAAAGACAAACACAAAATAAGGAGGGTCAAATCACCCTCAAGGCATCATCGGATTAGCACAAGTTTTATACCACTAGAAAGCCCGTCTCAAGGGCTATCTCTCCCATGAGTTTGGAGTTACTGACGGTTCTGTAGGCGAGGCGAGCGGCCTAGATGTTAGGCCTACCCCTAACAGAAATTGAAAAATCCCAGGGGCCGGCTGCGAAGCAAGGTCTCGCCGGCCGGGGTAAGGACCCGGAATAAATTCCAGGTGAGTTTGGGAATAACTCCCGTTCTAGGGGGGCTAGAGAGTTAATTTTTTTACCTGACTCTTCCTTAGGTATCCCCGCATCCGAAAATTAGACTTTTACGGCCGATGAGGGCAGGTTTCACACCGGAAGAGACCAGCAAGCGGGGACGCTACAAACTCCCCGCAAAACATCTCCAACTCGTTTTTGCTGTCAAAAAGACAAACACAAAATAAGGAGGGTCAAATCACCCTCAAGGCATCATCGGATTAGCACAAGTTTTATACCACTGGAAAGCCCGTCTCAAGAGCTATCTCTGCTTTAAATTTGGAGTTGCTGACGATTCTGAAAACGAGGCGAGCCGCCTGGATGTTAGGCCTACCCCTTAGAGATATTGAACAATTCCAGGGGCCGGCTGCGAAGCAAGGTCTCGCCGGCCGAAGTAATGGCCCAAAATAAATTTTAGGTGAAATTGCGAATAACTCCCGTTCTAGGGAGGCTAGAGAGATGAATTTTTGACCTGACTCTGCCTTAGGTATCCCTGCATCCGTAAATTAGATTTTTGCGGCCGATGAGGGCAGGTTTCACACAGGAAAAGACCAGCAAGCGGGGACGCTACAAACTCCCCGCAAAACATCTCCAACTCGTTTTTGCTGTCAAAAAGACAAACACAAAATAAGGAGGGTCAAATCACCCTCAAGGCATCATCGGATTAGCACAAGTTTTATACCACTGGAAAGCCCGTCTCAAGGGCTATTTCTCCTATGAGTTTAGGGTCGCTGACGGTTCTGTAGGCGAGGCGAGCGGCCTAGATGTTAGGCCTACCCCTAACAGAAATTGAAAAATCCCAGGGGCCGGCTTCGAAGCAAGGTCTCGCCGGCCGGGGTAATGACCCGGAATAAATTCCAGGTGAGTTTGGGAATAACTCCCGTTCTAGGGGGGCTAGAGAGATAATTTTTTTACCTGACTCTTCCTTAGGTATCCCCGCATCCGAAAATTAGACTTTAACGGCCGATGAGGGCAGGTTTCACACCGGAAGAGACCAGCAATCGGGGACGCTACAAACTCCCCGCAAAACATCTCCAACTCGTTTTTGCTGTCAAAAAGACAAACACAAAATAAGGAGGGTCAAATCACCCTCAAGGCATCAATGGATTAGCACAAGTTTTATACCACTGGAAAGCCCGTCTCAAGGGCTATCTCTCCCATGAGTTTGGGATCGCTGACGCTTCTGTAGGCGAGGCGAGCATCCTAGATGTTAGGCCTACCCATAACAGAAATTGAAAAATCCCAGGGGCCGGCTGCGAAGCAAGGTCTCGCAGGCCGGGGTAATGACCCGGAATAAATTCCAGGTGAGTTTGGGAATAACTCCCGTTCTAGGGGGGCTAGAGAGAATTGTTTTACCTGACTCTTCCTTAGGTATCCCCGCATCCGAAAATTAGACTTTTACGGCCGATGAGGGTAGGTTTCACACCGGAAGAGACCAGCAAGCGGGGACGCTACAAACTCCCCGCAAAACATCTCCAACTCGTTTTTGCTGTCAAAAAGACAAACACAAAATAAGGAGGGTCAAATCACCCTCAAGGCATCATCGGATTAGCACAAGTTTTATACCACTAGAAAGCCCGTCTCAAGGGCTATCTCTCCCATGAGTTTGGGGTTACTGACGGTTCTGTAGGCGAGGCGAGCGGCCTAGATGTCAGGCCTACCCCTAACAGAAATTGAAAAATCCCAGGGGCCGGCTGCGAAGCAAGGTCTCGCCGGCCGGGGTAAGGACCCGGAATAAATTCCAGGTGAGTTTGGGAATAAATCCCGTTCTAGGGGGGCTAGAGAGTTAATTTTTTTACCTGACTCTTCCTTAGGTATCCCCGCATCCGAAAATTAGACTTTTACGGCCGATGAGGGCAGGTTTCACACCGGAAGAGACCAGCAAGCGGGGACGCTACAAACTCCCCGCAAAACATCTCCAACTCGTTTTTGCTGTCAAAAAGACAAACACAAAATAAGGAGGGTCAAATCACCCTCAAGGCATCATCGGATTAGCACAAGTTTTATACCACTGGAAAGCCCGTCTCAAGAGCTATCTCTGCTTTAAATTTGGAGTTGCTGACGATTCTGAAAACGAGGCGAGCCGCCTGGATGTTAGGCCTACCCCTTAGAGATATTGAACAATTCCAGGGGCCGGCTGCGAAGCAAGGTCTCGCCGGCCGAAGTAATGGCCCAAAATAAATTTTAGGTGAAATTGCGAATAACTCCCGTTCTAGGGAGGCTAGAGAGATGAATTTTTGACCTGACTCTGCCTTAGGTATCCCTGCATCCGTAAATTAGATTTTTGCGGCCGATGAGGGCAGGTTTCACACAGGAAAAGACCAGCAAGCGGGGACGCTACAAACTCCCCGCAAAACATCTCCAACTCGTTTTTGCTGTCAAAAAGACAAACACAAAATAAGGAGGGTCAAATCACCCTCAAGGCATCATCGGATTAGCACAAGTTTTATACCACTGGAAAGCCCGTCTCAAGGGCTATTTCTCCTATGAGTTTAGGGTCGCTGACGGTTCTGTAGGCGAGGCGAGCGGCCTAGATGTTAGGCCTACCCCTAACAGAAATTGAAAAATCCCAGGGGCCGGCTTCGAAGCAAGGTCTCGCCGGCCGGGGTAATGACCCGGAATAAATTCCAGGTGAGTTTGGGAATAACTCCCGTTCTAGGGGGGCTAGAGAGATAATTTTTTTACCTGACTCTTCCTTAGGTATCCCCGCATCCGAAAATTAGACTTTTACGGCCGATGAGGGCAGGTTTCACACCGGAAGAGACCAGCAATCGGGGACGCTACAAACTCCCCGCAAAACATCTCCAACTCGTTTTTGCTGTCAAAAAGACAAACACAAAATAAGGAGGGTCAAATCACCCTCAAGGCATCAATGGATTAGCACAAGTTTTATACCACTGGAAAGCCCGTCTCAAGGGCTATCTCTCCCATGAGTTTGGGATCGCTGACGCTTCTGTAGGCGAGGCGAGCATCCTAGATGTTAGGCCTACCCATAACAGAAATTGAAAAATCCCAGGGGCCGGCTGCGAAGCAAGGTCTCGCAGGCCGGGGTAATGACCCGGAATAAATTCCAGGTGAGTTTGGGAATAACTCCCGTTCTAGGGGGGCTAGAGAGAATTTTTTTACCTGACTCTTCCTTAGGTATCCCCGCATCCGAAAATTAGACTTTTACGGCCGATGAGGGTAGGTTTCACACCGGAAGAGACCAGCAAGCGGGGACGCTACAAACTCCCCGCAAAACATCTCCAACTCGTTTTTGCTGTCAAAAAGACAAACACAAAATAAGGAGGGTCAAATCACCCTCAAGACATCATCGGATTAGCACAAGTTTTATACCACTGGAAAGCCCGTCTCAAGGGCTATCTCTCCCATGAGTTTGGAGTCGCTGACGGTTCTGTAGGCGAGGCGAGCGGCCTAGATGTTAGGCCTACCCTTAACAGAAATTGAAAAATCCCAGGGGCCGGCTGCGAAGCAAGGTCTCGCCGGCCGGGGTAATGACCCGGAATAAATTCCAGGTGAGTTTGGGAATAACTCCCGTTCTAGGGGGGCTAGAGAGATAATTTTTTTACCTGACTCTTCCTTAGGTATCCCCGCATCCGAAAATTAGACTTTTACGGCCGATGAGGGCAGGTTTCACACCGGAAGAGACCAGCAAGCGGGGACGCTACAAACTCCCCGCAAAACATCTCCAACTCGTTTTTGCTGTCAAAAAGACAAACACAAAATAAGGAGGGTCAAATCACCCTCAAGGCATCATCGGATTAGCACAAGTTTTATACCACTGGAAAGCCCGTCTCAAGGGCTATCTCACCCATGTGTTTGAAGTCGCTGACGGTTCTGTAGGCGAGGCGAGCGGCCTAGATGTTAGGCCTACCCCTAACAGAAATTGAAAAATCCCAGGGGCCGGCTGCGAAGCAAGGTCTCGCCGGCCGGGGTAATGACCCGGAATAAATTCCAGGTGAGTTTGGGAATAACTCCCGTTCTAGGGGGGCTAGAGAGATAATTTTTTTACCTGACTCTTCCTTAGGTATCCCCGCATCCGAAAATTAGACTTTTACGGCCGATGAGGGCAGGTTTCACACCGGAAGAAACCAGCAAGCGGGGACGCTACAAACTCCCCGCAAAACATCTCCAACTCGTTTTTGCTGTCAAAAAGACAAACACAAAATAAGGAGGGTCAAATCACCCTCAAGGCATCATCGGATTAGCACAAGTTTTATACCACTGGAAAGCCCGTCTCAAGGGATATCTCTCCCATGAGTTTGGGGTCGCTGACGATTCTGTAGGCGAGGCGAGCGGCCTAGATGTTAGGCCTACCCCTAACAGAAATTGAAAAATCCCAGGGGCCGTCTGCGAAGCAAGGTCTCGCCGGCCGGGGTAATGACCCGGGATAAATTCCAGGTGAGTTTGGGAATAACTCCCGTTCTAGGGGGGCTAGAGAGATAATTTTTTTACCTGACTCTTCCTTAGGTATCCCCGCATCCGAAAATTAGACTTTTACGGCCGATGAGGGCAGGTTTCACACCGGAAGAGACCAGCAAGCGGGGACGCTACAAACTCCCCGCAAAACATCTCCAACTCGTTTTTGCTGTCAAAAAGACAAACACAAAATAAGGAGGGTCAAATCACCCTCAAGGCATCATCGGATTAGCACAAGTTTTATACCACTGGAAAGCCCGTCTCAAGGGCTATCTCTCCAATGAGTTTGGGATTGCTGACGCTTCTGTAGGCGAGGCGAGCATCCTAGATGTTAGGCCTACCCCTAACAGAAATTGAAAAATCCCAGGGGCCGGCTGCGAAGCAAGGTCTCGCAGGCCGGGGTAATGACCCGGAATAAATTCCAGGTGAGTTTGGGAATAACTCCCGTTTTAGGGGGGCTAGAGAGAATTTTTTTTTACCTGACTCTTCCTTAGGTATCCCCGCATCCGAAAATTAGACTTTTACGGCCGATGAGGGCAGGTTTCACACCGGAAGAGACCAGCAAGCGGGGACGCTACAAACTCCCCGCAAAACATCTCCAACTCGTTTTTGCTGTCAAAAAGACAAACACAAAACTAGACATTGAGGTGTTTGTGAACAAACACGAAGCTGTTCCGTTTTGTTGGGCTTTGATTAAACCCAAGTTCAATCTTCAATGCACAAGGGGTCTATAACTGAAAAGAAATTGAAACTCGGGTGTTTAGTTCTTCAGATATGGTCCCACTTCCGGTTGACCCGTAAGTAAAGGACAACATGGGGTCACGGTAACCCAAGTTCAATCTTCAATGTTCAAAGGATCTAATAACTGAAAAGAAATGGAACTGGATTTATAGTTCTTGAGATATGGTCCCACTTCTGGTTGACCCGGAAGTAAAGGTTAACATGGGGTCACGGTAACCCTAGTTCAATCTTCAATGCTCAATGAGTCTATAACTGAAAAGAACTTGAAATGCACATAAATATCGTTTCCAATCAAGCTCATAGTCTTTGTTATATGAAAACTGTGCTTGAGGTATTAAATGCAAGAAACATTGAACGCTAGAGGGCGTTCCACAATAATTCGATTGAACATTTATTTTGCAGGATGATTGTGCAGAGCCAAATAATGTTGCACTGAAGAGGCAATGTTTTTGATCACAACCGCAGATGTGTTAATGTTTTTTTTACTCGAAATTTCGTTATCGAGGAACATGTCTCTCAAGTTAGCATGTATACTAATCCTGTGACAGACGATTAACCAACCGATCAACCGGTTAAATGTTTACATTTTTACGGTTCGGATAAGCGTAAAACATTTCAATCAAAAAGTGCCGCATAACATTGACTATAATAATTGCCTAGTTATGTCAAGTACACACGCGCACAAGCCGAAATTCTCTGCTAACCCCTGAAATACGCTTGACGTAAGCACGGAACTTGCTGCCGTAAGCGTTGATTTTTTGCTTTTGGTAAGCAGAGCAATGTATTTGGGCCTGGGTCTCACAACTAAGCGTATAAAGTGAACCATCCCTCATTTAAATGAATGAGCCCAATTTCATGGCTCTGCTGCCGAAATCCATGCTTACAGTCACCCATTCTCCCCCTATTTTGCAAGCGTCAAATGTTTGCGCTATTTGTGTAAGCGAAGAATGCCTAGTTACATGAAGTACACACGCGCACAAGCCAAAATTCTCTGCTAACCCCTGAAATACGCTTGACGTAAGCACGGAATTCTCTGCTTCGGTAAGCGTCAATTCTTTGCTTTTAGTAAGCAGAGCCATGTATTTGGGCCTGGGTCTCACAACTTAGTGTATAAAGTGAACTACCCCTCATTTAAACAAATGAGCCCAATTACATGGCTCTGGTTACTGCCGAAATCCATGCTTACGGTCACCATTCTCCGCTTATTTTGCAAGCGTCGAATTTCTGCGCTAGCTGTGTAAGCGAAGAATGCCTAGTTACGTGAAGTACACACGAGAAAAAGCCGATATTCTCTGCTAAACCTTGAAATACGCTTGACGTAAGCACGGAATTCTCTGCTTCCGTAAGCGTCGTTTTTTTGCTGACGGTAAGCAGAGTCATGAAATTAGGTCCAGGTCTCACAAGTTAGTACGCAAACCACACAAGACTGTATATCATGGAAAAAGGTTTCACAATTTAGTACGTACAGCAATCAAACCACAGGTCTCACATTTTAGTACGTAAAGCGATCAAATCACAGGTCTCACAAGTTATTAAGTAAAGATCGGTCTATGCTGTTGTATTAAAATCATAATTGCAAAAAAAAAATAAAAAATTAAATATCGTGTATGTAGTTTTTTTGCGATAAAATGGTAAATGCGGTATAAGTTAATCAGTAAGTACGTAACACGAACTGCCACTCTTATCAAAGAATTATGAATTCGAAACGAATTATGAATTTGAAACGAATTACTAATTCAAAGCGAATTATTAATCTGTTACTACGCCTGCTTTCCACTGATAACGTCTCAGTGCATGCCACAACAGGGCTATAGTAGCACATAATAATTTTAGGTAGACGATTTAAATGTTGGTCTATGCTATTGTACTAACGTTTGTTGTGTCTTTTTAATACTGATAGTTTTTGTTGGGCTAAAATAGTAAATATTGGATATGATTTTGTTGTTAATTTTGGCTCTTCATGCACACCCATGAGAAATGTATTTTTTTCTTGTCTACACCTTTCCCCATTTAGCTACAATTTGAGCCTCATTTCAACCCCCAACAGGATTGTTGTTTGCTACATAGTGATTTCCCGAAGTAATGCATTCGCACAAGAACCTTAAAAACGTAGCCTTGTTTCCTTCACGATTCAGCTTCAAGTAATGCGTTTGCATTAAAAACCTAAAAGATCGTTTTCCGGTGAACGGGACCCAAGCGCAGACAAGTCTGACACGCGGGCAATATCGTCCCAACATACGGCGTTCTATTGTCTACGTTTACGCTGAATAACGACAAGATCTGAGCGGACACGACGCTCTGCGCTGAGAGCAAGAAAAATTCTTCTCGATTCTTGTGAATGAACGTAGACTTGTGCTAGTCGGCGCAGTAATGACTCTTTATAATATACTCTACATACAAAACACGCAACAACACGGTTCAATGGGTTTAGGAGGACTTGATCGAATTTCAAGAAAGCAAGCAAGAGCACCGTTAAACTGGTATAGCGCCCTCAATCGTTTAAAAGCATCTCCATGTGTTTTGTACACGGGCGAAAATGCGCAATAAATGACGTAATTGTGACGTCGTTCCACATTTAAGGCCGGAAAGCACATCTACAGTATCTCAGAAGTCTAAAACTGAAACAAGTTTGACGTTCGGGGGTATACTTTTTGAGATATGGTGCTGCAAAGATTGGCTAATTAAATATTCACCTCGCTGTAAAGTGGCTAATTAATTAAGAATTTTAATATTGTTTACATTAAGAGTCAAGCTTATGTTCTAAGCTTCAATTTGATATATGATTCAACTCTTTTCTATTTACGCTCTAGGATACTAGGCTTAAAGAAAAAACGTGTACAAATGCTATGGGATTTAAGTGGAAACAAAGAATAATAATAATAACTAGACATTGAGGTGTTTGTGAACAAACACAAAGCTGTTCCGTTTTGTTGTGCTTTGATTAAACCCAAGTTCAATCTTCAATGCACAAGGGGTCTATAACTGAAAAGAAATTGAAAATTGGGTGTTTAGTTCTTCAGATATGGTCCCACTTCCGGTTGACCCGTTAGTAAAGGTCAACATGGGGTCACGGTAACCCAAGTTCAATCTTCAATGTTCAAAGGATCTAATAACTGAAAAGAAATGAAATTGGGTTGTGTAGTTCTTGAGATATGGTCCCACTTCTGGTTTACCCGGAAGTAAAGGTTAACATGGGGTCACAGTAACCCAAGTTCAATATTCAGTGCTCAATGAGTCTATAACTGAAAAGAACTTGAAATGCACATAATTATTGTTTCCAATCAGGCTCATAGTCTTTGTTATATGAAAACTGTGCTTGAGGTATTAAATGCAAGAAACATTGAACACTAGAGGGCGTTCCACAACAATTCGAATGCACATTTATTTTGCAGCATGATATCGCAGAGCCAAATTAATAATGTTGCACTAAAGAGGCAATGCTTTTGATCACAACTGCAGCTGTGTTAACGTTTTTTTTATTCTAAATTTTGTTATCGAGGAACATGTCTCACAAGTTAGCATGTATACTAAGCCTGTGACGGTTACACGGTTAACCAACCAATCAACCGGTTAAACGTTTACATTTTTACGGTTCGGATAAGCGTAAAACATTTCAATCAAAAAGTGCCGCGAAACATTGACTATAATAATTGCCTAGTTACATCAAGTACACACGCGCACAAGCCGAAATTCTCTACTAACCCCTGAAATACGCTTGACGTAAGCACGGAACTTGTTGCCGTAAGCGTTGATTATTTGCTTTTGGTAAGCAGAGCCATGTATTTGGGCCTTGGTCTCACAACTTAGCGTATAAAGTGAACCATCCCTCATTTAAACAAATGAGCCCAATTACATGGCTCTGGTTACTGCCGAAATCCATGCTTACTGTCACCATTCTCCGCTTTTTTTGCAAGCGTCGAATTTCTGCGCTAGCTGTGTAAGCGAAGAATGCCTAGTTACGTGAAGTACACACGAGAAAACGCCGAAATTCTCTGCTAACCCCGAAATACGCTTGACGTAAGCACGGAATTTTCTGCTTCCGTAAGCGCCGTTTTTTTGCTTACGGTAAGCAGAGTCGTGAAATTGAGTCCAGGTCTCACAAGTTAGTACGCAAAGCAATCATGCACACCACAGGTCTCACAGTTTAGTAAGTAAAGCGATCACACCACAGGTCTCACAAGTTAGTAAGTAAAGATTGGTCTATGCTGTTGTATTAAAATCATAATTGTTAAAAAAAAAACCTTTTTAATACCCTGTATGTAATTTTTGTTGCGATAAAATATTAAATGCGGTATAAGTTAATAAGTTAGTACGTAACACGAACTGCCACACTTATCAAAGAATTATGAATTCGAAACGAATTATGAATTCGAAACGAATTATGAATTCGAAACGAATTATGAATTCAAAACGAATTATGAATTCGAAACGAATTATGAATTCAAAACAAATTATTAATTCAAAACGAATCATTAATCTGTAACTATGCCTGCTTTCCGCTGATAACATCTCAGTGCATGCCACAATTGCGCTTTAGTAGCGCATAATAATTTTGGGTAGACGATTTAAATTTTGGTCTATGCTATTGTACTAACATTTGTTGTGTCTTTTTAATACTGAATGCTTTTGTTGGGCTAAAATAGTAAATAAATATCGGATATGACTTTATTGTTCATTTTGGCTCTTCATGCACACCCATGAAAAATGTATTTTTTCTTTTCTACACCTTTCCCCATTCAGCTACAATTCGAGCCTCATTGCAACCCCAACAGGTTTGTTGTTTGCTACATAGTGATTTCCCGAAGTAATGCATTCGCACAAGAACCTTAAAAACGTGGTTTCAGGCATAGCCTTGTTTCCTTCACGATTCAACTTCAAGTAATGCCTTTGCATAAGAAACCTAAAAGATCGTTTTCCGGTGAACGGGACCCAAGCGCAGACAAGTCTGACACGCGGGCCACATTGCCCCATCACACGGCGTTCTATTTCCAACGTTCACGCTGAATAACAAGAGCAAGACAATTCTTCTCGATTCTTGGGAATGAACGTAGACTTGTGCTAGTCGGCGCAGGAATGACTCTTTATAATATTCTCTACATACAAAATACGCATATTCACGGGTTATTTGGGTTTGCGACTTGATCGAGTTTCAAGAAAGCAAACAAGAGTACCGTTAATTTGGTATAGCGCCCTCAATTGTTTAAAAAGCATCCTATGTGTTTTGTACACGTAAGAAAATGCGCAATAGATGACGTAATTATGACGTCGTTCCACATTTTAGGCCGGAAAGCACATCTACAGTATCTCAGAAGTCTAAAACTGAAACAAGTTTGACGATCGGGTGTTTACTTTTCGAGATATGATGCTGTCAAGATTGGCTAATTAAATATTCACCTCGCTGTAAAGTGGCTAATTAATTAAGAATTTAAATATTTTTTACATTAGGAGTCAAGCTTATGTTTTAAGCTTCAATTTGATATATGATTCAACTCTTTCCTATTTACGCTCTAGGATATTAGGCTTAAAGAAAAAACGTGTACAAATGCTATGGGGATTTAGGCGTAACAAAGAAGAATAATAATAATAATAATAATAATAATAATAATAATAATAATAAAAATAATAAAAATCTCGACGAAAACAATACCTGTTCCGACTGTATGTCGGAACAGCTAATAATAAAAATAATAAAAATCTCGACGAAAACAATACCTGTTCCGACTGTAGTCGGAACAGCTAATAAGGAGGGTCAAATCACCCTCAAGGCATCATCGGATTAGCACAAGTTTTATACCACTGGAAAGCACGTCTCAAGGGCTATTTCTCCCATGAGTTTGGAGTTGCTGACGGTTTTGTAGGCGAGGCGAGCGGCCTAGATGTTAGGCCTACCCCTAACAGAAATTGAAAAATCCCAGGGTCCGGCTGCGAAGCAAGGTCTCGCCGGCCGGGGTAATGACCCGGAATAAATTCCAGGTGAGTTTGGGAATAACTCCCGTTATAGGGGGGCTAGAGAGATAATTTTTTTACCTGACTCTTCCTTAGGTATCCCCGCATCCGAAAATTAGACTTTTACGGCCGATGAGGGCAGGTTTCACACCGGAAGAAACCAGCAAGCAGGGACGCTACAAACTCCCCGCAAAACATCTCCAACTCGTTTTTGCTGTCAAAAAGACAAACACAAAATAAGGAGGGTCAAATCACCCTCAAGGCATCATCGGATTAGCACAAGTTTTATACCACTGGAAAGCCCGTCTCAAGGGCTATCTCTCCCATGAGTTTGGGGTCGCTGACGGTTCTGTAGGCGAGGCGAGCGGCCTAGATGTTAGGCCTACCCCTAACAGAAATTGAAAAATCCCAGGGGCCGGCTGAGAAGCAAGGTCTCGCCGGCCGGGGTAATGACCCGGAATAAATTCCAGGTGAGTTTGGGAATAACTCCCGTTCTAGGGGGGCTGGAGAGATAATTTTTTTTACCTGACTCTTCCTTAGGTATCCCCGCATCCGAAAATTAAACTTTTACGGCCGATGAGGGCAGGTTTCACACCGGAAGAGACCAGCAAGCGGGGACGCTACAAACTCCCCGCAAAACATCTCCAACTCGTTTTTGCTGTCAAAAAGACAAACACAAAATAAGTAGGGTCAAATCACCCTCAAGGCATAATCGGATTAGCACAAGTTTTATACCACTGGAAAGCCCGTCTCAAGGGCTATCTCTCCCATGAGTTTGGAGTCGCTGACGGTTCTGTAGGCAAGGCGAGCGGCCTAGATGTTAGGCCTACCCCTAACAGAAATTGAAAAATCCCAGGGGCCGGCTGCGAAGCAAGGTCTCGCCGGCCGGGGTAATGACTCGGAATAAATTCCAGGTGAGTTTGGGAATAACTCCCGTTCTAGGGGGGCTAGAGAGATAATAATTTTTTTACCTGACTCTTCCTTAGGTATCCCCGCATCCGAAAATTAGACTTTTACGGCCGATGAGGGCAGGTTTCACACCGGAAGAGACCAGCAAGCGGGGACGCTACAAACTCCCCGCAAAACATCTCCAACTCGTTTTTGCTGTCAAAGAGACAAACACAAAATAAGGAGGGTCAAATCACCCTCAAGGCATCATCGGATTAGCACAAGTTTTATACCACTGGAAAGCCCATCTCAAGGGCTATCTCTCCCATGAGTTTGGGGTCGCTGACCGTTCTGTAGGCGAGGCGAGCGGCCTAGATGTTAGGCCTACCCCTAACAGAAATTGAAAAATCCCAGGGGCCGGCTGCGAAGCAAGGTCTCGCCGGCCGGGGTAATGACCCGGAATAAATTCCAGGTGAGTTTGGGAATAACTCCCGTTCTAGGGGGGCTAGAGAGATAATAATTTTGTTACCTGACTCTTCCTTAGGTATCCCCGCATCCGAAAATTAGACTTTTACGGCCGATGAGGGCAGGTTTCACACCGGAAGAGACCAGCAAGCGGGGACGCTACAAACTCCCCGCAAAACATCTCCAACTCGTTTTTGCTGTCAAAAAGACAAACACAAAATAAGGAGGGTCAAATCACCCTCAAGGCATCATCGGATTAGCACAAGTTTTATACCACTGGAAAGCCCGTCTCAAGGGCTATCTCTCCCATGAGTTTGGAGTTGCTGACTGTTCTGTAGGCGAGGCGAGCGGCCTAGATGTTAGGCCTACCCCTAACAGAAATTGAAAAATCCCAGGGGCCGGCTGCGAAGCAAGGTCTCGCCGGCCGGGGTAATGACCCGGAATAAATTCCAGGTGAGTTTGGGAATAACTCCCGTTCTAGGGGGGCTAGAGAGATAATTTTTTTACCTGACTCTTCCTTAGGTATCCCCGCATCCGAAAATTAGACTTTTACGGCCGATGAGGGCAGGTTTTTACACCGGAAGAGACCAGCAAGCGGGGACGCTACAAACTCCCCGCAAAACATCTCCAACTCGTTTTTGCTGTCAAAAAGACAAACACAAAATAAGGAGGGTCAAATCACCCTCAAGGCATCATCGGATTAGCACAAGTTTTATACCACTGGAAAGCCCGTCTCAAGGGCTATCTCTCCCATGAGTTTGGGGTTGCTGACGGTTCTGTAGGCGAGGCGAGCGGCCTAGATGTTAGGCCTACCCCTAACAGAAATTGAACAATCCCAGGGGCCGGCTGCGAAGCAAGGTCTCGCCGGCCGGGGTAATGACCCGGAATAAATTCCAGGTGAGTTTGGGAATAACTCCCGTTCTAGGGGGGCTAGAGAGATAATTTTTTTACCTGACTCTTCCTTAGGTATCCCCGCATCCGAAAATTAGACTTTTACGGCCGATGAGGGCAGGTTTCACACCGGAAGAGACCAGCAAGCGGGGACGCTACAAACTCCCCGCAAAACATCTCCAACTCGTTTTTGCTGTCAAAAAGACAAACACAAAATAAGGAGGGTCAAATCACCCTCAAGGCATCATCGGATAAGCACAAGTTTTATACCACTGGAAAGCCCGTCTCAAGGGCTATCTCTTCAATGAGTTTGGAGTCGCTGACGGTTCTGTAGGCGAGGCGAGCGGCCTAGATGTTAGGCCTACCCCTAATAGAAATTGAAAAATCCCAGGGGCCGGCTGCGAAGCAAGGTCTCGCCGGCCGGGGTAATGACCCGGAATAAATTCCAGGTGAGTTTGGGAATATCTCCCGTTATAGGGGGGCTAGAGAGATAATTTTTTTACCTGACTCTTCCTTAGGTATCCCCGCATCCGAAAATTAGACTTTTACGGCCGATGAGGGCAGGTTTCACACCGGAAGAGACCAGCAAGCGGGGACGCTACAAACTCCCCGCAAAACATCTCCAACTCGTTTTTGCTGTCAAAAAGACAAACACAAAATAAGGAGGGTCAAATCACCCTCAAGGCGTCATCGGATTAGCACAAGTTTTATACCACTGGAAAGCCCATCTCAAGGGCTATCTCTCCCATGAGTTTGGGGTCGCTGACCGTTCTGTAGGCGAGGCGAGCGGCCTAGATGTTAGGCCTACCCCTAACAGAAATTGAAAAATCCCAGGGGCCGGCTGCGAAGCAAGGTCTCGCCGGCCGGGGTAATGACCCGGAATAAATTCCAGGTGAGTTTGGGAATAACTCCCGTTCTAGGGGGGCTAGAGAGATAATAATTTTTTTACCTGACTCTTCCTTAGGTATCCCCGCATCCGAAAATTAGACTTTTACGGCCGATGAGGGCAGGTTTCACACCGGAAGAGACCAGCAAGCGGGGACGCTACAAACTCCCCGCAAAACATCTCCAACTCGTTTTTGCTGTCAAAAAGACAAACACAAAATAAGGAGGGTCAAATCACCCTCAAGGCATCATCGGATTAGCACAAGTTTTATACCACTGGAAAGCCCGTCTCAAGGGCTATCTCTCCCATGAGTTTGGAGTTGCTGACTGTTCTGTAGGCGAGGCGAGCGGCCTAGATGTTAGGCCTACCCCTAACAGAAATTGAAAAATCCCAGGGGCCGGCTGCGAAGCAAGGTCTCGCCGGCCGGGGTAATGACCCGGAATAAATTCCAGGTGAGTTTGGGAATAACTCCCGTTCTAGGGGGGCTAGAGAGATAATTTTTTTACCTGACTCTTCCTTAGGTATCCCCGCATCCGAAAATTAGACTTTTACGGCCGATGAGGGCAGGTTTTTACACCGGAAGAGACCAGCAAGCGGGGACGCTACAAACTCCCCGCAAAACATCTCCAACTCGTTTTTGCTGTCAAAAAGACAAACACAAAATAAGGAGGGTCAAATCACCCTCAAGGCATCATCGGATTAGCACAAGTTTTATACCACTGGAAAGCCCGTCTCAAGGGCTATCTCTCCCATGAGTTTGGGGTTGCTGACGGTTCTGTAGGCGAGGCGAGCGGCCTAGATGTTAGGCCTACCCCTAACAGAAATTGAACAATCCCAGGGGCCGGCTGCGAAGCAAGGTCTCGCCGGCCGGGGTAATGACCCGGAATAAATTCCAGGTGAGTTTGGGAATAACTCCCGTTCTAGGGGGGCTAGAGAGATAATTTTTTTACCTGACTCTTCCTTAGGTATCCCCGCATCCGAAAATTAGACTTTTACGGCCGATGAGGGCAGGTTTCACACCGGAAGAGACCAGCAAGCGGGGACGCTACAAACTCCCCGCAAAACATCTCCAACTCGTTTTTGCTGTCAAAAAGACAAACACAAAATAAGGAGGGTCAAATCACCCTCAAGGCATCATCGGATAAGCACAAGTTTTATACCACTGGAAAGCCCGTCTCAAGGGCTATCTCTTCAATGAGTTTGGAGTCGCTGACGGTTCTGTAGGCGAGGCGAGCGGCCTAGATGTTAGGCCTACCCCTAATAGAAATTGAAAAATCCCAGGGGCCGGCTGCGAAGCAAGGTCTCGCCGGCCGGGGTAATGACCCGGAATAAATTCCAGGTGAGTTTGGGAATATCTCCCGTTATAGGGGGGCTAGAGAGATAATTTTTTTACCTGACTCTTCCTTAGGTATCCCCGCATCCGAAAATTAGACTTTTACGGCCGATGAGGGCAGGTTTCACACCGGAAGAGACCAGCAAGCGGGGACGCTACAAACTCCCCGCAAAACATCTCCAACTCGTTTTTGCTGTCAAAAAGACAAACACAAAATAAGGAGGGTCAAATCACCCTCAAGGCATCATCGGATTAGCACAAGTTTTATACCACTGGAAAGCCCGTCTCAAGGGCTATCTCTTCCATGAGTTTGGGGTCGCTGACGGTTCTGTAGGCGAGGCGAGCGGCCTAGATGTTAGGCCTACCCCTAACAGAAATTGAAAAATCCCAGGGGCCGGCTGCGAAGCAAGGTCTCGCCGGCCGGGGTAATGACCCGGAATAAATTCCAGGTGAGTTTGGGAATAACTCCCGTTATAGGGGGGCTAGAGAGATAATTTTTTTACCTGACTCTTCCTTAGGTATCCCCGCATCCGAAAATTAGACTTTTACGGCCGATGAGGGCAGGTTTCACACCGGAAGAGACCAGCAAGCGGGGACGCTACAAACTCCCCGCAAAACATCTCCAACTCGTTTTTGCTGTCAAAAAGACAAACACAAAATAAGGAGGGTCAAATCACCCTCAAGGCATCATCGGATTAGCACAAGTTTTATACCACTGGAAAGCCCGTCTCAAGGGCTATCTCTCCCATGAGTTTGGGGTTGCTGACGGTTCTGTAGGCGAGGCGAGCGGCCTAGATGTTAGGCCTACCCCTAACAGAAATTGAACAATCCCAGGGGCCGGCTGCGAAGCAAGGTCTCGCCGGCCGGGGTAATGACCCGGAATAAATTCCAGGTGAGTTTGGGAATAACTCCCGTTCTAGGGGGGCTAGAGAGATAATTTTTTTACCTGACTCTTCCTTAGGTATCCCCGCATCCGAAAATTAGACTTTTACGGCCGATGAGGGCAGGTTTCACACCGGAAGAGACCAGCAAGCGGGGACGCTACAAACTCCCCGCAAAACATCTCCAACTCGTTTTTGCTATCAAAAAGACAAACACAAAATAAGGAGGGTCAAATCACCCTCAAGGCATCATCGGATTAGCACAAGTTTTATACCACTGGAAAGCCCGCCTTAAGGGCTATCTCTCCCATGAGTTTGGAGTCGCTGACGGTTCTGTAGGCGAGGCGAGCGGCCTAGATGTTAGGCCTACCCCTAACAGAAATTGAAAAATCCCAGGGGCCGGCTGCGAAGCAAGGTCTCGCCGGCCGGGGTAATGACCCGGAATAAATTCCAGGTGAGTTTGGGAATAACTCCCGTTCTAGGGGGGCTAGAGAGATAATTTTTTTACCTGACTCTTCCTTAGGTATCCCCGCATCCGAAAATTAGACTTTTACGGCCGATGAGGGCAGGTTTCACACCGGAAGAGACCAGCAAGCGGGGACGCTACAAACTCCCCGCAAAACATCTCCAACTCGTTTTTGCTGTCAAAAAGACAAACACAAAAATAAGGAGGGTCAAATCACCCTCAAGGCATCATCGGATTAGCACAAGTTTTATACCACTGGAAAGCCCGTCTCAAGGGCTATCTCTCCCATGAGTTTGGGGTCGCTGACGGTTCTGTAGGCGAGGCGAGCGGCCTAGATGTTAGGCCTACCCCTAACAGAAATTGAAAAATCCCAGGGGCCGGCTGCGAAGCAATGTCTCGCCGGCCGGGGTAATGACCCGGAATAAATTCCAGGTGAGTTTGGGAATAACTCCCGTTCTAGGGGGGCTAGAGAGATAATTTTTTTACCTGACTCTTCCTTAGGTATCCCCGCATCCGAAAATTAGACTTTTACGGCCGATGAGGGCAGGTTTCACACTGGAAGAGACCAGCAAGCGGGGACGCTACAAACTCCCCGCAAAACATCTCCAACTCGTTTTTGCTGTCAAAAAGACAAACACAAAATAAGGAGGGTCAAATCACCCTCAAGGCATCATCGGATTAGCACAAGTTTTATACCACTGGAAAGCCCGTCTTAAGGGCTATCTCTCCCATGAGTTTGGGGTCGCTGACGGTTCTCTAGGCGAGGCGAGCGGCCTAGATGTTAGGCCTACCCCTAACAGAAATTGAAAAATCCCAGGGGCCGGCTGCGAAGCAAGGTTTCGCCGGCCGGGGTAATGACCCGGAATAAATTCCAGGTGAGTTTGGGAATAACTCCCGTTCTAGGGGGGCTAGAGAGATAATTTTTTTACCTGACTCTTCCTTAGGTATCCCCGCATCCGAAAATTAGACTTTTACGGCCGATGAGGGCAGGTTTCACACCGGAAGAGACCAGCAAGCGGGGACGCTACAAACTCCCCGCAAAACATCTCCAACTCGTTTTTGCTGTCAAAAAGACAAACACAAAAATAAGGAGGGTCAAATCACCCTCAAGGCATCATCGGATTAGCACAAGTTTTATACCACTGGAAAGCCCGTCTCAAGGGCTATCTCTCCCATAAGTTTGAGGTCGCTGACGGTTCTGTAGGCGAGGCGAGCGGCCTAGATGTTAGGCCTACCCCTAACAGAAATTGAAAAATCACAGGGGCCGGCTGCGAAGCAATGTCTCGCCGGCCGGGGTAATGACCCGGAATAAATTCCAGGTGAGTTTGGGAATAACTCCCGTTCTAGGGGGGCTAGAGAGATAATTTTTTTACCTGACTCTTCCTTAGGTATCCCCGCATCCGAAAATTAAACTTTTACGGCCGATGAGGGCAGGTTTCACACTGGAAGAGACCAGCAAGCGGGGACGCTACAAACTCCCCGCAAAACATCTCCAACTCGTTTTTGCTGTCAAAAAGACAAACACAAAATAAGGAGGGTCAAATCACCCTCAAGGCATCATCGGATTAGCACAAGTTTTATACCACTGGAAAGCCCGTCTCAAGGGCTATCTCTCCCATGAGTTTGGGGTCGCTGACGGTTCTGTAGGCGAGGCGAGCGGCCTAGATGTTAGGCCTACCCCTAACAGAAATTGAAAAATCCCAGGGGCCGGCTGCGAAGCAAGGTCTCGCCGG
This sequence comes from Pisaster brevispinus, assembly GCA_023634235.1. Taxonomy (NCBI): domain Eukaryota; kingdom Metazoa; phylum Echinodermata; class Asteroidea; order Forcipulatida; family Asteriidae; genus Pisaster; species Pisaster brevispinus. The sequence goes on from JAMKCF010000025.1 coordinate 3,917,827, forward strand.
CCGGGGTAATGACCCGGAATAAATTCCAGGTGAGTTTGGGAATAACTCCCGTTCTAGGGGGGCTAGAGAGATAATTTTTTTACCTGACTCTTCCTTAGGTATCCCCGCATCCGAAAATTAGACTTTTACGGCCGATGAGGGCAGGTTTCACACCGGAAGAGACCAGCAAGCGGGGACGCTACAAACTCCCCGCAAAACATCTCCAACTCGTTTTTGCTGTCAAAAAGACAAACACAAAATAAGGAGGGTCAAATCACCCTCAAGGCATCATCGGATTAGCACAAGTTTTATACCACTGGAAAGCCCGCCTTAAGGGCTATCTCTCCCATGAGTTTGGAGTCGCTGACGGTTCTGTAGGCGAGGCGAGCGGCCTAGATGTTAGGCCTACCCCTAACAGAAATTGAAAAATCCCAGGGGCCGGCTGCGAAGCAAGGTCTCGCCGGCCGGGGTAATGACCCGGAATAAATTCCAGGTGAGTTTGGGAATAACTCCCGTTCTAGGGGGGCTAGAGAGATAATTTTTTTACCTGACTCTTCCTTAGGTATCCCCGCATCCGAAAATTAGACTTTTACGGCCGATGAGGGCAGGTTTCACACCGGAAGAGACCAGCAAGCGGGGACGCTACAAACTCCCCGCAAAACATCTCCAACTCGTTTTTGCTGTCAAAAAGACAAACACAAAATAAGGAGGGTCAAATCACCCTCAAGGCATCATCGGATTAGCACAAGTTTTATACCACTGGAAAGCCCGTCTTAAGGGCTATCTCTCCCATGAGTTTGGGGTCGCTGACGGTTCTCTAGGCGAGGCGAGCGGCCTAGATGTTAGGCCTACCCCTAACAGAAATTGAAAAATCCCAGGGGCCGGCTGCGAAGCAAGGTCTCGCCGGCCGGGGTAATGACCCGGAATAAATTCCAGGTGAGTTTGGGAATAACTCCCGTTCTAGGGGGGCTAGAGAGATAATTTTTTTACCTGACTCTTCCTTAGGTATCCCCGCATCCGAAAATTAGACTTTTACGGCCGATGAGGGCAGGTTTCACACCGGAAGAGACCAGCAAGCGGGGACGCTACAAACTCCCCGCAAAACATCTCCAACTCGTTTTTGCTGTCAAAAAGACAAACACAAAAATAAGGAGGGTCAAATCACCCTCAAGGCATCATCGGATTAGCACAAGTTTTATACCACTGGAAAGCCCGTCTCAAGGGCTATCTCTCCCATAAGTTTGAGGTCGCTGACGGTTCTGTAGGCGAGGCGAGCGGCCTAGATGTTAGGTCTACCCCTAACAGAAATTGAAAAATCCCAGGGGCCGGCTGCGAAGCAAGGTCTCGCCGGCCGGGGTAATGACCCGGAATAAATTCCAGGTGAGTTTGGGAATAACTCCCGTTCTAGGGGGGCTAGAGAGATAATTTTTTTACCTGACTCTTCCTTAGGTATCCCCGCATCCGAAAATTAGACTTTTACGGCCGATGAGGGCAGGTTTCACATCGGAAGAGACCAGCAAGCGGGGACGCTACAAACTCCCCGCAAAACATCTCCAACTCGTTTTTGCTGTCAAAAAGACAAACACAAAATAAGGAGGGTCAAATCACCCTCAAGGCATCATCGGATTAGCACAAGTTTTATACCACTGGAAAGCCCGTCTCAAGGGCTATCTCTCTCATGAGTTTGGGGTTGCTGACCGTTCTGTAGGCGAGGCGAGCGGCCTAGATGTTAGGCCTACCCCTAACAGAAATTGAAAAATCCCAGGGGCCGGCTGCGAAGCAAGGTCTCGCCGGCCGGGGTAATGACCCGGAATAAATTCCAGGTGAGTTTGGGAATAACTCCCGTTCTAGGGGGGGTAGAGAGATAATTTGTTTACCTGACTCTTCCTTAGGTATCCCCGCATCCGAAAATTAGACTTTTACGGCCGATGAGGGCAGGTTTCACACCGGAAGAGACCAGCAAGCGGGGACGCTACAAACTCCCCGCAAAACATCTCCAACTCGTTTTTGCTGTCAAAAAGACAAACACAAAATAAGGAGGGTCAAATCACGCTCAAGGCATCATCGGATTAGCACAAGTTTTATACCACTGGAAAGCCCGTCTCAAGGGCTATCCTTCCCATGAGTTTGGGGTCGCTGACGGTTCTGTAGGCGAGGCGAGCGGCCTAGATGTTAGGCCTACCCCTAACAGAAATTGAAAAATCCCAGGGGCCGGCTGCGAAGCAAGGTCTCGCCGGCAGGGGTAATGACCCGGAATAAATTCCAGGTGAGTTTGGGAATAACTCCCGTTCTAGGGGGGCTAGAGAGATAATTTTTTTACCTGACTCTTCCTTAGGTATCCCTGCATCCGAAAATTAGACTTTTACGGCCGATGAGGGCAGGTTTCACACCGGAAGAGACCAGCAAGCGGGGACGCTACAAACTCCCCGCAAAACATCTCCAACTCGTTTTTGCTGTCAAAAAGACAAACACAAAATAAGGAGGGTCAAATCACCCTCAAGGCATCATCGGATTAGCACAAGTTTTATACCACTGGAAAGCCCGTCTCAAGGGCTATCTCTCTCATGAGTTTGGGGTCGCTGACGGTTCTGTAGGCGAGGCGAGCGGCCTAGATGTTAGGCCTACCCCTAACAGAAATTGAAAAATCCCAGGGGCCGGCTGCGAAGCAAGGTCTAGCCGGCCGGGGTAATGACCCGGAATAAATTCCAGGTGAGTTTGGGAATAACTCCCGTTCTAGGGGGGCTAGAGAGAATTTTTTTTTACCTGACTCTTCCTTAGGTATCCCCGCATCCGAAAATTAGACTTTTACGGCCGATGAGGGCAGGTTTCACACCGGAAGAGACCAGCAAGCGGGGACGCTACAAACTCCCCGCAAAACATCTCCAACTCGTTTTTGCTGTCAAAAAGACAAACACAAAATAAGGAGGGTCAAATCACCCTCAAGGCATCATCGGATTAGCAACAGTTTTATACCACTGGAAAGCCCGTCTCAAGGGCTATCTGTCCCATGAGTTTGGGGTCGCTGACGGTTCTGTAGGCGAGGCGAGCGGCCTAGATGTTAGGCCTACCCCTAACAGAAATTGAAAAATCCCAGGGGCCGGCTGCGAAGCAAGGTCTCGCCGGCCGGGGTAATGACCCGGAATAAATTCCAGGTGAGTTTGGGAATAACTCCCGTTATACGGGGGCTAGAGAGATAATTTTTTTTACCTGACTCTTCCTTAGGTATCCCCGCATCCGAAAATTAGACTTTTACGGCCGATGAGGGCAGGTTTCACACCGGAAGAGACCAGCAAGCGGGGACGCTACAAACTCCCCGCAAAACATCTCCAACTCGTTTTTGCTGTCAAAAAGACAAACACAAAATAAGGAGGGTCAAATCACCCTCAAGGCATCATCGGATTAGCACAAGTTTTATACCACTGGAAAGCCCGTCTCAAGGGCTATCTCTCCCATGAGTTTGGAGTTGCTGACGGTTCTGTAGGCGAGGCGAGCGGAATAGATGTTAGGCCTACCCCTAACAGAAATTGAAAAATCCCAGGGGCCGGCTTCGAAGCAAGGTCTCGCCGGCCGGGGTAATGACCCGGAATAAATTCCAGGTGAGTTTGGGAATAACTCCCGTTCTAGGGGGGCTAGAGAGATAATTTTTTTTACCTGACTCTTCCTTAGGTATCCCCGCATCCGAAAATTAGACTTTTACGGCCGATGAGGGCAGGTTTCACACCGGAAGAGACCAGCAAGCGGGGACGCTACAAACTCCCCGCAAAACATCTCCAACTCGTTTTTGCTGTCAAAAAGACAAACACAAAATAAGGAGGGTCAAATCACCCTCAAGGCATCATCGGATTAGCACAAGTTTTATACCACTGGAAAGCCCGTCTTAAGGGCTATCTCTCCCATGAGTTTGGGGTCGCTGACGGTTCTGTAGGCGAGGCGAGCGGCCTAGATGTTAGGCCTACCCCTAACAGAAATTGAAAAATCCCAGGGGCCGGCTGCGAAGCAAGGTCTCGCCGGCCGGGGTAATGACCCGGAATAAAATCCAGGTGAGTTTGGGAATAACTCCCGTTCTAGGGGGGCTAGAGAGATAATTTTTTTACCTGACTCTTCCTTAGGTATCCCCGCATCCGAAAATTAGACTTTTACGGCCGATGAGGGCAGGTTTCACACCGGAAGAGACCAGCAAGCGGGGACGCTACAAACTCCCCGCAAAACATCTCCAACTCGTTTTTGCTGTCAAAAAGACAAACACAAAATAAGGAGGGTCAAATCACGCTCAAGGCATCATCGGATTAGCACAAGTTTTATACCACTGGAAAGCCCGTCTCAAGGGCTATCCTTCCCATGAGTTTGGGGTCGCTGACGGTTCTGTAGGCGAGGCGAGCGGCCTAGATGTTAGGCCTACCCCTAACAGAAATTGAAAAATCCCAGGGGCCGGCTGCGAAGCAAGGTCTCGCCGGCAGGGGTAATGACCCGGAATAAATTCCAGGTGAGTTTGGGAATAACTCCCGTTCTAGGGGGGCTAGAGAGATAATTTTTTTACCTGACTCTTCCTTAGGTATCCCTGCATCCGAAAATTAGACTTTTACGGCCGATGAGGGCAGGTTTCACACCGGAAGAGACCAGCAAGCGGGGACGCTACAAACTCCCCGCAAAACATCTCCAACTCGTTTTTGCTGTCAAAAAGACAAACACAAAATAAGGAGGGTCAAATCACCCTCAAGGCATCATCGGATTAGCACAAGTTTTATACCACTGGAAAGCCCGTCTCAAGGGCTATCTCTCTCATGAGTTTGGGGTCGCTGACGGTTCTGTAGGCGAGGCGAGCGGCCTAGATGTTAGGCCTACCCCTAACAGAAATTGAAAAATCCCAGGGGCCGGCTGCGAAGCAAGGTCTAGCCGGCCGGGGTAATGACCCGGAATAAATTCCAGGTGAGTTTGGGAATAACTCCCGTTCTAGGGGGGCTAGAGAGAATTTTTTTTTACCTGACTCTTCCTTAGGTATCCCCGCATCCGAAAATTAGACTTTTACGGCCGATGAGGGCAGGTTTGACACCGGAAGAGACCAGCAAGCGGGGACGCTACAAACTCCCCGCAAAACATCTCCAACTCGTTTTTGCTGTCAAAAAGACAAACACAAAATAAGGAGGGTCAAATCACCCTCAAGGCATCATCGGATTAGCAACAGTTTTATACCACTGGAAAGCCCGTCTCAAGGGCTATCTGTCCCATGAGTTTGGGGTCGCTGACGGTTCTGTAGGCGAGGCGAGCGGCCTAGATGTTAGGCCTACCCCTAACAGAAATTGAAAAATCCCAGGGGCCGGCTGCGAAGCAAGGTCTCGCCGGCCGGGGTAATGACCCGGAATAAATTCCAGGTGAGTTTGGGAATAACTCCCGTTCTAGGGGGGCTAGAGAGATAATTTTTTTTACCTGACTCTTCCTTAGGTATCCCCGCATCCGAAAATTAGACTTTTACGGCCGATGAGGGCAGGTTTCACACCGGAAGAGACCAGCAAGCGGGGACGCTACAAACTCCCCGCAAAACATCTCCAACTCGTTTTTGCTGTCAAAAAGACAAACACAAAATAAGGAGGGTCAAATCACCCTCAAGGCATCATCGGATTAGCACAAGTTTTATACCACTGGAAAGCCCATCTCAAGGGCTATCTCTCCCATGAGTTTGGAGTTGCTGACGGTTCTGTAGGCGAGGCGAGCGGAATAGATGTTAGGCCTACCCCTAACAGAAATTGAAAAATCCCAGGGGCCGGCTTCGAAGCAAGGTCTCGCCGGCCGGGGTAATGACCCGGAATAAAATCCAGGTGAGTTTGGGAATAACTCCCGTTCTAGGGGGGCTAGAGAGATAATTTTTTTACCTGACTCTTCCTTAGGTATCCCCGCATCCGAAAATTAGACTTTTACGGCCGATGAGGGCAGGTTTCACACCGGAAGAGACCAGCAAGCGGGGACGCTACAAACTCCCCGCAAAACATCTCCAACTCGTTTTTGCTGTCAAAAAGACAAACACAAAAATAAGGAGGGTAAATTACCCTCAAGGCATCATCGGATTAGCACAAGTTTTATACCACTGGAAAGCCCGTCTCAAGGGCTATCTCTCCCATGAGTTTGGGGTTGCTGACGGTTCTGTAGGCGAGGCGAGCGGCCTAGATGTTAGGCCTACCCCTAACAGAAATTGAAAAATCCCAGGGGCCGGCTGCGAAGCAATGTCTCGCCGGCCGGGGTAATGACCCGGAATAAATTCCAGGTGAGTTTGGGAATAACTCCCGTTCTAGGGGGGCTAGAGAGATAATTTTTTTTACCTGACTCTTCCTTAGGTATCCCCGCATCCGAAAATTAGACTTTTACGGCCGATGAGGGCAGGTTTCACACCGGAAGAGACCAGCAAGCGGGGACGCTACAAACTCCCCGCAAAACATCTCCAACTCGTTTTTGCTGTCAAAAAGACAAACACAAAATAAGGAGGGTCAAATCACCCTCAAGGCATCATCGGATTAGCACAAGTTTTATACCACTGGAAAGCCCGTCTTAAGGGCTATCTCTCCCATGAGTTTGGGGTCGCTGACGGTTCTGTAGGCGAGGCGAGCGGCCTAGATGTTAGGCCTACCCCTAACAGAAATTGAAAAATCCCAGGGGCCGGCTGCGAAGCAAGGTCTAGCCGGCCGGGGTAATGACCCGGAATAAATTCCAGGTGAGTTTGGGAATAACTCCCGTTCTAGGGGGGCTAGAGAGAATTTGTTTTTACCTGACTCTTCCTTAGGTATCCCCGCATCCGAAAATTAGACTTTTACGGCCGATGAGGGCAGGTTTCACACCGGAAGAGACCAGCAAGCGGGGACGCTACAAACTCCCCGCAAAACATCTCCAACTCGTTTTTGCTGTCAAAAAGACAAACACAAAATAAGGAGGGTCAAATCACCCTCAAGGCATCATCGGATTAGCAACAGTTTTATACCACTGGAAAGCCCGTCTCAAGGGCTATCTGTCCCATGAGTTTGGGGTCGCTGACGGTTCTGTAGGCGAGGCGAGCGGCCTAGATGTTAGGCCTACCCCTAACAGAAATTGAAAAATCCCAGGGGCCGGCTGCGAAGCAAGGTCTCGCCGGCCGGGGTAATGACCCGGAATAAATTCCAGGTGAGTTTGGGAATAACTCCCGTTATACGGGGGCTAGAGAGATAATTTTTTTTACCTGACTCTTCCTTAGGTATCCCCGCATCCGAAAATTAGACTTTTACGGCCGATGAGGGCAGGTTTCACACCGGAAGAGACCAGCAAGTGGGGACGCTACAAACTCCCCGCAAAACATCTCCAACTCGTTTTTGCTGTCAAAAAGACAAACACAAAATAAGGAGGGTCAAATCACCCTCAAGGCATCATCGGATTAGCACAAGTTTTATACCACTGGAAAGCCCGTCTCAAGGGCTATCTCTCCCATGAGTTTGGAGTTGCTGACGGTTCTGTAGGCGAGGCGAGCGGAATAGATGTTAGGCCTACCCCTAACAGAAATTGAAAAATCCCAGGGGCCGGCTTCGAAGCAAGGTCTCGCCGGCCGGGGTAATGACCCGGAATAAATTCCAGGTGAGTTTGGGAATAACTCCCGTTCTAGGGGGGCTAGAGAGATAATTTTTTTTACCTGACTCTTCCTTAGGTATCCCCGCATCCGAAAATTAGACTTTTACGGCCGATGAGGGCAGGTTTCACACCGGAAGAGACCAGCAAGCGGGGACGCTACAAACTCCCCGCAAAACATCTCCAACTCGTTTTTGCTGTCAAAAAGACAAACACAAAATAAGGAGGGTCAAATCACGCTCAAGGCATCATCGGATTAGAACAAGTTTTATACCACTGGAAAGCCCGTCTCAAGGGCTATCCTTCCCATGAGTTTGGGGTCGCTGACGGTTCTGTAGGCGAGGCGAGCGGCCTAGATGTTAGGCCTACCCCTAACAGAAATTGAAAAATCCCAGGGGCCGGCTGCGAAGCAAGGTCTCGCCGGCAGGGGTAATGACCCGGAATAAATTCCAGGTGAGTTTGGGAATAACTCCCGTTCTAGGGGGGCTAGAGAGATAATTTTTTTACCTGACTCTTCCTTAGGTATCCCTGCATCCGAAAATTAGACTTTTACGGCCGATGAGGGCAGGTTTCACACCGGAAGAGACCAGCAAGCGGGGACGCTACAAACTCCCCGCAAAACATCTCCAACTCGTTTTTGCTGTCAAAAAGACAAACACAAAATAAGGAGGGTCAAATCACCCTCAAGGCATCATCGGATTAGCACAAGTTTTATACCACTGGAAAGCCCGTCTCAAGGGCTATCTCTCTCATGAGTTTGGGGTCGCTGACGGTTCTGTAGGCGAGGCGAGCGGCCTAGATGTTAGGCCTACCCCTAACAGAAATTGAAAAATCCCAGGGGCCGGCTGCGAAGCAAGGTCTAGCCGGCCGGGGTAATGACCCGGAATAAATTCCAGGTGAGTTTGGGAATAACTCCCGTTCTAGGGGGGCTAGAGAGAATTTTTTTTTACCTGACTCTTCCTTAGGTATCCCCGCATCCGAAAATTAGACTTTTACGGCCGATGAGGGCAGGTTTCACACCGGAAGAGACCAGCAAGCGGGGACGCTACAAACTCCCCGCAAAACATCTCCAACTCGTTTTTGCTGTCAAAAAGACAAACACAAAATAAGGAGGGTCAAATCACCCTCAAGGCATCATCGGATTAGCAACAGTTTTATACCACTGGAAAGCCCGTCTCAAGGGCTATCTGTCCCATGAGTTTGGGGTCGCTGACGGTTCTGTAGGCGAGGCGAGCGGCCTAGATGTTAGGCCTACCCCTAACAGAAATTGAAAAATCCCAGGGGCCGGCTGCGAAGCAAGGTCTCGCCGGCCGGGGTAATGACCCGGAATAAATTCCAGGTGAGTTTGGGAATAACTCCCGTTCTAGGGGGGCTAGAGAGATAATTTTTTTTACCTGACTCTTCCTTAGGTATCCCCGCATCCGAAAATTAGACTTTTACGGCCGATGAGGGCAGGTTTCACACCGGAAGAGACCAGCAAGTGGGGACGCTACAAACTCCCCGCAAAACATCTCCAACTCGTTTTTGCTGTCAAAAAGACAAACACAAAATAAGGAGGGTCAAATCACCCTCAAGGCATCATCGGATTAGCACAAGTTTTATACCACTGGAAAGCCCGTCTCAAGGGCTATCTCTCCCATGAGTTTGGAGTTGCTGACGGTTCTGTAGGCGAGGCGAGCGGAATAGATGTTAGGCCTACCCCTAACAGAAATTGAAAAATCCCAGGGGCCGGCTTCGAAGCAAGGTCTCGCCGGCCGGGGTAATGACCCGGAATAAATTCCAGGTGAGTTTGGGAATAACTCCCGTTCTAGGGGGGCTAGAGAGATAATTTTTTTTACCTGACTCTTCCTTAGGTATCCCCGCATCCGAAAATTAGACTTTTACGGCCGATGAGGGCAGGTTTCACACCGGAAGAGACCAGCAAGCGGGGACGCTACAAACTCCCCGCAAAACATCTCCAACTCGTTTTTGCTGTCAAAAAGACAAACACAAAATAAGGAGGGTCAAATCACCCTCAAGGCATCATCGGATTAGCACAAGTTTTATACCACTGGAAAGCCCGTCTTAAGGGCTATCTCTCCCATGAGTTTGGGGTCGCTGACGGTTCTGTAGGCGAGGCGAGCGGCCTAGATGTTAGGCCTACCCCTAACAGAAATTGAAAAATCCCAGGGGCCGGCTGCGAAGCAAGGTCTCGCCGGCCGGGGTAATGACCCGGAATAAAATCCAGGTGAGTTTGGGAATAACTCCCGTTCTAGGGGGGCTAGAGAGATAATTTTTTTACCTGACTCTTCCTTAGGTATCCCCGCATCCGAAAATTAGACTTTTACGGCCGATGAGGGCAGGTTTCACACCGGAAGAGACCAGCAAGCGGGGACGCTACAAACTCCCCGCAAAACATCTCCAACTCGTTTTTGCTGTCAAAAAGACAAACACAAAATAAGGAGGGTCAAATCACGCTCAAGGCATCATCGGATTAGCACAAGTTTTATACCACTGGAAAGCCCGTCTCAAGGGCTATCCTTCCCATGAGTTTGGGGTCGCTGACGGTTCTGTAGGCGAGGCGAGCGGCCTAGATGTTAGGCCTACCCCTAACAGAAATTGAAAAATCCCAGGGGCCGGCTGCGAAGCAAGGTCTCGCCGGCAGGGGTAATGACCCGGAATAAATTCCAGGTGAGTTTGGGAATAACTCCCGTTCTAGGGGGGCTAGAGAGATAATTTTTTTACCTGACTCTTCCTTAGGTATCCCTGCATCCGAAAATTAGACTTTTACGGCCGATGAGGGCAGGTTTCACACCGGAAGAGACCAGCAAGCGGGGACGCTACAAACTCCCCGCAAAACATCTCCAACTCGTTTTTGCTGTCAAAAAGACAAACACAAAATAAGGAGGGTCAAATCACCCTCAAGGCATCATCGGATTAGCACAAGTTTTATACCACTGGAAAGCCCGTCTCAAGGGCTATCTCTCTCATGAGTTTGGGGTCGCTGACGGTTCTGTAGGCGAGGCGAGCGGCCTAGATGTTAGGCCTACCCCTAACAGAAATTGAAAAATCCCAGGGGCCGGCTGCGAAGCAAGGTCTAGCCGGCCGGGGTAATGACCCGGAATAAATTCCAGGTGAGTTTGGGAATAACTCCCGTTCTAGGGGGGCTAGAGAGAATTTTTTTTTACCTGACTCTTCCTTAGGTATCCCCGCATCCGAAAATTAGACTTTTACGGCCGATGAGGGCAGGTTTCACACCGGAAGAGACCAGCAAGCGGGGACGCTACAAACTCCCCGCAAAACATCTCCAACTCGTTTTTGCTGTCAAAAAGACAAACACAAAATAAGGAGGGTCAAATCACCCTCAAGGCATCATCGGATTAGCAACAGTTTTATACCACTGGAAAGCCCGTCTCAAGGGCTATCTGTCCCATGAGTTTGGGGTCGCTGACGGTTCTGTAGGCGAGGCGAGCGGCCTAGATGTTAGGCCTACCCCTAACAGAAATTGAAAAATCCCAGGGGCCGGCTGCGAAGCAAGGTCTCGCCGGCCGGGGTAATGACCCGGAATAAATTCCAGGTGAGTTTGGGAATAACTCCCGTTCTAGGGGGGCTAGAGAGATAATTTTTTTTACCTGACTCTTCCTTAGGTATCCCCGCATCCGAAAATTAGACTTTTACGGCCGATGAGGGCAGGTTTCACACCGGAAGAGACCAGCAAGCGGGGACGCTACAAACTCCCCGCAAAACATCTCCAACTCGTTTTTGCTGTCAAAAAGACAAACACAAAATAAGGAGGGTCAAATCACCCTCAAGGCATCATCGGATTAGCACAAGTTTTATACCACTGGAAAGCCCGTCTCAAGGGCTATCTCTCCCATGAGTTTGGAGTTGCTGACGGTTCTGTAGGCGAGGCGAGCGGAATAGATGTTAGGCCTACCCCTAACAGAAATTGAAAAATCCCAGGGGCCGGCTTCGAAGCAAGGTCTCGCCGGCCGGGGTAATGACCCGGAATAAAATCCAGGTGAGTTTGGGAATAACTCCCGTTCTAGGGGGGCTAGAGAGATAATTTTTTTACCTGACTCTTCCTTAGGTATCCCCGCATCCGAAAATTAGACTTTTACGGCCGATGAGGGCAGGTTTCACACCGGAAGAGACCAGCAAGCGGGGACGCTACAAACTCCCCGCAAAACATCTCCAACTCGTTTTTGCTGTCAAAAAGACAAACACAAAAATAAGGAGGGTAAATCACCCTCAAGGCATCATCGGATTAGCACAAGTTTTATACCACTGGAAAGCCCGTCTCAAGGGCTATCTCTCCCATGAGTTTGGGGTTGCTGACGGTTCTGTAGGCGAGGCGAGCGGCCTAGATGTTAGGCCTACCCCTAACAGAAATTGAAAAATCCCAGGGGCCGGCTGCGAAGCAATGTCTCGCCGGCCGGGGTAATGACCCGGAATAAATTCCAGGTGAGTTTGGGAATAACTCCCGTTCTAGGGGGGCTAGAGAGATAATTTTTTTTACCTGACTCTTCCTTAGGTATCCCCGCATCCGAAAATTAGACTTTTACGGCCGATGAGGGCAGGTTTCACACCGGAAGAGACCAGCAAGCGGGGACGCTACAAACTCCCCGCAAAACATCTCCAACTCGTTTTTGCTGTCAAAAAGACAAACACAAAATAAGGAGGGTCAAATCACCCTCAAGGCATCATCGGATTAGCACAAGTTTTATACCACTGGAAAGCCCGTCTTAAGGGCTATCTCTCCCATGAGTTTGGGGTCGCTGACGGTTCTGTAGGCGAGGCGAGCGGCCTAGATGTTAGGCCTACCCCTAACAGAAATTGAAAAATCCCAGGGGCCGGCTGCGAAGCAATGTCTCGCCGGCCGGGGTAATGACCCGGAATAAATTCCAGGTGAGTTTGGGAATAACTCCCGTTCTAGGGGGGCTAGAGAGATAATTTCTTTACCTGACTCTTCCTTAGGTATCCCCGCATCCGAAAATTAGACTTTTACGGCCGATGAGGGCAGGTTTCACACCGGAAGAGACCAGCAAGCGGGGACGCTACAAACTCCCCGCAAAACATCTCCAACTCGTTTTGCTGTCAAAAAGACAAACACAAAATAAGGAGGGTCAAATCACCCTCAAGGCATCATCGGATTAGCACAAGTTTTATACCACTGGAAAGCCCGTCTCAAGGGCTATCTCTCCCATGAGTTTGGGGTCGCTGACGATTCTGTAGGCGAGGCGAGCGGCCTAGATGTTAGGCCTACCCCTAACAGAAATTGAAAAATCCCAGGGCCGGCTGCGAAGCAAGGTCTCGCCGGCCGGGGTAATGACCCGGAATAAATTCCAGGTGAGTTTGGGAATAACTCCCGTTCTAGGGGGGCTAGAGAGATAATTTTTTTACCTGACTCTTCCTTAGGTATCCCCGCATCCGAAAATTAGACTTTTACGGCCGATGAGGGCAGGTTTCACACCGGAAGAGACCAGCAAGCGGGGACGCTACAAACTCCCCGCAAAACATCTCTAACTCGTTTTTGCTGTCAAAAAGACAAACACAAAAATAAGGAGGGTCAAATCACCCTCAAGGCATCATCGGATTAGCACAAGTTTTATACCACTGGAAAGCCCGTCTCAAGGGCTATCTCTCCCATGAGTTTGGGGTCGCTGACGGTTCTGTAGGCGAGGCGAGCGGCCTAGATGTTAGGCCTACCCCTAACAGAAATTGAAAAATCCAAGGGGCCGGCTGCGAAGCAATGTCTCGCCGGCCGGGGTAATGACCCGGAATAAATTCCAGGTGAGTTTGGGAATAACTCCCGTTCTAGGGGGGCTAGAGAGATAATTTTTTTACCTGACTCTTCCTTAGGTATCCCCGCATCCGAAAATTAGACTTTTACGGCCGATGAGGGCAGGTTTCACACCGGAAGAGACCAGCAAGCGGGGACGCTACAAACTCCCCGCAAAACATCTCCAACTCGTTTTTGCTGTCAAAAAGACAAACACAAAATAAGGAGGGTCAAATCACCCTCAAGGCATCATCGGATTAGCACAAGTTTTATACCACTGGAAAGCCCGTCTCAAGGGCTATCTCTCCCATGAGTTTGGGGTCGCTGACGGTTCTGTAGGCGAGGCGAGCGGCCTAGATGTTAGGCCTACCCCTAACAGAAATTGAAAAATCCCAGGGGCCGGCTGCGAAGCAAGGTCTCGCCGGCCGGGGTAATGACCCGGAATAAATTCCAGGTGAGTTTGGGAATAACTCCCGTTCTAGGGGGGCTAGAGAGATAATTTTTTTACCTGACTCTTCCTTAGGTATCCCCGCATCCGAAAATTAGACTTTTACGGCCGATGAGGGCAGGTTTCACACCGGAAGAGACCAGCAAGCGGGGACGCTACAAACTCCCCGCAAAACATCTCTAACTCGTTTTTGCTGTCAAAAAGACAAACACAAAAATAAGGAGGGTCAAATCACCCTCAAGGCATCATCGGATTAGCACAAGTTTTATACCACTGGAAAGCCCGTCTCAAGGGCTATCTCTCCCATGAGTTTGGAATCGCTGACGGTTCTGTAGGCGAGGCGAGCGGCCTAGATGTTAGGCCTACCCCTAACAGAAATTGAAAAATCCAAGGGGCCGGCTGCGAAGCAATGTCTCGCCGGCCGGGGTAATGACCCGGAATAAATTCCAGGTGAGTTTGGGAATAACTCCCGTTCTAGGGGGGCTAGAGAGATAATTTTTTTACCTGACTCTTCCTTAGGTATCCCCGCATCCGAAAATTAGACTTTTACGGCCGATGAGGGCAGGTTTCACACCGGAAGAGACCAGCAAGCGGGGACGCTACAAACTCCCCGCAAAACATCTCCAACTCGTTTTTGCTGTCAAAAAGACAAACACAAAATAAGGAGGGTCAAATCACCCTCAAGGCATCATCGGATTAGCACAAGTTTTATACCACTGGAAAGCCCGTCTCAAGGGCTATCTCTCCCATGAGTTTGGGGTCGCTGACGGTTCTGTAGGCGAGGCGAGCGGCCTAGATGTTAGGCCTACCCCTAACAGAAATTGAAAAATCCCAGGGGCCGGCTGCGAAGCAAGGTCTCGCCGGCCGGGGTAATGACCCGGAATAAATTCCAGGTGAGTTTGGGAATTACTCCCGTTCTAGGGGGGCTAGAGAGATAATTTTTTTACCTGACTCTTCCTTAGGTATCCCCGCATCCGAAAATTAGACTTTTACGGCCGATGAGGGCAGGTTTCACACCGGAAGAGAGCAGCAAGCGGGGACGCTACAAACTCCCCGCAAAACATCTCCAACTCGTTTTTGCTGTCAAAAAGACAAACACAAAATAAGGAGGGTCAAATCACCCTCAAGGCATCATCGGATTAGCACAAGTTTTATACCACTGGAAAGCCCGTCTCAAGGGCTATCTCTCCCATGAGTTTGGGGTCGCTGACGGTTCTGTAGGCGAGGCGAGCGGCCTAGATGTTAGGCCGACCCCTAACAGAAATTGAAAAATCCCATGGGCCGGCTGCGAAGCAAGGTCTCGCCGGCCGGGGTAATTACCCGGAATTAATTCCAGGTGAGTTTGGGAATAACTCCCGTTCTAGGGGGGCTAGAGAGATAATTCTTTTACCTGACTCTTCCTTAGGTGTCCCCGCATCCGAAAATTAGACTTTTACGGCCGATGAGGGCAGGTTTCACACCGGAAGAGACCAGCAAGCGGGGACGCTACAAACTCCCCGCAAAACATCTCCAACTCGTTTTTGCTGTCAAAAAGACAAACACAAAATAAGGAGGGTCAAATCACCCTCAAGGCATCATCGGATTAGCACAACTTTTATACCACTGGAAAGCCCGTCTCAAGGGCTATCTGTCCCATGAGTTTGGGATCGCTGACGGTTCTGTAGGCGAGGCGAGCGGCATAGATGTTAGGCCTACCCCTAACAGAAATTGAAAAATCCCAGGGGCCGGCTGCGAAGCAAGGTCTCGCCGGCCGGGGTAATGACCCGGAATAAATTCCAGGTGAGTTTGGGAATAACTCCCGTTCTAGGGGGGCTAGAGAGATAATTTTTTTACCTGACTCTTCCTTAGGTATCCCCGCTTCCGAAAATTTGACTTTTACGGCCGATGAGGGCAGGTTTCACACCGGAAGAGACCAGCAAGCGGGTACGCTACAAACTCCCCGCAAAACATCTCCAACTCGTTTTTGCTGTCAAAAAGACAAACACAAAATAAGGAGGGTCATCTCACCCTCAAGGCATCATCGGATTAGCACAAGTTTTATACCACTGGAAAGCCCGTCTCAAGGGCTATCTCTCCCATGAGTTTGGAGTCGCTGACCGTTCTGTAGGCGAGGCGAGCGGCCTAGATGTTAGGCCTACCCCTAACAGAAATTGAAAAATCCCAGGGGCCGGCTGCGAAGCAAGGTCTCGAAGGCCGGGGTAATGACCCGGAATAAATTTCCAGGTGAGTTTGGGAATAACTCCCGTTATACGGGGGCTAGAGAGATAATTTGTTTACCTGACTCTTCCTTAGGTATCCCCGCCTCCGAAAATTAGACTTTTACGGCCGATGAGGGCAGGTTTCACACCGGAAGAGACCAGCAAGCGGGGACGCTACAAACTCCCCGCAAAACATCTCCAACTCGTTTTTGCTGTCAAAAAGACAAACACAAAATAAGGAGGGTCAAATCACCCTCAAGGCATCATCGGATTAGCACAAGTTTTATACCACTGGAAAGCCCGTCTCAAGGGCTATCTCTCCCATGAGTTTGGGGTTGCTGACGGTTCTGTAGGCGAGGCGAGCGGCCTAGATGTTAGGCCTACCCCTAACAGAAATTGAAAAATCCCAGGGGCCGGCTGCGAAGCAAGGTCTCGCCGGCCGGGGTAATGACCCGGAATAAATTCCAGGTGAGTTTGGGAATAACTCCCGTTCTAGGGGGGGTAGAGAGATAATTTGTTTACCTGACTCTTCCTTAGGTATCCCCGCTTCCGAAAATTTGACTTTTACGGCCGATGAGGGCAGGTTTCACACCGGAAGAGACCAGCAAGCGGGTACGCTACAAACTCCCCGCAAAACATTTCCAACTCGTTTTTGCTGTCAAAAAGACAAACACAAAATAAGGAGGGTCAAATCACCCTCAAGGCATCATCGGATTAGCACAAGTTTTATACCACTGGAAAGCCCGTCTCAAGGGCTATCTCTCCCATGAGTTTGGAGTCGCTGACCGTTCTGTAGGCGAGGCGAGCGGCCTAGATGTTAGGCCTACCCCTAACAGAAATTGAAAAATCCCAGGGGCCGGCTGCGAAGCAAGGTCTCGAAGGCCGGGGTAATGACCCGGAATAAATTTCCAGGTGAGTTTGGGAATAACTCCCGTTATACGGGGGCTAGAGAGATAATTTGTTTACCTGACTCTTCCTTAGGTATCCCCGCCTCCGAAAATTAGACTTTTACGGCCGATGAGGGCAGGTTTCACACCGGAAGAGACCAGCAAGCGGGGACGCTACAAACTCCCCGCAAAACATCTCCAACTCGTTTTTGCTGTCAAAAAGACAAACACAAAATAAGGAGGGTCAAATCACGCTCAAGGCATCATCGGATTAGCACAAGTTTTATACCACTGGAAAGCCCGTCTCAAGGGCTATCCTTCCCATGAGTTTGGGGTCGCTGACGGTTCTGTAGGCGAGGCGAGCGGCCTAGATGTTAGGCCTTCCCCTAACAGAAATTGAAAAATCCCAGGGGCCGGCTGCGAAGCAAGGTCTAGCCGGCCGGGGTAATGACCCGGAATAAATTCCAGGTGAGTTTGGGAATAACTCCCGTTCTAGGGGGGCTAGAGAGAATTTTTTTTTACCTGACTCTTCCTTAGGTATCCCCGCATCCGAAAATTAGACTTTTACGGCCGATGAGGGCAGGTTTCACACCGGAAGAGACCAGCAAGCGGGGACGCTACAAACTCCCCGCAAAACATCTCCAACTCGTTTTTGCTGTCAAAAAGACAAACACAAAATAAGGAGGGTCAAATCACCCTCAAGGCATCATCGGATTAGCAACAGTTTTATACCACTGGAAAGCCCGTCTCAAGGGCTATCTGTCCCATGAGTTTGGGGTCGCTGACGGTTCTGTAGGCGAGGCGAGCGGCCTAGATGTTAGGCCTACCCCTAACAGAAATTGAAAAATCCCAGGGGCCGGCTGCGAAGCAAGGTCTCGCCGGCCGGGGTAATGACCCGGAATAAATTCCAGGTGAGTTTGGGAATAACTCCCGTTCTAGGGGGGCTAGAGAGATAATTTTTTTTACCTGACTCTTCCTTAGGTATCCCCGCATCCGAAAATTAGACTTTTACGGCCGATGAGGGCAGGTTTCTACCGGAAGAGACCAGCAAGCGGGGACGCTACAAACTCCCCGCAAAACATCTCCAACTCGTTTTTGCTGTCAAAAAGACAAACACAAAATAAGGAGGGTCAAATCACCCTCAAGGCATCATCGGATTAGCACAAGTTTTATACCACTGGAAAGCCCGTCTCAAGGGCTATCTCTCCCATGAGTTTGGGGTCGCTGACGGTTCTCTAGGCGAGGCGAGCGGCCTAGATGTTAGGCCTACCCCTAACAGAAATTGAAAAATCCCAGGGGCCGGCTGCGAAGCAAGGTCTCGCCGGCCGGGGTAATGACCCGGAATAAATTCCAGGTGAGTTTGGGAATAACTCCCGTTCTAGGGGGGGTAGAGAGATAATTTGTTTACCTGACTCTTCCTTAGGTATCCCCGCATCCGAAAATTAGACTTTTACGGCCGATGAGGGTAGGTTTCACACCGGAAGAGACCAGCAAGCGGGGACGCTACAAAGTCCCCGCAAAACATCTCCAACTCGTTTTTGCTGTCAAAAAGACAAACACAAAATAAGGAGGGTCAAATCACGCTCAAGGCATCATCGGATTAGCACAAGTTTTATACCACTGGAAAGCCCGTCTCAAGGGCTATCCTTCCCATGAGTTTGGGGTCGCTGACGGTTCTGTAGGCGAGGCGAGCGGCCTAGATGTTAGGCCTTCCCCTAACAGAAATTGAAAAATCCCAGGGGCCGGCTGCGAAGCAAGGTCTAGCCGGCCGGGGTAATGACCCGGAATAAATTCCAGGTGAGTTTGGGAATAACTCCCGTTCTAGGGGGGCTAGAGAGAATTTTTTTTTACCTGACTCTTCCTTAGGTATCCCCGCATCCGAAAATTAGACTTTTACGGCCGATGAGGGCAGGTTTCACACCGGAAGAGACCAGCAAGCGGGGACGCTACAAACTCCCCGCAAAACATCTCCAACTCGTTTTTGCTGTCAAAAAGACAAACACAAAATAAGGAGGGTCAAATCACCCTCAAGGCATCATCGGATTAGCAACAGTTTTATACCACTGGAAAGCCCGTCTCAAGGGCTATCTGTCCCATGAGTTTGGGGTCGCTGACGGTTCTGTAGGCGAGGCGAGCGGCCTAGATGTTAGGCCTACCCCTAACAGAAATTGAAAAATCCCAGGGGCCGGCTGCGAAGCAAGGTCTCGCCGGCCGGGGTAATGACCCGGAATAAATTCCAGGTGAGTTTGGGAATAACTCCCGTTCTAGGGGGGCTAGAGAGATAATTTTTTTTACCTGACTCTTCCTTAGGTATCCCCGCATCCGAAAATTAGACTTTTACGGCCGATGAGGGCAGGTTTCACACCGGAAGAGACCAGCAAGCGGGGACGCTACAAACTCCCCGCAAAACATCTCCAACTCGTTTTTGCTGTCAAAAAGACAAACACAAAATAAGGAGGGTCAAATCACCCTCAAGGCATCATCGGATTAGCACAAGTTTTATACCACTGGAAAGCCCGTCTCAAGGGCTATCTCTCCCATGAGTTTGGGGTCGCTGACGGTTCTCTAGGCGAGGCGAGCGGCCTAGATGTTAGGCCTACCCCTAACAGAAATTGAAAAATCCAAGGGGCCGGCTGCGAAGCAAGGTCTCGCCGGCCGGGGTAATGACCCGGAATAAATTCCAGGTGAGTTTGGGAATAACTCCCGTTCTAGGGGGGCTAGAGAGATAATTTTTTTACCTGACTCTTCCTTAGGTATCCCCGCATCCGAAAATTAGACTTTTACGGCCGATGAGGGCAGGTTTCACACCGGAAGAGACCAGCAAGCGGGGACGCTACAAACTCCCCGCAAAACATCTCCAACTCGTTTTTGCTGTCAAAAAGACAAACACAAAATAAGGAGGGTCAAATCACCCTCAAGGCATCATCGGATTAGCACAAGTTTTATACCACTGGAAAGCCCGTCTCAAGGGCTATCTCTCTCATGAGTTTGGGGTCGCTGACGGTTCTGTAGGCGAGGCGAGCGGCCTAGATGTTAGGCCTACCCCTAACAGAAATTGAAAAATCCCAGGGGCCGGCTGCGAAGCAAGGTCTAGCCGGCCGGGGTAATGACCCGGAATAAATTCCAGGTGAGTTTGGGAATAACTCCCGTTCTAGGGGGGCTAGAGAGATAATTTTGTTACCTGACTCTTCCTTAGGTATCCCCGCATCCGAAAATTAGACTTTTACGGCCGATGAGGGCAGGTTTCACACCGGAAGAGACCAGCAAGCGGGGACGCTACAAACTCCCCGCAAAACATCTCCAACTCGTTTTTGCTGTCAAAAAGACAAACACAAAATAAGGAGGGTCAAATCACCCTCAAGGCATCATCGGATTAGCAACAGTTTTATACCACTGGAAAGCCCGTCTCAAGGGCTATCTGTCCCATGAGTTTGGGGTCGCTGACGGTTCTGTAGGCGAGGCGAGCGGCCTAGATGTTAGGCCTACCCCTAACAGAAATTGAAAAATCCCAGGGGCCGGCTGCGAAGCAAGGTCTCGCCGGCCGGGGTAATGACCTGGAATAAATTCCAGGTGAGTTTGGGAATAACTCCCGTTCTAGGGGGGCTAGAGAGATAATTTTTTTTACCTGACTCTTCCTTAGGTATCCCCGCATCCGAAAATTAGACTTTTACGGCCGATGAGGGCAGGTTTCACACCGGAAGAGACCAGCAAGCGGGGACGCTACAAACTCCCCGCAAAACATCTCCAACTCGTTTTTGCTGTCAAAAAGACAAACACAAAATAAGGAGGGTCAAATCACCCTCAAGGCATCATCGGATTAGCACAAGTTTTATACCACTGGAAAGCCCGTCTCAAGGGCTATCTCTCCCATGAGTTTGGGATTGCTGACGATTCTGTAGGCGAGGCGAGCAGCCTAGATGTTAGGCCTACCCCTAACAGAAATTGAAAAATCCCAGGGGCCGGCTGCGAAGCAAGGTCTCGCCGGCCGGGGTAATGACCCGGAATAAATTCCAGGTGAGTTTGGGAATAACTCCCGTTCTAGGGGGGCTAGAGAGACAATTTTATTACCTGACTCTTCCTTAGGTATCCCCGCATCCGAAAATTAGACTTTTACGGCCGATGAGGACAGGTTTCACACCGGAAGAGACCAGCAAGCGGGGACGCTACAAACTCCCCGCAAAACATCTCCAACTCGTTTTTGCTGTCAAAAAGACAAACACAAAATAAGGAGGGTCAAATCACCCTCAAGGCATCATCGGATTAGCACAAGTTTTATACCACTGGAAAGCCCGTCTCAAGGGCTATCTCTCCCATGAGTTTGGAGTTGCTGACGGTTTTGTAGGCGAGGCGAGCGGCCTAGATGTTAGGCCTACCCCTAACAGAAATTGAAAAATCCCAGGGGCCGGCTGCGAAGCAAGGTCTCGCCGGCCGGGGTAATGACCCGGAATAAATTCCTGGTGAGTTTGGGAATAACTCCCGTTCTAGGGGGGCTAGAGAGATAATTTCTGTACCTGACTCTTCCTTAGGTATCCCCGCATCCGAAAATTAGACTTTTACGGCCGATGAGGGCAGGTTTCACACCGGAAGAGACCAGCAAGCGGGGACGCTACAAACTCCCCGCAAAACATCTCCAACTCGTTTTTGCTGTCAAAAAGACAAACACAAAATAAGGAGGGTCAAATCACCCTCAAGGCATCATCGGATTAGCACAAGTTTTATACCACTGGAAAGCCCGTCTCAAGGGCTATCTCTCCCATGAGTTTGGGATTGCTGACGATTCTGTAGGCGAGGCGAGCAGCCTAGATGTTAGGCCTACCCCTAACAGAAATTGAAAAATCCCAGGGGCCGGCTGCGAAGCAAGGTCTCGCCGGCCGGGGTAATGACCCGGAATAAATTCCAGGTGAGTTTGGGAATAACTCCCGTTCTAGGGGGGCTAGAGAGACAATTTTATTACCTGACTCTTCCTTAGGTATCCCCGCATCCGAAAATTAGACTTTTACGGCCGATGAGGACAGGTTTCACACCGGAAGAGACCAGCAAGCGGGGACGCTACAAACTCCCCGCAAAACATCTCCAACTCGTTTTTGCTGTCAAAAAGACAAACACAAAATAAGGAGGGTCAAATCACCCTCAAGGCATCATCGGATTAGCACAAGTTTTATACCACTGGAAAGCCCGTCTCAAGGGCTATCTCTCCCATGAGTTTGGAGTTGCTGACGGTTTTGTAGGCGAGGCGAGCGGCCTAGATGTTAGGCCTACCCCTAACAGAAATTGAAAAATCCCAGGGGCCGGCTGCGAAGCAAGGTCTCGCCGGCCGGGGTAATGACCCGGAATAAATTCCTGGTGAGTTTGGGAATAACTCCCGTTCTAGGGGGGCTAGAGAGATAATTTCTGTACCTGACTCTTCCTTAGGTATCCCCGCATCCGAAAATTAGACTTTTACGGCCGATGAGGGCAGGTTTCACACCGGAAGAGACCAGCAAGCGGGGACGCTACAAACTCCCCGCAAAACATCTCCAACTCGTTTTTGCTGTCAAAAAGACAAACACAAAATAAGGAGGGTCAAATCACCCTCAAGGCATCATCGGATTAGCACAAGTTTTATACCACTGGAAAGCCCGTCTCAAGGGCTATCTCTCCCATGAGTTTGGGGTCGCTGACTGTTCTGTAGGCGAGGCGAGCGGCCTAGATGTTAGGCCTACCCCTAACAGAAATTGAAAAATCCCAGGGGCCGGCTGCGAAGCAAGGTCTCGCCGGCCGGGGTAATGACCCGGAATAAATTCCAGGTGAGTTTGGGAATAACTCCCGTTCTAGGGGGGCTAGAGAGATAATTTTTTTACCTGACTCTACCTTAGGTATCCCCGCATCCGAAAATTAGACTTTTACGGCCGATGAGGGCAGGTTTCACACCGGAAGAGACCAGCAAGCGGGGACGCTACAAACTCCCCGCAAAACATCTCCAACTCGTTTTTGCTGTCAAAAAGACAAACACAAAATAAGGAGGGTCAAATCACCCTCAAGGCATCATCGGATTAGCACAAGTTTTATATTACTGGAAAGCCCGTCTCAAGGGCTATCTCTCCCATGAGTTTGGGGTCGCTGACTGTTCTGTAGGCGAGGCGAGCGGCCTAGATGTTAGGCCTACCCCTAACAGAAATTGAAAAATCCCAGGGGCCGGCTGCGAAGCAAGGTCTCGCCGGCCGGGGTAATGACCCGGAATAAATTCCAGGTGAGTTTGGGAATAACTCCCGTTCTAGGGGGGCTAGAGAGATAATTTTTTTACCTGACTCTTCCTTAGGTATCCCCGCATCCGAAAATTTGACTTTTACGGCCGATGAGGGCAGGTTTCACACCGGAAGAGACCAGCAAGCGGGGACGCTACAAAGTCCCCGCAAAACATCTCCAACTCGTTTTTGCTGTCAAAAAGACAAACACAAAATAAGGAGGGTCAAATCACCCTCAAGGCATCATCGGATTAGCACAAGTTTTATACCACTGGAAAGCCCGTCTCAAGGGCTATCTCTCTCATGGGTTTGGGGTCGCTGACGGTTCTGTAGGCGAGGCGAGCGGCCTAGATGTTAGGCCTACCCCTAACAGAAATTGAAAAATCCCAGGGGCCGGCTGCGAAGCAAGGTCTCGCCGGCCGGGGTAATGACCCGGAATAAATTCCAGGTGAGTTTGGGAATAACTCCCGTTCTAGGGGGGCTAGAGAGATAATTTTTTTACCTGACTCTTCCTTAGGTATCCCCGCATCCGAAAATTAGACTTTTACGGCCGATGAGGGCAGGTTTTACACCGGAAGAGAGCAGCAAGCGGGGACGCTACAAACTCCCCGCAAAACATCTCCAACTCGTTTTTGCTGTCAAAAAGACAAACACAAAATAAGGAGGGTCAAATCACCCTCAAGGCATCATCGGATTAGCACAAGTTTTATACCACTGGAAAGCCCGTCTCAAGGGCTATCTCTCCCATGAGTTTGGGGTTGCTGACCGTTCTGTAGGCGAGGCGAGCGGCCTAGATGTTAGGCCTACCCCTAACAGAAATTGAAAAATCCCAGGGGCCGGCTGCGAAGCAAGGTCTCGCCGGCCGGGGTAATGACCCGGAATAAATTCCAGGTGAGTTTGGGAATAACTCCCGTTCTAGGGGGGCTAGAGAGATAATTTGTTTACCTGACTCTTCCTTAGGTATC
This sequence comes from Pisaster brevispinus, assembly GCA_023634235.1. Taxonomy (NCBI): domain Eukaryota; kingdom Metazoa; phylum Echinodermata; class Asteroidea; order Forcipulatida; family Asteriidae; genus Pisaster; species Pisaster brevispinus. The sequence goes on from JAMKCF010000025.1 coordinate 3,941,867, forward strand.
CCCGCATCCGAAAATTAGACTTTTACTGCCGATGAGGGCAGGTTTTACACCGGAAGAGAGCAGCAAGCGGGGACGCTACAAACTCCCCGCAAAACATCTCCAACTCGTTTTTGCTGTCAAAAAGACAAACACAAAATAAGGAGGGTCAAATCACCCTCAAGGCATCATCGGATTAGCACAAGTTTTATACCACTGGAAAGCCCGTCTCAAGGGCTATCTCTCCCATGAGTTTGGGGTCGCTGACGGTTCTGTAGGTGAGGCGAGCGGCCTAGATGTTAAGCCTACCCCTAACAGAAATTGAAAAGTCCCAGGGGCCGGCTGCGAAGCAAGGTCTCGCCGGCCGGGGTAATGACCCGGAATAAATTCCAGGTGAGTTTGGGAATAACTCCCGTTCTAGGGGGGCTAGAGAGATAATTTGTTTACCTGACTCTTCCTTAGGTATCCCCGCATCCGAAAATCAGACTTTTACGGCCGATGAGGGCAGGTTTCACACCGGAAGAGACCAGCAAGCGGGGACGCTACAAACTCCCCGCAAAACATCTCCAACTCGTTTTTGCTGTCAAAAAGACAAACACAAAATAAGGAGGGTCAAATCACCCTCAAGGCATCATCGGATTAGCACAAGTTTTATACCACTGGAAAGCCCGTCTCAAGGGCTATCTCTCCCATGAGTTTGGGGTCGCTGACCGTTCTGTAGGCGAGGCGAGCGGCCTAGATGTTAGGCCTACCCCTAACAGAAATTGAAAAATCCCAGGGGCCGGCTGCGAAGCAAGGACTCGCCGGCCGGGGTAATGACCCGGAATAAATTCCAGGTGAGTTTGGGAATAACTCCCGTTCTAGGGGGGCTAGAGAGATAATTGTTTTACCTGACTCTTCCTTAGGTATCCCCGCATCCGAAAATTAGACTTTTACGGCCGATGAGGGCAGGTTTCACACCGGAAGAGACCAGCAAGCGGGGACGCTACAAAGTCCCCGCAAAACATCTCCAACTCGTTTTTGCTGTCAAAAAGACAAACACAAAATAAGGAGGGTCAAATCACCCTCAAGGCATCATCGGATTAGCACAAGTTTTATACCACTGGAAAGCCCGTCTCAAGGGCTATCTCTCCCATGAATTTGGGGTTGCTGACTGTTCTGTAAGCGAGGCGAGTGGCCTAGATGTTAGGCCTACCCCTAACAGAAATTGAAAAATCCCAGGGGCCGGCTGCGAAGCAAGGTCTCGCCGGCCGGGGTAATGACCCGGAATAAATTCCAGGTGAGTTTGGGAATAACTCCCGTTCTAGGGGGGCTAGAGAGATAATTTTTTTACCTGACTCTTCCTTAGGTATCCCCGCATCCGAAAATTAGACTTTTACGGCCGATGAGGGCAGGTTTCACACCGGAAGAGACCAGCAAGCGGGGACGCTACAAACTCCCCGCAAAACATCTCCAACTCGTTTTTGCTGTCAAAAAGACAAACACAAAATAAGGAGGGTCAAATCACCCTCAAGGCATCATCGGATTAGCACAAGTTTTATACCACTGGAAAGCCCGTCTCAAGGGCTATCTGTCCCATGAGTTTGGGGTCGCTGACCGTTCTGTAGGCGAGGCGAGCGGCCTAGATGTTAGGCCTACCCCTAACAGAAATTGAAAAATCCCAGGGGCCGGCTGCGAAGCAAGGTCTCGCCGGCCGGGGTAATGACCCGGAATAAATTCCAGGCGAGTTTAGGAATAACTCCCGTTCTAGGGGGGCTAGAGAGATAATTTTTTTACCTGACTCTTCCTTAGGTATCCCCGCATCCGAAAATTAGACTTTTACGGCCGATGAGGGCAGGTTTTACACCGGAAGAGAGCAGCAAGCGGGGACGCTACAAACTCCCCGCAAAACATCTCCAACTCGTTTTTGCTGTCAAAAAGACAAACACAAAATAAGGAGGGTCAAATCACCCTCAAGGCATCATCGGATTAGCACAAGTTTTATACCACTGGAAAGCCCGTCTCAAGGGCTATCTCTCCCATGAGTTTGGGGTCGCTGACTGTTCTGTAGGCGAGGCGAGCGGCCTAGATGTTAGGCCTACCCCTAACAGAAATTGAAAAATCCCAGGGGCCGGCTGCGAAGCAAGGTCTCGCCGGCCGGGGTAATGACCCGGAATAAATTCCAGGTGAGTTTGGAAATAACTCCCGTTCTAGGGGGGCTAGAGAGATAATTTTGTTACCCGACTCTTCCTTAGGTATCCCCGCATCCGAAAATTAGACTTTTACGGCCGATGAGGGCAGGTTTCACACCGGAAGAGACCAGCAAGCGGGGGAGCTACAAACTCCCCGCAAAACATCTCCAACTCGTTTTTGCTGTCAAAAAGACAAACACAAAATAAGGAGGGTCAAATTACCCTCAAGGCATCATCGGATTAGCACAAGGGCTATCTCTCCCATGAGTTTGGGGTCGCTGACGGTTCTGTAGGCGAGGCGAGCGGCCTAGATGTTAGGCCTACCCCTAACAGAAATTGAAAAATCCCAGGGGCCGGCTGCGAAGCAAGGTCTCGCCGGCCGGGGTAATGACCCGGAATAAATTCCAGGTGAGTTTGGGAATAACTCCCGTTCTAGGGGGGCTAGAGAGATAATTTTTTTACCTGACTCTTCCTTAGGTATCCCCGCATCCGAAAATTAGACTTTAACGGCCGATGAGGGCAGGTTTCACACCGGAAGAGAGCAGCAAGCGGGGACGCTACAAACTCCCCGCAAAACATCTCCAACTCGTTTTTGCTGTCAAAAAGACAAACACAAAATAAGGAGGGTCAAATTACCCTCAAGGCATCATCGGATTAGCACAAGTTTTATACCACTGGAAAGCCCGTCTCAAGGGCTATCTCTCTCATGAGTTTGGGGTCGCTGACGGTTCTGTAGGCGAGGCGAGCGGCCTAGATGTTAGGCCTACCCCTAACAGAAATTGAAAAATCCCAGGGGCCGGCTGCGAAGCAAGGTCTCGCCGGCCGGGGTAATGACCCGGAATAAATTCCAGGTGAGTTTGGGAATAACTCCCGTTCTAGGGGGGCTAGAGAGATAATTTTTTTACCTGACTCTTCCTTAGGTATCCCCGCATCCGAAAATTAGACTTTTACGGCCGATGAGGGCAGGTTTCACACCGGAAGAGAGCAGCAAGCGGGGACGCTACAAACTCCCCGCAAAACATCTCCAACTCGTTTTTGCTGTCAAAAAGACAAACACAAAATAAGGAGGGTCAAATCACCCTCAAGGCATCATCGGATTAGCACAAGTTTTATACCACTGGAAAGCCCGTCTCAAGGGCTATCTCTCCCATGAGTTTGGGGTCGCTGACTGTTCTGTAGGCGAGGCGAGCGGCCTAGATGTTAGGCCTACCCCTAACAGAAATTGAAAAATCCCAGGGGCCGGCTGCGAAGCAAGGTCTCGCCGGCCGGGGTAATGACCCGGAATACATTCCAGGTGAGTTTGGGAATAACTCCCGTTCTAGGGGGGCTAGAGAGATAATTTTTTTACCTGACTCTTCCTTAGGTATCCCCGCATCCGAAAATTAGACTTTTACGGCCGATGAGGGCAGGTTTCACACCGGAAGAGACCAGCAAGCGGGGACGCTACAAACTCCCCGCAAAACATCTCTAACTCGTTTTTGCTGTCAAAAAGACAAACACAAAATAAGGAGGGTCAAATCACCCTCAAGGCATCATCGGATTAGCACAAGTTTTATTCCACTGGAAAGCCCGTCTCAAGGGCTATCTCTCCCATGAGTTTGGGGTCGCTGACGGTTCTGTACGCGAGGCGAGCGGCCTAGATGTTAGGCCTACCCCTAACAGAAATTGAAAAATCCCAGGGGCCGGCTGCGAAGCAAGGTCTCGCCGGCCGGGGTAATGACCCGGAATAAATTCCAGGTGAGTTTGGGAATAACTCCCGTTCTAGGGGGGCTAGAGAGATAATTTGTTTACCTGACTTTTCCTTAGGTATCCCCGCATCAATAAATTTGACTTTTACGGCCGATGAGGGCAGGTTTCACACCGGAAGAGACCAGCAAGCGGGGACGCTACAAACTCCCCGCAAAACATCTCCAACTCGTTTTTGCTGTCAAAAAGACAAACACAAAATAAGGAGGGTCAAATCACCCTCAAGGCATCATCGGATTAGCACAAGTTTTATACCACTGGAAAGCCCGTCTCAAGGGCTATCTCTCCCATGAGTTTGGAGTCGCTGACGGTTCTGTAGGCGAGGCGAGCGGCCTAGATGTTAGGCCTACCCCTAACAGAAATTGAAAAATCCCAGGGGCCGGCTGCGAAGCAAGGACTCGCCGGCCGGGGTAATGACCCGGAATAAATTCCAGGTGAGTTTGGGAATAACTCCCGTTCTAGGGGGGCTAGAGAGATAATTGTTTTACCTGACTCTTCCTTAGGTATCCCCGCATCCGAAAATTAGACTTTTACGGCCGATGAGGGCAGGTTTCACACCGGAAGAGACCAGCAAGCGGGGACGCTACAAAGTCCCCGCAAAACATCTCCAACTCGTTTTTGCTGTCAAAAAGACAAACACAAAATAAGGAGGGTCAAATCACCCTCAAGGCATCATCGGATTAGCACAAGTTTTATACCACTGGAAAGCCCGTCTCAAGGGCTATCTCTCCCATGAATTTGGGGTTGCTGACTGTTCTGTAAGCGAGGCGAGTGGCCTAGATGTTAGGCCTACCCCTAACAGAAATTGAAAAATCCCAGGGGCCGGCTGCGAAGCAAGGTCTCGCCGGCCGGGGTAATGACCCGGAATAAATTCCAGGTGAGTTTGGGAATAACTCCCGTTCTAGGGGGGCTAGAGAGATAATTTTTTTACCTGACTCTTCCTTAGGTATCCCCGCATCAAAAAATTAGACTTTTACGGCCGATGAGGGCAGGTTTCACACCGGAAGAGACCAGCAAGCGGGGACGCTACAAACTCCCCGCAAAACATCTCCAACTCGTTTTTGCTGTCAAAAAGACAAACACAAAATAAGGAGGGTCAAATCACCCTCAAGGCATCATCGGATTAGCACAAGTTTTATACCACTGGAAAGCCCGTCTCAAGGGCTATCTCTCCCATGAGTTTGGGGTTGCTGACGGTTCTGTAGGCGAGGCGAGCGGCCTAGATGTTAGGCCTACCCCTAACAGAAATTGAAAAATCCCAGGGGCCGGATGCGAAGCAAGGTCTCGCCGGCCGGAGTAATGACCCGGAATAAATTCCAGGTGAGTTTGGAAATAACTCCCGTTCTAGGGGGGCTAGAGAGATAATTTTGTTACCCGACTCTTCCTTAGGTATCCCCGCATCCGAAAATTAGACTTTTACGGCCGATGAGGGCAGGTTTCACACCGGAAGAGACCAGCAAGCGGGGGAGCTACAAACTCCCCGCAAAACATCTCCAACTCGTTTTTGCTGTCAAAAAGACAAACACAAAATAAGGAGGGTCAAATTACCCTCAAGGCATCATCGGATTAGCACAAGTTTTATACCACTGGAAAGCCCGTCTCAAGGGCTATCTCTCCCATGAGTTTGGGGTCGCTGACGGTTCTGTAGGCGAGGCGAGCGGCCTAGATGTTAGGCCTACCCCTAACAGAAATTGAAAAATCCCAGGGGCCGGCTGCGAAGCAAGGTCTCGCCGGCCGGGGTAATGACCCGGAATAAATTCCAGGTGAGTTTGGGAATAACTCCCGTTCTAGGGGGGCTAGAGAGATAATTTGTTTACCTGACTCTTCCTTAGGTATCCCCGCATCAATAAATTTGACTTTTACGGCCGATGAGGGCAGGTTTCACACCGGAAGAGACCAGCAAGCGGGGACGCTACAAACTCCCCGCAAAACATCTCCAACTCGTTTTTGCTGTCAAAAAGACAAACACAAAATAAGGAGGGTCAAATCACCCTCAAGGCATCATCGGATTAGCACAAGTTTTATACCACTGGAAAGCCCGTCTCAAGGGCTATCTCTCCCATGAGTTTGGGGTCGCTGACCGTTCTGTAGGCGAGGCGAGCGGCCTAGATGTAAGGCCTACCCCTAACAGAAATTGAAAAATCCCAGGGGCCGGCTGCGAAGCAAGGACTCGCCGGCCGGGGTAATGACCCGGAATAAATTCCAGGTGAGTTTGGGAATAACTCCCGTTCTAGGGGGGCTAGAGAGATAATTGTTTTACCTGACTCTTCCTTAGGTATCCCCGCATCCGAAAATTAGACTTTTACGGCCGATGAGGGCAGGTTTCACACCGGAAGAGACCAGCAAGCGGGGACGCTACAAAGTCCCCGCAAAACATCTCCAACTCGTTTTTGCTGTCAAAAAGACAAACACAAAATAAGGAGGGTCAAATCACCCTCAAGGCATCATCGGATTAGCACAAGTTTTATACCACTGGAAAGCCCGTCTCAAGGGCTATCTCTCCCATGAATTTGGGGTTGCTGACTGTTCTGTAAGCGAGGCGAGTGGCCTAGATGTTAGGCCTACCCCTAACAGAAATTGAAAAATCCCAGGGGCCGGCTGCGAAGCAAGGTCTCGCCGGCCGGGGTAATGACCCGGAATAAATTCCAGGTGAGTTTGGGAATAACTCCCGTTCTAGGGGGGCTAGAGAGATAATTTTTTTACCTGACTCTTCCTTAGGTATCCCCGCATCAAAAAATTAGACTTTTACGGCCGATGAGGGCAGGTTTCACACCGGAAGAGACCAGCAAGCGGGGACGCTACAAACTCCCCGCAAAACATCTCCAACTCGTTTTTGCTGTCAAAAAGACAAACACAAAATAAGGAGGGTCAAATCACCCTCAAGGCATCATCGGATTAGCACAAGTTTTATACCACTGGAAAGCCCGTCTCAAGGGCGATCTCTCCCATGAGTTTGGGGTCGCTGACGGTTCTGTAGGCGAGGCGAGCGGCCTAGATGTTAGGCCTACCCCTAACAGAAATTGAAAAATCCCAGGGGCCGGCTGCGAAGCAAGGTCTCGCCGGCCGGGGTAATGACCCGGAATAAATTCCAGGTGAGTTTGGAAATAACTCCCGTTCTAGGGGGGCTAGAGAGATAATTTTGTTACCCGACTCTTCCTTAGGTATCCCCGCATCCGAAAATTAGACTTTTACGGCCGATGAGGGCAGGTTTCACACCGGAAGAGACCAGCAAGCGGGGGAGCTACAAACTCCCCGCAAAACATCTCCAACTCGTTTTTGCTGTCAAAAAGACAAACACAAAATAAGGAGGGTCAAATTACCCTCAAGGCATCATCGGATTAGCACAAGTTTTATACCACTGGAAAGCCCGTCTCAAGGGCTATCTCTCCCATGAGTTTGGGGTCGCTGACGGTTCTGTAGGCGAGGCGAGCGGCCTAGATGTTAGGCCTACCCCTAACAGAAATTGAAAAATCCCAGGGGCCGGCTGCGAAGCAAGGTCTCGCCGGCCGGGGTAATGACCCGGAATAAATTCCAGGTGAGTTTGGGAATAACTCCCGTTCTAGGGGGGCTAGAGAGATAATTTTTTTACCTGACTCTTCCTTAGGTATCCCCGCATCCGAAAATTAGACTTTTACGGCCGATGAGGGCAGGTTTCACACCGGAAGAGAGCAGCAAGCGGGGACGCTACAAACTCCCCGCAAAACGTCTCCAACTCGTTTTTGCTGTCAAAAAGACAAACACAAAATAAGGAGGGTCAAATCACCCTCAAGGCATCATCGGATTAGCACAAGTTTTATACCACTGGAAAGCCCGTCTCAAGGGCTATCTCTCCCATGAGTTTGGGGTCGCTGACGGTTCTGTAGGCGAGGCGAGCGGCCTAGATGTTAGGCCTACCCCTAACAGAAATTGAAAAATCCCAGGGGCCGGCTGCGAAGCAAGGTCTCGCCGGCCGGGGTAATGACCCGGAATAAATTCCAGGTGAGTTTGGGAATAACTCCCGTTCTAGGGGGGCTAGAGAGATAACTTTTTTACCTGACTCTTCCTTAGGTATCCCCGCATCCGAAAATTAGACTTTTATGGCCGATGAGGGCAGATTTCACACCGGAAGAGACCAGCAAGCGGGGACGCTACAAACTCCCCGCAAAACATCTCCAACTCGTTTTTGCTGTCAAAAAGACAAACACAAAATAAGGAGGGTCAAATTACCCTCAAGGCATCATCGGATTAGCACAAGTTTTATACCACTGGAAAGCCCGTCTCAAGGGCTATCTTTCCTATGAGTTTGGGGTCGCTGACGGTTCTGTAGGCGAGGCGAGCGGCCTAGATGTTAGGCCTACCCCTAACAGAAATTGAAAAATCCCAGGGGCCGGCTGCGAAGCAAGGTCTCGCCGGCCGGGGTATTGACCCGGAATAAATTCCAGGTGAGTTTGGGAATAACTCCCGTTCTAGGGGGGCTAGAGAGATAATTTTTTTACCTGACTCTTCCTTAGGTATCCCCGCATCCGAAAATTAGACTTTTACGGCCGATGAGGGCAGGTTTCACACCGGAAGAGAGCATCTAGCGGGGACGCTACAAACTCCCCGCAAAACATCTCCAACTCGTTTTTGCTGTCAAAAAGACAAACACAAAATAAGGAGGGTCAAATCACCCTCAAGGCATCATCGGATTAGCACAAGTTTTATACCACTGGAAAGCCCGTCTCAAGGGCGATCTCTCCCATGAGTTTGGGGTCGCTGACGGTTCTGTAGGCGAGGCGAGCGGCCTAGATGTTAGGCCTACCCCTAACAGAAATTGAAAAATCCCAGGGGCCGGCTGCGAAGCAAGGTCTCGCCGGCCGGGGTAATGACCCGGAATAAATTCCAGGTGAGTTTGGAAATAACTCCCGTTCTAGGGGGGCTAGAGAGATAATTTTGTTACCCGACTCTTCCTTAGGTATCCCCGCATCCGAAAATTAGACTTTTACGGCCGATGAGGGCAGGTTTCACACCGGAAGAGACCAGCAAGCGGGGACGCTACAAACTCCCCGCAAAACATCTCCAACTCGTTTTTGCTGTCAAAAAGACAAACACAAAATAAGGAGGGTCAAATTACTTTCAAGGCATCATCCGATTAGCACAAGTTTTATACCACTGGAAAGCTTGTCTCAAGGGCTATCTCTCCCATGAGTTTGGGGTCGCTGACGGTTCTGTAGGCGAGGCAAGCGGCCTAGATGTTAGGCCTACCCCTAACAGAAATTGAAAAATCCCAGGGGCCGGCTGCGAAGCAAGGTCTCGCCGGCCGGGGTAATGACCCGGAATAAATTCCAGGTGAGTTTGGGAATAACTCCCGTTCTAGGGGGGCTAGAGAGATAATTTTTTTACCTGACTCTTCCTTAGGTATCCCCGCATCCGAAAATTAGACTTTTACGGCCGATGAGGGCAGGTTTTACACCGGAAGAGAGCAGCAAGCGGGGACGCTACAAACTCCCCGCAAAACATATCCAACTCGTTTTTGCTGTCAAAAAGACAAACACAAAATAAGGAGGGTCAAATTACCCTCAAGGCATCATCGGATTAGCACAAGTTTTATACCACTGGAAAGCCCGTCTCAAGGGCTATCTCTCCCATGAGTTTGGGGTCGCTGACGGTTCTGTAGGCGAGGCGAGCGGCCTAGATGTTAGGCCTACCCCTAACAGAAATTGAAAAATCCCAGGGGCCGGCTGCAAAGCAAGGTCTCGCCGGCCGGGGTAATGACCCGGAATAAATTCCAGGTGAGTTTGGAAATAACTCCCGTTCTAGGGGGGCTAGAGAGATAATTTTGTTACCCGACTCTTCCTTAGGTATCCCCGCATCCGAAAATTAGACTTTTACGGCCGATGAGGGCAGGTTTCACACCGGAAGAGACCAGCAAGCGGGGACGCTACAAACTCCCCGCAAAACATCTCCAACTCGTTTTTGCTGTCAAAAAGACAAACACAAAATAAGGAGGGTCAAATCACCCTCAAGGCATCATCGGATTAGCACAAGTGTTATACCACTGGAAAGCCCGTCTCAAGGGCTATCTCTCCCATGAGTTTGAAGTCGCTGACGGTTCTGTAGGCGAGGCGAGCGGCCTAGATGTTAGGCCTACCCCTAACAGAAATTGAAAAATCCCAGGGGCCGGCTGCGAAGCAAGGTCTCGCCGGCCGGGGTATTGACCCGGAATAAATTCCAGGTGAGTTTGGGAATAACTCCCGTTCTAGGGGGGCTAGAGAGATAATTTTTTTACCTGACTCTTCCTTAGGTATCCCCGCATCCGAAAATTAGACTTTTACGGCCGATGAGGGCAGGTTTCACACCGGAAGAGAGCATCTAGCGGGGACGCTACAAACTCCCCGCAAAACATCTCCAACTCGTTTTTGCTGTCAAAAAGACAAACACAAAATAAGGAGGGTCAAATCACCCTCAAGGCATCATCGGATTAGCACAAGTTTTATACCACTGGAAAGCCCGTCTCAAGGGCGATCTCTCCCATGAGTTTGGGGTCGCTGACGGTTCTGTAGGCGAGGCGAGCGGCCTAGATGTTAGGCCTACCCCTAACAGAAATTGAAAAATCCCAGGGGCCGGCTGCGAAGCAAGGTCTCGCCGGCCGGGGTAATGACCCGGAATAAATTCCAGGTGAGTTTGGAAATAACTCCCGTTCTAGGGGGGCTAGAGAGATAATTTTGTTACCCGACTCTTCCTTAGGTATCCCCGCATCCGAAAATTAGACTTTTACGGCCGATGAGGGCAGGTTTCACACCGGAAGAGACCAGCAAGCGGGGACGCTACAAACTCCCCGCAAAACATCTCCAACTCGTTTTTGCTGTCAAAAAGACAAACACAAAATAAGGAGGGTCAAATTACTTTCAAGGCATCATCCGATTAGCACAAGTTTTATACCACTGGAAAGCTTGTCTCAAGGGCTATCTCTCCCATGAGTTTGGGGTCGCTGACGGTTCTGTAGGCGAGGCAAGCGGCCTAGATGTTAGGCCTACCCCTAACAGAAATTGAAAAATCCCAGGGGCCGGCTGCGAAGCAAGGTCTCGCCGGCCGGGGTAATGACCCGGAATAAATTCCAGGTGAGTTTGGGAATAACTCCCGTTCTAGGGGGGCTAGAGAGATAATTTTTTTACCTGACTCTTCCTTAGGTATCCCCGCATCCGAAAATTAGACTTTTACGGCCGATGAGGGCAGGTTTTACACCGGAAGAGAGCAGCAAGCGGGGACGCTACAAACTCCCCGCAAAACATCTCCAACTCGTTTTTGCTGTCAAAAAGACAAACACAAAATAAGGAGGGTCAAATTACCCTCAAGGCATCATCGGATTAGCACAAGTTTTATACCACTGGAAAGCCCGTCTCAAGGGCTATCTCTCCCATGAGTTTGGAGTCGCTGACCGTTCTGTAGGCGAGGCGAGCGGCCTAGATGTTAGGCCTACCCCTAACAGAAATTGAAAAATCCCAGGGGCCGGCTGCGAAGCAAGGTCTCGCCGGCCGGGGTAATGACCCGGAATAAATTCCAGGTGAGTTTGGAAATAACTCCCGTTCTAGGGGGGCTAGAGAGATAATTTTGTTACCCGACTCTTCCTTAGGTATCCCCGCATCCGAAAATTAGACTTTTACGGCCGATGAGGGCAGGTTTCACACCGGAAGAGACCAGCAAGCGGGGACGCTACAAACTCCCCGCAAAACATCTCCAACTCGTTTTTGCTGTCAAAAAGACAAACACAAAATAAGGAGGGTCAAATCACCCTCAAGGCATCATCGGATTAGCACAAGTGTTATACCACTGGAAAGCCCGTCTCAAGGGCTATCTCTCCCATGAGTTTGAAGTCGCTGACGGTTCTGTAGGCGAGGCGAGCGGCCTAGATGTTAGGCCTACCCCTAACAGAAATTGAAAAATCCCAGGGGCCGGCTGCGAAGCAAGGTCTCGCCGGCCGGGGTAATGACCCGGAATAAATTCCAGGTGAGTTTGGGAATAACTCCCGTTATACGGGGGCTAGAGAGATAATTTTTTTACCTGACTCTTCCTTAGGTATCCCCGCATCCGAAAATTAGACTTTTACGGCCGATGAGGGCAGGTTTCACACCGGAAGAGACCAGCAAGCGGGGACGCTACAAACTCCCCGCAAAACATCTCCAACTCGTTTTTGCTGTCAAAAAGACAAACACAAAATAAGGAGGGTCAAATCACCCTCAAGGCATCATCGGATTAGCACAAGTTTTATACCACTGGAAAGCCCGTCTCAAGGGCTATCTCTCCCATGAGTTTGGGGTCGCTGACGGTTCTGTAGGCGAGGCGAGCGGCCTAGATGTTAGGCCTACCCCTAACAGAAATTGAAAAATCCCAGGGGCCGGCTGCGAAGCAAGGTCTCGCCGGCCGGGGTAATGACCCGGAATAAATTCCAGGTGAGTTTGGGAATAACTCCCGTTCTAGGGGGGTAGAGAGATAATTTGTTTACCTGACTCTTCCTTAGGTATCCCCGCATCCGAAAATTAGACTTTTACGGCCGATGAGGGCAGGTTTCACACCGGAAGAGACCAGCAAGCGGGGACGCTACAAACTCCCCGCAAAACATCTCCAACTCGTTTTTGCTGTCAAAAAGACAAACACAAAATAAGGAGGGTCAAATCACCCTCAAGGCATCATCGGATTAGCACAAGTTTTATACCACTGGAAAGCCCGTCTCAAGGGCTATCTCTCCCATGAGTTTGGGGTTGCTGACGGTTCTGTAGGCGAGGCGAGCGGCCTAGATGTTAGGCCTACCCCTAACAGAAATTGAAAAATCCCAGGGGCCGGCTGCGAAGCAAGGTCTTGCCGGCCGGGGTAATGACCCGGAATAAATTCCAGGTGAGTTTGGGAATAACTCCCGTTATACGGGGGCTAGAGAGATAATGTTTTTACCTGACTCTTCCTTAGGTATCCCCGCATCCGAAAATTAGACTTTTACGGCCGATGAGAAAAGGTTTCACACCGGAAGAGACCAGCAAGCGGGGACGCTACAAACTCCCCGCAAAACATCTCCAACTCGTTTTTGCTGTCAAAAAGACAAACACAAAATAAGGAGGGTCAAATCACCCTCAAGGCATCATCGGATTAGCACAAGTTTTATACCACTGGAAAGCCCGTCTCAAGGGCTATCTCTCCCATGAGTTTGGGGTCGCTGACGGTTCTGTAGGCGAGGCGAGCGGCCTAGATGTTAGGCCTACCCCTAACAGAAATTGAAAAATCCCAGGGGCCGGCTGCGAAGCAAGGTCTCGCCGGCCGGGGTAATGACCCGGAATAAATTCCAGGTGAGTTTGGAAATAACTCCCGTTCTAGGGGGGCTAGAGAGATAATTTTGTTACCCGACTCTTCCTTAGGTATCCCCGCATCCGAAAATTAGACTTTTACGGCCGATGAGGGCAGGTTTCACACCGGAAGAGACCAGCAAGCGGGGACGCTACAAACTCCCCGCAAAACATCTCCAACTCGTTTTTGCTGTCAAAAAGACAAACACAAAATAAGGAGGGTCAAATCACCCTCAAGGCATCATCGGATTAGCACAAGTGTTATACCACTGGAAAGCCCGTCTCAAGGGCTATCTCTCCCATGAGTTTGAAGTCGCTGACGGTTCTGTAGGCGAGGCGAGCGGCCTAGATGTTAGGCCTACCCCTAACAGAAATTGAAAAATCCCAGGGGCCGGCTGCGAAGCAAGGTCTCGCCGGCCGGGGTAATGACCCGGAATAAATTCCAGGTGAGTTTGGGAATAACTCCCGTTCTAGGGGGGTAGAGAGATAATTTGTTTACCTGACTCTTCCTTAGGTATCCCCGCATCCGAAAATTAGACTTTTACGGCCGATGAGGGCAGGTTTCACACCGGAAGAGACCAGCAAGCGGGGACGCTACAAACTCCCCGCAAAACATCTCCAACTCGTTTTTGCTGTCAAAAAGACAAACACAAAATAAGGAGGGTCAAATCACCCTCAAGGCATCATCGGATTAGCACAAGTTTTATACCACTGGAAAGCCCGTCTCAAGGGCTATCTCTCCCATGAGTTTGGGGTTGCTGACGGTTCTGTAGGCGAGGCGAGCGGCCTAGATGTTAGGCCTACCCCTAACAGAAATTGAAAAATCCCAGGGGCCGGCTGCGAAGCAAGGTCTTGCCGGCCGGGGTAATGACCCGGAATAAATTCCAGGTGAGTTTGGGAATAACTCCCGTTATACGGGGGCTAGAGAGATAATGTTTTTACCTGACTCTTCCTTAGGTATCCCCGCATCCGAAAATTAGACTTTTACGGCCGATGAGAAAAGGTTTCACACCGGAAGAGACCAGCAAGCGGGGACGCTACAAACTCCCCGCAAAACATCTCCAACTCGTTTTTGCTGTCAAAAAGACAAACACAAAATAAGGAGGGTCAAATCACCCTCAAGGCATCATCGGATTAGCACAAGTTTTATACCACTGGAAAGCCCGTCTCAAGGGCTATCTCTCCCATGAGTTTGGGGTCGCTGACGGTTCTGTAGGCGAGGCGAGCGGCCTAGATGTTAGGCCTACCCCTAACAGAAATTGAAAAATCCCAGGGGCCGGCTGCGAAGCAAGGTCTCGCCGGCCGGGGTAATAACCCGGAATAAATTCCAGGTGAGTTTGGGAATAACTCCCGTTCTAGGGGGGCTAGAGAGATAATGTTTTTACCTGACTCTTCCTTCGGTATCCCCGCATCCGAAAATTAGACTTTTACGGCCGATGAGGGCAGGTTTCACACCGGAAGAGACCAGCAAGCGGGGACGCTACAAACTCCCCGCAAAACATCTCCAACTCGTTTTTGCTGTCAAAAAGACAAACACAAAATAAGGAGGGTCAAATCACCCTCAAGGCATCATCCGATTAGCACAAGTTTTATACCACTGGAAAGCCCGTCTCAAGGGCTATCTCTCCCATGAGTTTGGGGTCGCTGACGGTTCTGTAGGCGAGGCGAGCGGCCTAGATGTTAGGCCTACCCCTAACAGAAATTGAAAAATCCCAGGGGCCGGCTGCGAAGCAAGGTCTCGCCGGCCGGGGTAATGACCCGGAATAAATTCCAGGTGAGTTTGGGAATAACTCCCGTTCTAGGGGGGCTAGAGAGATAATTTGTTTACCTGACTCTTCCTTAGGTATCCCCGCATCCGAAAATTAGACTTTTACGGCCGATGAGTGCAGGTTTCACACCGGAAGAGACCAGCAAGCGGGGACGCTACAAACTCCCCGCAAAACATCTCCAACTCGTTTTTGCTGTCAAAAAGACAAACACAAAATAAGGAGGGTCAAATCACCCTCAAGGCATCATCGGATTAGCACAAGTTTTATACCACTGGAAAGCACGTCTCAAGGGCTATCTTTCCCATGAGTTCGGGATTGCTGACGGTTCTGTAGGCGAGGCGAGCGGCCTAGATGTTAGGCCTACCCCTAACAGAAATTGAAAAATCCCAGGGGCCGGCTGCGAAGCAAGGTCTCGCCGGCCGGGGTAATGACCCAGAATAAATTCCAGGTGAGTTTGGGAATAACTCCCGTTCTAGGGGGGCTAGAGAGATAATTTTTTTACCTGACTCTTCCTTAGGTATCCCCGCATCCGAAAATTAGACTTTTACGGCCGATGAGGGCAGGTTTCACACCGGAAGAGACCAGCAAGCGGGGACGCTACAAACTCCCCGCAAAACATCTCTAACTCGTTTTTGCTGTCAAAAAGACAAACACAAAATAAGGAGGGTCAAATCACCCTCAATGCATCATCGGATTAGCACAAGTTTTATACCACTGGAAAGCCCGTCTCAAGGGCTATCTCTCCCATGAGTTTGGGATTGCTGAGGGTTCTGTAGGCGAGGCGAGCGGCCTAGATGTTAGGCCTACCCCTAACAGAAATTGAAAAATCCCAGGGGCCGGCTGCGAAGCAAGGTCTCGCCGGCCGGGGTAATGACCCGGAATAAATTCCAGGTGAGTTTGGGAATAACTCCCGTTCTAGGGGGGCTAGAGAGATAATTTTTTTTACCTGACTCTTCCTTAGGTATCCCCGCATCCGAAAATTAGACTTTTACGGCCGATGAGGGCAGGTTTCACACCGGAAGAGACCAGCCAGCGGGGACGCTACAAACTCCCCGCAAAACATCTCCAACTCGTTTTTGCTGTCAAAAAGACAAACACAAAATAAGGAGGGTCAAATCACCCTCAAGGCATCATCGGATTAGCACAAGTTTTATACCACTGGAAAGCCCGTCTCAAGGGCTATCTCTCCCATGAGTTTGGGGTCGCTGACGGTTCTGTAGGCGAGGCGAGCGGCCTAGATGTTAGGCCTACCCCTAACAGAAATTGAAAAATCCCAGGGGCCGGCTGCGAAGCAAGGTCTCGCCGGCCGGGGTAATGACCCGGAATAAATTCCAGGTGAGTTTGGGAATAACTCCCGTTCTAGGGGGGCTAGAGAGATAATTTCTGTACCTGACTCTTCCTTAGGTATCCCTGCATCCGAAAATTAGACTTTTACGGCCGATGAGGGCAGGTTTCACACCGGAAGAGACCAGCAAGCGGGGACGCTACAAACTCCCCGCAAAACATCTCCAACTCGTTTTTGCTGTCAAAAAGACAAACACAAAATAAGGAGGGTCAAATCACCCTCAAGGCATCATCGGATTAGCACAAGTTTTATACCACTGGAAAGCACGTCTCAAGGGCTATCTCTCCCATGAGTTTGGGATCGCTGACGGTTCTGTAGGCGAGGCGAGCGGCCTAGATGTTAGGCCTACCCCTAACAGAAATTGAAAAATCCCAGGGGCCGGCTGCGAAGCAAGGTCTCGCCGGCCGGGGTAATGACCCAGAATAAATTCCAGGTGAGTTTGGGAATAACTCCCGTTCTAGGGGGGCTAGAGAGATAATTTTTTTACCTGACTCTTCCTTAGGTATCCCCGCATCCGAAAATTAGACTTTTACGGCCGATGAGGGCAGGTTTCACACCGGAAGAGACCAGCAAGCGGGGACGCTACAAACTCCCCGCAAAACATCTCTAACTCGTTTTTGCTGTCAAAAAGACAAACACAAAATAAGGAGGGTCAAATCACCCTCAATGCATCATCGGATTAGCACAAGTTTTATACCACTGGAAAGCCCGTCTCAAGGGCTATCTCTCACATGAGTTTGGGATTGCTGACGGTTCTGTAGGCGAGGCGAGCGGCCTAGATGTTAGGCCTACCCCTAACAGAAATTGAAAAATCCCAGGGGCCGGCTGCGAAGCAAGATCTCGCCGGCCGGGGTAATGACCCGGAATAAATTCAAGGTGAGTTTGGGAATAACTCCCGTTCTAGGGGGGCTAGAGAGATAATTGTTTTACCTGACTCTTCCTTAGGTATCCCCGCATCCGAAAATTAGACTTTTACGGCCGATGAGGGCAGGTTTCACACCGGAAGAGACCAGCAAGCGGGGACGCTACAAACTCCCCGCAAAACATCTCCAACTCGTTTTTGCTGTCAAAAAGACAAACACAAAATAAGCAGGGTCAAATCACCCTCAAGGCATCATCCGATTAGCACAAGTTTTATACCACTGGAAAGCCCGTCTCAAGGGCTATCTCTCCCATGAGTTTGGGGTCGCTGACGGTTCTGTAGGCGAGGCGAGCGGCCTAGATGTTAGGCCTACCCCTAACAGAAATTGAAAAATCCCAAGGGCCGGCTGCGAAGCAAGGTCTCGCCGGCCGGGGTAATGACCCGGAATAAATTCCAGGTGAGTTTGGGAATAACTCCCGTTCTAGGGGGGCTAGAGAGATATTTTTTTTACCTGACTCTTATTTAGGTATCCCCGCATCCGAAAATTAGACTTTTACGGCCGATGAGGGCAGGTTTCACACCGGAAGAGACCAGCAAGCGGGGACGCTACAAACTCCCCGCAAAACATCTCTAACTCGTTTTTGCTGTCAAAAAGACAAACACAAAATAAGGAGGGTCAAATCACCCTCAATGCATCATCGGATTAGCACAAGTTTTATACCACTGGAAAGCCCGTCTCAAGGGCTATCTCTCCCATGAGTTTGGGATTGCTGACGGTTCTGTAGGCGAGGCGAGCGGCCTAGATGTTAGGTCTACCCCTAACAGAAATTGAAAAATCCAAGGGGGCCGGCTGCGAAGCAAGGTCTCGCCGGCCGGGGTAATGACTCGGAATAAATTCCAGGTGAGTTTGGGAATAACTCCCGTTCTAGGGGGGCTAGAGAGATAATTGTTTTACCTGACTCTTCCTTAGGTATCCCCGCATCCGAAAATTAGACTTTTACGGCCGATGAGGGCAGGTTTCACACCGGAAGAGACCAGCAAGCGGGGACGCTACAAACTCCCCGCAAAACATCTCTAACTCGTTTTTGCTGTCAAAAAGACAAACACAAAATAAGGAGGGTGAAATCACCCTCAATGCATCATCGGATTAGCACAAGTTTTATACCACTGGAAAGCCCGTCTCAAGGGCTATCTCTCCCATGAGTTTGGGATTGCTGACGGTTCTGTAGGCGAGGCGAGCGGCCTAGATGTTAGGCCTACCCCTAACAGAAATTGAAAAATCCAAGGGGGCCGGCTGCGAAGCAAGGTCTCGCCGGCCGGGGTAATGACCCGGAATAAATTCCAGGTGAGTTTGGGAATAACTCCCGTTCTAGGGGGGCTAGAGAGATAATTTTTTTTACCTGACTCTTCCTTAGGTATCCCCGCATCCGAAAATTAGACTTTTACGGCCGATGAGGGCAGGTTTCACACCGGAAGAGACCAGCCAGCGGGGACGCTACAAACTCCCCGCAAAACATCTCCAACTCGTTTTTGCTGTCAAAAAGACAAACACAAAATAAGGATGGTCAAATCACCCTCAAGGCATCATCGGATTAGCACAAGTTTTATACCACTGGAAAGCCCGTCGCAAGGGCTATCTCTCCCATGAGTTTGGGATCGCTGACGGTTCTGTAGGCGAGGCGAGCGGCCTAGATGTTAGGCCTACCCCTAACAGAAATTGAAAAATCCCAGGGGCCGGCTGCGAAGCAAGGTCTCGCCGGCCGGGGTAATGACCCAGAATAAATTCCAGGTGAGTTTGGGAATAACTCCCGTTCTAGGGGGGCTAGAGAGATAATTTGTTTACCTGACTCTTCCTTAGGTATCCCCGCATCCGAAAATTAGACTTTTACGGCCGATGAGGGCAGGTTTCACACCTGAAGAGACCAGCAAGCGGGGACGCTACAAACTCCCCGCAAAACATCTCTAACTCGTTTTTGCTGTCAAAAAGACAAACACAAAATAAGGAGGGTCAAATCACCCTCAATGCATCATCGGATTAGCACAAGTTTTATACCACTGGAAAGCCCGTCTCAAGGGCTATCTCTCCCATGAGTTTGGGATTGCTGACGGTTCTGTAGGCGAGGCGAGCGGCCTAGATGTTAGGCCTACCCCTAACAGAAATTGAAAAATCCCAGGGGCCGGCTGCGAAGCAAGGTCTCGCCGGCCGGGGTAATGACCCGGAATAAATTCCAGGTGAGTTTGGGAATAACTCCCGTTCTAGGGGGGCTAGAGAGATAATTGTTTTACCTGACTCTTCCTTAGGTATCCCCGCATCCGAAAATTAGACTTTTACGGCCGATGAGGGCAGGTTTCACACCGGAAGAGACCAGCAAGCGGGGACGCTACAAACTCCCCGCAAAACATCTCCAACTCGTTTTTGCTGTCAAAAAGACAAACACAAAATAAGGAGGCTCAAATCACCCTCAAGGCATCATCCGATTAGCACAAGTTTTATACCACTGGAAAGCCCGTCTCAAGGGCTATCTCTCCCATGAGTTTGGGGTCGCTGACGGTTCTGTAGGCGAGGCGAGCGGCCTAGATGTTAGGCCTACCCCTAACAGAAATTGAAAAATCCCAAGGGCCGGCTGCGAAGCAAGGTCTCGCCGGCCGGGGTAATGACCCGGAATAAATTCCAGGTGAGTTTGGGAATAACTCCCGTTCTAGGGGGGCTAGAGAGATATTTTTTTACCTGACTCTTCCTTAGGTATCCCCGCATCCGAAAATTAGACTTTTACGGCCGATGAGGGCAGGTTTCACACCGGAAGAGACCAGCAAGCGGGGACACTACAAACTCCCCGCAAAACATCTCTAACTCGTTTTTGCTGTCAAAAAGACAAACACAAAATAAGGAGGGTCAAATCACCCTCAATGCATCATCGGATTAGCACAAGTTTTATACCACTGGAAAGCCCGTCTCAAGGGCTATCTCTCCCATGAGTATGGGGTCGCTGACGGTTCTGTAGGCGAGGCGAGCGGCCTAGATGTTAGGCCTACCCCTAACAGAAATTGAAAAATCCCAGGGGCCGGCTGCGAAGCAAGGTCTCGCCGGCCGGGGTAATGACCCGGAATAAATTCAAGGTGAGTGTGGGAATAACTCCTGTTCTAGGGGGGCTAGAGAGATATTTTTTTTACCTGACTCTTCCTTAGGTATCCCCGCATCCGAAAATTAGACTTTTACGGCCGATGAGGGCAGGTTTCACACCGGAAGAGACCAGCAAGCGGGGACGCTACAAACTCCCCGCAAAACATCTCCAACTCGTTTTTGCTGTCAAAAAGACAAAAACAAAATAAGGAGGGTCAAATCACCCTCAAGGCATCATCGGATTAGCACAAGTTTTATACCACTGGAAAGCCCGTCTTAAGGGTTATCTCTCCCATGAGTTTGGAGTTGCTGACGGTTCTGTAGGCGAGGCGAGCGGCCTAGATGTTAGGCCTACCCCTAACAGAAATTGAAAAATCCCAGGGGCCGGCTGCGAAGCAAGGTCTCGCCGGCCGGGGTAATGACCCGGAATAAATTCCAGGTGAGTTTGGGAATAACTCCCGTTCTAGGGGGGCTAGAGAAATAATTTGTTTACCTGACTCTTCCTTAGGTATCCCCGCATCCGAAAATGAGACTTTTACGGCCGATGAGGGCATGTTTCACACCGGAAGAGACCAGCAAGCGGGGACGCTACAAACTCCCCGCAAAACATCTCCAACTCGTTTTTGCTGTCAAAAAGACAAACACAAAATAAGCAGGGTCAAATCACCCTCAAGGCATCATCGGATAAGCACAAGTTTTATACCACTGGAAAGCCCGTCTCAAGGGCTATCTCTCCCATGAGTTTGGGGTCGCTGACGGTTCTGTAAACGAGGCGAGCGGCCTAGATGTTAGGCCTACCCCTAACAGAAATTGAAAAATCCCAGGGCCGGCTGCGAAGCAAGGTCTCGCCGGCAGGGGTAATGACCCGGAATAAATTCCAGGTGAGTTTGGGAATAACTCCGGTTCTAGGGGGCTAGAGAGATAATTTTTTTACCTGACTCTTCCTTAGGTATAACCGCATCCGAAAATTAGACTTTTACGGCCGATGAGGGCAGGTTTCACACCGGAAGAGACCAGCAAGCGGGGACGCTACAAACTCCCCGCAAAACATCTCCAACTCGTTTTTGCTGTCAAAAAGACAAACACAAAATAAGGAGGGTCAAATCACCCTCAAGGCATCATCGGATTAGCACAAGTTTTATACCACTGGAAAGCCCGTCTCAAGGGCTATCTCTCCCATGAGTTTGGGGTCGCTGACTGTTCTGTAAGCGAGGCGAGCGGCCTAGATGTTAGGCCTACCCCTAACAGAAATTGAAAAATCCCAGGGGCCGGCTGCGAAGCAAGGTCTCGCCGGCCGGGGTAATGACCCGGAATAAATTCCAGGTGAGGTTGGGAATAACTCCCGTTCTAGGGGGGCTAGAGAGATAATTTTTTTACCTGACTCTTCCTTAGGTATCCCCGCATCCGAAAATTAGACTTTCATGGCCGATGAGGGCAGGTTTCACACCGGAAGAGACCAGCAAGCGGGGACGCTACAAACTCCCCGCAAAACATCTCCAACTCGTTTTTGCTGTCAAAAAGACAAACACAAAATAAGGAGGGTCAAATCACCCTCAAGGCATCATCGGATTAGCACAAGTTTTATACCACTGGAAAGCCCGTCTCAAGGGCTATCTCTCCCATGAGATTGGGGACGATGACGGTTCTGTAGACGAGGCGAGCGGCCTAGATGTTAGGCCTACCCCTAACAGAAATTGAAAAATCCCAGGGGCCGGCTGCGAAGCAAGGTCTCGCCGGCCGGGGTAATGACCCGGAATAAATTCCAGGTGAGTTTGGGAATAACTCCCGTTCTAGGGGGGCTAGAGAGATAATTTGTTTACCTGACTCTTCCTTAGGTATCCCCGCATCCGAAAATTAGACTTTTACGGCCGATGAGGGCAGGTTTCACACCGGAAGAGACCAGCAAGCGGGGACGCTACAAACTCCCCGCAAAACATCTCCAACTCGTTTTTGCTGTCAAAAAGACAAACACAAAATAAGGAGGCTCAAATCACCCTCAAGGCATCATCCGATTAGCACAAGTTTTATACCACTGGAAAGCCCGTCTCAAGGGCTATCTCTCCCATGAGTTTGGGGTCGCTGACGGTTCTGTAGGCGAGGCGAGCGGCCTAGATGTTAGGCCTACCCCTAACAGAAATTGAAAAATCCCAAGGGCCGGCTGCGAAGCAAGGTCTCGCCGGCCGGGGTAATGACCCGGAATAAATTCCAGGTGAGTTTGGGAATAACTCCCGTTCTAGGGGGGCTAGAGAGATATTTTTTTACCTGACTCTTCCTTAGGTATCCCCGCATCCGAAAATTAGACTTTTACGGCCGATGAGGGCAGGTTTCACACCGGAAGAGACCAGCAAGCGGGGACACTACAAACTCCCCGCAAAACATCTCTAACTCGTTTTTGCTGTCAAAAAGACAAACACAAAATAAGGAGGGTCAAATCACCCTCAATGCATCATCGGATTAGCACAAGTTTTATACCACTGGAAAGCCCGTCTCAAGGGCTATCTCTCCCATGAGTATGGGGTCGCTGACGGTTCTGTAGGCGAGGCGAGCGGCCTAGATGTTAGGCCTACCCCTAACAGAAATTGAAAAATCCCAGGGGCCGGCTGCGAAGCAAGGTCTCGCCGGCCGGGGTAATGACCCGGAATAAATTCAAGGTGAGTGTGGGAATAACTCCTGTTCTAGGGGGGCTAGAGAGATATTTTTTTTACCTGACTCTTCCTTAGGTATCCCCGCATCCGAAAATTAGACTTTTACGGCCGATGAGGGCAGGTTTCACACCGGAAGAGACCAGCAAGCGGGGACGCTACAAACTCCCCGCAAAACATCTCCAACTCGTTTTTGCTGTCAAAAAGACAAAAACAAAATAAGGAGGGTCAAATCACCCTCAAGGCATCATCGGATTAGCACAAGTTTTATACCACTGGAAAGCCCGTCTTAAGGGTTATCTCTCCCATGAGTTTGGAGTTGCTGACGGTTCTGTAGGCGAGGCGAGCGGCCTAGATGTTAGGCCTACCCCTAACAGAAATTGAAAAATCCCAGGGGCCGGCTGCGAAGCAAGGTCTCGCCGGCCGGGGTAATGACCCGGAATAAATTCCAGGTGAGTTTGGGAATAACTCCCGTTCTAGGGGGGCTAGAGAGATATTTTTTTACCTGACTCTTCCTTAGGTATCCCCGCATCCGAAAATTAGACTTTTACGGCCGATGAGGGCAGGTTTCACACCGGAAGAGACCAGCAAGCGGGGACACTACAAACTCCCCGCAAAACATCTCTAACTCGTTTTTGCTGTCAAAAAGACAAACACAAAATAAGGAGGGTCAAATCACCCTCAATGCATCATCGGATTAGCACAAGTTTTATACCACTGGAAAGCCCGTCTCAAGGGCTATCTCTCCCATGAGTATGGGGTCGCTGACGGTTCTGTAGGCGAGGCGAGCGGCCTAGATGTTAGGCCTACCCCTAACAGAAATTGAAAAATCCCAGGGGCCGGCTGCGAAGCAAGGTCTCGCCGGCCGGGGTAATGACCCGGAATAAATTCAAGGTGAGTGTGGGAATAACTCCTGTTCTAGGGGGGCTAGAGAGATATTTTTTTTACCTGACTCTTCCTTAGGTATCCCCGCATCCGAAAATTAGACTTTTACGGCCGATGAGGGCAGGTTTCACACCGGAAGAGACCAGCAAGCGGGGACGCTACAAACTCCCCGCAAAACATCTCCAACTCGTTTTTGCTGTCAAAAAGACAAAAACAAAATAAGGAGGGTCAAATCACCCTCAAGGCATCATCGGATTAGCACAAGTTTTATACCACTGGAAAGCCCGTCTTAAGGGTTATCTCTCCCATGAGTTTGGAGTTGCTGACGGTTCTGTAGGCGAGGCGAGCGGCCTAGATGTTAGGCCTACCCCTAACAGAAATTGAAAAATCCCAGGGGCCGGCTGCGAAGCAAGGTCTCGCCGGCCGGGGTAATGACCCGGAATAAATTCCAGGTGAGTTTGGGAATAACTCCCGTTCTAGGGGGGCTAGAGAAATAATTTGTTTACCTGACTCTTCCTTAGGTATCCCCGCATCCGAAAATGAGACTTTTACGGCCGATGAGGGCATGTTTCACACCGGAAGAGACCAGCAAGCGGGGACGCTACAAACTCCCCGCAAAACATCTCCAACTCGTTTTTGCTGTCAAAAAGACAAACACAAAATAAGCAGGGTCAAATCACCCTCAAGGCATCATCGGATAAGCACAAGTTTTATACCACTGGAAAGCCCGTCTCAAGGGCTATCTCTCCCATGAGTTTGGGGTCGCTGACGGTTCTGTAAACGAGGCGAGCGGCCTAGATGTTAGGCCTACCCCTAACAGAAATTGAAAAATCCCAGGGCCGGCTGCGAAGCAAGGTCTCGCCGGCAGGGGTAATGACCCGGAATAAATTCCAGGTGAGTTTGGGAATAACTCCGGTTCTAGGGGGCTAGAGAGATAATTTTTTTACCTGACTCTTCCTTAGGTATAACCGCATCCGAAAATTAGACTTTTACGGCCGATGAGGGCAGGTTTCACACCGGAAGAGACCAGCAAGCGGGGACGCTACAAACTCCCCGCAAAACATCTCCAACTCGTTTTTGCTGTCAAAAAGACAAACACAAAATAAGGAGGGTCAAATCACCCTCAAGGCATCATCGGATTAGCACAAGTTTTATACCACTGGAAAGCCCGTCTCAAGGGCTATCTCTCCCATGAGTTTGGGGTCGCTGACTGTTCTGTAAGCGAGGCGAGCGGCCTAGATGTTAGGCCTACCCCTAACAGAAATTGAAAAATCCCAGGGGCCGGCTGCGAAGCAAGGTCTCGCCGGCCGGGGTAATGACCCGGAATAAATTCCAGGTGAGGTTGGGAATAACTCCCGTTCTAGGGGGGCTAGAGAGATAATTTTTTTACCTGACTCTTCCTTAGGTATCCCCGCATCCGAAAATTAGACTTTCATGGCCGATGAGGGCAGGTTTCACACCGGAAGAGACCAGCAAGCGGGGACGCTACAAACTCCCCGCAAAACATCTCCAACTCGTTTTTGCTGTCAAAAAGACAAACACAAAATAAGGAGGGTCAAATCACCCTCAAGGCATCATCGGATTAGCACAAGTTTTATACCACTGGAAAGCCCGTCTCAAGGGCTATCTCTCCCATGAGATTGGGGTCGATGACGGTTCTGTAGACGAGGCGAGCGGCCTAGATGTTAGGCCTACCCCTAACAGAAATTGAAAAATCCCAGGGGCCGGCTGCGAAGCAAGGTCTCGCCGGCCGGGGTAATGACCCGGAATAAATTCCAGGTGAGTTTGGGAATAACTCCCGTTCTAGGGGGGCTAGAGAGATAATTTTTTTACCTGACTCTTCCTTAGGTATCCCCGCATCCGAAAATTAGACTTTTACGGCCGATGAGGGCAGGTTTCACACCGGAAGAGACCAGCAAGCGGGGACGCTACAAACTCCCCGCAAAACATCTCCAACTCGTTTTTGCTGTCAAAAAGATAAACTCAAAATAAGGAGGGTCAAATCACCCTCAAGGCATCATCGGATTAGCACAAGATTTATACCACTGGAAAGCCCGTCTCAAGGGCTTTCTCTCCCATGAGTGTGGGGTCGCTGACGGTTCTGTATTCGAGGCGAGCGGCCTAGATGTTAGGCCTACCCCTAACAGAAATTGAAAAATCCCAATGGCCGGCTGCGAAGCAAGGTCTCGCCGGCCGGGGTAATGACCCGGAATAAATTCCACGTGAGTTTGGGAATAACTCCCGTTCTAGGGGGGCTAGAGAGATAATTTTTTTACCTGACTCTTCCTTAGGTATCCCCGCATCCGAAAATTAGACATTTACGGCCGATGAGGGCAGGTTTCACACCGGAAGAGACCAGCAAGCGGGGACGCTACAAACTCCCCGCAAAACATCTCCAACTCGTTTTTGCTGTCAAAAAGACAAACACAAAATAAGGAGGGTCAAATCACCCTCAAGGCATCATCGGATTAGCACAAGTTTTATACCACTGGAAAGCCCGTCTCAAGGGCTATCTCTCCTATGAGTTTGGGGTTGCTGACGGTTCTGTAGGCGAGGCGAGCGGCCTAGATGTTAGGCCTACCCCTAACAGAAATTGAAAAATCCCAGGGGCCGGCTGCGAAGCAAGGTCTCGCCGGCCGGGGTAATGACCCGGAATAAATTCCAGGTGAGTTTGGGAATAACTCCCGTTCTAGGGGGGCTAGAGAGATAATTTTTTTACCTGACTCTTCCTTAGGTATCCCCGCATCCGAAAATTAGACTTTTACGGCCGACGAGGGCAGGTTTCACACCGGAAGAGACCAGCAAGCGGGGACGCTACAAACTCCCCGCAAAACATCTCCAACTCGTTTTTGCTGTCAAAAAGACAAACACAAAATAAGCAGGGTCAAATCACCCTCAAGGCATCATCGGATTAGCACAAGTTTTATACCACTGGAAAGCCCGTCTCAAAGGCTATCTTTCCCATGAGTTTGGGGTCGCTGACGGTTCTGAAGGCGAGGCGAGCGGCCTAGATGTTAGGCCTACCCCTAACAGAAATTGAAAAATCCCAGGTGCCGGCTGCGAAGCAAGGTCTCGCCGGCCGGGGTAATGACCCGGAATAAATTCCACGTGAGTTTGGGAATAACTCCCGTTCTAGGGGGGCTAGAGAGATAATTTTTTTTACCTGACTCTTCCTTAGGTATCCCCGCATCCGAAAATTTGACTTTTACGGCCGATGAGGGCAGGTTTTACACCGGAAGAGACCAGCAAGCGGGGACGCTACAAACTCCCCGCAAAACATATCCAACTCGTTTTTGCTGTCAAAAAGACAAACACAAAATAAGGAGGGTCAAATCACCCTCAAGGCATCATCGGATTAGCACAAGTTTTATACCACTGGAAAGCCCGTCTGAAGGGCTATCTCTCCCATGAGTTTGGAGTTGCTGACGGTTCTGTAGGCGAGGCGAGCGGCCTAGATGTTAGGCCTACCCCTAACATAAATTGAAAAATCCCAGGGGCCGGATGCGAAGCAAGGTCTCGCCGGCCGGGGTAATGACCCGGAATAAATTCCAGGTAAGTTTGGGAATAACTCCTGTTCTAGGGGGGCTAGAGAGATAATTTTTTTACCTGACTCTTCCTTAGGTATCCCCGCATCCGAAAATTAGACTTTTACGGCCGATGAGGGCAGGTTTCACACCGGAAGAGACCAGCAAGCGGGGACGCTACAAACTCCCCGCAAAACATCTCCAACTCGTTTTTGCTGTCAAAAAGACAAACACTAAATAAGGAGGGTCAAATCACCCTCAAGGCATCATCGGATTAGCACAAGTTTTATACCACTGGAAAGCCCGTCTCAAGGGCTATCTCTCCTATGAGTTTGGGGTCGCTGACTGTTCTGTAGGCGAGGCGAACGGCCTAGATGTTAGGCCTACCCCTAACAGAAATTGAAAAATCCCAGGGGCCGGCTGCGAAGCAAGGTCTCGCCGGCCGGGGTAATGACCCGGAATAAATTCCAGGTGAGTTTGGGAATAACTCCCGTTCTAGGGGGGCTAGAGAGATAATTTTTTTACCTGACTCTTCCTTAGGTATCCCCGCATCCGAAAATTAGACTTTTACGGCCGATGAGGGCAGGTTTCACACCGGAAGAGACCAGCAAGCGGGGACGCTACAAACTCCCCGCAAAACATCTCCAACTCGTTTTTGCTGTCAAAAAGACAAACACTAAATAAGGAGGGTCAAATCACCCTCAAGGCATCATCGGATTAGCACAAGTTTTATACCACTGGAAAGCCCGTCTCAAGGGCTATCTCTCCCATGAGTTTGGGGTTGCTGACGGTTCTGTAGGCGAGGCGAGCGGCCTAGATGTTAGGCCTACCCCTAACAGAAATTGAAAAATCCCAGGGGCCGGATGCGAAGCAAGGTCTCGCCGGCCGGGGTAATGACCCGGAATAAATTCCAGGTGAGTTTGGGAATAACTCCCGTTATAAGGGGGCTAGAGAGATAATTTTTTTACCTGACTCTTCCTTAGGTATCCCCGCATCCGAAAATTAGACTTTTACGGCCGATGAGGGCAGGTTTCACACCGGAAGAGACCAGCAAGCGGGGACGCTACAAACTCCCCGCAAAACATCTCTAACTCGTTTTTGCTGTCAAAAAGACAAACACAAAATAAGGAGGGTCAAATCACCCTCAAGGCATCATCGGATTAGCACAAGTTTTATACCACTGGAAAGCCCGTCTCAAGGGCTATCTCTCCCATGAGTTAGGGGTTGCTGACGGTTCTGTAGGCGAGGCGAGCGGCCTAGATGTTAGGCCTACCCCTAACAGAAATTGAAAAATCCCAGGGGCCGGCTGCGAAGCAAGGTCTCGCCGGCCGGGGTAATGACCCGGAATAAATTCCAGGTAAGTTTGGGAATAACTCCTGTTCTAGGGGGGCTAGAGAGATAATTTTTTTACCTGACTCTTCCTTAGGTATCCCCGCATCCGAAAATTAGACTTTTACGGCCGATGAGGGCAGGTTTCACACCGGAAGAGACCAGCAAGCGGGGACGCTACAAACTCCCCGCAAAACATCTCCAACTCGTTTTTGCTGTCAAAAAGACAAACACAAAATAAGGAGGGTCAAATCACCCTCAAGGCATCATCGGATTAGCACAAGTTTTATACCACTGGAAAGCCCGTCTCAAGGGCTATCTCTCCTATGAGTTTGGGGTTGCTGACAGTTCTGTAGGCGAGGCGAGCGGCCTAGATGTTAGGCCTACCCCTAACAGAAATTGAAAAATCCCAGGGGCCGGCTGCGAAGCAAGGTCTCGCCGGCCGGGGTAATGACCCGGAATAAATTCCAGGTGAGTTTGGGAATAACTCCCGTTCTAGGGGGGCTAGAGAGATCATTTTTTTACCTGACTCTTCCTTAGGTATCCCCGCATCCGAAAATTAGACTTTTACGGCCGATGAGGGCAGGTTTCACACCGGAAGAGAGCAGCAAGCGGGGACGCTACAAACTCCCCGCAAAACATCTCCAACTCGTTTTTGCTGTCAAAAAGACAAACACAAAATAAGGAGGGTCAAATCACCCTCAAGGCATCATCGGATTAGCACAAGTTTTATACCACTGGAAAGCCCATCTCAAGGGCTATCTCTCCCATGAGTTTGGGGTCGCTGACCGTTCTGTAGGCGAGGCGAGCGGCCTAGATGTTAGGCCTACCCCTAACAGAAATTGAAAAATCCCAGGGGCCGGCTGCGAAGCAAGGTCTCGCCGGCCGGGGTAATGACCCGGAATAAATTCCAGGTGAGTTTGGGAATAACTCCCGTTCTAGGGGGGCTAGAGAGATAATAATTTTGTTACCTGACTCTTCCTTAGGTATCCCCGCATCCGAAAATTAGACTTTTACGGCCGATGAGGGCAGGTTTCACACCGGAAGAGACCAGCAAGCGGGGACGCTACAAACTCCCCGCAAAACATCTCCAACTCGTTTTTGCTGTCAAAAAGACAAACACAAAATAAGGAGGGTCAAATCACCCTCAAGGCATTATCGGATTAGCACAAGTTTTATACCACTGGAAATCCCGTCTCAAGGGCTATCTCTCCCATGAGTTTGGGGTTGCTGACGGTTCTGTAGGCGAGGCGAGCGGCCTAGATGTTAGGCCTACCCCTAACAGAAATTGAAAAATCCCAGGGGCCGGCTGCGAAGCAAGGTCTCGCCGGCCGGGGTAATGACGCGGAATAAATTACAGGTGAGTTTGGGAATAACTCCCGTTCTAGGGGGGCTAGAGAGATAATTTTTTTACCTGACTCTTCCTTAGGTATCCCCGCATCCGAAAATTTGACTTTTACGGCCGATGAGGGCAGGTTTCATACCGGAAGAGACCAGCAAGCGGGGACGCTACAAACTCCCCGCAAAACATCTCCAACTCGTTTTTGCTGTCAAAAAGACAAACACAAAATAAGGAGGGTCAAATCACCCTCAAGGCATCATCGGATTAGCACAAGTTTTATACCACTGGAAAGCCCGTCTCAAGGGCTATCTCTCCTATGAGTTTGGGGTTGCTGACAGTTCTGTAGGCGAGGCGAGCGGCCTAGATGTTAGGCCTACCCCTAACAGAAATTGAAAAATCCCAGGGGCCGGCTGCGAAGCAAGGTCTCGCCGGCCGGGGTAATGACCCGGAATAAATTCCAGGTGAGTTTGGGAATAACTCCCGTTCTAGGGGGGCTAGAGAGATCATTTTTTTACCTGACTCTTCCTTAGGTATCCCCGCATCCGAAAATTAGACTTTTACGGCCGATGAGGGCAGGTTTCACACCGGAAGAGACCAGCAAGCGGGGACGCTACAAACTCCCCGCAAAACATCTCCAACTCGTTTTTGCTGTCAAAAAGACAAACACAAAATAAGGAGGGTCAAATCACCCTCAAGGCATCATCGGATTAGCACAAGTTTTATATCACTGGAAAGCCCGTCTCAAGGGCTATCTCTCCCATGAGTTTGGAGTCGCTGACGGTTCTGTAGGCGAGGCGAGCGGCCTAGATGTTAAGCCTACCCCTAACAGAAATTGAACAATCCCAGGGGCCGGCTGCGAAGCAAGGTCTCGCCAGCCGGGGTAATGACCCGGAATAAATTCCAGGTGAGTTTGGGAATAACTCCCGTTATACGGGGGCTAGAGAGATAATTTTTTTACCTGACTCTTCCTTAGGTATCCCCGCATCCGAAAATTAGACTTTTACGGCCGATGAGGGCAGGTTTCACACCGGAAGAGACCAGCAAGCGGGGACGCTACAAACTCCCCGCAAAACATCTCCAACTCGTTTTTGCTGTCAAAAAGACAAACACAAAATAAGCAGGGTCAAATCACCCTCAAGGCATCATCGGATTAGCACAAGTTTTATACCACTGGAAAGCCCGTCTCAAGGGCAATATCTCCCATGAGTTTGGGGTCGCTGACGGTTCTGTAGGCGAGGCGAGCGGCCTAGATGTTAGGCCTACCCCTAACAGAAATTGAAAAATCCCAGGGGCCGGCTGCGAAGCAAGGTCTCGCCGGCCGGGGTAATGACCCGGAATAAATTCCAGGTGAGTTTGGGAATAACTCCCGTTCTAGGGGGGCTAGAGAGATAATTTTTTTACCTGACTCTTCCTTAGGTATCCCCGCATCCGAAAATTAGACTTTTACGGCCGATGAGGGCAGGTTTCACACCGGAAGAGAGCAGCAAGCGGGGACGCTACAAACTCCCCGCAAAACATCTCCAACTCGTTTTTGCTGTCAAAAAGACAAACACAAAATAAGGAGGGTCAAATCACCCTCAAGGCATCATCGGATTAGCACAAGTTTTATACCACTGGAAAGCCCGTCTCAAGGGCTATCTCTCCCATGAGTTTGGGGTCGCTGACGGTTCTGTAGGTGAGGCGAGCGGCCTAGATGTTAGGCCTACCCCTAACAGAAATTGAAAAATCCCAGGGGCAGGCTGCGAAGCAAGGTCTCGCCGGCCGGGGTAATGACCCGGAATAAATTCCAGGTGAGTTTGGGAATAACTCCCGTTATACGGGGGCTAGAGAGAATTTTTTTTTACCTGACTCTTCCTTAGGTATCCCCGCATCCGAAAATTTGACTTTTACGGCCGATGAGGGCAGGTTTCACACCGGAAGAGAGCAGCAAGCGGGGACGCTACAAACTCCCCGCAAAACATCTCCAACTCGTTTTTGCTGTCAAAAAGACAAACACAAAATAAGGAGGGTCAAATCACCCTCAAGGCATCATCGGATTAGCACAAGTTTTATACCACTGGAAAGCCCGTCTCAAGGGCTATCTCTCCCATGAGTTTGGGGTCGCTGACTGTTCTGTAGGCGAGGCGAGCGGCCTAGATGTTAGGCCTACCCCTAACAGAAATTGAAAAATCCCAGGGGCCGGCTGCGAAGCAAGGTCTCGAAGGCCGGGGTAATGACCCGGAATAAATTCCAGGTGAGTTTGGGAATAACTCCCGTTATACGGGGGCTAGAGAGAATTTTTTTTACCTGACTCTTCCTTAGGTATCCCCGCATCCGAAAATTTGACTTTTACGGCCGATGAGGGCAGGTTTCACACCGGAAGAGACCAGCAAGCGGGGACGCTACAAACTCCCCGCAAAACATCTCCAACTCGTTTTTGCTGTCAAAAAGACAAACACAAAATAAGGAGGGTCAAATCACCCTCAAGGCATCATCGGATTAGCACAAGTTTTATACCACTGGAAAGCCCGTCTCAAGGGCTATCTCTCCCATGAGTTTGGGGTCGCTGACTGTTCTGTAGGCGAGGCGAACGGCCTAGATGTTAGGCCTACCCCTAACAGAAATTGAAAAATCCCAGGGGCCGGCTGCGAAGCAAGGTCTCGAAGGCCGGGGTAATGACCCGGAATAAATTCCAGGTGAGTTTGGGAATAACTCCCGTTATACGGGGGCTAGAGAGAATTTTTTTTTACCTGACTCTTCCTTAGGTATCCCCGCATCCGAAAATTAGACTTTTACGGCCGATGAGGGCAGGTTTCACACCGGAAGAGACCAGCAAGCGGGGACGCTACAAACTCCCCGCAAAACATCTCCAACTCGTTTTTGTTGTCAAAAAGACAAACACAAAATAAGGAGGGTCAAATCACCCTCAAGGCATCATCGGATTAGCACAAGTTTTATACCACTGGAAAGCCCGTCTCAAGGGCTATCTCTCCCATGAGTTTGGGGTCGCTGACGGTTCTGTAGGCGAGGCGAGCGGCCTAGATGTTAGGCCTACCCCTAACAGAAATTGAAAAATCCCAGGGGCCGGCTGCGAAGCAAGGTCTCGCCGGCCGGGGTAATGACCCGGAATAAATTCCAGGTGAGTTTGGGAATAACTCCCGTTCTAGGGGGGCTAGAGAGATAATTTTTTTACCTGACTCTTCCTTAGGTATCCCCGCATCCGAAAATTAGACTTTTACGGCCGATGAGGGCAGGTTTCACACCGGAAGAGACCAGCAAGCGGGGCCGCTACAAACTCCCCGCAAAACATCTCCAACTCGTTTTTGCTGTCAAAAAGACAAACACAAAATAAGGAGGGTCAAATCACCCTCAAGGCATGATCGGATTAGCACAAGTTGTATACCACTGGAAAGCCCGTCTCAAGGGCTATCTCTCTCATGAGTTTGGGGTCGCTGACGGTTCTGCAGGCGAGGCGAGCGGCCTAGATGTTAGGCCTACCCCTAACAGAAATTGAAAAATCCCAGGGGCCGGCTGCGAAGCAAGGTCTCGCCGGCCGGGGTAATGACCCGGAATAAATTCCAGGTGAGTTTGGGAATAACTCCCGTTCTAGGGGGGCTAGAGAGATAATTGTTTTACCTGACTCTTCCTTAGGTATCCCAACATCCGAAAATTAGACTTTTACGGCCGATGAGGGCAGGTTTCACACCGGAAGAGACCAGCAAGCGGGGACGCTACAAACTCCCCGCAAAACATCTCCAACTCGTTTTTGCTGTCAAAAAGACAAACACAAAATAAGGAGGGTCAAATCACCCTCAAGGCATCATCGGATTAGCACAAGTTTTATACCACTGGAAAGCCCGTCTCAAGGGCTATCTCTCCCATGAGTTTGGGGTCGCTGACGGTTCTGTAGGCGAGGCGAGCGGCCTAGATGTTAGGCCTACCCCTAACAGAAATTGAAAAATCCCAGGGGCAGGCTGCGAAGCAAGGTCTCGCCGGCCGGGGTAATGACCCGGAATAAATTCCAGGTGAGTTTGGGAATAACTCCCGTTATACGGGGGCTAGAGAGAATTTTTTTTTACCTGACTCTTCCTTAGGTATCCCCGCATCCGAAAATTAGACTTTTACGGCCGATGAGGGCAGGTTTCACACCGGAAGAGAGCAGCAAGCGGGGACGCTACAAACTCCCCGCAAAACATCTCCAACTCGTTTTTGCTGTCAAAAAGACAAACACAAAATAAGGAGGGTCAAATCACCCTCAAGGCATCATCGGATTAGCACAAGTTTTATACCACTGGAAAGCCCGTCTCAAGGGCTATCTCTCCCATGAGTTTGGGGTCGCTGACTGTTCTGTAGGCGAGGCGAACGGCCTAGATGTTAGGCCTACCCCTAACAGAAATTGAAAAATCCCAGGGGCCGGCTGCGAAGCAAGGTCTCGAAGGCCGGGGTAATGACCCGGAATAAATTCCAGGTGAGTTTGGGAATAACTCCCGTTATACGGGGGCTAGAGAGAATTTTTTTTTACCTGACTCTTCCTTAGGTATCCCCGCATCCGAAAATTTGACTTTTACGGCCGATGAGGGCAGGTTTCACACCGGAAGAGACCAGCAAGCGGGGACGCTACAAACTCCCCGCAAAACATCTCCAACTCGTTTTTGTTGTCAAAAAGACAAACACAAAATAAGGAGGGTCAAATCACCCTCAAGGCATCATCGGATTAGCACAAGTTTTATACCACTGGAAAGCCCGTCTCAAGGGCTATCTCTCCCATGAGTTTGGGGTCGCTGACGGTTCTGTAGGCGAGGCGAGCGGCCTAGATGTTAGGCCTACCCCTAACAGAAATTGAAAAATCCCAGGGGCCGGCTGCGAAGCAAGGTCTCGCCGGCCGGGGTAATGACCCGGAATAAATTCCAGGTGAGTTTGGGAATAACTCCCGTTCTAGGGGGGCTAGAGAGATAATTTTTTTACCTGACTCTTCCTTAGGTATCCCCGCATCCGAAAATTAGACTTTTACGGCCGATGAGGGCAGGTTTCACACCGGAAGAGAGCATCAAGCGGGGACGCTACAAACTCCCCGCAAAACATCTCCAACTCGTTTTTGCTGTCAAAAAGACAAACACAAAATAAGGAGGGTCAAATCACCCTCAAGGCATCATCGGATTAGCACAAGTTTTATACCACTGGAAAGCCCGTCTCAAGGGCTATCTCTCCCATGAGTTTGGGGTCGCTGACGGTTCTGTAGGCGAGGCGAGCGGCCTAGATGTTAGGCCTACCCCTAACAGAAATTGAAAAATCCCAGGGGCCGGCTGCGAAGCAAGGTCTCGCCGGCCGGGGTAATGACCCGGAATAAATTCCAGGTGAGTTTGGGAATAACTCCCGTTATACGGGGGCTAGAGAGAATTTTTTTTTACCTGACTCTTCCTTAGGTATCCCCGCATCCGAAAATTAGACTTTTACGGCCGATGAGGGCAGGTTTCACACCGGAAGAGAGCAGCAAGCGGGGACGCTACAAACTCCCCGCAAAACATCTCCAACTCGTTTTTGCTGTCAAAAAGACAAACACTAAATAAGGAGGGTCAAATCACCCTCAAGGCATCATCGGATTAGCACAAGTTTTATACCACTGGAAAGCCCGTCTCAAGGGCTATCTCTCCCATGAGTTTGGGGTCGCTGACTGTTCTGTAGGCGAGGCGAACGGCCTAGATGTTAGGCCTACCCCTAACAGAAATTGAAAAATCCCAGGGGCCGGCTGCGAAGCAAGGTCTCGCCGGCCGGGGTAATGACCCGGAATAAATTCCAGGTGAGTTTGGGAATAACTCCCGTTCTAGGGGGGCTAGAGAGATAATTTTTTTACCTGACTCTTCCTTAGGTATCCCCGCATCCGAAAATTAGACTTTTACGGCCGATGAGGGCAGGTTTCACACCGGAAGAGACCAGCAAGCGGGGACGCTACGAACTTCCCGCAAAACACCTTCAACTCGTCTTTGCTGTCAAAGAGACAAAAACAAGATAAGAATGGTCATTTCACCCCTAAGGCATCTAAAAAATTAGACTTTTGCGGCCGATGAGGGCAAGTTTCACACCGGAAGAGAGCAGCTAGCGGGGACGCTACAAACTCCCCGCAAAACATCTCCAACTCGTTTTTGCTGTCAAAAAGACAAACACAAAATAAGGAGGGTCAAATCACCCTCAAGGCATCATTGGATTAGCACAAGTTTTATACCACTGGAAAGCCCGTCTCAAGGGCTATCTCTCCCATGAGTTTGGGGTCGCTGACGGTTCTGTAGGCGAGGCGAGCGGCCTAGATGTTAGGCCTACCCCTAACAGAAATTGAAAAATCCCAGGGGCAGGCTGCGAAGCAAGGTCTCGCCGGCCGGGGTAATGACCCGGAATAAATTC
The DNA here is from genome assembly GCA_023634235.1 of Pisaster brevispinus. Lineage (NCBI taxonomy): Eukaryota > Metazoa > Echinodermata > Asteroidea > Forcipulatida > Asteriidae > Pisaster > Pisaster brevispinus. The sequence goes on from JAMKCF010000025.1 coordinate 3,978,244, forward strand.
CAGGTGAGTTTGGGAATAACTCCCGTTATACGGGGGCTAGAGAGAATTTTTTTTTACCTGACTCTTCCTTAGGTATCCCCGCATCCGAAAATTTGACTTTTACGGCCGATGAGGGCAGGTTTCACACCGGAAGAGACCAGCAAGCGGGGACGCTACAAACTCCCCGCAAAACATCTCCAACTCGTTTTTGCTGTCAAAAAGACAAACACAAAATAAGGAGGGTCAAATCACCCTCAAGGCATCATCGGATTAGCACAAGTTTTATACCACTGGAAAGCCCGTCTCAACGGCTATCTCTCCCATGAGTTTGGGGTCGCTGACTGTTCTGTAGGTGAGGCGAGCGGCCTAGATGTTAGGCCTACCCCTAACAGAAATTGAAAAATCCCAGGGGCCGGCTGCGAAGCAAGGTCTCGAAGGCCGGGGTAATGACCCGGAATAAATTCCAGGTGAGTTTGGGAATAACTCCCGTTATACGGGGGCTAGAGAGAATTTTTTTTTACCTGACTCTTCCTTAGGTATCCCCGCATCCGAAAATTTGACTTTTACGGCCGATGAGGGCAGGTTTCACACCGGAAGAGACCAGCAAGCGGGGACGCTACAAACTCCCCGCAAAACATCTCCAACTCGTTTTTGCTGTCAAAAAGACAAACACAAAATAAGGAGGGTCAAATCACCCTCAAGGCATCATCGGATTAGCACAAGTTTTATACCACTGGAAAGCCCGTCTCAAGGGCTATCTCTCCCATGAGTTTGGGGTCGCTGACGATTCTGTACTCGAGGCGAGCGGCCTAGATGTTAGGCCTACCCCTAACAGAAATTGAAAAATCCCAGGGGCCGGCTGCGAAGCAAGGTCTCGCTGGCCGGGGTAATGACCCGGAATAAATTCCAGGTGAGTTTGGGAATAACTCCCGTTCTAGGGGGGCTAGAGAGGTAATTTTTTTTACCTGACTCTTCCTTAGGTATCCCCGCATCCGAAAATTAGACTTTTACGGCCGATGAGGGCAGGTTTCACACCGGAAGAGACCAGCAAGCGGGGACGCTACAAACTCCCCGCAAAACATCTCCAACTCGTTTTTGCTGTCAAAAAGACAAACACAAAATAAGGAGGGTCAAATCACCCTCAAGGCATCATCGGATTAGCACAAGTTTTATACCACTGGAAAGCCCGTCCCAAGGGCAATCTTTCCCATGAGTTTGGGGTCGCTGACGGTTCTGTAGGCGAGGCGAGCGGCCTAGATGTTAGGCCTACCCCTAACAAAAATTGAAAAATCCCAGGGGCCGGCTGCGAAGCAAGGTCTCGCCGGCCGGGGTAATGACCCGGAATAAATTCCAGGTGAGTTTGGGAATACTCCCGTTATACGGGGGCTAGAGAGATAATTTTTTTACCTGACTCTTCCTTAGGTATCCCCGCATCCGAAAATTAGACTTTTACGGCCGATGAGGGCAGGTTTCACACCAGAAGAGACCAGCAAGCGGGGACGCTACAAACTCCCCGCAAAACATCTCCAACTCGTTTTTGCTGTCAAAAAGACAAACACAAAATAAGGAGGGTCAAATCACCCTCAAGGCATCACCGGATTAGCACAAGTTTTATACCACTGGAAAGCCCGTCTCAAGGGCTATCTCTCCCATGAGATTGGGGTCGCTGACTGTTCTGTAGGCGAGGCGAGCGGCCTAGATGTTAGGCCTACCCCTAACAGAAATTGAAAAATCCCAGTGGCCGGCTGCGAAGCAAGGTCTCGAAGGCCGGGGTAATGACCCGGAATAAATTCCAGGTGAGTTTGGGAATAACTCCCGTTATACGGGGGCTAGAGAGAATTTTTTTTTACCTGACTCTTCCTTAGGTATCCCCGCATCCGAAAATTTGACTTTTACGGCCGATGAGGGCAGGTTTCACACCGGAAGAGACCAGCAAGCGGGGACGCTACAAACTCCCCGCAAAACATCTCCAACTCGTTTTTGCTGTCAAAAAGACAAACACAAAATAAGGAGGGTCAAATCACCCTCAAGGCATCATCGGATTAGCACAAGTTTTATACCACTGGAAAGCCCGTCTCAAGGGCTATCTCTCCCATGAGTTTGGGGTCGCTGACGATTCTGTACTCGAGGCGAGCGGCCTAGATGTTAGGCCTACCCCTAACAGAAATTGAAAAATCCCAGGGGCCGGCTGCGAAGCAAGGTCTCGCTGGCCGGGGTAATGACCCGGAATAAATTCCAGGTGAGTTTGGGAATAACTCCCGTTCTAGGGGGGCTAGAGAGGTAATTTTTTTTACCTGACTCTTCCTTAGGTATCCCCGCATCCGAAAATTAGACTTTTACGGCCGATGAGGGCAGGTTTCACACCGGAAGAGACCAGCAAGCGGGGACGCTACAAACTCCCCGCAAAACATCTCCAACTCGTTTTTGCTGTCAAAAAGACAAACACAAAATAAGGAGGGTCAAATCACCCTCAAGGCATCATCGGATTAGCACAAGTTTTATACCACTGGAAAGCCCGTCCCAAGGGCAATCTTTCCCATGAGTTTGGGGTCGCTGACGGTTCTGTAGGCGAGGCGAGCGGCCTAGATGTTAGGCCTACCCCTAACAAAAATTGAAAAATCCCAGGGGCCGGCTGCGAAGCAAGGTCTCGCCGGCCGGGGTAATGACCCGGAATAAATTCCAGGTGAGTTTGGGAATACTCCCGTTATACGGGGGCTAGAGAGATAATTTTTTTACCTGACTCTTCCTTAGGTATCCCCGCATCCGAAAATTAGACTTTTACGGCCGATGAGGGCAGGTTTCACACCAGAAGAGACCAGCAAGCGGGGACGCTACAAACTCCCCGCAAAACATCTCCAACTCGTTTTTGCTGTCAAAAAGACAAACACAAAATAAGGAGGGTCAAATCACCCTCAAGGCATCATCGGATTAGCACAAGTTTTATACCACTGGAAAGCCCGTCCCAAGGGCAATCTTTCCCATGAGTTTGGGGTCGCTGACAGTTCTGTAGGCGAGGCGAGCGGCCTAGATGTTAGGCCTACCCCTAACAAAAATTGAACAATCCCAGGGGCCGGCTGCGAAGCAAGGTCTCGCCAGCCGGGGTAATGACCCGGAATAAATTCCAGGTGAGTTTGGGAATAACTCCCGTTCTAGGGGGGCTAGAGAGATAATTTTTTTACCTGACTCTTCCTTAGGTATCCCCGCATCCGAAAATTAGACTTTTACGGCCGATGAGGGCAGGTTTCACACCAGAAGAGACCAGCAAGCGGGGACGCTACAAACTCCCCGCAAAACATCTCCAACTCGTTTTTGCTGTCAAAAAGACAAACACAAAATAAGGAGGGTCAAATCACCCTCAAGGCATCATCGGATTAGCACAAGTTTTATACCACTGGAAAGCCCGTCTCAAGGGCTATCTCTCCCATGAGTTTGGAGTTGCTGACGGTTCTGTAGGCGAGGCGAGCGGCCTAGATGTTAGGCCTACCCCTATCAGAAATTGAAAAATCCCAGGGGCCGGCTGCGAAGCAAGGTCTCGCCGGCCGGGGTAATGACCCGGAATAAATTCCAGGTGAGTTTGGGAATAACTCCCGTTCTAGGGGGGCTAGAGAGATAATTTTTTTACCTGACTCTTCCTTAGGTATCCCCGCATCCGAAAATTAGACTTTTACGGCCGATGAGAGCAGGTTTTACACCGGAAGAGACCAGCAAGCGGGGACGCTACAAACTCCCCGCAAAACATCTCCAACTCGTTTTTGCTGTCAAAAAGACAAACACAAAATAAGGAGGGTCAAATCACCCTCAAGGCATCATCGGATTAGCACAAGTTTTATACCACTGGAAAGCCCGTCTCAAGGGCTATCTCTCCCATGAGTTTGGGGTCGCTGACGGTTCTGTAGGCGAGGCGAGCGGCCTAGATGTTAGGCCTACCCCTAACAGAAATTGAAAAATCCCATGGGCCGGCTGCGAAGCAAGGTCTCGCCGGCCGGGGTAATGACCCGGAATAAATTCCAGGTGAGTTTGGGAATAACTCCCGTTCTAGGGGGGCTAGAGAGATAATTTTTTTACCTGACTCTTCCTTAGGTATCCCCGCATCCGAAAATTAGACTTTTACGGCCGATGAGGGCAGGTGTCACACCGGAAGAGACCAGCAAGCGGGGACGCTACAAACTCCCCGCAAAACATCTCCAACTCGTTTTTGCTGTCAAAAAAACAAACACAAAATAAGGAGGGTCAAATCACCCTCAAGGCATCATCCGATTAGCACAAGTTTTATACCACTGGAAAGCCCGTCTCAAGGGCTATTTCTCCCATGAGTTTGGGGTCGCTGACGGTTCTTTAGGCGAGGCGAGCGGCCTAGATGTTAGGCCTACCCCTAACAGAAATTGAAAAATCCCAGGGGCCGGCTGCGAAGCAAGGTCTCGCCGGCCGGGGTAATGACCCGGAATAAATTCCAGGTGAGTTTGGGAATAACTCCCGTTCTAGGGGGGCTAGAGAGATAATTTTTTTACCTGACTCTTCCTTAGGTATCCCCGCATCCGAAAATTAGACTTTTACGGCCGATGAGGGCAGGTGTCACACCGGAAGAGACCAGCAAGCGGGGACGCTACAAACTCCCCGCAAAACATCTCCAACTCGTTTTTGCTGTCAAAAAGACAAACACAAAATAAGGAGGGTCAAATCACCCTCAAGGCATCATCCGATTAGCACAAGTTTTATACCACTGGAAAGCCCGTCTCAAGGGCTATTTCTCCCATGAGTTTGGGGTCGCTGACGGTTCTGTAGGCGAGGCGAGCGGCCTAGATGTTAGGCCTACCCCTAACAGAAATTGAAAAATCCCAGGGGCCGGCTGCGAAGCAAGGTCTCGCCGGCCGGGGTAATGACCCGGAATAAATTCCAGGTGAGTTTGGGAATAACTCCCGTTCTAGGGGGGCTAGAGAGATAATTTTTTTACCTGACTCTTCCTTAGGTATCCCCGCATCCGAAAATTAGACTTTTACGGCCGATGAGGGCAGGTTTCACACCGGAAGAGACCAGCAAGCGGGGACGCTACAAACTCCCCGCAAAACATCTCCAACTCGTTTTTGCTGTCAAAAAGACAAACACAAAATAAGGTGGGTCAAATCACCCTCAAGACATCATCGGATTAGCACAAGTTTTATACCACTGGAAAGCCCGTCTCAAGGGCTATCTCTCCCATGAGTTTGGGGTCGCTGACGGTTCTGTAGGCGAGGCGAGCGGCCTAGATGTTAGGCCTACCCCTAACAGAAATTGAAAAATCCCAGGGGCCGGCTGCGAAGCAAGGTCTCGCCGGCCGGGGTAATGACCCGGAATAAATTCCAGGTGAGTTTGGGAATAACTCCCGTTCTAGGGGGGCTAGAGAGATAATTTGTTTACCTGACTCTTCCTTAGGTATCCCCGCATCCGAAAATTAGACTTTTACGGCCGATGAGGGCAGGTTTCACACCGGAAGAGACCAGCAAGCGGGGACGCTACAAACTCCCCGCAAAACATCTCCAACTCGTTTTTGCTGTCAAAAAGACAAACACAAAATAAGGAGGGTCAAATCACCCTCAAGGCATCATCGGATTAGCACAAGTTTTATACCAGTGGAAAGCCCGTCTCAAGGGCTATCTCTCCCATGAGTTTGGAGTCGCTGACTGTTCTGTAGGCGAGGCGAGCGGCCTAGATGTTAGGCCTACCCCTAACAGAAATTGAAAAATCCCGGGGGCCGGCTGCGAAGCAAGGTCTCGCCGGCCGGGGTAATGACCCGGAATAAATTCCAGGTGAGTTTGGGAATAACTCCCGTTCTAGGGGTGCTAGAGAGATAATTTTTTTACCTGACTCTTCCTTAGGTATCCCCGCATCCGAAAATTAGACTTTTACGGCCGATGAGGGCAGGTTTCACACCGGAAGAGACCAGCAAGCGGGGACGCTACAAACTCCCCGCAAAACATCTCCAACTCGTTTTTGCTGTCAAAAAGACAAACACAAAATAAGGAGGGTCAAATCACCCTCAAGGCATCATCGGATTAGCACAAGTTTTATACCACTGGAAAGCCCGTCTCAAGGGCTATCTCTCCCATGAGTTTGGAATTGCTGACGGTTCTTTAGGCGAGGCGAGCGGCCTAGATGTTAGGCCTACCCCGAACAGAAATTGAAAAATCCCGGGGGCCGGCTGCGAAGCAAGGTCTCGCCGGCCGGGGTTATGACCCGGAATAAATTCCAGGTGAGTTTGGGAATAACTCCCGTTCTAGGGGGGCTAGAGAGATAATTTTTTTACCTGACTCTTCCTTAGGTATCCCCGCATCCGAAAATTAGACTTTTACGGCCGATGAGGGCAGGTTTCACACCGGAAGAGACCAGCAAGCGGGGACGCTACAAACTCCCCGCAAAACATCTCCAACTCGTTTTTGCTGTCAAAAAGACAAACACAAAATAAGGAGGGTCAAATCACCCTCAAGGCATCATCGGATTAGCACAAGTTTTATACCACTGGAAAGCCCGTCTCAAGGGCTATCTCTCCCATGAGTTTGGGGTCGCTGACGGTTCTGTAGGCGAGGCGAGCGGCCTAGATGTTAGGCCTTCCCCTAACAGAAATTGAAAAATCCCAGGGGCCGGCTGCGAAGCAAGGTCTCGCCGGCTGGGGTAATGACCCGGAATAAATTCCAGGTGAGTTTGGGAATAACTCCCGTTCTAGGGGTGCTAGAGAGATAATTTTTTTACCTGACTCTTCCTAAGGTATCCCCGCATAAGAAAATTAGACTTTTACGGCCGATGAGGGCAGGTTTCACACCGGAAGAGACCAGCAAGCGGGGACGCTACAAACTCCCCGCAAAACATCTCCAACTCGTTTTTGCTGTCAAAAAGACAAACACAAAATAAGGAGGGTCAAATCACCCTCAAGGCATCATCGGATTAGCACAAGTTTTATACCACTGGAAAGCCCGTCTCAAGGGCTATCTCTCCCATGAGTTTGGAATTGCTGACGGTTCTTTAGGCGAGGCGAGCGGCCTAGATGTTAGGCCTACCCATAACAGAAATTGAAAAATCCCAGGGGCCGGCTGCGAAGCAAGGTCTCGCCGGCCGGGGTAATGACCCGGAATAAATTCCAGGTGAGTTTGGGAATAACTCCCGTTCTAGGGGGGCTAGAGAGATAATTTTTTTACCTGACTCTTCCTTAGGTATCCCCGCATCCGAAAATTAGACTTTTACGGCCGATGAGGGCAGGTTTCACACCGGAAGAGACCAGCAAGCGGGGACGCTACAAACTCCCCGCAAAACATCTCCAACTCGTTTTTGCTGTCAAAAAGACAAACACAAAATAAGGAGGGTCAAATCACCCTCAAGACATCATCGGATTAGCACAAGTTTTATACCACTGGAAAGCCCGTCTCAAGGGCTATCTCTCCCATGAGTTTGAGGTCGCTGACGGTTCTGTAAGCGAGGCGAGCTGCCTAGATGTTAGGCCTACCCCTAACAGAAATTGAAAAATCCCAGGGGCCGGCTGCGAAGCAAGGTCTCGCCGGCCGGGGTAATGACCCGGAATAAATTCCAGGTGAGTTTGGGAATAACTCCCGTTCTAGGGGGGCTAGAGAGATAATTTTTTTACCTGACTCTTCCTAAGGTATCCCCGCATAAGAAAATTAGACTTTTACGGCCGATGAGGGCAGGTTTCACACCGGAAGAGACCAGCAAGCGGGGACGCTACAAACTCCCCGCAAAACATCTCCAACTCGTTTTTGCTGTCAAAAAGACAAACACAAAATAAGGAGGGTCAAATCACCCTCAAGGCATCATCGGATTAGCACAAGTTTTATACCACTGGAAAGCCCGTCTCAAGGGCTATCTCTCCCATGAGTTTGGGGTCGCTGACGGTTCTGTAGGCGAGGCGAGCGGCCTAGATGTTAGGCCTACCCCTAACAGAAATTGAAAAATCCCAGGGGCCGGCTGCGAAGCAAGGTCTCGCCGGCCGGGGTAATGACCCGGAATAAATTCCAGGTGAGTTTGGGAGCAACTCCCGTTCTAGGGGGGCTAGAGAGATAATTTTTTTTCCTGACTCTTCCTTAGGTATCCCCGCATCCGAAATTTAGACTTTTACGGCCGATGAGGGCAGGTTTCACACCGGAAGAGACCAGCAAGCGGGGACGCTACAAACTCCCCGCAAAACATCTCCAACTCGTTTTTGCTGTCCAAAAAGACAAACACAAAATAAGGAGGGTCAAATCACCCTCAAGGCATCATCGGATTAGCACAAGTTTTATACCACTGGAAAGCCCGTCTCAAGGGCTATCTCTCCCATGAGTTTGGAGTTGCTGACGGTTCTGTAGGCGAGGCGAGCGGCCTAGATGTTAGGCCTACCCCTAACAGAATTTGAAAAATCCCAGGGGCCGGCTGCGAAGCAAGGTCTCGCCGGCCGGGGTAATGACCCGGAATAAATTCCAGGTGAGTTTGGGAATAACTCCCGTTCTAGGGGGGCTAGAGAGATAATTTTTTTTCCTGACGCTTCCTTAGGTATCCCCGCATCTGAAAATTAGACTTTTACGGCCGATGAGGACAGGTTTCACACCGGAAGAGACCAGCAAGCGGGGACGCTACAAACTCCCCGCAAAACATCTCCAACTCGTTTTTGCTGTCCAAAAAGACAAACACAAAATAAGGAGGGTCAAATCACCCTCAAGGCATCATCGGATTAGCACAAGTTTTATACCACTGGAAAGCCCGTCTCAAGGGCTATCTCTCCCATGAGTTTGGAGTCGCTGACGGTTCTGTAGGCGAGGCGAGCGGCCTAGATGTTAGGCCTACCCCTAACAGAATTTGAAAAATCCCAGGGGCCGGCTGCGAAGCAAGGTCTCGCCGGCCGGGGTAATGACCCGGAATAAATTCCAGGTGAGTTTGGGAATAACTCCCGTTCTAGGGGGGCTAGAGAGATAATTTTTTTACCTGACTCTTCCTTAGGTATCCCCGCATCCGAAAATTAGACTTTTACGGCCGATGAGGGCAGGTTTCACACCGGAAGAGACCAGCAAGCGGGGACGCTACAAACTCCCCGCAAAACATCTCCAACTCGTTTTTGCTGTCAAAAAGACAAACACAAAATAAGGAGGGTCAAATCACCCTCAAGGCATCATCAGATTAGCACAAGTTTTATACCACTGGAAAGCCCGTCTCAAGGGCTATCTCTCCCATGAGTTTGGAGTTGCTGACGGTTCTGTAGGCGAGGCGAGCGGCCTAGATGTTAGGCCTACCCCTAACAGAATTTGAAAAATCCCAGGGGCCGGCTGCGAAGCAAGGTCTCGCCGGCCGGGGTAATGACCCGGAATAAATTCCAGGTGAGTTTGGGAATAACTCCCGTTCTAGGGGGGCTAGAGAGATAATTCTTTTACCTGACTCTTCCTTAGGTATCCCCGCATCCAAAAATTAGACTTTTACGGCCGATGAGGGCAGGTTTCACACCGGAAGAGACCAGCAAGCGGGGACGCTACAAACTCCCCGCAAAACATCTCCAACTCGTTTTTGCTGTCCAAAAAGACAAACACAAAAATAAGGAGGGTCAAATCACCCTCAAGGCATCATCGGATTAGCACAAGTTTTATACCACTGGAAAGCCCGTGTCAAGGGCTATCTCTCCCATGAGTTTGGAATTGCTGACGGTTCTTTAGGCGAGGCGAGCGGCCTAGATGTTTGGCCTACCCCTAACAGAAATTGAAAAATCCCGGGGGCCGGCTGCGAAGCAAGGTCTCGCCGGCCGGGGTAATGACCCGGAATAAATTCCAGGTGAGTTTGGGAATAACTCCCGTTCTAGGGGGGCTAGAGAGATAATTTTTTTACCTGACTCTTCCTTAGGTATCCCCGCATCCGAAAATTAGACTTTTACGGCCGATGAGGGCAGGTTTCACACCGGAAGAGACCAGCAAGCGGGGACGCTACAAACTCCCCGCAAAACATCTCCAACTCGTTTTTGCTGTCAAAAAGACAAACACAAAATAAGGAGGGTCAAATCACCCTCAAGGCATCATCGGATTAGCACAAGTTTTATACCACTGGAAAGCCCGTCTCAAGGGCTATCTCTCCCATGAGTTTGGAGTCGCTGACGGTTCTGTAGGCGAGGCGAGCGGCCTAGATGTTAGGCCTACCCCTAACAGAATTTGAAAAATCCCAGGGGCCGGCTGCGAAGCAAGGTCACGCCGGCCGGGGTAATGACCCGGAATAAATTCCAGGTGAGTTTGGGAATAACTCCCGTTCTAGGGGGGCTAGAGAGATAATTCTTTTACCTGACTCTTCCTTAGGTATCCCCGCATCCGAAAATTAGACTTTTACGGCCGATGAGGACAGGTTTCACACCGGAAGAGACCAGCAAGCGGGGACGCTACAAACTCCCCGCAAAACATCTCCAACTCGTTTTTGCTGTCCAAAAAGACAAACACAAAATAAGGAGGGTCAAATCACCCTCAAGGCATCATCGGATTAGCACAAGTTTTATACCACTGGAAAGCCCGTCTCAAGGGCTATCTCTCCCATGAGTTTGGGGTCGCTGACGGTTCTGTAGGCGAGGCGAGCGGCCTAGATGTTAGGCCTACCCCTAACAGAATTTGAAAAATCCCAGGGGCCGGCTGCGAAGCAAGGTCTCGCCGGCCGGGGTAATGACCCGGAATAAATTCCAGGTGAGTTTGGGAATAACTCCCGTTCTAGGGGGGCTAGAGAGATATTTTTTTTACCTGACTCTTCCTTAGGTATCCCCGCATCCGAAAATTAGACTTTTACGGCCGATGAGGGCAGGTTTCACACCGGAAGAGACCAGCAAGCGGGGACGCTACAAACTCCCCGCAAAACATCTCCAACTCGTTTTTGCTGTCCAAAAAGACAAACACAAAATAAGGAGGGTCAAATCACCCTCAAGGCATCATCGGATTAGCACAAGTTTTATACCACTGGAAAGCCCGTGTCAAGGGCTATCTCTCCCATGAGTTTGGAATTGCTGACGGTTCTTTAGGCGAGGCGAGCGGCCTAGATGTTTGGCCTACCCCTAACAGAAATTGAAAAATCCCGGGGGCCGGCTGCGAAGCAAGGTCTCGCCGGCCGGGGTAATGACCCGGAATAAATTCCAGGTGAGTTTGGGAATAACTCCCGTTCTAGGGGGGCTAGAGAGATAATTTTTTTACCTGACTCTTCCTTAGGTATCCCCGCATCCGAAAATTAGACTTTTACGGCCGATGAGGGCAGGTTTCACACCGGAAGAGACCAGCAAGCGGGGACGCTACAAACTCCCCGCAAAACATCTCCAACTCGTTTTTGCTGTCAAAAAGACAAACACAAAATAAGGAGGGTCAAATCACCCTCAAGGCATCATCGGATTAGCACAAGTTTTATACCACTGGAAAGCCCGTCTCAAGGGCTATCTCTCCCATGAGTTTGGAGTCGCTGACGGTTCTGTAGGCGAGGCGAGCGGCCTAGATGTTAGGCCTACCCCTAACAGAATTTGAAAAATCCCAGGGGCCGGCTGCGAAGCAAGGTCACGCCGGCCGGGGTAATGACCCGGAATAAATTCCAGGTGAGTTTGGGAATAACTCCCGTTCTAGGGGGGCTAGAGAGATAATTCTTTTACCTGACTCTTCCTTAGGTATCCCCGCATCCGAAAATTAGACTTTTACGGCCGATGAGGACAGGTTTCACACCGGAAGAGACCAGCAAGCGGGGACGCTACAAACTCCCCGCAAAACATCTCCAACTCGTTTTTGCTGTCCAAAAAGACAAACACAAAATAAGGAGGGTCAAATCACCCTCAAGGCATCATCGGATTAGCACAAGTTTTATACCACTGGAAAGCCCGTCTCAAGGGCTATCTCTCCCATGAGTTTGGGGTCGCTGACGGTTCTGTAGGCGAGGCGAGCGGCCTAGATGTTAGGCCTACCCCTAACAGAATTTGAAAAATCCCAGGGGCCGGCTGCGAAGCAAGGTCTCGCCGGCCGGGGTAATGACCCGGAATAAATTCCAGGTGAGTTTGGGAATAACTCCCGTTCTAGGGGGGCTAGAGAGATAATTTTTTTACCTGACTCTTCCTTAGGTATCCCCGCATCCGAAAATTAGACTTTTACGGCCGATGAGGGCAGGTTTCACACCGGAAGAGACCAGCAAGCGGGGACGCTACAAACTCCCCGCAAAACATCTCCAACTCGTTTTTGCTGTCAAAAAGACAAACACAAAATAAGGAGGGTCAAATCACCCTCAAGGCATCATCAGATTAGCACAAGTTTTATACCACTGGAAAGCCCGTCTCAAGGGCTATCTCTCCCATGAGTTTGGAGTCGCTGACGGTTCTGTAGGCGAGGCGAGCGGCCTAGATGTTAGGCCTACCCCTAACAGAATTTGAAAAATCCCAGGGGCCGGCTGCGAAGCAAGGTCTCGCCGGCCGGGGTAATGACCCGGAATAAATTCCAGGTGAGTTTGGGAATAACTCCCGTTCTAGGGGGGCTAGAGAGATAATTTTTTTACCTGACTCTTCCTTAGGTATCCCCGCATCCAAAAATTAGACTTTTACGGCCGATGAGGGCAGGTTTCACACCGGAAGAGACCAGCAAGCGGGGACGCTACAAACTCCCCGCAAAACATCTCCAACTCGTTTTTGCTGTCCAAAAAGACAAACACAAAATAAGGAGGGTCAAATCACCCTCAAGGCATCATCGGATTAGCACAAGTTTTATACCACTGGAAAGCCCGTCTCAAGGGCTATCTCTCCCATGAGTTTGGAATTGCTGACGGTTCTTTAGGCGAGGCGAGCGGCCTAGATGTTTGGCCTACCCCTAACAGAAATTGAAAAATCCCGGGGGCCGGCTGCGAAGCAAGGTCTCGCCGGCCGGGGTAATGACCCGGAATAAATTCCAGGTGAGTTTGGGAATAACTCCCGTTCTAGGGGGGCTAGAGAGATAATTTTTTTACCTGACTCTTCCTTAGGTATCCCCGCATCCGAAAATTAGACTTTTACGGCCGATGAGGGCAGGTTTCACACCGGAAGAGACCAGCAAGCGGGGACGCTACAAACTCCCCGCAAAACATCTCCAACTCGTTTTTGCTGTCAAAAAGACAAACACAAAATAAGGAGGGTCAAATCACCCTCAAGGCATCATCGGATTAGCACAAGTTTTATACCACTGGAAAGCCCGTCTCAAGGGCTATCTCTCCCATGAGTTTGGAGTCGCTGACGGTTCTGTAGGCGAGGCGAGCGGCCTAGATGTTAGGCCTACCCCTAACAGAATTTGAAAAATCCCAGGGGCCGGCTGCGAAGCAAGGTCTCGCCGGCCGGGGTAATGACCCGGAATAAATTCCAGGTGAGTTTGGGAATAACTCCCGTTCTAGGGGGGCTAGAGAGATAATTTTTTTACCTGACTCTTCCTTAGGTATCCCCGCATCCGAAAATTAGACTTTTACGGCCGATGAGGGCAGGTTTCACACCGGAAGAGACCAGCAAGCGGGGACGCTACAAACTCCCCGCAAAACATCTCCAACTCGTTTTTGCTGTCAAAAAGACAAACACAAAACTAGACATTGAGGTGTTTGTGAACAAACACAAAGCTGTTCCGTTTTGTTGTGCTTTGATTAAACCCAAGTTCAATCTTGAATGCACAAGTAGTCTATAACTGAAAAGAAATTGAAGATAGGGTGTTTAGTTCTATAGATATGGTCCCACTTCCGGTTGAACCGTAAGTAAAGGTCAACATGGGGTCACGGTAACCTAAGTTCAATCTTCAATGTTCAAAGGATCTAATAACTGAAAAGAAATGGAATTGGATTGTGTCATAGTCTTCGTTATATGGTATTTTAAACTTGTTGTCTTTAGTTGTCTTGAGTTGTCTTGAGTTGTCGTGAAATGGGCCTGTTGACGCTAATTAGTATGTTCGTGCACAAGGGGTCTAAAACTGAAAAAAAAGAAAATCGGTTGTGTAGTTCTTGAGATATGGTCCCACTTCCGGTTGACCCAGAAGTAAAGGTCAACATTGGGTCACGGTAACCCAAGTTCAATCTTCAATGTTCAAAGGATCTAATAACTGAAAAGAAATGGAACATCGGTTGTGTAGTTCTTGAGATATGGTCCCACTTCTGGTTGACCCGGAAGTAAAGGTTACCATAGGGTCACGGTAACCCAAGTTCAATCTTCAATGCTCAATGAGTCTATAACTGAAAAGAACTTGAAGTGCACATAAATATCGTTTCCAATCCGGCTCATAGTCTTTGTTATAATTAAGAAAACTGTGCTTGAGGTATTAACTGCAAGAACAATGAACGCTAGAGAGCGTTCCACAACAATTCGATTGCACATTTATTTTGCAGGATAATTGTGCAGAGCCAAATAATGTTGCACTGAAGATGCAATGTTTTTGATCACAACCGCAGTATGTCCTAACGTTTTTTTTACTCGAAATTTTGTTATCGAGGAACATGTCTCGCAAGTTAGCATGTATACTAAGCCTGTGACAGTTACACAGTCAACCAACCGATCAACCGGTTAAACGTTTACGTTTTACGGTTCGGATAAGCGTCAAACAATTCAATCAAAAGTGCCGCGAAACATTGACTATAATAGTTGCCTAGTTATGTGAAGTACACACGCGCACAAGCCAAAATTCTCTGCTAACCCCTGAAATACGCTTGACGTAAGCACGGAATTCTCTGCTTCCGTAAGCGTTGACTCTTTGCTTTTGGTAAGCAGAGCCATGTATTTGGGCCTGGGTCTCACAACTTAGTGTATAAAGTGAACTACCCCTCATTTAAACAAATGAGCCCAATTACATGGCTCTGGTAACTGCCGAAATCCACGCTTACGGTCACCATTCTCCGCTTATTTTGCAAGCGTCGAATTTCTGCGCTAGCTGTGTAAGCGAAGAATGCCTAGTTACATGAAGTACACACGAGAAAAAGCCGACATTCTCTGCTAACCCCTGAAATACGCTTGACGTAAGCACGGATTTCTCTGCACCCGTAAGCGTCGTTTTTTGCTTACGGTAAGCAGAGTCATGAAATTGGGTCCAGAGGTCTCACAAGTTTGTACGCAAACCACACAAGACTGTATATCATGGAAACGGTTTCACAATTTAGTACGCAAAAAAATCACACCACCACAGGTCTCACAATTTAGTAAAAGTAAAGCGATCATACCACAGGTTGGTCTATGCTGTTGCATTAAAATCATAATTGCAAAAAAAACAAAAAACTTTTTAATATCGTGTATGTAATTTTTGTTGCGATAAAATATTAAATGCGTTAGTACGTTAGTACGTAACACGAACCACTCTCATCAAAGAATTATAAATTCGAAACGAATTATGAATTCGAAACGAATTATTAATTCAAAACGAATTATTAATTCAATAAAGGAATCATTAATCTGTTACTACGCCTGCTTTCCGCTGATAACATCTCAGTGCATGCCACAATTGCACTTTAGTAGCACATAATAATTTTGGGTAGACGATTTAAAATTTGGTCTATGCTATTGTACTATCATTTGTTGTGTCTTTTTAATACTGAATGTTTTTGTTGGGCTAAAATAGTAAATAGTGGATATGACTTTATTGTTCATTTTGACTCTTCATGCACACCCATGAAAAATGTATTTTTTCTTTTCTACACCTTTCCCCATTCAGCTACAATTCGAGCCTCATTCCACCCCCAACAGGTTTGTTGTTTGCTACATAGTGATTTCCTGAAGTAATGCATTCGCACAACAACCTTAAAAACGTGGTTTCAGGCGAATGGGTAGCCTTGTTTCCTTCACGATTCAGCTTCAAGTAATGCCTTTGCATAAGAAACCTAAAAGATCGTTTTCCGGTGAACGGGACCCAAGCGCAGACAAGTCGGACACGCGGGGGCAACATCGACCCTACACACGGCGTTCGATTTTCAACGTTTACGCTAAATAACAACATGATCTGAGCGGACACGTCGCTCTGCGCCGAGAGCAAGAAAAATTCCTCTCGATTCTTGTGAATGAACGTAGACTTGTGCTAGTCGGCGCAGGAATGACTCTTTATAATACACTCTACATACAAAACACGCGGTAACAGGGTCATTTGGGTTTACGACTTGAACCAGTTTTAAAAAAGCAAACAAGAGCACCGTTAAACTGGTATAGCGCCCTCAATTGTTTAAAAAGCATCCCATGTGTTTTGTACACGTAAGAAAATGCGCAATAGATGACGTAATTGTGACTTCGTTCCACATTTTACGCCGGAAAGCACATCTTAAGTATCTCAGAAGTCTAAAACTGAAACAAGTTTGACGATCGGGGGTATACTTTTTGAGTTATGGTGCTTTCAAGATTGGCTAATTAAATATTCACCTCGCTGTAAAGTGGCTAATTAATTAAGAATTTTATTTTTTTTACTTTAAGAGTCAAGCTTATGTTCTAAACTTCAATTTGATATATGATTCAACTCTTTCCTATTTACGCTCTAGGATATTGGGCTTAAAGAAAAAACGTGTACAAATGCTATGGGATTTAGGCGGAAACAAAGAATAATAATAATAACTAGACATTGAGGTGTTTGGGAACAAACACAAAGCTGTTCCGTTTTGTTGTGCTTTGATTAAACCCAAATTCAATCTTCAATGCACAAGGGGTCTATAACTGAAAAGAAAATGAAAATCGAGTGTTTAGTTCTTCAGATATGGTCCCACTTCCGGTAGACCCGTAAGTAAAGGTCAACATGGGGTCACGGTAACCCAAGTTCAATCTTCAATGTTCAAAGGATCTAATAACTGAAAAGAAATGGAATTGGATTGTGTAGTTCTTGAGATATGGTCCCACTTCTGGTTGACCCCGAAGTAAAGGTTAACATGGGGTCACGGTAACCCAAGTTCAATCTTCAATGCTCAATGAGTCTATAACTGAAAAGAACTTGAAATGCACATAAATATTGTTTCCAATCAGGCTCATAGTCTTTGTTATATGAAAACTGTGCTTGAGGTATTAAATGCAAGAAACATTTAACGCTAGAGGGCGTCCACAACAATTCGATTGAACTTTTATTTTGCAGGATGATTGTGCAGAGCCAAATAATGTTGCACTGAACAGGCAATGTTTTTGATCACAACCGCAGATGTGTTAACGTTTTTTTTACTCGAAATTTTGTTATCGAGGAACATGTCTCACAAATTAGCATGTATACTAAGCCTGTGACGGTTACACGGTTAACCAACCGATCAAAAGGTTAAACGTTTACATTTTTACGGTTCGGATAAGCGTAAAACAATTCAAACAAAACGTGCCGCGAAACATTGACTATAATAATTGCATAGTTACATCAAGTACACACGCGCACAAGCCGAAATTCTCTACTAACCCCTGAAATACGCTTGACGTAAGCACAGAACATGCTGCCGTAAGCGTTGATTATTTGCTTTTGGTAAGCAGAGCCATGTATTCGGGCCTGCGTCTCACAACTTAGCGTATAAAGTGAACTATCCCTCATTTAAACGAATGAGCCCAATTTCATGGCTCTGGTTACTGCCGAAATCCATGCTAACAGTCACCCATTGTCCGCCTATTTTGCAAGCGTCGAATTTCTGCGCTATTTGTGTAAGCGAAGTATGCCTAGTTACGTGAAGTACACACGCGCACAAGTCAAACTTCTCTGCTAACCCCTGAAATACGCTTGACGTAAGCACGGAATTCTCTGCTTCCGTAAGCGTTGACTCTTTGCTTTTGGTAGGCAGAGCCATGTATTTGGGCCTACGTCTCACAACTTAGTGTAAAAAGTGAACTACCCCTCATTTAAACAAATGAGCCCAATTACATGGCTCTGGTTACTGCCGAAATCCATGCTTACTGTCACCATTCTCCGCTTGTTTTGCAAGCGTCGAATATCTGCACTAGCTGTGTAAGCGAAGAATGCCGTTACGTGAAGTAAACACGAGAAAAAGCCGAAATTCTCTGCTAATCCCTGAAATACGCTTGACGTAAGCGCGGAATTCTCTGCTTCCGTAAGGGTTGATTCTTCCCAGATAGCATCACTACATAGGACCAACGTTGGGCCAACGAAACACTTTCATTGAACCAACATTGGCTGTCAACAATGGCCCAACGTACTTTTGCTCATCGGTCTTATGTTGGGCCAATGAAAAAGTTGGCCCAACGTTGGCCCAACGTAAACATTGGCCTAACATTGGGCCAGTGTCCTGCCTATGTATGTTAAAACATTGAACCAATATTGGGCCAACACAGTCGAACATTCGGCCAACGTTGCACCCAACATTTTGCCAACAGAAAAGTTTTGTTGGGCCAATGTTGGCTGTCAATATTGGCCCAAAGTACTTTTGCTCATCGGTCTTATGTTGGGCCAATGAAAAAGTTGGCACAACATTGGCCCAACGTAAACATTGGCCCAACACTGGGCCAGTGTTCTGCCCATGTATGTTAAAACATTGAACCAATATTGGGCCAACACAGTCGAACATTCGACCAACGTTGCGCCCAACATTCTGCCAACAGAAGTTTTGTTGGGCTGACGTTGGCTGTCAATGTTGGCCCAACATACTTTTGCTCATCGGAGTTACGTTGGGCCAATGTTAAAGTTGGGCCAACGTTGGCCCAACGTAAACATGGGCTTAACATTGTCCAACGTAGATCCAATGAAAGGTTTATGTTGGGCCAATGTTGATTACCAAATATACTTTTGCTCATCGGCGTTACGTTAGGCCAACGTTAATGTTGGCCCAACATCGGCCCCACTAATAACCTTTATGTTGGCTCAACATTTCCCCTACGTTGGGCCAACGTATCGTTATTCAAAAATATTGACTTCGAGTGGATCTTTATGTTCATGTAGTGAATGACCTTTGTGATTAATTCAAGTAATTAGTGTCTGTGAATATATACTTAAGTTATATTAATTACATGTAAGTTATGATACCAATAACTAAATACTTTCTACACTTACTACAACCTATACAGGCCTACACGTTCTGCACTGCATGTTTTGTATTTATTGTCCAAGATCCATAGAATTTCCAGTCATGGTTTACACCTTTTTTTAATTCAAACTGTTTACTTTTTAATTTACGTGTTTGATTTACAAATGTTTGTTTGTACTTTGATGTTCATATTTTCTTACAGTCGAATTACACACAAAAGCACAACAATTTGCCTTGGATAACTAAATTCACCCAAATTGTTGTGATATTATCAACGAAAAATCACACACATCTAAGCCCCGCCCAAAAATTTGCATTTATGTCAATGTTGGCCCAACGTTGGCTCAATGTTGGCTCAACATTTAGCATGATCGTCTAATGATATAACTGTGTACTGACTTCTTCGTGTATTTTCAGGATTACTGGCATTTGACTGTCAACCTATAAACAAACCTTCAGCAAACTTGTCCTATAACTAACAAGCAAACTGTTATTTGTAAAGACAGTTGATCTATTTTATGCCCAGATCGACTTAACCACATTTTGGTCATTAGCCCTGACGCATATTGTCAAGGTATGATTCTTGTTATAAATGGTTGACGACTTAACATCAAGACCGCCGACCTACATGTAAAGCCAGCATATAACTGCTGCAATATATCAACACAACTCCAACGTTTTCCATTTGAAATCTTTGTCGTATTACAATATAACCCAACAACAAACAATCAAACTAGTAAACCAACACCAACAACAGTGTATCAACGTTTTGGTTTGCAATGGTGTCCCAAAAATGATTGGCAATCGATATAAAAACATCGCCGAATTGTGCCTATCGATCTCCAATATGGTTCAACGAAGTTGTCCTCAAATCACCATTACTGATGTGCCGACGTCATAAAACCAATGTGGTAATGCCGACCTAGAGCCAACATTGGTCCTACGTCGGAAACCAACACAATGCCGATATTGCTGTCCTACAAATAACCAACATTGGCTCAACATTGAGTGCCGACGTAAAACCAATGTGGTAATGCCGACCTAGAGCCAACATTGGTCCTACGTCAGAAACCAACAAAATGCGGATATTGCTGTCCCACAAATAACCAGCATTGGCTCAACATTGAGTGCTGATGTAAAACCAATGTGGTAATGCTGACCTAGAGCCAACATTGGTCCTACGTCAGAAACCAACACAGTGCCGATATTGCTGTCCTACAAATAACCAACATTGGCTCAACGTTGAGTGCCAACTAAAAACCAATGTGGTAATGCCGACCTAGAGCCAACATTGGTCCTACGTCAGAAACCAACACAATGCCGATATTGCTGTCCTACAAATAACCAACATTGGCTCAACATTGAGTGCCGACGTAAAACCAATGTGGTAATGCCGACCTAGAGCCAACATTTGTCCTACGTCGGAAACCAACACAATGCCGATATTGCTGTCCTACAAATAACCAACATTGGCTCAACATTGAGTGCCGACGTAAAACCAATGTGGTAATGCCGACCTAGAGCCAACATTGGTCCTACGTCAGAAACCAACAAAATGCGGATATTGCTGTCCCACAAATAACCAGCATTGGCTCAACATTGAGTGCTGATGTAAAACCAATGTGGTAATGCTGACTTAGAGCCAACATTGGTCCTACGTCAGAAACCAACACAGTGCCGATATTGCTGTCCTACAAATAACCAACATTGGCTCAACGTTGAGTGCCAACTAAAAACCAATGTGGTAATGCCGACCTAGAGCCAACATTGGTCCTACGTCAGAAACCAACACAATGCCGATATTGCTGTCCTACAAATAACCAACATTGGCTCAACATTGAGTGCCGACGTAAAACCAATGTGGTAATGCCGACCTAGAGCCAACATTTGTCCTACGTCGGAAACCAACACAATTGCTGTCCCACAAATAACCAACATTGGCTCAACATTGAGTGCCGACAAAAAACCAATGTGGTAATGCCGACCTAGAGCCAACATTCATCTTACATCGGAAACCAACACAATGCCGATATTGCTGTCCCACAAATAACCAACATTGGCTCAACATTGAGTGCCAACTAAAAACCAATGTGGTAATGCCGACCTAGATCCAACATTGGTCCTACGTCAGAAACCAACACAATGCCGATATTGCTGTCCTACAAATAACCAACATTGGCTCAACATTGAGTGCCGACGTAAAACCAATGTGGTAATGCCGACCTAGAGCCACTATTTGTCCTACGTCGGAAACCAACACAATGCCGATATTGCTGTCCCACAAATAACCAACATTGGCTCAACATTGAGTGCCGACAAAAAACCAATGTGGTAATGCCGACCTAGAGCCAACATTGGTCTTACGTCGGAAACCAACACAATGCCGATATTGCTGTCCCACAAATAACCAACATTGGCTCAACATTGAGTGCCAACTAAAAACCAATGTGGTAATGCCGACCTAGATCCAACATTGGTTCTACGTCGGAAACCAATAGATTGCCGATATTGCTGTCCCACAAATAACCAACATTGGCTCAACATTGAGTGCCGACGTAAAATCAATGTGGTAATGCTGACCTAGAGCCAACATTGCTCCTACGTCAGAAACCAACACCATGCCGAGTATTGTTTAATTACCAAAAACCAACGTTGGCTTAACATGATCGCCAATGTAAAACCAATGTGATTCTGCCGACCTACAGCCAACGTCGGCCCATTGTCAGAAACAAACATAATGCTAACGCCGATCATGGCGACATAGTGCCAATGTGGGGCCAACGCCAAAAGCTGACACAATACCAACGCCAACGGTGCCGACCAAATACTAACGTTGGCCCAATGTATGAATGTTATCTGGGTTTGCTTACGTTAAGCAGAGTCATGAAATTGGGTCCAGGTCTCACAAGTTAGTACGCAAAGCCATCACACCACAGGTCTCACAAGTTAGTAAGTAAAGATTGGTCTATATGCTGTTGTATTAAAATCATAATTGTTTTAAAACAAAAACTTGTTAATACCCTGTATGTAATTTTTGTTGCGATAAAATATTAAATGCGGTATAAGTTAATACGTAACACAAACTGCCACTCTTATCAAAGAATTATGAATTCGAAACGAGTTATGAATTCGAAACGAATTATGAATTCGAAACGAATTATGAATTCGAAACAAATTATTAATTCAAAACGAATCATTAATCTGCTTTCCGCTGATAACATCTCAGTGCATGCCACAATTGCGCTTTAGTAGCACATAATAATTTTGGGTAGATGATTTAAATTTTGGTCTATGCTATTGTACTAACATTTGTTGTGTCTTTTTAATACTGAATGTTTTTATTGGGCTAAAATAGTAAATAAATATTGGATATGACTTTATTGTTCATTTTGGCTCTTCATGCACACCCATGAACAATTTATTTTTTCTTTTCTACACCTTTCCCCATTCAAATACAATTCGAGCCTCATTGCAACCCCCAACAGGTTTGTTGTTTGCTACATAGTGATTTCCCGAAGTAATGCATTCGCACAAGAACCTTAAAAACGTGGTTTCAGGCGTAGCCTTGTTTCCTTCACGATTCAGCTTCAAGTAATGCCTTTGCATAAGAAACCTAAAAGATCGTTTTCCGGTGAATGGGACCCAAGCGCAGACAAGTCTGACACGCGGGGGCAACATCGCCCCATCACACGGCGTTCTATTTTCAACGTTCACGCTGAATGACAAGATCTGAGCGGACACGTCGCTCTGCGCTGAGAGCAAGACAATTCTTCTCGATTCTTGGGAATGAACGTAGACTTGTGCTAGTCGGCGCAGGAATGACTCTTTATAATATACTCTACATACAAAATACGCATATTCACGGGTTATTTGGGTTTGCGACTTGATCGAGTTTCAAGAAAGCAAACAAGAGTACCGTTAAACTGGTATAGCGCCCTCAATTGTTTAAAAAGCATCCCATGTGTTTTGTACACGTAAGAAAATGCGCAATAGATGACGTAATTGTGACGTCGTTCCACATTTAAGGCCGGAAAGCACATCTACAGTATCTCAGAAGTCTAAAACTGAAACAAGTTTGACGATCGGATGTTTACTTTTCGAGATATAATGCTGTCAAGATTGGCTAATTAAATATTCACCTCGCTGTAAAGTGGCTAATTAATTAAGAATTTAAATATTTTTTACATTAGGAGTCAAGCTTATGTTTTAAGCTTCAATTTGATATATGATTCAACTCTTTCCTATTTACGCTCTAGGATATTAGGCTTAAAGAAAAAACGTGTACAAATGCTATGGGATTTAGGCGGAAACAAAGAAGAATAATAATAATAATAATAATAATAATAATAATAATAATAATAATAATAAAAATTATAAAAATCTCGACGAAAACAATACCTGTTCCGACTGTAGTCGGAACAGCTAACAATAAAAATCTCGACAAAAACAATACCTGTTCCGACTGTATGTCGGAACAGCTAATAAGGAGGGTCAAATCACCCTCAAGGCATCATCGGATTAGCACAAGTTTAATACCACTGGAAGGCCCGTCTCAAGGGCTATCTCTCCCATGAGTTTGGGGTCGCTGACGGTTCTGTAGGCGAGGCGAGCGGCCTAGATGTTAGGCCTACCCCTAACAGAAATTGAAAAATCCCAGGGGCCGGCTGCGAAGCAAGGTCTCGCCGGCCGGGGTAATGACCCGGAATAAATTCCAGGTGAGTTTGGGAATAACTCCCGTTCTAGGGGGGCTAGAGAGATAATTTTTTTACCTGACTCTTCCTTAGGTATCCCCGCATCCGAAAATTAGACTTTTACGGCCGATGAGGGCAGGTTTCACACCGGAAGAGACCAGCAAGCGGGGACGCTACAAACTCCCCGCAAAACATCTCCAACTCGTTTTTGCTGTCAAAAAGACAAACGCAAAATAAGGAGGGTCAAATCACCCTCAAGGCATCATCGGATTAGCACAAGTTTTATACCACTGGAAAGCCCGTCTCAAGGGCTATCTCTCCCATGAGTTTGGGGTCGCTGACGGTTCTGTAGGCGAGGCGAGTAGCCTAGATGTTAGGCCTACCCCTAACAGAAATTGAAAAATCCCAGGGGCCGGCTGCGAAGCAAGGTCTCGCCGGCCGGGGTAATGACCCGGAATAAATTCCAGGTGAGTTTGGGAATAACTCCCGTTCTAGGGGGGCTAGAGAGATAATTTTTTTACCTGACTCTTCCTTAGGTATCCCCGCATCCGAAAATTAGACTTTTACGGCCGATGAGGGCAGGTTTCACACCGGAAGAGACCAGCAAGCGGGGACGCTACAAACTCCCCGCAAAACATCTCCAACTCGTTTTTGCTGTCAAAAAGACAAACGCAAAATAAGGAGGGTCAAATCACCCTCAAGGCATCATCGGATTAGCACAAGTTTTATACCACTGGAAAGCCCGTCTCAAGGGCTATCTCTCCCATGAGTTTGGGGTCGCTGACGGTTCTGTAGGCGAGGCGAGCAGCCTAGATGTTAGGCCTACCCCTAACAGAAATTGAAAAATCCCAGGGGCCGGCTGCGAAGCAAGGTCTCGCCGGCCGGGGTAATGACCCGGAATAAATTCCAGGTGAGTTTGGGAATAACTCCCGTTCTAGGGGGGCTAGAGAGATAATTTTTTTACCTGACTCTTCCTTAGGTATCCCCGCATCCGAAAATTAGACTTTTACGGCCGATGAGGGCAGGTTTCACACCAGAAGAGACCAGCAAGCGGGGACGCTACAAACTCCCCGCAAAACATCTCCAACTCGTTTTTGCTGTCAAAAAGGCAAACACAAAATAAGGAGGGTCAAATCACCCTCAAGGCATCATCGGATTAGCACAAGTTTTATACCACTGGAAAGCCCGTCTCAAGGGCTATCTCTCCCATGAGTTTGGGGTTGCTGACGATTCTGTAGGCGAGGCGAGCGGCCTAGATGTTAGGCCTACCCCTAACAGAAATTGAAAAATCCCAGGGGCCGGCTGCGAAGCAAGGTCTCGCCGGCCGGGGTAATGACCCGGAATAAATTCCAGCTGAGTTTGGGAATAACTCCCGTTCTAGGGGGGCTAGAGAGATAATTTTTTTACCTGACTCTTCCTTAGGTATCCCCGCATCCGAAAATTAGACTTTTACGGCCGATAAGGGCAGGTTTCACACCGGAAGAGACCAGCAAGCGGGGACGCTACAAACTCCCCGCAAAACATCTCCAACTCGTTTTTGCTGTCAAAAAGATAAACACAAAATAAGGAGGGTCAAATCACCCTCAAGGCATCATCGGATTAGCACAAGTTTTAAACCACTGGAAAGCCCGTCTCAAGGGCGATCTTTCCCATGAGTTTGGAGTCGCTGACGGTTCTGTAGGCGTGGCGAGCGGCCTAGATGTTAGGCCTACCCCTAAGTGAAATTGAAAAATCCCAGGGGCCGGCTGCGAAGCAAGGTCTCGCCGGCCGGGGTAATGACCCGGAATAAATTCCAGGTGAGTTTGGGAATAAATCCCGTTCTAGGGTGGCTAGAGAGATAATTTTTTTACCTGACTCTTCCTTAGGTATCCCCGCATCCGAAAATTAGACTTTTACGGCCGATGAGGGCAGGTTTCACACCGGAAGAGACCAGCAAGCGGGGACGCTACAAACTCCCCGCAAAACATCTCCAACTCGTTTTTGCTGTCAAAAAGACAAACACAAAATAAGGAGGGTCAAATCACCCTCAAGGCATCATCGGATTAGCACAAGTTTTATACCACTGGAAAGCCCGTCTCAAGGGCTATCTCTCCCATGAGTTTGGGGTTGCTGACTGTTCTGTAGGCGAGGCGAGCGGCCTAGATTTTAGGCCTACCCCTAACAGAAATTGAAAAATCCCAGGGGCCGGCTGCGAAGCAAGGTCTCGCCGGCCGGGGTAATGACCCGGAATAAATTCCAGGTGAGTTTGGGAATAACTCCCGTTCTAGGGGGGCTAGAGAGATAATTTTTTTACCTGACTCTTCCCTAGGTATCCCCGCATCCGAAAATTAGACTTTTACGGCCGATGAGGGCAGGTTTCAAACCGGAAGAGACCAGCAAGCGGGAACGCTACAAACTCCCCGCAAAACATCTCCAACTCGTTTTTGCTGTCAAAAAGACAAACACAAAATAAGTAGGGTCAAATCACCCTCAAGGCATCATCGGATTAGCACAAGTTTTATACCACTGGAAAGCCCGTCTCAAGGGCTATCTCTCCCATGAGTTTGGGGTCGCTGACCGTTCTGTAGGCGAGGCGAGCGGCCTAGATGTTAGGCCTACCCCTAACAGAAATTGAAAAATCCCAGGGGCCGGCTGCGAAGCAAGGTCTAGCCGGCCGGGGTAATGACCCGGAATAAATTCCAGGTGAGTTTGGGAATAACTCCCGTTCTAGGGGGGCTAGAGAGATAATTGTTTTACCTGACTCTTCCTTAGGTATCCCCGCATCCGAAAATTAGACTTTTACGGCCGATGAGGGCAGGTTTCACACCGGAAGAGACCAGCAAGCGGGGACGCTACAAACTCCCCGCAAAACATCTCCAACTCGTTTTTGCTGTCAAAAAGACAAACACAAAATAAGGAGGGTCAAATCACCCTCAAGGCATCATCGGATTAGCACAAGTTTTATACCACTGGAAAGCCCGTCTCAAGGGCTATCTCTCCCATGAGTTTGGGGTTGCTGACGGTTCTGTAGGCGAGGCGAGCGGCCTAGATGTTAGGCCTACCACTAACAGAAATTGAAAAATCCCAGGGGCCGGCTGCGAAGCAAGGTCTCGCCAGCCGGGGTAATGACCCGGAATAAATTCCAGGTGAGTTTGGGAATAACTCCCGTTCTAGGGGGGCTAGAGAGATAATTTTTTTACCTGACTCTTCCTTAGGTATCCCCGCATCCAAAAATTAGACTTTTACGGCCGATGAGGGCAGGTTTCACACCGGAAGAGACCAGCAAGCGGGGACGCTACAAACTCCCCGCAAAACATCTCCAACTCGTTTTTGCTGTCAAAAAGACAAACACAAAATAAGGAGGGTCAAATCACCCTCAAGGCATTATCGGATTAGCACAAGTTTTATACCACTGGAAAGCCCGTCTCAAGGGCTATCTCTCCCATGAGTTTGGGGTTGCTGACGATTCTGTAGGCGAGGCGAGCGGCCTAGATGTTAGGCCTACCACTAACAGAAATTGAAAAATCCCAGGGGCCGGCTGCGAAGCAAGGTCTCGCCGGCCGGGGTAATGACCCGGAATAAATTCCAGGTGAGTTTGGGAATAACTCCCGTTCTAGGGGGGCTAGAGAGATAATTTTTTTACCTGACTCTTCCTTAGGTATCCCCGCATCCGAAAATTAGGCTTTTACGGCCGATGAGGGCAGGTTTCACACTGGAAGAGACCAGCAAGCGGGGACGCTACAAACTCCCCGCAAAACATCTCCAACTCGTTTTTGCTGTCAAAAAGACAAACACAAAATAAGGAGGGTCAAATCACCCTCAAGGCATCATCGGATTAGCACAAGTTTTATACCACTGGAAAGCCCGTCTCAAGGGCTATCTCTCCCATGAGTTTGGGGTTGCTGACGGTTCTGTAGGCGAGGCGAGCGGCCTAGATGTTAGGCCTACCACTAACAGAAATTGAAAAATCCCAGGGGCCGGCTGCGAAGCAAGGTCTCGCCGGCCGGGGTAATGACCCGGAATAAATTCCAGGTGAGTTTGGGAATAACTCCCGTTCTAGGGGGGCTAGAGAGATAATTTTTTTACCTGACTCTTCCTTAGGTATCCCCGCATCCGAAAATTAGACTTTTACGGCCGATGAGGGCAGGTTTCACACCGGAAGAGACCAGCAAGCGGGGACGCTACAAACTCCCCGCAAAACATCTCCAACTCGTTTTTGCTGTCAAAAAGACAAACACAAAATAAGGAGGGTCAAATCACCCTCAAGGCATCATCGGATTAGCACAAGTTTTATACCACTGGAAAGCCCGTCTCAAGGGCTATCTCTCCCATGAGTTTGGGGTTGCTGACGATTCTGTAGGCGAGGCGAGCGGCCTAGATGTTAGGCCTACCCCTAACAGAAATTGAAAAATCCCAGGTGCCGGCTGCGAAGCAAGGTCTCGCCGGCCGGGGTAATGACCCGGAATAAATTCCAGGTGAGTTTGGGAATAACTCCCGTTCTAGGGGGGCTAGAGAGATAATTTTTTTACCTGACTCTTCCTTAGGTATCCCCGCATCCGAAAATTAGACTTTTACGGCCGATGAGGGCAGGTTTCACACCGGAAGAGACCAGCAAGCGGGGACGCTACAAACTCCCCGCAAAACATCTCCAACTCGTTTTTGCTGTCAAAAAGACAAACACAAAATAAGGAGGGTCAAATCACCCTCAAGGCATCATCGGATTAGCACAAGTTTTATACCACTGGAAAGCCCGTCTCAAGGGCTATCTCTTTCATGAGTTTGGGGTCGCTGACTGTTCTGTAGGCGAGGCGAGCGGCCTAGATGTTAGGCCTACCCCTAACAGAAATTGAAAAATCCCAGGGGCCGGCTGCGAAGCAAGGTCTCGCCGGCCGGGGTAATGACCCGGAATAAATTCCAGGTGAGTTTGGGAATAACTCCCGTTCTAGGGGGGCTAGAGAGATAATTTTTTTACCTGACTCTTCCTTAGGTATCCCCGCATCCGAAAATTAGACTTTTACGGCCGATGAGGGCAGGTTTCACACCGGAAGAGACCAGCAAGCGGGGACGCTACAAACTCCCCGCAAAACATCTCCAACTCGTTTTTGCTGTCAAAAAGACAAACACAAAATAAGGAGGGTCAAATCACCCTCAAGGCATCATCGGATTAGCACAAGTTTTATACCACTGGAAAGCCCGTCTCAAGGGCGATCTTTCCCATGAGTTTGGAGTCGCTGACGGTTCTGTAGGCGTGGCGAGCGGCCTAGATGTTAGGCCTACCCCTAAGTGAAATTGAAAAATCCCAGGGGCCGGCTGCGAAGCAAGGTCTCGCCGGCCGGGGTAATGACCCGGAATAAATTCCAGGTGAGTTTGGGAATAACTCCCGTTCTAGGGGGGCTAGAGAGATAATTTTTTTACCTGACTCTTCCTTAGGTATCCCCGCATCCGAAAATTAGACTTTTACGGCCGATGAGGGCAGGTTTCACACCGGAAGAGACCAGCAAGCGGGGACGCTACAAAGTCCCCGCAAAACATCTCCAACTCGTTTTTGCAGTCAAAAAGACAAACACAAAATAAGGAGGGTCAAATCACCCTCAAGGCATCATCGGATTAGCACAAGTTTTATACCACTGGAAAGCCCGTCTCAAGGGCTATCTCTCCCATGAGTTTGGGGTTGCTGACGGTTCTGTAGGCGAGGCGAGCGGCCTAGATGTTAGGCCTACCACTAACAGAAATTGAAAAATCCCAGGGGCCGGCTGCGAAGCAAGGTCTCGCCGGCCGGGGTAATGACCCGGAATAAATTCCAGGTGAGTTTGGGAATAACTCCCGTTCTAGGGGGGCTAGAGAGATAATTTTTTTACCTGACTCTTCCTTAGGTATCCCCGCATCCGAAAATTAGACTTTTACGGCCGATGAGGGCAGGTTTCACACCGGAAGAGACCAGCAAGCGGGGACGCTACAAAATCCCCGCAAAACATCTCCAACTCGTTTTTGCTGTCAAAAAGACAAACACAAAATAAGGAGGGTCAAATCACCCTCAAGGCATCATCGGATTAGCACAAGTTTTATACCACTGGAAAGCCCGTCTCAAGGGCTATCTCTCCCATGAGTTTGGGGTCGCTGACTGTTCTGTAGGCGAGGCGAGCGGCCTAGATGTTAGGCCTACCCCTAACAGAAATTGAAAAATCCCAGGGGCCGGCTGCGAAGCAAGGTCTCGCCGGCCGGGGTAATGACCCGGAATAAATTCCAGGTGAGTTTGGGAATAACTCCCGTTCTAGGGGGGCTAGAGAGATAATTTTTTTACCTGACTCTTCCTTAGGTATCCCCGCATCCGAAAATTAGACTTTTACGGCCGATGATGGCAGGTTTCACACCGGAAGAGACCAGCAAGCGGGGACGCTACAAACTCCCCGCAAAACATCTCCAACTCGTTTTTGCTGTCAAAAAGACAAACACAAAATAAGTAGGGTCAAATCACCCTCAAGGCATCATCGGATTAGCACAAGTTTTATACCACTGGAAAGCCCGTCTCAAGGGCTATCTCTCCCATGAGTTTGGGGTCGCTGACTGTTCTGTAGGCGAGGCGAGCGGCCTAGATGTTAGGCCTACCCCTAACAGAAATTGAAAAATCCCAGGGGCCGGCTGCGAAGCAAGGTCTCGCCGGCCGGGGTAATGACCCGGAATAAATTCCAGGTGAGTTTGGGAATAACTCCCGTTCTAGGGGGGCTAGAGAGATAATTTTTTTACCTGACTCTTCCTTAGGTATCCCCGCATCCGAAAATTAGACTTTTACGGCCGATGAGGGCAGGTTTCACACCGGAAGAGACCAGCAAGCGGGAACGCTACAAACTCCCCGCAAAACATCTCCAACTCGTTTTTGCTGTCAAAAAGACAAACACAAAATAAGGAGGGTCAAATCACCCTCAAGGCATCATCGGATTAGCACAAGTTTTATACCACTGGAAAGCCCGTCTCAAGGGCGATCTCTCCCATGAGTTTGGGGTCGCTGACCGTTCTGTAGGCGAGGCGAGCGGCCTAGATGTTAGGCCTACCCCTAACAGAAATTGAAAAATCCCAGGGGCCGGCTGCGAAGCAAGGTCTCGCCGGCCGGGGTAATGACCCGGAATAAATTCCAGGTGAGTTTGGGAATAACTCCCGTTTTAGGGGGGCTAGAGAGATAATTTTTTTACCTGACTCTTCCTTAGGTATCCCCGCATCCGAAAATTAGACTTTTACGGCCGATGAGGGCAGGTTTCACACCGGAAGAGACCAGCAAGCGGGGACGCTACAAACTCCCCGCAAAACATCTCCAACTCGTTTTTGCTGTCAAAAAGACAAACACAAAATAAGTAGGGTCAAATCACCCTCAAGGCATCATCGGATTAGCACAAGTTTTATACCACTGGAAAGCCCGTCTCAAGGGCTATCTCTCCCATGAGTTTGGGGTTGCTGACGGTTCTGTAGGCCAGGCGAGCGGCCTAGATGTTAGGCCTACCCCTAACAGAAATTGAAAAATCCCAGGGGCCGGCTGCGAAGCAAGGTCTCGCCGGCCGGGGTAATGACCCGGAATAAATTCCAGGTGAGTTTGGGAATAACTCCCGTTCTAGGGGGGCTAGAGAGATAATTTGTTTACCTGACTCTTCCTTAGGTATCCCCGCATCCGAAAATTAGACTTTTACGGCCGATGAGGGCAGGTTTCACACCGGAAGAGACCAGCAAGCGGGGACGCTACAAACTCCCCGCAAAACATCTCCAACTCGTTTTTGCTGTCAAAAAGACAAACACAAAATAAGGAGGGTCAAATCACCCTCAAGGCATCATCGGATTAGCACAAGTTTTATACCACTGGAAAGCCCGTCTCAAGGGCTATCTCTCCCATGAGTTTGGGGTCGCTGACGGTTCTGTAGGCGAGGCGAGCGGCCTAGATGTTAGGCCTTCCCCTAACAGAAATTGAAAAATCCCAGGGGCCGGCTGCGAAGCAAGGTCTCGCCGGCCGGGGTAATGACCCGGAATAAATTCCAGGTGAGTTTGGGAATAACTCCCGTTCTAGGGGGGCTAGAGAGATAATTTTTTTACCTGACTCTTCCTTAGGTATCCCCGCATCCGAAAATTAGACTTTTACGGCCGATAAGGGCAGGTTTCACACCGGAAGAGACCAGCAAGCGGGGACGCTACAAACTCCCCGCAAAACATCTCCAACTCGTTTTTGCTGTCAAAAAGACAAACACAAAATAAGGAGGGTCAAATCACCCTCAAGGCATCATCGGATTAGCACAAGTTTTATACCACTGGAAAGCCCGTCTCAAGGGCTATCTCTTCCATGAGTTTGAGGTCACTGACGGTTCTGTAGGCGAGGCGAGCGGCCTAGATGTTAGGCCTACCCCTAACAGAAATTGAAAAAATCCCAGGGGCCGGCTGCGAAGCAAGGTCTCGCCGGCCTGGGTAATGACCCGGAATAAATTCCAGGTGAGTTTGGGAATAACTCCCGTTCTAGGGGGGCTAGAGAGAACAATTTTTACCTGACTCTTCCTTAGGTATCCCCGCATCCGAAAATTAGACTTTTACGGCCGATGAGGGCAGGTTTCACACCGGAAGAGACCAGCAAGCGGGGACGCTACAAACTCCCCGCAAAACATCTCCAACTCGTTTTTGATGTCAAAAAGACAAACACAAAATAAGGAGGGTCAAATCACCCTCAAGGCATCATCGGATTAGCACAAATTTTATACCACTGGAAAGTCCGTCTCAAGGGCTATCTTTCCCATGAGTTTGGGGTCGCTGACGGTTCTGTAGGCCAGGCGAGCGGCCTAGATGTTAGGCCTACCCCTAACAGAAATTGAAAAATCCCAGGGGCCGGCTGCGAAGCAAGGTCTCGCCGGCCGGGGTAATGACCCGGAATAAATTCCAGGTGAGTTTGGGAATAACTCCCGTTCTAGGGGGGCTAGAGAGATAATTTGTTTACCTGACTCTTCCTTAGGTATCCCCGCATCCGAAAATTAGACTTTTACGGCCGATGAGGGCAGGTTTCACACCGGAAGAGACCAGCAAGCGGGGACGCTACAAACTCCCCGCAAAACATCTCCAACTCGTTTTTGCTGTCAAAAAGACAAACACAAAATAAGGAGGGTCAAATCACCCTCAAGGCATCATCGGATTAGCACAAGTTTTATACCACTGGAAAGCCCGTCTCAAGGGCTATCTCTCCCATGAGTTTGGGGTCGCTGACGGTTCTGTAGGCGAGGCGAGCGGCCTAGATGTTAGGCCTTCCCCTAACAGAAATTGAAAAATCCCAGGGGCCGGCTGCGAAGCAAGGTCTCGCCGGCCGGGGTAATGACCCGGAATAAATTCCAGGTGAGTTTGGGAATAACTCCCGTTCTAGGGGGGCTAGAGAGATAATTTTTTTACCTGACTCTTCCTTAGGTATCCCCGCATCCGAAAATTAGACTTTTACGGCCGATAAGGGCAGGTTTCACACCGGAAGAGACCAGCAAGCGGGGACGCTACAAACTCCCCGCAAAACATCTCCAACTCGTTTTTGCTGTCAAAAAGACAAACACAAAATAAGGAGGGTCAAATCACCCTCAAGGCATCATCGGATTAGCACAAGTTTTATACCACTGGAAAGCCCGTCTCAAGGGCTATCTCTTTCATGAGTTTGAGGTCACTGACGGTTCTGTAGGCGAGGCGAGCGGCCTAGATGTTAGGCCTACCCCTAACAGAAATTGAAAAAATCCCAGGGGCCGGCTGCGAAGCAAGGTCTCGCCGGCCTGGGTAATGACCCGGAATAAATTCCAGGTGAGTTTGGGAATAACTCCCGTTCTAGGGGGGCTAGAGAGAACAATTTTTACCTGACTCTTCCTTAGGTATCCCCGCATCCGAAAATTAGACTTTTACGGCCGATGAGGGCAGGTTTCACACCGGAAGAGACCAGCAAGCGGGGACGCTACAAACTCCCCGCAAAACATCTCCAACTCGTTTTTGATGTCAAAAAGACAAACACAAAATAAGGAGGGTCAAATCACCCTCAAGGCATCATCGGATTAGCACAAATTTTATACCACTGGAAAGTCCGTCTCAAGGGCTATCTTTCCCATGAGTTTGGGGTCGCTGACGGTTCTGTAGGCGAGGCGAGCGGCCTAGATGTTAGGCCTACCCCTAACAGAAATTGAAAAATCCCAGGGGCCGGCTGCGAAGCAAGGTCTCGCCGGCCGGGGTAATGACCCGGAATAAATTCCAGGTGAGTTTGGGAATAACTCCCGTTCTAGGGGGGCTAGAGAGATAATTGTTTTACCTGACTCTTCCTTAGGTATCCCCGCATCCGAAAATTAGACTTTTACGGCCGATGAGGGCAGGTTTCACACCGGAAGAGACCAGCAAGCGGGGACGCTACAAACTCCCCGCAAAACATCTCCAACTCGTTTTTGCTGTCAAAAAGACAAACACAAAATAAGTAGGGTCAAATCACCCTCAAGGCATCATCGGATTAGCACAAGTTTTATACCACTGGAAAGCCCGTTTTAAGGGCTATCTCTCCCATGAGTTTGGGGTCGCTGACGGTTCTGTAGGCGAGGCGAGCGGCCTAGATGTTAGGCCTACCCCTAACAGAAATTGAAAAATCCCAGGGGCCGGCTGCGAAGCAAGGTCTCGCCGGCCTGGGTAATGACCCGGAATAAATTCCAGGTGAGTTTGGGAATAACTCCCGTTCTAGGGGGGCTAGAGAGAACAATTTTTACCTGACTCTTCCTTAGGTATCCCCGCATCCGAAAATTAGACTTTTACGGCCGATGAGGGCAGGTTTCACACCGGAAGAGACCAGCAAGCGGGGACGCTACAAACTCCCCGCAAAACATCTCCAACTCGTTTTTGATGTCAAAAAGACAAACACAAAATAAGGAGGGTCAAATCACCCTCAAGGCATCATCGGATTAGCACAAATTTTATACCACTGGAAAGTCCGTCTCAAGGGCTATCTTTCCCATGAGTTTGGGGTTGCTGACAGTTCTGTAGGCGAGGCGAGCGGCCTAGATGTTAGGCCTACCCCTAACAGAAATTGAAAAATCCCAGGGGCCGGCTGCGAAGCAAGGTCTCGCCGGCCGGGGTAATGACCCGGAATAAATTCCAGGTGAGTTTGGGAATAACTCCCGTTCTAGGGGGGCTAGAGAGATAATTGTTTTACCTGACTCTTCCTTAGGTATCCCCGCATCCGAAAATTAGACTTTTACGGCCGATGAGGGCAGGTTTCACACCGGAAGAGACCAGCAAGCGGGGACGCTACAAACTCCCCGCAAAACATCTCCAACTCGTTTTTGCTGTCAAAAAGACAAACACAAAATAAGTAGGGTCAAATCACCCTCAAGGCATCATCGGATTAGCACAAGTTTTATACCACTGGAAAGCCCGTCTCAAGGGCTATCTCTCCCATGAGTTTGGGATCGCTGACGGTTCTGTAGGCGAGGCGAGCGGCCTAGATGTTAGGCCTACCCCTTACAGAAATTGAAAAATCCCAGGGGCCGGCTGCGAAGCAAGGTCTCGCCGGCCGGGGTAATGACCCGGAATAAATTCCAGGTGAGTTTGGGAATAACTCCCGTTCTAGGGGGGCTAGAGAGATAATTGTTTTACCTGACTCTTCCTTAGGTATCCCCGCATCCGAAAATTAGACTTTTACGGCCGATGAGGGCAGGTTTCACACCGGAAGAGACCAGCAAGCGGGGACGCTACAAACTCCCCGCAAAACATCTCCAACTCGTTTTTGCTGTCAAAAAGACAAACACAAAATAAGTAGGGTCAAATCACCCTCAAGGCATCATCGGATTAGCACAAGTTTTATACCACTGGAAAGCCCGTTTTAAGGGCTATCTCTCCCATGAGTTTGGGGTCGCTGACGGTTCTGTAGGCGAGGCGAGCGGCCTAGATGTTAGGCCTACCCCTAACAGAAATTGAAAAATCCCAGGGGCCGGCTGCGAAGCAAGGTCTCGCCGGCCTGGGTAATGACCCGGAATAAATTCCAGGTGAGTTTGGGAATAACTCCCGTTCTAGGGGGGCTAGAGAGAACAATTTTTACCTGACTCTTCCTTAGGTATCCCCGCATCCGAAAATTAGACTTTTACGGCCGATGAGGGCAGGTTTCACACCGGAAGAGACCAGCAAGCGGGGACGCTACAAACTCCCCGCAAAACATCTCCAACTCGTTTTTGATGTCAAAAAGACAAACACAAAATAAGGAGGGTCAAATCACCCTCAAGGCATCATCGGATTAGCACAAATTTTATACCACTGGAAAGTCCGTCTCAAGGGCTATCTTTCCCATGAGTTTGGGGTTGCTGACAGTTCTGTAGGCGAGGCGAGCGGCCTAGATGTTAGGCCTACCCCTAACAGAAATTGAAAAATCCCAGGGGCCGGCTGCGAAGCAAGGTCTCGCCGGCCGGGGTAATGACCCGGAATAAATTCCAGGTGAGTTTGGGAATAACTCCCGTTCTAGGGGGGCTAGAGAGATAATTGTTTTACCTGACTCTTCCTTAGGTATCCCCGCATCCGAAAATTAGACTTTTACGGCCGATGAGGGCAGGTTTCACACCGGAAGAGACCAGCAAGCGGGGACGCTACAAACTCCCCGCAAAACATCTCCAACTCGTTTTTGCTGTCAAAAAGACAAACACAAAATAAGTAGGGTCAAATCACCCTCAAGGCATCATCGGATTAGCACAAGTTTTATACCACTGGAAAGCCCGTCTCAAGGGCTATCTCTCCCATGAGTTTGGGATCGCTGACGGTTCTGTAGGCGAGGCGAGCGGCCTAGATGTTAGGCCTACCCCTTACAGAAATTGAAAAATCCCAGGGGCCGGCTGCGAAGCAAGGTCTCGCCGGCCGGGGTAATGACCCGGAATAAATTCCAGGTGAGTTTGGGAATAACTCCCGTTCTAGGGGGGCTAGAGAGATAATTGTTTTACCTGACTCTTCCTTAGGTATCCCCGCATCCGAAAATTAGACTTTTACGGCCGATGAGGGCAGGTTTCACACCGGAAGAGACCAGCAAGCGGGGACGCTACAAACTCCCCGCAAAACATCTCCAACTCGTTTTTGCTGTCAAAAAGACAAACACAAAATAAGGAGGGTCAAATCACCCTCAAGGCATCATCGGATTAGCACAAGTTTTATACCACTGGAAAGCCCGTCTCAAAGGGCTATCTCTCCCATGAGTTTGGGGTTGCTGACTGTTCTGTAGGCGAGGCGAGCGGCCTAGATGTTAGGCCTACCCCTAACAGAAATTGAAAAATCCCAGGGGCCGGCTGCGAAGCAAGGTCTCGAAGGCCGGGGTAATGACCCGGAATAAATTCCAGGTGAGTTTGGGAATAACTCCCGTTATACGGGGGCTAGAGAGATAATTTTTTTACCTGACTCTTCCTTAGGTATCCCCGCATCCGAAAATTAGACTTTTACGGCCGATGAGGGCAGGTTTCACACCGGAAGAGACCAGCAAGCGGGGACGCTACAAACTCCCCGCAAAACATCTCCAACTCGTTTTTGCTGTCAAAAAGACAAACACAAAATAAGGAGGGTCAAATCACCCTCAAGACATCATCGGATTAGCACAAGTTTTATACCACTGGAAAGCCCGTCTCAAGGGCTATCTCTCCCATGAGTTTGGGGTCGCTGACGGTTCTGTAGGCGAGGCGAGCGGCCTAGATGTTAGGCCTACCCCTAACAGAAATTGAAAAATCCCAGGGGCCGGCTGCGAAGCAAGGTCTCGCCGGCCGGGGTAATGACCCGGAATAAATTCCAGGTGAGTTTGGGAATAACTCCCGTTCTAGGGGGGCTAGAGAGATAATTTTTTTACCTGACTCTTCCTAAGGTATCCCCGCATCAGAAAATTAGACTTTTACGGCCGATGAGGGCAGGTTTCACACCGGAAGAGACCAGCAAGCGGGGACGCTACAAACTCCCCGCAAAACATCTCCAACTCGTTTTTGCTGTCAAAAAGACAAACACAAAATAAGGAGGGTCAAATCACCCTCAAGGCATCATCGGATTAGCACAAGTTTTATACCACTGGAAAGCCCGTCTCAAGGGCTATCTCTCCCATGAGTTTGGGGTCGCTGACGGTTCTGTAGGCGAGGCGAGCGGCCTAGATGTTAGGCCTACCCCTAACAGAAATTGAAAAATCCCAGGGGCCGGCTGCGAAGCAAGGTCTCGCCGGCCGGGGTAATGACCCGGAATAAATTCCAGGTGAGTTTGGGAATAACTCCCGTTCTAGGGGGGCTAGAGAGATAATTTTTTTACCTGACTCTTCCTTAGGTATCCCCGCATCCGAAAATTAGACTTTTACGGCCGATGAGGGCAGGTTTCACACCGGAAGAGAGCAGCAAGCGGGGACGCTACAAACTCCCCGCAAAACATCTCCAACTCGTTTTTGCTGTCAAAAAGACAAACACAAAATAAGGAGGGTCAAATCACCCTCAAGGCATCTTCGGATTAGCACAAGTTTTATACCACTGGAAAGCCCGTCTCAAGGGCTATCTCTCCCATGAGTTTAGGGTCGCTGACGGTTCTGTAGGCGATGCAAGCGGCCTAGATGTTAGGCCTACCCCTAACAAAAATTGAAAAATCCCAGGGGCCGGCTGCGAAGCAAGGTCTCGCCGGCCGGGGTAATGACCCGGAATAAATTCCAGGTGAGTTTGGGAATAACTCCCGTTCTAGGGGGGCTAGAGAGATAATTTTTTTACCTGACTCTTCCTTAGGTATCCCCGCATCCGAAAATTAGACTTTTACGGCCGATGAGGGCAGGTTTCACACCGGAAGAGACCAGCAAGCGGGGACGCTACAAACTCCCCGCAAAACATCTCCAACTCGTTTTTGCTGTCAAAAAGACAAACACAAAATAAGGAGGGTCAAATCACCCTCAAGGCATCATCGGATTAGCACAAGTTTTATACCACTGGAAAGCCCGTCTCATGGGCTATCTTTCCCATGAGTTTGGGGTTGCTGACGGTTCTGTAGGCGAGGCGAGCGGCCTAGATGTTAGGCATTCCCCTAACAGAAATTGAAAAATCCCAGGGGCCGGCTGCGAAGCAAGGTCTCGCCGGCCGGGGTAATGACCCGGAATAAATTCCAGGTGAGTTTGGGAATAACTCCCGTTCTTGGGGGGCTAGAGAAATAATTGTTTCACCTGACTCTTCCTTAGGTATCCCCGCATCCGAAAATTAGACTTTTACGGCCGATGAGGGCAGGTTTCACACCGGAAGAGACCAGCAAGCGGGGACGCTACAAACTCCCCGCAAAACATCTCCAACTCGTTTTTGCTGTCAAAAAGACAAACACAAAATAAGGAGGGTCAAATCACCCTCAAGGCATCATCGGATTAGCACAAGTTTTATACCACTGGAAAGCCCGTCTCAAGGGCTATCTTTCCCATGAGTTTGGGGTTGCTGACGGTTCTGTAGGCGAGGCGAGCGGCCTAGATGTTAGGCCTTCCCCTAACAGAAATTGAAAAATCCCAGGGGCCGGCTGCGAAGCAAGGTCTCGCCGGCCGGGGTAATGACCCGGAATAAATTCCAGGTGAGTTTGGGAATAACTCCCGTTCTTGGGGGGCTAGAGAAATAATTGTTTCACCTGACTCTTCCTTAGGTATCCCCGCATCCGAAAATTAGACTTTTACGGCCGATGAGGGCAGGTTTCACACCGGAAGAGACCAGCAAGCGGGGACGCTACAAACTCCCCGCAAAACATCTCCAACTCGTTTTTGCTGTCAAAAAGACAAACACAAAATAAGCAGGGTCAAATCACCCTCAAGGCATCATCGGATTAGCACAAGTTTTATACCACTGGAAAGCCCGTCTCAAGGGCTATCTCTCCCATGAGTTTGGGGTTGCTGACTGTTCTGTAGGCGAGGCGAGCGGCCTAGATGTTAGGCCTACCCCTAACAGAAATTGACAAATCCCAGGGGCCGGCTGCGAAGCAAGGTCTCGCCGGCCGGGGTAATGACCCGGAATAAATTCCAGGTGAGTTTGGGAATAACTCCCGTTCGGGGGGGGGGGCTAGAGAGATAATTTTTTTACCTGACTCTTCCTAAGGTATCCCCGCATCCGAAAATTAGACTTTTACGGCCGATGAGGGCAGGTTTCACACCGGAAGAGACCAGCAAGCGGGGACGCTACAAACTCCCCGCAAAACATCTCCAACTCGTTTTTGCTGTCAAAAAGACAAACACAAAATAAGGAGGGTCAAATCACCCTCAAGGCATCATCGGATTAGCACAAGTTTTATACCACTGGAAAGCCAGTCTCAAGGGCTATCTCTCCCATGAGTTTGGGGTCGCTGACAATTCTGTAGGCGAGACGAGCGGCCTAGATGTTAGGCCTACCCCTAACAGAAATTGAAAAATCCCAGGGGCCGGCTGCGAAGCAAGGTCTCGCCGCCGGGGTAATGACCCGGAATAAATTCCAGGTGAGTTTGGGAATAACTCCCGTTCTAGGGAGGCTAGAGAGATAATTTTTTTACCTGACTCTTCCTTAGGTATCCCCGCATCCGAAAATTAGACTTTTACGGCCGATGAGGGCAGGTTTCACACCGGAAGAGAGCAGCAAGCGGGGACGCTACAAACTCCCCGCAAAACATCTCCAACTCGTTTTTGCTGTCAAAAAGACAAACACAAAATAAGGAGGGTCAAATCACCCTCAAGGCATCATCGGATTAGCACAAGTTTTATACCACTGGAAAGCCAGTCTCAAGGGCTATCTCTCCCATGAGTTTGGGGTTGCTGACTGTTCTGTAGGCGAGGCGAGCGGCCTAGATGTTAGGCCTACCCCTAACAGAAATTGACAAATCCCAGGGGCCGGCTGCGAAGCAAGGTCTCGCCGGCCGGGGTAATGACCCGGAATAAATTCCAGGTGAGTTTGGGAATAACTCCCGTTCGATAATTTTTTTACCTGACTCTTCCTTAGGTATCCCCGCATCCGAAAATTAGACTTTTACGGCCGATGAGGGCAGGTTTCACACCGGAAGAGACCAGCAAGCGGGGACGCTACAAACTCCCCGCAAAACATCTCCAACTCGTTTTTGCTGTCAAAAAGACAAACACAAAATAAGGAGGGTCAAATCACCCTCAAGGCATCATCGGATTAGCACAAGTTTTATACCACTGGAAAGCCCGTCTCAAGGGCTATCTCTCCCATGAGTTTGGGGTCGCTGACGGTTCTGTAGGCGAGGCGAGCGGCCTAGATGTTAGGCCTACCCCTAACAGAAATTGAAAAATCCCAGGGGCCGGCTGCGAAGCAAGGTCTCGCCGGCCGGGGTAATGACCCGGAATAAATTCCAGGTGAGTTTGGGAATAACTCCCGTTCTAGGGGGGCTAGATAGATAATTTTTTTACCTGACTCTTCCTTAGGTATCCCCGCATCCGAAAATTAGACTTTTACGGCCGATGAGGGCAGGTTTCACACCGGAAGAGAGCAGCAAGCGGGGACGCTACAAACTCCCCGCAAAACATCTCCAACTCGTTTTTGCTGTCAAAAAGACAAACACAAAATAAGGAGGGTCAAATCACCCTCAAGGCATCTTCGGATTAGCACAAGTTTTATACCACTGGAAAGCCCGTCTCAAGGGCTATCTCTCCCATGAGTTTAGGGTCGCTGACGGTTCTGTAGGCGATGCAAGCGGCCTAGATGTTAGGCCTACCCCTAACAAAAATTGAAAAATCCCAGGGGCCGGCTGCGAAGCAAGGTCTCGCCGGCCGGGGTAATGACCCGGAATAAATTCCAGGTGAGTTTGGGAATAACTCCCGTTCTAGGGGGGCTAGAGAGATAATTTTTTTACCTGACTCTTCCTTAGGTATCCCCGCATCCGAAAATTAGACTTTTACGGCCGATGAGGGCAGGTTTCACACCGGAAGAGACCAGCAAGCGGGGACGCTACAAACTCCCCGCAAAACATCTCCAACTCGTTTTTGCTGTCAAAAAGACAAACACAAAATAAGGAGGGTCAAATCACCCTCAAGGCATCATCGGATTAGCACAAGTTTTATACCACTGGAAAGCCCGTCTCATGGGCTATCTTTCCCATGAGTTTGGGGTTGCTGACGGTTCTGTAGGCGAGGCGAGCGGCCTAGATGTTAGGCATTCCCCTAACAGAAATTGAAAAATCCCAGGGGCCGGCTGCGAAGCAAGGTCTCGCCGGCCGGGGTAATGACCCGGAATAAATTCCAGGTGAGTTTGGGAATAACTCCCGTTCTTGGGGGGCTAGAGAAATAATTGTTTCACCTGACTCTTCCTTAGGTATCCCCGCATCCGAAAATTAGACTTTTACGGCCGATGAGGGCAGGTTTCACACCGGAAGAGACCAGCAAGCGGGGACGCTACAAACTCCCCGCAAAACATCTCCAACTCGTTTTTGCTGTCAAAAAGACAAACACAAAATAAGGAGGGTCAAATCACCCTCAAGGCATCATCGGATTAGCACAAGTTTTATACCACTGGAAAGCCCGTCTCAAGGGCTATTTTTCCCATGAGTTTGGGGTTGCTGACGGTTCTGTAGGCGAGGCGAGCGGCCTAGATGTTAGGCCTTCCCCTAACAGAAATTGAAAAATCCCAGGGGCCGGCTGCGAAGCAAGGTCTCGCCGGCCGGGGTAATGACCCGGAATAAATTCCAGGTGAGTTTGGGAATAACTCCCGTTCTTGGGGGGCTAGAGAAATAATTGTTTCACCTGACTCTTCCTTAGGTATCCCCGCATCCGAAAATTAGACTTTTACGGCCGATGAGGGCAGGTTTCACACCGGAAGAGACCAGCAAGCGGGGACGCTACAAACTCCCCGCAAAACATCTCCAACTCGTTTTTGCTGTCAAAAAGACAAACACAAAATAAGCAGGGTCAAATCACCCTCAAGGCATCATCGGATTAGCACAAGTTTTATACCACTGGAAAGCCCGTCTCAAGGGCTATCTCTCCCATGAGTTTGGGGTTGCTGACTGTTCTGTAGGCGAGGCGAGCGGCCTAGATGTTAGGCCTACCCCTAACAGAAATTGACAAATCCCAGGGGCCGGCTGCGAAGCAAGGTCTCGCCGGCCGGGGTAATGACCCGGAATAAATTCCAGGTGAGTTTGGGAATAACTCCCGTTCGGGGGGGGGGGGGGCTAGAGAGATAATTTTTTTACCTGACTCTTCCTAAGGTATCCCCGCATCCGAAAATTAGACTTTTACGGCCGATGAGGGCAGGTTTCACACCGGAAGAGACCAGCAAGCGGGGACGCTACAAACTCCCCGCAAAACATCTCCAACTCGTTTTTGCTGTCAAAAAGACAAACACAAAATAAGGAGGGTCAAATCACCCTCAAGGCATCATCGGATTAGCACAAGTTTTATACCACTGGAAAGCCAGTCTCAAGGGCTATCTCTCCCATGAGTTTGGGGTCGCTGACAATTCTGTAGGCGAGACGAGCGGCCTAGATGTTAGGCCTACCCCTAACAGAAATTGAAAAATCCCAGGGGCCGGCTGCGAAGCAAGGTCTCGCCGCCGGGGTAATGACCCGGAATAAATTCCAGGTGAGTTTGGGAATAACTCCCGTTCTAGGGAGGCTAGAGAGATAATTTTTTTACCTGACTCTTCCTTAGGTATCCCCGCATCCGAAAATTAGACTTTTACGGCCGATGAGGGCAGGTTTCACACCGGAAGAGAGCAGCAAGCGGGGACGCTACAAACTCCCCGCAAAACATCTCCAACTCGTTTTTGCTGTCAAAAAGACAAACACAAAATAAGGAGGGTCAAATCACCCTCAAGGCATCATCGGATTAGTACAAGTTTTATACCACTGTAAAGCCCGTCTCAAGGGCTATCTTTCCCATGAGTTTGGGGTCGCTGACGGTTCTGTAGGCGATGCAAGCGGCCTAGATGTTAGGCCTACCCCTAACAGAAATTGAAAAATCCCAGGGGCCGGCTGCGAAGCAAGGTCTCGCCGGCCGGGGTAATGACCCGGAATAAATTCCAGGTGAGTTTGGGAATAACTCCCGTTCTAGGGGGGCTAGAGAGATAATTTTTTTACCTGACTCTTCCTTAGGTATCCCCGCATCCGAAAATTAGACTTTTACGGCCGATGAGGGCAGGTTTCACACCGGAAGAGACCAGCAAGCGGGGACGCTACAAACTCCCCGCAAAACATCTCCAACTCGTTTTTGCTGTCAAAAAGACAAACACAAAATAAGGAGGGTCAAATCACCCTTAAGGCATCATCGGATTAGCACAAGTTTTATACCACTGGAAAGCCCGTCTCAAGGGCTATCTTTCCCATGAGTTTGGGGTTGCTGACGGTTCTGTAGGCGAGGCGAGCGGCCTAGATGTTAGGCATTCCCCTAACAGAAATTGAAAAATCCCAGGGGCCGGCTGCGAAGCAAGGTCTCGCCGGCCGGGGTAATGACCCGGAATAAATTCCAGGTGAGTTTGGGAATAACTCCCGTTCTTGGGGGGCTAGAGAAATAATTGTTTCACCTGACTCTTCCTTAGGTATCCCCGCATCCGAAAATTAGACTTTTACGGCCGATGAGGGCAGGTTTCACACCGGAAGAGACCAGCAAGCGGGGACGCTACAAACTCCCCGCAAAACATCTCCAACTCGTTTTTGCTGTCAAAAAGACAAACACAAAATAAGGAGGGTCAAATCACCCTCAAGGCATCATCGGATTAGCACAAGTTTTATACCACTGGAAAGCCCGTCTCAAGGGCTATCTTTCCCATGAGTTTGGGGTTGCTGACGGTTCTGTAGGCGAGGCGAGCGGCCTAGATGTTAGGCCTTCCCCTAACAGAAATTGAAAAATCCCAGGGGCCGGCTGCGAAGCAAGGTCTCGCCGGCCGGGGTAATGACCCGGAATAAATTCCAGGTGAGTTTGGGAATAACTCCCGTTCTTGGGGGGGCTAGAGAAATAATTGTTTCACCTGACTCTTCCTTAGGTATCCCCGCATCCGAAAATTAGACTTTTACGGCCGATGAGGGCAGGTTTCACACCGGAAGAGACCAGCAAGCGGGGACGCTACAAACTCCCCGCAAAACATCTCCAACTCGTTTTTGCTGTCAAAAAGACAAACACAAAATAAGCAGGGTCAAATCACCCTCAAGGCATCATCGGATTAGCACAAGTTTTATACCACTGGAAAGCCCGTCTCAAGGGCTATCTCTCCCATGAGTTTGGGGTTGCTGACTGTTCTGTAGGCGAGGCGAGCGGCCTAGATGTTAGGCCTACCCCTAACAGAAATTGACAAATCCCAGGGGCCGGCTGCGAAGC
Organism: Pisaster brevispinus; assembly: GCA_023634235.1. Taxonomy (NCBI): domain Eukaryota; kingdom Metazoa; phylum Echinodermata; class Asteroidea; order Forcipulatida; family Asteriidae; genus Pisaster; species Pisaster brevispinus. The sequence continues at coordinate 4,023,055 of JAMKCF010000025.1, forward strand.
AAGGTCTCGCCGGCCGGGGTAATGACCCGGAATAAATTCCAGGTGAGTTTGGGAATAACTCCCGTTCGGGGGGGGGGGGGGGGCTAGAGAGATAATTTTTTTACCTGACTCTTCCTAAGGTATCCCCGCATCCGAAAATTAGACTTTTACGGCCGATGAGGGCAGGTTTCACACCGGAAGAGACCAGCAAGCGGGGACGCTACAAACTCCCCGCAAAACATCTCCAACTCGTTTTTGCTGTCAAAAAGACAAACACAAAATAAGGAGGGTCAAATCACCCTCAAGGCATCATCGGATTAGCACAAGTTTTATACCACTGGAAAGCCAGTCTCAAGGGCTATCTCTCCCATGAGTTTGGGGTCGCTGACAATTCTGTAGGCGAGACGAGCGGCCTAGATGTTAGGCCTACCCCTAACAGAAATTGAAAAATCCCAGGGGCCGGCTGCGAAGCAAGGTCTCGCCGCCGGGGTAATGACCCGGAATAAATTCCAGGTGAGTTTGGGAATAACTCCCGTTCTAGGGAGGCTAGAGAGATAATTTTTTTACCTGACTCTTCCTTAGGTATCCCCGCATCCGAAAATTAGACTTTTACGGCCGATGAGGGCAGGTTTCACACCGGAAGAGAGCAGCAAGCGGGGACGCTACAAACTCCCCGCAAAACATCTCCAACTCGTTTTTGCTGTCAAAAAGACAAACACAAAATAAGGAGGGTCAAATCACCCTCAAGGCATCATCGGATTAGTACAAGTTTTATACCACTGGAAAGCCCGTCTCAAGGGCTATCTTTCCCATGAGTTTGGGGTTGCTGACGGTTCTGTAGGCGATGCAAGCGGCCTAGATGTTAGGCCTACCCCTAACAGAAATTGAAAAATCCCAGGGGCCGGCTGCGAAGCAAGGTCTCGCCGGCCGGGGTAATGACCCGGAATAAATTCCAGGTGAGTTTGGGAATAACTCCCGTTCTAGGGGGGCTAGAGAGATAATTTTTTCACCTGACTCTTCCTTAGGTATCCCCGCATCCGAAAATTAGACTTTTACGGCCGATGAGGGCAGGTTTCACACCGGAAGAGACCAGCAAGCGGGGACGCTACAAACTCCCCGCAAAACATCTCCAACTCGTTTTTGCTGTCAAAAAGACAAACACAAAATAAGGAGGGTCAAATCACCCTCAAGGCATCATCGGATTAGCACAAGTTTTATACCACTGGAAAGCCCGTCTCAAGGGCTATCTCTCCTATGAGTTTGGGGTTGCTGACTGTTCTGTAGGCGAGGCGAGCGGCCTAGATGTTAAGCCTACCCCTAACAGAAATTGAACAATCCCAGGGGCCGGCTGCGAAGCAAGGTCTCGCCGGCCGGGGTAATGACCCGGAATAAATTCCAGGTGAGTTTGGGAATAACTCCCGTTCTAGGGGGGCTAGAGAGATAATTGTTTTACCTGACTCTTCCTTAGGTATCCCCGCATCCGAAAATTAGACTTTTACGGCCGATGAGGGCAGGTTTCACACCGGAAGAGAGCAGCAAGCGGGGACGCTACAAACTCCCCGCAAAACATCTCCAACTCGTTTTTGCTGTCAAAAAGACAAACACAAAATAAGGAGGGTCAAATCACCCTCAAGGCATCATCGGATTAGTACAAGTTTTATACCACTGTAAAGCCCGTCTCAAGGGCTATCTTTCCCATGAGTTTGGGGTCGCTGACGGTTCTGTAGGCGATGCAAGCGGCCTAGATGTTAGGCCTACCCCTAACAGAAATTGAAAAATCCCAGGGGCCGGCTGCGAAGCAAGGTCTCGCCGGCCGGGGTAATGACCCGGAATAAATTCCAGGTGAGTTTGGGAATAACTCCCGTTCTAGGGGGGCTAGAGAGATAATTTTTTTACCTGACTCTTCCTTAGGTATCCCCGCATCCGAAAATTAGACTTTTACGGCCGATGAGGGCAGGTTTCACACCGGAAGAGACCAGCAAGCGGGGACGCTACAAACTCCCCGCGAAACATCTCCAACTCGTTTTTGCTGTCAAAAAGACAAACACAAAATAAGGAGGGTCAAATCACCCTTAAGGCATCATCGGATTAGCACAAGTTTTATACCACTGGAAAGCCCGTCTCAAGGGCTATCTTTCCCATGAGTTTGGGGTTGCTGACGGTTCTGTAGGCGAGGCGAGCGGCCTAGATGTTAGGCCTTCCCCTAACAGAAATTGAAAAATCCCAGGGGCCGGCTGCGAAGCAAGGTCTCGCCGGCCGGGGTAATGACCCGGAATAAATTCCAGGTGAGTTTGGGAATAACTCCCGTTCTTGGGGGGCTAGAGAAATAATTGTTTCACCTGACTCTTCCTTAGGTATCCCCGCATCCGAAAATTAGACTTTTACGGCCGATGAGGGCAGGTTTCACACCGGAAGAGACCAGCAAGCGGGGACGCTACAAACTCCCCGCAAAACATCTCCAACTCGTTTTTGCTGTCAAAAAGACAAACACAAAATAAGGAGGGTCAAATCACCCTCAAGGCATCATCGGATTAGCACAAGTTTTATACCACTGGAAAGCCCGTCTCAAGGGCTATCTTTCCCATGAGTTTGGGGTTGCTGACGGTTCTGTAGGCGAGGCGAGCGGCCTAGATGTTAGGCCTTCCCCTAACAGAAATTGAAAAATCCCAGGGGCCGGCTGCGAAGCAAGGTCTCGCCGGCCGGGGTAATGACCCGGAATAAATTCCAGGTGAGTTTGGGAATAACTCCCGTTCTTGGGGGGCTAGAGAAATAATTGTTTCACCTGACTCTTCCTTAGGTATCCCCGCATCCGAAAATTAGACTTTTACGGCCGATGAGGGCAGGTTTCACACCGGAAGAGACCAGCAAGCGGGGACGCTACAAACTCCCCGCAAAACATCTCCAACTCGTTTTTGCTGTCAAAAAGACAAACACAAAATAAGCAGGGTCAAATCACCCTCAAGGCATCATCGGATTAGCACAAGTTTTATACCACTGGAATGCCCGTCTTGATGGCTATCTCTCCCATGAGTTTGGGGTTGCTGACTGTTCTGTAGGCGAGGCGAGCGGCCTAGATGTTAGGCCTACCCCTAACAGAAATTGAAAAATCCCAGGGGCCGGCTGCGAAGCAAGGTCTCGCCGGCCGGGGTAATGACCCGGAATAAATTCCAGGTGAGTTTGGGAATAACTCCCGTTCTAGGGGGGCTAGAGAGATAATTTTTTTACCTGACTCTTCCTTAGGTATCCCCGCATCCGAAAATTAGACTTTTACGGCCGATGAGGGCAAGTTTCACACCGGAAGAGACCAGCAAGCGGGGACGCTACAAACTCCCCGCAAAACATCTCCAACTCGTTTTTGCTGTCAAAAAGACAAACACAAAATAAGGAGGGTCAAATCACCCTCAAGGCATCATTGGATTAGCACAAGTTTTATACCACTGGAAAGCCCGTCTCAAGGGCTATCTCTCCCATGAGTTTGGGGTCGCTGACGGTTCTGTAGGCGAGGCGAGCGGCCTAGATGTTAAGCCTACCCCTAACAGAAATTGAACAATCCCAGGGGCCGGCTGCGAAGCAAGGTCTCGCCGGCCGGGGTAATGACCCGGAATAAATTCCAGGTGAGTTTGGGAATAACTCCCGTTCTAGGGGGGCTAGAGAGATAATTTTTTTACCTGACTCTTCCTTAGGTATCCCCGCATCCGAAAATTAGACTTTTACGGCCGATGAGGGCAGTTTTCACACCGGAAGAGACCAGCAAGCGGGGACGCTACAAACTCCCCGCAAAACATCTCCAACTCGTTTTTGCTGTCAAAAAGACAAACACAAAATAAGGAGGGTCAAATCACCCTCAATGCATCATCGGATTAGCACAAGTTTTATACCACTGGAAAGCCCGTCTCAAGGGCTATCTCTCCCATGAGTTTGGGGTCGCTGACGGTTCTGTAGGCGAGGCGAGCGGCCTAGATGTTAGGCCTACCCCTAACAGAAATTGAAAAATCCCAGGGGCCGGCTGCGAAGCAAGGTCTCGCCGGCCGGCGTAATGACCCGGAATAAATTCCAGGTGAGTTTGGGAATAACTCCCGTTCTAGGGGGGCTAGAGAGAATTTTTTTTTACCTGACTCTTCCTTAGGTATCCCCGCATCCGAAAATTAGACTTTTACGGCCGATGAGGGCAGGTTTCACACCGGAAGAGACCAGCAAGCGGGGACGCTACAAACTCCCCGCAAAACATCTCCAACACGTTTTTGCTGTCAAAAAGACAAACACAAAATAAGGAGGGTCAAATCACCCTCAAGGCATCATCGGATTAGCACAAGTTTTTTACCACTAGAAAGCCCGTCTCAGGGGCTATCTCTCCCATGAGTTTGGGGTCGCTGACGGTTCTGTAGGCGAGGCGAGCGGCCTAGATGTTAGGCCTACCCCTAACAGAAATTGACAAATCCCAGGGGCCGGCTGCGAAGCAAGGTCTTGCCGGCCGGGGTAATGACCCGGATTAAATTCCAGGTGAGTTTGGGAATAACTCCCGTTCTAGGGGGGCTAGAGAGATATTTTTTTTACCTGACTCTTCCTTAGGTATCCCCGCCTCCGAAAATTAGACTTTTACGGCCGATGAGGGCAGGTTTCACACCGGAAGAGACCAGCAAGCGGGGACGCTACAAACTCCCCGCAAAACATCTCCAACTCGTTTTTGCTGTCAAAAAGACAAACACAAAATAAGGAGGGTCAAATTACCCTCAAGGCATCATCGGATTAGCACAAGTTTTATACCACTGGAAAGCCCGTCTCAAAGGCTATATCTCCCATGAGTTTGGGGTCGCTGACGGTTCTGTAGGCGAGGCGAGCGGCCTAGATGTTAGGCCTACCCCTAACAGAAATTGAAAAATCCCAGGGGCCGGCTGCGAAGCAAGGTCTCGCCGGCCGGCGTAATGACCCGGAATAAATTCCAGGTGAGTTTGGGAATAACTCCCGTTCTAGGGGGGCTAGAGAGAATTTTTTTTTACCTGACTCTTCCTTAGGTATCCCCGCATCCGAAAATTAGACTTTTACGGCCGATGAGGGCAGGTTTCACACCGGAAGAGACCAGCAAGCGGGGACGCTACAAACTCCCCGCAAAACATCTCCAACACGTTTTTGCTGTCAAAAAGACAAACACAAAATAAGGAGGGTCAAATCACCCTCAAGGCATCATCGGATTAGCACAAGTTTTTTACCACTAGAAAGCCCGTCTCAGGGGCTATCTCTCCCATGAGTTTGGGGTCGCTGACGGTTCTGTAGGCGAGGCGAGCGGCCTAGATGTTAGGCCTACCCCTAACAGAAATTGACAAATCCCAGGGGCCGGCTGCGAAGCAAGGTCTTGCCGGCCGGGGTAATGACCCGGATTAAATTCCAGGTGAGTTTGGGAATAACTCCCGTTCTAGGGGGGCTAGAGAGATATTTTTTTTACCTGACTCTTCCTTAGGTATCCCCGCCTCCGAAAATTAGACTTTTACGGCCGATGAGGGCAGGTTTCACACCGGAAGAGACCAGCAAGCGGGGACGCTACAAACTCCCCGCAAAACATCTCCAACTCGTTTTTGCTGTCAAAAAGACAAACACAAAATAAGGAGGGTCAAATTACCCTCAAGGCATCATCGGATTAGCACAAGTTTTATACCACTGGAAAGCCCGTCTCAAAGGCTATATCTCCCATGAGTTTGGGGTCGCTGTCGGTTCTGTAGGCGAGGCGAGCGGCCTAGATGTTAGGCCTACCCCTAACAGAAATTGAAAAATCCCAGGGGCCGGCTGCGAAGCAAGGTCTCGCCGGCCGGGGTAATGACCCGGAATAAATTCCAGGTGAGTTTGGGAATAACTCCCGTTCTAGGGGGGCTAGAGAGATATTTTTTTTACCTGACTCTTCCTTAGGTATCCCCGCATCCGAAAATTAGACTTTTACGGCCGATGAGGGCAGGTTTCACACCGGAAGAGACCAGCAAGCGGGGACGCTACAAACTCCCCGCAAAACATCTCTAACTCGTTTTTGCTGTCAAAAAGACAAACACAAAATAAGGAGGGTCAAATCACCCTCAATGCATCATCGGATTAGCACAAGTTTTATACCACTGGAAAGCCCGTCTCAAGGGCTATCTCTCCCATGAGTTTGGGGTCGCTGACGGTTCTGTAGGCGAGGCGAGCGGCCTAGATGTTAGGCCTACCCCTAACAGAAATTGAAAAATCCCAGGGGCCGGCTGCGAAGCAAGGTCTCGCCGGCCGGGGTAATGACCCGGAATAAATTCGAAGTGAGTTTGGGAATAACTCCCGTTCTAGGGGGGCTAGAGAGATAATTTTTTTACCTGACTCTTCCTTAGGTATCCCCGCATCCGAAAATTAGACTTTTACGGCCGATGAGGGCAGGTTTCACACCGGAAGAGACCAGCAAGCGGGGACGCTACAAACTCCCCGCAAAACATCTCCAACTCGTTTTTGCTGTCAAAAAGACAAACACAAAATAAGGAGGGTCAAATTACCCTCAAGGCATCATCGGATTAGCACAAGTTTTATACCACTGGAAAGCCCGTCTCAAAGGCTATCTCTCCCATGAGTTTGGGGTTGCTGACGGTTCTGTAGGCGAGGCGAGCGGCCTAGATGTTAGGCCTACCCCTAACAGAAATTGAACAATCCCAGGGGCCGGCTGCGAAGCAAGGTCTCGCCGGCCGGGGTAATGACCCGGAATAAATTCCAGGTGAGTTTGGGAATAACTCCCGTTCTAGGGGGGCTAGAGAGATATTTTTTTTACCTGACTCTTCCTTAGGTATCCCCGCATCCGAAAATTAGACTTTTACGGCCGATGAGGGCAGGTTTCACACCGGAAAAGACCAGCAAGCGGGGACGCTACAAACTCCCCGCAAAACATCTCCAACTCGTTTTTGCTGTCAAACAGACAAACACAAAATAAGGAGGGTCAAATCACCCTCAAGGCATCATCGGATTAGCACAAGTTTTATACCACTGGAAAGCCCGTCTCAAGGGCTATCTCTCCCATGAGTTTGGGATCGCTGACTGTTCTGTAGGCGAGGCGAGCGGCCTAGATGTTAGGCCTACCCCTAACAGAAATTGAAAAATCCCAGGGGCCGGCTGCGAAGCAAGGTCTCGCCGGCCCGGGTAATGACCCGGAATAAATTCCAGGTGAGTTTGGGAATAACTCCCGTTCTAGGGGGGCTAGAGAGATAATTGTTTTACCTGACTCTTCCTTAGGTATCCCCGCATCCGAAAATTAGACTTTTACGGCCGATGAGGGCAGGTTTCATACCGGAAGAGACCAGCAAGCGGGGACGCTACAAACTCCCCGCAAAACATCTCCAACTCGTTTTTGCTGTCAAAAAGACAAACACAAAAATAAGGAGGGTCAAATCACCCTCAAGGCATCATCGGATTAGCACAAGTTTTATACCACTGGAAAGCCCGTCTCAAGGGCTATCTCTCCCATGAGTTTGGGGTTGCTGACGGTTCTGTAGGCGAGGCGAGTGGCCTAGATGTTAGGCCTACCCCTAACAGAAATTGAAAAATCCCAGGGGCCGGCTGCGAAGCAATGTCTCGCCGGCCGGGGTAATGACCCGGAATAAATTCCAGGTGAGTTTGGGAATAACTCCCGTTCTAGGGGGGCTAGAGAGATAATTTTTCTTACCTGACTCTTCCTTAGGTATCCCGCATCCGAAAATTAGACTTTTACGGCCGATGAGGGCAGGTTTCACACCGGAAGAGACCAGCAAGCGGGGACGCTACAAACTCCCCGCAAAACATCTCCAACTCGTTTTTGCTGTCAAAAAGACAAACACAAAATAAGGAGGGTCAAATCACCCTCAAGGCATCATCGGATTAGCACAAGTTTTATACCACTGGAAAGCCCGTCTCAAGGGCTATCTCTCCCATGAGGTTGGGGTCGCTGACCGTTCTGTAGGCGAGGCGAGCGGCCTAGATGTTAGGCCTACCCCTAACAGAAATTGAAAAATCCCAGGGGCCGGCTGCGAAGCAAGGTCTCGCCGGCCGGGGTAATGACCCGGAATAAATTCCAGGTGAGTTTGGGAATAACTCGCGTTCTAGGGGGGCTAGAGAGATAATTTTTTTACCTGACTCTTCCTTAGGTATCCCCGCATCCAAAAATTAGACTTTTACGGACGATGAGGGCAGGTTTCACACCTGAAGAGACCAGCAAGCGGGGACGCTACAAACTCCCCGCAAAACATCTCCAACTCGTTTTTGCTGTCAAAAAGACAAACACAAAATAACGAGGGTCAAATCACCCTCAAGGCATCATCGGATTAGCACAAGTTTTATACCACTGGAAAGCCCATCTCAAGGGCTATCTCTCCCATGAGTTTGGGGTTGCTGACCATTCTGTAGGCGAGGCGAGCGGCCTAAATGTTAGGCCTACCCCTAACAGAAATTGAAAAATCCCAGGGGCCGGCTGCGAAGCAAGGTCTCGCCGGCCGGGGTAATGACCCGGAATAAATTCCAGGTGAGTTTGGGAATAACTCCCGTTCTAGGGGGGCTAGAGAGATAATTTGTTTACCTGACTCTTCCTTAGGTATCCCCGGATCCGAAAATTAGACTTTTACGGCCGATGAGGGCAGTTTTCACACCGGAAGAGACCAGCAAGCGGGGACGCTACAAACTCCCCGCAAAACATCTCCAACTCGTTTTTGCTGTCAAAAAGACAAACACAAAATAAGGAGGGTCAAATCACCCTCAAGGCATCATCGGATTAGCACAAGTTTTATACCACTGGAAAGCCCGTCTCAAGGGCTATCTCTCCCATGAGTTTAGGGTTGCTGACTGTTCTGTAGGCGAGGCGAGCGGCCTAGATGTTAGGCCTACCCCTAACAGAAATTGAAAAATCCCAGGGGCCGGCTGCGAAGCAAGGTCTCGCCGGCCGGGGTAATGACCCGGAATAAATTCCAGGTGAGTTTGGGAATAACTCCCGTTCTAGGGGGGCTAGAGAGAAATTTGTTTTACCTGACTCTTCCTTAGGTATCCCCGGATCCGAAAATTAGACTTTTACGGCCGATGAGGGCAGGTTTCACACCGGAAGAGACCAGCAAGCGGGGACGCTACAAACTCCCCGCAAAACATCTCCAACTCGTTTTTGCTGTCAAAAAGACAAACACAAAATAAGGAGGGTCAAATCACCCTCAAGGCATCATCGGATTAGCACAAGTTTTATACCACTGGAAAGCCCGTCTCAAGGGCTATCTTTCCCATGAGTTTGGGGTCGCTGACCGTTCTGTAGGCGAGGCGAGCGGCCTAGATGTTAGGCCTACCCCTAACAGAAATTGAAAAATCCCAGGGGCCGGCTGCGAAGCAAGGTCTCGCCGGCCGGGGTAATGACCCGGAATAAATTCCAGGTGAGTTTGGGAATAACTCCCGTTCTAGGGGGGCTAGAGAGATAATTTTTTTACCTGACTCTTCCTTAGGTATCCCCGCATCCGAAAATTAGACTTTTACGGCCGATGAGGGCAGGTTTCACACCGGAAGAGACCAGCAAGCGGGGACGCTACAAACTCCGCGCAAAACATCTCCAACTCGTTTTTGCTGTCAAAAAGACAAACACAAAATAAGGAGGGTCAAATCACCCTCAAGGCATCATCGGATTAGCACAAGTTTTATACCACTGGAAAGCCCGTCTCAAGGGCTATCTTTTCCATGAGTTTGGGGTCGCTGACCGTTCTGTAGGCGAGGCGAGCGGCCTAGATGTTAGGCCTACCCCTAACAGAAATTGAAAAATCCCAGGGGCCGGCTGCGAAGCAAGGTTTCGCCGGCCGGGGTAATGACCCGGATAAAATTCCAGGTGAGTTTGGGAATAACTCCCGTTCTAGGGGGGCTAGAGAGATAATTTTTTTTACCTGACTCTTCCTTAGGTATCCCCGGATCCGAAAATTAGACTTTTACGGCCGATGAGGGCAGGTTTCACACCGGAAGAGACCAGCAAGCGGGGACGCTACAAACTCCCCGCAAAACATCTCCAACTCGTTTTTGCTGTCAAAAAGACAAACACAAAATAAGGAGGGTCAAATCACCCTCAAGGCATCATCGGATTAGCACAAGTTTTATACCACTGGAAAGCCCGTCTCAAGGGCTATCTTTCCCATGAGTTTGGGGTCGCTGACCGTTCTGTAGGCGAGGCGAGCGGCCTAGATGTTAGGCCTACCCCTAACAGAAAATGAAAAATCCCAGGGGCCGGCTGCGAAGCAAGGTCTCGCCGGCCGGGGTAATGACCCGGAATAAATTCCAGGTGAGTTTGGGAATAACTCCCGTTCTAGGGGGGCTAGAGAGATAATTTTTTTACCTGACTCTTCCTTAGGTATCCCCGCATCCGAAAATTAGACTTTTACGGCCGATGAGGGCAGGTTTCACACCGGAAGAGACCAGCAAGCGGGGACGCTACAAACTCCCCGCAAAACATCTCCAACTCGTTTTTGCTGTCAAAAAGACAAACACAAAATAAGGAGGGTCAAATCACCCTCAAGGCATCATCGGATTAGCACAAGTTTTATACCACTGGAAAGCCCGTCTCAAGGGCTATCTTTTCCATGAGTTTGGGGTCGCTGACCGTTCTGTAGGCGAGGCGAGCGGCCTAGATGTTAGGCCTACCCCTAACAGAAATTGAAAAATCCCAGGGGCCGGCTGCGAAGCAAGGTTTCGCCGGCCGGGGTAATGACCCGGATAAAATTCCAGGTGAGTTTGGGAATAACTCCCGTTCTAGGGGGGCTAGAGAGATAATTTTTTTTACCTGACTCTTCCTTAGGTATCCCCGCATCCGAAAATTAGACTTTTACGGCCGATAAGGGCAGGTTTCACACCGGAAGAGACCAGCAAGCGGGGACGCTACAAACTCCCCGCAAAACATCTCCAACTCGTTTTTGCTGTCAAAAAGACAAACACAAAATAAGGAGGGTCAAATCACCCTCAAGGCATCATCGGATTAGCACAAGTTTTATACCACTGGAAAGCCCGTCTCAAGGGCTATCGCTCCCATGAGTTTGGGGTCGCTGACGGTTCTGTAGGCGAGGCGAGCGGCCTAGATGTTAGGCCTACCCCTAACAAAAATTGAAAAATCCCAGGGGCCGGCTGCGAAGCAAGGTCTCGCCGGCCGGGGTAATGACCCGGAATAAATTCCAGGTGAGTTTGGGAATAACTCCCGTTTTAGGGGGGGGGGGGGGGGGGGGCTAGAGAGATAATTTTTTACCTGACTCTTCATTAGGTATCCCCGCATCCGAAAATTAGACTTTTACGGCCGATGAGGGCAGGTTTCACACCGGAAGAGACCAGCAAGCGGGGACGCTACAAACTCCCCGCAAAACATCTCCAACTCGTTTTTGTTGTCAAAAAGACAAACACAAAATAAGGAGGGTCAAATCACCCTCAAGGCATCATCGGATTAGCACAAGTTTTATACCACTGGAAAGCCCGTCTCAAGGGCTATCTCTCCCATGAGTTTGGGGTTGCTGACTGTTCTGTAGGCGAGGCGAGCGGCCTAGATGTTAGGCTTACCCCTAACAGAAATTGAAAAATCCCAGGGGCCGGCCGCGAAGCAAGGTCTCGCCGGCCGGGGTAATGACCCGGAATAAATTCCAGGTGAGTTTGGGAATAACTCCCGTTCTAGGGGGGCTAGAGAGAAATTTGTTTTACCTGACTCTTCCTTAGGTATCCCCGGATCCGAAAATTAGACTTTTACGGCCGATGAGGGCAGGTTTCACACCGGAAGAGACCAGCAAGCGGGGACGCTACAAACTCCCCGCAAAACATCTCCAACTCGTTTTTGCTGTCAAAAAGACAAACACAAAATAAGGAGGGTCAAATCACCCTCAAGGCATCATCGGATTAGCACAAGTTTTATACCACTGAAAAGCCCGTCTCAAGGGCTATCTCTCCCATGAGTTTGGGGTTGCTGACGGTTCTGTAGGCGAGGCGAGCGGCCTAGATGTTAGGCCTACCCCTAACAGAAATTGAAAAATCCCAGGGGCCGGCTGCGAAGCAAGGTCTCGCCGGCCGGGGTAATGACCCGGAATAAATTCCAGGTGAGTTTGGGAATAACTCCCATTCTAGGGGGGCTAGAGAGATAATTTTTTTACCTGACTCTTCCTTAGGTATCCCCGCATCCGAAAATTAGACTTTTACGGCCGATGAGGGCAGGTTTCACACCGGAAGAGACCAGCAAGCGGGGACGCTACAAACTCCCCGCAAAACATCTCCAACTCGTTTTTGCTGTCAAAAAGACAAACACAAAATAAGGAGGGTCAAATCACCCTCAAGGCATCATCGGATTAGCACAAGTTTTATACCACTGGAAAGCCCGTCTCAAGGGCTATCTCTCCCATGAGTTTGGGGTTGCTGACGGTTCTGTAGGCGAGGCGAGCGGCCTAGATGTTAGGCCTACCCATAACAGAAATTGAAAAATCCCAGGGGCCGGCTGCGAAGCAAGGTCTCGCCGGCCGGGGTAATGACCCGGAATAAATTCCAGGTGAGTTTGGGAATAACTCCCGTTCTAGGGGGGCTAGAGAGATAATTTTTTTACCTGACTCTTCCTTAGGTATCCCCGCATCCGAAAATTAGACTTTTACGGCCGATGAGGGCAGGTTTCACACCGGAAGAGACCAGCAAGCGGGGACGCTACAAACTCCCCGCAAAACATCTCCAACTCGTTTTTGCTGTCAAAAAGACAAACACAAAATAAGGAGGGTCAAATCACCCTCAAGGCATGATCGGATTAGCACAAGTTTTATACCACTGGAAAGCCCGTCTCAAGGGCTATCTCTCCCATGAGTTTGGGGTCGCTGACCGTTCTGTAGGCGAGGCGAGCGGCCTAGATGTGAGGCCTACCCCTAACAGAAATTGAAAAATCCCAGGGGCCGGCTGCGAAGCAAGGTCTTGCCGGCCGGGGTAATGACCCGGAATAAATTCCAGGTGAGTTTGGGAATAACTCCCGTTCTAGGGGGGCTAGAGAGATAATTTTTTTACCTGACTCTTCCTTAGGTATCCCCGCATCCGAAAATTAGACTTTTACGGCCGATGAGGGCAGGTTTCACACCGGAAGAGACCAGCAAGCGGGGACGCTACAAACTCCCCGCAAAACATCTCCAACTCGTTTTTGCTGTCAAAAAGACAAACACAAAATAAGGAGGGTCAAATCACCCTCAAGGCATGATCGGATTAGCACAAGTTTTATACCACTGGAAAGCCCGTCTCAAGGGCTATCTCTCTCATGAGATTGGGGTCGCTGACGATTCTGTAGGCGAGGCGAGCGGCCTAGATGTTAGGCCTACCCCTAACAGAAATTGAAAAATCCCAGGGGCCGGCTGCGAAGCAAGGTCTCGCCAGCCGGGGTAATGACCCGGAATAAATTCCAGGTGAGTTTGGGAATAACTCCCGTTCTAGGGGGGCTAGAGAGATAATTTTTTTACCTGACTCTTCCTTAGGTATCCCCGCATCCGAAAATTAGACTTTTACGGCCGATGAGGGCAGGTTTCACACCGGAAGAGACCAGCAAGCGGGGACGCTACAAAATCCCCGCAAAACATCTCCAACTCGTTTTTGCTGTCAAAAAGACAAACACAAAATAAGGAGGGTCAAATCACCCTCAAGGCATCATCGGATTAGCACAGTTTTATACCACTGGAAAGCCCGTCTGAAGGGCTATCTCTCCCATGAGTTTGGGGTCGCTGACCGTTCTGTAGGCGAGGCGAGCGGCCTAGATGTTAGGCCAACCCCTAACAGAAATTGAAAAATCCCAGGGGCCGGCTGCGAAGCAAGGTCTCGCCGGCCCGGGTAATGACCCGGAATAAATTCCAGGTGAGTTTGGGAATAACTCCCGTTCTAGGGGGGCTAGAGAGATAATTTTTTTACCTGACTCTTCCTTAGGTATCCCCGCATCCGAAAATTAGACTTTTACGGCCGATGAGGGCAGGTTTCACACCGGAAGAGACCAGCAAGCGGGGACGCTACAAAATCCCCGCAAAACATCTCCAACTCGTTTTTGCTGTCAAAAAGACAAACACAAAATAAGGAGGGTCAAATCACCCTCAAGGCATCATCGGATTAGCAAAAGTTTTATACCACTAAAAAGCCCGTCTCAAGGGCTATCTCTCCCATGAGTTTGGGGTCGCTGACGGTTCTGTAGGCGAGGCGAGCGGCCTAGATGTTAGGCCTACCCCTAACAGAAATTGAAAAATCCCAGAGGCCGGCCGCGAAGCAAGGTCTCGCCGGCCGGTGTAATGACCCGGAATAAATTCCAGGTGAGTTTGGGAATAACTCCCGTTCTAGGGGGGCTAGAGAGATAATTTGTTTACCTGACTCTTCCTTAGGTATCCCCGCATCCGAAAATTAGACTTTTACGGCCGATGACGGCAGGTTTCACACCGGAAGAGACCAGCAAGCGGGGACGCTACAAACTCCCCGCAAAACATCTCCAACTCGTTTTTGCTGTCAAAAAGACAAACACAAAATAATGAGGGTCAAATCACCCTCAAGGCATGATCGGATTAGCACAAGTTTTATACCACTGGAAAGCCCGTCTCAAGGGCTATCTCTCCCATGAGTTTGGGGTCGCTGACTGATCTGTAGGCGAGGCGAGCGGCCTAGATGTTAGGCCTACCCCTAACAGAAATTGAAAAATCCCAGGTGCCGGCTGCGAAGCAAGGTCTCGCCAGCCGGGGTAATGACCCGGAATAAATTCCAGGTGAGTTTGGGAATAACTCCCGTTCTAGGGGGGCTAGAGAGATAATCTTTTTACCTGACTCTTCCTTAGGTATCCCCGCATCCGAAAATTAGACTTTTACGGCCGATGAGGGCAGGTTTCACACCGGAAGAGACCAGCAAGCGGGGACGCTACAAACTCCCCGCAAAACATCTCCAACTCGTTTTTGCTGTCAAAAAGACAAACACAAAATAAGGAGGGTCAAATCACCCTCAAGGCATCATCGGATTAGCACAAGTTTTATACCACTGGAAAGCCCGTCTCAAGGGCTATCTCTCCTATGAGTTTGGGGTCGCTGACCGTTCTGTAGGCGAGGCGAGCGGCCTAGATGTTAGGCCTACCCCTAACAGAAATTGAAAAATCCCAGGGGCCGGCTGCGAAGCAAGGTCTCGCCGGCCCGGGTAATGACCCGGAATAAATTCCAGGTGAGTTTGGGAATAACTCCCGTTCTAGGGGGGCTAGAGAGATAATTTTTTTACCTGACTCTTCCTTAGGTATCCCCGCATCCGAAAATTAGACTTTTACGGCCGATGAGGGCAGGTTTCACACCGGAAGAGACCAGCAAGCGGGGACGCTACAAACTCCCCGCAAAACATCTCCAACTCGTTTTTGCTGTCAAAAAGACAAACACAAAATAAGGAGGGTCAAATCACCCTCAAGGCATCATCGGATTAGCAAAAGTTTTATACCAATAAAAAGCCCGTCTCAAGGGCTATCTCTCCCATGAGTTTGGGGTCGCTGACGGTTCTGTAGGCGAGGCGAGCGGCCTAGATGTTAGGCCTACCCCTAACAGAAATTGAAAAATCCCAGAGGCCGGCCGCGAAGCAAGGTCTCGCCGGCCGGGGTAATGACCCGGAATAAATTTCAGGTGAGTTTGGGAATAACTCCCGTTCTAGGGGGGATAGAGAGATAATTTTTTACCTGACTCTTCCTTAGGTATCCCCGCATCCGAAAATTAGACTTTTACGGCCGATGAGGGCAGGTTTCACACCGGAAGAGACCAGCAAGCGGGGACGCTACAAACTCCCCGCAAAACATCTCCAACTCGTTTTTGCTGTCAAAAAGACAAACACAAAATAAGGAGGGTCAAATCACCCTCAAGGCATGATCGGATTAGCACAAGTTTTATACCACTGGAAAGCCCGTCTCAAGGGCTATCTCTCCCATGAGTTTGGGGTCGCTGACGGTTCTGTAGGCGAGGCGAGCGGCCTAGATGTTAGGCCTACCCCTAACAGAAATTGAAAAATCCAAGGGGCCGGCTGCGAAGCAAGGTCTCGCCAGCCGGGGTAATGACCCGGAATAAATTCCAGGTGAGTTTGGGAATAACTCCCGTTCTAGGGGGGCTAGAGAGATAATTTTTTTACCTGACTCTTCCTTAGGTATCCCCGCATCCGAAAATTAGACTTTTACGGCCGATGAGGGCAGGTTTCACACCGGAAGAGACCAGCAAGCGGGGACGCTACAAACTCCCCGCAAAAAATCTCCAACTCGTTTTTGCTGTCAAAAAGACAAACACAAAATAAGGAGGGTCAAATCACCCTCAAGGCATCATCGGATTAGCACAAGTTTTATACCACTGGAAAGCCCGTCTCAAGGGCTATCTCTCCCATGAGTTTGGGGTCGCTGACGGTTCTGTAGGCGAGGCGAGCGGCCTAGATGTTAGGCCTACCCCTAACAGAAATTGAAAAATCCCAGGGGCCGGCTGCGAAGCAAGGTCTCGCCGGCCGGGGTAATGACCCGGAATAAATTCCAGGTGAGTTTGGGAATAACTCCCGTTCTAGGGGGGCTAGAGAGATAATTTTTTACCTGACTCTTCCTTAGGTATCCCCGCATCCGAAAATTAGACTTTTACGGCCGATGAGAGCAGGTTTCACACCGGAAGAGACCAGCAAGCGGGGACGCTACAAACTCCCCGCAAAACATCTCCAACTCGTTTTTGCTGTCAAAAAGACAAACACAAAATAAGGAGGGTCAAATCACCCTCAAGGCATCATCGGATTAGCACAAGTTTTATACCACTGGAAAGCCCGTCTCAAGGGCTATCTCTCCCATGAGTTTGGGGTTGCTGACGGTTCTGTAGGCGAGGCGAGCGGCCTAGATGTTAGGCCTACCCCTAACAGAAATTGAAAAATCCCAGGGGTCGGCTGCGAAGCAAGGTCTCGCCGGCCGGTGTAATGACCCGGAATAAATTCCAGGTGAGTTTGGGAATAACTCCCGTTCTAGGGGGGCTAGAGAGATAATTTTTTACCTGACTCTTCCTTAGGTATCCCCGCATCCGAAAATTAGACTTTTACGGCCGATGAGGGCAGGTTTCACACCGGAAGAGAACAGCAAGCGGGGACGCTACAAACTCCCCGCAAAACATCTCCAACTCGTTTTTGCTGTCAAAAAGACAAACACAAAATAAGGAGGGTCAAATCACCCTCAAGGCATCATCGGATTAGCACAAGTTTTATACCACTGGAAAGCCCGTCTCAAGGGCTATCTCTCCCATGAGTTTGGGGTCGCTGACGGTTCTGTAGGCGAGGCGAGCGGCCTAGATGTTAGGCCTTCCCCTAACAGAAATTGAAAAATCCCAGGGGCCGGCTGCGAAGCAAGGTCTCGCCGGCCCGGGTAATGACCCGGAATAAATTCCAGGTGAGTTTGGGAATAACTCCCGTTCTAGGGGGGCTAGAGAGATAATTTTTTTACCTGACTCTTCCTTAGGTATCCCCGCATCCGAAAATTAGTCTTTTACGGCCGATGAGGGCAGGTTTCACACCGGAAGAGACCAGCAAGCGGGGACGCTACAAACTCCCCGCAAAACATCTCCAACTCGTTTTTGCTGTCAAAAAGACAAACACAAAATAAGGAGGGTCAAATCACCCTCAAGGCATGATCGGATTAGCACAAGTTTTATACCACTGGAAAGCCCGTCTCAAGGGCTATCTCTCCCATGAGTTTGGGGTCGCTGACCGTTCTGTAGGCGAGGCGAGCGGCCTAGATGTTAGGCCTACCCCTAACAGAAATTGAAAAATCCAAGGGGCCGGCTGCGAAGCAAGGTCTCGCCAGCCGGGGTAATGACCCGGAATAAATTCCAGGTGAGTTTGGGAATAACTCCCGTTCTAGGGGGGCTAGAGAGATAATTTTTTTACCTGACTCTTCCTTAGGTATCCCCGCATCCGAAAATTAGACTTTAACGGCCGATGAGGCCAGGTGTCACACCGGAAGAGACCAGCAAGCGGGGACGCTACAAACTCCCCGCAAAACATCTCCAACTCGTTTTTGCTGTCAAAAAGAAAAACACAAAATAAGGAGGGTCAAATCACCCTCAAGGAATCATCGGATTAGCACAAGTTTTATACCACTGGAAAGCCCGTCTCAAGGGCTATCTCTCCTATGAGTTTGGAGTCGCTGACGGTTCTGTAGGCGAGGCGAGCGGCCTAGATGTTAGGCCTACCCCTAACAGAAATTGAAAAATCCCAGGGGCCGGCTGCGAAGCAAGGTCTCTCCAGCCGGGGTAATGACCCGGAATAAATTCCAGGTGAGTTTGGGAATAACTCCCGTTCTAGGGGGGCTAGAGAGATAATTTTTTTACCTGACTCTTCCTTAGGTATCCCCGCATCCGAAAATTAGACTTTTACGGCCGATGAGGGCAGGTGTCACACCGGAAGAGACCAGCAAGCGGGGACGCTACAAACTCCCCGCAAAACATCTCCAACTCGTTTTTGCTGTCAAAAAGACAAACACAAAATAAGGAGGGTCAAAGCACCCTCAAGGCATCATCGGATTAGCACAAGTTTTATACCACTGGAAAGCCCGTCTCAAGGGCTATCTCTCCCATGAGTTTGGGGTTGCTGACTGTTCTGTAGGCGAGGCGAGCGGCCTAGATGTTAGGCCTACCCCTAACAGAAATTGAAAAATCCCAGGGGCCGGCTGCGAAGCAAGGTCTCGCCGGCCGGGGTAATGACCCGGAATAAATTCCAGGTGAGTTTGGGAATAACTCCCGTTCTAGGGGGGCTAGAGAGAAATTTGTTTTACCTGACTCTTCCTTAGGTATCCCCGCATCCGAAAATTAGTCTTTTACGGCCGATGAGGGCAGGTTTCACACCGGAAGAGACCAGCAAGCGGGGACGCTACAAACTCCCCGCAAAACATCTCCAACTCGTTTTTGCTGTCAAAAAGACAAACACAAAATAAGGAGGGTCAAATCACCCTCAAGGCATCATCGGATTAGCACAAGTTTTATACCACTGGAAAGCCCGTCTCAAGGGCTATCTCTCCCATGAGTTTGGGGTTGCTGACGATTCTGTAGGCGAGGCGAGCGGCCTAGATGTTAGGCCTACCCCTAACAGAAATTGAAAAATCCAAGGGGCCGGCTGCGAAGCAAGGTCTCGCCAGCCGGGGTAATGACCCGGAATAAATTCCAGGTGAGTTTGGGAATAACTCCCGTTCTAGGGGGGCTAGAGAGATAATTTTTTTACCTGACTCTTCCTTAGGTATCCCCGCATCCGAAAATTAGTCTTTTACGGCCGATGAGGGCAGGTTTCACACCGGAAGAGACCAGCAAGCGGGGACGCTACAAACTCCCCGCAAAACATCTCCAACTCGTTTTTGCTGTCAAAAAGACAAACACAAAATAAGGAGGGTCAAATCACCCTCAAGGCATCATCGGATTAGCACAAGTTTTATACCACTGGAAAGCCCGTCTCAAGGGCGATCTCTCCCATTAGTTTGGGGTCGCTGACGGTGCTGTAGGCGAGGCGAGCGGCCTAGATGTTAGGCCTTCCCCTAACAGAAATTGAAAAATCCCAGGGGCCGGCTGCGAAGCAAGGTCTCGCCGGCCGGGGTAATGACCCGGAATAAATTCCAGGTGAGTTTGGGAATAACTCCCGTTCTAGGGGGGCTAGAGAGATAATTTTTTTACCTGACTCTTCCTTAGGTATCCCCGCATCCGAAAATTAGACTTTTACGGCCGATGAGGGCAGGTTTCACACCGGAAGAGAGCAGCAAGCGGGGACGCTACAAACTCCCCGCAAAACATCTCCAACTCGTTTTTGCTGTCAAAAAGACAGACACAAAATAAGGAGGGTCAAATCACCCACAAGGCATCATCGGATTAGCACAAGTTTTATACCACTGGAAAGCCCGTCTCAAGGGCGATCTCTCCCATGAGTTTGGGGTCGCTGACGGTTCTGTAGGCGAGGCGAGCGGCCTAGATGTTAGGCCTACCCCTAACAAAAATTGAAAAATCCCATGGGACGGCTGCGAAGCAAGGTCTCGCCGGCCGGGGTAATGACCCGGAATAAATTCCAGGTGAGTTTGGGAATAACTCCCGTTCTAGGGGGGCTAGAGAGATAATTTGTTTACCTGACTCTTCCTTAGGTATCCCCACATCCGAAAATTAGACTTTTACGGCCGATGAGGGCAGGTTTCACACCGGAAGAGACCAGCAAGCGGAGACGCTACAAACTCCCCGCAAAACATCTCCAACTCGTTTTTGCTGTCAAAAAGACAAACACAAAATAAGGAGGGTCAAATCACCCTCACGGCATCATCGGATTAGCACAAGTTTTATACCACTGGAAAGCCCGTCTGAAGGGCTATCTCTCCCGTGAGTTTGGGGTTGCTGACGGTCCTGTAGGCGAGGCGAGCGGCCTAGATGTTAGCCCTACCCCTAACAGAAATTGAAAAATCCCAAGGGCCGGCTGCGAAGCAAGGTCTCGCCGGCCGGGGTAATGACCCGGAATAAATTCCAGGTGAGTTTGGAAATAACTCCCGTTCTAGGGGGCTAGAGAGATAATTTTTTTACCTGACTCTTCCTTAGGTATCCCCGCATCCGAAAATTAGACTTTTACGGCCGATGAGGGCAGGTTTCACACCGGAAGAGACCAGCAAGCGGGGACGCTACAAACTCCCCGCAAAACATCTCCAACTCGTTTTTGCTGTCAAAAAGACAAACACAAAATAAGGAGGGTCAAATCACCCTCAAGGCATCATCGGATTAGCACAAGTTTTATACCACTGGAAAGCCCGTCTCAAGGGCTATCTCTCCCATGAGATTGGGGTCGCTGACCGTTCTGTAGGCGAGGCGAGCGGCCTAGATGTTAGGCCTACCCCTAACAGAAATTGAAAAATCCCAGGGGCCGGCTGCGAAGCAAGGTCTCGCCGGCCGGGGTAATGACCCGGAATAAATTCCAGGTGAGTTTGGGAATAACTCCCGTTCTAGGGGGGCTAGAGAGATAATTTTTTTACCTGACTCTTCCTTAGGTATCCCCGCATCCGAAAATTAGACTTTTACGGCCGATGAGGGCAGGTTTCACACCGGAAGAGACCAGCAAGCGGGGACGCTACAAACTCCCCCAAAACATCTCCAACTCGTTTTTGCTGTCAAAAAGACAAACACAAAATAAGGAGGGTCAAATCACCCTCAAGGCATGATCGGATTAGCACAAGTTTTATACCACTGGAAAGCCTGTCTCAAGGGCTATCTCTCCCATGAGTTTGGGGTCGCTGACAGTTCTGTAGGCGAGACGAGCGGCCTAGATGTTAGGCCTACCCCTAACAGAAATTGAAAAATCCCAGGGGCCGGCTGCGAAGCAAGGTCTCGCCGGCCGGGGTAATGACCCGGAATAAATTCCAGGTGAGTTTGGGAATAACTCCCGTTCTAGGGGGGCTAGAGAGATAATTATTTTACCTGACTCTTCCTTAGGTATCCCCGCATCCGAAAATTAGACTTTTACGGCCGATGAGGGCAGGTTTCACACTGGAAGAGAGTAGCAAGCGGGGACGCTACAAACTCCCCGCAAAACATCTCCAACTCGTTTTTGCTGTCAAAAAGACAAACACAAAATAAGGAGGGTCAAATCACGCTCAAGGCATCATCGGATTAGCACAAGTTTTATACCACTGGAAAGCCCGTCTCAAGGGCTATTCTTCCCATGAGTTTGGGGTCGCTGACCGTTCTGTAGGCGAGGCGAGCGGCCTAGATGTTAGGCCTACCCCTAACAGAAATTGAAAAATCCCAGGGGCCGGCTGCGAAGCAAGGTCTCGCCGGCAGGGGTAATGACCCGGAATAAATTCCAGGTGAGTTTGGGAATAACTCCCGTTCTAGGGGGGCTAGAGAGATATTTTTTTTACCTGACTCTTCCTTAGGTATCCCCGCATCCGAAAATTAGACTTTTACGGCCGATGAGGGCAGGTTTCACACCGGAAGAGACCAGCAAGCGGGGACGCTACAAACTCCCCGCAAAACATCTCCAACTCGTTTTTGCTGTCAAAAAGACAAACACAAAATAAGGAGGGTCAAATCACCCTCAAGGCATCATCGGATTAGCACAAGTTTTATACCACTGGAAAGCCCGTCTCAAGGGCTATCTCTCCCATGAAATTGGGGTCGCTGACCGTTCTGTAGGCGAGGCGAGCGGCCTAGATGTTAGGCCTACCCCTAACAGAAATTGAAAAATCCCAGGGGCCGGCTGCGAAGCAAGGTCTCGCCGGCCGGGGTAATGACCCGGAATAAATTCCAGGTGAGTTTGGGAATAACTCCCGTTCTAGGGGGGCTAGAGAGATAATTTTTTTACCTGACTCTTCCTTAGGTATCCCCGCATCCGAAAATTAGACTTTTACGGCCGATGAGGGCAGGTTTCACACCGGAAGAGACCAGCAAGCGGGGACGCTACAAACTCCCCCAAAACATCTCCAACTCGTTTTTGCTGTCAAAAAGACAAACACAAAATAAGGAGGGTCAAATCACCCTCAAGGCATGATCGGATTAGCACAAGTTTTATACCACTGGAAAGCCTGTCTCAAGGGCTATCTCTCCCATGAGTTTGGGGTCGCTGACAGTTCTGTAGGCGAGACGAGCGGCCTAGATGTTAGGCCTACCCCTAACAGAATTTGAAAAATCCCAGGGGCCGGCTGCGAAGCAAGGTCTCGCCGGCCGGGGTAATGACCCGGAATAAATTCCAGGTGAGTTTGGGAATAACTCCCGTTCTAGGGGGGCTAGAGAGATAATTATTTTACCTGACTCTTCCTTAGGTATCCCCGCATCCGAAAATTAGACTTTTACGGCCGATGAGGGCAGGTTTCACACTGGAAGAGAGTAGCAAGCGGGGACGCTACAAACTCCCCGCAAAACATCTCCAACTCGTTTTTGCTGTCAAAAAGACAAACACAAAATAAGGAGGGTCAAATCACGCTCAAGGCATCATCGGATTAGCACAAGTTTTATACCACTGGAAAGCCCGTCTCAAGGGCTATCCTTCCCATGAGTTTGGGGTCGCTGACCGTTCTGTAGGCGAGGCGAGCGGCCTAGATGTTAGGCCTACCCCTAACAGAAATTGAAAAATCCCAGGGGCCGGCTGCGAAGCAAGGTCTCGCCGGCAGGGGTAATGACCCGGAATAAATTCCAGGTGAGTTTGGGAATAACTCCCGTTCTAGGGGGGCTAGAGAGATATTTTTTTTACCTGACTCTTCCTTAGGTATCCCCGCATCCGAAAATTAGACTTTTACGGCCGATGAGGGCAGGTTTCACACCGGAAGAGACCAGCAAGCGGGGACGCTACAAACTCCCCGCAAAACATCTCCAACTCGTTTTTGCTGTCAAAAAGACAAACACAAAATAAGGAGGGTCAAATCACCCTCAAGGCATCAACGGATTAGCACAAGTTTTGTACCACTGGAAAGCCCGTCTCAAGGGCTATCTCTCCCATGAGTTTGGGGTCGCTGACGATTCTGTAGGCGAGGCGAGCGGCCTAGATGTTAGGCCTACCCCTAACAGAAATTGAAAAATCCCAGGTGCCGGCTGCGAAGCAAGGTCTCGCCGGCCGGGGTAATGACCCGGAATAAATTCCAGGTGAGTTTGGGAATAACTCCCGTTCTAGGGGGGCTAGAGAGATAATTTTTTTACCTGACTCTTCCTTAGGTATCCCCGCATCCGAAAATTAGACTTTTACGGCCGATGAGGGCAGGTTTCACACCGGAAGAGACCAGCAAGTGGGGACGCTACAAACTCCCCGCAAAACATCTCCAACTCGTTTTTGCTGTCAAAAAGACAAACACAAAATAAGGAGAGTCACCCTCAAGGCATCATCGGATTAGCACCAGTTTTATACCACTGGAAAGCCCGTCTCAAGGGCTATCTCTCCCATGAGTTTGGGGTTGCTGACGGTTCTGTAGGGGAGGCGAGCGGCCTAGATGTTAGGCCTACCCCTAACAGAAATTGAAAAATCCCAGGGGCCGGCTGCGAAGCAAGGTCTCGCCGGCCGGGGTAATGACCCGGAATAAATTCCAGGTGAGTTTGGGAATAACTCCCGTTCTAGGGGGGCTAGAGAGATAATTTTTTTACCTGACTCTTCCTTAGGTATCCCCGCATCCGAAAATTAGACTTTTACGGCCGATGAGGGCAAGTTTCACACCGGAAGAGACCAGCAAGTGGGGACGCTACAAACTCCCCGCAAAACATCTCCAACTCGTTTTTGCTGTCAAAAAGACAAACACAAAATAAGGAGGGTCAAATCACCCTCAAGGCATGATCGGATTAGCACAAGTTTTATACCACTGGAAAGCCCGTCTCAAGGGCTATCTCTCCCATGAGTTTGGGGTCGCTGACGGTTCTGTAGGCGAGGCGAGCGGCCTAGATGTTAGGCCTACCCCTAACAGAAATTGAAAAATCCCAGGGGCCGGCTGCGAAGCAAGGTCTCGCCAGCCGGGGTAATGACCCGGAATAAATTCCAGGTGAGTTTGGGAATAACTCCCGTTCTAGGGGGGCTAGAGAGATAATTATTTTTACTGAACTCTTCCTTAGGTATCCCCGCATCCGAAAATTAGACTTTTACGGCCGATGAGGGCAGGTTTCACACTGGAAGAGAGTAGCAAGCGGGGACGCTACAAACTCCCCGCAAAACATCTCCAACTCGTTTTTGCTGTCAAAAAGACAAACACAAAAAAAGGAGGGTCAAATCACGCTCAAGGCATCATCGGATTAGCACAAGTTTTATACCACTGGAAAGCCCGTCTCAAGGGCTATCCTTCCCATGAGTTTGGGGTCGCTGACCGTTCTGTAGGCGAGGCGAGCGGCCTAGATGTTAGGCCTACCCCTAACAGAAATTGAAAAATCCCAGGGGCCGGCTGCGAAGCAAGGTCTCGCCGGCAGGGGTAATGACCCGGAATAAATTCCAGGTGAGTTTGGGAATAACTCCCGTTCTAGGGGGGCTAGAGAGATAATTTTTTTACCTGACTCTTCCTTAGGTATCCCCGCATCCGAAAATTAGACTTTTACGGCCGATGAGGGCAGGTTTCACACCGGAAGAGACCAGCAAGCGGGGACGCTACAAACTCCCCGCAAAACATCTCCAACTCGTTTTTGCTGTCAAAAAGACAAACACAAAATAAGGAGGGTCAAATCACCCTCAAGGCATCAACGGATTAGCACAAGTTTTGTACCACTGGAAAGCCCGTCTCAAGGGCTATCTCTCCCATGAGTTTGGGGTCGCTGACGATTCTGTAGGCGAGGCGAGCGGCCTAGATGTTAGGCCTACCCCTAACAGAAATTGAAAAATCCCAGGTGCCGGCTGCGAAGCAAGGTCTCGCCGGCCGGGGTAATGACCCGGAATAAATTCCAGGTGAGTTTGGGAATAACTCCCGTTCTAGGGGGGCTAGAGAGATAATTTTTTTACCTGACTCTTCCTTAGGTATCCCCGCATCCGAAAATTAGACTTTTACGGCCGATGAGGGCAGGTTTCACACCGGAAGAGACCAGCAAGTGGGGACGCTACAAACTCCCCGCAAAACATCTCCAACTCGTTTTTGCTGTCAAAAAGACAAACACAAAATAAGGAGAGTCACCCTCAAGGCATCATCGGATTAGCACCAGTTTTATACCACTGGAAAGCCCGTCTCAAGGGCTATCTCTCCCATGAGTTTGGGGTTGCTGACGGTTCTGTAGGCGAGGCGAGCGGCCTAGATGTTAGGCCTACCCCTAACAGAAATTGAAAAATCCCAGGGGCCGGCTGCGAAGCAAGGTCTCGCCGGCCGGGGTAATGACCCGGAATAAATTCCAGGTGAGTTTGGGAATAACTCCCGTTCTAGGGGGGCTAGAGAGATAATTTTTTTACCTGACTCTTCCTTAGGTATCCCCGCATCCGAAAATTAAACTTTTACGGCCGATGAGGGCAAGTTTCACACCGGAAGAGACCAGCAAGCGGGGACGCTACAAACTCCCCGCAAAACATCTCCAACTCGTTTTTGCTGTCAAAAAGACAAACACAAAATAAGGAGGGTCAAATCACCCTCAAGGCATGATCGGATTAGCACAAGTTTTATACCACTGGAAAGCCTGTCTCAAGGGCTACCTCTCCCATGAGTTTGGGGTTGCTGACAGTTCTGTAGGCTAGACGAGCGGCCTAGATGTTAGGCCTACCCCTAACAGAAATTGAAAAATCCCAGGGGCCGGCTGCGAAGCAAGGTCTCGCCGGCCGGGGTAATGACCCGGAATAAATTCCAGGTGAGTTTGGGAATAACTCCCGTTCTAGGGGGGCTAGAGAGATAATTTTTTTACCTGACTCTTCCTTAGGTATCCCCGCATCCGAAAATTAGACTTTTACGGCCGATGAGGGCAGGTTTCACACCGGAAGAGACCAGCAAGCGGGGACGCTACAAACTCCCCGCAAAACATCTCCAACTCGTTTTTGCTGTCAAAAAGACAAACACAAAATAAGGAGGGTCAAATCACCCTCAAGGCATCATCGGATTAGCACAAGTTTTGTACCACTGGAAAGCCCGTCTCAAGGGCTATCTCTCCCATGAGTTTGGGGTCGCTGACGATTCTGTAGGCGAGGCGAGCGGCCTAGATGTTAGGCCTACCCCTAACAGAAATTGAAAAATCCCAGGGGCCGGCTGCGAAGCAAGGTCTCGCCGGCCGGGGTAATGACCCGGAATAAATTCCAGGTGAGTTTGGGAATAACTCCCGTTCTAGGGGGGCTAGAGAGATAATTTTTTTACCTGACTCTTCCTTAGGTATCCCCGCATCCGAAAATTAGTCTTTTACGGCCGATGAGGGCAGGTTTCACACCGGAAGAGACCAGCAAGCGGGGACGCTACAAACTCCCCGCAAAACATCTCCAACTCGTTTTTGCTGTCAAAAAGACAAACACAAAATAAGGAGGGTCAAATCACCCTCAAGGTATCATCGGATTAGCACAAGTTTTGTACCACTGGAAAGCCCGTCTCAAGGGCTATCTCTCCCATGAGTTTGGGGTCGCTGACGATTCTGTAGGCGAGGTGAGCGGCCTAGATGTTAGGCCTACCCCTAACAGAAATTGAAAAATCCCAGGGGCCGGCTGCGAAGCAAGGTCTCGCCGGCCGGGGTAATGACCCGGAATAAATTCCAGGTGAGTTTGGGAATAACTCCCGTTCTAGGGGGGCTAGAGAGATAATTTGTTTACCTGACTCTTCCTTAGGTATCCCCGCATCCGAAAATTAGACTTTTACGGCCGATGAGGGCAGGTTTCACACCGGAAGAGACCAGCAAGCGGGGACGCTACAAACTCCCCGCAAAACATCTCCAACTCGTTTTTGCTGTCAAAAAGACAAACACAAAATAAGGAGGGTCAAATCACCCTCAAGGCATCATCGGATTAGCACAAGTTTTATACCACTGGAAAGCCCGTCTCAAGGGCGATCTGTCCCATGAGTTTGGGGTCGCTGACGGTTCTGTAGGCGAGGCGAGCGGCCTAGATGTTAGGCCTTCCCCTAACAGAAATTGAAAAATCCCAGGGGCCGGCTGCGAAGCAAGGTCTCGCCGGCCGGGGTAATGACCCGGAATAAATTCCAGGTGAGTTTGGGAATAACTCCCGTTCTAGGGGGGCTAGAGAGAAATTTTTTTTTACCTGACTCTTCCTTAGGTATCCCCGCATCCGAAAATTAGACTTTTACGGCCGATGAGGGCAGGTTTCACACCGGAAGAGACCAGCAAGCGGGGACGCTACAAACTCCCCGCAAAACATCTCCAACTCGTTTTTGCTGTCAAAAAGACAAACACAAAATAAGGAGGGTCAAATCACCCTCAAGGCATCATCGGATTAGCACAAGTTTTATACCACTGGAAAGCCCGTCTCAAGGGCTATCTCTCCCATGAGTTTGGGGTTGCTGACGGTTCTGTAGGCGAGGCGAGCGAAACACGGAATAAATTCCAGGTGAGTTTGGGAATAACTCCCGTTCTAGGGGGGCTAGAGAGATAATTTGTTTACCTGACTCTTCCTTAGGTATCCCCGCATCCGAAAATTAGACTTTTACGGCCGATGAGGGCAGGTTTCACACCGGAAGAGACCAGCAAGCGGGGACGCTACAAACTCCCCGCAAAACATCTCCAACTCGTTTTTGCTGTCAAAAAGACAAACACAAAATAAGGAGGGTCAAATCACGCTCAAGGCATCATCGGATTAGCACAAGTTTTATACCACTGGAAAGCCCGTCTCAAGGGCTATCTCTCCCATGAGTTTGGGGTCGCTGACGATTCTGTAGGCGAGGTGAGCGGCCTAGATGTTAGGCCTACCCCTAACAGAAATTGAAAAATCCCAGGGGCCGGCTGCGAAGCAAGGTCTCGCCGGCCGGGGTAATGACCCGGAATAAATTCCAGGTGAGTTTGGGAATAACTCCCGTTCTAGGGGGGCTAGAGAGATAATTTGTTTACCTGACTCTTCCTTAGGTATCCCCGCATCCGAAAATTAGACTTTTACGGCCGATGAGGGCAGGTTTCACACCGGAAGAGACCAGCAAGCGGGGACGCTACAAACTCCCCGCAAAACATCTCCAACTCGTTTTTGCTGTCAAAAAGACAAACACAAAATAAGGAGGGTCAAATCACCCTCAAGGCATCATCGGATTAGCACAGGTTTTATACCACTGGAAAGCCCGTCTCAAGGGCGATCTGTCCCATGAGTTTGGGGTCGCTGACGGTTCTGTAGGCGAGGCGAGCGGCCTAGATGTTAGGCCTTCCCCTAACAGAAATTGAAAAATCCCAGGGGCCGGCTGCGAAGCAAGGTCTCGCCGGCCGGGGTAATGACCCGGAATAAATTCCAGGTGAGTTTGGGAATAACTCCCGTTCTAGGGGGGCTAGAGAGAATTTTTTTTTTACCTGACTCTTCCTTAGGTATCCCCGCATCCGAAAATTAGACTTTTACGGCCGATGAGGGCAGGTTTCACACCGGAAGAGACCAGCAAGCGGGGACGCTACAAACTCCCCGCAAAACATCTCCAACTCGTTTTTGCTGTCAAAAAGACAAACACAAAATAAGGAGGGTCAAATCACCCTCAAGGCATCATCGGATTAGCACAAGTTTTATACCACTGGAAAGCCCGTCTCAAGGGCTATCTCTCCCATGAGTTTGGGGTTGCTGACGGTTCTGTAGGCGAGGCGAGCGAAACACGGAATAAATTCCAGGTGAGTTTGGGAATAACTCCCGTTCTAGGGGGGCTAGAGAGATAATTTGTTTACCTGACTCTTCCTTAGGTATCCCCGCATCCGAAAATTAGACTTTTACGGCCGATGAGGGCAGGTTTCACACCGGAAGAGACCAGCAAGCGGGGACGCTACAAACTCCCCGCAAAACATCTCCAACTCGTTTTTGCTGTCAAAAAGACAAACACAAAATAAGGAGGGTCAAATCACGCTCAAGGCATCATCGGATTAGCACAAGTTTTATACCACTGGAAAGCCCGTCTCAAGGGCTATCCTTCCCATGAGTTTGGGGTCGCTGACCGTTCTGTAGGCGAGGCGAGCGGCCTAGATGTTAGGCCTACCCCTAACAGAAATTGAAAAATCCCAGGGGCCGGCTGCGAAGCAAGGTCTCGCCGGCAGGGGTAATGACCCGGAATAAATTCCAGGTGAGTTTGGGAATAACTCCCGTTCTAGGGGGGCTAGAGAGATAATTTTTTTACCTGACTCTTCCTTAGGTATCCCCGCATCCGAAAATTAGACTTTTACGGCCGATGAGGGCAGGTTTCACACCGGAAGAGACCAGCAAGCGGGGACGCTACAAACTCCCCGCAAAACATCTCCAACTCGTTTTTGCTGTCAAAAAGACAAACACAAAATAAGGAGGGTCAAATCACCCTCAAGGCATCATCGGATTAGCACAAGTTTTGTACCACTGGAAAGCCCGTCTCAAGGGCTATCTCTCCCATGAGTTTGGGGTCGCTGACAATTCTGTAGGCGAGGCGAGCGGCCTAGATGTTAGGCCTACCCCTAACAGAAATTGAAAAATCCCAGGGGCCGGCTGCGAAGCAAGGTCTCGCCGGCCGGGGTAATGACCCGGAATAAATTCCAGGTGAGTTTGGGAATAACTCCCGTTCTAGGGGGGCTAGAGAGATAATTTTTTTACCTGACTCTTCCTTAGGTATCCCCGCATCCGAAAATTAGACTTTTACGGCCGATGAGGGCAGGTTTCACACCGGAAGAGACCAGCAAGCGGGGACGCTACAAACTCCCCGCAAAACATCTCCAACTCGTTTTTGCTGTCAAAAAGACAAACACAAAATAAGGAGGGTCAAATCACCCTCAAGGTATCATCGGATTAGCACAAGTTTTGTACCACTGGAAAGCCCGTCTCAAGGGCTATCTCTCCCATGAGTTTGGGGTCGCTGACGATTCTGTAGGCGAGGTGAGCGGCCTAGATGTTAGGCCTACCCCTAACAGAAATTGAAAAATCCCAGGGGCCGGCTGCGAAGCAAGGTCTCGCCGGCCGGGGTAATGACCCGGAATAAATTCCAGGTGAGTTTGGGAATAACTCCCGTTCTAGGGGGGCTAGAGAGATAATTTGTTTACCTGACTCTTCCTTAGGTATCCCCGCATCCGAAAATTAGACTTTTACGGCCGATGAGGGCAGGTTTCACACCGGAAGAGACCAGCAAGCGGGGACGCTACAAACTCCCCGCAAAACATCTCCAACTCGTTTTTGCTGTCAAAAAGACAAACACAAAATAAGGAGGGTCAAATCACCCTCAAGGCATCATCGGATTAGCACAAGTTTTATACCACTGGAAAGCCCGTCTCAAGGGCGATCTGTCCCATGAGTTTGGGGTCGCTGACGGTTCTGTAGGCGAGGCGAGCGGCCTAGATGTTAGGCCTTCCCCTAACAGAAATTGAAAAATCCCAGGGGCCGGCTGCGAAGCAAGGTCTCGCCGGCCGGGGTAATGACCCGGAATAAATTCCAGGTGAGTTTGGGAATAACTCCCGTTCTAGGGGGGCTAGAGAGAATTTTTTTTTTACCTGACTCTTCCTTAGGTATCCCCGCATCCGAAAATTAGACTTTTACGGCCGATGAGGGCAGGTTTCACACCGGAAGAGACCAGCAAGCGGGGACGCTACAAACTCCCCGCAAAACATCTCCAACTCGTTTTTGCTGTCAAAAAGACAAACACAAAATAAGGAGGGTCAAATCACCCTCAAGGCATCATCGGATTAGCACAAGTTTTATACCACTGGAAAGCCCGTCTCAAGGGCTATCTCTCCCATGAGTTTGGGGTTGCTGACGGTTCTGTAGGCGAGGCGAGCGAAACACGGAATAAATTCCAGGTGAGTTTGGGAATAACTCCCGTTCTAGGGGGGCTAGAGAGATAATTTGTTTACCTGACTCTTCCTTAGGTATCCCCGCATCCGAAAATTAGACTTTTACGGCCGATGAGGGCAGGTTTCACACCGGAAGAGACCAGCAAGCGGGGACGCTACAAACTCCCCGCAAAACATCTCCAACTCGTTTTTGCTGTCAAAAAGACAAACACAAAATAAGGAGGGTCAAATCACGCTCAAGGCATCATCGGATTAGCACAAGTTTTATACCACTGGAAAGCCCGTCTCAAGGGCTATCCTTCCCATGAGTTTGGGGTCGCTGACCGTTCTGTAGGCGAGGCGAGCGGCCTAGATGTTAGGCCTACCCCTAACAGAAATTGAAAAATCCCAGGGGCCGGCTGCGAAGCAAGGTCTCGCCGGCAGGGGTAATGACCCGGAATAAATTCCAGGTGAGTTTGGGAATAACTCCCGTTCTAGGGGGGCTAGAGAGATAATTTTTTTACCTGACTCTTCCTTAGGTATCCCCGCATCCGAAAATTAGACTTTTACGGCCGATGAGGGCAGGTTTCACACCGGAAGAGACCAGCAAGCGGGGACGCTACAAACTCCCCGCAAAACATCTCCAACTCGTTTTTGCTGTCAAAAAGACAAACACAAAATAAGGAGGGTCAAATCACCCTCAAGGCATCAACGGATTAGCACAAGTTTTGTACCACTGGAAAGCCCGTCTCAAGGGCTATCTCTCCCATGAGTTTGGGGTTGCTGACGATTCTGTAGGCGAGGCGAGCGGCCTAGATGTTAGGCCTACCCCTAACAGAAATTGAAAAATCCCAGGTGCCGGCTGCGAAGCAAGGTCTCGCCGGCCGGGGTAATGACCCGGAATAAATTCCAGGTGAGTTTGGGAATAACTCCCGTTCTAGGGGGGCTAGAGAGATAATTTTTTTACCTGACTCTTCCTTAGGTATCCCCGCATCCGAAAATTAGACTTTTACGGCCGATGAGGGCAGGTTTCACACCGGAAGAGACCAGCAAGTGGGGACGCTACAAACTCCCCGCAAAACATCTCCAACTCGTTTTTGCTGTCAAAAAGACAAACACAAAATAAGGAGAGTCACCCTCAAGGCATCATCGGATTAGCACCAGTTTTATACCACTGGAAAGCCCGTCTCAAGGGCTATCTCTCCCATGAGTTTGGGGTTGCTGACGGTTCTGTAGGCGAGGCGAGCGGCCTAGATGTTAGGCCTACCCCTAACAGAAATTGAAAAATCCCAGGGGCCGGCTGCGAAGCAAGGTCTCGCCGGCCAGGGTAATGACCCGGAATAAATTCCAGGTGAGTTTGGGAATAACTCCCGTTCTAAGGGGGCTAGAGAGATAATTATTTTACCTGACTCTTCCTTAGGTATCCCCGCATCCGAAAATTAGACTTTTACGGCCGATGAGGGCAGGTTTCACACTGGAAGAGAGTAGCAAGCGGGGACGCTACAAACTCCCCGCAAAACATCTCCAACTCGTTTTTGCTGTCAAAAAGACAAACACAAAATAAGGAGGGTCAAATCACGCTCAAGGCATCATCGGATTAGCACAAGTTTTATACCACTGGAAAGCCCGTCTCAAGGGCTATCCTTCCCATGAGTTTGGGGTCGCTGACGGTTCTGTAGGCGAGGCGAGCGGCCTAGATGTTAGGCCTACCCCTAACAGAAATTGAAAAATCCCAGGGGCCGGCTGCGAAGCAAGGTCTCGCCGGCAGGGGTAATGACCCGGAATAAATTCCAGGTGAGTTTGGGAATAACTCCCGTTCTAGGGGGGCTAGAGAGATAATTTTTTTACCTGACTCTTCCTTAGGTATCCCCGCATCCGAAAATTAGACTTTTACGGCCGATGAGGGCAGGTTTCACACCGGAAGAGACCAGCAAGCGGGGACGCTACAAACTCCCCGCAAAACATCTCCAACTCGTTTTTGCTGTCAAAAAGACAAACACAAAATAAGGAGGGTCAAATCACCCTCAAGGCATCATCGGATTAGCACAAGTTTTGTACCACTGGAAAGCCCGTCTCAAGGGCTATCTCTCCCATGAGTTTGGGGTCGCTGACGATTCTGTAGGCGAGGCGAGCGGCCTAGATGTTAGGCCTACCCCTAACAGAAATTGAAAAATCCCAGGGGCCGGCTGCGAAGCAAGGTCTCGCCGGCCGGGGTAATGACCCGGAATAAATTCCAGGTGAGTTTGGGAATAACTCCCGTTCTAGGGGGGCTAGAGAGATAATTTGTTTACCTGACTCTTCCTTAGGTATCCCCGCATCCGAAAATTAGACTTTTACGGCCGATGAGGGCAGGTTTCACACCGGAAGAGACCAGCAAGCGGGGACGCTACAAACTCCCCGCAAAACATCTCCAACTCGTTTTTGCTGTCAAAAAGACAAACACAAAATAAGGAGGGTCAAATCACCCTCAAGGCATCATCGGATTAGCACAAGTTTTATACCACTGGAAAGCCCGTCTCAAGGGCGATCTGTCCCATGAGTTTGGGGTCGCTGACGGTTCTGTAGGCGAGGCGAGCGGCCTAGATGTTAGGCCTTCCCCTAACAGAAATTGAAAAATCCCAGGGGCCGGCTGCGAAGCAAGGTCTCGCCGGCCGGGGTAATGACCCGGAATAAATTCCAGGTGAGTTTGGGAATAACTCCCGTTCTAGGGGGGCTAGAGAGATAATTTTTTTTACCTGACTCTTCCTTAGGTATCCCCGCATCCGAAAATTAGACTTTTACGGCCGATGAGGGCAGGTTTCACACCGGAAGAGACCAGCAAGCGGGGACGCTACAAACTCCCCGCAAAACATCTCCAACTCGTTTTTGCTGTCAAAAAGACAAACACAAAATAAGGAGGGTCAAATCACCCTCAAGGCATCATCGGATTAGCACAAGTTTTATACCACTGGAAAGCCCGTCTCAAGGGCGATCTGTCCCATGAGTTTGGGGTTGCTGACGGTTCTGTAGGCGAGGCGAGCGGCCTAGATGTTAGGCCTTCCCCTAACAGAAATTGAAAAATCCCAGGGGCCGGCTGCGAAGCAAGGTCTCGCCGGCCGGGGTAATGACCCGGAATAAATTCCAGGTGAGTTTGGGAATAACTCCCGTTCTAGGGGGGCTAGAGAGATAATTTTTTTTACCTGACTCTTCCTTAGGTATCCCCGCATCCGAAAATTAGACTTTTACGGCCGATGAGGGCAGGTTTCACACCGGAAGAGACCAGCAAGCGGGGACGCTACAAACTCCCCGCAAAACATCTCCAACTCGTTTTTGCTGTCAAAAAGACAAACACAAAATAAGGAGGGTCAAATCACCCTCAAGGCATCATCGGATTAGCACAAGTTTTATACCACTGGAAAGCCCGTCTCAAGGGCTATCTCTCCCATGAGTTTGGGGTTGCTGACGGTTCTGTAGGCGAGGCGAGCGAAACACGGAATAAATTCCAGGTGAGTTTGGGAATAACTCCCGTTCTAGGGGGGCTAGAGAGATAATTTGTTTACCTGACTCTTCCTTAGGTATCCCCGCATCCGAAAATTAGACTTTTACGGCCGATGAGGGCAGGTTTCACACCGGAAGAGACCAGCAAGCGGGGACGCTACAAACTCCCCGCAAAACATCTCCAACTCGTTTTTGCTGTCAAAAAGACAAACACAAAATAAGGAGGGTCAAATCACGCTCAAGGCATCATCGGATTAGCACAAGTTTTATACCACTGGAAAGCCCGTCTCAAGGGCTATCTCTCCCATGAGTTTGGGGTCGCTGACGGTTCTGTAGGCGAGGCGAGCGGCCTAGATGTTAGGCCTACCCCTAACAGAAATTGAAAAATCCCAGGGGCCGGCTGCGAAGCAAGGTCTCGCCGGCAGGGGTAATGACCCGGAATAAATTCCAGGTGAGTTTGGGAATAACTCCCGTTCTAGGGGGGCTAGAGAGATAATTTGTTTACCTGACTCTTCCTTAGGTATCCCCGCATCCGAAAATTAGACTTTTACGGCCGATGAGGGCAGGTTTCACACCGGAAGAGACCAGCAAGCGGGGACGCTACAAACTCCCCGCAAAACATCTCCAACTCGTTTTTGCTGTCAAAAAGACAAACACAAAATAAGGAGGGTCAAATCACCCTCAAGGCATCATCGGATTAGCACAAGTTTTATACCACTGGAAAGCCCGTCTCAAGGGCGATCTGTCCCATGAGTTTGGGGTCGCTGACGGTTCTGTAGGCGAGGCGAGCGGCCTAGATGTTAGGCCTTCCCCTAACAGAAATTGAAAAATCCCAGGGGCCGGCTGCGAAGCAAGGTCTCGCCGGCCGGGGTAATGACCCGGAATAAATTCCAGGTGAGTTTGGGAATAACTCCCGTTCTAGGGGGGCTAGAGAGATAATTTGTTTACCTGACTCTTCCTTAGGTATCCCCGCATCCGAAAATTAGACTTTTACGGCCGATGAGGGCAGGTTTCACACCGGAAGAGACCAGCAAGCGGGGACGCTACAAACTTCCCGCAAAACATCTCCAACTCGTTTTTGCTGTCAAAAAGACAAACACAAAATAAGGAGGGTCAAATCACGCTCAAGGCATCATCGGATTAGCACAAGTTTTATACCACTGGAAAGCCCGTCTCAAGGGCTATCTGTCCCATGAGTTTGGGGTCGCTGACGGTTCTGTAGACAAGGCGAGTGGCCTAGATGTTAGGCCTACCCCTAACAGAAATTGAAAAATCCCAGGGGCCGGCTGCGAAGCAAGGTCTCGCCGGCCGGGGTAATGACCCGGAATAAATTCCAGGTGAGTTTGGGAATAACTCCCGTTCTAGGGGGGCTAGAGAGATAATTTTTTTACCTGACTCTTCCTTAGGTATCCCCGCATCCGAAAATTAGACTTTTACGGCCGATGAGGGCAGGTTTCACACCGGAAGAGACCAGCAAGCGGGGACGCTACAAACTCCCCGCAAAACATCTCCAACTCGTTTTTGCTGTCAAAAAGACAAACACAAAATAAGAAGGGTCAAATCACCCTCAAGGCATCATCGGATTAGCACAAGTTTTATACCACTGGAAAGCCCGTCTCAAGGGCTATCTCTCCCATGAGTTTGGGGTCGCTGACGGTTATGTAGGCGAGGCGAGCTGCCTAGATGTTAGGCCTACCCCTAACAGAAAATGAAAAATCTCAGGGGCCGGCTGCGAAGCAAGGTCTCGCCGGCCGGGGTAATGACCCGGAATAAATTCCAGGTGAGTTTGGGAATAACTCCCGTTCTAGGGGGGCTAGAGAGAATTTTTTTTTACCTGACTCTTCCTTAGGTATCCCCGCATCCGAAAATTAGACTTTTACGGCCGATGAGGGCAGGTTTCACACCGGAAGAGAGCAGCAAGCGGGGACGCTACAAACTCCCCGCAAAACATCTCCAACTCGTTTTTGCTGTCAAAAAGACAAACACAAAATAAGGAGGGTCAAATCACCCTCAAGGCATCATCGGATTAGCACAAGTTTTATACCACTGGAAAGCCCGTCTCAAGGGCTATCTCTCCCATGAGATTGGGGTTGCTGACGGTTCTGTAGGCGAGGCGAGCGGCCTAGATGTTAGGCCTACCCCTAACAGAAATTGAAAAATCCCAGGGGCCGGCTGCGAAGCAAGGTCTCGCCGGCTGGGGTAATGACACGGAATAAATTCCAGGTGAGTTTGGAAATAACTCCCGTTCTAGGGGGGCTAGAGAGATAATTTGTTTACCTGACTCTTCCTTAGGTATCCCCGCATCCGAAAATTAGTCTTTTACGGCCGATGAGGGCAGGTTTCACACTGGAAGAGACCAGCAAGCGGGGACGCTACAAACTCCCCGCAAAACATCTCCAACTCGTTTTTGCTGTCAAAAAGACAAACACAAAATAAGGAGGGTCAATTCACCATCAAGGCATCATCGGATTAGCACAAGTTTTATACCACTGGAAAGCCCGTCTCAAGGGCTATCTCTCCCATGAGTTTGGAATTGCTGACGGTTCTGTAGGCGAGGCGAGCGGCCTAGATGTTAGGCCTACCCCTAACAGAAATTGAAAAATCCCAGGGGCCGGCTGCGAAGCAAGGTCTCGCCGGCCGGGGTAATGACCCGGAATAAATTCCAGGTGAGTTTGGGAATAACTCCCGTTCTAGGGGGGCTAGAGAGATAATTTTTTTACCTGACTCTTCCTTAGGTATCCCCGCATCCGAAAATTAGACTTTTACGGCCGATGAGGGCAGGTTTCACACCGGAAGAGACCAGCAAGCGGGGACGCTACAAACTCCCCGCAAAACATCTCCAACTCGTTTTTGCTGTCAAAAAGACAAACACAAAATAAGGAGGGTCAAATCACCATCAAGGCATCATCGGATTAGCACAAGTTTTATACCACTGGAAAGCCCGTCTCAAGGGCTATCTCTCCTATGAGTTTGGAGTTGCTGACGGTTCTGTAGGCGAGGCGATCGGCCTAGATGTTAGGCCTAACCCTAACAGAAATTGAAAAATCCCAGGGGCCGGCTGCGAAGCAAGGTCTCGCCGGCCGGGGTAATGACCCGGAATAAATTCCAGGTGAGTTTGGGAATAACTCCCGTTCTAGGGGGGCTAGAGAGATAATGTTTTTACCTGACTCTTCCTTAGGTATCCCCGCATCCGAAAATTAGACTTTTACGGCCGATGAGGGCAGGTTTCACACCGGAAGAGACCAGCAAGCGGGGACGCTACAAACTCCCCGCAAAACATCTCCAACTCGTTTTTGCTGTCAAAAAGACAAACACAAAATAAGGAGGGTCAAATCACCCTCAAGGCATCATCGGATTAGCACAAGTTTTATACCACTGGAAAGCCCGTCTCAAGGGCTATCTCTCTCATGAGTTTGGGGTCGCTGACGGTTCTGTAGGCGAGGCGAGCGGCCTAGATATTAGGCCTAACCCTAACAGAAATTGAAAAATCCCAGGGGCCGGTTGCGAAGCAAGGTCTCGCCGGCCGGGGTAATGACCCGGAATAAATTCCAGGTGAGTTTGGGAATAACTCCCGTTCTAGGGGGGCTAGAGAGATAATTTTTTTACCTGACTCTTCCTTAGGTATCCCCGCATCCGAAAATTAGACTTTTACGGCCGATGAGGGCAGGTTTCACACCGGAAGAGACCAGCAAGCGGGGACGCTACAAACTTCCCGCAAAACATCTCCAACTCGTTTTTGCTGTCAAAAAGACAAACACAAAATAAGGAGGGTCAAATCACGCTCAAGGCATCATCGGATTAGCACAAGTTTTATACCACTGGAAAGCCCGTCTCAAGGGCTATCTGTCCCATGAGTTTGGGGTCGCTGACGGTTCTGTAGACAAGGCGAGTGGCCTAGATGTTAGGCCTACCCCTAACAGAAATTGAAAAATCCCAGGGGCCGGCTGCGAAGCAAGGTCTCGCCGGCCGGGGTAATGACCCGGAATAAATTCCAGGTGAGTTTGGGAATAACTCCCGTTCTAGGGGGGCTAGAGAGATAATTTTTTTACCTGACTCTTCCTTAGGTATCCCCGCATCCGAAAATTAGACTTTTACGGCCGATGAGGGCAGGTTTCACACCGGAAGAGACCAGCAAGCGGGGACGCTACAAACTCCCCGCAAAACATCTCCAACTCGTTTTTGCTGTCAAAAAGACAAACACAAAATAAGGAGGGTCAAATCACCCTCAAGGCATCATCGGATTAGCACAAGTTTTATACCACTGGAAAGCCCGTCTCAAGGGCTATCTCTCCCATGAGTTTGGGGTTGCTGACGGTTCTGTAGGCGAGGCGAGCGAAACACGGAATAAATTCCAGGTGAGTTTGGGAATAACTCCCGTTCTAGGGGGGCTAGAGAGATAATTTGTTTACCTGACTCTTCCTTAGGTATCCCCGCATCCGAAAATTAGACTTTTACGGCCGATGAGGGCAGGTTTCACACCGGAAGAGACCAGCAAGCGGGGACGCTACAAACTCCCCGCAAAACATCTCCAACTCGTTTTTGCTGTCAAAAAGACAAACACAAAATAAGGAGGGTCAAATCACGCTCAAGGCATCATCGGATTAGCACAAGTTTTATACCACTGGAAAGCCCGTCTCAAGGGCTATCTCTCCCATGAGTTTGGGGTCGCTGACGGTTCTGTAGGCGAGGCGAGCGGCCTAGATGTTAGGCCTACCCCTAACAGAAATTGAAAAATCCCAGGGGCCGGCTGCGAAGCAAGGTCTCGCCGGCAGGGGTAATGACCCGGAATAAATTCCAGGTGAGTTTGGGAATAACTCCCGTTCTAGGGGGGCTAGAGAGATAATTTGTTTACCTGACTCTTCCTTAGGTATCCCCGCATCCGAAAATTAGACTTTTACGGCCGATGAGGGCAGGTTTCACACCGGAAGAGACCAGCAAGCGGGGACGCTACAAACTCCCCGCAAAACATCTCCAACTCGTTTTTGCTGTCAAAAAGACAAACACAAAATAAGGAGGGTCAAATCACCCTCAAGGCATCATCGGATTAGCACAAGTTTTATACCACTGGAAAGCCCGTCTCAAGGGCGATCTGTCCCATGAGTTTGGGGTCGCTGACGGTTCTGTAGGCGAGGCGAGCGGCCTAGATGTTAGGCCTTCCCCTAACAGAAATTGAAAAATCCCAGGGGCCGGCTGCGAAGCAAGGTCTCGCCGGCCGGGGTAATG
This sequence comes from Pisaster brevispinus, assembly GCA_023634235.1. Classification (NCBI taxonomy): domain Eukaryota; kingdom Metazoa; phylum Echinodermata; class Asteroidea; order Forcipulatida; family Asteriidae; genus Pisaster; species Pisaster brevispinus. The sequence continues at coordinate 4,062,984 of JAMKCF010000025.1, forward strand.
ACCCGGAATAAATTCCAGGTGAGTTTGGGAATAACTCCCGTTCTAGGGGGGCTAGAGAGATAATTTGTTTACCTGACTCTTCCTTAGGTATCCCCGCATCCGAAAATTAGACTTTTACGGCCGATGAGGGCAGGTTTCACACCGGAAGAGACCAGCAAGCGGGGACGCTACAAACTTCCCGCAAAACATCTCCAACTCGTTTTTGCTGTCAAAAAGACAAACACAAAATAAGGAGGGTCAAATCACGCTCAAGGCATCATCGGATTAGCACAAGTTTTATACCACTGGAAAGCCCGTCTCAAGGGCTATCTGTCCCATGAGTTTGGGGTCGCTGACGGTTCTGTAGACAAGGCGAGTGGCCTAGATGTTAGGCCTACCCCTAACAGAAATTGAAAAATCCCAGGGGCCGGCTGCGAAGCAAGGTCTCGCCGGCCGGGGTAATGACCCGGAATAAATTCCAGGTGAGTTTGGGAATAACTCCCGTTCTAGGGGGGCTAGAGAGATAATTTTTTTACCTGACTCTTCCTTAGGTATCCCCGCATCCGAAAATTAGACTTTTACGGCCGATGAGGGCAGGTTTCACACCGGAAGAGACCAGCAAGCGGGGACGCTACAAACTTCCCGCAAAACATCTCCAACTCGTTTTTGCTGTCAAAAAGACAAACACAAAATAAGGAGGGTCAAATCACGCTCAAGGCATCATCGGATTAGCACAAGTTTTATACCACTGGAAAGCCCGTCTCAAGGGCTATCTGTCCCATGAGTTTGGGGTCGCTGACGGTTCTGTAGACAAGGCGAGTGGCCTAGATGTTAGGCCTACCCCTAACAGAAATTGAAAAATCCCAGGGGCCGGCTGCGAAGCAAGGTCTCGCCGGCCGGGGTAATGACCCGGAATAAATTCCAGGTGAGTTTGGGAATAACTCCCGTTCTAGGGGGGCTAGAGAGATAATTTTTTTACCTGACTCTTCCTTAGGTATCCCCGCATCCGAAAATTAGACTTTTACGGCCGATGAGGGCAGATTTCACACCGGAAGAGACCAGCAAGCGGGGACGCTACAAACTCCCCGCAAAACATCTCCAACTCGTTTTTGCTGTCAAAAAGACAAACACAAAATAAGGAGGGTCAAATCACCATCAAGGCATCATCGGATTAGCACAAGTTTTATACCACTGGAAAGCCCGTCTCAAGGGCTATCTCTCCTATGAGTTTGGAGTTGCTGACGGTTCTGTAGGCGAGGCGAGCGGCCTAGATGTTAGGCCTAACCCTAACAGAAATTGAAAAATCCCAGGGGCCGGCTGCGAAGCAAGGTCTCGCCGGCCGGGGTAATGACCCGGAATAAATTCCAGGTGAGTTTGGGAATAACTCCCGTTCTAGGGGGGCTAGAGAGATAATGTTTTTACCTGACTCTTCCTTAGGTATCCCCGCATCCGAAAATTAGACTTTTACGGCCGATGAGGGCAGGTTTCACACCGGAAGAGACCAGCAAGCGGGGACGCTACAAACTCCCCGCAAAACATCTCCAACTCGTTTTTGCTGTCAAAAAGACAAACACAAAATAAGGAGGGTCAAATCACCCTCAAGGCATCATCGGATTAGCACAAGTTTTATACCACTGGAAAGCCCGTCTCAAGGGCTATCTCTCTCATGAGTTTGGGGTCGCTGACGGTTCTGTAGGCGAGGCGAGCGGCCTAGATATTAGGCCTAACCCTAACAGAAATTGAAAAATCCCAGGGGCCGGTTGCGAAGCAAGGTCTCGCCGGCCGGGGTAATGACCCGGAATAAATTCCAGGTGAGTTTGGGAATAACTCCCGTTCTAGGGGGGCTAGAGAGATAATTTTTTTACCTGACTCTTCCTTAGGTATCCCCGCATCCGAAAATTAGACTTTTACGGCCGATGAGGGCAGGTTTCACACTGGAAGAGACCAGCAAGCGGGGACGCTACAAACTCCCCGCAAAACATCTCCAACTCGTTTTTGCTGTCAAAAAGACAAACACAAAATAAGGAGGGTCAAATCACCCTCAAGGCATGATCGGATTAGCACAAGTTTTATACCACTGGAAAGCCTGTCTCAAGGGCTACCTCTCCCATGAGTTTGGGGTTGCTGACAGTTCTGTAGGCGAGACGAGCGGCCTAGATGTTAGGCCTAACCCTAACAGAAATTGAAAAATCCCAGGGGCCGGCTGCGAAGCAAGGTCTCGCCGGCCGGGGTAATGACCCGGAATAAATTCCAGGTGAGTTTGGGAATAACTCCCGTTCTAGGGGGGCTAGAGAGATAATGTTTTTACCTGACTCTTCCTTAGGTATCCCCGCATCCGAAAATTAGACTTTTACGGCCGATGAGGGCAGGTTTCACACCGGAAGAGACCAGCAAGCGGGGACGCTACAAACTCCCCGCAAAACATCTCCAACTCGTTTTTGCTGTCAAAAAGACAAACACAAAATAAGGAGGGTCAAATCACCCTCAAGGCATCATCGGATTAGCACAAGTTTTATACCACTGGAAAGCCCGTCTCAAGGGCTATCTCTCTCATGAGTTTGGGGTCGCTGACGGTTCTGTAGGCGAGGCGAGCGGCCTAGATATTAGGCCTAACCCTAACAGAAATTGAAAAATCCCAGGGGCCGGTTGCGAAGCAAGGTCTCGCCGGCCGGGGTAATGACCCGGAATAAATTCCAGGTGAGTTTGGGAATAACTCCCGTTCTAGGGGGGCTAGAGAGATAATTTTTTTACCTGACTCTTCCTTAGGTATCCCCGCATCCGAAAATTAGACTTTTACGGCCGATGAGGGCAGGTTTCACACCGGAAGAGACCAGCAAGCGGGGACGCTACAAACTTCCCGCAAAACATCTCCAACTCGTTTTTGCTGTCAAAAAGACAAACACAAAATAAGGAGGGTCAAATCACGCTCAAGGCATCATCGGATTAGCACAAGTTTTATACCACTGGAAAGCCCGTCTCAAGGGCTATCTGTCCCATGAGTTTGGGGTCGCTGACGGTTCTGTAGACAAGGCGAGTGGCCTAGATGTTAGGCCTACCCCTAACAGAAATTGAAAAATCCCAGGGGCCGGCTGCGAAGCAAGGTCTCGCCGGCCGGGGTAATGACCCGGAATAAATTCCAGGTGAGTTTGGGAATAACTCCCGTTCTAGGGGGGCTAGAGAGATAATTTTTTTACCTGACTCTTCCTTAGGTATCCCCGCATCCGAAAATTAGACTTTTACGGCCGATGAGGGCAGATTTCACACCGGAAGAGACCAGCAAGCGGGGACGCTACAAACTCCCCGCAAAACATCTCCAACTCGTTTTTGCTGTCAAAAAGACAAACACAAAATAAGGAGGGTCAAATCACCATCAAGGCATCATCGGATTAGCACAAGTTTTATACCACTGGAAAGCCCGTCTCAAGGGCTATCTCTCCTATGAGTTTGGAGTTGCTGACGGTTCTGTAGGCGAGGCGAGCGGCCTAGATGTTAGGCCTAACCCTAACAGAAATTGAAAAATCCCAGGGGCCGGCTGCGAAGCAAGGTCTCGCCGGCCGGGGTAATGACCCGGAATAAATTCCAGGTGAGTTTGGGAATAACTCCCGTTCTAGGGGGGCTAGAGAGATAATGTTTTTACCTGACTCTTCCTTAGGTATCCCCGCATCCGAAAATTAGACTTTTACGGCCGATGAGGGCAGGTTTCACACCGGAAGAGACCAGCAAGCGGGGACGCTACAAACTCCCCGCAAAACATCTCCAACTCGTTTTTGCTGTCAAAAAGACAAACACAAAATAAGGAGGGTCAAATCACCCTCAAGGCATCATCGGATTAGCACAAGTTTTATACCACTGGAAAGCCCGTCTCAAGGGCTATCTCTCTCATGAGTTTGGGGTCGCTGACGGTTCTGTAGGCGAGGCGAGCGGCCTAGATATTAGGCCTAACCCTAACAGAAATTGAAAAATCCCAGGGGCCGGTTGCGAAGCAAGGTCTCGCCGGCCGGGGTAATGACCCGGAATAAATTCCAGGTGAGTTTGGGAATAACTCCCGTTCTAGGGGGGCTAGAGAGATAATTTTTTTACCTGACTCTTCCTTAGGTATCCCCGCATCCGAAAATTAGACTTTTACGGCCGATGAGGGCAGGTTTCACACCGGAAGAGACCAGCAAGCGGGGACGCTACAAACTTCCCGCAAAACATCTCCAACTCGTTTTTGCTGTCAAAAAGACAAACACAAAATAAGGAGGGTCAAATCACGCTCAAGGCATCATCGGATTAGCACAAGTTTTATACCACTGGAAAGCCCGTCTCAAGGGCTATCTCTCCCATGAGATTGGGGTTGCTGACGGTTCTGTAGGCGAGGCGAGCGGCCTAGATGTTAGGCCTACCCCTAACAGAAATTGAAAAATCTCAGGGGCCGGCTGCGAAGCAAGGTCTCGCCGGCTGGGGGTAATGACCCGGAATAAATTCCAGGTGAGTTTGGAAATAACTCCCGTTCTAGGGGGGCTAGAGAGATAATTTTTTTACCTGACTCTTCCTTAGGTATCCCCGCATCCGAAAATTTGACTTTTACGGCCGATGAGGGCAGGTTTCACACCGGAAGAGACCAGCAAGCGGGGACGCTACAAACTCCCCGCAAAATATCTCCAACTCGTTTTTGCTGTCAAAAAGACAAACACAAAATAAGGAGGGTCAAATCACCCTCAAGGCATCATCGGATTAGCACAAGTTTTATACCACTGGAAAGCCCGTCTCAAGGGCTATCTCTCCCATGAGTTTGGAGTTGCTGACGGTTCTGTAGGCGAGGCGAGCGGCCTAGATGTTAGGCCTACCCCTAACAGAAATTGAAAAATCCCAGGGGCCGGCTGCGAAGCAAGGTCTCGCCGGCTGGGGTAATGACACGGAATAAATTCCAGGTGAGTTTGGAAATAACTCCCGTTCTAGGGGGGCTAGAGAGATAATTTTTTTACCTGACTCTTCCTTAGGTATCCCCGCATCCGAAAATTAGTCTTTTACGGCCGATGAGGGCAGGTTTCACACTGGAAGAGACCAGCAAGCGGGGACGCTACAAACTCCCCGCAAAACATCTCCAACTCGTTTTTGCTGTCAAAAAGACAAACACAAAATAAGGAGGGTCAATTCACCATCAAGGCATCATCGGATTAGCACAAGTTTTATACCACTGGAAAGCCCGTCTCAAGGGCTATCTCTCCCATGAGTTTGGAATTGCTGACGGTTCTGTAGGCGAGGCGAGCGGCCTAGATGTTAGGCCTACCCCTAACAGAAATTGAAAAATCCCAGGGGCCGGCTGCGAAGCAAGGTCTCGCCGGCCGGGGTAATGACCCGGAATAAATTCCAGGTGAGTTTGGGAATAACTCCCGTTCTAGGGGGGCTAGAGAGATAATTTTTTTACCTGACTCTTCCTTAGGTATCCCAACATCCGAAAATTAGACTTTTACGGCCGATGAGGGCAGGTTTCACACCGGAAGAGACCAGCAAGCGGGACGCTACAAACTCCCCGCAAAACATCTCCAACTCGTTTTTGCTGTCAAAAAGACAAACACAAAATAAGGAGGGTCAAATCACCCTCAAGGCATCATCGGATTAGCACAAGTTTTATACCACTGGAAAGCCCGTCTCAAGGGCTATCTCTCCCATGAGTTTGGGGTCGCTGACGGTTCTGTAGGCGAGGCGAGCGGCCTAGATGTTAGGCCTACCCCTAACAGAAATTGAAAAATCCCAGGGGCCGGTTGCGAAGCAAGGTCTCGCCGGCCGGGGTAATGACCCGGAATAAATTCCAGGTGAGTTTGGGAATAACTCCCGTTCTAGGGGGGCTAGAGAGATAATTTTTTTACCTGACTCTTCCTTAGGTATCCCCGCATCCGAAAATTAGACTTTTACGGCCGATAAGGGGAGGTTTCACACCGGAAGAGACCAGCAAGCGGGGACGCTACAAACTACCCGCAAAACATATCCAACTCGTTTTTGCTGTCAAAAAGACAAACACAAAATAAGGAGGGTCAAATCAACCTCAAGGCATCATCGGATTAGCACAAGTTTTATACCACTGGAAAGCCCGTCTCAAGGGCTATCTCTCCCATGAGTAAGGGGTCGCTGACGATTCTGTAGGCGAGGCGAGCGGCCTAGATGTTAGGCCTACCCCTAACAGAAATTGAAAAATCCCAGGGGCCGGCTGCGAAGCAAGGTCTCGCCGGCCGGGGTAATGACCCGGAATAAATTCCAGGTGAGTTTGGGAATAACTCCCGTTCTAGGGGGGCTAGAGAGAATTTTTTTTACCTGACTCTTCCTTAGGTATCCCCGCATCCGAAAATTAGACTTTTACGGCCGATGAGGGCAGGTTTCACACCGGAAGAGACCAGCAAGCGGGGACGCTACAAACTCCCCGCAAAACATCTCCAACTCGTTTTTGCTGTCAAAAAGACAAACACAAAATAAGGAGGGTCAAATCACCCTCAAGGCATCATTGGATTAGCACAAGTTTTATACCACTGGAAAGCCCGTCTCAAGGGCTATCTCTCCCATGAGTTTGGGGTCGCTGACGGTTCTGTAGGCGAGGCGAGCGGCCTAGATGTTAGGCCTACCCCTAACAGAAATTGAAAAATCCAAGGGGCCGGCTGCGAAGCAAGGTCTCGCCGGCCGGGGTAATGACCCGGAATAAATTCCAGGTGAGTTTTGGAATAACTCCCGTTCTAGGGGGGCTAGAGAGATAATTTTTTTACCTGACTCTTCCTTAGGTATCCCCGCATCCGAAAATTAGACTTTTACGGCCGATAAGGGGAGGTTTCACACCGGAAGAGACCAGCAAGCGGGGACGCTACAAACTACCCGCAAAACATATCCAACTCGTTTTTGCTGTCAAAAAGACAAACACAAAATAAGGAGGGTCAAATCACCCTCAAGGCATCATCGGATTAGCACAAGTTTTATACCACTGGAAAGCCCGTCTCAAGGGCTATCTCTCCCATGAGTTTGGGGTCGCTGACGGTTCTGTAAGCGAGGCGAGCGGCCTAGATGTTAGGCCTACCCCTAACAGAAATTGAAAAATCCCAGGGGCCGGCTGCGAAGCAAGGTCTCGCCGGCCGGGGTAATGACCCGGAATAAATTCCAGGTGAGTTTGGGAATAACTCCCGTTCTAGGGGGGCTAGAGAGATAATTTTTTTACCTGACTCTTCCTTAGGTATCCCCGCATCCGAAAATTTGACTTTTACGGACGATGAGGGCAGGTTTCACACCGGAAGAGACCAGCAAGCGGGGACGCTACAAACTCCCCGCAAAACATCTCCAACTCGTTTTTGCTGTCAAAAAGACAAACACAAAATAAGGAGGGTCAAATCACCCTCAAGGCATCATCGGATTAGCACAAGTTTTTTACCACTGGAAAGCCCGTCTCAAGGGCTATCTCTCCCATGAGTTTGGGGTCGCTGACGGTTCTGTAAGCGAGGCGAGCGGCCTAGATGTTAGGCCTACCCCTAACAGAAATTGAAAAATCCCAGGGGCCGGCTGCGAAGCAAGGTCTCGCCGGCCGGGGTAATGACCCGGAATAAATTCCAGGTGAGTTTGGGAATAACTCCCGTTCTAGGGGGGCTAGAGAGATAATTGTTTTACCTGACTCTTCCTTAGGTATCCCCGCATCCGAAAATTAGACTTTTACGGCCGATGAGGGCAGGTTTCACACCGGAAGAGACCAGCAAGCGGGGACGCTACAAACTCCCCGCAAAACATCTCCAACTCGTTTTTGCTGTCAAAAAGACAAACACAAAATAAGGAGGGTCAAATCACCCTCAAGGCATCATCGGATTAGCACAAGTTTTATACCACTGGAAAGCCCGTCTCAAGGGCTATCTCTCCTATGAGTTTGGGGTCGCTGACGGTTCTGTAGGCGAGGCGAGCGGCCTAGATGTTAGGCCTACCCCTAACAGAAATTGAAAAATCCCAGGGGCCGGTTGCGAAGCAAGGTCTCGCCGGCCGGGGTAATGACCCGGAATAAATTCCAGGTGAGTTTGGGAATAACTCCCGTTCTAGGGGGGCTAGAGAGATAATTTTTTTACCTGACTCTTCCTTAGGTATCCCCGCATCCGAAAATTAGACTTTTACGGCCGATAAGGGGAGGTTTCACACCGGAAGAGACCAGCAAGCGGGGACGCTACAAACTACCCGCAAAACATATCCAACTCGTTTTTGCTGTCAAAAAGACAAACACAAAATAAGGAGGGTCAAATCAACCTCAAGGCATCATCGGATTAGCACAAGTTTTATACCACTGGAAAGCCCGTCTCAAGGGCTATCTCTCCCATGAGTAAGGGGTCGCTGACGATTCTGTAGGCGAGGCGAGCGGCCTAGATGTTAGGCCTACCCCTAACAGAAATTGAAAAATCCCAGGGGCCGGCTGCGAAGCAAGGTCTCGCCGGCCGGGGTAATGACCCGGAATAAATTCCAGGTGAGTTTGGGAATAACTCCCGTTCTAGGGGGGCTAGAGAGAATTTTTTTTACCTGACTCTTCCTTAGGTATCCCCGCATCCGAAAATTAGACTTTTACGGCCGATGAGGGCAGGTTTCACACCGGAAGAGACCAGCAAGCGGGGACGCTACAAACTACCCGCAAAACATATCCAACTCGTTTTTGCTGTCAAAAAGACAAACACAAAATAAGGAGGGTCAAATCAACCTCAAGGCATCATCGGATTAGCACAAGTTTTATACCACTGGAAAGCCCGTCTCAAGGGCTATCTCTCCCATGAGTTTGGGGTCGCTGACGGTTCTGTAAGCGAGGCGAGCGGCCTAGATGTTAGGCCTACCCCTAACAGAAATTGAAAAATCCCAGGGGCCGGCTGCGAAGCAAGGTCTCGCCGGCCGGGGTAATGACCCGGAATAAATTCCAGGTGAGTTTGGGAATAACTCCCGTTCTAGGGGGGCTAGAGAGATAATTTTTTTACCTGACTCTTCCTTAGGTATCCCCGCATCCGAAAATTTGACTTTTACGGACGATGAGGGCAGGTTTCACACCGGAAGATACCAGCAAGCGGGGACGCTACAAACTCCCCGCAAAACATCTCCAACTCGTTTTTGCTGTCAAAAAGACAAACAGAAAATAAGGAGGGTCAAATCACCCTCAAGGCATCATCGGATTAGCACAAGTTTTATACCACTGGAAAGCCCGTCTCAAGGGCTATCTCTCCCATGAGTTTGGGGTCGCTGACGGTTCTGTAAGCGAGGCGAGCGGCCTAGATGTTAGGCCTATCCCTAACAGAAATTGAAAAATCCCAGGGGCCGGCTGCGAAGCAAGGTCTCGCCGGCCGGGGTAATGACCCGGAATAAATTCCAGGTGAGTTTGGGAATAACTCCCGTTCTAGGGGGGCTAGAGAGATAATTTTTTTACCTGACTCTTCCTTAGGTATCCCCGCATCCGAAAATTAGACTTTTACGGCCGATAAGGGGAGGTTTCACACCGGAAGAGACCAGCAAGCGGGGACGCTACAAACTACCCGCAAAACATATCCAACTCGTTTTTGCTGTCAAAAAGACAAACACAAAATAAGGAGGGTCAAATCAACCTCAAGGCATCATCGGATTAGCACAAGTTTTATACCACTGGAAAGCCCGTCTCAAGGGCTATCTCTCCCATGAGTAAGGGGTCGCTGACGATTCTGTAGGCGAGGCGAGCGGCCTAGATGTTAGGCCTACCCCTAACAGAAATTGAAAAATCCCAGGGGCCGGCTGCGAAGCAAGGTCTCGCCGGCCGGGGTAATGACCCGGAATAAATTCCAGGTGAGTTTGGGAATAACTCCCGTTCTAGGGGGGCTAGAGAGAATTTTTTTTACCTGACTCTTCCTTAGGTATCCCCGCATCCGAAAATTAGACTTTTACGGCCGATGAGGGCAGGTTTCACACCGGAAGAGACCAGCAAGCGGGGACGCTACAAACTCCCCGCAAAACATCTCCAACTCGTTTTTGCTGTCAAAAAGACAAACACAAATTAAGGAGGGTCAAATCACCCTCAAGGCATCATTGGATTAGCACAAGTTTTATACCACTGGAAAGCCCGTCTCGAGGGCTATCTCTCCCATGAGTTTGGGGTCGCTGACGGTTCTGTAGGCGAGGCGAGCGGCCTAGATGTTAGGCCTACCCCTAACAGAAATTGAAAAATCCAAGGGGCCGGCTGCGAAGCAAGGTCTCGCCGGCCGGGGTAATGACCCGGAATAAATTCCAGGTGAGTTTTGGAATAACTCCCGTTCTAGGGGGGCTAGAGAGATAATTTTTTCACCTGACTCTTCCTTAGGTATCCCCGCATCCGAAAATTAGACTTTTACGCCGATGAGGGCAGGTTTCACACCGGAAGAGACCAGCAAGCGGGGACGCTACAAACTCCCCGCAAAACATCTCCAACTCGTTTTTGCGGTCAAAAAGACAAACACAAAATAAGGACGGTCAAATCACCCTCAAGGCATCATCGGATTAGCACAAGTTTTATACCACTGGAAAGCCCGTCTCAAGGGCTATCTCTCTTATGAGTTTGGGATCGCTGACGATTCTGTAGGCGAGGCGAGCGGCCTAGATGTTAGGCCTACCCCTAACAGAAATTGAAAAATCCCAGGGGCCGGCTGCGAAGCAAGGTCTCGCCGGCCGGGGTAATGACCCGGAATAAATTCCAGGTGAGTTTGGGAATAACTCCCGTTCTAGGGGGGCTAGAGAGATATTTTTTTTACCTGACTCTTCCTTAGTTATCCCCGCATCCGAAAATTAGACTTTTACGGCCGATGAGGGCAGGTTTCACACCGGAAGAGACCAGCAAGCGGGGACGCTACAAACTCCCCGCAAAACATCTCCAACTCGTTTTTGCTGTCAAAAAGACAAACACAAAATAAGGAGGGTCAAATCACCCTCAAGGCATCATCGGATTAGCACAAGTTTTATACCACTGGAAAGCCCGTCTCAAGGGCTATCTTTCCCATGAGTTTGGAGTCGCTGACGGTTCTGTAGGCGAGGCGAGCGGCCTAGATGTTAGGCCTACCCCTAACAGAAATTGAAAAATCCCAGGGGCCGGCTGCGAAGCAAGGTCTCGCCGGCCGGGGTAATGACCCGGAATAAATCCCAGGTGAGTTTGGGAATAACTCCCGTTCTAGGGGGGGGGGGTAGAGAGATAATTTTTTTACCTGACTCTTCCTTAGGTATCCCCGCATCCGAAAATTAAACTTTTACGGCCGATGAGGGCAAGTTCCACACCGGAAGAGACCAGCAAGCGGGGACGCTACAAACTACACGCAAAACATCTCCAACTCGTTTTTGCTATCAAAAAGACAAACACAAAATAAGGAGGGTCAAATCACCCTCAAGGAATCATCGGATTAGCACAAGTTTTATACCACTGGAAAGCTCATCTCAAGGGCTATCTCTCCCATGAGTTTGGGGTCGCTGACGGTTCTGTAGGCGAGACGAGCGGCCTAGATGTTAGGCCTACCCCTAACAGAAATTGAAAAATCCCAGGGGCCGGCTGCGAAGCAAGGTCTCGACGGCCGGGGTAATGACCCGGAATAAATTCCAGGTGAGTTTGGGAATAACTCCCGTTCTAGGGGGGCTAGAGAGATAATTTTTTTACCTGACTCTTCCTTAGGTATCCCCGCATCCGAAAATTAGACTTTTACGGCCGATGAGGGCAGGTTTCACACCAGAAGAGAGCAGCAAGCGGGGACGCTACAAACTCCCCGCAAAAAATATCCAACTCGTTTTTGCTGTCAAAAAGACAAACACAAAATAAGGAGGGTCAAATCACCCTCAAGGCATCATCGGATTAGCACAAGTATTATACCACTGGAAAGCCCGTCTCAAGGGCTATCTTTCCCATGAGTTTGAGGTTGTTGACGGTTCTGTAGGCGAGGCGAGCGGCCTAGATGTTAGGCCTACCCCTAACAGAAATTGAAAAATCCCAGGGGCCGGCTGCGAAGCAAGGTCTCGCCGGCCGGGGTAATGACCCGGAATAAATTCCAGGTGAGTTTGGGAATAACTCCCGTTCTAGGGGGGCTAGAGAGATAATTTTTTTACCTGACTCTTCCTAAGGTATCCCCGCATCCGAAAATTAGACTTTTACGGCCGATGAGGGCAGGTTTCACACCGGAAGAGACCAGCAAGCGGGGACGCTACAAACTCCCCGCAAAACATCTCCAACTCGTTTTTGCTGTCAAAAAGACAAACACAAAATAAGGAGGGTCAAATCACCCTCAAGGCATCATCGGATTAGCACAAGTTTTATACCACTGGAAAGCCAATCTCAAGGGCTATCACTCCTATGAGTTTGGGGTCGATGACGGTTCTGTAGGCGAGGCGAGCGGCCTAGATGTTAGGCCTACCCCTAACAGAAATTGAAAAATCCCAGGGGCCGGCTGCGAAGCAAGGTCTCGCCGGCCGGGGTAATGACCCGGAATAAATTCCAGGTGAGTTTGGGAATAACTCCCGTTCTAGGGGGGCTAGAGAGATAATTTTTTTACCTGACTCTTCCTTAGGTATCCCCGCATCCGAAAGTTAGACTTTTACGGCCGATGAGGGCAGGTTTCACACCGGAAGAGACCAGCAAGCGGGGACGCTACAAACTCCCCGCAAAACATCTCCAACTCGTTTTTGCTGTCAAAAAGACAAACACAAAATAAGGAGGGTCAAATCACCCTCAACGCATCATCAGATTAGCACAAGTTTTATACCACTGGAAAGCCCATCTCAAGGGCTATCTCTCCCATGAGTTTGGGGTCGCTGACGGTTCTGTAGGTGAGGCGAGCGGCCTAGATGTTAGGCCTACCCCTAACAGAAATTGAAAAATCCCAGGGGCCGGCTGCGAAGCAAGGTCTCGCCGGCCGGGGTAATGACCCGGAATAAGTTCCAGGTGAGTTAGGGAATAACTCCCGTTCTAGGGGGGCTAGAGAGATAATTTTTTTACCTGACTCTTCCTTAGGTGTCCCCGCATCCGAAAATTAGACTTTTACGGCCGATGAGGGCAGGTTTCACACCGGAAGAGACCAGCAAGCGGGGACGCTACAAACTCCCCGCAAAACATCTCCAACTCGTTTTTGCTGTCAAAAAGACAAACACAAAATAAGGAGGGTCAAATCACCCTCAAGGCATCATCGGATTAGCACAAGTTTTATACCACTGGAAAGCTCATCTCAAGGGCTATCTCTCCCATGAGTTTGGGGTCACTGACGGTTCTGTAGGCGAGACGAGCGGCCTAGATGTTAGGCCTACCCCTAACAGAAATTGAAAAATCCCAGGGGCCGGCTGCGAAGCAAGGTCTCGCCGGCCGGGGTAATGACCCGGAATAAATTCCAGGTGAGTTTGGGAATAACTCCCGTTCTAGGGGGGCTAGAGAGATAATTTTTTTACCTGACTCTTCCTTAGGTATCCCCGCATCCGAAAGTTAGACTTTTACGGCCGATGAGGGCAGGTTTCACACCGGAAGAGACCAGCAAGTGGGGACGCTACAAACTCCCCGCAAAACATCTCCAACTCGTTTTTGCTGTCAAAAAGACAAACACAAAATAAGGAGGGTCAAATCACCCTCAAGGCATCATCGGATTAGCACAAGTTTTATACCACTGGAAAGCCCGTCCCAAGGGCTATCTCTCCCATGAGTTTGGAGTTGCTGACGGTTCTGTAGGCGAGGCGAGCGGCCTAGATGTTAGGCCTACCCCTAATAGAAATTGAAAAATCCCAGGGGCCGACTGCGAAGCAAGGTCTCGCCGGCCGGGGTAATGACCCGGAATAAATTCCAGGTGAGTTTGGGAATAACTCCCGTTCTAGGGGGGCTAGAGAGATAATTTTTTTACCTGACTCTTCCTTAGGTATCCCCGCATCCGAAAATTAGACTTTTACGGCCGATGAGGGCAGGTTTCACACCGGAAGAGACCAGCAAGCGGGGACGCTACAAACTACCCGCAAAACATATCCAACTCGTTTTTGCTGTCAAAAAGACAAACACAAAATAAGGAGGGTCAAATCAACCTCAAGGCATCATCGGATTAGCACAAGTTTTATACCACTGGAAAGCCCGTCTCAAGGGCTATCTCTCCCATGAGTTTGGGGTCGCTGACGGTTCTGTAAGCGAGGCGAGCGGCCTAGATGTTAGGCCTACCCCTAACAGAAATTGAAAAATCCCAGGGGCCGGCTGCGAAGCAAGGTCTCGCCGGCCGGGGTAATGACCCGGAATAAATTCCAGGTGAGTTTGGGAATAACTCCCGTTCTAGGGGGGCTAGAGAGATAATTTTTTTACCTGACTCTTCCTTAGGTATCCCCGCATCCGAAAATTTGACTTTTACGGACGATGAGGGCAGGTTTCACACCGGAAGATACCAGCAAGCGGGGACGCTACAAACTCCCCGCAAAACATCTCCAACTCGTTTTTGCTGTCAAAAAGACAAACAGAAAATAAGGAGGGTCAAATCACCCTCAAGGCATCATCGGATTAGCACAAGTTTTATACCACTGGAAAGCCCGTCTCAAGGGCTATCTCTCCCATGAGTTTGGGGTCGCTGACGGTTCTGTAAGCGAGGCGAGCGGCCTAGATGTTAGGCCTATCCCTAACAGAAATTGAAAAATCCCAGGGGCCGGCTGCGAAGCAAGGTCTCGCCGGCCGGGGTAATGACCCGGAATAAATTCCAGGTGAGTTTGGGAATAACTCCCGTTCTAGGGGGGCTAGAGAGATAATTTTTTTACCTGACTCTTCCTTAGGTATCCCCGCATCCGAAAATTAGACTTTTACGGCCGATAAGGGGAGGTTTCACACCGGAAGAGACCAGCAAGCGGGGACGCTACAAACTACCCGCAAAACATATCCAACTCGTTTTTGCTGTCAAAAAGACAAACACAAAATAAGGAGGGTCAAATCAACCTCAAGGCATCATCGGATTAGCACAAGTTTTATACCACTGGAAAGCCCGTCTCAAGGGCTATCTCTCCCATGAGTAAGGGGTCGCTGACGATTCTGTAGGCGAGGCGAGCGGCCTAGATGTTAGGCCTACCCCTAACAGAAATTGAAAAATCCCAGGGGCCGGCTGCGAAGCAAGGTCTCGCCGGCCGGGGTAATGACCCGGAATAAATTCCAGGTGAGTTTGGGAATAACTCCCGTTCTAGGGGGGCTAGAGAGAATTTTTTTTACCTGACTCTTCCTTAGGTATCCCCGCATCCGAAAATTAGACTTTTACGGCCGATGAGGGCAGGTTTCACACCGGAAGAGACCAGCAAGCGGGGACGCTACAAACTCCCCGCAAAACATCTCCAACTCGTTTTTGCTGTCAAAAAGACAAACACAAATTAAGGAGGGTCAAATCACCCTCAAGGCATCATTGGATTAGCACAAGTTTTATACCACTGGAAAGCCCGTCTCGAGGGCTATCTCTCCCATGAGTTTGGGGTCGCTGACGGTTCTGTAGGCGAGGCGAGCGGCCTAGATGTTAGGCCTACCCCTAACAGAAATTGAAAAATCCAAGGGGCCGGCTGCGAAGCAAGGTCTCGCCGGCCGGGGTAATGACCCGGAATAAATTCCAGGTGAGTTTTGGAATAACTCCCGTTCTAGGGGGGCTAGAGAGATAATTTTTTCACCTGACTCTTCCTTAGGTATCCCCGCATCCGAAAATTAGACTTTTACGCCGATGAGGGCAGGTTTCACACCGGAAGAGACCAGCAAGCGGGGACGCTACAAACTCCCCGCAAAACATCTCCAACTCGTTTTTGCGGTCAAAAAGACAAACACAAAATAAGGACGGTCAAATCACCCTCAAGGCATCATCGGATTAGCACAAGTTTTATACCACTGGAAAGCCCGTCTCAAGGGCTATCTCTCTTATGAGTTTGGGATCGCTGACGATTCTGTAGGCGAGGCGAGCGGCCTAGATGTTAGGCCTACCCCTAACAGAAATTGAAAAATCCCAGGGGCCGGCTGCGAAGCAAGGTCTCGCCGGCCGGGGTAATGACCCGGAATAAATTCCAGGTGAGTTTGGGAATAACTCCCGTTCTAGGGGGGCTAGAGAGATATTTTTTTTACCTGACTCTTCCTTAGTTATCCCCGCATCCGAAAATTAGACTTTTACGGCCGATGAGGGCAGGTTTCACACCGGAAGAGACCAGCAAGCGGGGACGCTACAAACTCCCCGCAAAACATCTCCAACTCGTTTTTGCTGTCAAAAAGACAAACACAAAATAAGGAGGGTCAAATCACCCTCAAGGCATCATCGGATTAGCACAAGTTTTATACCACTGGAAAGCCCGTCTCAAGGGCTATCTTTCCCATGAGTTTGGAGTCGCTGACGGTTCTGTAGGCGAGGCGAGCGGCCTAGATGTTAGGCCTACCCCTAACAGAAATTGAAAAATCCCAGGGGCCGGCTGCGAAGCAAGGTCTCGCCGGCCGGGGTAATGACCCGGAATAAATCCCAGGTGAGTTTGGGAATAACTCCCGTTCTAGGGGGGGGGGGTAGAGAGATAATTTTTTTACCTGACTCTTCCTTAGGTATCCCCGCATCCGAAAATTAAACTTTTACGGCCGATGAGGGCAAGTTCCACACCGGAAGAGACCAGCAAGCGGGGACGCTACAAACTACACGCAAAACATCTCCAACTCGTTTTTGCTATCAAAAAGACAAACACAAAATAAGGAGGGTCAAATCACCCTCAAGGAATCATCGGATTAGCACAAGTTTTATACCACTGGAAAGCTCATCTCAAGGGCTATCTCTCCCATGAGTTTGGGGTCGCTGACGGTTCTGTAGGCGAGACGAGCGGCCTAGATGTTAGGCCTACCCCTAACAGAAATTGAAAAATCCCAGGGGCCGGCTGCGAAGCAAGGTCTCGACGGCCGGGGTAATGACCCGGAATAAATTCCAGGTGAGTTTGGGAATAACTCCCGTTCTAGGGGGGCTAGAGAGATAATTTTTTTACCTGACTCTTCCTTAGGTATCCCCGCATCCGAAAATTAGACTTTTACGGCCGATGAGGGCAGGTTTCACACCAGAAGAGAGCAGCAAGCGGGGACGCTACAAACTCCCCGCAAAAAATATCCAACTCGTTTTTGCTGTCAAAAAGACAAACACAAAATAAGGAGGGTCAAATCACCCTCAAGGCATCATCGGATTAGCACAAGTATTATACCACTGGAAAGCCCGTCTCAAGGGCTATCTTTCCCATGAGTTTGAGGTTGTTGACGGTTCTGTAGGCGAGGCGAGCGGCCTAGATGTTAGGCCTACCCCTAACAGAAATTGAAAAATCCCAGGGGCCGGCTGCGAAGCAAGGTCTCGCCGGCCGGGGTAATGACCCGGAATAAATTCCAGGTGAGTTTGGGAATAACTCCCGTTCTAGGGGGGCTAGAGAGATAATTTTTTTACCTGACTCTTCCTAAGGTATCCCCGCATCCGAAAATTAGACTTTTACGGCCGATGAGGGCAGGTTTCACACCGGAAGAGACCAGCAAGCGGGGACGCTACAAACTCCCCGCAAAACATCTCCAACTCGTTTTTGCTGTCAAAAAGACAAACACAAAATAAGGAGGGTCAAATCACCCTCAAGGCATCATCGGATTAGCACAAGTTTTATACCACTGGAAAGCCAATCTCAAGGGCTATCACTCCTATGAGTTTGGGGTCGATGACGGTTCTGTAGGCGAGGCGAGCGGCCTAGATGTTAGGCCTACCCCTAACAGAAATTGAAAAATCCCAGGGGCCGGCTGCGAAGCAAGGTCTCGCCGGCCGGGGTAATGACCCGGAATAAATTCCAGGTGAGTTTGGGAATAACTCCCGTTCTAGGGGGGCTAGAGAGATAATTTTTTTACCTGACTCTTCCTTAGGTATCCCCGCATCCGAAAGTTAGACTTTTACGGCCGATGAGGGCAGGTTTCACACCGGAAGAGACCAGCAAGCGGGGACGCTACAAACTCCCCGCAAAACATCTCCAACTCGTTTTTGCTGTCAAAAAGACAAACACAAAATAAGGAGGGTCAAATCACCCTCAACGCATCATCAGATTAGCACAAGTTTTATACCACTGGAAAGCCCATCTCAAGGGCTATCTCTCCCATGAGTTTGGGGTCGCTGACGGTTCTGTAGGTGAGGCGAGCGGCCTAGATGTTAGGCCTACCCCTAACAGAAATTGAAAAATCCCAGGGGCCGGCTGCGAAGCAAGGTCTCGCCGGCCGGGGTAATGACCCGGAATAAGTTCCAGGTGAGTTAGGGAATAACTCCCGTTCTAGGGGGGCTAGAGAGATAATTTTTTTACCTGACTCTTCCTTAGGTGTCCCCGCATCCGAAAATTAGACTTTTACGGCCGATGAGGGCAGGTTTCACACCGGAAGAGACCAGCAAGCGGGGACGCTACAAACTCCCCGCAAAACATCTCCAACTCGTTTTTGCTGTCAAAAAGACAAACACAAAATAAGGAGGGTCAAATCACCCTCAAGGCATCATCGGATTAGCACAAGTTTTATACCACTGGAAAGCTCATCTCAAGGGCTATCTCTCCCATGAGTTTGGGGTCACTGACGGTTCTGTAGGCGAGACGAGCGGCCTAGATGTTAGGCCTACCCCTAACAGAAATTGAAAAATCCCAGGGGCCGGCTGCGAAGCAAGGTCTCGCCGGCCGGGGTAATGACCCGGAATAAATTCCAGGTGAGTTTGGGAATAACTCCCGTTCTAGGGGGGCTAGAGAGATAATTTTTTTACCTGACTCTTCCTTAGGTATCCCCGCATCCGAAAGTTAGACTTTTACGGCCGATGAGGGCAGGTTTCACACCGGAAGAGACCAGCAAGTGGGGACGCTACAAACTCCCCGCAAAACATCTCCAACTCGTTTTTGCTGTCAAAAAGACAAACACAAAATAAGGAGGGTCAAATCACCCTCAAGGCATCATCGGATTAGCACAAGTTTTATACCACTGGAAAGCCCGTCCCAAGGGCTATCTCTCCCATGAGTTTGGAGTTGCTGACGGTTCTGTAGGCGAGGCGAGCGGCCTAGATGTTAGGCCTACCCCTAATAGAAATTGAAAAATCCCAGGGGCCGACTGCGAAGCAAGGTCTCGCCGGCCGGGGTAATGACCCGGAATAAATTCCAGGTGAGTTTGGGAATAACTCCCGTTCTAGGGGGGCTAGAGAGATAATTTTTTTACCTGACTCTTCCTTAGGTATCCCCGCATCCGAAAATTAGACTTTTACGGCCGATGAGGGCAGGTTTCACACCGGAAGAGACCAGCAAGCGGGGACGCTACAAACTCCCCGCAAAACATCTCCAACTCGTTTTTGCTGTCAAAAAGACAAACACAAAATAAGGAGGGTCAAATCACCCTCAAGGCATCATCGGATTAGCACAAGTTTTATACCACTGGAAAGCCCGTCTCAAGGGCTATCTCTCCCATGAGTTTGGGATCGCTGACGATTCTGTAGGCGAGGCGAGCGGCCTAGATGTTAGGCCTACCCCTAACAGAAATTGAAAAATCCAAGGGGCCGGCTGCGAAGCAAGGTCTCGCAGGCTGGGGTAATGACCCGGAATAAATTCCAGGTGAGTTTGGGAATAACTCCCGTTCTAGGGGGGCTAGAGAGATAATTTTTTTACCTGACTCTTCCTTAGGTATCCCCACATCCGAAAATTAGACTTTTACGGCCGATGAGGGCAGGTTTCACACCGGAAGAGACCAGCAAGCGGGGACGCTACAAACTCCCCGCAAAACATCTCCAACTCGTTTTTGCTGTCAAAAAGACAAACACAAAATAAGGAGGGTCAAATCACCCTCAAGGCATCATCGGATTAGCACAAGTTTTATACCACTGGAAAGCCCGTCTCAAGGGCTATCTCTCCCATGAGTTTGGGGTTGCTGACGGTTCTGTAGGCGAGGCGAGCGGCCTAGATGTTAGGCCTACCCCTAACAGAAATTGAAAAATCCCAGGGGCCGGCTGCGAAGCAAGGTCTCGCCGGCCGGGGTAATGACCCGGAATAAATTCCAGGTGAGTTTGGGAATAACTCCCGTTCTAGGGGGGCTAGAGAGATAATTTTTTTACCTGACTCTTCCTTAGGTATCCCCGCATCCGAAAATTAGACTTTTACGGCCGATGAGGGCAGGTTTCACACCGGAAGAGAGCAGCAAGCGGGGACGCTACAAACTCCCCGCAAAAAATATCCAACTCGTTTTTGCTGTCAAAAAGACAAACACAAAATAAGGAGGGTCAAATCACCCTCAAGGCATCATCGGATTAGCACAAGTATTATACCACTGGAAAGCCCGTCTCAAGGGCTATCTTTCCCATGAGTTTGAGGTTGTTGACGGTTCTGTAGGCGAGGCGAGCGGCCTAGATGTTAGGCCTACCCCTAACAGAAATTGAAAAATCCCAGGGGCCGGCTGCGAAGATGTTAGGCCTACCCCTAACAGAAATTGAAAAATCCCAGGGGCCGGCTGCGAAGCAAGGTCTCGCCGGCCGGGGTAATGACCCGGAATAAATTCCAGGTGAGTTTGGGAATAACTCCCGTTCTAGGGGGGCTAGAGAGATAATTTTTTTACCTGACTCTTCCTTAGGTATCCCCGCATCCGAAAGTTAGACTTTTACGGCCGATGAGGGCAGGTTTCACACCGGAAGAGACCAGCAAGCGGGGACGCTACAAACTCCCCGCAAAACATCTCCAACTCGTTTTTGCTGTCAAAAAGACAAACACAAAATAAGGAGGGTCAAATCACCCTCAACGCATCATCAGATTAGCACAAGTTTTATACCACTGGAAAGCCCATCTCAAGGGCTATCTCTCCCATGAGTTTGGGGTCGCTGACGGTTCTGTAGGTGAGGCGAGCGGCCTAGATGTTAGGCCTACCCCTAACAGAAATTGAAAAATCCCAGGGGCCGGCTGCGAAGCAAGGTCTCGCCGGCCGGGGTAATGACCCGGAATAAGTTCCAGGTGAGTTAGGGAATAACTCCCGTTCTAGGGGGGCTAGAGAGATAATTTTTTTACCTGACTCTTCCTTAGGTGTCCCCGCATCCGAAAATTAGACTTTTACGGCCGATGAGGGCAGGTTTCACACCGGAAGAGACCAGCAAGCGGGGACGCTACAAACTCCCCGCAAAACATCTCCAACTCGTTTTTGCTGTCAAAAAGACAAACACAAAATAAGGAGGGTCAAATCACCCTCAAGGCATCATCGGATTAGCACAAGTTTTATACCACTGGAAAGCTCATCTCAAGGGCTATCTCTCCCATGAGTTTGGGGTCACTGACGGTTCTGTAGGCGAGACGAGCGGCCTAGATGTTAGGCCTACCCCTAACAGAAATTGAAAAATCCCAGGGGCCGGCTGCGAAGCAAGGTCTCGCCGGCCGGGGTAATGACCCGGAATAAATTCCAGGTGAGTTTGGGAATAACTCCCGTTCTAGGGGGGCTAGAGAGATAATTTTTTTACCTGACTCTTCCTTAGGTATCCCCGCATCCGAAAGTTAGACTTTTACGGCCGATGAGGGCAGGTTTCACACCGGAAGAGACCAGCAAGTGGGGACGCTACAAACTCCCCGCAAAACATCTCCAACTCGTTTTTGCTGTCAAAAAGACAAACACAAAATAAGGAGGGTCAAATCACCCTCAAGGCATCATCGGATTAGCACAAGTTTTATACCACTGGAAAGCCCGTCCCAAGGGCTATCTCTCCCATGAGTTTGGAGTTGCTGACGGTTCTGTAGGCGAGGCGAGCGGCCTAGATGTTAGGCCTACCCCTAATAGAAATTGAAAAATCCCAGGGGCCGACTGCGAAGCAAGGTCTCGCCGGCCGGGGTAATGACCCGGAATAAATTCCAGGTGAGTTTGGGAATAACTCCCGTTCTAGGGGGGCTAGAGAGATAATTTTTTTACCTGACTCTTCCTTAGGTATCCCCGCATCCGAAAATTAGACTTTTACGGCCGATGAGGGCAGGTTTCACACCGGAAGAGACCAGCAAGCGGGGACGCTACAAACTCCCCGCAAAACATCTCCAACTCGTTTTTGCTGTCAAAAAGACAAACACAAAATAAGGAGGGTCAAATCACCCTCAAGGCATCATCGGATTAGCACAAGTTTTATACCACTGGAAAGCCCGTCTCAAGGGCTATCTCTCCCATGAGTTTGGGATCGCTGACGATTCTGTAGGCGAGGCGAGCGGCCTAGATGTTAGGCCTACCCCTAACAGAAATTGAAAAATCCAAGGGGCCGGCTGCGAAGCAAGGTCTCGCAGGCTGGGGTAATGACCCGGAATAAATTCCAGGTGAGTTTGGGAATAACTCCCGTTCTAGGGGGGCTAGAGAGATAATTTTTTTACCTGACTCTTCCTTAGGTATCCCCACATCCGAAAATTAGACTTTTACGGCCGATGAGGGCAGGTTTCACACCGGAAGAGACCAGCAAGCGGGGACGCTACAAACTCCCCGCAAAACATCTCCAACTCGTTTTTGCTGTCAAAAAGACAAACACAAAATAAGGAGGGTCAAATCACCCTCAAGGCATCATCGGATTAGCACAAGTTTTATACCACTGGAAAGCCCATCTCAAGGGCTATCTCTCCCATGAGTTTGGGGTCGCTGACGGTTCTGTAGGTGAGGCGAGCGGCCTAGATGTTAGGCCTACCCCTAACAGAAATTGAAAAATCCCAGGGGCCGGCTGCGAAGCAAGGTCTCGCCGGCCGGGGTAATGACCCGGAATAAGTTCCAGGTGAGTTAGGGAATAACTCCCGTTCTAGGGGGGCTAGAGAGATAATTTTTTTACCTGACTCTTCCTTAGGTGTCCCCGCATCCGAAAATTAGACTTTTACGGCCGATGAGGGCAGGTTTCACACCGGAAGAGACCAGCAAGCGGGGACGCTACAAACTCCCCGCAAAACATCTCCAACTCGTTTTTGCTGTCAAAAAGACAAACACAAAATAAGGAGGGTCAAATCACCCTCAAGGCATCATCGGATTAGCACAAGTTTTATACCACTGGAAAGCTCATCTCAAGGGCTATCTCTCCCATGAGTTTGGGGTCACTGACGGTTCTGTAGGCGAGACGAGCGGCCTAGATGTTAGGCCTACCCCTAACAGAAATTGAAAAATCCCAGGGGCCGGCTGCGAAGCAAGGTCTCGCCGGCCGGGGTAATGACCCGGAATAAATTCCAGGTGAGTTTGGGAATAACTCCCGTTCTAGGGGGGCTAGAGAGATAATTTTTTAACCTGACTCTTCCTTAGGTATCCCCGCATCCGAAAATTAGACTTTTACGGCCGATGAGGGCAGGTTTCACACCGGAAGAGAGCAGCAAGCGGGGACGCTACAAACTCCCCGCAAAACATCTCCAACTCGTTTTTGCTGTCAAAAAGACAAACACAAAATAAGGAGGGTCAAATCACCCTCAAGGCATCATCGGATTAGCACAAGTATTATACCACTGGAAAGCCCGTCTCAAGGGCTATCTTTCCCATGAGTTTGAGGTTGTTGACGGTTCTGTAGGCGAGGCGAGCGGCCTAGATGTTAGGCCTACCCCTAACAAAAATTGAAAAATCCCAGGGGCCGGCTGCGAAGCAAGGTCTCGCCGGCCGGGGTAATGACCCGGAATAAATTCCAGGTGAGTTTGGGAATAACTCCCGTTCTAGGGGGGCTAGAGAGATAATTTTTTTACCTGACTCTTCCTTAGGTATCCCCGCATCCGAAAATTAGACTTTTACGGCCGATGAGGGCAGGTTTCACACCGGAAGAGAGCAGCAAGCGGGGACGCTACAAACTCCCCGCAAAACATCTCCAACTCGTTTTTGCTGTCAAAAAGACAAACACAAAATAAGGAGGGTCAAATCACCCTCAAGGCATCATCGGATTAGCACAAGTATTATACCACTGGAAAGCCCGTCTCAAGGGCTATCTCTCCCATGAGTTTGGAATTGCTGACGGTTCTGTAGGCGAGGCGAGCGGCCTAGATGTTAGGCCTACCCCTAACAGAAATTGAAAAATCCCAGGGGCCGGCTGCGAAGCAAGGTCTCGCCGGCCGGGGTAATGACCCGGAATAAATTCCAGGTGAGTTTCGGAATAACTCCCGTTCTAGGGGGGCTAGAGAGATAATTTTTTTACCTGACTCTTCCTTAGTTATCCCCGCATCCGAAAATTAGACTTTTACGGCCGATGAGGGCAGGTTTCACACCGGAAGAGACCAGCAAGCGGGGACGCTACAAACTCCCCGCAAAAAATATCCAACTCGTTTTTGCTGTCAAAAAGACAAACACAAAATAAGGAGGGTCAAATCACCCTCAAGGCATCATCGGATTAGCACAAGTTTTATACCACTGAAAAGCCCGTCTCAAGGGCTATCTCTCCCATGAGTTTGGGGTCGCTGACGGTTCTGTAGGCGAGGTGAGCGGCCTAGATGTTAGGCCTACCCCTAACAGAAATTGAAAAATCCCAGGGGCCGGCTGCGAAGCAAGGTCTCGGCGGCCGGGGTAATGACCCGGAATAAATTCCAGGTGAGTTTGGGAATAACTCCCGTTCTAGGGGGGCTAGAGAGATAATTTTTTTACCTGACTCTTCCTTAGGTATCCCCGCATCCGAAAATTAGACTTTTACGGCCGATGAGGGCAGGTTTCACACCGGAAGAGACCAGCAAGCGGGGACGCTACAAACTCCCCGCAAAACATCTCCAACTCGTTTTTGCTGTCAAAAAGACAAACACAAAATAAGGAGGGTCAAATCACCCTCAAGGCATCATCCGATTAGCACAAGTTTTATACCACTGGAAAGCCCGTCTCAAGGGTTATCTCTCGCATGAGTTTGGGGTTGCTGACGGTTCTGTAGGCGAGGCGAGCGGCCTAGATGTTAGGCCTACCCCTAACAAAAATTGAAAAATCCCAGGGGCCGGCTGCGAAGCAAGGTCTCGCGGGCCGGGGTAATGACCCGGAATAAATTCCAGGTGAGTTTGGGAATAACTCCCGTTCTAGGGGGGCTAAAGAAATAATTTTTTTACCTGACTCTTCCTTAGGTATCCCCGCATCCGAAAATTAGCTTTTTACGGCCGATGAAGGCAGGTTTCACACCGGAAGAGAACAGCAAGCGGGGACGCTACAAACTCCCCTCAAAACATCTCCAACTCGTTTTTGCTGTCAAAAAGACAAACACAAATTAAGGAGGGTCAAATCACCCTCAAGGCATCATCGGATTAGCACAAGTTTTATATCACTGGAAAGCCCGTCTCAAGGGCTATCTCTCCCATGAGTTTGGGGTCGCTGACGGTTCTGTAGGCGAAGCGAGCGGCCTAGATGTTAGGCCTACCCCTAACAGAAATTGAAAAATCCCAGGGGCCGGCTGCGAAGCAAGGTCTCGCCGGCCGGGGTAATGACCCGGAATAAATTCCAGGTGAGTTTGGGAATAACTCCCGTTCTGGGGGGGGCTAGAGAGATAATTTTTTTACCTGACTCTTCCTTAGGTATCCCCGCATCCGAAAATTAGACTTTTACGGCCGATGAGGGCAGGTTTCACACCGGAAGAGACCAGCAAGCGGGGACGCTACAAACTCCCCGAAAAAAATATCCAACTCGTTTTTGCTGTCAAAAAGACAAACACAAAATAAGGAGGGTCAAATCACCCTCAAGGCATCATCGGATTAGCACAAATTTTATACCACTGAAAAGCCCGTCTCAAGGGCTATCTCTCCCATGAGTTTGGGATCGCTGACTGTTCTGTAGGCGAGGTGAGCGGCCTAGATGTTAGGCCTACCCCTAACAGAAATTGAAAAATCCCGGGGGCCGGCTGCGAAGCAGCTCTCGGCGGCCGGGGTAATGACCCGGAATAAATTCCAGGTGAGTTTGGGAATAACTCCCGTTCTAGGGGGGCTAGAGAGATAATTTTTTTACCTGACTCTTCCTTAGGTATCCCCGCATCCGAAAATTAGACTTTTACGGCCGATGAGGGCAGGTTTCACACCGGAAGAGACCAGCAAGCGGGGACGCTACAAACTCCCCGCAAAACATCTCCAACTCGTTTTTGCTGTCAAAAAGACAAACACAAAATAAGGAGGGTCAAATCACCCTCAAGGCATCATCGGATTAGCACAAGTTTTATACCACTGGAAAGCCGTCTCAAGGGCTATCTCTCCCATGAGTTTGGGGTCGCTGACGATTCTGTAGGCGAGGCGAGCGGCCTAGATGTTAGGGTACCCCTAACAGAAATTGAAAAATCCCAGGGGCCGGCTGCGAAGCAAGGTCTCGCCGGCCGGGGTAATGACCCGGAATAAATTCCAGGTGAGTTTGAGAATAACTCCCGTTCTAGGGGGGCTAGAGAGATAATTTTTTTACCTGACTCTTCCTTAGTTATCCCCGCATCCGAAAATTAGACTTTTACGGCCGATGAGGGCAGGTTTCACACCGGAAGAGACCAGCAAGCGGGGACGCTACAAACTCCCCGCAAAAAATATCCAACTCGTTTTTGCTGTCAAAAAGACAAACACAAAATAAGGAGGGTCAAATCACCCTCAAGGCATCATCGGATTAGCACAAGTTTTATACCACTGGAAAGCCGTCTCAAGGGCTATCTCTCCCATGAGTTTGGGGTCGCTGACGATTCTGTAGGCGAGGCGAGCGGCCTAGATGTTAGGGTACCCCTAACAGAAATTGAAAAATCCCAGGGGCCGGCTGCGAAGCAAGGTCTCGCCGGCCGGGGTAATGACCCGGAATAAATTCCAGGTGAGTTTGAGAATAACTCCCGTTCTAGGGGGGCTAGAGAGATAATTTTTTTACCTGACTCTTCCTTAGTTATCCCCGCATCCGAAAATTAGACTTTTACGGCCGATGAGGGCAGGTTTCACACCGGAAGAGACCAGCAAGCGGGGACGCTACAAACTCCCCGCAAAAAATATCCAACTCGTTTTTGCTGTCAAAAAGACAAACACAAAATAAGGAGGGTCAAATCACCCTCAAGGCATCATCGGATTAGCACAAGTTTTATACCACTGAAAAGCCCGTCTCAAGGGCTATCTCTCCCATGAGTTTGGGGTCGCTGACGGTTCTGTAGGCGAGGTGAGCGGCCTAGATGTTAGGCCTACCCCTAACAGAAATTGAAAAATCCCAGGGGCCGGCTGCGAAGCAAGGTCTCGCCGGCCGGGGTAATGACCCGGAATAAATTCCAGGTGAGTTTGGGAATAACTCCCGTTCTAGGGGGGCTAGAGAGATAATTTTTTTACCTGACTCTTCCTTAGGTATCCCCGCATCCGAAAATTAGACTTTTACGGCCGATGAGGGCAGGTTTCACACCGGAAGAGAGCAGCAAGCGGGGACGCTACAAACTCCCCGCAAAACATCTCCAACTCGTTTTTGCTGTCAAAAAGACAAACACAAAATAAGGAGGGTCAAATCACCCTCAAGGCATCATCGGATTAGCACAAGTATTATACCACTGGAAAGCCCGTCTCAAGGGCTATCTCTCCCATGAGTTTGGAATTGCTGACGGTTCTGTAGGCGAGGCGAGCGGCCTAGATGTTAGGCCTACCCCTAACAGAAATTGAAAAATCCCAGGGGCCGGCTGCGAAGCAAGGTCTCGCCGGCCGGGGTAATGACCCGGAATAAATTCCAGGTGAGTTTGAGAATAACTCCCGTTCTAGGGGGGCTAGAGAGATAATTTTTTTACCTGACTCTTCCTTAGTTATCCCCGCATCCGAAAATTAGACTTTTACGGCCGATGAGGGCAGGTTTCACACCGGAAGAGACCAGCAAGCGGGGACGCTACAAACTCCCCGCAAAAAATATCCAACTCGTTTTTGCTGTCAAAAAGACAAACACAAAATAAGGAGGGTCAAATCACCCTCAAGGCATCATCGGATTAGCACAAGTTTTAAACCACTGAAAAGCCCGTCTCAAGGGCTATCTCTCCCATGAGTTTGGGGTCGCTGACGGTTCTGTAGGCGAGGTGAGCGGCCTAGATGTTAGGCCTACCCCTAACAGAAATTGAAAAATCCCAGGGGCCGGCTGCGAAGCAAGGTCTCGGCGGCCGGGGTAATGACCCGGAATAAATTCCAGGTGAGTTTGGGAATAACTCCCGTTCTAGGGGGGCTAGAGAGATAATTTTTTTACCTGACTCTTCCTTAGGTATCCCCGCATCCGAAAATTAGACTTTTACGGCCGATGAGGGCAGGTTTCACACCGGAAGAGACCAGCAAGCGGGGACGCTACAAACTCCCCGCAAAACATCTCCAACTCGTTTTTGCTGTCAAAAAGACAAACACAAAATAAGGAGGGTCAAATCACCCTCAAGGCATCATCGGATTAGCACAAGTATTATACCACTGGAAAGCCCGTTTCAAGGGCTATCTCTCCCATGAGTTTGGAATTGCTGACGGTTCTGTAGGCGAGGCGAGCGGCCTAGATGTTAGGCCTACCCCTAACAGAAATTGAAAAATCCCAGGGGCCGGCTGCGAAGCAAGGTCTCGCCGGCCGGGGTAATGACCCGGAATAAATTCCAGGTGAGTTTGAGAATAACTCCCGTTCTAGGGGGGCTAGAGAGATAATTTTTTTACCTGACTCTTCCTTAGTTATCCCCGCATCCGAAAATTAGACTTTTACGGCCGATGAGGGCAGGTTTCACACCGGAAGAGACCAGCAAGCGGGGACGCTACAAACTCCCCGCAAAAAATATCCAACTCGTTTTTGCTGTCAAAAAGACAAACACAAAATAAGGAGGGTCAAATCACCCTCAAGGCATCATCGGATTAGCACAAGTTTTATACCACTGAAAAGCCCGTCTCAAGGGCTATCTCTCCCATGAGTTTGGGGTCGCTGACGGTTCTGTAGGCGAGGTGAGCGGCCTAGATGTTAGGCCTACCCCTAACAGAAATTGAAAAATCCCAGGGGCCGGCTGCGAAGCAAGGTCTCGGCGGCCGGGGTAATGACCCGGAATAAATTCCAGGTGAGTTTGGGAATAACTCCCGTTCTAGGGGGGCTAGAGAGATAATTTTTTTACCTGACTCTTCCTTAGGTATCCCCGCATCCGAAAATTAGACTTTTACGGCCGATGAGGGCAGGTTTCACACCGGAAGAGACCAGCAAGCGGGGACGCTACAAACTCCCCGCAAAACATCTCCAACTCGTTTTTGCTGTCAAAAAGACAAACACAAAATAAGGAGGGTCAAATCACCCTCAAGGCATCATCCGATTAGCACAAGTTTTATACCACTGGAAAGCCCGTCTCAAGGGTTATCTCTCGCATGAGTTTGGGGTTGCTGACGGTTCTGTAGGCGAGGCGAGCGGCCTAGATGTTAGGCCTACCCCTAACAAAAATTGAAAAATCCCAGGGGCCGGCTGCGAAGCAAGGTCTCGCCGGCCGGGGTAATGACCCGGAATAAATTCCAGGTGAGTTTGGGAATAACTCCCGTTCTAGGGGGCTAAAGAAATAATTTTTTTACCTGACTCTTCCTTAGGTATCCCCGCATCCGAAAATTAGCTTTTTACGGCCGATGAAGGCAGGTTTCACACCGGAAGAGAACAGCAAGCGGGGACGCTACAAACTCCCCTCAAAACATCTCCAACTCGTTTTTGCTGTCAAAAAGACAAACACAAATTAAGGAGGGTCAAATCACCCTCAAGGCATCATCGGATTAGCACAAGTTTTATACCACTGGAAAGCCCGTCTCAAGGGATATCTCTCCCATGAGTTTGGAGTCGCTGACGGTTCTGTAGGCGAGGCGAGCGGCCTAGATGTTAGGCCTACCACTAACAGAAATTGAAAAATCCCAGGGGCCGGCTGCGAAGCAAGGTCTCGCCGGCCGGGGTAATGACCCGGAATAAATTCCAGGTGAGTTTGGGAATAACTCCCGTTCTAGGGGGGCTAGAGAGATAATTTTTTTACCTGACTCTTCCTTAGGTATCCCCGCATCCGAAAATTAGACTTTTACGGCCGATGAGGGCAGGTTTCACACCGGAAGAGACCAGCAAGCGGGGACGCTACAAACTCCCCGCAAAACATCTCCAACTCGTTTTTGCTGTCAAAAAGACAAACACAAAATAAGGAGGGTCAAATCACCCTCAAGGCATCATCCGATTAGCACAAGTTTTATACCACTGGAAAGCCCGTCTCAAGGGTTATCTCTCGCATGAGTTTGGGGTTGCTGACGGTTCTGTAGGCGAGGCGAGCGGCCTAGATGTTAGGCCTACCCCTAACAAAAATTGAAAAATCCCAGGGGCCGGCTGCGAAGCAAGGTCTCGCCGGCCGGGGTAATGACCCGGAATAAATTCCAGGTGAGTTTGGGAATAACTCCCGTTCTAGGGGGGCTAAAGAAATAATTTTTTTACCTGAGTCTTCCTTAGGTATCCCCGCATCCGAAAATTAGCTTTTTACGGCCGATGAAGGCAGGTTTCACACCGGAAGAGAACAGCAAGCGGGGACGCTACAAACTCCCCTCAAAACATCTCCAACTCGTTTTTGCTGTCAAAAAGACAAACAGAAAATAAGGAGGGTCAAATCACCCTCAAGGCATCATCGGATTAGCACAAGTTTTATACCACTGGAAAGCCCGTCTCAAGGGCTATCTCTCCCATGAGTTTGGAGTCGCTGACGGTTCTGTAGGCGAGGCGAGCGGCCTAGATGTTAGGCCTACCACTAACAGAAATTGAAAAATCCCAGGGGCCGGCTGCGAAGCAAGGTCTCGCCGGCCGGGGTAATGACCCGGAATAAATTCCAGGTGAGTTTGGGAATAACTCCCGTTCTAGGGGGGCTAGAGAGATAATTTGTTTACCTGACTCTTCCTTAGGTATCCCCGCATCCGAAAATTAGACTTTTATGGCCGATGAGGGCAGCAAGCGGGGACGCTACAAACTCCCCGCAAAACATCTCCAACTCGTTTTTGCTGTCAAAAAGACAAACACAAAATAAGGAGGGTCAAATCACCCTCAAGGCATCATCCGATTAGCACAAGTTTTATACCACTGGAAAGCCCGTCTCAAGGGTTATCTCTCGCATGAGTTTGGGGTTGCTGACGGTTCTGTAGGCGAGGCGAGCGGCCTAGATGTTAGGCCTACCCCTAACAAAAATTGAAAAATCCCAGGGGCCGGCTGCGAAGCAAGGTCTCGCCGGCCGGGGTAATGACCCGGAATAAATTCCAGGTGAGTTTGTGAATAACTCCCGTTCTAGGGGGCTAAAGAAATAATTTTTTTACCTGACTCTTCCTTAGGTATCCCCGCATCCGAAAATTAGCTTTTTACGGCCGATGAAGGCAGGTTTCACACCGGAAGAGAACAGCAAGCGGGGACGCTACAAACTCCCCTCAAAACATCTCCAACTCGTTTTTGCTGTCAAAAAGACAAACACAAATTAAGGAGGGTCAAATCACCCTCAAGGCATCATCGGATTAGCACAAGTTTTATACCACTGGAAAGCCCGTCTCAAGGGCTATCTCTCCCATGAGTTTGGGGTCGCTGACGGTTCTGTAGGCGAGGCGAGCGGCCTAGATGTTAGGCCTACCACTAACAGAAATTGAAAAATCCCAGGGGCCGGCTGCGAAGCAAGGTCTCGCCGGCCGGGGTAATGACCCGGAATAAATTCCAGGTGAGTTTGGGAATAACTCCCGTTCTAGGGGGGCTAGAGAGATAATTTTTTTACCTGACTCTTCCTTAGGTATCCCCGCATCCGAAAATTAGACTTTTACGGCCGATGAGGGCAGGTTTCACACCGGAAGAGACCAGCAAGCGGGGACGCTACAAACTCCCCGCAAAACATCTCCAACTCGTTTTTGCTGTCAAAAAGACAAACACAAAATAAGGAGGGTCAAATCACCCTCAAGGCATCATCCGATTAGCACAAGTTTTATACCACTGGAAAGCCCGTCTCAAGGGTTATCTCTCGCATGAGTTTGGGGTTGCTGACGGTTCTGTAGGCGAGGCGAGCGGCCTAGATGTTAGGCCTACCCCTAACAAAAATTGAAAAATCCCAGGGGCCGGCTGCGAAGCAAGGTCTCGCCGGCCGGGGTAATGACCCGGAATAAATTCCAGGTGAGTTTGGGAATAACTCCCGTTCTAGGGGGGCTAAAGAAATAATTTTTTTACCTGAGTCTTCCTTAGGTATCCCCGCATCCGAAAATTAGCTTTTTACGGCCGATGAAGGCAGGTTTCACACCGGAAGAGAACAGCAAGCGGGGACGCTACAAACTCCCCTCAAAACATCTCCAACTCGTTTTTGCTGTCAAAAAGACAAACACAAATTAAGGAGGGTCAAATCACCCTCAAGGCATCATCGGATTAGCACAAGTTTTATACCACTGGAAAGCCCGTCTCAAGGGCTATCTCTCCCATGAGTTTGGAGTCGCTGACGGTTCTGTAGGCGAGGCGAGCGGCCTAGATGTTAGGCCTACCACTAACAGAAATTGAAAAATCCCAGGGGCCGGCTGCGAAGCAAGGTCTCGCCGGCCGGGGTAATGACCCGGAATAAATTCCAGGTGAGTTTGGGAATAACTCCCGTTCTAGGGGGGCTAGAGAGATAATTTGTTTACCTGACTCTTCCTTAGGTATCCCCGCATCCGAAAATTAGACTTTTATGGCCGATGAGGGCAGGTTTCACACCGGAAGAGACCAGCAAGCGGGGACGCTACAAACTCCCCGCAAAACATCTCCAACTCGTTTTTGCTGTCAAAAAGACAAACACAAAATAAGGAGGGTCAAATCACCCTCAAGGCATCATCGGATTAGCACAAGTTTTATACCACTGGAAAGCCCGTCTCAAGAGCTATCTCTCCCATGAGTTTGGGGTTGCTGACCATTCTGTAGGCGACGCGAGCGGCCTAGATGTTAGGCCTACCCCTAACAGAAATTGAAAAATCCCAGGGGCCGGCTGCAAAGCAAGGTCTCGCCGGCCGGGGTAAAGACCCGGAATAAATTCCAGGTGAGTTTGGGAATAACTCCCGTTCTAGGGGGGCTAGAGAGATATTTTTTTTACCTGACTCTTCCTTAGGTATCCCCGCATCCGAAACTTTGACTTTTACGGCCGATGAGGGCAGGTTTCACACCGGAAGAGACCAGCAAGCGGGGACGCTACAAACTCCCCGCAAAACATCTCCAACTCGTTTTTGCTGTCAAAAAGACAAACACAAAATAAGGAGGGTCAAATCACCCTCAAGGCATCATCCGATTAGCACAAGTTTTATACCACTGGAAAGCCCGTCTCAAGGGCTATCTCTCCCATGAGTTTGGGGTCGCTGACGGTTCTGTAGGCGAGGCGAGCGGCCTAGATGTTAGGCCTACCCCTAACAGAAATTGAAAAATCCCAGGGGCCGGCTGCGAAGCAAGGTCTCGCCGGCCGGGGTAATGACCCGGAATAAATTCCAGGTGAGTTTGGGAATAACTCCCGTTCTAGGGGGGCTAAAGAAATAATTTTTTTACCTGACTCTTCCTTAGGTATCCCCGCATCCGAAAATTAGCTTTTTACGGCCGATGAAGGCAGGTTTCACACCGGAAGAGAAAAGCAAGCGGGGACGCTACAAACTCCCCTCAAAACATCTCCAACTCGTTTTTGCTGTCAAAAAGACAAACACAAATTAAGGAGGGTCAAATCACCCTCAAGGCATCATCGGATTAGCACAAGTTTTATACCACTGGAAAGCCCGTCTCAAGGGCTATATCTCCCATGAGTTTGGAGTCGCTGACGGTTCTGTAGGCGAGGCGAGCGGCCTAGATGTTAGGCCTACCACTAACAGAAATTGAAAAATCCCAGGGGCCGGCTGCGAAGCAAGGTCTCGCCGGCCGGGGTAATGACCCGGAATAAATTCCAGGTGAGTTTGGGAATAACTCCCGTTCTAGGGGGGCTAGAGAGATAATTTTTTTACCTGACTCTTCCTTAGGTATCCCCGCATCCGAAAATTAGACTTTTACGGCCGATGAGGGCAGGTTTCACACCGGAAGAGACCAGCAAGCGGGGACGCTACAAACTCCCCGCAAAACATCTCCAACTCGTTTTTGCTGTCAAAAAGACAAACACAAAATAAGGAGGGTCAAATCACCCTCAAGGCATCATCCGATTAGCACAAGTTTTATACCACTGGAAAGCCCGTCTCAAGGGTTATCTCTCGCATGAGTTTGGGGTTGCTGATGGTTCTGTAGGCGAGGCGAGCGGCCTAGATGTTAGGCCTACCCCTAACAAAAATTGAAAAATCCCAGGGGCCGGCTGCGAAGCAAGGGCTCGCCGGCCGGGGTAATGACCCGGAATAAATTCCAGGTGAGTTTGGGAATAACTCCCGTTCTAGGGGGGCTAAAGAAATAATTTTTTTACCTGACTCTTCCTTAGGTATCCCCGCATCCGAAAATTAGCTTTTTACGGCCGATGAAGGCAGGTTTCACACCGGAAGAGAACAGCAAGCGGGGACGCTACAAACTCCCCTCAAAACATCTCCAACTCGTTTTTGCTGTCAAAAAGACAAACACAAATTAAGGAGGGTCAAATCACCCTCAAGGCATCATCGGATTAGCACAAGTTTTATACCACTGGAAAGCCCGTCTCAAGGGCTATCTCTCCCATGAGTTTGGAGTCGCTGACGGTTCTGTAGGCGAGGCGAGCGGCCTAGATGTTAGGCCTACCACTAACAGAAATTGAAAAATCCCAGGGGCCGGCTGCGAAGCAAGGTCTCGCCGGCCGGGGTAATGACCCGGAATAAACTCCAGGTGAGTTTGGGAATAACTCCCGTTCTAGGGGGGCTAGAGAGATAATTTGTTTACCTGACTCTTCCTTAGGTATCCCCGCATCCGAAAATTAGACTTTTACGGCCGATGAGGGCAGGTTTCACACCGGAAGAGACCAGCAAGCGGGGACGCTACAAACTCCCCGCAAAACATCTCCAACTCGTTTTTGCTGTCAAAAAGACAAACACAAAATAAGGAGGGTCAAATCACCCTCAAGGCATCATCGGATTAGCACAAGTTTTATACCACTGGAAAGCCCGTCTCAAGAGCTATCTCTCCCATGAGTTTGGGGTTGCTGATTATTCTGTAGGCGACGCGAGCGGCCTAGATGTTAGGCCTACCCCTAACAGAAATTGAAAAATCCCAGGGGCCGGCTGCAAAGCAAGGTCTCGCCGGCCGGGGTAAAGACCCGGAATAAATTCCAGGTGAGTTTGGGAATAACTCCCGTTCTAGGGGGGCTAGAGAGATTTTTTTTACCTGACTCTTCCTTAGGTATCCCCGCATCCGAAACTTTGACTTTTACGGCCGATGAGGGCAGGTTTCACACCGGAAGAGACCAGCAAGCGGGGACGCTACAAACTCCCCGCAAAACATCTCCAACTCGTTTTTGCTGTCAAAAAGACAAACACAAAATAAGGACGGTCAAATCACCCTCAAGGCATCATCGGATTAGCACAAGTTTTATACCACTGGAAAGCCCGTCTCAAGGGCTATCTCTCCCATGAGTTTGGAGTCGCTGACGGTTCTGTAGGCGAGGCGAGCGGCCTAGATGTTAGGCCTACCCCTAACAGAAATTGAAAAATCCCAGGGGCCGGCTGCGAAGCAAGGTCTCGCCGGCCGGGGTAATGACCCGGAATAAATTCCAGGTGAGTTTGGGAATAACTCCCGTTCTGGGGGGGCTAGAGAGATAATTTTTTTACCTGACTCTTCCTTAGGTATCCCCGCATCCGAAAATTAGACTTTTACGGCCGATGAGGGCAGGTTTCACACCGGAAGAGACCAGCAAGCGGGGACGCTACAAACTCCCCGCAAAAAATATCCAACTCGTTTTTGCTGTCAAAAAGACAAACACAAAATAAGGAGGGTCAAATCACCCTCAAGGCATCATCCGATTAGCACAAGTTTTATACCACTGGAAAGCCCGTCTCAAGGGTTATCTCTCGCATGAGTTTGGGGTTGCTGACGGTTCTGTAGGCGAGGCGAGCGGCCTAGATGTTAGGCCTACCCCTAACAAAAATTGAAAAATCCCAGGGGCCGGCTGCGAAGCAAGGGCTCGCCGGCCGGGGTAATGACCCGGAATAAATTCCAGGTGAGTTTGGGAATAACTCCCGTTCTAGGGGGGCTAAAGAAATAATTTTTTTACCTGACTCTTCCTTAGGTATCCCCGCATCCGAAAATTAGCTTTTTACGGCCGATGAAGGCAGGTTTCACACCGGAAGAGAACAGCAAGCGGGGACGCTACAAACTCCCCTCAAAACATCTCCAACTCGTTTTTGCTGTCAAAAAGACAAACACAAATTAAGGAGGGTCAAATCACCCTCAAGGCATCATCGGATTAGCACAAGTTTTATACCACTGGAAAGCCCGTCTCAAGGGCTATCTCTCCCATGAGTTTGGAGTCGCTGACGGTTCTGTAGGCGAGGCGAGCGGCCTAGATGTTAGGCCTACCACTAACAGAAATTGAAAAATCCCAGGGGCCGGCTGCGAAGCAAGGTCTCGCCGGCCGGGGTAATGACCCGGAATAAATTCCAGGTGAGTTTGGGAATAACTCCCGTTCTAGGGGGGCTAGAGAGATAATTTGTTTACCTGACTCTTCCTTAGGTATCCCCGCATCCGAAAATTAGACTTTTACGGCCGATGAGGGCAGGTTTCACACCGGAAGAGACCAGCAAGCGGGGACGCTACAAACTCCCCGCAAAACATCTCCAACTCGTTTTTGCTGTCAAAAAGACAAACACAAAATAAGGAGGGTCAAATCACCCTTAAGGCATCATCGGATTAGCAGAAGTTTTATACCACTGGAAAGCCCGTCTCAAGGGCTATCTCTCCCATGAGTTTGGGGTTGCTGACCATTCTGTAGGCGAGGCGAGCGGCCTAGATGTTAGGCCTACCCCTAACAGAAATTGAAAAATCCCAGGGGCCGGCTGCGAAGCAACGTCTCGCCGGCCGGGGTAATGACCCGGAATAAATTTCAGGTGAGTTTGGGAATAACTCCCGTTCTAGGGGGGCTAGAGAGATAATTTTTTTACCTGACTCTTCCTTAGGTATCCCCGCATCTGAAAATTAGACTTTTACGGCCGATGAGGGCAGGTTTCACACCGGAAGAGACCAGCAAGCGGGGACGCTACAAACTCCCCGCAAAACATCTCCAACTCGTTTTTGCTGTCAAAAAGACAAACACAAAATAAGGAGGGTCAAATCACCCTTAAGGCATCATCGGATTAACAGAAGTTTTATACCACTGGAAAGCCCGTCTCAAGGGCTATCTCTACCATGAGTTTGGGGTTGCTGACCGTTCTGTAGGCGAGGCGAGCGGCCTAGATGTTAGGCCTACCCCTAACAGAAATTGAAAAATCCCAGGGGCCGGCTGCGAAGCAAGGTCTCGCCGGCCGGGGTAATGACCCGGAATAAATTCCAGGTGAGTTTGGGAATAACTCCCGTTCTAGGGGGGCTAGAGAGATAATTTGTTTACCTGACTCTTCCTTAGGTATCCCCGCATCCGAAAATTAGACTTTTACGGCCGATGAGGGCAGGTTTCACACCGGAAGAGACCAGCAAGCGGGGACGCTACAAACTCCCCGCAAAACATCTCCAACTCGTTTTTGCTGTCAAAAAGACAAACACAAAATAAGGAGGGTCAAATCACCCTTAAGGCATCATCGGATTAGCAGAAGTTTTATACCACTGGAAAGCCCGTCTCAAGGGCTATCTCTCCCATGAGTTTGGGGTTGCTGACCATTCTGTAGGCGAGGCGAGCGGCCTAGATGTTAGGCCTACCCCTAACAGAAATTGAAAAATCCCAGGGGCCGGCTGCGAAGCAACGTCTCGCCGGCCGGGGTAATGACCCGGAATAAATTTCAGGTGAGTTTGGGAATAACTCCCGTTCTAGGGGGGCTAGAGAGATAATTTTTTTACCTGACTCTTCCTTAGGTATCCCCGCATCTGAAAATTAGACTTTTACGGCCGATGAGGGCAGGTTTCACACCGGAAGAGACCAGCAAGCGGGGACGCTACAAACTCCCCGCAAAACATCTCCAACTCGTTTTTGCTGTCAAAAAGACAAACACAAAATAAGGAGGGTCAAATCACCCTTAAGGCATCATCGGATTAACAGAAGTTTTATACCACTGGAAAGCCCGTCTCAAGGGCTATCTCTACCATGAGTTTGGGGTTGCTGACCGTTCTGTAGGCGAGGCGAGCGGCCTAGATGTTAGGCCTACCCCTAACAGAAATTGAAAAATCCCAGGGGCCGGCTGCGAAGCAAGGTCTCGCCGGCCGGGGTAATGACCCGGAATAAATTCCAGGTGAGTTTGGGAATAACTCCCGTTCTAGGGGGGCTAGAGAGATAATTTTTTTACCTGACTCTTCCTTAGGTATCCCCGCATCCGAAAATTAGACTTTTACGGCCGATGAGGGCAGGTTTCACACCGGAAGAGAGCAGCAAGCGGGGACGCTACAAACTCCCCGCAAAACATCTCCAACTCGTTTTTGCTGTCAAAAAGACAAACACAAAATAAGGAGGGTCAAATCACCCTCAAGGCATCATCGGATTAGCACAAGTTTTATACCACTGGAAAGCCCGTCTCAAGGGCTATCTATCCCATGAGTTTGGGATTGCTGACGGTTCTGTAGGCGAGGCTAGCGGCCTAGATGTTCGGCCTACCCCTAACAGAAATTGAAAAATCCCAGGGGCCGGCTGCGAAGCAAGGTCTCGCCGGCCGGGGTAATGACCCGGAATAAATTCCAGGTGAGTTTGGGAATAACTCCCGTTCTAGGGGGGCTAGAGAGATAATTTGTTTACCTGACTCTTCCTTAGGTATCCCCGCATCCGAAAATTAGACTTTTACGGCCGATGAGGGCAGGTTTCACACCGGAAGAGACCAGCAAGCGGGGACGCTACAAACTCCCCGCAAAACATCTCCAACTCGTTTTTGCTGTCAAAAAGACAAACACAAAATAAGGAGGGTCAAATCACCCTTAAGGCATCATCGGATTAGCAGAAGTTTTATACCACTGGAAAGCCCGTCTCAAGGGCTATCTCTCCCATGAGTTTGGGGTTGCTGACCATTCTGTAGGCGAGGCGAGCGGCCTAGATGTTAGGCCTACCCCTAACAGAAATTGAAAAATCCCAGGGGCCGGCTGCGAAGCAACGTCTCGCCGGCCGGGGTAATGACCCGGAATAAATTTCAGGTGAGTTTGGGAATAACTCCCGTTCTAGGGGGGCTAGAGAGATAATTTTTTTACCTGACTCTTCCTTAGGTATCCCCGCATCTGAAAATTAGACTTTTACGGCCGATGAGGGCAGGTTTCACACCGGAAGAGACCAGCAAGCGGGGACGCTACAAACTCCCCGCAAAACATCTCCAACTCGTTTTTGCTGTCAAAAAGACAAACACAAAATAAGGAGGGTCAAATCACCCTTAAGGCATCATCGGATTAACAGAAGTTTTATACCACTGGAAAGCCCGTCTCAAGGGCTATCTCTACCATGAGTTTGGGGTTGCTGACCGTTCTGTAGGCGAGGCGAGCGGCCTAGATGTTAGGCCTACCCCTAACAGAAATTGAAAAATCCCAGGGGCCGGCTGCGAAGCAAGGTCTCGCCGGCCGGGGTAATGACCCGGAATAAATTCCAGGTGAGTTTGGGAATAACTCCCGTTCTAGGGGGGCTAGAGAGATAATTTTTTTACCTGACTCTTCCTTAGGTATCCCCGCATCCGAAAATTAGACTTTTACGGCCGATGAGGGCAGGTTTCACACCGGAAGAGAGCAGCAAGCGGGGACGCTACAAACTCCCCGCAAAACATCTCCAACTCGTTTTTGCTGTCAAAAAGACAAACACAAAATAAGGAGGGTCAAATCACCTTCAAGGCATCATCGGATTAGCACAAGTTTTATACCACTGGAAAGCCCGTCTCAAGGGCTATCTCTCCCATGAGTTTGGGATTGCTGACGGTTCTGTAGGCGAGGCGAGCGGTCTAGATGTTCGGCCTACCCCTAACAGAAATTGAAAAATCCCAGGGGCCGGCTGCGAAGCAAGGTCTCGCCGGCCGGGGTAATGACCCGGAATAAATTCCAGGTGAGTTTGGGAATAACTCCCGTTCTAGGGGGGCTAGAGAGAAAATTTTTTTACCTGACTCTTCCTTAGGTATCCCCGCATCTGAAAATTAGACTTTTACGGCCGATGAGGGCAGGTTTCACACCGGAAGAGACCAGCAAGCGGGGACGCTACAAACTCCCCGCAAAACATCTCCAACTCGTTTTTGCTGTCAAAAAGACAAACACAAAATAAGGAGGGTCAAATCACCCTTAAGGCATCATCGGATTAACAGAAGTTTTATACCACTGGAAAGCCCGTCTCAAGGGCTATCTCTACCATGAGTTTGGGGTTGCTGACCGTTCTGTAGGCGAGGCGAGCGGCCTAGATGTTAGGCCTACCCCTAACAGAAATTGAAAAATCCCAGGGGCCGGCTGCGAAGCAAGGTCTCGCCGGCCGGGGTAATGACCCGGAATAAATTCCAGGTGAGTTTGGGAATAACTCCCGTTCTAGGGGGGCTAGAGAGATAATTTTTTTACCTGACTCTTCCTTAGGTATCCCCGCATCCGAAAATTAGACTTTTACGGCCGATGAGGGCAGGTTTCACACCGGAAGAGAGCAGCAAGCGGGGACGCTACAAACTCCCCGCAAAACATCTCCAACTCGTTTTTGCTGTCAAAAAGACAAACACAAAATAAGGAGGGTCAAATCACCTTCAAGGCATCATCGGATTAGCACAAGTTTTATACCACTGGAAAGCCCGTCTCAAGGGCTATCTCTCCCATGAGTTTGGGATTGCTGACGGTTCTGTAGGCGAGGCGAGCGGTCTAGATGTTCGGCCTACCCCTAACAGAAATTGAAAAATCCCAGGGGCCGGCTGCGAAGCAAGGTCTCGCCGGCCGGGGTAATGACCCGGAATAAATTCCAGGTGAGTTTGGGAATAACTCCCGTTCTAGGGGGGCTAGAGAGATAATTTTTTTACCTGACTCTTCCTTAGGTATCCCCGCATCCGAAAATTAGACTTTTACGGCCGATGAGGGCAGGTTTCACACCGGAAGAGACCAGCAAGCGGGGACGCTACAAACTCCCCGCAAAACATCTCCAACTCGTTTTTGCTGTCAAAAAGACAAACACAAAATAAGGAGGGTCAAATCACCCTCAAAGCATCATCGGATTAGCACAAGTTTTATACCACTGGAAAGCCCGTCTCAAGGGCTATCTCTCCCATGAGTTTGCGGTCGCTGACGATTCTGTAGGCGAGGTGAGCGGCCTAGATGTTAGGCCTACCCCTAACAGAAATTGAAAAATCCCAGGGGCCGGCTGCGAAGCAAGGTCTCGCCGGCCGGGGTAATGACCCGGAATAAATTCCAGGTGAGTTTGGGAATAACTCCCGTTCTAGGGGGGCTAGAGAGATAATTTGTTTACCTGACTCTTCCATAGGTATCCCCGCATCCGAAAATTAGACTTTTACGGCCGATGAGGGCAGGTTTCACACCGGAAGAGACCAGCAAGCGGGGACGCTACAAACAGCCCGCAAAACATCTCCAACTCGTTTTTGCTGTCAAAAAGACAAACACAAAATAAGGAGGGTCAAATCACCCTCAAGGCATAATCGGATTAGCACAAGTTTTATACCACTGGAAAGCCCGTCTCAAGGGCTATCTCTCCCATGAGTTTGGGGTTGCTGACGATTCTGTAGGCGAGGCGAGCGGCCTAGATGTTAGGCCTACCCCTAACAGAAATTGAAAAATCCCAGGGGCCGGCTGCGAAGCAAGGTCTCGCCGGCCGGGGTAATGACCCGGAATAAATTCCAGGTGAGTTTGGGAATAACTCCCGTCCTAGGGGGGCTAGAGAGATAATTGTTTTACCTGACTCTTCCTTAGGTATCCCCGCATCCGAAAATTAGACTTTTACGGCCGATGAGGGCAGGTTTCACACCGGAAGAGACCAGCAAGCGGGGACGCTACAAACTCCCCGAAAAACATCTATAACTCGTTTTTGCTGTCAAAAAGACAAACACAAAATAAGGAGGGTCAAATCACCCTCAAGGCATGATCGGATTAGCACAAGTTTTATACCACTGGAAAGCCCGTCTCAAGGGCTATATCTCCCATGAGTTTGGGGTCGCTGACCGTTCTGTAGGCGAGGCGAGCGGCCTAGATGTTAGGCCTACCCCTAACAGAAATTGAAAAATCCCAGGGGCCGGCTGCGAAGCAAGGTCTCGCCGGCCGGGGTAATGACCCGGAATAAATTCCAGGTGAGTTTGGGAATAACTCCCGTCCTAGGGGGGCTAGAGAGATAATTGTTTTACCTGACTCTTCCTTAGGTATCCCCGCATCCGAAAATTAGACTTTTACGGCCGATGAGGGCAGGTTTCACACCGGAAGAGACCAGCAAGCGGGGACGCTACAAACTCCCCGAAAAACATCTCCAACTCGTTTTTGCTGTCAAAAAGACAAACACAAAATAAGGAGGGTCAAATCACCCTCAAGGCATGATCGGATTAGCACAAGTTTTATACCACTGGAAAGCCCGTCTCAAGGGCTATATC
Organism: Pisaster brevispinus; assembly: GCA_023634235.1. Classification (NCBI taxonomy): domain Eukaryota; kingdom Metazoa; phylum Echinodermata; class Asteroidea; order Forcipulatida; family Asteriidae; genus Pisaster; species Pisaster brevispinus. Next base: position 4,105,407 of record JAMKCF010000025.1, read on the forward strand.
TCCCATGAGTTTGGGGTCGCTGACCGTTCTGTAGGCGAGGCGAGCGGCCTAGATGTTTGGCCTACCCCTAACAGAAATTGAAAAATCCCAGGGGCCGGCTGCGAAGCAAGGTCTCGCCGGCCGGGGTAATGACCCGGAATAAATTCCAGGTGAGTTTGGGAATAACTCCCGTTCTAGGGGGGCTAGAGAGATAATTTTTTTTACCTGACTCTTCCTTAGGTATCCCCTCATCCGAAAATTAGACTTTTACGGCCGATGAGGGCAGGTTTCACACCGGAAGAGAGCAGCAAGCGGGGACGCTACAAACAGCCCGCAAAACATCTCCAACTCGTTTTTGCTGTCAAAAAGACAAACACAAAATAAGGAGGGTCAAATCACCCTCAAGGCATCATCGGATTAGCACAAATTTTATACCACTGGAAAGCCCATCTCAAGGGCTATCTCTCCCATGAGTTTGCGGTCGCTGACGATTCTGTAGGCGAGGCGAGCGGCCTAGATGTTAGGCCTACCCCTAACAGAAATTGAAAAATCCCAGGGGCCGGCTGCGAAGCAAGGTCTCGCCGGCCGGGGTATTGACCCGGAATAAATTCCAGGTGAGTTTGGGAATAACTCCCGTTCTAGGGGGGCTAGAAAGATAATTTTTTTACCTGACTCTTCCATAGGTATCCCCGCATCCGAAAATTAGACTTTTACGGCCGATGAGGGCAGGTTTCACACCGGAAGAGACCAGCAAGCGGGGACGCTACAAACAGCCCGCAAAACATCTCCAACTCGTTTTTGCTGTCAAAAAGACAAACACAAAATAAGGAGGGTCAAATCACCCTCAAGGCATGATCGGATTAGCACAAGTTTTATACCACTGGAAAGCCCGTCTCAAGGGCTATCTCTCCCATGAGTTTGGGGTCGCTGACGATTTTGTAGGCGAGGCGAGCGGCCTAGATGTTAGGCCTACCCCTAACAGAAATTGAAAAATCCCAGGGGCCGGCTGCGAAGCAAGGTCTCGCCGGCCGGGGTAATGACCCGGAATAAATTCCAGGTGAGTTTGGGAATAACTCCCGTTCTAGGGGGGCTAGAGAGATAATTTTTTTACCTGACTCTTCCATAGGTATCCCCGCATCCGAAAATTAGACTTTTACGGCCGATGAGGGCAGGTTTCACACCGGAAGAGACCAGCAAGCGGGGACGCTACAAACTCCCCGAAAAACATCTCCAACTCGTTTTTGCTGTCAAAAAGACAAACACAAAATAAGGAGGGTCAAATCACCCTCAAGGCATCATCGGATTAGCACAAGTTTTATACCACTGGAAAGCCCGTCTCAAGGGCTATATCTCCCATGAGTTTGGTGTCGCTGACCGTTCTGTAGGCGAGGCGAGCGGCCTAGATGTTAGGCCTACCCCTAACAGAAATTGAAAAATCCCAGGGGCCGGCTGCGAAGCAAGGTCTCGCCGGCCGGGGTAATGACCCGGAATAAATTCCAGGTGAGTTTGGGAATAACTCCCGTTCTAGGGGGGCTAGAGAGATAATTTTTTTACCTGACTCTTCCTTAGGTATCCCCGCATCTGAAAATTAGACTTTTACGGCCGATGAGGGCAGGTTTCACACCGGAAGAGAGCAGCAAGCGGGGACGCTACAAACAGCCCGCAAAACATCTCCAACTCGTTTTTGCTGTCAAAAAGACAAACACAAAATAAGGAGGGTCAAATCACCCTCAAGGCATGATCGGATCAGCACAAGTTTTATACCACTGGAAAGCCCGTCTCAAGGGCTATCTCTCCCATGAGTTTGCGGTCGCTGACGATTCTGTAGGCGAGGCGAGCGGCCTAGATGTTAGGCCTACCCCTAACAGAAATTGAAAAATCCCAGTGGCCGGCTGCGAAGCAAGGTCTCGCCGGCCGGGGTAATGACCCGGAATAAATTCCAGGTGAGTTTGGGAATAACTCCCGTTCTAGGGGGGCTAGAGAGATAATTTTTTTACCTGACTCTTCCATAGGTATCCCCGCATCCGAAAATTAGACTTTTACGGCCGATGAGGGCAGGTTTCACACCGGAAGAGACCAGCAAGCGGGGACGCTACAAACAGCCCGCAAAACATCTCCAACTCGTTTTTGCTGTCAAAAAGACAAACACAAAATAAGGAGGGTCAAATCACCCTCAAGCCATCATCGGATTAGCACAAGTTTTATACCACTGGAAAGCCCGTCTCAAGGGCTATCTCTCCCATGAGTTTGGGGTCGCTGACGATTCTGTAGGCGAGGCGAGCGGCCTAGATGTTAGGCCTACCCCTAACAGAAATTGAAAAATCCCAGGGGCCGGCTGCGAAGCAAGGTCTCGCCGGCCGGGGTAATGACCCGGAATAAATTCCAGGTGAGTTTGGGAATAACTCCCGTTCTAGGGGGGCTAGAGAGATAATTTTTTTACCTGACTCTTCCATAGGTATCCCCGCATCCGAAAATTAGACTTTTACGGCCGATGAGGGCAGGTTTCACACCGGAAGAGACCAGCAAGCGGGGACGCTACAAACAGCCCGCAAAACATCTCCAACTCGTTTTTGCTGTCAAAAAGACAAACACAAAATAAGGAGGGTCAAATCACCCTCAAGCCATCATCGGATTAGCACAAGTTTTATACCACTGGAAAGCCCGTCTCAAGGGCTATCTCTCCCATGAGTTTGGGATCGCTGACGATTCTGTAGGCGAGGCGAGCGGCCTAGATGTTAGGCCTACCCCTAACAGAAATTGAAAAATCCCAGGGGCCGGCTGCGAAGCAAGGTCTCGCCGGCCGGGGTATTGACCCGGAATAAATTCCAGGTGAGTTTGGGAATAACTCCCGTTCTAGGGGGGCTAGAAAGATAATTGTTTTACCTGACTCTTCCATAGGTATCCCCGCATCCGAAAATTAGACTTTTACGGCCGATGAGGGCAGGTTTCACACCGGAAGAGACCAGCAAGCGGGGACGCTACAAACAGCCCGCAAAACATCTCCAACTCGTTTTTGCTGTCAAAAAGACAAACACAAAATAAGGAGGGTCAAATCACCCTCAAGGCATGATCGGATTAGCACAAGTTTTATACCACTGGAAAGCCCGTCTCAAGGGCTATCTCTCCCATGAGTTTGGGGTTGCTGACGATTCTGTAGGCGAGGCGAGCGGCCTAGATGTTAGGCCTTCCCCTAACAGAAATTGAAAAATCCCAGGGGCCGGCTGCGAAGCAAGGTCTCGCCGGCCGGGGTAATGACCCGGAATAAATTCCAGGTGAGTTTGGGAATAACTCCCGTTCTAGGGGGGCTAGAGAGATAATTTTTTTACCTGACTCTTCCATAGGTATCCCCGCATCCGAAAATTAGACTTTTACGGCCGATGAGGGCAGGTTTCACACCGGAAGAGACCAGCAAGCGGGGACGCTACAAACTCCCCGAAAAACATCTCCAACTCGTTTTTGCTGTCAAAAAGACAAACACAAAATAAGGAGGGTCAAATCACCCTCAAGGCATCATCGGATTAGCACAAGTTTTATACCACTGGAAAGCCCGTCTCAAGGGCTATATCTCCCATGAGTTTGGGGTCGCTGACCGTTCTGTAGGCGAGGCGAGCGGCCTAGATGTTAGGCCTACCCCTAACAGAAATTGAAAAATCCCAGGGGCCGGCTGCGAAGCAAGGTCTCGCCGGCCGGGGTAATGACCCGGAATAAATTCCAGGTGAGTTTGGGAATAACTCCCGTTCTAGGGGGGCTAGAGAGATAATTTTTTTACCTGACTCTTCCTTAGGTATCCCCGCATCCGAAAATTAGACTTTTACGGCCGATGAGGGCAGGTTTCACACCGGAAGAGAGCAGCAAGCGGGGACGCTACAAACAGCCCGCAAAACATCTCCAACTCGTTTTTGCTGTCAAAAAGACAAACACAAAATAAGGAGGGTCAAATCACCCTCAAGGCATGATCGGATCAGCACAAGTTTTATACCACTGGAAAGCCCGTCTCAAGGGCTATATCTCCCATGAGTTTGCGGTCGCTGACGATTCTGTAGGCGAGGCGAGCGGCCTAGATGTTAGGCCTACCCCTAACAGAAATTGAAAAATCCCAGTGGCCGGCTGCGAAGCAAGGTCTCGCCGGCCGGGGTAATGACCCGGAATAAATTCCAGGTGAGTTTGGGAATAACTCCCGTTCTAGGGGGGCTAGAGAGATAATTTTTTTACCTGACTCTTCCATAGGTATCCCCGCATCCGAAAATTAGACTTTTACGGCCGATGAGGGCAGGTTTCACACCGGAAGAGACCAGCAAGCGGGGACGCTACAAACAGCCCGCAAAACATCTCCAACTCGTTTTTGCTGTCAAAAAGACAAACACAAAATAAGGAGGGTCAAATCACCCTCAAGCCATCATCGGATTAGCACAAGTTTTATACCACTGGAAAGCCCGTCTCAAGGGCTATCTCTCCCATGAGTTTGGGGTCGCTGACGATTCTGTAGGCGAGGCGAGCGGCCTAGATGTTAGGCCTACCCCTAACAGAAATTGAAAAATCCCAGGGGCCGGCTGCGAAGCAAGGTCTCGCCGGCCGGGGGTAATGACCCGGAATAAATTCCAGGTGAGTTTGGGAATAACTCCCGTTCTAGGGGGGCTAGAGAGATAATTTTTTTACCTGACTCTTCCATAGGTATCCCCGCATCCGAAAATTAGACTTTTACGGCCGATGAGGGCAGGTTTCACACCGGAAGAGACCAGCAAGCGGGGACGCTACAAACAGCCCGCAAAACATCTCCAACTCGTTTTTGCTGTCAAAAAGACAAACACAAAATAAGGAGGGTCAAATCACCCTCAAGCCATCATCGGATTAGCACAAGTTTTATACCACTGGAAAGCCCGTCTCAAGGGCTATCTCTCCCATGAGTTTGGGGTCGCTGACGATTCTGTAGGCGAGGCGAGCGGCCTAGATGTTAGGCCTACCCCTAACAGAAATTGAAAAATCCCAGGGGCCGGCTGCGAAGCAAGGTCTCGCCGGCCGGGGTAATGACCCGGAATAAATTCCAGGTGAGTTTGGGAATAACTCCCGTTCTAGGGGGGCTAGAGAGATAATTTTTTTACCTGACTCTTCCATAGGTATCCCCGCATCCGAAAATTAGACTTTTACGGCCGATGAGGGCAGGTTTCACACCGGAAGAGACCAGCAAGCGGGGACGCTACAAACTCCCCGCAAAACATCTCCAACTCGTTTTTGCTGTCAAAAAGACAAACACAAAATAAGGAGGGTCAAATCACCCTCAAGGCATGATCGGATTAGCACAAGTTTTATACCACTGGAAAGCCCGTCTCAAGGGCTATATCTCCCATGAGTTTGGGGTCGCTGACCGTTCTGTAGGCGAGGCGAGCGGCCTAGATGTTAGGCCTACCCCTAACAGAAATTGAAAAATCCCAGGGGCCGGCTGCGAAGCAAGGTCTCGCCGGCCGGGGTAATGACCCGGAATAAATTCCAGGTGAGTTTGGGAATAACTCCCGTTCTAGGGGGGCTAGAGAGATAATTTTTTTTTACCTGACTCTTCCTTAGGTATCCCCTCATCCGAAAATTAGACTTTTACGGCCGATGAGGGCAGGTTTCACACCGGAAGAGAGCAGCAAGCGGGGACGCTACAAACAGCCCGCAAAACATCTCCAACTCGTTTTTGCTGTCAAAAAGACAAACACAAAATAAGGAGGGTCAAATCACCCTCAAGCCATCATCGGATTAGCACAAGTTTTATACCACTGGAAAGCCCGTCTCAAGGGCTATCTCTCCCATGAGTTTGGGGTCGCTGACGATTCTGTAGGCGAGGCGAGCGGCCTAGATGTTAGGCCTACCCCTAACAGAAATTGAAAAATCCCAGGGGCCGGCTGCGAAGCAAGGTCTCGCCGGCCGGGGTAATGACCCGGAATAAATTCCAGGTGAGTTTGGGAATAACTCCCGTTCTAGGGGGGCTAGAGAGATAATTTTTTTACCTGACTCTTCCATAGGTATCCCCGCATCCGAAAATTAGACTTTTACGGCCGATGAGGGCAGGTTTCACACCGGAAGAGACCAGCAAGCGGGGACGCTACAAACTCCCCGCAAAACATCTCCAACTCGTTTTTGCTGTCAAAAAGACAAACACAAAATAAGGAGGGTCAAATCACCCTCAAGGCATGATCGGATTAGCACAAGTTTTATACCACTGGAAAGCCCGTCTCAAGGGCTATATCTCCCATGAGTTTGGGGTCGCTGACCGTTCTGTAGGCGAGGCGAGCGGCCTAGATGTTAGGCCTACCCCTAACAGAAATTGAAAAATCCCAGGGGCCGGCTGCGAAGCAAGGTCTCGCCGGCCGGGGTAATGACCCGGAATAAATTCCAGGTGAGTTTGGGAATAACTCCCGTTCTAGGGGGGCTAGAGAGATAATTTTTTTTTACCTGACTCTTCCTTAGGTATCCCCTCATCCGAAAATTAGACTTTTACGGCCGATGAGGGCAGGTTTCACACCGGAAGAGAGCAGCAAGCGGGGACGCTACAAACAGCCCGCAAAACATCTCCAACTCGTTTTTGCTGTCAAAAAGACAAACACAAAATAAGGAGGGTCAAATCACCCTCAAGGCATCATCGGATTAGCACAAGTTTTATACCACTGGAAAGCCCGTCTCAAGGGCTATCTCTCTCATGAGTTTGCGGTCGCTGACGATTCTGTAGGCGAGGCGAGCGGCCTAGATGTTAGGCCTACCCCTAACAGAAATTGAAAAATCCCAGGGGCCGGCTGCGAAGCAAGGTCTCGCCGGCCGGGGTAATGACCCGGAATAAATTCCAGGTGAGTTTCGGAATAACTCCCGTTCTAGGGGGGCTAGAGAGATAATTTTTTTACCTGACTCTTCCTTAGGTATCCCCGCATCCGAAAATTAGACTTTTACGGCCGATGAGGGCAGGTTTCACACCGGAAGAGACCAGCAAGCGGGGACGCTACAAACTCCCCGCAAAACATCTCCAACTCGTTTTTGCTGTCAAAAAGACAAACACAAAATAAGGAGGGTCAAATCACCCTCAAGGCATCATCGGATTAGCACAAGTTTTATACCACTGGAAAGCCCGTGTCAAGGGCTATCTCTCCCATGAGTTTGGGGTCGCTGACGATTCTATAGGCGAGGCGAGCGGCCTAGATGTTAGGCCTACCCCTAACAGAAATTGAAAAATCCCAGGGGCCGGCTGCGAAGCAAGGTCTCGCCGGCCGGGGTAATGACCCGGAATAAATTCCAGGTGAGTTTGGGAATAACTCCCGTTCTAGGGGGGCTAGAGAGATAATTTGTTTTTACCTGACTCTTCCTTAGGTATCCCCTCATCCGAAAATTAGACTTTTACGGCCGATGAGGGCAGGTTTCACACCGGAAGAGAGCAGCAAGCGGGGACGCTACAAACAGCCCGCAAAACATCTCCAACTCGTTTTTGCGGTCAAAAAGACAAACACAAAATAAGGAGGGTCAAATCACCCTCAAGGCATCATCGGATTAGCACAAGTTTTATACCACTGGAAAGCCCGTCTCAAGGGCTATCTCTCCCATAAGTTTGGGGTCGCTGACGATTCTGTAGGCGAGGCGAGCGGCCTAGATGTTAGGCTTACCCCTAACAGAAATTGAAAAATCCCAGGGGCCGGCTGCGAAGCAAGGTCTCGCCGGCCGGGATAATGACCCGGAATAAATTCCAGGTGAGTTTGGGAATAACTCCCGTTCTAGGGGGGCTAGAGAGATAATTTTTTTACCTGACTCTTCCATAGGTATCCCCGCATCCGAAAATTAGACTTTTACGGCCGATGAGGGCAGGTTTCACACCGGAAGAGACCAGCAAGCGGGGACGCTACAAACAGCCCGCAAAACATCTCCAACTCGTTTTTGCTGTCAAAAAGACAAACACAAAATAAGGAGGGTCAAATCACCCTCAAGGCATCATCGGATTAGCACAAGTTTTATACCACTGGAAAGCCCGTCTCAAGGGCTATCTCTCCCATGAGTTTGGGGTCGCTGACAATTCTGTAGGCGAGGCGAGCGGCCTAGATCTTAGGCCTACCCCTAACAGAAATTGAAAAATCCCAGGGGCCGGCTGCGAAGCAAGGTCTCGCCGGCCGGGGTAATGACCCGGAATAAATTCCAGGTGAGTTTGGGAATAACTCCCGTTCTAGGGGGGCTAGAGAGATAATTTTTTTACCTGACTCTTCCATAGGTATCCCCGCATCCGAAAATTAGACTTTTACGGCCGATGAGGGCAGGTTTCACACCGGAAGAGACCAGCAAGCGGGGACGCTACAAACTCCCCGCAAAACATCTCCAACTCGTTTTTGCTGTCAAAAAGACAAACACAAAATAAGGAGGGTCAAATCACCCTCAAGGCATCATCGGATTAGCACAAGTTTTATACCACTGGAAAGCCCGTCTCAAGGGCTATCTTTCCCATGAGTTTGGGGTCGCTGACGGTTCTGTAGGCGAGGCGAGCGGCCTAGATGTTAGGCCTACCCCTAACAGAAATTGAAAAATCCCAGGGGCCGGCTGCGAAGCAAGGTCTCGCCGGCCGGGGTAATGACCCGGAATAAATTCCAGGTGAGTTTGGGAATAACTCCCGTTCTAGGGGGGCTAGAGAGATAATTTTTTTACCTGACTCTTCCTTAGGTATCCCCGCATCCGAAAATTAGACTTTTACGGCCGATGAGGGCAGGTTTCACACCGGAAGAGAGCAGCAAGTGGGGACGCTACAAACAGCCCGCAAAACATCTCCAACTCGTTTTTGCTGTCAAAAAGACAAACACAAAATAAGGAGGGTCAAATCACCCTCAAGGCATCATCGGATTAGCACAAGTTTTATACCACTGGAAAGCCCGTCTCAAGGGCTATCTCTCCCATGAGTTTGGGGTCGCTGACGATTCTGTAGGCGAGGCGAGCGGCCTAGATGTTAGGCCTACCCCTAACAGAAATTGAAAAATCCCAGGGGCCGGCTGCGAAGCAAGGTCTCGCCGGCCGGGGTAATGACCCGGAATAAATTCCAGGTGAGTTTGGGAATAACTCCCGTTCTAGGGGGGCTAGAGAGATAATTTTTTTTTACCTGACTCTTCCTTAGGTATCCCCTCATCCGAAAATTAGACTTTTACGGCCGATGAGGGCAGGTTTCACACCGGAAGAGAGCAGCAAGCGGGGACGCTACAAACAGCCCGCAAAACATCTCCAACTCGTTTTTGCGGTCAAAAAGACAAACACAAAATAAGGAGGGTCAAATCACCCTCAAGGCATCATCGGATTAGCACAAGTTTTATACCACTGGAAAGCCCGTCTCAAGGGCTATCTCTCCCATGAGTTTGGGGTCGCTGACGGTTCTGTAGGCGAGGCGAGCGGCCTAGATGTTAGGCCTACCCCTAACAGAAATTGAAAAATCCCAGGGGCCGGCTGCGAAGCAAGGTCTCGCCGGCCGGGGTAATGACCCGGAATAAATTCCAGGTGAGTTTGGGAATAACTCCCGTTCTAGGGGGGCTAGAGAGATAATTTTTTTACCTGACTCTTCCTTAGGTATCCCCGCATCCGAAAATTAGACTTTTACGGCCGATGAGGGCAGGTTTCACACCGGAAGAGACCAGCAAGTGGGGACGCTACAAACAGCCCGCAAAACATCTCCAACTCGTTTTTGCTGTCAAAAAGACAAACACAAAATAAGGAGGGTCAAATCACCCTCAAGGCATCATCGGATTAGCACAAGTTTTATACCACTGGAAAGCCCGTCTCAAGGGCTATCTCTCCCATGAGTTTGGGGTCGCTGACGGTTCTGTAGGCGAGGCGAGCGGCCTAGATGTTAGGCCTACCCCTAACAGAAATTGAAAAATCCCAGGGGCCGGCTGCGAAGCAAGGTCTCGCCGGCCGGGGTAATGACCCGGAATAAATTCCAGGTGAGTTTGAAAATAACTCCCGTTCTAGGGGGGCTAGAGAGATAATTGTTTTACCTGACTCTTCCTTAGGTATCCCCGCATCCGAAAATTAGACTGTTACGGCCGATGAGGGCAGGTTTCACACCGGAAGAGACCAGCAAGCGGGGACGCTACAAACAGCCCGCAAAACATCTCCAACTCGTTTTTGCTGTCAAAAAGACAAACACAAAATAAGGAGGGTCAAATCACCCTCAAGGCATCATCGGATTAGCACAAGTTTTATACCACTGGAAAGCCCGTCTCAAGGGCTATCTCTCCCATGAGTTTGGGGTCGCTGACGATTCTGTAGGCGAGGCGAGCGGCCTAGATGTTAGGCCTACCCCTAACAGAAATTGAAAAATCCCAGGGGCCGGCTGCGAAGCAAGGTCTCGCCGGCCGGGGTAATGACCCCGAAAAAATTCCAGGTGAGTTTGGGAATAACTCCCGTTCTAGGGGGGCTAGAGAGATATTTTTTTTACCTGACTCTTCCTTAGGTATCCCCGCATCCGAAAATTAGACTTTTACGGCCGATGAGGGCAGGTTTCACACCGGAAGAGAGCAGCAAGTGGGGACGCTACAAACAGCCCGCAAAACATCTCCAACTCGTTTTTGCTGTCAAAAAGACAAACACAAAATAAGGAGGGTCAAATCACCCTCAAGGCATCATCGGATTAGCACAAGTTTTATACCACTGGAAAGCCCGTCTCAAGGGCTATCTCTCCCATGAGTTTGGGGTTGCTGACGATTCTGTAGGCGAGGCGAGCGGCCTAGATGTTAGGCCTACCCCTAACAGAAATTGAACAATCCCAGGGGCCGGCTGCGAAGCAAGGTCTCGCCGGCCGGGGTAATGACCCGGAATAAATTCCAGGTGAGTTTGGGAATAACTCCCGTTCTAGGGGGGCTAGAGAGATAATTTTTTTTTACCTGACTCTTCCTTAGGTATCCCCTCATCCGAAAATTAGACTTTTACGGCCGATGAGGGCAGGTTTCACACCGGAAGAGAGCAGCAAGCGGGGACGCTACAAACAGCCCGCAAAACATCTCCAACTCGTTTTTGCTGTCAAAAAGACAAACACAAAATAAGGAGGGTCAAATCACCCTCAAGGCATCATCGGATTAGCACAAGTTTTATACCACTGGAAAGCCCGTCTCAAGGGCTATCTCTCCCATGAGTTTGGGGTCGCTGACGATTCTGTAGGCGAGGCGAGCGGCCTAGATGTTAGGCCTACCCCTAACAGAAATTGAAAAATCCCAGGGGCCGGCTGCGAAGCAAGGTCTCGCCGGCCGGGGTAATGACCCGGAATAAATTCCAGGTGAGTTTGGGAATAACTCCCGTTCTAGGGGGGCTAGAGAGATAATTTTTTTACCTGACTCTTCCATAGGTATCCCCGCATCCGAAAATTAGACTTTTACGGCCGATGAGGGCAGGTTTCACACCGGAAGAGACCAGCAAGCGGGGACGCTACAAACTCCCCGCAAAACATCTCCAACTCGTTTTTGCTGTCAAAAAGACAAACACAAAATAAGGAGGGTCAAATCACCCTCAAAGCATCATCGGATTAGCACAAGTTTTATACCACTGGAAAGCCCGTCTCAAGGGCTATCTCTCCCATGAGTTTGGAGTCGCTGACGGTTCTGTAGGGGAGGCGAGCGGCCTAGATGTTAGGCCTACCCCTAACAGAAATTGAAAAATCCCAGGGGCCGTCTGCGAAGCAAGGTCTCGCCGGCCGGGGTAATGACCCGGAATAAATTCCAGGTGAGTTTGGGAATAACTCCCGTTCTAGGGGGGCTAGAGAGATAATTTTTTTACCTGACTCTTCCTTAGGTATCCCCGCATCCGAAAATTAGACTTTTACGGCCGATGAGGGCAGGTTTCACACCGGAAGAGACCAGCAAGCGGGGACGCTACAAACAGCCCGCAAAACATCTCCAACTCGTTTTTGCTGTCAAAAAGACAAACACAAAATAAGGAGGGTCAAATCACCCTCAAAGCATCATCGGATTAGCACAAGTTTTATACCACTGGAAAGCCCGTCTCAAGGGCTATCTCTCCCATGAGATTGGGGTCGCTGACGGTTCTGTAGGCGAGGCGAGCGGCCTAGATGTTAGGCCTACCCCTAACAGAAATTGAAAAATCCCAGGGGCCGGCTGCGAAGCAAGGTCTCGCCGGCCGGGGTAATGACCCGGAATAAATTCCAGGTGAGTTTGAAAATAACTCCCGTTCTAGGGGGGCTAGAGAGATAATTGTTTTACCTGACTCTTCCTTAGGTATCCCCGCATCCGAAAATTAGACTGTTACGGCCGATGAGGGCAGGTTTCACACCGGAAGAGACCAGCAAGCGGGGACGCTACAAACAGCCCGCAAAACATCTCCAACTCGTTTTTGCTGTCAAAAAGACAAACACAAAATAAGGAGGGTCAAATCACCCTCAAGGCATCATCGGATTAGCACAAGTTTTATACCACTGGAAAGCCCGTCTCAAGGGCTATCTCTCCCATGAGTTTGGGGTCGCTGACGATTCTGTAGGCGAGGCGAGCGGCCTAGATGTTAGGCCTACCCCTAACAGAAATTGAAAAATCCCAGGGGCCGGCTGCGAAGCAATGTCTCGCCGGCCGGGGTAATGACCCCGAAAAAATTCCAGGTGAGTTTGGGAATAACTCCCGTTCTAGGGGGGCTAGAGAGATAATTTTTTTACCTGACTCTTCCATAGGTATCCCCGCATCCGAAAATTAGACTTTTACGGCCGATGAGGGCAGGTTTCACACCGGAAGAGACCAGCAAGCGGGGACGCTACAAACTCCCCGCAAAACATCTCCATCTCGTTTTTGCTGTCAAAAAGACAAACACAAAATAAGGAGGGTCAAATCACCCTCAAAGCATCATCGGATTAGCACAAGTTTTATACCACTGGAAAGCCCGTCTCAAGGGCTATCTCTCCCATGAGTTTGGGGTCGCTGACGGTTCTGTAGGCGAGGCGAGCGGCCTAGATGTTAGGCCTACCCCTAACAGAAATTGAAAAATCCCAGGGGCCGGCTGCGAAGCAAGGTCTCGCCGGCCGGGGTAATGACCCCGAAAAAATTCCAGGTGAGTTTGGGAATAACTCCCGTTCTAGGGGGGCTAGAGAGATAATTTTTTTACCTGACTCTTCCTTAGGTATCCCCGCATCCGAAAATTAGACTTTTACGGCCGATGAGGGCAGGTTTCACACCGGAAGAGAGCAGCAAGTGGGGACGCTACAAACAGCCCGCAAAACATCTCCAACTCGTTTTTGCTGTCAAAAAGACAAACACAAAATAAGGAGGGTCAAATCACCCTCAAGGCATCATCGGATTAGCACAAGTTTTATACCACTGGAAAGCCCGTCTCAAGGGCTATCTCTCCCATGAGTTTGGGGTTGCTGACGATTCTGTAGGCGAGGCGAGCGGCCTAGATGTTAGGCCTACCCCTAACAGAAATTGAACAATCCCAGGGGCCGGCTGCGAAGCAAGGTCTCGCCGGCCGGGGTAATGACCCGGAATAAATTCCAGGTGAGTTTGGGAATAACTCCCGTTCTAGGGGGGCTAGAGAGATAATTTTTTTTTACCTGACTCTTCCTTAGGTATCCCCTCATCCGAAAATTAGACTTTTACGGCCGATGAGGGCAGGTTTCACACCGGAAGAGAGCAGCAAGCGGGGACGCTACAAACAGCCCGCAAAACATCTCCAACTCGTTTTTGCTGTCAAAAAGACAAACACAAAATAAGGAGGGTCAAATCACCCTCAAGGCATCATCGGATTAGCACAAGTTTTATACCACTGGAAAGCCCGTCTCAAGGGCTATCTCTCCCATGAGTTTGGGGTCGCTGACGATTCTGTAGGCGAGGCGAGCGGCCTAGATGTTAGGCCTACCCCTAACAGAAATTGAAAAATCCCAGGGGCCGGCTGCGAAGCAAGGTCTCGCCGGCCGGGGTAATGACCCGGAATAAATTCCAGGTGAGTTTGGGAATAACTCCCGTTCTAGGGGGGCTAGAGAGATAATTTTTTTACCTGACTCTTCCATAGGTATCCCCGCATCCGAAAATTAGACTTTTACGGCCGATGAGGGCAGGTTTTACACCGGAAGAGACCAGCAAGCGGGGACGCTACAAACTCCCCGCAAAACATCTCCAACTCGTTTTTGCTGTCAAAAAGACAAACACAAAATAAGGAGGGTCAAATCACCCTCAAAGCATCATCGGATTAGCACAAGTTTTATACCACTGGAAAGCCCGTCTCAAGGGCTATCTCTCCCATGAGTTTGGAGTCGCTGACGGTTCTGTAGGGGAGGCGAGCGGCCTAGATGTTAGGCCTACCCCTAACAGAAATTGAAAAATCCCAGGGGCCGTCTGCGAAGCAAGGTCTCGCCGGCCGGGGTAATGACCCGGAATAAATTCCAGGTGAGTTTGGGAATAACTCCCGTTCTAGGGGGGCTAGAGAGATAATTTTTTTACCTGACTCTTCCTTAGGTATCCCCGCATCCGAAAATTAGACTTTTACGGCCGATGAGGGCAGGTTTCACACCGGAAGAGACCAGCAAGCGGGGACGCTACAAACAGCCCGCAAAACATCTCCAACTCGTTTTTGCTGTCAAAAAGACAAACACAAAATAAGGAGGGTCAAATCACCCTCAAAGCATCATCGGATTAGCACAAGTTTTATACCACTGGAAAGCCCGTCTCAAGGGCTATCTCTCCCATGAGATTGGGGTCGCTGACGGTTCTGTAGGCGAGGCGAGCGGCCTAGATGTTAGGCCTACCCCTAACAGAAATTGAAAAATCCCAGGGGCCGGCTGCGAAGCAAGGTCTCGCCGGCCGGGGTAATGACCCGGAATAAATTCCAGGTGAGTTTGAAAATAACTCCCGTTCTAGGGGGGCTAGAGAGATAATTGTTTTACCTGACTCTTCCTTAGGTATCCCCGCATCCGAAAATTAGACTGTTACGGCCGATGAGGGCAGGTTTCACACCGGAAGAGACCAGCAAGCGGGGACGCTACAAACTCCCCGCAAAACATCTCCAACTCGTTTTTGCTGTCAAAAAGACAAACACAAAATAAGGAGGGTCAAATCACCCTCAAAGCATCATCGGATTAGCACAAGTTTTATACCACTGGAAAGCCCGTCTCAAGGGCTATCTCTCCCATGAGTTTGGGGTCGCTGACGGTTCTGTAGGCGAGGCGAGCGGCCTAGATGTTAGGCCTACCCCTAACAGAAATTGAACAATCCCAGGGGCCGTCTGCGAAGCAAGGTCTCGCCGGCCGGGGTAATGACCCGGAATAAATTCCAGGTGAGTTTGGGAATAACTCCCGTTCTAGGGGGGCTAGAGAGATAATTTTTTTACCTGACTCTTCCTTAGGTATCCCCGCATCCGAAAATTAGACTTTTACGGCCGATGAGGGCAGGTTTCACACCGGAAGAGACCAGCAAGCGGGGACGCTACAAACTCCCCGCAAAACATCTCCAACTCGTTTTTGCTGTCAAAAAGACAAACACAAAATAAGGAGGGTCAAATCACCCTCAAGGCATCATCGGATTAGCACAAGTTTTATACCACTGGAAAGCCCGTCTCAAGGGCTATCTATCCAATGAGTTTGGGATTGCTGACGGTTCTGTAGGCGAGGCTAGCGGCCTAGATGTTCGGCCTACCCCTAACAGAAATTGAAAAATCCCAGGGGCCGGCTGCGAAGCAAGGTCTCGCCGGCCGGGGTAATGACCCGGAATAAATTCCAGGTGAGTTTGGGAATAACTCCCGTTCTAGGGGGGCTAGAGAGATAATTTGTTTACCTGACTCTTCCTTAGGTATCCCCGCATCCGAAAATTAGACTTTTACGGCCGATGAGGGCAGGTTTCACACCGGAAGAGACCAGCAAGCGGGGACGCTACAAACTCCCCGCAAAACATCTCCAACTCGTTTTTGCTGTCAAAAAGACAAACACAAAATAAGGAGGGTCAAATCACCCTTAAGGCATCATCGGATTAGCAGAAGTTTTATACCACTGGAAAGCCCGTCTCAAGGGCTATCTCTCCCATGAGTTTGGGGTTGCTGACCATTCTGTAGGCGAGGCGAGCGGCCTAGATGTTAGGCCTACCCCTAACAGAAATTGAAAAATCCCAGGGGCCGGCTGCGAAGCAACGTCTCGCCGGCCGGGGTAATGACCCGGAATAAATTTCAGGTGAGTTTGGGAATAACTCCCGTTCTAGGGGGGCTAGAGAGATAATTTTTTTACCTGACTCTTCCTTAGGTATCCCCGCATCTGAAAATTAGACTTTTACGGCCGATGAGGGCAGGTTTCACACCGGAAGAGACCAGCAAGCGGGGACGCTACAAACTCCCCGCAAAACATCTCCAACTCGTTTTTGCTGTCAAAAAGACAAACACAAAATAAGGAGGGTCAAATCACCCTTAAGGCATCATCGGATTAACAGAAGTTTTATACCACTGGAAAGCCCGTCTCAAGGGCTATCTCTACCATGAGTTTGGGGTTGCTGACCGTTCTGTAGGCGAGGCGAGCGGCCTAGATGTTAGGCCTACCCCTAACAGAAATTGAAAAATCCCAGGGGCCGGCTGCGAAGCAACGTCTCGCCGGCCGGGGTAATGACCCGGAATAAATTTCAGGTGAGTTTGGGAATAACTCCCGTTCTAGGGGGGCTAGAGAGATAATTTTTTTACCTGACTCTTCCTTAGGTATCCCCGCATCTGAAAATTAGACTTTTACGGCCGATGAGGGCAGGTTTCACACCGGAAGAGACCAGCAAGCGGGGACGCTACAAACTCCCCGCAAAACATCTCCAACTCGTTTTTGCTGTCAAAAAGACAAACACAAAATAAGGAGGGTCAAATCACCCTTAAGGCATCATCGGATTAACAGAAGTTTTATACCACTGGAAAGCCCGTCTCAAGGGCTATCTCTACCATGAGTTTGGGGTTGCTGACCGTTCTGTAGGCGAGGCGAGCGGCCTAGATGTTAGGCCTACCCCTAACAGAAATTGAAAAATCCCAGGGGCCGGCTGCGAAGCAAGGTCTCGCCGGCCGGGGTAATGACCCGGAATAAATTCCAGGTGAGTTTGGGAATAACTCCCGTTCTAGGGGGGCTAGAGAGATAATTTTTTTACCTGACTCTTCCTTAGGTATCCCCGCATCCGAAAATTAGACTTTTACGGCCGATGAGGGCAGGTTTCACACCGGAAGAGAGCAGCAAGCGGGGACGCTACAAACTCCCCGCAAAACATCTCCAACTCGTTTTTGCTGTCAAAAAGACAAACACAAAATAAGGAGGGTCAAATCACCCTCAAGGCATCATCGGATTAGCACAAGTTTTATACCACTGGAAAGCCCGTCTCAAGGGCTATCTATCCCATGAGTTTGGGATTGCTGACGGTTCTGTAGGCGAGGCTAGCGGCCTAGATGTTCGGCCTACCCCTAACAGAAATTGAAAAATCCCAGGGGCCGGCTGCGAAGCAAGGTCTCGCCGGCCGGGGTAATGACCCGGAATAAATTCCAGGTGAGTTTGGGAATAACTCCCGTTCTAGGGGGGCTAGAGAGATAATTTGTTTACCTGACTCTTCCTTAGGTATCCCCGCATCCGAAAATTAGACTTTTACGGCCGATGAGGGCAGGTTTCACACCGGAAGAGACCAGCAAGCGGGGACGCTACAAACTCCCCGCAAAACATCTCCAACTCGTTTTTGCTGTCAAAAAGACAAACACAAAATAAGGAGGGTCAAATCACCCTTAAGGCATCATCGGATTAGCAGAAGTTTTATACCACTGGAAATCCCGTCTCAAGGGCTATCTCTCCCATGAGTTTGGGGTTGCTGACCATTCTGTAGGCGAGGCGAGCGGCCTAGATGTTAGGCCTACCCCTAACAGAAATTGAAAAATCCCAGGGGCCGGCTGCGAAGCAACGTCTCGCCGGCCGGGGTAATGACCCGGAATAAATTTCAGGTGAGTTTGGGAATAACTCCCGTTCTAGGGGGGCTAGAGAGATAATTTTTTTACCTGACTCTTCCTTAGGTATCCCCGCATCTGAAAATTAGACTTTTACGGCCGATGAGGGCAGGTTTCACACCGGAAGAGACCAGCAAGCGGGGACGCTACAAACTCCCCGCAAAACATCTCCAACTCGTTTTTGCTGTCAAAAAGACAAACACAAAATAAGGAGGGTCAAATCACCCTTAAGGCATCATCGGATTAACAGAAGTTTTATACCACTGGAAAGCCCGTCTCAAGGGCTATCTCTACCATGAGTTTGGGGTTGCTGACCGTTCTGTAGGCGAGGCGAGCGGCCTAGATGTTAGGCCTACCCCTAACAGAAATTGAAAAATCCCAGGGGCCGGCTGCGAAGCAAGGTCTCGCCGGCCGGGGTAATGACCCGGAATAAATTCCAGGTGAGTTTGGGAATAACTCCCGTTCTAGGGGGGCTAGAGAGATAATTTTTTTACCTGACTCTTCCTTAGGTATCCCCGCATCCGAAAATTAGACTTTTACGGCCGATGAGGGCAGGTTTCACACCGGAAGAGAGCAGCAAGCGGGGACGCTACAAACTCCCCGCAAAACATCTCCAACTCGTTTTTGCTGTCAAAAAGACAAACACAAAATAAGGAGGGTCAAATCACCTTCAAGGCATCATCGGATTAGCACAAGTTTTATACCACTGGAAAGCCCGTCTCAAGGGCTATCTCTCCCATGAGTTTGGGATTGCTGACGGTTCTGTAGGCGAGGCGAGCGGTCTAGATGTTCGGCCTACCCCTAACAGAAATTGAAAAATCCCAGGGGCCGGCTGCGAAGCAAGGTCTCGCCGGCCGGGGTAATGACCCGGAATAAATTCCAGGTGAGTTTGGGAATAACTCCCGTTCTAGGGGGGCTAGAGAGATAATTTTTTTACCTGACTCTTCCTTAGGTATCCCCGCATCTGAAAATTAGACTTTTACGGCCGATGAGGGCAGGTTTCACACCGGAAGAGACCAGCAAGCGGGGACGCTACAAACTCCCCGCAAAACATCTCCAACTCGTTTTTGCTGTCAAAAAGACAAACACAAAATAAGGAGGGTCAAATCACCCTTAAGGCATCATCGGATTAACAGAAGTTTTATACCACTGGAAAGCCCGTCTCAAGGGCTATCTCTACCATGAGTTTGGGGTTGCTGACCGTTCTGTAGGCGAGGCGAGCGGCCTAGATGTTAGGCCTACCCCTAACAGAAATTGAAAAATCCCAGGGGCCGGCTGCGAAGCAAGGTCTCGCCGGCCGGGGTAATGACCCGGAATAAATTCCAGGTGAGTTTGGGAATAACTCCCGTTCTAGGGGGGCTAGAGAGATAATTTTTTTACCTGACTCTTCCTTAGGTATCCCCGCATCCGAAAATTAGACTTTTACGGCCGATGAGGGCAGGTTTCACACCGGAAGAGAGCAGCAAGCGGGGACGCTACAAACTCCCCGCAAAACATCTCCAACTCGTTTTTGCTGTCAAAAAGACAAACACAAAATAAGGAGGGTCAAATCACCTTCAAGGCATCATCGGATTAGCACAAGTTTTATACCACTGGAAAGCCCGTCTCAAGGGCTATCTCTCCCATGAGTTTGGGATTGCTGACGGTTCTGTAGGCGAGGCGAGCGGTCTAGATGTTCGGCCTACCCCTAACAGAAATTGAAAAATCCCAGGGGCCGGCTGCGAAGCAAGGTCTCGCCGGCCGGGGTAATGACCCGGAATAAATTCCAGGTGAGTTTGGGAATAACTCCCGTTCTAGGGGGGCTAGAGAGATAATTTTTTTACCTGACTCTTCCTTAGGTATCCCCGCATCCGAAAATTAGACTTTTACGGCCGATGAGGGCAGGTTTCACACCGGAAGAGACCAGCAAGCGGGGACGCTACAAACTCCCCGCAAAACATCTCCAACTCGTTTTTGCTGTCAAAAAGACAAACACAAAATAAGGAGGGTCAAATCACCCTCAAAGCATCATCGGATTAGCAGAAGTTTTATACCACTGGAAAGCCCGTCTCAAGGGCTATCTCTCCCATGAGGTTGGGGTTGCTGACCGTTCTGTAGGCGAGGCGAGCGGCCTAGATGTTAGGCCTACCCCTAACAGAAATTGAAAAATCCCAGGGGCCGGCTGCGAAGCAAGGTCTCGCCGGCCGGGGTAATGACCCGGAATAAATTCCAGGTGAGTTTGGGAATAACTCCCGTTCTAGGGGGGCTAGAGAGATAATTGTTTTACCTGACTCTTCCTTAGTTATCCCCGCATCCGAAAATTAGACTTTTACGGCCGATGAGGGCAGGTTTCACACCGGAAGAGAGCAGCAAGCGGGGATGCTACAAACTCCCCGCAAAACATCTCCAACTCGTTTTTGCTGTCAAAAAGACAAACACAAAATAAGGAGGGTCAAATCACCCTCAAGGCATCATCGGATTAGCACAAGTTTTATACCACTGGAATGCCCGTCTCAAGGGCTATCTCTCCCATGAGTTTGGGGTAGCTGACGGTTCTGTAGGAAAGGCGAGCGGCCTAGATGTTAGGCCTACCCCTAACAGAAATTGAAAAATCCCAGGGGCCGGCTGCGAAGCAAGGTCTCGCCGGCCGGGGTAATGACCCGGAATAAATTCCAGGTGAGTTTGGGAATAACTCCCGTTCTAGGGGGGCTAGAGAGATAATTTTTTTACCTGACTCTTCCTTAGGTATCCCCGCATCCGAAAATTAGACTTTTACGGCCGATGAGGGCAGGTTTCACACCGGAAGAGACCAGCAAGCGGGGACGCTACAAACTCCCCGCAAAACATCTCCAACTCGTTTTTGCTGTCAAAAAGACAAACACAAAATAAGGAGGGTCAAATCACCCTCAAGGCATCATCGGATTAGCACAAGTTTTATACCACTGGAAAGCCCGTCTCAAGGGCTATCTCTCCAATGAGTTTGGGGTAGCTGACCGTTCTGTAGGCGAGGTGAGCGGCCTAGATGTTAGGCCTACCCCTAACAGAAATTGAAAAATCCCAGGAGCCGGCTGCGAAGCAAGGTCTCGCCGGCCGGGGTAATGACCCGGAATAAATTCCAGGTGAGTTTGGGAATAACTCCCGTTCTAGGGGGGCTAGAGAGATAATTTTTTACCTGACTCTTCCTTAGGTATCCCCGCATCCGAAAATTAGACTTTTACGGCCGATGAGGGCAGGTTTCACACCGGAAGAGACCAGCAAGCGGGGACGCTACAAACTCACCGCAAAACATCTCCAACTCGTTTTTGCTGTCAAAAAGACAAACACAAAATAAGGAGGGTCAAATCACCCTCAAGGCATCATCGGATTAGCACAAGTTTTATACCACTGGAAAGCCCGTCTCAAGAGCTATCTCTGCTTTAAATTTGGAGTTGCTGACGATTCTGAAAACGAGGCGAGCTGCCTGGATGTTAGGCCTACCCCCTAGAGATATTGAACAATTCCAGGGGCCGGCTGCGAAGCAAAGTCTCGCCGGCCGGGGTAATGACCCGGAATAAATTCCAGGTGAGTTTGGGAATAACTCCCGTTCTAGGGGGGCTAGAGAGATAATTTTTTTACCTGACTCTTCCTTAGGTATCCCCGCATCCGAAAATTAGACTTTTACGGCCGATGAGGGCAGGTTTCACACCGGAAGAGACCAGCAAGCGGGGACGCTACAAACTCCCCGCAAAACATCTCCAACTCGTTTTTGCTGTCAAAAAGACAAACACAAAATAAGGAGGGTCAAATCACCCTCAAGGCATCATCGGATTAGCACAAGTTTTATACCACTGGAAAGCCCGTCTCAAGAGCTATCTCTGCTTTAAATTTGGAGTTGCTGACGATTCTGAAAACGAGGCGAGCTGCCTGGATGTTAGGCCTACCCCCTAGAGATATTGAACAATTCCAGGGGCCGGCTGCGAAGCAAAGTCTCGCCGGCCGGGGTAATGACCCGGAATAAATTCCAGGTGAGTTTGGGAATAACTCCCGTTCTAGGGGGGCTAGAGAGATAATTTTTTTACCTGACTCTTCATTAGGTATCCCCGCATCCGAAAATTATACTTTTACGGCCGATGAGGGCAGGTTTCACACAGGAAAAGACCAGCAAGCGGGGACGCTACAAACCCCCCGCAAAACACCTTCAACTCGTTTTTGCTGTCAAAGAGACAAAGACAAAATAAGGATGGTCATTTTACCCCCCAAGGCATCATCGGATCTGCAAAAGTTTTATACCACTGGAAAGCCCGTCTAGACTAGACTTCCCTGAAGACCTTTTCTGTGTGGGGACATGGCCAAATCCCAAAACCTGGTCAATTAGGAGCTTTCTACCAAAAAGTGACGCCATCTTTCTTGCCCAAAAAACCTCAATAATTCATGGAATAAAATCGTTGCGGTCTTCAAATTCGAACCAGCACCATCGGCGGAGGTGTCCGCAAAAAGTGATCGCCAAAAATCGGCATGTTACTGGGGGTCGAATTTTTGGAATAATTGACAGGTAGTAAGTACCCTGTCGCCATTTTGAATTTTGGGGTCGAAAATAAAAGTGCGATTTGACGGTGCAGCATTCTAGACTAGACTTCCCTGAAGACCTTTTCTGGGTGGGGACATGGCCAAATCACAAAACCTGGTCAATTAGGAGCTTTCTACCAAAAAGTGACGCCATCTTTCTTGCCCAAAAAACCTCAATAATTCATGGAATAAAATCGTTGCGGTCTTCAAATTCGAACCAGCTCCATCGGCGGAGGTGTCCGCAAAAAGTGATCGCCAAAAATCGGCATGTTACCGGGAGTCGAATTTTTGGAATAATTGACAGGTAGTACCCTGTCGCCATTTCGAATTTTGGGGTCGAAAATAAAAGTGCGATTTGACGGTGCAGCATTCTAGACTAGACTTCCCTGAAGACTTTTCTGTGTGGGGATATGGCCAAATCCAAAAACCTGGGCAATTAGGAGCTTTTTACCAAAAAGTGACGCCATCTTTCTTGCCCAAAAAACCTTAATAATTCATGGAATAAAATCGTTGCGGTCTTCAAATTCGAACCAGCACCATCGGCGGAGGTGTCCGCAAAAAGTGATCGCCAAGAATCGGCATGTTACCGGTGGTCGAATTTTTGGAATAATTGACAAGTAGTACCCTGTCGCCATTTTGAATTTTGGGGTCGAAAATAAAAGTGCGATTTGACGGTGCAGCATTCTAGACTAGACTTCCCTGAAGACCTTTTCTGTGTGGGGACATGGCCAAATCCCAAAACCTGGGCAATTAGGAGCTTTCTATCAAAAAGTGACGCCATCTTTCTTGCCCAAAAAACCTCAATTATTCATGGAATAAATCGTAGCGGTCTTCAAATTCGAACCAGCACCATCGGCGGAGCTGTCCGCAAAAAGTGATCGCAGAAAATCGGCATGTTACCGGGGGTCGAATTTTTGCAATAATTGACAGGTAGTACCCTGTCGCCATTTTGAATTTTGGGGTCGAAAATAAAAGTGCGATTTGACGGTGCAGCATTCTAGACTAGACTTCCCAGAAGACCTTTTCTGTGTGGGGACATGGCCAAATCCCAAAACCTGGGCAATTAGGAGCTTTCTACCAAAAAGTGACGCCATCTTTGTTGCCCAAAAAACCTCAATTATTCATGGAATAAAATCGTAGCGGTCTTCAAATTCGAACCAGCACCATCGGCGGAGGTGTCCGCAAAAAGTGATCGCCAAAATTCGGCATGTTACTGGGGGTCGAATTTTTGGAATAATTGACAGGTAGTAACCTGTCGCCATTTTGAACTTTGGGGTCGAAAATAAAAGTGCGATTTGACGGTGCAGCATTCTAGACTAGACTTCCCTGAAGACCTTTTCTGTGTGGGGACATGGCCAAATCCCAAAACCTGGGCAATTAGGAGCTTTCTACCAAAAAGTGACGCCATCTTTGTTGCCCAAAAAACCTCAATAATTCATGGAATAAAATCGTTGCGGTCTTCAAATTCGAAACAGCACCATCGGCGGAGGTGTCCGCAAAAAGTGATCGCAAAAATCGGCATTTTACCGGGGGTCAAATTTTTGGAATAATTGACAGGTAGTACCCTGTCGCCATTTTGAATTTTGATTGCCACAAGTTTTATACCACTGAAAGCCCGTCTCAAGGGCTATCTCTGCCATGAATTTGGGGTTGCTGACGAATCTGTAGGCGAGGCGAGCGGCGTGGATGTTAGGCCTACCCCTAAGAGATATTGAACAATTCCAGGGGCCGGCTGCGAAGCAAGGTCTCGCCGGCCGGGGTAATGGCCCTAAATAAATATGAGGTGAAATTGGGAATAACTCCCGTTCTAGGGAGGCAGAGAGATGAATTTTCAACCTGACTCTGTCTTAATAGGTATTCCTGCATCCGAAAATAAGACTCTTGCGGCCGATGAGGGCAGGTTTCACACCGGAAAAGACCAGCAAGCGGGGACGCTACGAACTCCCCGCAAAACACCTTCAACTCGTCTTTGCTGTCAAAGAGACAAAAACAAGATAAGAATGGTCATTTCACCCCCAAGGCATCTAAAAAATTAGACTTTTGCGGCCGATGAGGGCAAGTTTCACACCGGAAAAGACCAGCAAGCGGGGACGCTACGAACTCCCCGCAAAACACCTTCAACTCGTCTTTGCTGTCAAAGAGACAATAATGAGGTAAGATTGGGAATAACTCCCGTTCTAGGGGGGCAGAGAGATACATTTTTAACCTGACTCTGTCTTAATAGGTATCCCTGCATCCGAAAATTTGACTTTTGCGGCCGATGAGGGCAGGTTTCACACCGGAAAAGACCAGCAAGCGGGGACCCTAAAAAAAACCGCAAAACACCTTCAACTCGTCTTTGCTGTCAAAGAGACAAAAACAAGATAAGAATGGTCATTTCACCCCCAAGGCATCTAAAAAATTTGACTTTTGCGGCCGATGAGGGCAAGTTTCACACCGGAAAAGACCAGCAAGCGGGGACGCTACAAACTCCCCGCAAAACATCTCCAACTCGTTTTTGCTTTCAAAAAGACGAACACAAAATAAGGAGGGTCAAATCACCCTTAAGGCATCATTGGATCTGCACAAGTTTTGTACCACTGGAAAGCCCGTCTCAAAGGCTATCTATCCCATAAGTTTGAGGTTGCTGACGGTTCTGTAGGCGAGGCGAGCGGCCTAGATGTTAGGCCTACCCCTAACAGATATTGAAAAATCACAGGGGCCGGCTGCGAAGCAAGGTCTCGCCGGCAGGGGTAATGCCCCGAAATAAATTCGAGGTGAATTTGGAAATAACTCCCGTTCTAGGGGGGGGGGGGGTTAGAGAGATATTTTTTTTACCTGACTCTTCCATAGGTATCCTCGCATCCAAAAATTAGACTTTTACGGCCGATGAGGGCAGGTTTCATACCGGAAAAGACCAGCAAGCGGGGACGCTACAAACCCCCCGCAAATCATCTCCAACTCGTTTTTGCTTTCAAAAAGACAAACACAAAATAAGGAGTGTCAAATCACACAAAATTAAGTCTCAAAATCCTCAATATATCTCAAACTATGCTTTTTTACCTAGTCCGCACAAGTAAACTGTCTTCAGGAGTCGGTTCTGTATCAATTAAAACCATAAAATCGCCAAAAAAATTTGACCAAAATCTTGAAATTTTGACCATGCCGGCATGGTCGATTTTGTAGGTTTTTTGGACACAAAATTAAGTCACAAAATCCTCAATGTATCTCAAAATATGGCTTATTTACCCCGTCCACACAACTTAACTGTCTTCATGAGTCCGTTCTGTATCATTTGAAACCATAAAATCGCAAAAAAAAATTTGACCAAAATCTTGAAATTTTGACCATGCCGGCATGGTCGTTTTTTTTTGCTTTTTCGGACACAAAATTAAGTCACTAAATCCTCAATATATCTCAAACTATTGCTTTTTGCCTAGTCCGCACAAGTAAATTATCGTCAGGAGTCCGTTCTGTACCATTTAAAACCATAAAATCACAACAACAAAAATTGACAAAAATTTCGAAATTTTGACCATGCCGACATAGTCGGTTTTGTAGGTTTTTTGGACACAAAATTAAGTCACAAAATCCTCAATGTATCTCAAAATATGGCTTATTTACCCAGTCCACACAACTTAACTGTCTTCAGGAGTCCGTTCTGTATCATTTGAAACCATAAAATTGTCAAAAAAAATTGACCAAAATCTTGAAATTTTGACCATGCTGGCATGGTCAACTTTGGGGGGTTTTCGGACACAAAATCTTCAATATACCTGAAACTATGGCTTATTTACCCAGTCCGCACAAGTAAACTGTCTTCAGGAGTCCGTTCTGTATCATTTGATACCATACAATTGCCAAGCAAATTTTGACAACAATTTTGAATTTTTGACCACGCCGGCATGGTCGATTTTCCACTTTTTTGACACAAAAATTAGTCACAAAATCCTCAATATATCTCAAACCAGGGCTTATTTACCCAGTCCGCTTAAGTAAACTGTCTTCAGGAGTCCGTCCTGTATCATTTAAAACCATAAAAACGCCAAAAAGATTTCGACCAAAATGTTGAAATTTTGACCATACCGGCATGGTCGACTTTGTTCGTGTTTGGGACACAAAAAGTCACAAAATCCTCAATATATCTTAAACTATGGCTTAGTTACCTAGTCAGCACAAGTTAACTGTCTTCAGGAGTCCGTTCTGTATCATTTAAAACCATAAAATAGCCAAAAAAAAATTGACTAAAATTTTGACGTTTGAAGAATGCTGTGGCATGGTCGATTTTTTATTTTTTTTTTACACAAAATTAAGTCACAAAACCCTCAATATATCTCAAACTATGATTTATTTACCTAGTCAGCAAAACTAAACTGTTCTCAGTAGTCCGTTCTATATCATTTAAAACCATAAAATCGCCAAAATAAAATTGACCAAAATTTTGACATTTGAACAATGCTGTGGCATGGTCGATTTCTTTTGTTTTTTTTTTACACGAAATCCTCAATATATCTCAAACTATGGCTTATTTACTCAGTCCGCACAAGTAAACTGTCTTCAGGAGATCTTTCTGTATCATTTTCAAACATAAAATCACCCCAAAAAATTTGACCAAAATATTGAAATTTTGACCATGCCGGCATGGACAATTTTGGGGGGTTTTTCGGACACAAAATCCTCAATATATCTGAAACTATGGCTTATTTACCAAGTCCGCAAAAGTAAACTATCTTCAGGAGTCCGTTCTGTATCATTTGACACCATAAAATTGCCAAAAAAATATTGACCAATATCTTGAAATTTTGACCGTGCCGGCATGGTCGATTTTTGCAGTTTTTTTGACACAAAAATAAGTCACAAAATCCTCAATGTATCTCAAACTATGGCTTATTTACTCAGTCCGCACAAGTAAACTGTCTTCAGGAGTCCGTCCTGTAACATTTAAAACCATAAAATCGCCCCCAAAAATTGACCAAAATCTTGAAATTTTGACCATGCCGGCATGGTCAATCTTTGGTTGTTTTTCGGACACAAAATCTTCAATCTATCTGAAACTATGGCCTTTTTACCCAGTCCGCACAAGTAAACTGTCTTCAGGAGTCCGTTCTGTATGATTTGATACCATAAAATTGCCAAACAAATTTTGACAAAAATCTTGACATTTTGACCATGCCTGCATGGTCGATTTTTTGAGTTTTTTTGACACAAAAATAAGTCACAAAATCCTCAATATATCTCAAACTATGGCTCATTTACCTAGTCCGCACAAATAAACTGTCTTCAGGAGTCCGTTCTGTATCTTTTGATACCATAAAATTGCCCCCAAAAATTTGACCAAAATCTTGAAATTTTGACCATGCCGGCATGGTCGATTTTGGGGGTTTTTCGGACACAAAATTAAGTCACAAAATCGTCAATATATCTGAAACTATGGCTTATTTACCTAGTCCACACAAGTAAATTGTCTTCAGAATCGCCAAATAAAATTTGACCACAACCTTGAAATTTTGACCATGCCGGCATGGTCGATTATTTTTGTTTTTCGGACACAAAATTAAGTCACATAATCTTCAATATGTCTCAAATTATGGTTAATTTACCTAGTCCGCAGAACTAAACTGTCTTCAGGAGCCCGTTTTGTATCTTTTGAAACTATGAAATCGCCAATTTGTTTTTTACACAAATCTTGAAATTTTGACTATGCCTGCATGGTCAATTTTTGGGGGTTTTCGGACACAAAATGAGGTCACAAAATCCTCAATATATCACAAACTATGATTTATTTACCCAGTCCGCACAAGTTAACTATCGTCAGGAGTCCGTTCTGTATCATTTGAGACCATAAAATTGCCAAAAAAGATTTGACCAAAATCTTGAATTTTTTACATGCCGGCATGGTCATTTTTTTTTTCCGGACACAAAATTAAGTCACAAGATCCTTAATATATCTCAAACTATGGCTAATTTACCCAGTCCGCACAAGTAAACTGTCTTCAGGAGTCCTTTCTGTATCATTTCAAACCATAAAATCACCAAAAATGATTTGACCCAATTCTTGAAATTTTGACCATTCCGGCATTGTCGATTTTTTGGGTTTTTCTGACACAAAATTAAGTCACAAAATCGTCAATATATCTCAAACTATGGCTTATTTACCCAGTCCGCACAAGCAAATTATCGTCAGGAGTCCGTTCTGTTTCTTTTGAAACCATAAAATTGCCACAAAAAATCTAACCCAAATCTTGAAATTTTAGCCATGCCGGCATGGTCGATTTTTTTTTTGTATTTTGGACACAAAATGAAGTCACAAAATCCTCAAAATATCTCAAACTATGGCTTATTTACCTAGTCCGCACAAGTAAACTGTCTTCAGGAGTCCGTTCTCTTCATTTAAAACCATAAAATCACAAAAAAATAATTGACCAAAATCTTTAAAATTTCGACCATGCCGGCATGGTCGATTTTGGGGGTTTTTCGGACACAAAATTAGGTCACAAAATCATCAATAAATCTCAAACTATGGCTTATTTACCTAGTTCGCTCTAGTAAACTATCTTCAGGAGTCCGTTGTATATGTTTTGAAACCATAAAATAGCCCCAAAAAAACTTGAACAAAATGTTGAAGTTTTGACCATGCCGGCATGGTCGATTTTGTTTGGTCTTTCGGACACAAAATTAAGTCACAAAATCCTTAATATATCTCAAACTATGGCTAATTTACCCAGTCCGCACAAGTAAACTGTTTTCAGGAGTCCGTTCTGTATCATTTGAAACCATAAAATCACCAAAAAAGATTTGAACAAAATCTTGAATTTTTTACATGCCGGCATGGTCATTTTTTTTTTTTTTTTTTTTTTTTTTTTTTGGGGGGGGGGGGGGTTTTCGGACACAAAATTAAGTCACAAAATCCTCAATACATCTCAAACTATGGCTTATTTACCCAGTCCAAACAAGTAAACTGTCTTCAGGAGTCCGTTCTGTATCATATAAAACCATAAAATCACTATGAAAAATTTGACCAAAATCTTCAAATTTTGACCATGCCGGCATAGTCGATTTTGGGTTTTTTTTTGTAACCAATTTAAGTTACAAAATCCTCAATATATCTCAAACTATGGCTTATTTACCCAGTCCGCACAAGTAAACTGTCTGCAGGAGTCCGTTCTGTATAGTTTCAAACCATAAAATCACCAAAAAAAGATTTGAACAAAATTTTGAAATTTTGACCATGCCGGCATGGTAGATTTTTTAGGTTTTTCGGACACTAAATTAAGTAACAATAACTTCAATATATCTCAAACTATGGCTGATTTACCTAGTCCGCACAACAAAACTGTCTTCAGGAGTCCGTTCTGTATCATTTAAAACCATAAAATCACAAAAAAAAATTGACCAAAATCTTGAAAATTTTGACCATGCCGGCATGGTCAATTTTGGGGGGTATTTCGTACACAAAATTAAGTCACAAAATCCTCAATAAATCTCAAACTATGGCTTGTTAACCCAGTCCGAACAAGTACACTGTCTTCAGGAGTACATTGTGTATCCCTTAAAACCATTAAATCGCCAAAAAAAGATTGACCAAAATCTTGAAATTTTGACCATGCCGGCATGGTCGAATTTTTAGGTTTTTCGGACACAAAATTAAGTAACAAAAACTTCAATATATCTCAAACTATGGCTAATTTACCCAGTCCGCACAACTAAACTGTCTTCAGGAGTCCGTTCTGTGTCATTTAAAACCCTAACATCGCCAAATTTCTTTTTTACACAAATCTTGAAATTTTGACCATGCCGGCATGGTAGATTTTTTAGGTTTTTCGGACACTAAATTAAGTAACAAAAACTTCAATATATCTCAAACTATGGCTGATTTACCTAGTCCGCACAACAAAACTGTCTTCAGGAGTCCGTTCTGTATCATTTAAAACCATAAAATCAAAAAAAAAAATTGACCAAAATCTTGAAAATTTTGACCATGCCGGCATGGTCAATTTTGGGGGGTATTTCGTACACAAAATTAAGTCACAAAATCCTCAATAAATCTCAAACTATGGCTTGTTAACCCAGTCCGAACAAGTACACTGTCTTCAGGAGTACATTGTGTATCCCTTAAAACCATTAAATCGCCAAAAAAAGATTGGCCAAAATCTTGAAATTTTGACCATGCCGGCATGGTCGAATTTTTAGGTTTTTCGGACACAAAATTAAGTAACAAAAACTTCAATATATCTCAAACTATGGCTAATTTACCTAGTCCGCACAACTAAACTGTCTTCAGGAGTCCGTTCTGTGTCATTTAAAACCCTAACATCGCCACATTTTTTTTTTACACAAATCTTGAAATTTTGACCATTTCGGCATGGTAGATTTTTTAGGTTTTTCGGACACTAAATTAAGTAACAAAAACTTCAATATATCTCAAACTATGGCTGATTTACCTAGTCCGCACAACAAAACTGTCTTCAGGAGTCCGTTCTGTATCATTTAAAACCATAAAATCACAAAAAAAAATTGACCAAAATCTTGAAAATTTTGACCATGCCGGCATGGTCAATTTTGGGGGGTATTTCGTACACAAAATTAAGTCACAAAATCCTCAATAAATCTCAAACTATGGCTTGTTAACCCAGTCCGAACAAGTACACTGTCTTCAGGAGTACATTGTGTATCCCTTAAAACCATTAAATCGCCAAAAAAAGATTGACCAAAATCTTGAAATTTTGACCATGCCGGCATGGTCGAATTTTTAGGTTTTTCGGACACAAAATTAAGTAACAAAAACTTCAATATATCTCAAACTATGGCTAATTTACCTAGTCCGCACAACTAAACTGTCTTCAGGAGTCCGTTCTGTGTCATTTAAAACCCTAACATCGCCACATTTTTTTTTTACACAAATCTTGAAATTTTGACCATGCCGGCATGGTAGATTTTTTAGGTTTTTCGGACACTAAATTAAGTAACAAAAACTTCAATATATCTCAAACTATGGCTGATTTACCTAGTCCGCACAACAAAACTGTCTTCAGGAGTCCGTTCTGTATCATTTAAAACCATAAAATCACAAAAAAAAATTGACCAAAATCTTGAAAATTTTGACCATGCCGGCATGGTCAATTTTGGGGGGTATTTCGTACACAAAATTAAGTCACAAAATCCTCAATAAATCTCAAACTATGGCTTGTTAACCCAGTCCGAACAAGTACACTGTCTTCAGGAGTACATTGTGTATCCCTTAAAACCATTAAATCGCCAAAAAAAGATTGACCAAAATCTTGAAATTTTGACCATGCCGGCATGGTCGAATTTTTAGGTTTTTCGGACACAAAATTAAGTAACAAAAACTTCAATATATCTCAAACTATGGCTTATTTACCTAGTCCGCACAAGTAAACTGTCTACAGGAGTCCGTTCTGTATGATTTGAAACCATAAAATCACAAAAATAAATTGACCAAAATCTTGAAAGTTTTGACCATTCGGGCATGGTAGATTTTTTAGGTTTTTCTGACACAAAATTAAGTCACAAAATCATTTTAAAAATCTCATACTATGGCTTATTTACCTAGTCCACACAGGTAAACTAATCATATAAAACCATAAAATCGCCAAAAAAAATTTGACCAAAATTTTGAAATTTTGACCATGCTGTGGCATGGTCGATTTTTTTGTTTTTTCGGACAAAAAATTAAGTCACAAAATGCTCAATATATGTCAAACTATGGCTTATTTACCCAGTCCACACAAATATATTGTCTTCAAGAGTCCGTTCTGTATCATTTCAAACCATAAAATCGCAAAAAAATTTTTACCAAAATCTTGAAATTTTGACCATGCCGGCATGGTCAATTTTTGGCTTATTTACCAACATAATTTTTTTACCTGACTCTTCCTTAGGTATCCCTGCATCCGAAAATTGGACTTTGACGGCCGATGAGGCAAGGTTCCACACCGGTAAAGACCAGCAAGCGGGGACACTACAACCCCCCCCTCCCGCAAAACATCTTCAACTCGTTTTTGCTGTCAAAAAGACAAATACAAAATAAGGAGGGTCAAATCACCCTCAAGGCATCATCGGATCTGCACAAGTTTTATACCACTGGAAAGCCCGTCTTAAGTGCTATCTCTCCTGCGGGTTTTGGGTTGCTGACGTTTCTGCAGGTGAGGCGAGCAGCCTGGACGTTAGGCCTACCCCTAACAGAAATTGAGAAATCCCAGGTGCTGGCTGCGAAGCAAGTTCTCGCCGAAACAAAATCGCGGTGTAACCTAAATATTTCATAGAATTACATCGTTGCGGTGTTCGGCGAACAACGGCATGTTAGGAGGGGGGTCGAAATTGTGGAATATCTCACAGGGAGTACCCTGTCGCCATTTTGAATTTAGGGTAAAATATAAAATTGCGATTTGACGGTGCAGAATTATAGAGTAGGTTGACCTTTTCTGTCTGGGGACATGGCCAAATCCCACAAACCTGGGGAAAACAGGAGCTTTTTACCAAAAAGTGACGCCATCTTTGTTGCCAAAAACCTCAATATTTAATAGACTAAAATCGTTGCGGTGTTCAAATCCGAACCAGCATCATCGGGGGAGGTGTCCGCATAAAGTGATCGCTAAAAATCGGCAAATAGGGAGGTCGATATTTTTTGAAAATCTTACAGGGAGTACACTGTCGCCATTTTGGATTTTGGGGTAAAATACAAATTTCGGTTCGATGGCGCAGAATGGTATAGTAGGTTGTCCTGAAGACCTTTTCTGTGTGGGACATTGCCAAAACCCCAAAACTTGGGAATTAGGAGCTTTTTACCAAAAAGTGACGCCATCTTTGTTGCCAAAAAAATTCAAAATTTCATATCCGAGAAAGCACCATCGGGGGAGTTGTCCGCAAAAAGTGATCACCAAAAAACGACATGTAAGGGGGGGTCAAAATTTTTGGAATATCTGACAGGGAGTACCCTGTCGCCATTTTGAATTTAGGATCAAAAATAAATGTGCGATTTGACTATGCACACTGATAAAGTAGGTTGCCCTGAAGACATTTTCAGTGTTGGAACATGGCCAAATCCCCAAACCTGGGGAATTAGGAGCTTTTTACTCAAAAGTGACGCCATCTTTGTTGCCAAAAAACCTCAATATTTCATAGACTAAAATCGTTGCGGTGTTCAAATCCGAACCAGCATCATCGGGGGAGGTGCCCGCAAAAAGTGATCGCTAAAAATCGGCATGTTAGGGTTGGTCGAACTATCCCACAGGCAGTACCTTGTTGCCATTTTGAATGTTAGGGTAAACAAAAAGTGTGATTTGACAAGTTGTCGCCACAGGCTATTTTGAATTTTGGAGTAACAAATTAAAGTGCGATTTGAAAAAAAACCTAATATATTTTATTTGATAATAGAAGTTGTGTAGTTAAATTTCGAACCAGTGGATCCGCCCCTTGAATGGTAAAATACAATATCAAGACCATCTGGAGGACTGTGGAACTGCTATCAGTTAGTTTAACATTTGTTATAGGGCCAGAATATTTGAGCGTTACCAGTTATCAAGTGGTGAGGTTTTATTACTATGTCCCAAATGGAATTTTCTGCAATCGAGGGTGATTGGCAAGTGATTGGCATTTCAAGATGGTTGAAAGTTTTAAAAATTGCCTCTGGACATATTTTATATCCGGGTCATAAATAAAGCACGTTTGACCAATCTCTGTTAGTTTCGTCTTCTTTTTTCCATACTACGTTTGTTCGTTTTTGTATATTCAAAAGTTGGTTGCTTACCTCGACTGGCTTTAGTTCGTCTGTAGTTGTACCATTCCATGCACTGTGAATGAGTTGTCAGGTACGCCATTTTGTCAGAAAATCAGCTGGACCTTTCCATGCAGCAGAGTTGACCGCTCCTCTGATCTGAATGATTCACTTGATCGTCTACCGACCACGGGCAAACACCATGTCCTTCTTTATCGCTCTAGAGGGAGGTATATATAACCAGAACTAGTGTAGAAAACTGAATTATCCTTAGAATGTCTGCCTTTCAGCCAGAACAAACCATGCAGACGACTTTATATGCAAACATTTGCAAAATGTGTGCTGATTGATCAAATTGAATGGTTGGCCAGCCTCTTGCTATTAGCTCCTACGACATTGAACGATGGTTGCGACCTAATGAATTCAATTGATATTATTTGACCAAAGAAATGTAAACTGTTAAAACTGAAATACTCCTTTGTTACTGTTGAATGTTGATGTGATGGAGCATTCATTTTAGATGAGCAAGACGATTAAGTTTAAAAAGTCTTAATTTTAATTGGCTGGAGAAAGAGCTATGTTTGGGTACTAATAAATAAAAATAGCATCTGGCAGGTGATGGCGAATGTGGACAGGGTCATTTAGCCATAGTTTGCTGGGAAATAATTAATAACATGTTTTCATACTACGTAATCAATTGTGCTTAAAAATCGTCAATATTTTGAGACGTGAAGTTCAAGAATCGATGGCATCGGGAGAATTACCCGCTTCATCTGTGAGCTTAAAAATATAAAAAAAATAATAAAAACGCCATGCCAGCCAATTCGGTGTCAAATTGAAGGCGCAAGGTTTCCCTGCCCTCAGTTGTATTTTAAGTTTTCAAAGAATAAAAACATGTTCAACCATACTTTCCTAAAAACCCACAGTTTCTTCTTCTGATTTAGTGTGCATTGAAAATGTTCACCATCTCCCTGGAAACAATCTTAACAGTTATATTCTCTTGGAAATGAATGTTTCTGTTGAAGTTCTTCTCAAGACTCTCAAACTTTGTTCAGAAAATGTTGATGCTTCTTTTGCCAACTGCATCTTACACTGTGGCCTAAATTGCTTCAGCAATTCATGTGAAGAGAAGCAAAAGAGAAATGTTCAACAAATGTCAACAAGAAAAACCACTGACACAGAAAAACAGGTTAACAGGTGGGACCAACATTCCCCTCAAGAGACTCTAGAATAATGGATCTGAAGCAGGGTATATAAGAGCATGGAAAGACACCACCACAAATAAACAGAGTCTCATGTGCACACTCTGGTACAAAGCACAGGAGTTGAGCCTTTTTGGGAGACTACACTTACCGTTGAACCCAGTGGACAAGTATGCTGTTCTGTGATATTAAAATTCGATATGTTTATCAGTAACTGTGAGTAAGGACTTACACTGTTAGCTTCAATTGGTGTTCGACATGGGGCGTGGTGTAGCCACCCCGGCCCACCGTTGTGTCTTCATTGTGAGCTTGGAATCTCCGGAATTCTTTGGAAGTTTTTTGGAGGGGGGGGGGGGTTCTTCTTTACAAAAAGAACATAGTGTGTTCAGTATGCAAACATTGGGGCTGGGTACCCTCTCCATGATCCATAAAACTGGTGATGAACCCCATGGTTTGGCTCAAGGAAACTTAGCATGGGTAGTGTTTGTTTAATTGACAAGGTGGTACTCGCGTGGCAGAGCAGTGGTGCACAGTGCTGGTCCTCATCGTCCGGGCAAACCTTGTAAAAACTTCAGGGTAGTCAAACTACAACGTCCACATTGTTCAAGCCAACGACTCCCAACTGTGTCAATTTGTTCTCTACCATACTGGAATTTCCCAAAATATATGTAGATAATAGGTACACCATACACACACAGCGCACTTAATTACCTGTACTTACAACCTAATGCTCAACGTATTACTTATCTTGGAATTCAAGATGAAAAGAAAAGTGTACTAGATTTGCCCAATTCTACACTTTAGTATTCTGCAAAGACTATGAAGCACCATTTCGGCAAGCAAATGTTTTGCTAAGAGAGCAGTGACCATTGTTTGCACCACTGTGTTGTTGCATAATATAAGAGATGATTGCGTTCAGTGCACATTATTTTCACATTTCAGCCCATTTGGTGCCCAACATGAGCATGGTGTACCCCCTATTGTCTTCATTGCGTGCTTGGAATCTTAGGAATTCGTTTGGGATTGTATGGGGGTACTTCTGTACCAGAAACTTAGATACTTAAAAAAAAAAAGGAGACAGCCAACACAGGGCTAGATTGCTCAGCTTGAAAGAGCGCTGTGAAATAACAACACAACTATGAGCCAAGTTAACATAATGCCCCCCAAAAATGCTGGACTTACCCCTTGATGATATTTTTAATTTTTCGCAAAAATGTGATGAAAATAGGCCTAATGGTGGGATTTCCCCTTGTAATTTTTTTCAGTTTTTGCCCAAATATGATGAGAATGTATGGCTTATCCCTTATGAAATTGTTTGATAAAAATGATGGACTTACCTCGTGTGGTTTTTTCAGTAGGTCGAGAGTACCCGGTGATGAACCCCTTGGTTTGGCTCAAGGAAACTTAGAATGAGTAGTGCTTCTTTAAATGAAAAGGTGACACTCTTGTGGCAAAGCAGTGGTCCACAGTGCTTGTCCTCATCGTCTGGGCACACCTTGGAAGAACTACTGGGTAGTCAAGCTACGGCGTCCACGTTGTGCATCCCACTACATTGTACTCCCCACCTTGCCAATTGGTTCTCTGCCATACTGGAATTTCCCAATGTATAGAGAAAAGGTACACCATACACCAAATATGGTGCATCTAAAAGAAACGGTTATACCCTTACAACATAACACACTACTTATTATTTATGTTGGAATTCAAGATCCAATCAAAAGTGACGTAACAAAAGTCGCTTATGTCCCTTGTATATGAATCTTACGACTTCCGATTTCGCGAGGTCAACGGTCAAAATATGCAGCGTAATGGTAGTGTGATTTGCCCAAATCGACACTTTAGGGTTGGCAAAGACTATATGGAGCGCCATTTTGGCAAGCAATTGTTTTGCTATTTAATTTGATAGAAATGATCATTGTATGCACCGACATAATTGTTGCATAATGCGATAGTTGCTCGCGTCCGGTGCACATAGTGTTCGTATTTCAGCCTTGTTGGTGCCCGATATGGGGCATGTGTGTGTACCCCTATTATCTTCACTGTGCGCTTTGAATCTCGTGAATGTTTAAAGGATTTTTCTGGGGTAGGCCTACTTCTGCACTAGAAGAAAATTAGCATCGACAAAATAGGGAGACCGCCTAGGATGGTGGCCTCGAACTTCCAAGAAATCTCCCGAACTGCCGTGTTCCGGAGGGCCCATTTGCCGTTTCAGACGAATCTCCGGATTGGTTCACTTCTTACCATTTGCCTCATGACC
This sequence comes from Pisaster brevispinus, assembly GCA_023634235.1. Taxonomy (NCBI): domain Eukaryota; kingdom Metazoa; phylum Echinodermata; class Asteroidea; order Forcipulatida; family Asteriidae; genus Pisaster; species Pisaster brevispinus. Next base: position 4,142,989 of record JAMKCF010000025.1, read on the forward strand.
CGTGCCCTTTTGGTCGGGTGACTCCTCTAAGGACATTTCTTTTGTTGATAAACCAACCGCTCTGGTAGGCATAGACGGCAGGATGTTAGCAAAACATAGAATATAAGGTCTCTATTTGATTATCGTGGACTCGAGGATGCCCGGTAGCGCAAACACTCACTGAACTCACCGTGTAATGAATCGTTTGATTGGCTGTTTCACACGGACCTTCCGATTGGTATATATTGGCTGGGGGGGGGGGCGGAGTCGACAAGACTTGGGAACAGAAAAGTATGGGCGGCTTTGCTGCTAAAAATGCAATATTTGTAATTTTTGCAGTACTTGCGAACAGAAAAGTATGGGTGGCCTGGCTGTTAAAATGCACTATTTTATTTTTGCACGAATAATCCTATTACAGTACCCTGGTGCTCGTTTACATTAAAATCCCAAACAACAAGTATACACGGCCTAAACTTGGTTTCATATAGTTTTTGGTAAAAATAGTAAATTTTTCTTAAGCCAGTGTATACGTTTAGTGATGCCTTAACTGCCGTTTCATACATACAAAATTAGAAACGTTTCTTTTCATACACGTTTTCCTTTTATTATTTACTTCAAATGTTTGTTTCTGTTAGTTTTGCTGATACTCAAGATGCTCAGTGTCAACACACAAATTAAAGAACGATCTATTCAGCATAAGCCATTGTGTTTGAAGGTCAAACCAACATCTTGCTTCGTGAGTCTTCGATCTTCCACTGTGACCAACGGCTCAAGTGCCCTGAAGGTCTAATCAGTATAACCCATTGTGTCAACCGTCAACCCTACCGTTTGCTCATTGCTTAAACTGAACTGTAACAAGTGTACCCCTCTGTTTTATACTCTTTAGTACAACAATGCCCTTGTTTTGGTTTATGTAATGTTAATTGACCTCATAAATTAATGGTCGGCAATGTGATGACATTGGACCGCTCTATTGTATTACAATACGAGTGCGCTAATTATAACAACAAATAAGTATTTTGGTAGCAGCAGTGTGTTGTGCCTGCCAGTTTGGTCAACGTTCCCTTGACTAATCAAAACACCACGTACACGTCATTTTACTTAACATCAATGGCCAGGTACAATGTTTTCCTTCCTTTGTTCTAAGACTCAACCCAGCCGCGCAATTACCCACTAAAAGTTATGCTTCGTCCATGGCGTTGGAGAAATGGATGAGAAGGTTGCGGGCCGCGGAGACGCGACCCAACTCAACATGATTTTCATGCTCACTATTTTATCATTAAGACAAAACAACTGCGTACAGTTTTAAACTACCCTCTACCAAACTAATTCTACAAAACTTACTTCCTCCGCGTGCCTCCTCCAGTACCCTTTACCCTACGTTACATACGCAACATTTTACACGCACGAAGTGCGACATCCCTATGGGTGCACCCAATTAAAAAAAACTCCCTTAGCATACAGTGCAAAATGCTAAATATTCACACAAAAAATTACAATACTTAGAAGTCTTACAACTTTTCATAGTAAAGAAAAGCAAATCAATTAATTCTTCAACTTGTATCCTCTGCTCAATTTGTTAATGAGAGTCCCAAGGCCCGTCGAGTTATTCTCCTTCCAAATATAAACACCCCTACTGCTGTGTACATTTCCAAACGCCTGAGCATTACCTTGAAAATGTCCCTACACCTCTGGGCAAAAAGGACACATTTTTCGGGTCCTATGTCATCCAAAATACCTCAGGCTGGAAGAGAATGAACCCAGAGTCACAATTGGGCATCGTTTTTCACTGTACCCCTCTCAAATCTGTCTAATATTAATGAGACCGACCTTCTGCTCTCTCCTATTTAAGTGGGGTGCACCCCGCTAGTCACATTAAATATGATAGAGAGGTCAACGTAATGTAAGATCAGTCCACTAAGATTTTAGAGCGCCGAAGAGGCAAGATGGGGAACTACCGGAGCTCTATGTGTTATTGGAACGTGAATTACGCATGGGCACCATTTTAGCAAGTGATGTTCTGTTCTAATCGTTGATAGCATGGTCATTGGGTTTGCACTGATCTATTGCCGCATCAAAGAAGTTACTAATATTAGTGAAATGGCGAAGTGAAGTGCACATTAATTTTCACATTTCAGCAAGAGTTTCTTGTTTACCATCTTTGCCAGTGCCTGCCTTTACCTTTGGGGTGCAAACCCATTTGTTGTTTACATCAAATAACGTCATTTAAAAAAAATTGCTCTGAAAGAATGTAAAATCAAAGGACATGTTACACGATTTTAACACAGAAGCTTGTAATTTCGCCCACTTACATAAGGACTCTTGTGTTAAATTCCACCACCTCTCCCTGGATCCCCACAGTATCAATAATGCTTGCGAAAGCTACAATAGAAAAAAAGAAGAAGATCTGCATGAGGCATGGAGACGAGTTTAAAGACGGCCTTTTCTAAAACATGTGAATTCCCACAGTCTTTTAGCCCTCAGATGCCAAACTCCACTCTACTAATAAATATTGTTCTCCATTTTAAGAAATATTTTGCTGTGATTGTGCTCCTTGTAGATTTTTAGCCCTCATATTAATATGTTATACAGTTTATAGTGTCCTGTGACTTTGTATTTGGTTGGCCATTTTGATATTACATTCTTTTTAAAGCATAATAAGTGAGATATCGTTCAGCTCGGCACTGTGCTTGTCCCTTTTCACGTGTTTTATTCCGTTGTTTTGGGCCATTGCAGCCAGGACACCTGCAGCGGGTGATCAAACGGTTATTTGGTATATAGTTTGCGTGTTGGTTGTTCACAGGATGGATCACGATGTGATCTCTTGAAGCTCCATTCCATGTAAAGGTTGGGATTCCTTTTGGGTTTGTCTAATGCATGGTTTATGGATTCAGACTTCTGTGTAAGCCTACTTGTTCAGTACATGGTGTTTTCTAGTGCCTCGTCTCCTATGCATTTTCCCAAAAGTGTTTATTAGAGTTCCTCATCTGTACATTAACATCAATCAATATGAATGCGTAGTTAGAAAAGCTGAAGGGACAGCAAAAGTATTTACGGTGTAGGCTTCCCGAATAGGAATGTCTAAGCAGTCACATCTGTTAGGCTTTGAAGCGGACGAATTTTCATCTCTGAGGTTCAAATGTCTGATGAGTTTCAATGTTCAGTTACTTTTCAATCTAGAGTTATGCCGTAGAAAAGCCCAAAACATGATTTATTTTTAGAAAAAACGTCGAAGGCAAACTTCGACCCAGGGTAACGACCCGGAAGTAAAGGTCATACGATTTTGGCGTTAACTTTTCAAATGTTGCCCAAGTATTGATCTATCAGATGCCCAATTATGAGCAACATAGCTTTGAAATTCACGAAGATACATCGAAAAGCAAATGGTCAATTTTCAACTTTAAAAACATTGTAATTCGACACCCGATGACGTCATCATGACGTCATGACAAGTGTGTTGTCTTTATATTAAGGTTCAGTTGTTTGGTGAGTATCAAAGTTCAATTCAGTTTCAATCTTGAGTTATGTTGCAGATAAGAGTTCGGTAGAAGAAGATGGAGAAGAAAAAAACAACAACAAAAACAAGAGGTGTTCGTGCACATAATTTATTGCACGAACACCTAAAAATAACCATAAGCTTTTGTCATTTGCAGGTCATGAGTACACAGGAACGGTTACTCCAATTTTAAAGGTAGGGTCATAGATTGGTAAATACTAAAAAAATACATGACCATTATAAACTCACTTTGTAAGAAGCACTGCAGCTGTTGATAGTAAGAACTATTTTGAGAAAGGATTTCCTTTGAGGTAATATGGTTTGGATAATTTTTCATCCTAAAACATCATTTCATCATTCGGGAATGAATCGTTTCTCAGATCGCTGTGGGTTGTTGTCCAGGCTTTGCAAATATTGCGGCCAGAGATGTGTTTGGTACCCGCTGTCACCTCGCTCAACGTGCATGGATTTGACTTTCTTGTAAAAATACCGTGACAATTGGGGGGGGGGGATTCTCACCAAGTACTGTAGTAAGCTGAAACTTAAACGTGTGCCTTTATATCGTATCTTTCTTTACAATTCTCTGCGAATAGAAAAACATTACGTTGACGAAAACCAATCTATGACCCTAGAACTCTCACTGAACCGAAAAGCGTCTTGTTCGAAAACTACACGTACCAGCAGTGCCGCCCGAGAAGCTTCCAACACTCAACCGGAACCCCGGTGACGCACCGATGCATACTGCGCATAAGCCAGACCTTCCTCCCAATCCGTCAGATCGACCCTGAGCTGCAATTGGCCAGTCGATGTGATGTCATGCAAAAGTTGATTTCCGAGCCAGAAATTCCCGTTGGTGTCACCGAAACCGTCAGCATAGCTTTGGTGGCTTTGGTAAAAACTGACCGAGGTATCTCCGCGTCTCTGAAATACTTTTTTGAACAGAGTGATAAATTAACTTCTTCATTCAATGGAATGTTTACATTCTAAAAGTTAAAACATTTAAAAAAAAATTCCGTTTATTTGCTGGCATGAAAAATTACGAGTTCTTACTATGCAAACAAACCAGAATCAAGTGCTTGCCCAATAGACAATGAAAATCTGGCGCGTATTCGAACATTAGGGCCCGTTAAAGCGCGAGAGTTTATTTCCTTCATGCATTAAAGCAATGTACGTAGTACAAAATGTCCCAATAAATGTTTCACTACCTGTGAGAGGGCTCGATTTCACAAAACATTAAGATTCATCATGATTCATCATGAGTTGACAGTACATGCTTCCATAGTGATTTGCATTGTGACATTACACTTTGCTTATCAATTAAGAAAATCACTCTTAATTGCTTAGCAAATTGTGAAGTCACAAAAGCTAACAACTCAAGCTTTTTAAAGATGAATCTTAGTGCCCTGTAAAATCAATCAGCCACTACCATGCCTACACGGCCTATTGCAAAGCAAAAATTATGACCAAGAAACTACAGCGACAATTCAAATTTCCTGCTTCAAAATATTTGTACAATCCAACGTACAATCCAACCACCGCCATCTGTATCCATGTCACAGTACACCTCAACATCCCCTACGGCAGACCCCTTGTAGTGAATTGTGTACACACCACTAGCTGGCTTGTTGGTACAGTAGTATAGAGAACTGACATCTGTTTGACGAACAAAAACATTAACAAGTTCAGCCGGTGAAACACGTATGAAAAATAACACGAAAATATCACAATTCACAATCCGAGTCGCTCTACCAAGAAAACCTGACAACAATAAGACTTACACGATTAACAATAAATTTAAAAACAAGCAATATACAACTATATTGTATAGTGATCTCCGAGAGCGTACGAGTTTTCGCGAGAATCTTGACTTCCAGGCAGCTACTGCTTGTACCGTGGCATTTGTTTAAAAAAAATCATCAATTGAACACAGTTTGAATAATTAAAAGCTTGATTTACAAATTGTTATTATTGTTTGAGGTCACAACCATTATTTCTTCATTTTCTAATAAGTTTCCCGACTTTTCTTTTATTTAAAATTATTACAAGTAATATAGTTATTCGAGCAATTTGTTTTGGGGTGGACAAATTGATCTGGCAAAAAAGAAATAAAAAAAGCTCCAAGGTAACATTTTCATCACGAGACATTTTTTTATCCCACACGGCAGTTCTAATGCAATTTGCCTAATCAAATTGAAAAAGATACGGACTTACACACGATATAGGACAACATAAAAACTGTTACTGTAACCACTCAGGCCCAAGTTGAAGAAAATTCCATAGGCTGGCCGAGTCGTTTAATGTTTGCAATCTGTATCCTTACCATTCGGTGTTGTTTTTGTTGTAGTTAAGACAGTGGGCGATAAGTACGCAGTCTGTCTGTCCGTCCCCTCTGTCAGTATGCTTTATCCCACCATAAATTGTGTTTTCTGTGTAAAAAGAGTACTTTTTATTTTAAAATGTCAAATTTATTAGAAAGTCATGTGCGTTCTAAGAAATCCCGGGTCCAAGGGGGCCTTACCCATTTCTGGGTCAGTATGACCCGGAATCTGTGTCAGTCAAACTGACCCGAAAGTGTTGTCAAAATCTGTGTCCAAAAGCCCCTTGGGCACAGGACAGCGGCACAGCAAGGACTTTTTCGGTGGGGGTGGGCACTGCTTTTAAGTGGGGGTGGGGGGCAGGGGGGAATGGGTTTGTTAGCGGTGGGGTCAGGCTTTTGTTTTGGAAGGGGACGCTGCAGGGGGCCACAATCGTTCTTGGCATTTTGTTTTGCCAGACATGCCTATTCAGCATTGATGATCAGCATTATGCACAGCCCCGGGCCTCCTCTATTTTGTGTTTATAACAACTCAGTTATTGTAACTTCTTATGCATTAAAACAACTGAACACGTCTATACTACAGAAAAACAGTGCTCAAAATAACTGTTGGCAACAAGACGGTAAATTGTTGACATTAACCAACTTTTCATTCCACGCTGCATTGCATTGCATTGATCAACGAGCGCTGCATGCCTTGGACTGATCAGCCCATGGGCGCGCGCGCTTCCTGATACGAGGGCAACAATCCCCCCCGCATTTGTTAAACAATAATGGCTTAGTATACGATTATTTTGTTTGTACTGTATTGTAAAAGAAGGCCTACAACTAGCAGATTCGGGGTATAACTTTGCATTGTTTTGTTTTCATTCGTTTTACTTTCTTTTTTCTGTGGGTACTATCGCGATTTTTTCGTGGGGGGGAGGGCACCTGGGTGGGGGGGGGGGGGCACTGGAATTTTTTTTTTTTGGGGGGGCACAGGTAATCTGTGGGGGGTACATGCCCCCCCCCCCCCAGGCCCCCGTGGCAACGCCGCTGGCACCGGAGTCCAGATCAATTATGACACAGGAGTTTTTAGAGTGTGTTAAACCGTTTATAAGGCATGATTCACATCAAATTCAAATTCCTAAAAATTGCATAACAAAATAAGCTAAGCATAAATTAATCTTACTTACACCGACCTCTGAAAACACACGTTTCAGAATTGCCTCGGTTTCCGGGGTCAGACCTGTGCTCAATTTTCATAGCGCTGCTTAACGGTTAGCAAATTTGCGCCGGTCTAACTATAGCAGAAAAAAAATTACTTAAGCATAAGCATATTTCACAGGTTAGTAAAGAAAATTAAACAGCCATCAATTCATGGTGAACGTGAATTTGTATTGTTACGTCATTCACTTATACAGAAAGCACTGGAAGGCTAGGATGATTTTTCGTGGCGTTTTCGGTTAGCAGCGCTATGAAATGGAAATCGCGCAGTAAGCACAGAATCGGCCGTGAAGCAGCTCTATAAAACTGGGCCCTGCTAACTGATAAGAATCCGCTTGGGGGTTTTGATTAAGATTATGATTCAGTTTGATGTTTTGGGGTAAGTTTGACACCGACGACGAGTCACACTGACCCATATGGGTTGGGCCCCTGTTGACCCAGAATCAGGCATCAGGGTTAATTCTGACACATATTTTTTTTTTTTTTTGGAGAGTGTACCAGAAACAGGGCAGCTAATATTAAACCGAAAGACACTGGTCCCGCTAATATCTTTGTATAGCAAACACTTATTAGTTTTTGCTTTGGGGTTGACATTGACCAACTTTTCATTCCGCACTGCATTGCATTGCATTGATCATCGCCCGCTGCATGACTTGCTTTGATCAGCGCGTGGGCGCGCGCGCTTCCTGATTCGAGGGCAACAATCCCGACCGCATTAGATAATTAAACAATAATGGCGTAGTTTACTATTATTAGCTGTTCCGACTTAGCAGTCGGAACAGGTTTTGTTTTTCTTGGGATTATTATTTTTATTATTATTATTAGCTGTTCCGACCTAGCAGTCGGAACAGGTTTTGTTTTTCTTGGGATTATTATTTTTATTATTATTATTATTATTAGCTGTTCCGACTTAGCAGTCGGAACAGGTTTTGTTTTTCTTGGGATTATTATTTTTATTATTATTATTATTATTATTATTATTATTATTCTTTGTTTCTGTCAAAATTGCCATAGCTTTTGTACACGACTTTGTACGAACCTAAGCTCTAAAATAATAAATATGGGAGATTCAGATCATACATCAAATTGAAGCTTAGAACATGAAATTATGCTAAGAGTAAACTTGTTCAAGTTCTTCATTAATTAGCTGAGTTATAATGACATGAATATTTAATTAGGCAATCTTGTTCCCACCAAATCTCAAGAAGTATATGTCTGATCCTCAAACTGTTTTCAAATATAGACTCGTCTTATTATGTAGCTCTGTAGCGTGGCAAAACAATCATAAAACGTCATCAATGACGTCATTTGTTGGCGCGTTTTTGTTCTGTGTACAAAACACTTGGCGCTGAAAGGGCAAATGTTTTGACAGTCAAAAACACGATATTTTCAATTAAAATTACGAATTATTTTCCTAAATTACATAAACTGTTTTGAAAAGTAAATTGCTTTTAATAAGAGATGTTCCTGGTCATTAAAACTAATCAAAGTAGAACATTTTCCACGATAATTAACGATTCAGTGACAAATCGGACACCAATGGCTTGGAGATAAGGTTCCGTTCATCGACTAAAAATGTAGTCAGGATGCCCTGCGACACAGAGAAAAATGCACGCGAAATGCCGTAACGAAATAGCCGACTTCTGGGTACCAGTCGCTGCACACTATTTATACAAAAATATCGATCTATAGCGTATTGAAACTGTGGCTTGTGCATGTGTACATGTACGTCGTGATTCTGTTGCCCAGGGCGCTCGACGATTTTGTCCCGGGCGCTACATTTTAATATTTAACTTGTTAATCTTTGCAGCACCATATCTCAAGAAGTACACAGCCGATTTTCAAACTTTTATCAGTTATAGACTCCTTGGGCATTGGAGATTAGCTTTGGGAAAACGTGACCCAATGTTGACCTTTATTTAGGGGTCAACCGGAAGTGGGACCATATCTCAAGAACTACACAACCGATTTTCAAACATTTTTCAGTTTTAGACTCCTTGGGCATTGGAGATTAGCTTTGGGAAACCGTGACCCAATGTTGACCTTCACTTAGGGTCAACCAGAAGTGGGACCATATATCAAGAACTACACAACCGATTTTCAAACTTTTTTCAGTTATAGACTCCTTGGGCACCAAAGATCAGCCTTGGGTAAGCATGACCCCATGTTGACCTTTACTTCCGGGTCAACCGGAAGTGAGACCATATCTCAAGAACTACACAACCGATTTTCAAACATTTTTCAGTTTTAGACTCCTCGGGCATTGGAGATTAGCTTTGGGAAACCGTGACCCAATGTTGACCTTCACTTAGGGGTCAACCAGAAGTGGGACCATATATCAAGAACTACACAACCGATTTTCAAACTTTTTTCAGTTATAGAATCCTTGGGCACCAAAGATCAGCCTTGGGTAAGCATGACCCCATGTTGACCTCTACTTCCGGGTCAACCGGAAGTGGGACTATATCTCAATAATTACTTAGCCAATTTTCAATTTGTTTCAGTTATATACCCTTTAAGCATTGAATATTAAACTAGGGTTACCATGACCCCATGTTAACCTTTACTTCCGAGTCAACCGGAAGTGGGATCATTACTCAAGAATTACACAACCCATTTTCATTTTTTTTTCAGTGATAGAGTCTTTGAGCATTGAAGATTAGCCTTGTTCTACCGTGACCCAATGTTGACCTTACTTCTAGGTCAACCGGAAGTGGGACCATATCTCAAGAACAACACAGCCGATTTTCTTTTTTTCCAGTTATTAACCCTTTGAGCATTGAAGATAAGCCTTGGGTTACCGTAACCCCATGTTGACCTTTAATTCCGGGTCAACCGGAAATGGAACCTTATCGTTCAATCTTGAACTTAGGCTCACTTTATATGTCTGGATCAATTAATCAAAGTACAACAAAACGGAACAGCTTTGTGTTTGTTAACAAACACTTAGTGTCTAGTTATTATTATTATTATTATTCTTTGTTTCTGTCAAAATTGCCATAGCTTTTGTACACGATTTTGTACGAACCTAAGCTCTAAAATAATAGATATGGGAGATTCAGATCTTACATCAAATTGAAGCTTAGAACATGAAATTATGCTAAGAGTAAAATTGTTCAAGTTCTTCATTAATTAGCTGAGTTATAATGACATGAATATTTAATTAGGCAATCTTGTTCCCACCATATCTCAAGAAGTATATGTCTGATCCTCAAACTGATTTCAAATATAGACTCGTCTTATTATGTAGCTCTGTAGCGTGGCAAAAAATTCATAAAACGTCATCAATGACGTCATTTGTTGGCGCGTTTTTGTTCTGTGTACAAAACACTTGGCGCTGAAAGGGCAAATGTTTTGACAGTCAAAAACACGATATTTTCAATTAAAATTACGAATTAGTTTCCTAAATTACATAAACTGTTTTGAAAAGTAAATTGCTTTTAATAAGAGATGTTCCTGGTCATTAAAACTAATCAAAGTAGAACAATTTCCACGATAATTAACGATTCAGTGACAAATCGGACACCAATGGCTTGGAGACAAGGTTCCGTTCATTGACTAAAAATGTAGTCAGGATGCCCTGCGACACAGAGAAAAATGCACGCGAAATGCCGTAACGAAATAGCCGACTTCTGGGTACCAGTCGCTGCACACTATTTATACAAAAATATCGATCTATAGCGTATTGAAACGGTGGCTTGTGCATGTGTACATGTACGTCGTGATTCTGTTGCCCAGGGCGCTCGACTATTTTGTCCCGGGCGCTACATTTGAATATTTAACTAGTTAATCTTTGCAGCACCATATCTCAAGAAGTACACAGCCGATTTTCAAACTTTTATCAGTTATAGACTCCTTGGGCATTGGAGATTAGCTTTGGGAAAACGTGACCCAATGTTGACCTTTATTTAGGGGTCAACCGGAAGTGGGACCATATCTCAAGAACTACACAACCGATTTTCAAACATTTTTCAGTTATAGACTCCTTGGGCATTAGAGATTAGCTTTGGGAAACCGTGACCCAATGTTGACCTTTACTTAGGGGTCAACCAGAAGTGGGACCATATCTCAAGAACTACACAACCGATTTTCAAACTTTTTTCAGTTATAGACTCCTTGGGCACCAAAGATCAGCCTTGGGTAACCATGACCCCATGTTGACCTTTACTTCCGGGTCAACCGGAAGTGAGACCATATCTCAAGAACTACACAACCGATTTTCAAACTTTTTTTCAGTTATAGACTCCTTGGGCACCAAAGATCAGCCTTGGGTAACCATGACCCCATGTTGAGCTTTACTAGGGGTCAACCGGAAGTGGGACCATATCTCAAGAACTACAAAACCGATTTTCAATTTCTTTTCAGTTATAGATCCTTTGAGCATTAAAGATTGAACTTGGGTAACCCTGACCCCATGTTGACCTTTAATTCTGGGTCAACCGGAAATGGAACCATATCGTTCAATCTTGAACTTAGGCTCACTTTAAATGTCTGGATCAATTAATCAAAGCACAACAAAACGGAACAGCTTTGTGTTTGTTCACAAACACTTAGTGTCTAGTTATTATTATTATTATTATTATTCTTTGTTTCTGTCAAAATTGCCATAGCTTTTGTACACGATTTTGTACGAACCTAAGCTCTAAAATAATAGATATGGGAGATTCAGATCTTACATCAAATTGAAGCTTAGAACATGAAATTATGCTAAGAGTAAAATTGTTCAAGTTCTTCATTAATTAGCTGAGTTATAATGACATGAATATTTAATTAGGCAATCTTGTTCCCACCATATCTCAAGAAGTATATGTCTGATCCTCAAACTGTTTTCAAATATAGACTCGTCTTATTATGTAGCTCTGTAGCGTGGCAAAAAATTCATAAAACGTCATCAATGACGTCATTTGTTGGCGCGTTTTTGTTCTGTGTACAAAACACTTGGCGCTGAAAGGACAAATGTTTTGACAGTCAAAAACACGATATTTTCAATTAAAATTACGAATTAGTTTTCTAAATTACATAAACTGTTTTGAAAAGTTAATTGCTTTTAATAAGAGATGTTCCTGGTCATTAAAACTTATCAAAGTAGAACAATTTCCACGATAATTAACGATTCAGTGACAAATCGGACACCAATGGCATGTAGACAAGGTTCCGTTCATCGACTAAAAATGTAGTCAGGATGCCCTGCGACACAGAGAAAAATGCACGCGAAATGCCGTAACGAAATAGCCGACTTCTGGGTACCAGTCGCTGCACACTATTTATACAAAAATATCGATCTATAGCGTATTGAAACGGTGGCTTGTGCATTGTACATGTACGTCGTGATTCTGTTGCCCAGGGCGCTCGACGATTTTGTCCCGGGCGCTACATTTGAATATTTAACTAGTTAATCTTTGCAGCACCATATCTCAAGAAGTACACAGCCGATTTTCAAACTTTTATCAGTTATATACTCCTTGGGCATTGGAGATTAGCTTTGGAAAAACGTGACCCAATGTTGACCTTTATTTAGGGGTCAACCGGAAGTGGTACCATATCTCAAGAACTACACAACCGATTTTCAAACATTTTTCAGTTATGGACTCCTTGGGCATTGGAGATTAGCTTTGGGAAACCGTGACCCAATGTTGACCTTTACTTAGGGGTCAACCAGAAGTGGGACCATATCTCAAGAACCACACAACCGATTTTCAATTTTTTTTCAGTTATAGACTCCTTGGGCACCAAAGATCAGCCTTGGGTAACCATGACCCCATGTTGACCTTTACTTCCGGGTCAACCGGAAGTGAGACCATATCTCAAGAACTACATAACCGATTTTCAAACTTGTTTCAGTTATAGACTCCTTGGGCACCAAAGATCAGTCTTTGGTAACCATGACCCCATGTTGACCTTTATTAGGGGTCAACCGGAAGTGGGACCATATCTCAAGAACTACACAACCAATTTTCAATTTCTTTTCAGTTATAGATCCTTTGAGCATTAAAGATTGAACTTGGGTAACCCTGACCCCATGTTGACCTTTACTTCCGGGTCAACTGGAAGTGGGCCTATATCTCAATAATTACTTAGCCAATTTTCTTTGTTTTCAGTTATAAACCCTTTGAGCATTGAATATAAGCCTTGGGTTACCGTATCCCATGTTGACCTTTAATTCCGGGTCAACCGGAAATGGAACCATATCGTTCAATCTTGAAATTAGGCTCACTTTAAATGTCTGGATCAATTAATCAAAGCACAACAAAACGGAACAGCTTTGTGTTTGTTCACAAACACTTAGTGTCTAGTTATTATTATTATTATTATTCTTTGTTTCCACCTAAATCCCATAACATTTGTACACGTTTTTTGTATACACCAAATATCCTAATGTTTAAATATGAAGGGGTTTGGTCATATATCAAATTGAAGCTTAGTACATAAACTTAACATTTATTGTGATAGTTGTTAAAATTCTTAATTAATTAGCCACTTTAGAGCGAGGTGAATATTTAATTAGCCAGCCTTGTAAGCACCATATCTCAAAAAGTATACCGCCGATCGTCAAACTTTTTTTAGTTTTAGACTTATGAGATACTGTAGATGTGCTTTCCGGCCTAAAACAACGAACGACGTCAGAATGACGTCATTTATTGCGCATTTTCGCCCGTGCACAAAACACATGGAGATAGTGGAATCAAATCCGACTTCTAGAAACATATTTTTTCAATTAAGCTCAAATTTAACGTCCTAGATTACACAAATGTTTCTTAAAACAAGAAAGATTTTATTGAACTTCAGTTTAAAAGCATCAAAACTTACCAAAACATTGTCAGTAAAAAAAAAACCAAATTCTCAGGCAAATTTAACGCCACAGGTACTTTGCCTATAATCTGTGAGTTTATAAATAAAAAAGGAGTCAAGCTCTAATTTTTTTTTAACAAATGAGGGCGCTATACCAGTTTAACGGCGCTCTTGCTTGCTTTTTTAAAAACTTGATCAAGTCCTACCCATTTGTGACCCGTGTGTTTGCGTTGTTTGTATGTAGAGTGTATTATAAAGAGTCATTCCTGCGCCGACTAACGCATGTCTACTTTCATTCGCAAGAATCGAGTTGTCTTGCTCTCAGCGCAGAGCGTCGTGTGTCCGCTCAGATCTTATCGTTACTCAGGTATCAGCAGCGTGAACGTAGAAAAATAGAACGCCGTGTGTGGGACGATGTTGCCCGCGTAGCAGACTTGTCCGCGCTTGGGTCCCGTTCACCGGAAAACGATCTTTTAGGTTTCTTATGCAAACGCATTACTTGAAGCTCAATCGTGAAGGAAACAAGGCTACCCATTCGCCTGAAACCACGTTTTTTAAGGTTCTTGTGCGAACGCATTACTTTGGGAAATCACCGTCTAGCAGACAAAACACTTGGTGGGGATGCAATAGGGCAAGAATTAGAGCTGAGTGGGGAAATAATGTATAAAAACGTGAAATTACCTTTTCCATGGCTATAGGGTCAGTGTTGGATTTGGGGTCAAAAGCCAAAATTAACAATAACTCATGTCCCATAATTTTTTTTACTATTCATGCCATACGAAAATAACATACTCGATCGGTAATAAAGGGCACACAAAGTTGTACAATTACGATTTTAATACAACAGCATTTAGCTTTAAATTAAGCCTGTGCATAAAATTTACAAAAAACGACCGTGCACGGATGAATACACATGCCTGAGATTTGGAAGTTTACACGGCATAAACGTTTTATGAATGAACATCAAAATGGTACTATCATTCATAAGTACCGAAATGGTACCATCATTCATTCGATTTTGAATAAGCGAATTGATTCCAAATAAGCGAATTGATACCGAATAAGCCATTATATTTTAAATAAGCAAACTGATTTCAAATGAGCGAATTTATTCCGAGTAAGCAAATTGATTCTGAATAAGCGTTTTAATTCTGAATAAGCGAATTGATTTCGAATAAGCGAATTGATACCAATAAGCGAATTGATTTTGAATAAGCGAATTGATTCCGAATAAGCCATTCCGTAAAAGCAACAGTGCACGGATGAATACACCTGCCTGAGATTTGGAAGTTTACACGGCATACACATTTTATCAATGAACATCGAAATGGTACTATCATTCATGCGTCTTGTGATGAATCATTGAATGATGTAGTGTAAAGTATATTTAAAGAAACTTCACAATCTTTATCAACAAGCATAATGCTTACGACTTGGCGAAATGGTTATGAATAGGCAAAATGGTTATGAATCAGCAATGATTCTGAATAAGCAAACTGATTTTGAATGAGCGAAATTATTCCGAGTAAGCCAATTTATTGTGAAAAAGCATTTTGATTCTGAATAAGCGAATTTATTCAGAATAAGCGAATTGATTCCAAATAAGTGATTTGAGTTTGAATAAGCGAATTGATTCCGAATAAGCGATTTGATTTTGAATAAGCAAATTCATAGTCAATGTTTAGCAATTTTCGATTGAATTGTTTTATGCTTATCCGAACCGTAAAAATGTAAACGTTTAACCGGTTAATCGGCTGGTTAACCGTGTAACCGTCACAGGATTGGTATACATGCTAGCTTGTGAGACCTGTTCCTCGATAACAAAATTTAGAGTAAAAAAAAACGTTAACACAACTGCGCTTGTGATAAAAAACATTGCCTCTGCAGTGCAACATCTCAAGAACTACACAACCCATGTACATGTTCTTTTCAGTTATAGACCCTTCAAGCATTGAAGACTGAACTTAGGATACCGTGACCCCATGTTAACCTTTACTTCCGGGTCAACCGAAAGTGGGACCATATCTCAAGAACTACACAATCCCATGTTCAATTTCTTTTCAGTTATAAACCTTTTGAGCATTGAAGATAAGCCTTGGGTTACCGTGACCCCATGTTGACCTTTACTTCTGAGTCAACCGGAAGTGGGACCATATCGTTCAACCTTGAACTTAGGCTCATTTTAAATGTCTGGATCGTTTAATCAAAGCAAAACAAAACGGAACAGCTTTGTGTTTGTTCACAAACACCTAATGTCTAGTTATTTTTGTTGTACTGTATTTAAAAAAAAGGCCTACAACTAGCAGATGTAGTCAGGATATTGCTTTGTTTTCATTCTTTTTACTTTCTTTCTTCTGTGGGCACTATCGCAATTTTTTAGTGGGGGGGGGCACCTTGGGGGGGGCACTGGAAAGTTGTGGGGGGCCATGTGCCCACCCCCAGATGAGTTCACTAGTAACGTGGACTGGTATAGTGTCTTAAATTGGGGAGCTAGTGTTTGAATGGCTATAAAACCCTAACAGGTTGTTGAATTCCCAAGAAGGGCTAGTTGTAGACTTTTACGGCCGACGAGGGCAGGTTTTACACCGGAAAAGTCCAGCAAGCGGGGACGCTACAAACCCCCCGCAAAACACCTTCAACTTGTTTTTGCTGTCAAAGACACAAAAATGAGGTGAGATTGGGAAAAACTCTCGTTCTAGGGGGGCTAGAGATTTGATTTTTTTACTTGACTCTGCCTTAGGTATCCCTGCATCCAAAAAATAGACTTTCACGGCCGATGAGGGCAGGTTTTACACCGGAAAAGACCAGCAAGCGGGGACGCTACAAACCCCCCGCAAAAAACCTTCAACTCGTTTTTGCTGTCAAAGAGACAAAGACAAAATAAGGATGGTCATTTCACACCTAAGGCATCATCGGATCTGCACAAGTTATATACCACTGGAAAGCCCGTCTCAATGGCTATCTCTCCCATGAATGTGGGGTTGCTGACGATTCTGTAGGCGAGGCGAGCGGCCTGGATGTTAGGCCTACCCCTAAGAGAAATTGAAAAATTCCAGGGGCCGGCTGCGAAGCAAGGTCTCGCCGGCCGGGGTAATGGCTCAAAATAAATTTGAGGTGAAAATGGGTATAACTCTCGTTCTAGGGGGGCTAGAGAGATGATTTTTTCACCTGACTCTGCCTTAGGTATCCTTGCATCCGAAAAATAGACTTTTACGGCCGATGAGGGCAGGTTTCACACCGGAAAAGACCAGCAAGCGGAGACGCTACAAACCCCCCGCAAAACACCTTCAACTCGTTTTTGCTCTCAAAGAGACAAAGACAAAATAAGGATGGTCATTTCACCCTCAAGGCATCATCGGATCTGCACAAGATTTATACCACTGGAAAGCCCGTCTCAAGGGCTATATCTCCCATGAATGTGGGGTTGCTGACGATTCTGTAGGCGAGGCGAGCGGCCTGGATGTTAGGCCTACCCTTAAGAGATAGTGAACAATTCCGGGGGCCGGCTGTGAAGCTAGGTCTCGCCGGCCGGGGTAATGGCCCAAAATAAATTTGAGGTAAAATTGGGAATAACTCCCGTTCTAGGGGGGCTAGAGAGTTGAATTTTTGACCTGACTCTGCCTTAGGTATCCCTGCATCCGAAAATTAGACTTTTGCGGCCAATGAGGGCAGGTTTCTTACCGGAAAAGACCAGCAAGCGGGGACGCTACGAACCCCCGCAAAACACCTTCAACTCGTCTTTGCTGTCAAAGAGACAATAATGAGGTGAGATTGGGAATAACTCTCGTTTTAGGGGGGGCTAGAGAGATGATTTTTTTTACCTGACTCTGCCTTAGGTATCCCTGCATCCGAAAATTAGACTTTCACGGCCGATGAGGGCAGGTTTTACACCGGAAAAGACCAGCAAGCGGGGACGCTACAAACCCACCGCAAAACACCTTCAATTCAATTTTGCTGTCAAAGAGACAAAGACAAAATAAGGATGGTCATTTCACCCCCAAGGCATCATCGGATCTGCACAAGTTTTAAACCACTGGAAAGCCCGTCTCAGGGGCTATCTCTGTCATAAATTTGGGGTTGCTGACGTTTCTGTAGGCGAGGCGAGCGGCCTGGATGTTAGGCCTACCCCTTAGAGATATTGACAAATTCCAGGGGCCAGCTGCGGAGCAAAGTCTCGCCGGCCGGGTTAATGGCCCAAAATAAATTTGAGGTGAAATTAAGAATAACTCCCGTTCTAGGGGGGCTAGAGAGATGAAATTTTGACCTGACTCTGCCTTAGGTATCCCTGCATCCGAACAATAAACTTTTGCGGCTGATGAGGGCAGGTTTTACACCGGAAAAGACCAGCAAGCGGGGACGCTACAAACCCTCCGCAAAGCACCTTCAACTGGTTTTTGCTGTCAAAAAGACAAAGACAAAATAAGGATGGTCATTTCACCCCCAAGGCATCTTCGGATCTGCACAAGTTTTTTACCAGAGGAAAGCCCGTCTCAAGGGCTATCTTTGCAAGGAATTTGGGAATACTGACGATTCTGTAAGCGAGACAAGCGGCCTGGATGTTAGGTCTAACCCTAAGAGATATTGAACAATTCCAGGGGCCGGCTGCGAAGCAAGGTCTCGCCGGCCGGGGTAATGGCCCAAAATAAATTTGAGGTGAAATTGGAAATAATTTCCGTTCTAGGGGGGCTAGAGAGATGAATTTTTGACCTGACTCTGCCTTAGGTATCCCTGCATCCGAAAATTAGACTTTCACGGCCGATGAGGGCAGGTTTCACACCTGAAAAGACCAGCAAGCGGGGACGCTACAAACCCCCCGCAAAACACCTTCAACTCGTTTTTGCTGTCAAAGACAAAATAAGGATGGTCATTTCACCCCCAAGGCATCATCGGATCTGCACAAGTTTTATACCACTGGAAAACCCGTCTCAAGGGCTATCTCTGCCATGAATTTGGCGTTGCTGACGATTCTGTAGGCGAGGCGAGCGGCCTGGATGTTAGGCCTCCCCCTAACAGATATTGAAACATTCCAGGGGCCGGCTGCGAAGCAAAGTCTCGCCGGCCGGGGTAATGGCCCAAAATAAATTAGAGGTGAAATTGGGAATAACTCCCGTTGGTCATTTCATCCCCAAGGGATCATCGGATCTGCACAAGTTTTTTACCAGTGGAATGCCCGTCTCAAGGGCTATCTTTGCCATGAATTCGGGAATGCTGACGATTCTGTAAATTCCAAAACCTGGGCAATTAGGAGCTTTCAACCAAAAAGTGACGCCATCTTTGTTGCCCCAATAACCTCAATAATTCATGGAATAAAATCGTTGCGGTCTTCAAATTCGAACCAGCACCATCGGCGGAGGTGTCCGCAAAAAGTGATCGCCAAAAATCGGCATGTTACCGGGGGTCGAATTTCTGGAATAATTGACAGGTAGTACCCTGTCGCCATTTTGAATTTTGGGGTCGAAAATAAAAGTGCGATTTGACGGTGCAGCATTCTAGACTAGACTTCCCTGAAGACCTTTTCTGTGTGGGGACATGGCCAAATCCCAAAACCTGGGCAATTAGGAGCTTTCTACCAAAACGTGACGCCATCTTTGTTGCCCACAAAACCTCAATAATTCATGGAATAAAATCGTTGCGGTCTTCAAATTCGAACCAGCACCATCGACGGAGGTGCCCGCAAAAAGTGATCGCCAAAAATCGGCCTGTTACCGGGGGTCGAATTTTTGGAATAATTGACAGTAGGACCCAGTCGCCATTTTGAAATTTGGGGTCGAAAATAAAAGTGCGATTTGACGGTGCAGCATTCTAGACTAGACTTCCCTGAAGACCTTTTCTGTGTGGGGACATGGCCAAATCCCAAAACCTGGGCAATTACGAGCTTTCTACCAAAAAGTGACGCCATCTTTGTTGCCCAAAAAACCTCAATAATTCATGGAATAAAATTGTTGCGGTCTTCAAATTCGAACCAGCACCATCGGCGGAGGTGTCCGCAAAAAGTGATCGCCAAAAATCGGCATGTTACTGGGGGTTGAATTTTTGGAATAATTGACAGGTAGTACCCTGTCGCCATTTTGAAATTTGGGGTCGAAAATAAAAGTGCGATTTGACGGTGCAGCATTCTAGACTAGACTTCCCTGAAGACCTTTTCTGTGTGGGGACATGGCCAAATCCCAAAACCTGGGCAATTAGGAGCTTTCTACAAAAAAGTGACGCCATCTTTGTTGCCCAAAAAAACCTCAATAATTCATGGAATAAAATGGTTGCGGTTTTTAAATTCGAACCAGCACCATCGGCGGAGGTGTCCGCAAAAAGTGATCGCCAAAAATCGGCATGTTACCGGGGGTCGAATTTTTGGAATAATTGGCAGGTAGTACCCTGTCGCCATTTTGAATTTTGGGGTCGAAAATAAAAGTGCGATTTGACGGTGCAGCATTCTAGACTAGACATCCCTGAAGACCTTTTCTGTGTGGGGACATGGCCAAATCCCAAAACCTGGACAGTTAATAGGAGC
The DNA here is from genome assembly GCA_023634235.1 of Pisaster brevispinus. Taxonomy (NCBI): domain Eukaryota; kingdom Metazoa; phylum Echinodermata; class Asteroidea; order Forcipulatida; family Asteriidae; genus Pisaster; species Pisaster brevispinus. The sequence continues at coordinate 4,163,281 of JAMKCF010000025.1, forward strand.
TTTCTACCAAAAGTTACGCCATCTTTGTTGCCCAAAAAACCTCAACAATTCATGGAATAAAATCGTTGCGGTCTTCATATCGAACCAGCACCATCGGCGGAGGTGTCCGCAAAAAGTGATCGCCAAAAATCGGCATGTTACCGGGGGTCGAATTTTTTGAATAAATGACAGGAAGTACCCTGTCGCCATTTGAATGTTGGGGTCGAAAATAAAAGTGCGATTTGACGGTGCAGCATTCTAGACTAGACTTCCCTGAAGACCTTTTCTGTATGGGGACATGGCCAAATCCCAAAACCTGGGCAATTAGGAGCTTCCTACCAAAAAGTGACGCCATCTTTGTTGCCCAAAAAACCTCAATAGTTCATGAAATAAAATGGTTGCGGTTTTTAAATTCGAACCAGCACCAGCGGCGGAGGTGTCCGCAAAAAGTGATCGGCAAAAATCGGCATGTTACCGGGGGTTGAATTTTGGGGTCGAAAATAAAACTGCGATTTGACGGTGCAGCATTCTAGACTAGACTTCCCTGAAGACCTTTTCTGTGTGGGGACTATGCCAAATCCCAAAACCTGGACAGTTAATAGGAGCTTTCTACCAAAAAGTGACGCCATCTTTGTTGCCCAAAAAACCTCAATAATTCATGGAATAAAATTGTTGCGGTCTTCAAATTCGAACCAGCACCATCGGCGGAGGTGTCCGCAAAAAGTGATCGCCAAAAATCGGCATGTTACCGGGGGTCGAATTTTTGGAATAATTAACAGGTAGTATCCTGTCGCCATTTTGAATTTTGGGGACGACAATAAAAGTGCGATTTGACGGTGCAGCATTTTAGACTAGACTTCCCTGAAGACCTTTTCTGTGTGGGGATATGGCCAAATTCCAAAACCTGGGCAATAAGGAGCTTTCTACAAAAAAGTGACGCCATCTTTGTTGCCCAAAAAACCTCAATGAATTCATGGAATAAAAAACCTCAATAATTCATGGAATAAAATCGTTCCGGTCTACAAATTCGAACCAGCACCATCGGCGGAGGTGTCCGCAAAAAAGTGATCGCCAAAAATTGGCATGTTACCGGGGGTCGAAATAATTGACAGGTAGTACCCTGTCGCCATTTTGAATTTTGGGTCGAAAATAAAAGTGCGATTTGAAAAAAAACGTAATTGTTGATCTGGCTCCCTACCCCTCCGACAAGCTCCCAAGCTCACGGCTAGACCGGCAAGCTGGGGAGTTTATGCCCGGGGCTTGTCTCTCTGGCCCCACGAGACATGGCACCGGCTGTACAGGATATGCCCCAAGGTTCACGTTCCGCTAGTTCCCACGCTGATGCGCCGTAAAACACGCTTCGGTTGCACGGACTCTCTGAATGAGAATCTTACGTTCGATTTTGCATCATTATTACAAATTGTATAAATAATCTGAATACATAGTCTTTTTTGTCAAAAACTCATGAATTATTAACAAACAAAAAAAATTAAATTTGGTTCAGTAATTTACTTTTATACGGCTGGAAGTAAAACTATCTCCGAAGATCACGTGATTTATCCGAACCACTTTTTTTGTTCGGATAAATCACGTGACCTTCATTTTTTGAAAAATGCTCAAAATCGGCAAAATTTGATGGTTTCTATTAGGAACCGTATTTCTCCATTCCTGGAAGACCTTTGAAGTCATATTTTAGCCTATTTTGTAGCCCAAATAGCCCAACGAAGCCGGTGTGCCCCTTTAAGAAAAGGGGTTCGCCCTGATGCTTCTGGCATGGTTGGCAATTCCATGCGCACAACCAACCCTGCCCATGTGACCCCTGAGAAGAGGGTGTTGGTGCATTACCCATCAAGACAAGACAAGACAGAAACTTGAAGGAGCACTGACTCTATCACACACTGTTCGTAATTATTGAACTGTCCCGCCATGGTCGCTAATCCCCATTGGGAAAATTGCTTACCAGTGTCAATTTAGAAACGTTTTCAGTGTCAACCGATGCATGACATGTGTTACATGAAAGGGCAGCACCATTCTCTCAATGGGTGAGACTGAGAGTGCTTCTTGTCCAATCATGGTACATGGTTTTTACAACCTCTACTTCTCATATAACTCTATGGCTGCTAGTAATTGCCTCCAAGTCTGAATGTGCACGACATTTGATGATATCGGTGTTTACTCAGTAATAACTCTATCTATGGGTCACTCGTTACTCAGCTATCCTCCTCGGTGCTCTCACTGCTAGACTGAGCCTGACTTACGCAAACATACAAGGTCTTCAACAGCTGCCATAGTTGTTTCCATTATTCTCAGCACCAATTTGAGTGTGATATTTTTGCCTACAATGGCCGATTATTGGCTGCGGCTCACGGCCAGGGAACAGCCAGGTCTGAATGACCAAAAAGGGCTGATGTGCAAGTTTTCTCAAAAGAGATCTGTAAAACACAGTGCCAAAGTCCACCACTTTTGTTGTCCTTACAATTTGCTTTGTCAAACTTTTGTTTCACAATCGGTATTTTCACCAAAACAAATTTTGGGTTGGTGGTACCAAAATCCTTTGGGAAAAGCCAAGCAAACTGGTCAAGAGAGGGCCACAGTGTTTTTTCTTCTCAGCCTCATAGATCAGCTTGGTTTAGTTACAATGATATGAAAGGACATGGCTAAATAAAAGGTATTTTTGTATAATACCTACCAGCCCTGAGATGGTTGAGTGAAGCTAGCGTTCTCAGCATAAACGGCGGTGGTACAGTGCTGGTATCTCTAGTCTCATCCAACATCAACTCATTGATTCTCATAACCTGTGATGAGAGAGGAAACACAACAGGATTTAAGCCTTGTGCCCCAAGGCCCACTTGTGGGCTGTACTTGTACTTGTACTTGTTTTGTGTGTATATCCATGCTATTTTAAGCGATATACATTTGATAATCTCAAGCTTGCGTCTAATGTAAGTGATATTCTAGGAGAAACAACGTTCTTGCACTGACCCAACGATCTGTTCCTGAGGCCAATGACTGCTGTTGTGGAGTAGGGAGGTGACAAATCCATTCCCTATACGCTGTCTATATACATACCTCAGCTGCATTGTCCTGCAAGTGAGCTATTTCTGCAGTAGGTGACCATAACTTGACATCGTAGTCTATACCACCGGTTGCAAGTACTACATGTATACAGATCGACAAAATGGAAATACATCTAGTCAAAAACAACGATGATCTGCATCATATCTAGATTGGCAATCTAGGCTCCACCTATGGATTATATATTCCCAAAAGCTTATTCTTTAACATCACATAACAGTCACATCTTATCTAGCCATAACTGACGTTGGTTCATTTCACCTTGACCTAAAACATATCGTGGCCGAGCGCTCGAGTAAACCAGGCAGTCTAGTGCACCTGACTCAAGTTCTCGTGGCTTAAATCATCAGGGTATGGGTTTAAATCCTGGTCATGACATATCACCTCAGTGGCAATATTCTAGGTTGCTTAAACACCAACATGTAAAGTGAGCTTTGGCAATGTTGACTAAAACTAAAACGACAAAGATCTCCCACTACAATATATTGACCAAAATGTAAAAATAATCGGGGAAAAAATACAAATTCTCAGGTATGTACTTCGATGTATCAATGTCTACAGCAACAATGTACAACACAAATTTTGTGCTGCTCTCAATGGTCTGGTTCCTGACTCATTTGAAAATAACAAACACATCCTACAAAAGGGCACCACACTTTCCTCAGGAGAATTTAGAATCCACATGCACAAGGCCGGAAATTTCTGTCTCCCCTTCTTTCTATTTTGAGCAATTTGTACTTTTTTTCTACCATAAGGTTTTAAAGGAGGGCTCCAAAGTCCAATTCAGTTTTGTGATCCACTCAGTCCCCAATAGATTATTGTCCTTATGAAAATGGGAAACAATTCCAAGTGTCTAACCTCATGTTATGATGGTGTAAAATGCAACTGTTTTTGAAACCCTTCAAGTGCAATGTTTTGTCAAGATCCAAAAACGCTCCCTGATGTAACAATTCAAACATATGGTCTGTACATTTTTGTTCAAAGATTTTTTTCAGTTAATTCCTGAATTATGTTGATACTCATATCAAAACGGCATCAAATTCCAGCTTATGACTGGCACAGAACGTATTCACTGCCCCAGAAGTTAGCTTGCTTGATCTATTTGGTAGACAATGATTGGGGAGTGTTAGTGTTTCCTACATGTCACTAGTGAGCGGTCTTGTTTACTGGACCAAAGCTCTGGTGTTGTCATGGAGCAGAGTGTGGGTTCAAATCCCGGTCATGACACTAATTGTGCCCATGAGCAAGGCACTAAACCACAACTGTACCACCAGTCAGGCTCCTAGTGGACGATACCACTACAGTGAAATACAGTGAAATACAATGGTGGAAGTTCAAAAAACAGAACATGACTATTCAAAATGGGACAAGTACCAGTCTTCCTTGCCACAACTTCAGGTGCTTTGAATCAAAGCAGCTTCAAGCCGGGGAAAAAGATACATAGACATGTGCTCCTAGAGAACTATGAAGTTCAACCTAACAACTTGATAGTTCCAAGAGTCCTGGAGGACAATTGACTCTTCCCTGATTGCACACTGAACAGAGTGAACAGACACTAAAGTGGGTACATGTAGTAATGGGTTGCAGGGGTGCTGAGGGGTCAATGAACTATAGGGTCAAACCCCTAGTTATGCACCCAACATAGTTTGTTCTAACATTCAATGGGGGAAAATATTATTGTTCAAAACTTGAGCTTTGCAAAAAGGCTGTACTCTGCCAACTTTATTGTCCAGCACTGCAGTGTAGAAGGCTCCCCATCCCAAGGATCTAACCCCACCTGGCAATACACAAAACGACAATAGCCACTGATCGTCTCCAGACCCCTGCCCATCATCGCTGTAATCCCTATTAAACTGAGATAATTGCTATCTTGAGAATCACTCTCCAGCGATAGTTATTGACTTTTAAATTATGCTAATAAACAACAGGGTGCTGTATTTGTCTCTATAGCCCCACTAGTTTGGCTGGAGGAGTTTGGCGTACTGACTGATTTTTAGCCACATGTCATGGTCAATATGCCCTGTGGTGTGAACTCCAAGAATCCTGCAGTGGGGTAGGGCTATCTGTGCAGCATTTGTAATGGTCTGGTTGTGTTTTCTGAAGTCTTTGCTGTCCACAACTGTCATGACTTGTCACCTTATGCACCATTTTCTAAAAAATATTGGTCATCAATCTTGGTCTCCATAGGCTTTTATGTGCAAACAATTTCTAACTGTGGAAGCCACTTTGAAACACACAAGAAGTGAATTAAGACATTACTGCTGTGTTAGAAACAGCGATCCGATGGCTCAGCTCAGTTCAGTTAGCAGCTAGATTTCTCATGAGATGTGGTGATGTGGGTTGTGCTCTCATCAACAGTCAGGAAGCTGTCACAGGTCTCTTTATTTCAAAATGGCTTCCACCAGTTGAAATTTTTTTAATTGTCCTGCTAGAACAAGCCTGTTGGGCAGGAGATTGCATTGAAATTAGGGAGTTGTAAATTTTTGTTAAAACCAAGTTTGTTCACATCTTGCTTCCCATGGAAAAAAAGAGGAAGAAAAGAGCAGATGCTGTTTTTTTTTTCAGTCTGTTGTTGAGAAAAAGACTTGTGAGTGATTTCAATCACATGACCTACCTCCAGTAGCATTTTGCCTGCCTGATAAAGATGCTGTACTCTCTTATCTAACAGTGGGACATCAGTGACTGATGAGTGGTTGTGGTTGTAGTTGCTTCATGGTGATAGAGGAAAAGTAAGAGGTTGAGGTGATTGGGATGTCTTTCTGTTTGAATGATAATGTATTATTATGACTAGTTAGTTACATGTACTTTATACAAAAGTTTACACAATATCCATATTTATATACAGTTGACATTTTGCAAATTTCCATTGATTGGCCTCACAATGGCGGCCAATGCACGGGGTCAATGCATGAGTTTCTTCTGTTCGTAAAGCTAGCAATATGTGGAAACCCCCAAAGTACGTTTACTGGGATTTGGTCTCAACAGTCTCCTGTGCAACTTTGTGGCAAGAGCAAGTTGGGCAGGAGATCGAGTATGTTGAGAGTAACAGGGTGAAATGGTTGTTTTTTCAGTTTGTAAAAAGTTATTTACATTCCAGGTGATTTTACTTAAAAAAATATTTACACTCACTAATCAACAGTCTCTTTGGTCATCTGCCATATTGTTTCCAGATCTTTATAACTGTGTTCCTTTCTCTACTTTCTTAAGTCTGTAAAAACAAACAAACAAACAAACAAACAAACAAAAACCACGTGGTTATTGTAGTTATGAAACAGTAACTCTGGCTTTATTCATCTATAGAACATTTTACAATAACATCTCAATGGATTTTATGTCACTGCCTTAGTCACTGGGCCAATAACCTTCCTGTTATCTTTCTCAATTCCCAGGGGAGTAAACAGCCCTGGGCTTCCTTGCTTTGTTTGGATGTTACTTGAAGTAACAGCTGGTTTTGTAAAATTGTTATGTAATTTCATCTTCTTGATACATTTTCCTGCTTCTCTGAGTTGAGGTTAGCTTCAATCTGTAATCATATGAAAGTTCTAGGAGGAGTCAGAATGTTTGCCCTTTGACTGTATTTGTGAGATGGAGGACAGCATTGTCAGCATTGGCCAAGTTTATTTATGCTGGTAAGCTGGCAGATTGTACAGTGCCCTCTTTGACGTATACATGAGTAGCCCCTGGATACCGAGAGAAATAAGCAGAATGTTATTGGCCCAGTGATTAGGGCACTGACATAAAGCACAATGATATGGTATTGTAAATAACTCCAATTTTAAATCAGCACATAGCCTGGTGGATTTGCTTCCACTTCACAACCTCCTTGCTCTACATTCGAATCCCCCTACACACTAAACATTTTCAGAAAAAAAAATTATATCGCCTGTCTTAAGTGTTTGGCTTTGTACATTTAGCCAGCACTGGACATGCATAGTTGACAGTTTTTGGACAATTATGTCAGACTTTAGTTCCCTCAAAACAAAAATCCTCCAAAACCAATAATCTGAAAAAGGAAAAGGTAAATAACATCCATTTAAATTTCAGGGTAAAATTTGTATTAAACAGTGTAAGGCCTAATAGTTTGGGGATAAAAAGAAACCGCAGCAAAAGCTTTTCAAAAAAGGACATTGCCAAGCCACAGCAAGTTTGTGCTGTATACACCTGGTTTTGTGCCAGGGCCTGACAGCCACTTCAAGATGAGGGCTACACATAACTGATCGTGGCTGTCGGCCCAAATCAACTGTCACCAGGGCCACGTTGCCACCTACTACTGGGGCTGAAAAGTACTGGGGCTGAAATGGGGTTACTCCCTTCACAGTCTGTAAGGATGTAGTCATAGGTATCATCCACTAGGACCCTGACTGGTAGAGCAGAATGCAACACCTTCCCAACTTTGTACGAAGCACTTAAGGTTAACTGCCCTTTTGCTCAAGGGCACAAGTGTCATTACCAGGATTGGAACCTTATTTTGCTGCTGACAACACCAAAGCTTTAGTCCAGAAACTAGACCTCCTGGCAACGACACATGGGTAATGTCACCCACCACCTGTTTGTAAAGGTATAGGGAAGGCACTCTCAGTTTTCACTTGGTGCTATTCCGGCCGACTTCACTTGTATCATAATTTGTTTTCAAAGTGGGTTTTTCCATGTTTTCGACCTACATGTATGTTCTATGAAGGTGTTTGAAATGTGGTAATGGATTGTGTTTTACCATTAACATCCAATAGTGAGTCGAAAGGTATCCAAGGAATGATCCAAGAAATTGCAAGTACATGTAATAGTATAGCTGGGACTGCAGCCCAGGGGCTTTTGGAGCCCATGTGTTAATCTGGGCACAGGAGCTTTTGTGCTCATGTTTATGCCTGGGTGGTGTACCCAGCTGCATGTGTGTGTGTGTGTGGTTATTTGTAGCCCAGGTTGGATGCAATAGATGAGTCCAACAGACACTGACATCCTACCATCCAGGGCTATATGTAGGTTATTTGATGATGTTTTTTCCTTTTGCCCATGTGTACGTAGGCCTACACTGCATGTAAAACCCAACTCAATTTGGATCTTGGAGAATAGTGGTTGGTTAATTTATGAAACATTTTTTCTTCTGTTTTTACTCCTGAACTGAATAGGCCTATTAACTACTTTGTAACTATACTTAAAAGTAGGGCATACAGCTGTTCATGATTTTTAATTAAAAACAACATTGCACTCGATGACTTAGAAACAGCTAAATGGAAAGAACTTTAACTGTACTAGTGAAGGTTTGTTACAATAGGTTATACAGTAGCACATGATATAGCAACTGGGTTAACAAAACCCTAGAGTTGATTTTATTTGGTTTGCTCTAGTTTAGTAACAGTTTTCCTTAGCAATTTCAAAAACTGTAATTCAAACTTAGTACTCTAGATAATCAGTACCCACCTGTCTAGTGTTGACCGTACTACTAACAATACTATCAATCTGTGCATAATGGTGAATACCGTCCTGCATTGTAAGTAGATTTAGTCCCAAGAAAAAAAAAACCGTCAACAATATCCAAACAAGAACGAGCAAATAAAATCTTGGTCTGATGAGGGCGCACTAAAAGGACATTGGTAAGTGCTGTTTGCTCCGCACTAAAATGACAGAAATTCATGCGCGGAACCTCATCAATAAAATGTATACCCACAACTTTTTCTCTTATTCAACTGTTTGAAGGTAATGGCTTTTATGAAATGTCGAAAAGTATTTAAAAAAGAGCCACTGGGGTTTTTAACTTCAGACCTAAAGGATTTAAGGGTAAAAAGTAAGCACTCTTAAGGTGGCCCTAATTTTATAAATGTAGGGTCATTTTTCCAATACCGATGAGGGATAATTTTTTTACCTGACTCTTCCTTAGGTATCCTTCGCTCGTCCCCAGCGCCTTGCCTTAAAACCAAAGGCGCTGGGATGGGCAAACGTATTAAGCACGCTCATTGGTTAATGCTCAGTCCCATCATGCATCACACTCACACTGCAAGCACTGCACGCATGACGTACTTCCTGAACAAGAATCTGTGCAAGCTGATTAGCCCATCCCAGCGGTCCTGGATAGGCCGCTGGGGCCGAGCGAATAGGTATCCCCGCATCCGAAAATTAGACTTTTACGGCCGATGAGGGCTGGTTTCACACCGGAAGAGACCAGCAAGCGGGGACGCTACAAACTCCCCGCAAAACATCTCCAACTCGTTTTTGCTGTCAAAAAGACAAACACAAAATAAGGAGGGTCAAATCACCCTCAAGGCATCATCGGATTAGCACAAGTTTTATACCACTGGAAAGCCCGTCTCAAGGGCTATCTCTCCCATGAGTTTGGGGTTGCTGACGGTTCTGTAGGCGAGGCGAGCGGCCTAGATGTTAGGCCTACCCCTAACAGAAATTGAAAAATCCCAGGGGCCGGCTGCGAAGCAAGGTCTCGCCGGCCGGGGTAATGACCCGGAATAAATTCCAGGTGAGTTTGGGAATAACTCCCGTTCTAGGGGGGGCTAGAGAGATAATTTTTTTACCTGACTCTTCCTTAGGTATCCCTGCATCCGAAAATTAGACTTTTACGGCCGATGAGGGCAGGTTTCACACCGGAAGAGAGCAGCAAGCGGGGACGCTACAAACTCCCCGCAAAACATCTCCAACTCGTTTTTGCTGTCAAAAAGACAAACACAAAATAAGGAGGGTCAAATCACCCTCAAGGCATCATCGGATTAGCACAAGTTTTATACCACTGGAAAGCCCGTCTTAAGGGCTATCTCTCCCATGAGTTTGGGATTGCTGACGGTTCTGTAGGCGAGGCGAGCGGCCTAGATGTTAGGCCTACCCCTAACAGAAATTGAAAAATCCCAGGGGCCGGCTGCGAAGCAAGGTCTCGCCGGCCGGGGTAATGACCCGGAAAAAATTCCAGGTGAGTTTGGGAATAACTCCCGTTATAGGGGGGCTAGAGAGATAATTTTTTTACCTGACTCTTCCTTAGGTATCCCCGCATCCGAAAATTAGACTTTTACGGCCGATGAGGGCAGGTTTCACACCGGAAGAGACCAGCAAGCGGGAACGGTACAAACTCCCCGCAAAACATCTCCAACTCGTTTTTGCTGTCAAAAAGACAAACACAAAATAAGGAGGGTCAAATCACCCTCAAGGCATCATTGGATTAGCACAAGTTTTATACCACTGGAAAGCCCGTCTCAAGGGCTATCTTTCCCATGAGTTTGGGATCGCTGACGGTTCTGTAGGCGAGGCGAGCGGCCTAGATGTTAGGCCTACCCCTAACAGAAATTGAAAAATCCCAGGGGCCGGCTGCGAAGCAAGGTCTCGCCGGCCGGGGTAATGACCCGGAATAAATTCCAGGTGAGTTTGGGAATAACTCCCGTTCTAGGGGGGCTAGAGAGATAATTTTTTTACCTGACTCTTCCTTAGGTATCCCCGCATTTGAAAATTAGACTTTTACGGCCGATGAGGGCAGGTTTCATACCGGAAGAGACCAGCAAGCGGGGACGCTACAAACTCCCCGCAAAACATCTCCAACTCGTTTTTGCTGTCAAAAAGACAAACACAAAATAAGGAGGGTCAAATCACCCTCAAGGCATCATCGGATTAGCACAAGTTTTATACCACTGGAAAGCCCGTCTCAATGGCTATTTTTCCCATGAGTTTGGCGTCGCTGACGGTTCTGTAGGCGAGGCGAGCGGCCTAGATGTTAGGCCTACCCCTAACAGAAATTGAAAAATCCCAGGGGCCGGCTGCGAAGCAAGGTCTCGCCGGCCGGGGTAATGACCCGGAATAAATTCCAGGTGAGTTTGGGAATAACTCCCGTTCTAGGGGGGCTAGAGAGATAATTTTTTTACCTGACTCTTCCTTAGGTATCCCCGCATCCGAAAATTTGACTTGTACGGCCGATGAGTGCAGGTTTCACACCGGAAGAGACCAGCAAGCGGGGACGCTACAAACTCCCCGCAAAACATCTCCAACTCGTTTTTGCTGTCAAAAAGACAAACACAAAATAAGGAGTGTCAAATCACCCTCAAGGCATCATCGGATTAGCACAAGTTTTATACCACTGGAAAGCCCGTCTCAAGGGCTATCTCTCCCATGAGATTGGGGTCGCTGACGGTTCTGTAGACGAGGCGAGCGGCCTAGATGTTAGGCCTTCCCCTAACAGAAATTGAAAAATCCCAGGGGCCGGCTGCGAAGCAAGGTCTCGCCGGCCGGGGTAATGACCCGGAATAAATTCCAGGTGAGTTTGGGAATAACTCCCGTTCTAGGGGGGCTAGAGAGATAATTTTTTTACCTGACTCTTCCTTAGGTATCCCCGCATCCGAAAATTAGACTTTTACGGCCGATGAGGGCAGGTTTCACACCGGAAAAGACCAGCAAGCGGGGACGCTACAAACTCCCCGCAAAACATCTCCAACTCGTTTTTGCTGTCAAAAAGACAAACACAAAATAAGGAGGGTCAAATTACCCTCAAGGCATCATCGGATTAGCACAAGTTTTATACCACTGGAAAGCCCGTCTCAAGGGCTATCTCTCCCATGAGTTTGGGGTCGCTGACGGTTCTGTAGGCGAGGCGAGCGGCCTAGATGTTAGGCCTACCCCTAACAGAAATTGAAAAATCCCAGGGGCCGGCTGCGAAGCAAGGTCTCGCCGGCCGGGGTAATGACCCGGAATAAATTCCAGGTGAGTTTGGGAATAACTCCCGTTCTAGGGGGGCTAGAGAAATAATTTGTTTACCTGACTCTTCCTTAGGTATCCCCGCATCCGAAAATTAGACTTTTACGGCCGATGAGGGCAGGTTTCATACCGGAAGAGACCAGCAAGCGGGGACGCTACAAACTCCCCGCAAAACATCTCCAACTCGTTTTTGCTGTCAAAAAGACAAACACAAAATAAGCAGGGTCAAATCACCCTCAAGGCATCATCGGATTAGCACAAGTTTTATACCACTGGAAAGCCCGTCTCAAGGGCTATCTCTCCCATGAGATTGGGATCGCTGACGGTTCTGTAGACGAGGCGAGCGGCCTAGATGTTTGGCCTACCCCTAACAGAAATTGAAAAATCCCAGGGGCCGGCTGCGAAGCAAGGTCTCGCCGGCCGGGGTAATGACCCGGAATAAATTCCAGGTGAGTTTGGGAATAACTCCCGTTCTAGGGGGGCTAGAGAGATAATTTTTTTACCTGACTCTTCCTTAGGTATCCCCGCATCCGAAAATTAGACTTTTACGGCCGATGAGGGCAGGTTTCACACCGGAAGAGACCAGCAAGCGGGGACGCTACAAACTCCCCGCAAAACATCTCCAACTCGTTTTTGCTGTCAAAAAGACAAACACAAAATAAGGAGGGTCAAATCACCCTCAAGGCATCATCGGATTAGCACAAGTTTTATACCACTGGAAAGCCCGTCTCAAGGGCTATTTTTCCCATGAGTTTGGGGTCGCTGACGGTTCTGTAGGCGAGGCGAGCGGCCTAGATGTTAGGCCTACCCCTAACAGAAATTGAAAAATCCCAGGGGCCGGCTGCGAAGCAAGGTCTCGCCGGCCGGGGTAATGACCCGGAATAAATTCCAGGTGAGTTTGGGAATAACTCCCGTTCTAGGGGGGCTAGAGAGATAATTTTTTTACCTGACTCTTCCTTAGGTATCCCCACATCCGAAAATTTGACTTGTACGGCCGATGAGTGCAGGTTTCACACCGGAAGAGACCAGCAAGCGGGGACGCTACAAACTCCCCGCAAAACATCTCCAACTCGTTTTTGCTGTCAAAAAGACAAACACAAAATAAGGAGGGTCAAATTACCCTCAAGGCATCATCGGATTAGCACAAGTTTTATACCACTGGAAAGCCCGTCTCAAGGGCTATCTCTCCCATGAGTTTGGGGTCGCTGACGGTTCTGTAGGCGAGGCGAGCGGCCTAGATGTTAGGCCTACCCCTAACAGAAATTGAAAAATCCCAGGGGCCGGCTGCGAAGCAAGGTCTCGCCGGCCGGGGTAATGACCCGGAATAAATTCCAGGTGAGTTTGGGAATAACTCCCGTTCTAGGGGGGCTAGAGAAATAATTTGTTTACCTGACTCTTCCTTAGGTATCCCCGCATCCGAAAATTAGACTTTTACGGCCGATGAGGGCAGGTTTCATACCGGAAGAGACCAGCAAGCGGGGACGCTACAAACTCCCCGCAAAACATCTCCAACTCGTTTTTGCTGTCAAAAAGACAAACACAAAATAAGCAGGGTCAAATCACCCTCAAGGCATCATCGGATTAGCACAAGTTTTATACCACTGGAAAGCCCGTCTCAAGGGCTATCTCTCCCATGAGATTGGGATCGCTGACGGTTCTGTAGACGAGGCGAGCGGACTAGATGTTTGGCCTACCCCTAACAGAAATTGAAAAATCCCAGGGGCCGGCTGCGAAGCAAGGTCTCGCCGGCCGGGGTAATGACCCGGAATAAATTCCAGGTGAGTTTGGGAATAACTCCCGTTCTAGGGGGGCTAGAGAGATAATTTTTTTACCTGACTCTTCCTTAGGTATCCCCGCATCCGAAAATTAGACTTTTACGGCCGATGAGGGCAGGTTTCACACCGGAAGAGACCAGCAAGCGGGGACGCTACAAACTCCCCGCAAAACATCTCCAACTCGTTTTTGCTGTCAAAAAGACAAACACAAAATAAGGAAGGTCAAATCACCCTCAAGGCATCATCGGATTAGCACAAGTTTTATACCACTGGAAAGCCCGTCTCAAGGGCTATTTTTCCCATGAGTTTGGGGTCGCTGACGGTTCTGTAGGCGAGGCGAGCGGCCTAGATGTTAGGCCTACCCCTAACAGAAATTGAAAAATCCCAGGGGCCGGCTGCGAAGCAAGGTCTCGCCGGCCGGGGTAATGACCCGGAATAAATTCCAGGTGAGTTTGGGAATAACTCCCGTTCTAGGGGGGCTAGAGAGATAATTTTTTTACCTGACTCTTCCTTAGGTATCCCCACATCCGAAAATTTGACTTGTACGGCCGATGAGTGCAGGTTTCACACCGGAAGAGACCAGCAAGCGGGGACGCTACAAACTCCCCGCAAAACATCTCCAACTCGTTTTTGCTGTCAAAAAGACAAACACAAAAAAAGGAGTGTCAAATCACCCTCAAGGCATCATCGGATTAGCACAAGTTTTATACCACTGGAAAGCCCGTCTCAAGGGCTATCTCTCCCATGAGTTTGGGGTCGCTGACGGTTCTGTAGGCGAGGCGAGCGGCCTAGATGTTAGGCCTACCCCTAACAGAAATTGAAAAATCCCAGGGGCCGGCTGCGAAGCAAGGTCTCGCCGGCCGGGGTAATGACCCGGAATAAATTCCAGGTGAGTTTGGGAATAACTCCCGTTCTAGGGGGGCTAGAGAAATAATTTGTTTACCTGACTCTTCCTTAGGTATCCCCGCATCCGAAAATTAGACTTTTACGGCCGATAAGGGCAGGTTTCACACCGGAAGAGACCAGCAAGCGGGGACGCTACAAACTCCCCGCAAAACATCTCCAACTCGTTTTTGCTGTCAAAAAGACAAACACAAAATAAGGAGGGTCAAATCACCCTCAAGGCATCATCGGATTAGCACAAGTTTTATACCACTGGAAAGCCCGTCTCAAGGGCTATCTCTCCCATGAGTTTGGGGTCGCTGACGGTTCTGTAGGCGAGGCGAGCAGCCTAGATGTTAGGCCTACCCCTAACAGAAATTGAAAAATCCCAGGGGCCGGCTGCGAAGCAAGGTCTCGCCGGCCGGGGTAATGACCCGGAATAAATTCCAGGTGAGTTTGGGAATAACTCCCGTTCTAGGGGGGCTAGAGAGATAATGTTTGTACCTGACTCTTCCTTAGGTATCCCCGCATCCGAAAATTAGACTTTTACGGCCGATGAGGGCAGGTTTCACACCGGAAGAGACCAGCAAGCGGGGACGCTACAAACTCCCCGCAAAACATCTCCAACTCGTTTTTGCTGTCAAAAAGACAAACACAAAATAAGGAGGGTCAAATCACCCTCAAGGCCTCATCGGATTAGCACAAGTTTTATACCACTGGAAAGCCCGTCTCAAGGGCTATCTCTCCCATGAGTTTGGGGTCGCTGACAGTTCTGTAAGCGAGGCGAGCGGCCTATATGTTAGGCCTACCCCTAACAGAAATTGAAAAATCCCAGGGGCCGGCTGCGAAGCAAGGTCTCGCCGGCCGGGGTAATGACCCGGAATAAATTCCAGGTGAGTTTGGAAATAACTCCCGTTCTAGGGGGGCTAGAGAGATAATTTTTTTACCTGACTCTTCCTTAGGTATCCCCGCATCCGAAAATTAGACTTTTACGGCCGATGAGGGCAGGTTTCATACCGGAAGAGACCAGCAAGCGGGGACGCTACAAACTCCCCGCAAAACATCTCCAACTCGTTTTTGCTGTCAAAAAGACAAACACAAAATAAGGAGGGTCAAATCACCCTCAAGGCATCATCGGATTAGCACAAGTTTTATACCACTGGAAAGCCCGTCTCAAGGGCTATTTTTCCCATGAGTTTGGGGTCGCTGACGGTTCTGTAGGCGAGGCGAGCGGCCTAGATGTTAGGCCTACCCCTAACAGAAATTGAAAAATCCCAGGGGCCGGCTGCGAAGCAAGGTCTCGCCGGCCGGGGTAATGACCCGGAATAAATTCCAGGTGAGTTTGGGAATAACTCCCGTTCTAGGGGGGCTAGAGAAATAATTTGTTTACCTGATTCTTCCTTAGGTATCCCCGCATCCGAAAATTAGACTTTTACGGCCGATGAGGGCAGGTTTCACACCGGAAGAGACCAGCAAGCGGGGACGCTACAAACTCCCCGCAAAACATCTCCAACTCGTTTTTGCTGTCAAAAAGACAAACACAAAATAAGGAGGGTCAAATCACCCTCAAGGCATCATCGGATTAGCACAAGTTTTATACCACTGGAAAGCCCGTCTCAAGGGCTATCTCTCCCATGAGTTTGGGGTCGCTGACGGTTCTGTAGGCGAGGCGAGCGGCCTAGATGTTAGGCCTACCCCTAACAGAAATTGAAAAATCCCAAGGGCCGGCTGCGAAGCAAGGTCTCGCCGGCTAGGGGGGCTAGAGAGATAATGTTTGTACCTGACTCTTCCTTAGGTATCCCCGCATCCGAAAATTTGACTTTTACGGCCGATGAGGGCAGGTTTCACACCGGAAGAGACCAGCAAGCGGGGACGCTACAAACTCCCCGCAAAACATCTCCAACTCGTTTTTGCTGTCAAAAAGACAAACACAAAATAAGGAGTGTCAAATCACCCTCAAGGCATCATCGGATTAGCACAAGTTTTATACCACTGGAAAGCCCGTCTTAAGGGCTATCTCTCCCATGAGTTTGGGGTCGCTGACGGTTCTGTAGGCGAGGCGAGCGGCCTAGATGTTAGGCCTACCCCTGACAGAAATTGAAAAATCCCAGGGGCCGGCTGCGAAGCAAGGTCTCGCCGGCCGGGGTAATGACCCGGAATAAATTCCAGGTGAGTTTGGGAATAACTCCCGTTCTAGGGGGGCTAGAGAGATAATTTGTTTACCTGACTCTTCCTTAGGTATCCCCGCATCCGAAAATTAGACTTTTACGGCCGATGAGGGCAGGTTTCACACAGGAAGAGACCAGCAAGCGGGGACGCTACAAACTCCCCGCAAAACATCTCCAACTCGTTTTTGATGTCAAAAAGACAAACACAAAATAAGGAGGGTCAAATCACCCTCAAGGCATCATCGGATTAGCACAAGTTTTATACCACTGGAAAGCCCGTCTCAAGGGCTATCTCTCGCATGAGTTTGGGATCGCTGACGGTTCTGTAGGCGAGGCGAGCGGCCTAGATGTTAGGCCTACCCCTAACAGAAATTGAAAAATCCCAGGGGCCGGCTGCGAAGCAAGGTCTCGCCGGCCGGGGTAATGACCCGGAATAAATTCCAGGTGAGTTTGGAAATAACTCCCGTTCTAGGGGGGCTAGAGAGATAATTTTTTTACCTGACTCTTCCTTAGGTATCCCCGCATCCGAAAATTAGACTTTTACGGCCGATGAGGGCAGGTTTCATACCGGAAGAGACCAGCAAGCGGGGACGCTACAAACTCCCCGCAAAACATCTCCAACTCGTTTTTGCTGTCAAAAAGACAAACACAAAATAAGGAGGGTCAAATCACCCTCAAGGCATCATCGGATTAGCACAAGTTTTATACCACTGGAAAGCCCGTCTCAAGGGCTATCTCTCCCATGAGTTTGGGGTCGCTGACCGTTCTGTAGGCGAGGCGAGCGGCCTAGATGTTAGGCCTACCCCTAACAGAAATTGAAAAATCCCAGGGGCCGGCTGCGAAGCAAGGTCTCGCCGGCCGGGGTAATGACCCGGAATAAATTCCAGGTGAGTTTGGGAATAACTCCCGTTCTAGGGGGGCTAGAGAGATAATTTTTTTACCTGACTCTTCCTTAGGTATCCCCGCATCCGAAAATTATACTTTTACGGCCGATTAGGGCAGGTTTCACACCGGAAGAGACCAGCAAGCGGGGACGCTACAAACTCCCCGCAAAACATCTCCAACTCGTTTTTGCTGTCAAAAAGACAAACATAAAATAAGGAGGGTCAAATCACCCTCAAGGCATCATCGGATTAGCACAAGTTTTATACCACTGGAAAGCCCGTCTCAAGGGCTATCTCTCCCATGAGTTTGGGGTCGCTGACGGTTCTGTAGGCGAGGCGAGCGGCCTAGATGTTAGGCCTACCCCTAACAGAAATTGAAAAATCCCAGGGGCCGGCTGCGAAGCAAGGTCTCGCCGGCCGGGGTAATGACCCGGAATAAATTCCAGGTGAGTTTGGAAATAACTCCCGTTCTAGGGGGGCTAGAGAGATAATTTTTTTACCTGACTCTTCCTTAGGTATCCCCGCATCCGAAAATTAGACTTTTACGGCCGATGAGGGCAGGTTTCATACCGGAAGAGACCAGCAAGCGGGGACGCTACAAACTCCCCGCAAAACATCTCCAACTCGTTTTTGCTGTCAAAAAGACAAACACAAAATAAGGAGGGTCAAATCACCCTCAAGGCATCATCGGATTAGCACAAGTTTTATACCACTGGAAAGCCCGTCTCGAGGGCTATCTCTCCCATGAGTTTGGGGTCGCTGACGGTTCTGTAGGCGAGGCGAGCGGCCTAGATGTTAGGCCTACCCCTAACAGAAATTGAAAAATCCCAGGGGCCGGCTGCGAAGCAAGGTCTCGCCGGCCGGGGTAATGACCCGGAATAAATTCCAGGTGAGTTTGGAAATAACTCCCGTTCTAGGGGGGCTAGAGAGATAATTTTTTTACCTGACTCTTCCTTAGGTATCCCCGCATCCGAAAATTAGACTTTTACGGCCGATGAGGGCAGGTTTCATACCGGAAGAGACCAGCAAGCGGGGACGCTACAAACTCCCCGCAAAACATCTCCAACTCGTTTTTGCTGTCAAAAAGACAAACACAAAATAAGGAGGGTCAAATCACCCTCAAGGCATCATCGGATTAGCACAAGTTTTATAGCACTGGAAAGCCCGTCTCAAGGGCTATCTCTCTCATGAGTTTGGGGTCGCTGACGGTTCTGTAGGCGAGGCGAGCGGCCTAGATGTTAGGCCTACCCCTAACAGAAATTGAAAAATCCCAGGGGCCGGCTGCGAAGCAAGGTCTCGCCGGCCGGGGTAATGACCCGGAATAAATTCCAGGTGAGTTTGGGAATAACTCCCGTTCTAGGGGGGCTAGAGAGATAATTTTTTTACCTGACTCTTCCTTAGGTATCCCCGCATCCGAAAATTAGACTTTTACGGCCGATTAGGGCAGGTTTCACACCGGAAGAGACCAGCAAGCGGGGACGCTACAAACTCCCCGCAAAACATCTCCAACTCGTTTTTGCTGTCAAAAAGACAAACACAAAATAAGGAGGGTCAAATCACCCTCAAGGCATCATCGGATTAGCACAAGTTTTATACCACTGGAAAGCCCGTCTCAAGGGCTATCTCTCCCATGAGTTTGGGGTCGCTGACGATTCTGTAGGCGAGGCGAGCGGCCTAGATGTTAGGCCTACCCCTAACAGAAATTGAAAAATCCCAGGGGCCGGCTGCGAAGCAAGGTCTCGCCGGCCGGGGTAATGACCCGGAATAAATTCCAGGTGAGTTTGGGAATAACTCCCGTTCTAGGGGGGCTAGAGAGATAATTTTTTTACCTGACTCTTCCTTAGGTATCCCCGCATCCGAAAATTAGACTTTTACGGCCGATTAGGGCAGGTTTCACACCGGAAAAGACCAGCAAGCGGGGACGCTACAAACTCCCCGCAAAACATCTCCAACTCGTTTTTGCTGTCAAAAAGACAAACATAAAATAAGGAGGGTCAAATCACCCTCAAGGCATCATCGGATTAGCCCAAGTTTTATACCACTGGAAAGCCCGTCTCGATGGCTATCTCTCCCATGAGTTTGGGGTCGCTGACGGTTCTGTAGGCGAGGCGAGCGGCCTAGATGTTAGGCCTACCCCTAACAGAAATTGAAAAATCCCAGGGGCCGGCTGCGAAGCAAGGTCTCGCCGGCCGGGGTAATGACCCGGAATAAATTCCAGGTGAGTTTGGAAATAACTCCCGTTCTAGGGGGGCTAGAGAGATAATTTTTTTACCTGACTCTTCCTTAGGTATCCCCGCATCCGAAAATTAGACTTTTACGGCCGATGAGGGCAGGTTTCATACCGGAAGAGACCAGCAAGCGGGGACGCTACAAACTCCCCGCAAAACATCTCCAACTCGTTTTTGCTGTCAAAAAGACAAACACAAAATAAGGAGGGTCAAATCACCCTCAAGGCATCATCGGATTAGCACAAGTTTTATACCACTGGAAAGCCCGTCTCAAGGGCTATCTCTCCCATGAGTTTGGGGTCGCTGACCGTTCTGTAGGCGAGGCGAGCGGCCTAGATGTTAGGCCTACCCCTAACAGAAATTGAAAAATCCCAGGGGCCGGCTGCGAAGCAAGGTCTCGCCGGCCGGGGTAATGACCCGGAATAAATTCCAGGTGAGTTTGGGAATAACTCCCGTTCTAGGGGGGCTAGAGAGATAATTTTTTTACCTGACTCTTCCTTAGGTATCCCCGCATCCGAAAATTAGACTTTTACGGCCGATTAGGGCAGGTTTCACACCGGAAGAGACCAGCAAGCGGGGACGCTACAAACTCCCCGCAAAACATCTCCAACTCGTTTTTGCTGTCAAAAAGACAAACATAAAATAAGGAGGGTCAAATCACCCTCAAGGCATCATCGGATTAGCACAAGTTTTATACCACTGGAAAGCCCGTCTCAAGGGCTATCTCTCCCATGAGTTTGGGGTCGCTGACGGTTCTGTAGGCGAGGCGAGCGGCCTAGATGTTAGGCCTACCCCTAACAGAAATTGAAAAATCCCAGGGGCCGGCTGCGAAGCAAGGTCTCGCCGGCCGGGGTAATGACCCGGAATAAATTCCAGGTGAGTTTGGAAATAACTCCCGTTCTAGGGGGGCTAGAGAGATAATTTTTTTACCTGACTCTTCCTTAGGTATCCCCGCAACCGAAAATTAGACTTTTACGGCCGATGAGGGCAGGTTTCATACCGGAAGAGACCAGCAAGCGGGGACGCTACAAACTCCCCGCAAAACATCTCCAACTCGTTTTTGCTGTCAAAAAGACAAACACAAAATAAGGAGGGTCAAATCACCCTCAAGGCATCATCGGATTAGCACAAGTTTTATACCACTGGAAAGCCCGTCTCAAGGGCTATCTCTCCCATGAGTTTGGGGTCGCTGACGGTTCTGTAGGCGAGGCGAGCGGCCTAGATGTTAGGCCTACCCCTAACAGAAATTGAAAAATCCCAGGGGCCGGCTGCGAAGCAAGGTCTCGCCGGCCAGGGTAATGACCCGGAATAAATTCCAGGTGAGTTTGGAAATAACTCCCGTTCTAGGGGGGCTAGAGAGATAATTTTTTTACCTGACTCTTCCTTAGGTATCCCCGCATCCGAAAATTAGACTTTTACGGCCGATGAGGGCAGGTTTCATACCGGAAGAGACCAGCAAGCGGGGACGCTACAAACTCCCCGCAAAACATCTCCAACTCGTTTTTGCTGTCAAAAAGACAAACACAAAATAAGGAGGGTCAAATCACCCTCAAGGCATCATCGGATTAGCACAAGTTTTATACCACTGGAAAGCCCGTCTCAAGGGCTATCTCTCCCATGAGTTTGGGGTCGCTGACGGTTCTGTAGGCGAGGCGAGCGGCCTAGATGTTAGGCCTACCCCTAACAGAAATTCGAAAAAAAACCAGGGGCCGGCTGCGAAGCAAGGTCTCGCCGGCCGGGGTAATGACCCGGAATAAATTCCAGGTGAGTTTGGGAATAACTCCCGTTCTAGGGGGGCTAGAGAGAATTTTTTTTTACCTGACTCTTCCCGAGGTATCCCCGCATCCAAAAATTAGACTTTTACGGCCGATGAGGGCAGGTTTCACACCGGAAGAGACCAGCAAGCGGGGACGCTACAAACTCCCCGCAAAACATCTCCAACTCGTTTTTGCTGTCAAAAAGACAAACACAAAATAAGGAGGGTCAAATCACCCTCAAGGCATCATCGGATTAGCACAAGTTTTATACCACTGGAAAGCCCGTCTCAAGGGCTATCTTTCCCATGAGTTTGGGATTGCTGACGGTTCTGTAGGTGAGGCGAGCGGCCTAGATGTTAGGCCTACCCCTAACAGAAATTGAAAAATCCCAGGGGCCGGCTGCGAAGCAAGGTCTCGCAGGCCGGGGTAATGACCCGGAATAAATTCCAGGTGAGTTTGGGAATAACTCCTGTTCTAGGGGGGCTAGAGAGAATTTTTTTTTACCTGACTCTTCCTTAGGTATCCCCGCATCCGAAAATTAGACTTTTACGGCCGATGAGGGCAGGTTTCACACCGGAAGAGACCAGCAAGCGGGGACGCTACAAACTCCCCGCAAAACATCTCCAACTCGTTTTTGCTGTCAAAAAGACAAACACAAAATAAGGAGGGTCAAATCACCCTCAAGGCATCATCGGATTAGCACAAGTTTTATACCACTGGAAAGCCCGTCTCAAGGGCTATCTTTCCCATGAGTTTGGGATCGCTGACGGTTCTGTAGGTGAGGCGAGCGGCCTAGATGTTAGGCCTACCCCTAACAGAAATTGAAAAATCCCAGGGGCCGGCTGCGAAGCAAGGTCTCGCAGGCCGGGGTAATGACCCGGAATAAATTCCAGGTGAGTTTGGGAATAACTCCTGTTCTAGGGGGGCTAGAGAGAATTTTTTTTTACCTGACTCTTCCTTAGGTATCCCCGCATCCGAAAATTAGACTTTTACGGCCGATGAGGGCAGGTTTCACACCGGAAGAGACCAGCAAGCGGGGACGCTACAAACTCCCCGCAAAACATCTCCAACTCGTTTTTGCTGTCAAAAAGACAAACACAAAATAAGGAGGGTCAAATCACCCTCAAGGCATCATCGGATTAGCACAAGTTTTATATCACTGGAAAGCCCATCTCAAGGGCTATCTCTCCCATGAGTTTGGTGTCGCTGACGGTTCTGTAGGCGAGGCGAGCGGCCTAGATGTTAGGCCTACCCCTAACAGAAATTGAAAAATCCCAGGGGCCGGCTGCGAAGCAAGGTCTCGCCGGCCGGAGTAATGACCCGGAATAAATTCCAGGTGAGTTTGGGAATAACTCCCGTTCTAGGGGGGCTAGAGAGATAATTTGTTTACCTGACTCTTCCTGAGGTATCCCCGCATCCGAAAATTAGACTTTTACGGCCGATGAGGGCAGGTTTCATACCGGAAGAGACCAGCAAGCGGGGACGCTACAAACTCCCCGCAAAACATCTCCAACTCGTTTTTGCTGTCAAAAAGACAAACACAAAATAAGGAGGGTCAAATCACCCTCAAGGCATCATCGGATTAGCACAAGTTTTATACCACTGGAAAGCCCGTCTCAAGGGCTATCTTTCCCATGAGTTTGGGATCGCTGACGGTTCTGTAGGTGAGGCGAGCGGCCTAGATGTTAGGCCTACCCCTAACAGAAATTGAAAAATCCCAGGGGCCGGCTGCGAAGCAAGGTCTCGCAGGCCGGGGTAATGACCCGGAATAAATTCCAGGTGAGTTTGGGAATAACTCCTGTTCTAGGGGGGCTAGAGAGAATTTTTTTTTACCTGACTCTTCCTTAGGTATCCCCGCATCCGAAAATTAGACTTTTACGGCCGATGAGGGCAGGTTTCACACCGGAAGAGACCAGCAAGCCGGGACGCTACAAACTCCCCGCAAAACATCTCCAACTCGTTTTTGCTGTCAAAAAGACAAACACAAAATAAGGAGGGTCAAATCACCCTCAAGGCATCATCGGATTAGCACAAGTTTTATACCACTGGAAAGCCCGTCTCAAGGGCTATCTCTCCCATGAGTTTGGGGTCGCTGACGGTTCTGTAGGCGAGGCGAGCGGCCTAGATGTTAGGCCTACCCCTAACAGAAATTGAAAAATCCCAGGGGCCGGCTGCGAAGCAAGGTCTCGCCGGCCGGGGTAATGACCCGGAATAAATTCCAGGTGAGTTTGGGAATAACTCCCGTTCTAGGGGGGCTAGAGAGAATTTTTTTTTACCTGACTCTTCCCGAGGTATCCCCGCATCCGAAAATTAGACTTTTACGGCCGATGAGGGCAGGTTTCACACCGGAAGAGACCAGCAAGCGGGGACGCTACAAACTCCCCGCAAAACATCTCCAACTCGTTTTTGCTGTCAAAAAGACAAACACAAAATAAGGAGGGTCAAATCACCCTCAAGGCATCATCGGATTAGCACAAGTTTTATACCACTGGAAAGCCCGTCTCAAGGGCTATCTTTCCCATGAGTTTGGGATTGCTGACGGTTCTGTAGGTGAGGCGAGCGGCCTAGATGTTAGGCCTACCCCTAACAGAAATTGAAAAATCCCAGGGGCCGGCTGCGAAGCAAGGTCTCGCAGGCCGGGGTAATGACCCGGAATAAATTCCAGGTGAGTTTGGGAATAACTCCTGTTCTAGGGGGGCTAGAGAGAATTTTTTTTTACCTGACTCTTCCTTAGGTATCCCCGCATCCGAAAATTAGACTTTTACGGCCGATGAGGGCAGGTTTCACACCGGAAGAGACCAGCAAGCGGGGACGCTACAAACTCCCCGCAAAACATCTCCAACTCGTTTTTGCTGTCAAAAAGACAAACACAAAATAAGGAGGGTCAAATCACCCTCAAGGCATCATCGGATTAGCACAAGTTTTATACCACTGGAAAGCCCGTCTCAAGGGCTATCTCTCCCATGAGATTGGGGTCGCTGACGGTTTTGTAGGCGAGGCGAGCGGCCTAGTTGTTAGGCCTACCCCCTAACAGAAATTGAAAAATCCCAGGGGCCGGCTGCGAAGCAAGGTCTCGCCGGCCGGGGTAATGACCCGGAATAAATTCCAGGTGAGTTTGGGAATAACTCCCGTTCTAGGGGGGCTAGAGAGATAATTTTTTACCTGACTCTTCCTTAGGTATCCCCGCATCCGAAAATTAGACTTTTACGGCCGATGAGGGCAGGTTTCACACCGGAAAAGTCCAGCAAGCGGGGACGCTACAAACTCCCCGCAAAACATCTCCAACTCGTTTTTGCTGTCAAAAAGACAAACACAAAATAAGGAGGGTCAAATCACCCTCAAGGCATCATCGGATTAGCACAAGTTTTATACCACTGAAAAGCCCGTCTCAAGGGCGATCTCTCCCATGAGTTTGGGGTCGCTGACGGATCTGTAGGCGAGGCGAGCGGCCTAGATGTTAGGCCTACCCCTAACAGAAATTGAAAAATCCCAGGGGCCGGCTGCGAAGCAAGGTCTCGCCGGCCGGGGTAATGACCCGGAATAAATTCCAGGTGAGTTTGGGAATAACTCCCGTTCTAGGGGGGCTAGAGAGATAATTGTTTTACCTGACTCTTCCTTAGGTATCCCCGCATCCGAAATTAGACTTTTACGGCCGATGAGGGCAGGTTTCACACCGGAAGAGACCAGCAAGCGGGGACGCTACAAACTCCCCGCAAAACATCTCCAACTCGTTTTTGCTGTCAAAAAGACAAACACAAAATAAGGAGGGTCAAATCACCCTCAAGGCATCATCGGATTAGCACAAGTTTTATACCACTGGAAAGCCCGCCTCAAGGGCTATCTCTCCCATGAGTTTGGGGTCGCTGACGGTTCTGTAGGCGAGGCGAGCGGCCTAGATGTTAGGCCTTCCCCTAACAGAAATTGAAAAATCCCAGGGGCCGGCTGCGAAGCAAGGTCTCGCCGGCCGGGGTAATGACCCTGAATAAATTCCAGGTGAGTTTGGGAATAACTCCCGTTCTAGGGGGGCTAGAGAGATATTTTTTTTACCTGACTCTTCCTTAGGTATCCCCACATCCGAAAATTAGGCTTTAACGGCCGATGAGGGCAGGTTTCACACCGGAAGAGACCAGCAAGCGGGGACGCTACAAACTCCCCGCAAAACATCTCCAACTCGTTTTTGCTGTCAAAAAGACAAACACAAAATAAGGAGGGTCAAATCACCCTCAAGGCATCATCGGATTAGCACAAGTTTTATACCACTGAAAAGCCCGTCTCAAGGGCTATCTCTCCCATGAGTTTGGGGTTGCTGACGATTCTGTAGGCGAGGCGAGCGGCCTAGATGTTAGGCCTACCCCTAACAGAAATTGAAAAATCCCAGGGGCCGGCTGCGAAGCAAGGTCTCGCCGGCCGGGGTAATGACCCGGAATAAATTCCAGGTGAGTTTGGGAATAACTCCCGTTCTAGGGGGGCTAGAGATAATTTTTTTACCTGACTCTTCCTTAGGTATCCCCGCATCCGAAAATTAGACTTTTACGGCCGATGAGGGCAGGTTTCACACCGGAAGAGACCAGCATGCGGGGACGCTACAAACTCCCCGCAAAACATCTCCAACTCGTTTTTGCTGTCAAAAAGACAAACACAAAATAAGGAGGGTCAAATCACCCTCAAGGCATCATCGGATTAGCACAAGTTTTATACCACTGAAAAGCCCGTCTCAAGGGCGATCTCTCCCATGAGTTTGGGGTCGCTGACGGATCTGTAGGCTTATTTACCCAGTCCGCACAAGTAAACTGTCTGCAGGAGTCCGTTCTGTATAGTTTCAAACCATAAAATCACCAAAAAAAGATTTGAACAAAATTTTGAAATTTTGACCATGCCGGCATGGTAGATTTTTTAGGTTTTTCGGACACTAAATTAAGTAACAAAAACTTCAATATATCTCAAACTATGGCTAATTTACCTAGTCCGCACAACTAAACTGTCTTCAGGAGTCCGTTCTGTGTCATTTAAAACCCTAACATCGCCAATTTTTTTTTTTACACAAATCTTAAAATTTTGACCATGCCGGCATGGTAGATTTTTTAGGTTTTTCGGACACTAAATTAAGTAACAAAAACTTCAATATATCTCAAACTATGGCTGATTTACCTAGTCCGCACAACAAAACTGTCTTCAGGAGTCCGTTCTGTATCATTTAAAACCATAAAATCACAAAAAAAAATTGACAAAAATCTTGAAAATTTTGACCATGCCGGCATGGTCAATTTTGGGGGGTATTTCGTACACAAAATTAAGTCACAAAATCCTCAATAAATCTCAAACTATGGCTTGTTAACCCAGTCCGAACAAGTACATTGTCTTCAGGAGTACATTGTGTATCCCTTAAAACCATTAAATCGCCAAAAAAAGATTGACCAAAATCTTGAAATTTTGACCATGCCGGCACGGTCGAATTTTTAGGTTTTTCGGACACAAAATTAAGTAACAAAAACTTCAATATATCTCAAACTATGGCTTATTTACCTAGTCCGCACAAGTAAACTGTCTACAGGAGTCCGTTCTGTATGATTTGAAACCATAAAATCACAAAAATAAATTGACCAAAATCTTGAAAGTTTTGACCATTCGAGCATGGTAGATTTTTTAGGTTTTTCTGACACAAAATTAAGTCACAAAATCATTTTAAAAATCTCATACTATGGCTTACTTACCTAGTCCAAACAGGTAAACTGTCTTCAGTAGTCCGTTCTGAATCATATAAAACCATAAAATCGCCAAAAAAAAAATTGACCAACATTTTGAAATTGTGACCATGCTGTGGCATGGTCGATTTTTTTGTTTTTTCGGACAAAAAATTAAGTCACAAAATGCTCAATATATGTCAAACTATGGCTTATTTACCCAGTCCACACAAGTATATTGTCTTCAAGAGTCCGTTCTGTATCATTTCAAACCATAAAATCGCAAAAAAAATTGACCAAAATCTTGAAATTTTGACCATGCCGGCATGGTCAATTTTTGGCTTATTTACCAACATAATTTTTTTACCTGACTCTTCCTTAGGTATCCCTGCATCCGAAAATTGGACTTTGACGGCCGATGAGGCAAGGTTCCACACCGGTAAAGACCAGCAAGCGGGGACACTACAACCCCCCCTCCCGCAAAACATCTTCAACTCGTTTTTGCTGTCAAAAAGACAAATACAAAATAAGGAGGGTCAAATCACCCTCAAGGCATCATCGGATCTGCACAAGTTTTATACCACTCTCCTGCGGGTTTGGGGTTGCTGACGATTCTGCAGGTGAGGCGAGCAGCCTGGACGTTAGGCCTACCCCTAACAGAAATTGAGAAATCCCAGGGGCTGGCTGCGAAGCAAGTTCTCGCCGAAACAAAATCGCGGTGTAACCTAAATATTTCATAGAATTACATCGTTGCAGTGTTCGGCGAACAACGGCATGTTAGGAGGGGGGTCGAAATTGTGGAATATCTCACAGGGAGTACCCTGTCGCCATTTTGAATTTAGGGTAAAATAAAAATTTGCGATTTGACGGTGCAGAATTATAGAGTAGGTTGACCTTTTCTGTCTGGGGACATGGCCAAATCCCACAAACCTGGGGAAAACAGGAGCTTTTTACCAAAAAGTGACGCCATCTTTGTTGCCAAAAACCTCAATATTTAATAGACTAAAATCGTTGCGGTGTTCAAATCCGAACCAGCATCATCGGGGGAGGTGTCCGCATAAAGTGATCGCTAAAAATCGGCAAATAGGGAGGTCGATATTTTTTGAAAATCTTACAGGGAGTACACTGTCGCCATTTTGGATTTGGGGGTAAAATACAAATTTCGGTTCGATGGCGCAGAATGGTATAGTAGGTTGTCCTGAAGACCTTTTCTGTGTGGGACATTGCCAAATCCCCAAAACTTGGGAATTAGGAGCTTTTTACCAAAAAGTGACGCCATCTTTGTTGCCAAAAAATCTCAAAATTTCATATAATAAAATCTTTGCGGTGTTCAAATCCGAGAAAGCACCATCGGGGGAGTTGTCCGCAAAAAGTGATCACCAAAAATCGACATGTAAGGGGGGGTCAATTTTTTTAGAATATCTGACAGGGAGTACCCTGTCGCCATTTTGAATTTAGGATCAAAAATAAATGTGCGATTTGACTATGCACACTGATAAAGTAGGTTGTCCTGAAGACATTTTCAGTGTGGGAACATGGCCAAATCCCCAAACCTGGGGAATTAGGAGCTTTTTACTAAAAAGTGACGCCAACTTTGTTGCCAAAAACCTCAATATTTAATAGACTAAAATCGTTGCGGTGTTCAAATCCGAACCAGCATCATCGGGGGAGGTGTCCGCATAAAGTGATCGCTAAAAATCGGCAAATAGGGAGGTCGATATTTTTTGAAAATCTTACAGGGAGTACATTGTCGCCATTTTGGATTTTGGGGTAAAATACAAATTTCGGTTCGATGGCGCAGAATGGTATAGTAGGTTGTCCTGAAGACCTTTTCTGTGTGGGACATTGCCAAATCCCCAAAACTTGGGAATTAGGAGCTTTTTACCAAAAAGTGACGCCATCTTTGTTGCCAAAAAATCTCAAAATTTCATATAATAAAATCTTTGCGGTGTTCAAATCCGAGAAAGCACCATCGGGGGAGTTGTCCGCAAAAAGTGATCACCAAAAATCGACATGTAAGGGGGGGTCAAAATTTTTGGAATATCTGACAGGGAGTACCCTGTCGCCATTTTGAATTTAGGATCAAAAATAAATGTGCGATTTGACTATGCACACTGATAAAGTAGGTTGTCCTGAAGACATTTTCAGTGTGGGAACATGGCCAAATCCCCAAACCTGAGGAATTAGGAGCTTTTTACTAAAAAGTGACGCCATCTTTGTTGCCAAAAAACCTCAATATTTCATAGACTAAAATCGTTGCGGTGTTCAAATCCGAACCAGCATCATCGGGGGAGGTGCCCGCAAAAAGTGATCGCTAAAAATCGGCATGTTAGGGTTGGTCGAACTATCCCACAGGCAGTACCTTGTTGCCATTTTGAATGTTAGGGTAAACAAAAAGTGTGATTTGACAAGTTGTCGCCACAGGCTATTTTGAATTTTGGAGTAACAAATTAAAGTGCGATTTGAAAAAAAAAACTAATATATTTTATTTGATAATAGAAGTTGTGTAGTTAAATTTCGAACCAGTGGATCCGCCCCTTGAATGGTAAAATACAATATCTAGACCATCTGGAGGACTGTGGGACTGCTATCAGTTAGTTTAACATTTGTTATAGGGCCAGAATATTTGAGCGTTACCAGTTATCAAGTGGTGAGGTTTTATTACTATGTCCCAAATGGAATTTTCTGCAATCGAGGGTGATTGGCAAGTGATTGGCATTTCAAGATGGTTGAAAGTTTTAAAAATTGCCTCTGGACATATTTTATATCCGGGTCATAAATAAAGCACGTTTGACCAATCTCTGTTAGTTTCGTCTTCTTTTTTCCATACTACGTTTGTTCGTTTCTGTATATTCAAAAGTTGGTTGCTTACCTCGACTGGCTTTAGTTCGTCTGTAGTTGTACCATTCCATGCACTGTGAATGAGTTGTCAGGTACGCCATTTTGTCAGAAAATCAGCTGGACCTTTCCATGCAGCAGAGTTGACCGCTCCTCTGATCTGAATGATTCACTTGATCGTCTACCGACCACGGGCAAACGCCATGTCCTTCTTTATCGCTCTAGAGGGAGGTATATATAACCAGAACTAGTGTAGAAAACTGAATTATCCTTAGAATGTCTGCCTTTCAGCCAGAACAAACCATGCAGACGACTTTATATGCAAACATTTGCAAAATGTGTGCTGATTGATCAAATTGAATGGTTGGCCAGCCTCTTGCTATTAGCTCCTACGACATTGAACGATGGTTGCGACCTAATGAATTCAAATGATATTATTTGACCAAAGAAATGTAAACTGTTAAAACTGAAATACTCCTTTGTTACTGTTGAATGTTGATGTGATGGAGCATTCATTTTAGATGAGCAAGACGATTAAGTTTAAAAAGTCTTAATTTTAATTGGCTGGAGAAAGAGCTATGTTTGGGTACTAATAAATAAAAATAGCATCTGGCAGGTGATGGCGAATGTGGACAGGGTCATTTAGCCATAGTTTGCTGGGAAATAATTAATAACATGTTTTCATACTACGTAATCAATTGTGCTTAAAAATCGTCAATATTTTGAGACGTGAAGTTCAAGAATCGATGGCATCGGGAGAATTACCCGCTTCATCTGTGAGCTTAAAAATATAAAAAAATTAATAAAAACGGCAGTAGTAGGCTATGCCAGCCAATTCGGTGTCAAATTGAAGGCGCAAGGTTTCCCTGCCCTCAGTTGTATTTTAAGTTTTCAAAGAATAAAAACATGTTCAACCATACTTTCCTAAAACCCACAGTTTCTTCTTCTGATTTAGTGTGCATTGAAAATGTTCACCATCTCCCTGGAAACAATCTTAACAGTTATATTCTCTTGGAAATGAATGTTTCTGTTGAAGTTCTTCTCAAGACTCTCAAACTTTGTTCAGAAAATGTTGATGCTTCTTTTGCCAACTGCATCTTACACTGTGGTCTAAATTGCGCCTAAATTGCTTCAGCAATTCATGTGAAGAGAAGCAAAAGAGAAATGTTCAACAAATGTCAACAAGAAAAACCACTGACACAGAAAAACAGGTTAACAGGTGGGACCAACATTCCCCTCAAGAGACTCTAGAATAATTGATCTGAAGCAGGGTATATAAGAGCATGGAAAGACACCACCACAAATAAACAGAGTCTCATGTGCACACTCTGGTACAAAGCACAGGAGTTGAGCCTTTTTGGGAGACTACACTTACCGTTGAACCCAGTGGACAAGTATGCTGTTCTGTGATATTAAAATTCGATATGTTTATCAGTAACTGTGAGTAAGGACTTACACTGTTAGCTTCAATTGGTGTTCGACATGGGGGGTGGTGTAGCCACCCCGGCCCACCGTTGTGTCTTCATTGTGAGCTTGGAATCTCCGGTATTCTTTGGAAGTTTTTTGGAGGGGGGGGGGGTTCTTCTTTACAAAAAGAACATAGTGTGTTCAGTATGCAAACATTGGGGCTGGGTACCCTCTCCATGATCCATAAAACTGGTGATGAACCCCATGGTTTGGCTCAAGGAAACTTAGCATGGGTAGTTTTTGTTTAATTGACAAGGTGGTACTCGCGTGGCAGAGCAGTGGTGCACAGTGCTGGTCCTCATCGTCCGGGCAAACCTTGTAAAAACTTCAGGGTAGTCAAACTACAACGTCCACATTGTTCAAGCCAACGACTCCCAACTGTGTCAATTTGTTCTCTACCATACTGGAATTTCCCAAAATATATGTAGATAATAGGTACACCATACACACACAGCGCACTTAATTACCTGTACTTACAACCTAATGCTTAACGTATTACTTATCTTGGAATTCAAGATGAAAAGAAAAGTGTACTAGATTTGCCCAATTCTACACTTTAGTATTCTGCAAAGACTATGAAGCACCATTTCGGCAAGCAAATGTTTTGCTAAGAGAGCAGTGACCATTGTTTGCACCACTGTGTTGTTGCATAATATAAGAGATGATTGCGTTCAGTGCACATTATTTTCACATTTCAGCCCATTTGGTGCCCAACATGAGCATGGTGTACCCCCTATTGTCTTCATTGCGTGCTTGGAATCTTAGGAATTCGTTTGGGATTGTATGGGGGTACTTCTGTACCAGAAACTTAGATACTTAAAAAAAAAAAGGAGACAGCCAACACAGGGCTAGATTGCTCACCTTGAAAGAGCGCTGTGAAATAACAACACAACTATGAGCCAAGTTAACATAATGCCCCCCAAAAATGCTGGACTTACCCCTTGATGATATTTTTAATTTTTCGCAAAAATGTGATGAAAATAGGCCTAATGGTGGGATTTCCCCTTGTAATTTTTTCAGTTTTTGCCCAAATATGATGAGAATGTATGGCTTATCCCTTATGAAATTGTTTGATAAAAATGATGGACTTACCTCGTGTGGTTTTTTCAGTAGGTCGAGAGTACCCGGTGATGAACCCCTTGGTTTGGCTCAAGGAAACTTAGAATGAGTAGTGCTTCTTTAAATGAAAAGGTGATACTCTTGTGGCAAAGCAGTGGTCCACAGTGCTTGTCCTCATCGTCTGGGCACACCTTGGAAGAACTACTGGGTAGTCAAGCTACGGCGTCCACGTTGTGCATCCCACTACATTGTACTCCCCACCTTGCCAATTGGTTCTCTGCCATACTGGAATTTCCCAATGTATAGAGAAAAGGTACACCATACACCAAATATGGTGCATCTAAAAGAAACGGTTATACCCTTACAACATAACACACTACTTATTATTTATGTTGGAATTCAAGATCCAATCAAAAGTGACGTAACAAAAGTCGCTTATGTCCCTTGTATATGAATCTTACGACTTCCGATTTCGCGAGGTCAACGGTCAAAATATGCAGCGTAATGGTAGTGTGATTTGCCCAAATCGACACTTTAGGGTTGGCAAAGACTATATGGAGCGCCATTTTGGCAAGCAATTGTTTTGCTATTTAATTTGATAGAAATGATCATTGTATGCACCGACATCATTGTTGCATAATGCGATAGTTGCTCGCGTCCGGTGCACATAGTGTTCGTATTTCAGCCTTGTTGGTGCCCGATATGGGGCATGTGTGTGTACCCCTATTATCTTCACTGTGCGCTTTGAATCTCGTGAATGTTTAAAGGATTTTTCTGGGGTAGGCCTACTTCTGCACTAGAAGAAAATTAGCATCGACAAAATAGGGAGACCGCCTAGGATGGTGGCCTCGAACTTCCAAGAAATCTCCCGAACTGCCGTGTTCCGGAGGGCCCATTTGCCGTTTCAGACGAATCTCCGGATTGGTTCACTTCTTACCATTTGCCTCATGACCCGTGCCCTTTTGGTCTGGTGACTCCTCTAAGGACATTTCTTTTGTTGATAAACCAACCGCTCTGGTAGGCATAGACGGCAGGATGTTAGCAAAACATAGAATATAAGGTCTCTATTTGATTATCGTGGACTCGAGGATGCCCGGTAGCGCAAACACTCACTGAACTCACCGTGTAATGAATCGTTTGATTGGCTGTTTCACACGGACCTTCCGATTGGTATATATTGGCTGGGGGGGGGGGGCGGAGTCGACAAGA
Source organism: Pisaster brevispinus (assembly GCA_023634235.1). Taxonomy (NCBI): domain Eukaryota; kingdom Metazoa; phylum Echinodermata; class Asteroidea; order Forcipulatida; family Asteriidae; genus Pisaster; species Pisaster brevispinus. The sequence goes on from JAMKCF010000025.1 coordinate 4,196,956, forward strand.
CTTGGGAACAGAAAAGTATGGGCGGCTTTGCTGCTAAAAATGCAATATTTGTAATTTTTGCAGTACTTGCGAACAGAAAAGTATGGGTGGCCTGGCTGTTAAAATGCACTATTTTATTTTTGCACGAATAATCCTATTACAGTACCCTGGTGCTCGTTTACATTAAAATCCCAAACAACAAGTATACACGGCCTAAACTTGGTTTCATATAGTTTTTGGTAAAAATAGTAAATTTTTCTTAAGCAAGTGTATACGTTTAGTGATGCCTTAACTGCCGTTTCATACATACAAAATTAGAAACGTTTCTTTTCATACACGTTTTCCTTTTATTATTTACTTCAAATGTTTGTTTCTGTTCAGCATAAGCCATTGTGTTTGAAGGTCAAACCAACACCTTGCTTCGTGAGTCTTCGATCTTCCACTGTGACCAACGGCTCAAGTGCCCTGAAGGTCTAATCAGTATAACCCATTGTGTCAACCGTCAACCCTACCGTTTGCTCATTGCTTAAACTGAACTGTAACAAGTGTACCCCTCTGTTTTATACTCTTTAGTACAACAATGCCCTTGTTTTGGTTTATGTAATGTTAATTGACCTCATAAATGGTCGGCAATGTGATGACATTGGACCGCTCTATTGTAATACAATACGAGTGCGCTAATTATAACAACAAATAAGTATTTTGGTAGCAGCAGTGTGTTGTGCCTGCCAGTTTGGTCAACGTTCCCTTGACTAATCAAAACACCACGTACACGTCATTTTACTTAACATCAATGGCCAGGTACAATGTTTTCCTTCCTTTGTTCTAAGACTCAACCCAGCCGCGCAATTACCCACTAAAAGTTATGCTTCGTCCATGGCGTTGGAGAAATGGATGAGAAGGGTGCGGGCCGCGGAGACGCGACCCAACTCAACATGATTTTCATGCTCACTATTTTATCATTAAGACAAAACAACTGCGTACAGTTTTAAACTACCCTCTACCAAACTAATTCTACAAAACTTACTTCCTCCGCGTGCCTCCTCCAGTACCCTTTACCCTACGTTACATACGCAACATTTTACACGCACGAAGTGCGACATCCCTATGGGTGCACCCAATTAAAAAAAACTCCCTTAGCATACAGTGCAAAATGCTAAATATTCACACAAAAAATTACAATACTTAGAAGTCTTACAACTTTTCATAGTAAAGAAAAGCAAATCAATTAATTCTTCAACTTGTATCCTCTGCTCAATTTGTTAATGAGAGTCCCAAGGCCCGTCGAGTTATTCTCCTTCCAAATATAAACACCCCTACTGCTGTGTAAATTTCCAAACGCCTGAGCATTACCTTGAAAATGTCCCTACACCTCTGGGCAAAAAGGACACATTTTTCGGGTCCTATGTCATCCAAAATACCTCAGGCTGGAAGAGAATGAACCCAGAGTCACAATTGGGCATCGTTTTTCACTGTACCCCTCTCAAATCTGTCTAATATTAATGAGACCGACCTTCTGCTCTCTCCCTATTTAAGTGGGGTGCACCCCGCTAGTCACATTAAATATGATAGAGAGGTCAACGTAATGTAAGATCAGTCCACAAAGATTTTAGAGCGCCGAAGAGGCAAGATGGGGAACTACCGGAGCTCCATATGTTATTGGAACGTGAATTACGCATGGGCACCATTTTAGCAAGTGATGTTCTGTTCTAATCGTTGATAGCATGGTCATTGGGTTTGCACTGATCTATTGCCGCATCAAAGAAGTTACTAATATTAGTGAAATGGCGAAGTGAAGTGCACATTAATTTTCACATTTCAGCAAGAGTTTCTTGTTTACCATTTTTGCCAGTGCCTGCCTTTACCTTTGGGGTGCAAACCCATTTGTTGTTTACATCAAATAACGTCATTTAAAAAAAATTGCTCTGAAAGAATGTAAAATCAAAGGACATGTTACACGATTTTAACACAGAAGCTTGTAATTTCGCCCACTTACATAAGGACTCTTGTGTTAAATTCCACCACCTCTCCCTGGATCCCCACAGTATCAATAATGCTTGCGAAAGCTACAATAGAAAAAAAGAAGAAGATCTGCATGAGGCATGGAGACGAGTTTAAAGACGGCCTTTTCTAAAACATGTGAATTCCCACAGTCTTTTAGCCCTCAGATGCCAAACTCCACTCTACTAATAAATATTGTTCTCCATTTTAAGAAATATTTTGCTGTGATTGTGCTCCTTGTAGATTTTTAGCCCTCATATTAATATGTTATACAGTTTATAGTGTCCTGTGACTTTGTATTTGGTTGGCCATTTTGATATTACATTCTTTTTAAAGCATAATAAGTGAGATATCGTTCAGCTCGGCACTGTGCTTGTCCCTTTTCACGTGTTTTATTCCGTTGTTTTGGGCCATTGCAGCCAGGACACCTGCAGCGGGTGATCAAACGGTTATTTGGTATATAGTTTGCGTGTTGGTTGTTCACAGGATGGATCACGATGTGATCTCTTGAAGCTCCATTCCATGTAAAGGTTGGGATTCCTTTTGGGTTTGTCTAATGCATGGTTTATGGATTCAGACTTCTGTGTAAGCCTACTTGTTCAGTACATGGTTTTTTCTAGTGCCTCGTCTCCTATGCATTTTCCCAAAAGTGTTTATTAGAGTTCCTCATCTGTACATTAACATCAATCAATATGAATGCGTAGTTAGAAAAGCTGAAGGGACAGCAAAAGTATTTACGGTGTAGGCTTCCCGAATAGGAATGTCTAAGCAGTCACATCTGTTAGGCTTTGAAGCGGACGAATTTTCATCTCTGAGGTTCAAATGTCTGATGAGTTTCAATGTTCAGTTACTTTTCAATCTAGAGTTATGCCGTAGAAAAGCCCAAAACATGATTTATTTTTAGAAAAAACGTCGAAGGCAAACTTCGACCCAGGGTAACGACCCGGAAGTAAAGGTCATACGATTTTGGCGTTAACTTTTCAAATGTTGCCCAAGTACTGATCTATCAGATGCCCAATTATGAGCAACATAGCTTTGAAATTCACGAAGATACATCGAAAAGCAAATGGTCAATTTTCAACTTTAAAAACATTGTAATTCGACACCCGATGACGTCATCATGACGTCATGACAAGTGTGTTGTCTTTATATTAAGGTTCAGTTGTTTGGTGAGTATCAAAGTTCAATTCAGTTTCAATCTTGAGTTATGTTGCAGATAAGAGTTCGGTAGAAGAAGATGGAGAAGAAAAAAACAACAACAAAAACAAGAGGTGTTCGTGCACATAATTTATTGCACGAACACCTAAAAATAACCATAAGCTTTTGTCATTTGCAGGTCATGAGTACACAGGAACGGTTACTCCAATTTTAAAGGTAGGGTCATAGATTGGTAAATACTAAACAAATACATGACCATTATAAACTCACTTTGTAAGAAGCACTGCAGCTGTTGATAGTAAGAACTATTTTGAGAAAGGATTTCCTTTGAGGTAATATGGTTTGGATAATTTTTCATCCTAAAACATCATTTCATCATTCGGGAATGAATCGTTTCTCAGATCGCTGTGGGTTGTTGTCCAGGCTTTGCAAATATTGCGGCCAGAGATGTGTTTGGTACCCGCTGTCACCTCGCTCAACGTGCATGGATTTGACTTTCTTGTAAAAATACCGTGACAATTGGGGGGGGGGATTCTCACCAAGTACTGTAGTAAGCTGAAACTTAAACGTGTGCCTTTATATCGTATCTTTCTTTACAATTCTCTGCGAATAGAAAAGCATTACGTTGACGAAAACCAATCTATGACCCTAGAACTCTCACTGAACCGAAAAGCGTCTTGTTCGAAAACTACACGTACCAGCAGTGCCGCCCGAGAAGCTTCCAACACTCAACCGGAACCCCGGTGACGCACCGATGCATACTGCGCATAAGCCAGACCTTCCTCCCAATCCGTCAGATCGACCCTGAGCTGCAATTGGCCAGTCGATGTGATGTCATGCAAAAGTTGATTTCCGAGCCAGAAATTCCCGTTGGTGTCACCGAAACCGTCAGCATAGCTTTGGTGGCTTTGGTAAAAACTGACCGAGGTATCTCCGCGTCTCTGAAATACCTTTTTGAACAGAGTGATAAATTAACTTCTTCATTCAATGGAATGTTTACATTCTAAAAGTGAAAACATTTTTTTAAAAATGCCGTTTATTTGCTGGCATGAAAAATTACGAGTTCTTACTATTCAAACAAACCAGAATCAAGTGCTTGCCCAATAGACAATGAAAATCTGGCGCGTATTCGAACATTAGGGCCCGTTAAAGCGCGAGCGTTTATTTCCTTCATGCATTAAAGCAATGTACGTAGTACAAAATGTCCCAATAAATGTTTCACTACCTGTGAGAGGGCTCGATTTCACAAAACATTAAGATTCATCATGATTCATCATGAGTTGACAGTACATGCTTCCATAGTGATTTGCATTGTGACATTACACTTTGCTTATCAATTAAGAAAATCACTCTTAATTGCTTAGCAAATTGTGAAGTCACAAAAGCTAACAACTCAAGCTTTTTAAAGATGAATCTTAGTGCCCTGTAAAATCAATCAGCCACTACCATGCCTACACGGCCTATTGCAAAGCAAAAATTATGACCAAGAAACTACAGCGACAATTCAAATTTCCTGCTTCAAAATATTTGTACAATCCAACGTACAATCCAACCACCGCCATCTGTATCCATGTCACAGTACACCTCAACATCCCCTACGGCAGACCCCTCGTAGTGAATTGTGTACACACCACTAGCTGGCTTGTTGGTACAGTAGTATAGAGAACTGACATCTGTTTGACGAACAAAAACATTAACAAGTTCAGCCGGTGAAACACGTATGAAAAATAACACGAAAATATCACAATTCACAATCCGAGTCGCTGTACCAAGAAAACCTGACAACAATAAGACTTACACGATTAACAATAAATTTAAAAACAAGCAATATACAACTATATTGTATAGTGATCTCCGAGAGCGTACGAGTTTTCGCGAGAATCTTGACTTCCAGGCAGCTACTGCTTGTACCGTGGCATTTGTTTTAAAAAAATCATCAATTGAACACAGTTTGAATAATTAAAAGCTTGATTTACAAATTGTTATTATTGTTTGAGGTCACAACCATTATTTCTTCATTTTCTAATAAGTTTCCCGACTTTTCTTTTATTTAAAATTATTACAAGTAATATAGTTATTCGAGCAATTTGTTTTGGGGTGGACAAATTGATCTGGCAAAAAAGCAAAAAAAAAGCTCCAAGGTAACATTTTCATCACGAGACATTTTTTTATCCCACACGGCAGTTCTAATGCAATTTGCCTAATCAAATTGAAAAAGATACGGACTTACACACGATATAGGACAACATAAAAACTGTTACTGTAACCACTCAGGCCCAAGTTGAAGAAAATTCCATAGGCTGGCCGAGTCGTTTAATGTTTGCAATCTGTATCCTTACCATTCGGTGTTGTTTTTGTTGTAGTTAAGACAGTGGGCGATAAGTACGCAGTCTGTCTGTCCGTCCCCTCTGTCAGTATGCTTTATCCCACCATAAATTGTGTTTTTTGTGTAAAAAGAGTACTTTTTATTTTAAAATGTCAAATTTATTAGAAATTCATGTGCGTTCTAAGAAATCCCGGGTCCAAGGGGGCCTTACCCATTTCTGGGTCAGTATGACCCGGAATCTGTGTCAGTCAAACTGACCCGAAAGTGTTGTCAAAATCTGTGTCCAAAAGCCCCTTGGGCACAGGACAGCGGCACAGCAAGGACTTTTTCGGTGGGGGGGGGGGTGGGCACTGCTTTTAAGTGGGGGTGGGGGCAGGGGGGAATGGGTTTGTTAGCGGTGGGGTCAGGCTTTTGTTTTGGAAGGGGACGCTGCAGGGGGCCACAATCGTTCTTGGCATTTTGTTTTGCCAGACATGCCTATTCAGCATTGATGATCAGCATTATGCACAGCCCCGGGCCTCCTCTATTTTGTGTTTATAACAACTCAGTTATTGTAACTTCTTATGCATTAAAACAACTGAACACGTCTATACTACAGAAAAACAGTGCTCAAAATAACTGTTGGCAACAAGACGGTAAATTGTTGACATTAACCAACTTTTCATTCCACGCTGCATTGCATTGCATTGATCAACGAGCGCTGCATGCCTTGCACTGATCAGCCCATGGGCGCGCGCGCTTCCTGATACGAGGGCAACAATCCCCACCGCATTTGTTAAACAATAATGGCTTAGTATACGATTATTTTGTTTGTACTGTATTGTAAAAGAAGGCCTACAACTAGCAGATTCGGGGTATAACTTTGCATTGTTTTGTTTTCATTCGTTTTACTTTCTTTTTTCTGTGGGTACTATCGCGATTTTTTTCGTGGGGGGAGGGCACCTGGGGGGGGGGGGGCACTGGAATTTTTTTTTTTTGGGGGGGCACAGGTAATCTGTGGGGGGTACATGCCCCCCCAGGGCCCCCGTGGCAACGCCGCTGGCACCGGAGTCCAGATCAATTATGACACAGGAGTTTTTAGAGTGTGTTTAACCGTTTATAAGGCATGATTCACATCAAATTCAAATTCTTAAAAATTGCATAACAAAATAAGCTAAGCATAAATTAATCTTACTTACACCGACCTCTGAAAACACACGTTTCAGAATTGCCTCGGTTTCCGGGGTCAGACCTGTGCTCAATTTTCATAGCGCTGCTTAACGGTTAGCAAATTTGCGCCGGTCTAACTATAGCAGAAAAAAAATTGCTTAAGCATAAGCATATTTCACAGGTTAGTAAAGAAAATTAAACAGCCATCAATTCATGGTGAACGTGAATTTGTATTGTTACGTCATTCACTTATACAGAAAGCACTGGAAGGCTAGGATGATTTTTCGTGGCGTTTTCGGTTAGCAGCGCTATGAAATGGAAATCGCGCAGTAAGCACAGAATCGGCCGTGAAGCAGCTCTATAAAACTGGGCCCTGCTAACTGATAAGAATCCGCTTGGGGGTTTTGATTAAGATTATGATTCAGTTTGATGTTTTGGGGTAAGTTTGACACCGACGACGAGTCACACTGACCCATATGGGTTGGGCCCCTGTTGACCCAGAATCAGGCATCAGGGTTAATTCTGACACATAATTTTTTTTTTTGGAGAGTGTACCAGAAACAGGGCAGCTAATATTAAACCGAAAGACACTGGTCCCGCTCATATCTTTCTATAGCAAACACTTATTAGTTTTTGCTTTGGGGTTGACATTGACCAACTTTTCATTCCGCACTGCATTGCATTGCATTGATCATCGCCCGCTGCATGACTTGCTTTGATCAGCGCGTGGGCGCGCGCGCTTCCTGATTCGAGGGCAACAATCCCGACCGCATTAGATAATTAAACAATAATGGCGTAGTTTACTATTATTATTTTTGTTGTACTGTATTTAAAAAAAGGCCTACAACTAGCAGATGTAGTCAGGATATTGCTTTGTTTTCATTTTTTTTACTTTCTTTTTTTCTGTGGGCACTATCGCAATTTTTTAGTGGGGGGGGGCACCTTGGGGGGGGGCACTGGAAAGTTGTGGGGGGCCATGTGCCCACCCCCAGATGAGTTCACTAGTAACGTGGACTGGTATAGTGTCTTAAATTGGGGAGCTAGTGTTTGAATGGCTATAAAACCCTAACAGGTTGTTGAATTCCCAAGAAGGGCTAGTTGTAGACTTTTACGGCCGACGAGGGCAGGTTTTACACCGGAAAAGTCCAGCAAGCGGGGACGCTACAAACCCCCCGCAAAACACCTTCAACTTGTTTTTGCTGTCAAAGACACAAAAATGAGGTGAGATTGGGAAAAACTCTCGTTCTAGGGGGGCTAGAGATTTGATTTTTTTACTTGACTCTGCCTTAGGTATCCCTGCATCCAAAAAATAGACTTTCACGGCCGATGAGGGCAGGTTTTACACCGGAAAAGACCAGCAAGCGGGGACGCTACAAACCCCCCGCAAAAAACCTTCAACTCGTTTTTGCTGTCAAAGAGACAAAGACAAAATAAGGATGGTCATTTCACACCTAAGGCATCATCGGATCTGCACAAGTTATATACCACTGGAAAGCCCGTCTCAATGGCTATCTCTCCCATGAATGTGGGGTTGCTGACGATTATGTAGGCGAGGCGAGCGGCCTGGATGTTAGGCCTACCGCTAAGAGAAATTGAAAAATTCCAGGGGCCGGCTGCGAAGCAAGGTCTCGCCGGCCGGGGTAATGGCCCAAAATAAATTTGAGGTGAAATTTGGTATAACTCTCGTTCTAGGGGGGCTAGAGAGATGATTTTTTCACCTGACTCTGCCTTAGGTATACTTGCATCCGAAAAATAGACTTTTACGGCCGATGAGGGCAGGTTTTACACCGGAAAAGACCAGCAAGCGGAGACGCTACAAACCCCCCGCAAAATACCTTCAACTCGTTTTTGCTCTCAAAGAGACAAAGACAAAATAAGGATGGTCATTTCACCCTAAAGGCATCATCGGATCTGCACAAGATTTATACCACTGGAAAGCCCGTCTCAAGGGCTATATCTCCCATGAATTTGGGGTTGCTGACGATTCTGTAAACGAGGCGAGCGGCCTGGATGTTAGGCCTACCCTTAAGAGATAGTGAAAAATTCCGGGGGCCGGCTGTGAAGCAAGGTCTCGCCGGCCGGGGTAATGGCCCAAAATAAATTTGAGGTAAAATTGGGAATAATTTCCATTCTAGGGGGGCTAGAGAGTTGAATTTTTGACCTGACTCTGCCTTAGGTATCCCTGCATCCGAAAATTAGACTTTCACGGCCGATGAGGGCAGGTTTTACACCGGAAAAGACCAGCAAGCGGGGACGCTACAAACCCTCCGCAAAGCACCTTCAACTGGTTTTTGCTGTCAAAATCACAAAGAGAAAATAAGGATGGTCATTTCACCCCCAAGGCATCTTCGGATCTGCACAAGTTTTATACCAGAGGAAAGCCCGTCTCAAGGGCTATTTTTGCAAGGAATTTGGGAATACTGACGATTCTGTAAGCGAGAAAAGCGGCCTGGATGTTAGGTCTAACCCTAAGAGATATTGAACAATTCCAGGGGCCGGCTGCGAAGCAAGGTCTCGCCGGCCGGGGTAATGGCCCAAAATAAATTTGAGGTGAAATTGGAAATAATTTCCGTTCTAGGGGGGCTAGAGAGATGAATTTTTGACCTGACTCTGCCTTAGGTATCCCTGCATCCGAAAATTAGACTTTCACGGCCGATGAGGGCAGGTTTCACACCGGAAAAGACCAGCAAGCGGGGACGCTACAAACCCCCCCGTAAAACACCTTCAACACGTCTTTGCTGTCAAAGAGACAATAATGAGATGAGATTGGGAATAACTCTCGTTCTAGGGGGGCTAGAGAGAAGATTTTTTTTACCTGACTCTGCCTTAGGTATCCCTGCATCCGAAAATTAGACTTTCACGGCCGATGAGGGCAGGTTTCACACCTGAAAAGACCAGCAAGCGGGGACGCTACAAACCCCCCGCAAAACACCTTCAACTCGTTTTTTCTGTCAAAGACAAAATAAGGATGGTCATTTCACCCCCAAGGCATCATCGGATCTGCACAAGTTTAATACCACTGGAAAACCCGTCTCAAGGGCTATCTCTGCCATGAATTTGGGGTTGCTGACGATTCTGTAGGCGAGGCGAGCGGCCTGGATGTTAGGCCTCCCCCTAACAGCTATTGAAACATTCCAGGGGCCGGCTGCGAAGCAAGGTCTCGCCGGCCGGGGTAATGGCCCAAAATAAATTAGAGGTGAAATTGGGAATAACTCCCGTTGGTCATTTCATCCCCAAGGGATCATCGGATCTGCACAAGTTTTTTACCACTGGAAAGCCCGTCTCAAGGGCTATCTTTGCCATGAATTCGGGAATGCTGACGATTCTGTAAATTCCAAAACCTGGGCAATTAGGAGCTTTCAACCAAAAAGTGACACCATCTTTGGTGCCCCAAAAACCTCAATAATTCATGGAATAAAATCGTTGCGGTCTTCAAATTCGAACCAGCACCATCGGCGGAGGTGTCCGCAAAAAGTGATCGCCAAAAATCGGCATGTTACCGGGGGTCGAATTTCTGGAATAATTGACAGGAAGTACCCTGTCGCCATTTTGAATTTTGGGGTCGAAAATAAAAGTACGATTTGACGGTGCAGCATTCTAGACTAGACTTCCCTGAAGACCTTTTCTGTGTGGGGACATGGCCAAATCCCAAAACCTGGGCAATTAGGAGCTTTCTACCAAAAAGTGACGCCATCTTTGTTGCCCAAAAAACCTCAATAATTCATGGAATAAAATTGTTGCGGTCTTCAAATTCGAACCAGCACCATCGGCGGAGGTGTCCGCAAAAAGTGATCGCCAAAAATCGGCATGTTACTGGGGGTTGAATTTTTGGAATAATTGACAGGTAGTACCCTGTCGCCATTTTGAAATTTGGGGTCGAAAATAAAAGTGCGATTTGACGGTGCAGCATTCTAGACTAGACTTCCCTGAAGACCTTTTCTGTGTGGGGACATGGCCAAATCCCAAAACCTGGGCAATTAGGAGCTTTCTACCAAAACGTGACGCCATCTTTGTTGCCCACAAAACCTCAATAATTCATGGAATAAAATCGTTGCGGTCTTCAAATTCGAACCAGCACCATCGACGGAGGTGCCCGCAAAAAGTGATCGCCAAAAATCGGCATGTTACCGGGGGTCGAATTTTTGGAATAATTGACAGTAGGACCCAGTCGCCATTTTGAAATTTGGGGTCGAAAATAAAAGTGCGATTTGACGGTGCAGCATTCTAGACTAGACTTCCCTGAAGACCTTTTCTGTGTGGGGACATGGCCAAATCCCAAAACCTGGGCAATTAGGAGCTTTCTACCAAAAAGTGACGCCATCTTTGTTGCCCAAAAAACCTCAATAATTCATGGAATAAAATTGTTGCGGTCTTCAAATTCGAACCAGCACCATCGGCGGAGGTGTCCGCAAAAAGTGATCGCCAAAAATCGGCATGTTACTGGGGGTTGAATTTTTGGAATAATTGACAGGTAGTACCCTGTCGCCATTTTGAAATTTGGGGTCGAAAATAAAAGTGCGATTTGACGGTGCAGCATTCTAGACTAGACTTCCCTGAAGACCTTTTCTGTGTGGGGACATGGCCAAATCCCAAAACCTGGGCAATTAGGAGCTTTCTACCAAAACGTGACGCCATCTTTGTTGCCCACAAAACCTCAATAATTCGAGGAATAAAATCGTTGCGGTCTTCAAATTCGAACCAGCACCATCGACGGAGGTGCCCGCAAAAAGTGATCGCCAAAAATCGGCATGTTACCGGGGGTCGAATTTTTGGTATAATTGACAGTAGGACCCAGTCGCCATTTTGAAATTTGGGGTCGAAAATAAAAGTGCGATTTGACGGTGCAGCATTCTAGACTAGACTTCCCTGAAGACCTTTTCTGTGTGGGGACATGGCCAAATCCCCAAACCTGGGCAATTAGGAGCTTTCTACCAAAAAGTGACGCCATCTTTGTTGCCCAAAAAACCTCAATAATTCATGGAATAAAATTGTTGCGGTCTTCAAATTCGAACCAGCACCATCGGCGGAGGTGTCCGCAAAAAGTGATCGCCAAAAATCGGCATGTTACTGGGGGTTGAATTTTTGGAATAATTGACAGGTAGTACCCGGTCGCCATTTTGAATTTTGGGGTCGAAAATAAAAGTGCGATTTGACGGTGCAGCATTCTAGACTAGACATCCCTGAAGACCTTTTCTGTGTGGGGACATGGCCAAATCCCAAAACCTGGGCAATTAGGAGCTTTCTACAAAAAAGTGACGCCATCTTTGTTGCCCAAAAAACCTCAATAATTCATGGATCAAAATGGTTGCGGTTTTTAAATTCGAACCAGCACCATCGGCGGAGGTGTCCGCAAAAAGTGATCGCCAAAAATCGGCATGTTACCGGGGGTCGAATTTTTGGAATAATTAACAGGTAGTATCCTGTCGCCATTTTGAATTTTGGGGACGACAATAAAAGTGCGATTTGACGGTGCAGCATTTTAGACTAGACTTCCCTGAAGACCTTTTCTGTGTGGGGATATGGCCAAATTCCAAAACCTGGGCAATAAGGAGCTTTCTACCAAAAAGTGACGCTATCTTTGTTGCCCAAAAAACCTCAATGAATTCATGGAATAAAAAACCTCAATAATTCATGGAATAAAATCGTTCCGGTCTACAAATTCGAACCAGCACCATCGGCGGAGGTGTCCGCAAAAAAGTGATCGCCAAAAATTGGCATGTTACCGGGGGTCGCATTTTTGAAATAATTGACAGGTAGTACCCTGTCGCCATTTTGAATTTTGGGTCGAAAATAAAAGTGCGATTTGAAAAAAAAACGTAATTGTTGATCTGGCTCCCTACCCCTCCGACAAGCTCCCAAGCTCACGGCTAGACCGGCAAGCTGGGGAGTTCATGCCCGGGGCTTGTCTCTCTGGCCCCACGAGACATGGCACCGGCTGTACAGGATATGCCCCAAGGTTCACGTTCCGCTAGTTCCCACGCTGATGCGCCGTAAAACACGCTTCGGTTGCACGGACTCTCTGAATGCGAATCTTACGTTCGATTTTGCATCATTATTACAAATTGTATAAATAATCTGAATACATAGTCTTTTTTGTCAAATACTCATGAATTATTAAAAAAAAAAAAAGATTTAAATTTGGTTCAGTAATTTACTTTTATACGGCTGGAAGTAAAACTATCTCCGAAGATCACGTGATTTATCCGAACCACTTTTTTTGTTCGGATAAATCACGTGACCTTCATTTTTTGAAAAATGCTCAAAATCGGCAAAATTTGATGGTTTCTTTTAGGAACCGTTTTTCTCCATTCCTGGAAGACCTTTGAAGTCATATTTTAGCCTATTTTGTAGCCCAAATAGCCCAACGAAGCCGGTGTGCCCCTTTAAGAAAAGGGGTTCGCCCTGATGCTTCTGGCATGGTTGGCAATTCCATGCGCACAACCAACCCTGCCCATGTGACCCCTGAGAAGAGGGTGTTGGTGCATTACCCATCAAGACAAGACAAGACAGAAACTTGAAGGAGCACTGACTCTATCACACACTGTTCGTAATTATTGAACTGTCCCGCCATGGTCGCTAATCCCCATTGGGAAAATTGCATACCAGTGTCAATTTAGAAACGTTTTCAGTGTCAACCGATGCATGACATGTGTTACATGAAAGGGCAGCACCATTCTCTCAATGGGTGAGACTGAGAGTGCTTCTTGTCCAATCATGGTACATGGTTTTTACAACCTCTACTTCTCATATAACTCTATGGCTGCTAGTAATTGCCTCCAAGTCTGAATGTGCACGACATTTGATGATATCGGTGTTTACTCAGTAATAACTCTATCTATGGGTCACTCGTTACTCAGCTATCCTCCTCGGTGCTCTCACTGCTAGACTGAGCCTGACTTACGCAAACATACAAGGTCTTCAACAGCTGCCATAGTTGTTTCCATTATTCTCAGCACCAATTTGAGTGTGATATTTTTGCCTACAATGGCCGATTATTGGCTGCGGCTCACGGCCAGGGAACAGCCAGGTCTGAATGACCAAAAAGGGCTGATGTGCAAGTTTTCTCAAAAGAGATCTGTAAAACACAGTGCCAAAGTCCACCACTTTTGTTGTCCTTACAATTTGCTTTGTCAAACTTTTGTTTCACAATCGGTATTTTCACCAAAACAAATTTTGGGTTGGTGGTACCAAAATCCTTTGGGAAAAGCCAAGCAAACTGGTCAAGAGAGGGCCACAGTGTTTTTTCTTCTCAGCCTCATAGATCAGCTTGGTTTAGTTACAATGATATGAAAGGACATGGCTAAATAAAAGGTATTTTTGTATAATACCTACCAGCCCTGAGATGGTTGAGTGAAGCTAGCGTTCTCAGCATAAACGGCGGTGGTACAGTGCTGGTATCTCTAGTCTCATCCAACATCAACTCATTGATTCTCATAACCTGTGATGAGAGAGGAAACACAACAGGATTTAAGCCTTGTGCCCCAAGGCCCACTTGTGGGCTGTACTTGTACTTGTACTTGTTTTGTGTGTATATCCATGCTATTTTAAGCGAGATACATTTGATAATCTCAAGCTTGCGTCTAATGTAAGTGATATTCTAGGAGAAACAACGTTCTTGCACTGACCCAACGATCTGTTCCTGAGGCCAATGACTGCTGTTGTGGAGTAGGGAGGTGACAAATCCATTCCCTATACGCTGTCTATATACATACCTCAGCTGCATTGTCCTGCAAGTGAGCTATTTCTGCAGTAGGTGACCATAACTTGACATCGTAGTCTATACCACCGGTTGCAAGTACTACATGTATACAGATCGACAAAATGGAAATACATCTAGTCAAAAACAACGATGATCTGCATCATATCTAGATTGGCAATCTAGGCTCCACCTATGGATTATATATTCCCAAAAGCTTATTCTTTAACATCACATAACAGTCACATCTTATCTAGCCATAACTGACGTTGGTTCATTTCACCTTGACCTAAAACATATCGTGGCCGAGCGCTCGAGTAAACCAGGCAGTCTAGTGCACCTGACTCAAGTTCTCGTGGCTTAAATCATCAGGGTATGGGTTTAAATCCTGGTCATGACATATCACCTCAGTGGCAATATTCTAGGTTGCTTAAACACCAACATGTAAAGTGAGCTTTGGCAATTTTGACTAAAACTAAAACGACAAAGATCTCCCACTACAATATATTGACCAAAATGTAAAAATAATCGGGGAAAAAATACAAATTCTCAGGTATGTACTTCGATGTATCAATGTCTACAGCAACAATGTACAACACAAATTTTGTGCTGCTCTCAATGGTCTGGTTCCTGACTCATTTGAAAATAACAAACACATCCTACAAAAGGGCACCACACTTTCCTCAGGAGAATTTAGAATCCACATGCACAAGGCCGGAAATTTCTGTCTCCCCTTCTTTCTATTTTGAGCAATTTGTACTTTTTTTCTACCATAAGGTTTTAAAGGAGGGCTCCAAAGTCCAATTCAGTTTTGTGATCCACTCAGTCCCCAATAGATTATTGTCCTTATGAAAATGGGAAACAATTCCAAGTGTCTAACCTCATGTTATGATGGTGTAAAATGCAACTGTTTTTGAAACCCTTCAAGTGCAATGTTTTGTCAAGATCCAAAAACGCTCCCTGATGTAACAATTCAAACATATGGTCTGTACATTTTTGTTCAAAGATTTTTTTCAGTTAATTCCTGAATTATGTTGATACTCATATCAAAACGGCATCAAATTCCAGCTTATGACTGGCACAGAACGTAGTCACTGCCCCAGAAGTTAGCTTGCTTGATCTATTTGGTAGACAATGATTGGGGAGTGTTAGTGTTTCCTACATGTCACTAGTGAGCGGTCTTGTTTACTGGACCAAAGCTCTGGTGTTGTCATGGAGCAGAGTGTGGGTTCAAATCCCGGTCATGACACTAATTGTGCCCATGAGCAAGGCACTAAACCACAACTGTACCACCAGTCAGGCTCCTAGTGGACGATACCACTACAGTGAAATACAGTGAAATACAATGGTGGAAGTTCAAAAAACAGAACATGACTATTCAAAATGGGACAAGTACCAGTCTTCCTTGCCACAACTTCAGGTGCTTTGAATCAAAGCAGCTTCAAGCCGGGGAAAAAGATACATAGACATGTGCTCCTAGAGAACTATGAAGTTCAACCTAACAACTTGATAGTTCCAAGAGTCCTGGAGGACAATTGACTCTTCCCTGATTGCACACTGAACAGAGTGAACAGACACTAAAGTGGGTACATGTAGTAATGGGTTGCAGGGGTGCTGAGGGGTCAATGAACTATAGGGTCAAACCCCTAGTTATGCACCCAACATAGTTTGTTCTAACATTCAATGGGGGAAAATATTATTGTTCAAAACTTGAGCTTTGCAAAAAGGCTGTACTCTGCCAACTTTATTGTCCAGCACTGCAGTGTAGAAGGCTCCCCATCCCAAGGATCTAACCCAACCTGGCAATACACAAAACGACAATAGCCACTGATCGTCTCCAGACCCCTGCCCATCATCGCTGTAATCCCTATTAAACTGAGATAATTGCTATCTTGAGAATCACTCTCCAGCGATAGTTATTGACTTTTAAATTATGCTAATAAACAACAGGGTGCTGTATTTGTCTCTATAGCCCCACTAGTTTGGCTGGAGGAGTTTGGCGTACTGACTGATTTTTAGCCACATGTCATGGTCAATATGCCCTGTGGTGTGAACTCCAAGAATCCTGCAGTGGGGTAGGGCTATCTGTGCAGCATTTGTAATGGTCTGGTTGTGTTTTCTGAAGTCTTTGCTGTCCACAACTGTCATGACTTGTCACCTTATGCACCATTTTCTAAAAAAATATTGGTCATCAATCTTGGTCTCCATAGGCTTTTATGTGCAAACAATTTCTAACTGTGGAAGCCACTTTGAAACACACAAGAAGTGAATTAAGACATTACTGCTGTGTTAGAAACAGCGATCCGATGGCTCAGCTCAGCTCAGTTAGCAGCTAGATTTCTCATGAGATGTGGTGATGTGGGTTGTGCTCTCATCAACAGTCAGGAAGCTGTCACAGGTCTCTTTATTTCAAAATGGCTTCCACCAGTTGAATTTTTTTTAATTGTCCTGCTAGAACAAGCCTGTTGGGCAGGAGATTGCATTGAAATTAGGGAGTTGTAAATTTTTGTTAAAACCAAGTTTGTTCACATCTTGCTTCCCATGGAAAAAAAGAGGAAGAAAAGAGCAGATGCTGTTTTTTTTCAGTCTGTTGTTGAGAAAAAGACTTGTGAGTGATTTCAATCACATGACCTACCTCCAGTAGCATTTTGCCTGCCTGATAAAGATGCTGTACTCTCTTATCTAACAGTGGGACATCAGTGACTGATGAGTGGTTGTAGTTGCTTCATGGTGATAGAGGAAAAGTAAGAGGTTGAGGTGATTGGGATGTCTTTCTGTTTGAATGATAATGTATTATTATGACTAGTTAGTTACATGTACTTTATACAAAAGTTTACACAATATCCATATTTATATACAGTTGACATTTTGCAAATTTCCATTGATTGGCCTCACAATGGCGGCCAATGCACGGGGTCAATGCATGAGTTTCTTCTGTTCGTAAAGCTAGCAATATGTGGAAACCCCCAAAGTACGTTTACTGGGATTTGGTCTCAACAGTCTCCTGTGCAACTTTGTGGCAAGAACAAGTTGGGCAGGAGATCGAGTATGTTGAGAGTAACAGGGTGAAATGGTTGTTTTTTCAGTTTGTAAAAAGTTATTTACATTCCAGGTGATTTTACTTAAAAAAAATATTTACACTCACTAATCAACAGTCTCTTTGGTCATCTGCCATATTGTTTCCAGATCTTTATAACTGTGTTCCTTTCTCTACTTTCTTAAGTCTGTAAAAACAAACAAACAAACAAACAAACAAACAAAAACCACGTGGTTATTGTAGTTATGAAACAGTAACTCTGGCTTTATTCATCTATAGAACATTTTACAATAACATCTCAATGGATTTTATGTCACTGCCTTAGTCACTGGGCCAATAACCTTCCTGTTATCTTTCTCAATTCCCAGGGGAGTAAACAGCCCTGGGCTTCCTTGCCTTGTTTGGATGTTACTTGAAGTAACAGCTGGTTTTGTAAAATTGTTATGTAATTTCATCTTCTTGATACATTTTCCTGCTTCTCTGAGTTGAGGTTAGCTTCAATCTGTAATCATATGAAAGTTCTAGGAGGAGTCAGAATGTTTGCCCTTTGACTGTATTTGTGAGATGGAGGACAGCATTGTCAGCATTGGCCAAGTTTATTTATGCTGGTAAGCTGGCAGATTGTACAGTGCCCTCTTTGACGTATACATGAGTAGCCCCTGGATACCGAGAGAAATAAGCAGAATGTTATTGGCCCAGTGATTAGGGCACTGACATAAAGCACAATGATATGGTATTGTAAATAACTCCAATTTTAAATCAGCACATAGCCTGGTGGATTTGCTTCCACTTCACAACCTCCTTGCTCTACATTCGAATCCCCCTACACACTAAACATTTTCAGAAAAAAAAATTATATCGCCTGTCTTAAGTGTTTGGCTTTGTACATTTAGCCAGCACTGGACATGCATAGTTGACAGTTTTTGGACCATTATGTCAGACTTTAGTTCCCCCAAAACAAAAATCCTCCAAAACCAATAATCTGAAAAAGGAAAAGGTAAATAACATCCATTTAAATTTCAGGGTAAAATTTGTATTAAACAGTGTAAGGCCTAATAGTTTGGGGATAAAAAGAAACCGCAGCAAAAGCTTTTCAAAAAAGGACATTGCCAAGCCACAGCAAGTTTGTGCTGTATACACCTGGTTTTGTGCCAGGGCCTGACAGCCACTTCAAGATGAGGGCTACACATAACTGATCGTGGCTGTCGGCCCAAATCAACTGTCACCAGGGCCACGTTGCCACCTACTACTGGGGCTGAAAAGTACTGGGGCTGAAATGGGGTTACTCCCTTCACAGTCTGTAAGGATGTAGTCATAGGTATCATCCACTAGGACCCTGACTGGTAGAGCAGAATGCAACACCTTCCCAACTTTGTACGAAGCACTTAAGGTTAACTGCCCTTTTGCTCAAGGGCACAAGTGTCATTACCAGGATTGGAACCTTATTTTGCTGCTGACAACACCAAAGCTTTAGTCCAGAAACTAGACCTCCTGGCAACGACACATGGGTAATGTCACCCACCACCTGTTTGTAAAGGTATAGGGAAGGCACTCTCAGTTTTCACTTGGTGCTATTCCGGCCGACTTCACTTGTATCATAATTTGTTTTCAAAGTGGGTTTTTCCATGTTTTCGACCTACATGTATGTTCTATGAAGGTGTTTGAAATGTGGTAATGGATTGTGTTTTACCATTAACATCCAATAGTGAGTCGAAAGGTATCCAAGGAATGATCCAAGAAATTGCAAGTACATGTAATAGTATAGCTGGGACTGCAGCCCAGGGGCTTTTGGAGCCCATGTGTTAATCTGGGCACAGGAGCTTTTGTGCTCATGTTTATGCCTGGGTGGTGTACCCAGCTGCATGTGTGTGTGTGTGGTTATTTGTAGCCCAGGTTGGATGCAATAGATGAGTCCAACAGACACTGACATCCTACCATCCAGGGCTATATGTAGGTTATTTGATGATGTTTTTTCCTTTTGCCCATGTGTACGTAGGCCTACACTGCATGTAAAACCCAACTCAATTTGGATCTTGGAGAATAGTGGTTGGTTAATTTATGAAACATTTTTTCTTCTGTTTTTACTCCTGAACTGAATAGGCCTATTAACTACTTTGTAACTATACTTAAAAGTAGGGCATACAGCTGTTCATGATTTTTAATTAAAAACAACATTGCACTCGATGACTTAGAAACAGCTAAATGGAAAGAACTTTAACTGTACTAGTGAAGGTTTGTTACAATAGGTTATACAGTAGCACATGATATAGCAACTGGGTTAACAAAACCCTAGAGTTGATTTTATTTGGTTTGCTCTAGTTAAGTAACAGTTTTCCTTAGCAATTTCAAAAACTGTAATTCAAACTTAGTACTCTAGATAATCAGTACCCACCTGTCTAGTGTTTACCGTACTATTAACAATACTATCAATCTGTGCATAATGGTGAATACCGTCCTGCATTGTAAGTAGATTTAGTCCCAAGAAAAAAAAACCCGTCAACAATATCCAAACAAGAACGAGCAAATAAAATCTTGGTCTGATGAGGGCGCACTAAAAGGACATTGGTAAGTGCTGTTTGCTCCGCACTAAAATGACAGAAATTCATGCGCGGAACCTCATCAATAAAATGTATACCCACAACTTTTTCTCTTATTCAACTGTTTGAAGGTAATGGCTTTTATGAAATGTCGAAAAGTATTTAAAAAAGAGCCACTGGGGTTTTTAACTTCAGACCTAAAGGATTTAAGGGTAAAAAGTAAGCACTCTTAAGGTGGCCCTAATTTTATAAATGTAGGGTCATTTTTCCAATACCGATGAGGGATAATTTTTTTACCTGACTCTTCCTTAGGTATCCTTCGCTCGTCCCCAGCGCCTTGCCTTAAAACCAAAGGCGCTGGGATGGGCAAACGTATTAAGCACGCTCATTGGTTAATGCTCAGTCCCATCATGCATCACACTCACACTGCAAGCACTGCACGCATGACGTACTTCCTGAACAAGAATCTGTGCAAGCTGATTAGCCCATCCCAGCGGTCCTGGATAGGCCGCTGGGGCCGAGCGAATAGGTATCCCCGCATCCGAAAATTAGACTTTTAGATGAGGGCTGGTTTCACACCGGAAGAGACCAGCAAGCGGGGACGCTACAAACTCCCCGCAAAACATCTCCAACTCGTTTTTGCTGTCAAAAAGACAAACACAAAATAAGGAGGGTCAAATCACCCTCAAGGCATCATTGGATTAGCACAAGTTTTATACCACTGGAAAGCCCGTCTCAAGGGCTATCTTTCCCACGAGTTTGGGGTTGCTGACGGTTCTGTAGGCGAGGCGAGCGGCCTAGATGTTAGGCCTTCCCCTAACAGAAATTGAAAAATCCCAGGGGCCGGCTGCGAAGCAAGGTCTCGTCGGCCGGGGTAATGACCCGGAATAAATTCCAGGTGAGTTTGGGAATAACTCCCGTTCTAGGGGGGCTAGAGAGATAATTTTTTTACCTGACTCTTCCTTAGGTATCCCCGCATCCGAAAATTAGACTTTTACGGCCGATGAGGGCAGGTTACACACCGGAAGAGACCAGCAAGCGGGGACGCTACAAACTCCCCGCAAAACATCTCCAACTCGTTTTTGCTGTCAAAAAGACAAACACAAAATAAGGAGGGTCAAATCACCCTCAAGGCATCATCGGATTAGCACAAGTTTTATACCACTGGAAAGCCCGTCTCAAGGGCTATCTTTCCCATGAGTTTGGGATTGCTGACGGTTCTGTAGGCGAGGCGAGCGGCCTAGATGTTAGGCCTAACCCTTACAGAAATTGAAAAATCCCAGGGGCCGGCTGCGAAGCAAGGTCTCGCCGGCCGGGGTAATGACCCGGAATAAATTCCAGGTGAGTTTGGGAATAACTCCCGTTCTAGGGGGGCTAGAGAGATAATTTTTTTACCTGACTCTTCCTTAGGTATCCCCGCATCCGAAAATTAGACTTTTACGGCCGATGAGGGCAGGTTTCACACCGGAAGAGACCAGCAAGCGGGGACGCTACAAACTCCCCGCAAAACATCTCCAACTCGTTTTTGCTGTCAAAAAGACAAACACAAAATAAGGAGGGTCAAATCACCCTCAAATCACCCTCGAAAATTAGACTTTTACGGCCGATGAGGGCAGGTTTCACACCGGAAGAGACCAGCAAGCGGGGACGCTACAAACTCCCCGCAAAACATCTCCAACTCGTTTTTGCTGTCAAAAAGACAAACACAAAATAAGGAGGGTCAAATCACCCTCAAGGCATCATCGGATTAGCACAAGTTTTATACCACTGGAAAGCCCGTCTCAAGGGCTATCTCTCCCATGAGATTGGGGTTGCTGACGGTTCTGTAGACGAGGCGAGCGGCCTAGATGTTAGGCCTACCCCTAACAGAAATTGAAAAATCCCAGGGGCCGGCTGCGAAGCAAGGTCTCGCCGGCCGGGGTAATGACCCGGAATAAATTCCAGGTGAGTTTGGGAATAACTCCCGTTCTAGGGGGGCTAGAGAGATATTTTTTTTTACCTGACTCTTCCTTAGGTATCCCCGCATCCGAAAATTAGACTTTTACGGCCGATGAGGGCAGGTTTCACACCGGAAGAGACCAGCAAGCGGGGACGCTACAAACTCCCCGCAAAACATCTCCAACTCGTTTTTGCTGTCAAAAAGACAAACACAAAATAAGGAGGGTCAAATCACCCTCAAGGCATCATCGGATGAGGGCAAGTTTTATACCACTGGAAAGCCCGTCTCAAGGGCTATCTTTCCTATGAGGTTGGGGTTGCTGACGATTCTGTAGGCGAGGCGAGCGGCCTAGATGTTAGGCCTACCCCTAACAGAAATTGAAAAATCCCAGGGGCCGGCTGCGAAGCAAGGTCTCGCCGGCCGGGGTAATGACCCGGAATAAATTCCAGGTGAGTTTGGGAATAACTCCCGTTCTAGGGGGGCTAGAGAGATAATTTTTTTACCTGACTCTTCCTTAGGTATCCCCGCATCCGAAAATTAGACTTTTACGGCCGATGAGGGCAGGTTTCACACCGGAAGAGACCAGCAAGCGGGGACGCTACAAACTCCCCGCAAAACATCTCCGACTCGTTTTTGCTGTCAAAAAGACAAACACAAAATAAGGAGGGTCAAATCACCCTCAAATCACCCTCGAAAATTAGACTTTTACGGCCGATGAGGGAAGGTTTCACACCGGAAGAGACCAGCAAGCGGGGACGCTACAAACTCCCCGCAAAACATCTCCAACTCGTTTTTGCTGTCAAAAAGACAAACACAAAATAAGGAGGGTCAAATCACCCTCAAGGCATCATCGGATTAGCACAAGTTTTATACCACTGGAAAGCCCGTCTCAAGGGCTATCTCTCCCATGAGATTGGGGTCGCTGACGGTTCTGTAGACGAGGCGAGCTGCCTAGATGTTAGGCCTACCCCTAACATAAATTGAAAAATCCCAGGGGCCGGCTGCGAAGCAAGGTCTCGCCGGCCGGGGTAATGACCCGGAATAAATTCCAGGTGAGTTTGGGAATAACTCCCGTTTTAGGGGGGCTAGAGAGATAATTTTTTTACCTGACTCTTCCTTAGGTATCCCCGCATCCGAAAATTAGACTTTTACGGCCGATGAGGGCAGGTTTCACACCGGAAGAGACCAGCAAGCGGGGACGCTACAAACTCCCCGCAAAACATCTCCAACTCGTTTTTGCTGTCAAAAAGACAAACACAAAATAAGGAGGGTCAAATCACCCTCAAATCACCCTCGAAAATTAGACTTTTACGGCCGATGAGGGCAGGTTTCACACCGGAAGAGACCAGCAAGCGGGGACGCTACAAACTCCCCGCAAAACATCTCCAACTCGTTTTTGCTGTCAAAAAGACAAACACAAAATAAGTAGGGTCAAATCACCCTCAAAGCATCATCGGATTAGCACAAGTTTTATACCACTGGAAAGCCCGTCTCAAGGGCTATCTCTCCCATGAGTTTGGGGTCGCTGACGGTTCTATAGGCGAGGCGAGCGGCCTAGATGTTAGGCCTACCCCTAACAGAAATTGAAAAATCCCAGGGGCCGGCTGCGAAGCAAGGTCTCGCCGGCCGGGGTAATGACCCGGAATAAATTCCAGGTGAGTTTGGGAATAACTCTCGTTCTAGGGGGGCTAGAGAGATATTTTTTTTACCTGACTCTTCCTTAGGTATCCCCGCATCCGAAAATTAGACTTTTACGGCCGATGAGGGCAGGTTTCACACCGGAAGAGACCAGCAAGCGGGGACGCTACAAACTCCCCGCAAAACATCTCCAACTCGTTTTTGCTGTCAAAAAGACAAACACAAAATAAGGAGGGTCAAATCACCCTCAAGGCATCATCGGATTAGCACAAGTTTTATACCACTGGAAAGCCCGTCTCAAGGGCTATCTTTCCCATGAGTTTGGGATTGCTGACGGTTCTGTAGGCGAGGCGAGCAGCCTAGATGTTAGGCCTTCCCCTAACAGAAATTGAAAAATCCCAGGGGCCGGCTGCGAAGCAAGGTCTCGCCGGCCGGGGTAATGACCCGGAATAAATTCCAGGTGAGTTTGGGAATAACTCCCGTTCTAGAGGGGCTAGAGAGATAATTTTTTTACCTGACTTTTCTTTAGGTATCCCCGCATCCGAAAATTAGACTTTTACGGCCGATGAGGGCAGGTTTCACACCGGAAGAGACCAGCAAGCGGGGACGCTACAAACTCCCCGCAAAACATCTCCAACTCGTTTTTGCTGTCAAAAAGACAAACACAAAATAAGGAGGGTCAAATCACCCTCAAGGCATCATCGGATTAGCACAAGTTTTATACCACTGGAAAGCCCGTCTCAAGGGCTATCTCTCCTATAAGTTTGGGGTTGCTGACGATTCTGTAGGCGTGGCGAGCGGCCTAGATGTTAGGCCTTCCCCTAACAGTTTGGGAATAACTCCCGTTCTAGAGGGGCTAGAGAGATAATTTTTTTACCTGACTCTTCCTTAGGTATCCCCGCATCCGAAAATTAGACTTTTACGGCCGATGAGGGCAGGTTTCACACCGGAAGAGACCAGCAAGCGGGGACGCTACAAACTCCCCGCAAAACATCTCCAACTCGTTTTTGCTGTCAAAAAGACAAACACAAAATAAGGAGGGTCAAATCACCCTCAAGGCATCATCGGATTAGCACAAGTTTTATACCACTGGAAAACCCGTGTCAAGGGCTATCTCTCCCATGAGTTTGGGATCGATGACGGTTCTGTAGGCGAGGCGAGCGGCCTAGATGTTAGGCCTTCCCCTAACAGAAATTGAAAAATCCCAGGGGCCGGCTGCGAAGCAAGGTCTCGCCGGCCGGGGTAATGACCCGGAATAAATTCCAGGTGAGTTTGGGAATAACTCCCGTTCTAGAGGGGCTAGAGAGATAATTTTTTTACCTGACTCTTCCTTAGGTATCCCCGCATCCGAAAATTAGACTTTTACGGCCGATGAGGGCAGGTTTCACACCGGAAGAGACCAGCAAGCGGGGACGCTACAAACTCCCCGCAAAACATCTCCAACTCGTTTTTGCTGTCAAAAAGACAAACACAAAATAAGGAGGGTCAAATCACCCTCAAGGCATCATCGGATTAGCACAAGTTTTATACCACTGGAAAGCACGTCTCAAGGGCTATCTCTCCCATGAGTTTGGGGTCGCTGACGGTTCTGTAGGCGAGGCGAGCGGCCTAGATGTTAGGCCTTCCCCTAACAGAAATTGAAAAATCCCAGGGGCCGTCTGCGAAGCAAGGTCTCGCCGGCCGGGGTAATGACCCGGAATAAATTCCAGGTGAGTTTGGGAATAACTCCCGTTCTAGGGGGGCTAGAGAGATAATTTTTTTACCTGACTCTTCCTTAGGTATCCCCGCATCCGAAAATTAGACTTTTACGGCCGATGAGGGCAGGTTTCACACCGGAAGAGACCAGCAAGCGGCGACGCTACAAACTCCCCGCAAAACATCTCCAACTCGTTTTTGCTGTCAAAAAGACAAACACAAAATAAGGAGGGTCAAATCACCCTCAAGGCATCATCGGATTAGCACAAGTTTTATACCACTGGAAAGCCCGTCTCAAGGGCTATCTCTCCCATGAGTTTGGGGTTGCTGACGGTTCTGTAGGCGAGGCGAGTGGCCTAGATGTTAGGCCTACCCCTAACAGAAATTGAAAAATCCCAGGGGCCGGCTGCGAAGCAAGGTCTCGCCGGCCGGGGTAATGACCCGGAATAAATTCCAGGTGAGTTTGGGAATAACTCCCGTTTTAGGGGGGCTAGAGAGATAATTTTTTTACCTGACTCTTCCTTAGGTATCCCCGCATCCGAAAATTAGACTTTTACGGCCGATGAGGGCAGGTTTCACACCGGAAGAGACCAGCAAGCGGGGACGCTACAAACTCCCCGCAAAACATCTCCAACTCGTTTTTGCTGTCAAAAAGACAAACACAAAATAAGGAGGGTCAAATCACGCTCAAGGCATCATCGGAGTAGCACAAGTTTTATACCACTGGAAAGCCCGTCTCAAGGGCTATCCTTCCCATGAGTTTGGAGTTGCTGACGGTTCTGTAGGCGAGGCGAGCGGCCTAGATGTTAGGCCTACCCCTAACAGAAATTGAAAAATCCCAGGGGCCGGCTGCGAAGCAAGGTCTCGCCGGCAGGGGTAATGACCCGGAATAAATTCCAGGTGAGTTTGGGAATAACTCCCGTTCTAGGGGGGCTAGAGAGATAATTTTTTTACCTGACTCTTCCTTAGGTATCCCCGCATCCGAAAATTAGACTTTTACGGCCGATGAGGGCAGGTTTCACACCGGAAGAGACCAGCAAGCGGGGACGCTACAAACTCCCCGCAAAACATCTCCAACTCGTTTTTGCTGTCAAAAAGACAAACACAAAATAAGGAGGGTCAAATCACCCTCAAGGCATCATCGGATTAGCACAAGTTTTATACCACTGGAAAGCCCGTGTCAAGGGCTATCTCTCCCATGAGTTTGGGGTCGCTGACGGTTCTGTAGGCGAGGCGAGCGGCCTAGATGTTAGGCCTTCCCCTAACAGAAATTGAAAAATCCCAGGGGCCGTCTGCGAAGCAAGGTCTCGCCGGCCGGGGTAATGACCCGGAATAAATTCCAGGTGAGTTTGGGAATAACTCCCGTTCTAGGGGGGCTAGAGAGATAATTTTTTTACCTGACTCTTCCTTAGGTATCCCCGCATCCGAAAATTAGACTTTTACGGCCGATGAGGGCAGGTTTCACACCGGAAGAGACCAGCAAGCGGCGACGCTACAAACTCCCCGCAAAACATCTCCAACTCGTTTTTGCTGTCAAAAAGACAAACACAAAATAAGGAGGGTCAAATCACCCTCAAGGCATCATCGGATTAGCACAAGTTTTATACCACTGGAAAGCCCGTCTCAAGGGCTATCTCTCCCATGAGTTTGGGGTTGCTGACGGTTCTGTAGGCGAGGCGAGCGGCCTAGATGTTAGGCCTACCCCTAACAGAAATTGAAAAATCCCAGGGGCCGGCTGCGAAGCAAGGTCTCGCCGGCCGGGGTAATGACCCGGAATAAATTCCAGGTGAGTTTGGGAATAACTCCCGTTTTAGGGGGGCTAGAGAGATAATTTTTTTACCTGACTCTTCCTTAGGTATCCCCGCATCCGAAAATTAGACTTTTACGGCCGATGAGGGCAGGTTTCACACCGGAAGAGACCAGCAAGCGGGGACGCTACAAACTCCCCGCAAAACATCTCCAACTCGTTTTTGCTGTCAAAAAGACAAACACAAAATAAGGAGGATCAAATCACGCTCAAGGCATCATCGGAGTAGCACAAGTTTTATACCACTGGAAAGCCCGTCTCAAGGGCTATCCTTCCCATGAGTTTGGAGTCGCTGACGGTTCTGTAGGCGAGGCGAGCGGCCTAGATGTTAGGCCTACCCCTAACAGAAATTGAAAAATCCCAGGGGCCGGCTGCGAAGCAAGGTCTCGCCGGCAGGGGTAATGACCCGGAATAAATTCCAGGTGAGTTTGGGAATAACTCCCGTTCTAGGGGGGCTAGAGAGATAATTTTTTTACCTGACTCTTCCTTAGGTATCCCCGCATCCGAAAATTAGACTTTTACGGCAGATGAGGGCAGGTTTCACACCGGAAGAGACCAGCAAGCGGGGACGCTACAAACTCCCCGCAAAACATCTCCAACTCGTTTTTGCTGTCAAAAAGACAAACACAAAATAAGGAGGGTCAAATCACCCTCAAGGCATCATCGGATTAGCACAAGTTTTATACCACTGGAAAGCCCGTCTCAAGGGCTATCTCTCCTATAAGTTTGGGGTTGCTGACGATTCTGTAGGCGTGGCGAGCGGCCTAGATGTTAGGCCTTCCCCTAACAGTTTGGGAATAACTCCCGTTCTAGGGGGGCTAGAGAGATAATTTTTTTACCTGACTCTTCCTTAGGTATCCCCGCATCCGAAAATTAGACTTTTACGGCCGATGAGGGCAGGTTTCACACCGGAAGAGACCAGCAAGCGGGGACGCTACAAACTCCCCGCAAAACATCTCCAACTCGTTTTTGCTGTCAAAAAGACAAACACAAAATAAGGAGGGTCAAATCACCCTCAAGGCATCATCGGATTAGCACAAGTTTTATACCACTGGAAAGCCCGTCTCAAGGGCTATCTCTCCCATGAGTTTGGGGTTGCTGACAGTTCTGTAGGCGAGGCGAGCGGCCTAGATGTTAGGCCTACCCCTAACAGTTTGGGAATAACTCCCGTTCTAGGGGGGCTAGAGAGATAATTTTTTTACCTGACTCTTCCTTAGGTATCCCCGCATCCGAAAAATTAGACTTTTACGGCCGATGAGGGCAGGTTTCACACCGGAAGAGACCAGCAAGCGGGGACGCTACAAACTCCCCGCAAAACATCTCCAACTCGTTTTTGCTGTCAAAAAGACAAACACAAAATAAGGAGGGTCAAATCACCCTCAATGCATCATCGGATTAGCACAAATTTTATACCACTGGAAAGCCCGTCTCAAGGGCTATCTGTCCCATGAGTTTGGGGTCGCTGACGGTTCTGTAGGCGAGGCGAGCGGCCTAGATGTTAGGCCTACCCCTAACAGAAATTGAAAAATCCCAGGGGGCGGCTGCGAAGCAAGGTCTCGCCGGCCGGGGTAATGACCCGGAATAAATTCCAGGTGAGTTTGGGAATAACTCCCGTTCTAGGGGGGCTAGAGAGATAATTTTTTTTACCTGACTCTTCCTTAGGTATCCCCGCATCCGAAAATTAGACTTTTACGGCCGATGAGAGCATGTTTCACACCGGAAGAGACCAGCAAGCGGGGACGCTACAAACTCCCCGCAAAACATCTCCAACTCGTTTTTGCTGTCAAAAAGACAAACACAAAAATAAGGAGGGTCAAATCACCCTCAAGGCATCATCGGATTAGCACAAGTTTTATACCACTGGAAAGCCCGTCTCAAGGGCTATCTTTCCCATGAGTTTGGGGTTGCTGACGGTTCTGTAGGCGAGGCGAGCGGCCTAGATGTTAGGCCTACCCCTAACAGAAATTGAAAAATCCCAGGGGCCGGCTGCGAAGAAAGGTCTCGCCGGCCGGGGTAATGACCCGGAATAAATTCCAGGTGAGTTTGGGAATTACTCCCGTTCTAGGGGGGCTAGAGAGATAATTTGTTTACCTGACTCTTCCTTAGGTATCCCCGCATCCGAAAATTAGACTTTTACGGCCGATGAGGGCAGGTTTCACACCGGAAGAGACCAGCAAGCGGGGACGCTACAAACTCCCCGCAAAACATCTCCAACTCGTTTTTGCTGTCAAAAAGACAAACACAAAATAAGGAGGGTCGAATCACCCTCAAGGCATCATCGGATTAGCACAAGTTTTATACCACTGGAAAGCCCGTCTCAAGGGCTATCTCTCCCATGAGTTTGGGGTTGCTGACGGTTCTGTAGGCGAGGCGAGCGGCCTAGATGCTAGGCCTACCCCTAACAGAAATTGAAAAATCCCAGGGGCCGGCTGCGAAGCAAGGTCTCGCCGGCCGGGGTAATGACCCAGAATAAATTCCAGGTGAGTTTGGGAATAACTCCCGTTCTAGGGGGGCTAGAGAGATAATTTTTTTACCTGACTCTTCCTTAGGTATCCCCGCATCCGAAAATTAGACTTTTACGGCCGATGAGGGCAGGTTTCACACCGGAAGAGACCAGCAAGCGGGGACGCTACAAACTCCCCGCAAAACATCTCCAACTCGTTTTTGCTGTCAAAAAGACAAACACAAAATAAGGAGGGTCAAATCACCCTCAAGGCATCATCGGATTAGCACAAGTGTTATACCACTGGAAAGCCCGTCTCAAGGGCTATCTCTCCTATGAGTTTGGGGTTGCTGACGGTTCTGTAGGCGAGGAGAGCGGCCTAAATGTTAGGCCTACCCCTAACAGAAATTGAAAAATCCCAGGGGGCGGCTGCGAAGCAAGGTCTCGCCGGCCGGGGTAATGACCCGGAATAAATTCCAGGTGAGTTTGGGAATAACTCCCGTTCTAGGGGGGCTAGAGAGATAATTTTTTTTACCTGACTCTTCCTTAGGTATCCCCGCATCCGAAAATTAGACTTTTACGGCCGATGAGAGCATGTTTCACACCGGAAGAGACCAGCAAGCGGGGACGCTACAAACTCCCCGCAAAACATCTCCAACTCGTTTTTGCTGTCAAAAAGACAAACACAAAAATAAGGAGGGTCAAATCACCCTCAAGGCATCATCGGATTAGCACAAGTTTTATACCACTGGAAAGCCCGTCTCAAGGGCTATCTTTCCCATGAGTTTGGGGTTGCTGACGGTTCTGTAGGCGAGGCGAGCGGCCTAGATGTTAGGCCTACCCCTAACAGAAATTGAAAAATCCCAGGGGCCGGCTGCGAAGAAAGGTCTCGCCGGCCGGGGTAATGACCCGGAATAAATTCCAGGTGAGTTTGGGAATTACTCCCGTTCTAGGGGGGCTAGAGAGATAATTTGTTTACCTGACTCTTCCTTAGGTATCCCCGCATCCGAAAATTAGACTTTTACGGCCGATGAGGGCAGGTTTCACACCGGAAGAGACCAGCAAGCGGGGACGCTACAAACTCCCCGCAAAACATCTCCAACTCGTTTTTGCTGTCAAAAAGACAAACACAAAATAAGGAGGGTCGAATCACCCTCAAGGCATCATCGGATTAGCACAAGTTTTATACCACTGGAAAGCCCGTCTCAAGGGCTATCTCTCCCATGAGTTTGGGGTTGCTGACGGTTCTGTAGGCGAGGCGAGCGGCCTAGATGCTAGGCCTACCCCTAACAGAAATTGAAAAATCCCAGGGGCCGGCTGCGAAGCAAGGTCTCGCCGGCCGGGGTAATGACCCAGAATAAATTCCAGGTGAGTTTGGGAATAACTCCCGTTCTAGGGGGGCTAGAGAGATAATTTTTTTACCTGACTCTTCCTTAGGTATCCCCGCATCCGAAAATTAGACTTTTACGGCCGATGAGGGCAGGTTTCACACCGGAAGAGACCAGCAAGCGGGGACGCTACAAACTCCCCGCAAAACATCTCCAACTCGTTTTTGCTGTCAAAAAGACAAACACAAAATAAGGAGGGTCAAATCACCCTCAAGGCATCATCGGATTAGCACAAGTGTTATACCACTGGAAAGCCCGTCTCAAGGGCTATCTCTCCTATGAGTTTGGGGTTGCTGACGGTTCTGTAGGCGAGGAGAGCGGCCTAAATGTTAGGCCTACCCCTAACAGAAATTGAAAAATCCCAGGGGCCGGCTGCGAAGCAAGGTCTCGCCGGCCGGGGTAATGACCCGGAATAAATTCCAGGTGAGTTTGGGAATAACTCCCGTTCTAGGGGGGCTAGAGAGATAATTTGTTTACCTGACTCTTCCTTAGGTATCCCTGCATCCGAAAATTAGACTTTTACGGCCGATGAGGGCAGGTTTCACACCGGAAGAGACCAGCAAGCGGGGACGCTACAAACTCCCCGCAAAACATCTCCAACTCGTTTTTGCTGTCAAAAAGACAAACACAAAATAAGGAGGGTCAAATCACCTTCAAGGCATCATCGGATTAGCACAAGTTTTATACCACTGGAAAGCCCGTCTCAAGGGCTATCTCTCCTATGAGGTTGGGGTCGCTGACCGTTCTGTAAGCGAGGCGAGCGGCCTAGATGTTAGGCCTACCCCTAACAGAAATTGAAAAATCCCAGGGGCCGGCTGCGAAGCAAGGTCTCGCCGGCCGGGGTAATGACCCGGAATAAATTCCAGGTGAGTTTGGGAATAACTCCCGTTCTAGGGGGGCTAGAGAGATAATTTTTTTACCTGACTCTTCCTTAGGTATCCCCGCATCCGAAAATTAGACTTTTACGGCCGATGAGGGCAGGTTTCACACCGGAAGAGACCAGCAAGCGGGGACGCTACAAACTCCCCGCAAAACATCTCCAACTCGTTTTTGCTGTCAAAAAGACAAACACAAAATAAGGAGGGTCAAATCACTCTCAAGTCATCATCGGATTAGCACAAGTTTTATACCACTGGAAAGCCCGTCTCAAGGGCTATCTCTCCCATGAGTTTGGAGTCGCTGACGGTTCTGTAGGCGAGGCGAGCGGCCTAGATGTTAGGCCTACCCCTAACAAAAATTGAAAAATGCCAGGGGCCGGCTGCGAAGCAAGGTCTCGCCGGCCGGGGTAATGACCCGGAATAAATTCCAGGTGAGTTTGGGAATAACTCCCGTTCTAGGGGGGCTAGAGAGATAATTTTTTTACCTGACTCTTCCTTAGGTATCCCCGCATCCGAAAATTAGACTTTTACGGCCGATGAGGGCAGGTTTCACACCGGAAGAGACCAGCAAGCGGGGACGCTACAAACTCCCCGCAAAACATCTCCAACTCGTTTTTGCTGTCAAAAAGACAAACACAAAATAAGGAGGGTCAAATCACCCTCAAGGCATCATCGGATTAGCACAAGTTTTATACCACTGGAAAGCCCGTCTCAAGGGCTATCTCTCCCATGAGTTTGGGGTTGCTGACGGTTCTGTAGGCGAGGTGAGCGGCCTAGATGTTAGGCCTACCCCTAACAGAAATTGAAAAATCCCAGGGGCCGGCTGCGAAGCAAGGTCTCGCCGGCCGGGGTAATGACCCGGAATAAATTCCAGGTGAGTTTGGGAATAACTCCCGTTATACGGGGGCTAGAGAGATAATTTTTTTACCTGACTCTTCCTTAGGTATCCCCGCATCCGAAAATTAGACTTTTACGGCCGATGAGGGCAGGTTTCACACCGGAAGAGACCAGCAAGCGGGGACGCTACAAACTCCCCGCAAAACATCTCCAACTCGTTTTTGCTGTCAAAAAGACAAACACAAAATAAGGAGGGTCAAATCACCCTCAAGGCATCATCGGATTAGCACAAGTTTTATACCACTGGAAAGCCCGTCTCAAGGGCTATCTCTCCTATGAGTTTGGGGTCGCTGACCGTTCTGTAAGCGAGGCGAGCGGCCTAGATGTTAGGCCTACCCCTAACAGAAATTGAAAAATCCCAGGGGCCGGCTGCGAAGCAAGGTCTCGCCGGCCGGGGTAATGACCCGGAATAAATTCCAGGTGAGTTTGGGAATAACTCCCGTTCTAGGGGGGCTAGAGAGATATTTTTTTTACCTGACTCTTCCTTAGGTATCCCCGCATCCGAAAATTAGACTTTTACGGCCGATGAGGGCAGGTTTCACACCGGAAGAGACCAGCAAGCGGGGACGCTACAAACTCCCCGCAAAACATCTCCAACTCGTTTTTGCTGTCAAAAAGACAAACACAAAATAAGGAGGGTCAAATCACCCTCAAGGCATCATCGGATTAGCACAAGTTTTATACCACTGGAAAGCCCGTCTCAAGGGCTATCTCTCCCATGAGTTTTGGGTTGCTGACGGTTCTGTAGGCGAGGCGAGCGGCCTAGATGTTAGGCCTACCCCTAACAGAAATTGAAAAATCCCAGGGGCCGGCTGCGAAGCAAGGTCTCGCCGGCCGGGGTAATGACCCGGAATAAATTCCAGGTGAGTTTGGGAATAACTCCCGTTATACGGGGGCTAGAGAGATAATTTTTTTACCTGACTCTTCCTTAGGTATCCCCGCATCCGAAAATTAGACTTTTACGGCCGATGAGGGCAGGTTTCACACCGGAAGAGACCAGCAAGCGGGGACGCTACAAACTCCCCGCAAAACATCTCCAACTCGTTTTTGCTGTCAAAAAGACAAACACAAAATAAGGAGGGTCAAATCACCCTCAAGGCATCATCGGATTAGCACAAGTTTTATACCACTGGAAAGCCCGTCTCAAGGGCTATCTCTCCCATGAGATTGGGGTCGCTGACGGTTCTGTAGGCGAGGCGAGCGGCCTAGATGTTAGGCCAACCCTTAACAGAAATTGAAAAATCCCAGGGGCCGGCTGCGAAGCAAGGTCTCGCCGGCCGGGGTAATGACCCGGAATAAATTCCAGGTGAGTTTGGGAATAACTCCCGTTCTAGGGGGGCTAGAGAGATATTTTTTTTACCTGACTCTTCCTTAGGTATCCCCGCATCCGAAAATTAGACTTTTACGGCCGATGAGGGCAGGTTTCACACCGGAAGAGACCAGCAAGCGGGGACGCTACAAACTCCCCGCAAAACATCTCCAACTCGTTTTTGCTGTCAAAAAGACAAACACAAAATAAGGAGGGTCAAATCACCCTCAAGGCATCATCGGATTAGCACAAGTTTTATACCACTGGAAAGCCCGTCTCAAGGGCTATCTCTCCCATGAGATTGGGGTCGCTGACGGTTCTGTAGGCGAGGCGAGCGGCCTAGATGTTAGGCCAACCCTTAACAGAAATTGAAAAATCCCAGGGGCCGGCTGCGAAGCAAGGTCTCGCCGGCCGGGGTAATGACCCGGAATAAATTCCAGGTGAGTTTGGGAATAACTCCCGTTCTAGGGGGGCTAGAGAGATAATTTTTTTACCTGACTCTTCCTTAGGTATCCCCGTATCCGAAAATTAGACTTTTACGGCCGATGAGGGCAGGTTTCACACCGGAAGAGACCAGCAAGCGGGGACGCTACAAACTCCCCGCAAAACATCTCCAACTCGTTTTTGCTGTCAAAAAGACAAACACAAAATAAGGAGGGTCAAATCACCCTCAAGGCATCATCGGATTAGCACAAGTTTTATACCACTGGAAAGCCCGTCTCAAGGGCTATCTCTCCCATGAGTTTGGGGTCGCTGACGGTTCTGTAGGCGAGGCGAGCGGCCTAGATGTTAGGCCTACCCTTAACAGAAATTGAAAAATCCCAGGGGCCGGCTGCGAAGCAAGGTCTCGCCGGCCGGGGTAATGACCCGGAATAAATTCCAGGTGAGTTTGGGAATAACTCCCGTTCTAGGGGGGCTAGAGAGATATTTTTTTTTACCTGACTCTTCCTTAGGTATCCCCGTATCCGAAAATTAGACTTTTACGGCCGATGAGGGCAGGTTTCACACCGGAAGAGACCAGCAAGCGGGGACGCTACAAACTCCCCGCAAAACATCTCCAACTCGTTTTTGCTGTCAAAAAGACAAACACAAAATAAGGAGGGTCAAATCACCCTCAAGGCATCATCGGATTAGCACAAGTTTTATACCACTGGAAAGCCCGTCTCAAGAGCTATGTCTCCCATGAGTTTGGGATCGCTGACGGTTCTGTAGGCGAGGCGAGCGGCCTAGATGTTAGGCCTACCCCTAACAGAAATTGAAAAATCCCAGGGGCCGGCTGCGAAGCAAGGTCTCGCCGGCCGGGGTAATGACCCGGAATAAATTCCAGGTGAGTTTGGGAATAACTCCCGTTCTAGGGGGGCTAGAGAGATAATTTTTTTACCTGACTCTTCCTTAGGTATCCCCGCATCCGAAAATTAGACTTTTACGGCCGATGAGGGCAGGTTTCACACCGGAAGAGACCAGCAAGCGGGGACGCTACAAACTCCCCGCAAAACATCTCCAACTCGTTTTTGCTGTCAAAAAGACAAACACAAAATAAGGAGGGTCAAATCACCCTCAAGGCATCATCGGATTAGCACAAGTTTTATACCACTGGAAAGCCCGTCTCAAGGGCTATCTCTCCCATGAGATTGGGGTCGCTGACGGTTCTGTAGGCGAGGCGAGCGGCCTAGATGTTAGGCCTACCCCTAACAGAAATTGAAAAATCCCAGGGGCCGGCTGCGAAGCAAGGTCTCGCCGGCCGGGGTAATGACCCGGAATAAATTCTAGGGGGGCTAGAGAGATATTTTTTTTACCTGACTCTTCCTTAGGTATCCCCGCATCCGAAAATTAGACTTTTACGGCCGATGAGGGCAGGTTTCACACCGGAAGAGACCAGCAAGCGGGGACGCTACAAACTCCCCGCAAAACATCTCCAACTCGTTTTTGCTGTCAAAAAGACAAACACAAAATAAGGAGGGTCAAATCACCCTCAATGCATCATCGGATTAGCACAAGTTTTATACCACTGGAAAGCCCGTCTCAAGGGCTATCTCTCCCATGAGTTTGGGATTGCTGACGGTTCTGTAGGCGAGGCGAGCGGCCTAGATGTTAGGCCTACCCCTAACAGAAATTGAAAAATCCCAGGGGCCGGCTGCGAAGCAAGGTCTCGCCGGCCGGGGTAATGACCCGGAATAAATTCCAGGTGAGTTTGGGAATAACTCCCGTTCTAGGGGGGCTAGAGAGATAATTTTTTTACCTGACTCTTCCTTAGGTATCCCCGCATCCGAAAATTAGACTTTTACGGCCGATGAGGGCAGGTTTTATACCGGAAGAGA
The DNA here is from genome assembly GCA_023634235.1 of Pisaster brevispinus. NCBI lineage: Eukaryota > Metazoa > Echinodermata > Asteroidea > Forcipulatida > Asteriidae > Pisaster > Pisaster brevispinus. The sequence continues at coordinate 4,233,151 of JAMKCF010000025.1, forward strand.
CCAGCCAGCGGGGACGCTACAAACTCCCCGCAAAACATCTCCAACTCGTTTTTGCTGTCAAAAAGACAAACACAAAATAAGGAGGGTCAAATCACCCTCAAGGCATCATCGGATTAGCACAAGTGTTATACCACTGGAAAGCCCGTCTCAAGGGCTATCTCTCCCATGAGTTTGGAGTTGCTGACGGTTCTGTAGGCGAGGCGAGCGGCCTAGATGTTAGGCCTACCCCTAACAGAAATTGAAAAATCCCAGGGGCCGGCTGCGAAGCAAGGTCTCGCCGGCCGGGGTAATGACCCGGAATAAATTCCAGGTGAGTTTGGGAATAACTCCCGTTCTAGGGGGGCTAGAGAGATATTTTTTTTTACCTGACTCTTCCTTAGGTATCCCCGTATCCGAAAATTAGACTTTTACGGCCGATGAGGGCAGGTTTCACACCGGAAGAGACCAGCAAGCGGCGACGCTACAAACTCCCCGCAAAACATCTCCAACTCGTTTTTGCTGTCAAAAAGACAAACACAAAATAAGGAGGGTCAAATCACCCTCAAGGCATCATCGGATTAGCACAAGTGTTATACCACTGGAAAGCCCGTCTCAAGGGCTATCTCTCCCATGAGTTTGGAGTTGCTGACGGTTCTGTAGGCGAGGCGAGCGGCCTAGATGTTAGGCCTACCCCTAACAGAAATTGAAAAATCCCAGGGGCCGGCTGCGAAGCAAGGTCTCGCCGGCCGGGGTAATGACCCGGAATAAATTCCAGGTGAGTTTGGGAATAACTCCCGTTCTAGGGGGGCTAGAGAGATATTTTTTTTACCTGACTCTTCCTTAGGTATCCCCGTATCCGAAAATTAGACTTTTACGGCCGATGAGGGCAGGTTTCACACCGGAAGAGACCAGCAAGCGGCGACGCTACAAACTCCCCGCAAAACATCTCCAACTCGTTTTTGCTGTCAAAAAGACAAACACAAAATAAGGAGGGTCAAATCAACCTCAATGCATCATCGGATTAGCACAAGTTTTATACCACTGGAAAGCCCGTCTCAAGGGCTATCTCTCCTATGAGTTTGGGGTCGCTGACGGTTCTGTAGGCGAGGCGAGCGGCCTAGATGTTAGGCCTACCCCTAACAGAAATTGAAAAATCCCAGGGGCCGGCTGCGAAGCAAGGTCTCGCCGGCCGGGGTAATGACCCGGAATAAATTCCAGGTGAGTTTGGGAATAACTCCCGTTCTAGGGGGGCTAGAGAGATATTTTTTTTACCTGACTCTTCCTTAGGTATCCCCGTATCCGAAAATTAGACTTTTACGGCCGATGAGGGCAGGTTTCACACCGGAAGAGACCAGCAAGCGGCGACGCTACAAACTCCCCGCAAAACATCTCCAACTCGTTTTTGCTGTCAAAAAGACAAACACAAAATAAGGAGGGTCAAATCAACCTCAATGCATCATCGGATTAGCACAAGTTTTATACCACTGGAAAGCCCGTCTCAAGGGCTATCTCTCCTATGAGTTTGGGGTCGCTGACGGTTCTGTAGGCGAGGCGAGCGGCCTAGATGTTAGGCCTACCCCTAACAGAAATTGAAAAATCCCAGGGGCCGGCTGCGAAGCAAGGTCTCGCCGGCCGGGGTAATGACCCGGAATAAATTCCAGGTGAATTTGGGAATAACTCCCGTTCTAGGGGGGCTAGAGAGATATTTTTTTTACCTGACTCTTCCTTAGGTATCCCCGTATCCGAAAATTAGACTTTTACGGCCGATGAGGGCAGGTTTCACACCGGAAGAGACCAGCAAGCGGGGACGCTACAAACTCCCCGCAAAACATCTCTAACTCGTTTTTGCTGTCAAAAAGACAAACACAAAATAAGGAGGGTCAAATCACCCTCAATGCATCATCGGATTAGCACAAGTTTTATACCACTGGAAAGCCCGTCTCAAGGGCTATCTCTCCCATGAGTTTGGGGTCGCTGACGGTTCTGTAGGTGAGGCGAGCGGCCTAGATGTTAGGCCTACCCTTAACAGAAATTGAAAAATCCCAGGGGCCGGCTGCGAAGCAAGGTCTCGCCGGCCGGGGTAATGACCCGGAATAAATTCCAGGTGAGTTTGGGAATAACTCCCGTTCTAGGGGGGCTAGAGAGATAATTTGTTTACCTGACTCTTCCTTAGGTATCCCTGCATCCGAAAATTAGACTTTTACGGCCGATGAGGGCAGGTTTCACACCGGAAGAGACCAGCAAGCGGGGACGCTACAAACTCCCCGCAAAACATCTCCAACTCGTTTTTGCTGTCAAAAAGACAAACACAAAATAAGGAGGGTCAAATCACCCTCAAGGCATCATCGGATTAGCACAAGTTTTATACCACTGGAAAGCCCGTCTCAAGGGCTATCTCTCCCATGAGTTTGGGGTCGCTGACGGGTCTGTAGGCGAGGCGAGCGGCCTAGATGTTAGGCCTACCCCTAACAGAAATTGAAAAATCCCAGGGGCCGGCTGCGAAGCAAGGTCTCGCCGGCCGGGGTAATGACCCGGAATAAATTCCAGGTGAGTTTGGGAATAACTCCCGTTCTAGGGGGGCTAGAGAGATAATTTGTTTACCTGACTCTTCCTTAGGTATCCCCGCATCCGAAAATTAGACTTTTACGGCCGATGAGTGCAGGTTTCACACCGGAAGAGACCAGCAAGCGGGGACGCTACAAACTCCCCGCAAAACATCTCCAACTCGTTTTTGCTGTCAAAAAGACAAACACAAAATAAGGAGGGTCAAATCACCCTCAAGGCATCATCGGATTAGCACAAGTTTTATACCACTGGAAAGCCCGTCTCAAGGGCTATCTTTCCCATAAGTTTGGGGTCGCTGACGGTTCTGTAGGCGAGGCGAGCGGCCTAGATGTTAGGCCTACCCCTAACAGAAATTGAAAAATCCCAGGGGCCGGCTGCGAAGCAAGGTCTCGCCGGCCGGGGTAATGACCCGGAATAAATTCCAGGTGAGTTTGGGAATAACTCCCGTTCTAGGGGGGCTAGAGAGATAACTTTTTTACCTGACTCTTCCTTAGGTATCCCCGCTTCCGAAAATTAGACTTTTACGGCCGATGAGGGCAGGTTTCACACCGGAAGAGACCAGCAAGCGGGGACGCTACAAACTCCCCGCAAAACATCTCCAACTCGTTTTTGCTATCAAAAATACAAACACAAAATAAGGAGGGTCAAATCACCCTCAAGGTATCATCGGATTAGCACAAGTTTTATACCACTGGAAAGCCCGTCTCAAGGGCTATCTCTCCTATGAGTTTGGGGTTGCTGACCGTTCTGTAGGCGAGGCGAGCGGCCTAGATGTTAGGCCTACCCCTAACAGAAATTGAAAATTCCCAGGGGCCGGCCGGCTGCGAAGCAAGGTCTCGCCGGCCGGGGTAATGACCCGGAATAAATTCCAGGTGAGTTTGGGAATAACTCCCGTTCTAGGGGGGCTAGAGAGATAATTTGTTTACCTGACTCTTCCTTAGGTATCCCCGCATCCGAAAATTAGACTTTTAAGGCCGATGAGGGCAGGTTTCACACCGGAAGAGACCAGCAAGCGGGGACGCTACAAACTCCCCGCAAAACATCTCCAACTCGTTTTTGATGTCAAAAAGACAAACACAAAATAAGGAGGGTCAAATCACCCTCAAGGCATCATCAGATTAGCACAAGTTTTATACCACTGGAAAGCCCGTCTCAAGGGCTATCTCTCCCATGAGTTTAGGGTCGCTGACGGTTCTGTAGGCGAGGCGAGTGGCCTAGATGTTAGGCCTACCCCTAACAGAAATTGAAAAATCCCAGGGGCCGGCTGCGAAGCAAGGTCTCGCCGGCCGGGGTAATGACCCGGAATAAATTCCAGGTGAGTTTAGGAATAACTCCCGTTCTAGGGGGGCTTGAGAGATAATTTGTTTACCTGACTCTTTCTTAGGTATCCCCGCATCCGAAAATTAGACTTTTACGGCCGATGAGGGCAGGTTTCACACCGGAAGAGACCAGCAAGCGGGGACGCTACAAACTCCCCGCAAAACATCTCCAACTCGTTTTTGCTATCAAAAAGACAAACACAAAATAAGGAGGGTCAAATCACCCTCAAGGTATCATCGGATTAGCACAAGTTTTATACCACTGGAAAGCCCGTCTTAAGGGCTATCTCTCCCATGAGTTTGGGGTCGCTGACCGTTCTGTAGGCGAGGCGAGCGGCCTAGATGTTAGGCCTACCCCTAACAGAAATTGAAAATTCCCAGGGGCCGGCCGGCTGCGAAGCAAGGTCTCGCCGGCCGGGGTAATGACCCGGAATAAATTCCAGGTGAGTTTGGGAATAACTCCCGTTCTAGGGGGGCTAGAGAGATAATTTGTTTACCTGACTCTTCCTTAGGTATCCCCGCATCCGAAAATTAGACTTTTAAGGCCGATGAGGGCAGGTTTCACACCGGAAGAGACCAGCAAGCGGGGACGCTACAAACTCCCCGCAAAACATCTCCAACTCGTTTTTGCTGTCAAAAAGACAAACACAAAATAAGGAGGGTCAAATCACCCTCAAGGCATCATCGGATTAGCACAAGTTTTATACCACTGGAAAGCCCGTCTCAAGGGCTATCTCTCCCATGAGGTTGGGGTCGCTGACGGTTCTGTAGGCGAGGCGAGCGGCCTAGATGTTAGGCCTACCCCTAACAGAAATTGAAAAATCCCAGGGGCCGGCTGCGAAGCAAGGTCTCGCTGGCCGGGGTAATGACCCGGAATAAATTCCAGGTGAGTTTGGGAATAACTCCCGTTCTAGGGGGGCTAGAGAGATAACTTTTTTACCTGACTCTTCCTTAGGTATCCCCGCTTCCGAAAATTAGACTTTTACGGCCGATGAGGGCAGGTTTCACACCGGAAGAGACCAGCAAGCGGGGACGCTACAAACTCCCCGCAAAACATCTCCAACTCGTTTTTGCTATCAAAAAGACAAACACAAAATAAGGAGGGTCAAATCACCCTCAAGGTATCATCGGATTAGCACAAGTTTTATACCACTGGAAAGCCCGTCTTAAGGGCTATCTCTCCCATGAGTTTGGGGTCGCTGACCGTTCTGTAGGCGAGGCGAGCGGCCTAGATGTTAGGCCTACCCCTAACAGAAATTGAAAATTCCCAGGGGCCGGCCGGCTGCGAAGCAAGGTCTCGCCGGCCGGGGTAATGACCCGGAATAAATTCCAGGTGAGTTTGGGAATAACTCCCGTTCTAGGGGGGCTAGAGAGATAATTTTTTTACCTGACTCTTCCTTAGGTATCCCCGCATCCGAAAATTAGACTTTTAAGGCCGATGAGGGCAGGTTTCACACCGGAAGAGACCAGCAAGCGGGGACGCTACAAACTCCCCGCAAAACATCTCCAACTCGTTTTTGCTGTCAAAAAGACAAACACAAAATAAGGAGGGTCAAATCACCCTCAAGGCATCATCGGATTAGCACAAATTCCAGGTGAGTTTGGGAATAACTCCCGTTCTAGGGGGGCTAGAGAGATATTTTTTTACCTGACTCTTCCTTAGGTATCCCCGCATCCGAAAATTAGACTTTTACGGCCGATGAGGGCAGGTTTCACACCAGAAGAGAGCAGCAAGCGGGGACGCTACAAACTCCCCGCAAAACATCTCCAACTCGTTTTTGCTGTCAAAAAGACAAACACAAAATAAGGAGGATCAAATCACCCTCAAGGCATCATTGGATTAGCACAAGTTTTATACCACTGGAAAGCCCGTCTCAAGGGCTATCTCTCCCATGAGTTTGGGGTCGCTGACGGTTCTGTAGGCGAGGCGAGCGGCCTAGATGTTAGGCCTACCCCTAACAGAAATTGAAAAATCCCAGGGGCCGGCTGCGAAGCAAGGTCTCGCCGGCCGGGGTAATGACCCGGAATAAATTCCAGGTGAGTTTGGGAATAACTCCCGTTCTAGGGGGGCTAGAGAGATAATTTTTTTACCTGACTCTTCCTTAGGTATCCCCGTATCCGAAAATTAGACTTTTACGGCCGATGAGGGCAGGTTTCACACCGGAAGAGACCAGCAAGCGGCGACGCTACAAACTCCCCGCAAAACATCTCCAACTCGTTTTTGCTGTCAAAAAGACAAACACAAAATAAGGAGGGTCAAATCAACCTCAATGCATCATCGGATTAGCACAAGTTTTATACCACTGGAAAGCCCGTCTCAAGGGCTATCTCTCCCATGAGGTTGGGGTCGCTGACGGTTCTGTAGGCGAGGCGAGCGGCCTAGATGTTAGGCCTACCCCTAACAGAAATTGAAAAATCCCAGGGGCCGGCTGCGAAGCAAGGTCTCGCCGGCCGGGGTAATGACCCGGAATAAATTCCAGGTGAATTTGGGAATAACTCCCGTTCTAGGGGGGCTAGAGAGATATTTTTTTTACCTGACTCTTCCTTAGGTATCCCCGTATCCGAAAATTAGACTTTTACGGCCGATGAGGGCAGGTTTCACACCGGAAGAGACCAGCAAGCGGGGACGCTACAAACTCCCCGCAAAACATCTCTAACTCGTTTTTACTGTCAAAAAGACAAACACAAAATAAGGAGGGTCAAATCACCCTCAATGCATCATCGGATTAGCACAAGTTTTATACCACTGGAAAGCCTGTCTCAAGGGCTATCTCTCCCATGAGTTTGGGGTCGCTGACGGTTCTGTAGGCGAGGCGAGCGGCCTAGATGTTAGGCCTACCCTTAACAGAAATTGAAAAATCCCAGGGGCCGGCTGCGAAGCAAGGTCTCGCCGTCCGGGGTAATGACCCGGAATAAATTCCAGGTGAGTTTGGGAATAACTCCCGTTCTAGGGGGGCTAGAGAGATAATTTGTTTACCTGACTCTTCCTTAGGTATCCCTGCATCCGAAAATTAGACTTTTACGGCCGATGAGGGCAGGTTTCACACCGGAAGAGACCAGCAAGCGGGGACGCTACAAACTCCCCGCAAAACAGCTCCAACTCGTTTTTGCTGTCAAAAAGACAAACACAAAATAAGGAGGGTCAAATCACCCTCAAGGCATAATCGGATTAGCACAAGTTTTATACCACTGGAAAGCCCGTCTCAAGGGCTATCTCTCCCATGAGTTTGGGGTCGCTGACGGTTCTGTAGGCGAGGCGAGCGGCCTAGATGTTAGGCCTACCCCTAACAGAAATTGAAAAATCCCAGGGGCCGGCTGCGAAGCAAGGTCTCGCCGGCCGGGGTAATGACCCAGAATAAATTCCAGGTGAGTTTGGGAATAATTCCCGTTCTAGGGGGGCTAGAGAGATAATTTTTTTACCTGACTCTTCCTTAGGTATCCCCGCATCCGAAAATTAGACTTTTACGGCCGATGAGGGCAGGTTTCACACCGGAAGAGACCAGCAAGCGGGGACGCTACAAACTCCCCGCAAAACATCTCCAACTCGTTTTTGCTGTCAAAAAGACAAACACAAAATAAGGAGGGTCAAATCACCCTCAAGGCATCATCGGATTAGCACAAGTTTTATACCACTGGAAAGCCCGTCTCAAGGGCTATCTTTCCCATGAGTTTGGGGTCGCTGACGGTTCTGTAGGTGAGGCGAGCGGCCTAGATGTTAGGCCTACCCCTAACAGAAATTGAAAAATACCAGGGGCCGGATGCGAAGCAAGGTCTCGCCGGCCAGGGTAATGACCCGGAATAAATTCCAGGTGAGTTTGGGAATAACTCCCGTTCTAGGGGGGCTAGAGAGATAATTTTTTTTACCTGACTCTTCCTTAGGTATCCCCGTATCCGAAAATTAGACTTTTACGGCCGATGAGGGCAGGTTTCACACCGGAAGAGACCAGCAAGCGGGGACGCTACAAACTCCCGCAAAACATCTCCAACTCGTTTTTGCTATCAAAAAGACAAACACAAAATAAGGAGGGTCAAATCACCCTCAAGGTATCATCGGATTAGCACAAGTTTTATACCACTGGAAAGCCCGTCTTAAGGGCTATCTCTCCCATGAGTTTGGGGTCGCTGACCGTTCTGTAGGCGAGGCGAGCGGCCTAGATGTTAGGCCTACCCCTAACAGAAATTGAAAATTCCCAGGGGCCGGCCGGCTGCGAAGCAAGGTCTCGCGGCCGGGGTAATGACCCGGAATAAATTCCAGGTGAGTTTGGGAATAACTCCCGTTCTAGGGGGGCTAGAGAGATAATTTTTTTACCTGACTCTTCCTTAGGTATCCCCGCATCCGAAAATTAGACTTTTAAGGCCGATGAGGGCAGGTTTCACACCGGAAGAGACCAGCAAGCGGGGACGCTACAAACTCCCCGCAAAACATCTCCAACTCGTTTTTGCTGTCAAAAAGACAAACACAAAATAAGGAGGGTCAAATCACCCTCAAGGCATCATCGGATTAGCACAAGTTTTATACCACTGGAAAGCCCGTCTCAAGGGCTATCTTTCTCATGGGTTTGGGGTCGCTGACGGTTCTGTAGGCGAGGCGAGCGGCCTAGATGTTAGGCCTACCCCTAACAGAAATTGAAAAATCCCAGGGGCCGGCTGCGAAGCAAGATCTCGCCGGCCGGGGTAATGACCCGGAATAAATTCCAGGTGAGTTTGGGAATAACTCCCGTTCTAGGGGGGCTAGAGAGATAATGTTTTTACCTGACTCTTCCTTAGGTATCCCCGCATCCGAAAATTAGACTTTTACGGCCGATGAGGGCAGGTTTCACACCGGAAGAGACCATCAAGCGGGGACGCTACAAACTCCCCGCAAAACATCTCCAACTCGTTTTTGCTGTCAAAAAGACAAACACAAAATAAGGAGGGTCAAATCACCCTCAAGGCATCATCGGATTAGCACAAGTTTTATACCACTGGAAAGCCCGTCTCAAGGGCTATCTCTCCCATGAGTTTGGGGGTCGCTGACGTTTCTGTAGGCGAGGCGAGCGGCCTAGATGTTAGGCCTACCCCTGACAGAAATTGAAAAATCCCAGGGGCCGGCTGCGAAGCAAGGTCTCGCCGGCCGGGGTAATGACCCGGAATAAATTCCAGGTGAATTTGGGAATAACTCCCGTTCTAGGGGGCTAGAGAGATAATTGTTTTACCTGACTCTTCCTTAGGTATCCCCGCATCCGAAAATTAGACTTTTACGGCCGATGAGGGCAGGTTTCACACCGGAAGAGACCAGCAAGCGGGGACGCTACAAACACTCCCCGCAAAAACATCTCCAACTCGTTTTTGCTGTCAAAAAGACAAACACAAAATAAGGAGGGTCAAATCACCCACAAGGCATCATCGGATTAGCACAAGTTTTATACCACTGGAAAGCCCGTCTCAAGGGCTATTTCTCCCCATGAGTTTTGGGGTCGCTGACTGTTCTGTAGGCGAGGCGAGCGGCCTAGATGTTAGGCCTACCCCTAACAGAAATTGAAAAATCCCAGGGGCCGGCTGCGAAGCAAGGTCTCGCCGGCCGGGGTAATGACCCGGAATAAATTCCAGGTGAGTTTGGGAATAACTCCCGTTCTAGGGGGGCTAGAGAGATAATTTTTTTATCTGACTCTTCCTTAGGTATCCCCGCATCCGAAAATTAGACTTTTACGGCCGATGAGGGCAGGTTTCACACCGGAAGAGACCAGCAAGCGGGGACGCTACAAACTCTCCGCAAAACATCTCCAACTCGTTTTTGCTGTCAAAAAGACAAACACAAAATAAGGGAGGGTCAAATCACCCTCAAGGCATCATCGGATTAGCACAAGTTTTATACCACTGGAAAGCCCGTCTCAAGGGCTATCTCTCCCACGAGTTTGGGGTCGCTGACGGTTCTGTAGGCGAGGCGAGCGGCCTAGATGTTAGGCCTACCCCTAACAGAAATTGAAAAATCCCAGGGGCCGGCTGCGAAGTAAGGTCTCTCCGGACGGGGTTAATGACCCGGAATAAATTCCAGGTGAGTTTGGGAATAACTCCCGTTCTAGGGGGGCTAGAGAGATAATGTTTTTACCTGACTCTTCCTTAGGTATCCCCGCATCCGAAAATTAGACTTTTACGGCCGATGAGGGCAGGTTTCACACCGGAAGAGACCATCAAGCGGGGACGCTACAAACTCCCCGCAAAACATCTCCAACTCGTTTTTGCTGTCAAAAAGACAAACACAAAATAAGGAGGGTCAAATCACCCTCAAGGCATCATCGGATTAGCACAAGTTTTATACCACTGGAAAGCCCGTCTCAAGGGCTATCTCTCCCATGAGTTTGGGGTCGCTGACGTTTCTGTAGGCGAGGCGAGCGGCCTAGATGTTAGGCCTACCCCTGACAGAAATTGAAAAATCCCAGGGGCCGGCTGCGAAGCAAGGTCTCGCCGGCCGGGGTAATGACCCGGAATAAATTCCAGGTGAATTTGGGAATAACTCCCGTTCTAGGGGGGCTAGAGAGATAATTGTTTTACCTGACTCTTCCTTAGGTATCCCCGCATCCGAAAATTAGACTTTTACGGCCGATGAGGGCAGGTTTCACACCGGAAGAGACCAGCAAGCGGGGACGCTACAAACTCCCCCGCAAAACATCTCCAACTCGTTTTTGCTGTCAAAAAGACAAACACAAAATAAGGAGGGTCAAATCACCCTCAAGGCATCATCGGATTAGCACAAGTTTTATACCACTGGAAAGCCCGTCTCAAGGGCTATATCTCCCATGAGTTTGGGGTCGCTGACTGTTCTGTAGGCGAGGCGAGCGGCCTAGATGTTAGGCCTACCCCTAACAGAAATTGAAAAATCCCAGGGGCCGGCTGCGAAGCAAGGTCTCGCCGGCCGGGGTAATGACCCGGAATAAATTCCAGGTGAGTTTGGGAATAACTCCCGTTCTAGGGGGGCTAGAGAGATAATTTTTTTTATCTGACTCTTCCTTAGGTATCCCCGCATCCGAAAATTAGACTTTTACGGCCGATGAGGGCAGGTTTCACACCGGAAGAGACCAGCAAGCGGGGACGCTACAAACTCTCCGCAAAACATCTCCAACTCGTTTTTGCTGTCAAAAAGACAAACACAAAATAAGGAGGGTCAAATCACCCTCAAGGCATCATCGGATTAGCACAAGTTTTATACCACTGGAAAGCCCGTCTCAAGGGCTATCTCTCCCACGAGTTTGGGGTCGCTGACGGTTCTGTAGGCGAGGCGAGCGGCCTAGATGTTAGGCCTACCCCTAACAAGAAATTGAAAAATCCCAGGGGCCGGCTGCGAAGTAAGGTCTCTCCGGACGGGGTAATGACCCGGAATAAATTCCAGGTGAGTTTGGGAATAACTCCCGTTCTAGGGGGGCTAGAGAGATAATTTTTTTACCTGACTCTTCCTTAGGTATCCCGCATCCGAAAATTAGACTTTTACGGCCGATGAGGGGCAGGTTTCACACCGGAAGAGACCAGCAAGCGGGGACGCTACAAACTCCCCGCAAAACATCTCCAACTCGTTTTTTGCTGTCAAAAAGACAAACACAAAATAAGGAGGGTCAAATCACCCTCAAGGCATCATCGGATTAGCAGAAGTTTTATACCACTGGAAAGCCCGTCTCAAGGGCTATCTCTCCCATGAGTTTGGGATCGCTGACGGTTCTGTAGGCGAGGCGAGCGGCCTAGATGTTAGGCCTACCCCTAACAGAAATTGAAAAATCCCAGGGGCCGGCTGCGAAGCAAGGTCTCGCCGGCCGGGGTAATGACCCGGAATAAATTCCAGGTGAGTTTGGGAATAACTCCCGTTCTAGGGGGGCTAGAGAGATAATTTTTTTACCTGACTCTTCCTTAGGTATCCCCGCATCCGAAAATTTGACTTTTACGGCCGATGAGGGCAGGTTTCACACCGGAAGAGACCAGCAAGCGGGGACGCTACAAACTCCCCGCAAAACATCTCCAACTCGTTTTTGCTGTCAAAAAGACAAACACAAAATAAGGAGGGTCAAATCACCCTCAAGGCATCATCGGATTAGCACAAGTTTTATACCACTGGAAAGCCCGTCTCAAGGGCTATCTTTCTCATGGGTTTGGGGTAGCTGACGGTTCTGTAGGCGAGGCGAGCGGCCTAGATGTTAGGCCTACCCCTAACAGAAATTGAAAAATCCCAGGGGGCCGGCTGCGAAGCAAGATCTCGCCGGCCGGGGTAATGACCCGGAATAAATTCCAGGTGAGTTTGGGAATAACTCCCGTTCTAGGGGGGCTAGAGAGATAATGTTTTTACCTGACTCTTCCTTAGGTATCCCCGCATCCGAAAATTAGACTCCCCGCAAAACATCTCCAACTCGTTTTTGCTGTCAAAAAGACAAACACAAAATAAGGAGGGTCAAATCACCCTCAAGGCATCATCGGATTAGCACAAGTTTTATACCACTGGAAAGCCCGTCTCAAGGGCTATCTTTCTCATGGGTTTGGGGTAGCTGACGGTTCTGTAGGCGAGGCGAGCGGCCTAGATGTTAGGCCTACCCCTAACAGAAATTGAAAAATCCCAGGGGCCGGCTGCGAAGCAAGATCTCTCCGGCCGGGGTAATGACCCGGAATAAATTCCAGGTGAGTTTGGGAATAACTCCCGTTCTAGGGGGGCTAGAGAGATAATGTTTTTACCTGACTCTTCCTTAGGTATCCCCGCATCCGAAAATTAGACTTTTACGGCCGATGAGGGCAGGTTTCACACCGGAAGAGACCATCAAGCGGGGACGCTACAAACTCCCCGCAAAACATCTCCAACTCGTTTTTACTGTCAAAAAGACAAACACAAAATAAGGAGGGTCAAATCACCCTCAAGGCATCATCGGATTAGCACAAGTTTTATACCACTGGAAAGCCCGTCTCAAGGGCTATCTTTCTCATGGGTTTGGGGTAGCTGACGGTTCTGTAGGCGAGGCGAGCGGCCTAGATGTTAGGCCTACCCCTAACAGAAATTGAAAAATCCCAGGGGCCGGCTGCGAAGCAAGATCTCGCCGGCCGGGGTAATGACCCGGAATAAATTCCAGGTGAGTTTGGGAATAACTCCCGTTCTAGGGGGGCTAGAGAGATAATGTTTTTACCTGACTCTTCCTTAGGTATCCCCGCATCCGAAAATTAGACTTTTACGGCCGATGAGGGCAGGTTTCACACCGGAAGAGACCATCAAGCGGGGACGCTACAAACTCCCCGCAAAACATCTCCAACTCGTTTTTGCTGTCAAAAAGACAAACACAAAATAAGGAGGGTCAAATCACCCTCAAGGCATCATCGGATTAGCACAAGTTTTATACCACTGGAAAGCCCGTCTCAAGGGCTATCTCTCCCATGAGTTTGGGGTCGCTGACGGTTCTGTAGGCGAGGCGAGCGGCCTAGATGTTAGGCCTACCCCTAACAGAAATTGAAAAATCCCAGGGGCCGGCTGCGAAGCAAGGTCTCGCCGGCCGGGGTAATGAACAGGAATAAATTCCAGGTGAGTTTGGGAATAACTCCCGTTCTAGGGGGGCTAGAGAGATAATTTTTTTACCTGACTCTTCCTTAGGTATCCCCGAATCCGAAAATTAGACTCCCCGCAAAACATCTCCAACTCGTTTTTGCTGTCAAAAAGACAAACACAAAATAAGGAGGGTCAAATCACCCTCAAGGCATCATCGGATTAGCACAAGTTTTATACCACTGGAAAGCCCGTCTCAAGGGCTATCTCTCTCATGAGTTTGGGGTCGCTGACGGTTCTGTAGGCGAGGCGAGCGGCCTAGATGTTAGGCCTACCCCTAACAGAAATTGAAAAATCCCAGGGGCCGGCTGCGAAGCAAGGTCTCGCCGGCCGGGGTAATGACCCGGAATAAATTCCAGGTGAGTTTGGGAATAACTCCCGTTCTAGGGGGGCTAGAGAGATAATTGTTTTACCTGACTCTTCCTTAGGTATCCCCGCATCCGAAAATTAGACTTTTACGGCCGATGAGGGCAGGTTTCACACCGGAAGAGACCAGCAAGCGGGGACGCTACAAACTCCCCGCAAAACATCTCCAACTCGTTTTTGCTGTCAAAAAGACAAACACAAAATAAGGAGGGTCAAATCACCCTCAAGGCATCATCGGATTAGCACAAGTTTTATACCACTGGAAAGCCCGTTTCAAGGGCTATCTCTCCCATGAGTTTGGGATCGCTGACGATTCTGTAGGCGAGGCGAGCGGCCTAGATGTTAGGCCTACCCCTAACAGAAATTGAAAAATCCCAGGGGCCGGCTGCGAAGCAAGGTCTCGCCGGCCGGGGTAATGACCCGGAATAAATTCCAGGTGAGTTTGGAAATAACTCCCGTTCTAGGGGGGCTAGAGAGATCATTTTTTTACCTGACTCTTCCTTAAGTATCCCCGCATGAGTTTGGGGTCGCTGACAGTTCTGTAGGCGATGCAAGCGGCCTAGATGTTAGGCCTACCCCTAACAGAAATTGAAAAATCCCAGGGGCCGGCTGCGAAGCAAGGTCTCGCCGGCCGGGGTAATGACCCGGAATAAATTCCAGGTGAGTTTGGGAATAACTCCCGTTCTAGGGGGGCTAGAGAGATAATTTTTTTACCTGACTCTTCCTTAGGTATCCCCGCATCCGAAAATTAGACTTTTACGGCCGATGAGGGCAGGTTTCACACCGGAAGAGACCAGCAAACGGGGACGCTACAAACTCCCCGCAAAACATCTTCCAACTCATTTTTGCTGTCAAAAAGACAAACACAAAATAAGGAGGGTCAAATCACCCTCAAGGCATCATCGGATTAGCACAAGTTTTATACCACTGGAAAGCCCGTCTCAAGGGCTATCTCTCACATGAGTTTGGGGTCGCTGACAGTTCTGTAGGCGAGGCGAGCGGCCTAGATGTTAGGCCTACGCTTACAGAAATTGAAAAATCCCAGGGGGCCGGCTGCGAAGCAAGGTCTCGCCGGCCGGGGTAATGACCCGGAATAAATTCCAGGTGAGTTTGGGAATAACTCCCGTTCTAGGGGGGCTAGAGAGATAATTGTTTTACCTGACTCTTCCTTAGGTATCCCCGCATCCGAAAATTATACTTTTACGGCCGATGAGGGCAGGTTTCACACCGGAAGAGAGCAGCAAGCGGGGACGCTACAAACTCCCCGCAAAACATCTCCAACTCGTTTTTGCTGTCAAAAAGACAAACACAAAATAAGGAGGGTCAAATCACCCTCAAGGCATCATCGGATTAGCACAAGTTTTATACCACTGGAAAGCCCGTCTCAAGGGCTATCTCTCCCATGAGTTTGGGGTCGCTGACGGTTCTGTAGGCGAGGCGAGCGGCCTAGATGTTAGGCCTACCCCTAACAGAAATTGAAAAATCCCAGGGGCCGGCTGCGAAGCAAGGTCTCGCCGGCCGGGGTAATGACCCGGAATAAATTCCAGGTGAGTTTGGGAATAACTCCCGTTCTAGGGGGGCTAGAGAGATAATTTTTTTTACCTGACTCTTCCTTAGGTATCCCCGCATCCGAAAATTTGACTTTTACGGCCGATGAGGGCAGGTTTCACACCGGAAGAGACCAGCAAGCGGGGACGCTACAAACTCTCCGCAAAACATCTCCAACTCGTTTTTGCTGTCAAAAAGACAAACACAAAATAAGGAGGGTCAAATCACCCTCAAGGCATGATCGGATTAGCACAAGTTTTATACCACTGGAAAGCCCGTCTCAAGGGCTATCTCTCCCATGAGTTTGGGGTCGCTGACGGTTCTGTAGGCGAGGCGAGCGGCCTAGATGTTAGACCTACCCCTAACAGAAATTGAAAAATCCCAGGGGCCGGCTGCGAAGCAAGGTCTCGCCGGCCGGGGTAATGACCCAGAATAAATTCCAGGTGAGTTTGGGAATAACTCCCGTTCTAGGGGGGCTAGAGAGATAATTTTTTTACCTGACTCTTCCTTAGGTATCCCCGCATCCGAAAATTTGACTTTTACGGCCGATGAGGGCAGGTTTCACACCGGAAGAGACCAGCAAGCGGGGACGCTACAAACTCCCCGCAAAACATCTCCAACTCGTTTTTGCTGTCAAAAAGACAAACACAAAATAAGGAGGGTCAAATCACCCTCAAGGCATCATCCGATTAGCACAAGTTTTATACCACTGGAATGCCCGTCTCAAGGGCTATCTCTCCCATGAGTTTGGGGTCGCTGACTGTTCTGTAGGCGAGGCGAGCGGCCTAGATGTTAGGCCTACCCCTAACAGAAATTGAAAAATCCCAGGGGCCGGCTGCGAAGCAAGGTCTCGCCGGCCGGGGTAATGACCCGGAATAAATTCCAGGTGAGTTTGGGAATAACTCCCGTTCTAGGGGGGCTAGAGAGATAATGTTTTTACCTGACTCTTCCTTAGGTATCCCCGCATCCGAAAATTAGACTTTTACGGCCGATGAGGGCAGGTTTCACACCGGAAGAGACCAGCAAGCGGGGACGCTACAAACTCCCCGCAAAACATCTCCAACTCGTTTTTGCTGTCAAAAAGACAAACACAAAATAAGGAGGGTCAAATCACCCTCAAGGCATCATCGGATTAGCACAAGTTTTATACCACTGGAAAGCCCGTCTCAAGGGCTATCTCTCCCATGAGTTTGGGGTCGCTGACTGTTCTGTAGGCGAGGTGAGCGGCCTAGATGTTAGGCCTACCCCTAACAGAAATTGAAAAATCCCAGGGGCCGGCTGCGAAGCAAGGTCTCGCCGGCCGGGGTAATGACCCGGAATAAATTCCAGGTGAGTTTGGGAATAACTCCCGTTCTAGGGGGGCTAGAGAGATAATGTTTTTACCTGACTCTTCCTTAGGTATCCCCGCATCCGACAATTTGACTTTTACGGCCGATGAGGGCAGGTTTCACACCGGAAGAGACCAGCAAGCGGGGACGCTACAAACTCCCCGCAAAACATCTCCAACTCGTTTTTGCTGTCAAAAAGACAAACACAAAATAAGGAGGGTCAAATCACCCTCAAGACATCATCGGATTAGCACAAGTTTTATACCACTGGAAAGCCCGTCTCAAGGGCTATCTCTCCCATGAGTTTGGGGTCGCTGACGGTTCTGTAGGCGAGGCGAGCGGCCTAGATGTTAGACCTACCCCTAACAGAAATTGAAAAATCCCAGGGGCCGGCTGCGAAGCAAGGTCTCGCCGGCCGGGGTAATGACCCAGAATAAATTCCAGGTGAGTTTGGGAATAACTCCCGTTCTAGGGGGGCTAGAGAGATAATTTTTTTACCTGACTCTTCCTTAGGTATCCCCGCATCCGAAAATTTGACTTTTACGGCCGATGAGGGCAGGTTTCACACCGGAAGATACCAGCAAGCGGGGACGCTACAAACTCCCCGCAAAACATCTCCAACTCGTTTTTGCTGTCAAAAAGACAAACACAAAATAAGGAGGGTCAAATCACCCTCAAGGCATCATCCGATTAGCACAAGTTTTATACCACTGGAATGCCCGTCTCAAGGGCTATCTCTCCCATGAGTTTGGGGTCGCTGACTGTTCTGTAGGCGAGGCGAGCGGCCTAGATGTTAGGCCTACCCCTAACAGAAATTGAAAAATCCCAGGGGCCGGCTGCGAAGCAAGGTCTCGCCGGCCGGGGTAATGACCCGGAATAAATTCCAGGTGAGTTTGGGAATAACTCCCGTTCTAGGGGGGCTAGAGAGATAATGTTTTTACCTGACTCTTCCTTAGGTATCCCCGCATCCGAAAATTAGACTTTTACGGCCGATGAGGGCAGGTTTCACACCGGAAGAGACCAGCAAGCGGGGACGCTACAAACTCCCCGCAAAACATCTCCAACTCGTTTTTGCTGTCAAAAAGACAAACACAAAATAAGGAGGGTCAAATCACCCTCAAGGCATCATCGGATTAGCACAAGTTTTATACCACTGGAAAGCCCGTCTCAAGGGCTATCTCTCCCATGAGTTTGGGGTCGCTGACTGTTCTGTAGGCGAGGTGAGCGGCCTAGATGTTAGGCCTACCCCTAACAGAAATTGAAAAATCCCAGGGGCCGGCTGCGAAGCAAGGTCTCGCCGGCCGGGGTAATGACCCGGAATAAATTCCAGGTGAGTTTGGGAATAACTCCCGTTCTAGGGGGGCTAGAGAGATAATGTTTTTACCTGACTCTTCCTTAGGTATCCCCGCATCCGAAAATTTGACTTTTACGGCCGATGAGGGCAGGTTTCACACCGGAAGAGACCAGCAAGCGGGGACGCTACAAACTCCCCGCAAAACATCTCCAACTCGTTTTTGCTGTCAAAAAGACAAACACAAAATAAGCAGGGTCAAATCACCCTCAAGGCATCTTCGGATTAGCACAAGTTTTATACCACTGGAAAGCCCGTCTCAAGGGCTATCTCTCCCATGAGTTTGGGGTCGCTGATTGTTCTGTAGGCGAGGCGAGCGGCCTAGATGTTAGGCCTACCCCTAACAGAAATTGAAAAATCCCAGGGGCCGGCTGCGAAGCAAGGTCTCGCCGGCCGGGGTAATGACCCGGAATAAATTCCAGGTGAGTTTGGGAATAACTCCCGTTCTAGGGGGGCTAGAGAGATAATTGTTTTACCTGACTCTTCCTTAGGTATCCCCGCATCCGAAAATTTGACTTTTACGGCCGATGAGGGCAGGTTTCACACCGGAAGAGACCAGCAAGCGGGGACGCTACAAACTCTCCGCAAAACATCTCCAACTCGTTTTTGCTGTCAAAAAGACAAACACAAAATAAGGAGGGTCAAATCACCCTCAAGGCATGATCGGATTAGCACAAGTTTTATACCACTGGAAAGCCCGTCTCAAGAGCTATCTCTCCCATGAGTTTGGGGTCGCTGACGGTTCTGTAGGCGAGGCGAGCGGCCTAGATGTTAGACCTACCCCTAACAGAAATTGAAAAATCCCAGGGGCCGGCTGCGAAGCAAGGTCTCGCCGGCCGGGGTAATGACCCAGAATAAATTCCAGGTGAGTTTGGGAATAACTCCCGTTCTAGGGGGGCTAGAGAGATAATTTTTTTACCTGACTCTTCCTTAGGTATCCCCGCATCCGAAAATTTGACTTTTACGGCCGATGAGGGCAGGTTTCACACCGGAAGAGACCAGCAAGCGGGGACGCTACAAACTCCCCGCAAAACATCTCCAACTCGTTTTTGCTGTCAAAAAGACAAACACAAAATAAGGAGGGTCAAATCACCCTCAAGGCATGATCGGATTAGCACAAGTTTTATACCACTGGAAAGCCCGTCTCAAGAGCTATCTCTCCCATGAGTTTGGGGTCGCTGACGGTTCTGTAGGCGAGGCGAGCGGCCTAGATGTTAGACCTACCCCTAACAGAAATTGAAAAATCCCAGGGGCCGGCTGCGAAGCAAGGTCTCGCCGGCCGGGGTAATGACCCAGAATAAATTCCAGGTGAGTTTGGGAATAACTCCCGTTCTAGGGGGGCTAGAGAGATAATTTTTTTTACCTGACTCTTCCTTAGGTATCCCCGCATTCCGAAAATTTGACTTTTTACGGCCGATGAGGGCAGGTTTCACACCGGAAGAGACCAGCAAGCGGGGACGCTACAAACTCCCCGCAAAACATCTCCAACTCGTTTTTGCTGTCAAAAAGACAAACACAAAATAAGGAGGGTCAAATCACCCTCAAGGCATCATCCGATTAGCACAAGTTTTATACCACTGGAATGCCCGTCTCAAGGGCTATCTCTCCCATGAGTTTGGGGTCGCTGACTGTTCTGTAGGCGAGGCGAGCGGCCTAGATGTTAGGCCTACCCCTAACAGAAATTGAAAAATCCCAGGGGCCGGCTGCGAAGCAAGGTCTCGCCGGCCGGGGTAATGACCCGGAATAAATTCCAGGTGAGTTTGGGAATAACTCCCGTTCTAGGGGGGCTAGAGAGATAATGTTTTTACCTGACTCTTCCTTAGGTATCCCCGCATCCGAAAATTAGACTTTTACGGCCGATGAGGGCAGGTTTCACACCCGGAAGAGACCAGCAAGCGGGGACGCTACAAACTCCCCGCAAAACATCTCCAACTCGTTTTTGCTGTCAAAAAGACAAACACAAAATAAGGAGGGTCAAATCACCCTCAAGGCATCATCGGATTAGCACAAGTTTTATACCACTGGGAAAGCCCGTCTCAAGGGCTATCTCTCCCATGAGTTTGGGGGTCGCTGACTGTTCTGTAGGCGAGGTGAGCGGCCTAGATGTTAGGCCTACCCCTAAAAGAAATTGAAAAATCCCAGGGGCCGGCTGCGAAGCAAGGTCTCGCCGGCCGGGGTAATGACCCGGAATAAATTCCAGGTGAGTTTGGGAATAACTCCCGTTCTAGGGGGGCTAGAGAGATAATGTTTTTACCTGACTCTTCCTTAGGTATCCCCGCATCCGAAAATTTGACTTTTACGGCCGATGAGGGCAGGTTTCACACCGGAAGAGACCAGCAAGCGGGACGCTACAAACTCCCCGCAAAACATCTCCAACTCGTTTTTTGCTGTCAAAAAGACAAACACAAAATAAGGAGGGTCAAATCACCCTCAAGGCATCATCGGATTAGCACAAGTTTTATACCACTGGAAAGCCCGTCTCAAGGGCTATCTCTCCCATGAGTTTGGGGTCGCTGACTGTTCTGTAGGCGAGGCGAGCGGCCTAGATGTTAGGCCTACCCCTAACAGAAATTGAAAAAATCCCAGGGGCCGGCTGCGAAGCAAGGTCTCGAAGGCCGGGGTAATGACCCGGAATAAATTCCAGGTGAGTTTGGGAATAACTTTCGTTATACGGGGGCTAGAGAGATAATTTTTTTACCTGACTCTTCCTTAGGTATCCCCGCATCCGAAAATTAGACTTTTACGGCCGATGAGGGCAGGTTTCACACCGGAAGAGACCAGCAAGCGGGGACGCTACAAACTCCCCGCAAAACATCTCCAACTCGTTTTTGCTGTCAAAAAGACAAACACAAAATAAGGAGGGTCAAATCACCCTCAAGGCATCATCGGATTAGCACAAGTTTTATACCACTGGAAAGCCCGTCTCAAGGGCTATCTCTCCCATGAGTTTGGGGTCGCTGACTGTTCTGTAGGCGAGGTGAGCGGCCTAGATGTTAGGCCTACCCCTAACAGAAATTGAAAAATCCCAGGGGCCGGCTGCGAAGCAAGGTCTCGCCGGCCGGGGTAATGACCCGGAATAAATTCCAGGTGAGTTTGGGAATAACTCCCGTTCTAGGGGGGCTAGAGAGATAATGTTTTTACCTGACTCTTCCTTAGGTATCCCCGCATCCGAAAATTTGACTTTTACGGCCGATGAGGGCAGGTTTCACACCGGAAGAGACCAGCAAGCGGGGACGCTACAAACTCCCCGCAAAACATCTCCAACTCGTTTTTGCTGTCAAAAAGACAAACACAAAATAAGCAGGGTCAAATCACCCTCAAGGCATCTTCGGATTAGCACAAGTTTTATACCACTGGAAAGCCCGTCTCAAGGGCTATCTCTCCCATGAGTTTGGGGTCGCTGATTGTTCTGTAGGCGAGGCGAGCGGCCTAGATGTTAGGCCTACCCCTAACAGAAATTGAAAAATCCCAGGGGCCGGCTGCGAAGCAAGGTCTCGCCGGCCGGGGTAATGACCCGGAATAAATTCCAGGTGAGTTTGGGAATAACTCCCGTTCTAGGGGGGCTAGAGAGATAATTGTTTTACCTGACTCTTCCTTAGGTATCCCCGCATCCGAAAATTTGACTTTTACGGCCGATGAGGGCAGGTTTCACACCGGAAGAGACCAGCAAGCGGGGACGCTACAAACTCTCCGCAAAACATCTCCAACTCGTTTTTGCTGTCAAAAAGACAAACACAAAATAAGGAGGGTCAAATCACCCTCAAGGCATGATCGGATTAGCACAAGTTTTATACCACTGGAAAGCCCGTCTCAAGAGCTATCTCTCCCATGAGTTTGGGGTCGCTGACTGTTCTGTAGGCGAGGCGAGCGGCCTAGATGTTAGACCTACCCCTAACAGAAATTGAAAAATCCCAGGGGCCGGCTGCGAAGCAAGGTCTCGCCGGCCGGGGTAATGACCCAGAATAAATTCCAGGTGAGTTTGGGAATAACTCCCGTTCTAGGGGGGCTAGAGAGATAATTTTTTTACCTGACTCTTCCTTAGGTATCCCCGCATCCGAAAATTTGACTTTTACGGCCGATGAGGGCAGGTTTCACACCGGAAGAGACCAGCAAGCGGGGACGCTACAAACTCCCCGCAAAACATCTCCAACTCGTTTTTGCTGTCAAAAAGACAAACACAAAATAAGGAGGGTCAAATCACCCTCAAGGCATCATCCGATTAGCACAAGTTTTATACCACTGGAATGCCCGTCTCAAGGGCTATCTCTCCCATGAGTTTGGGGTCGCTGACTGTTCTGTAGGCGAGGCGAGCGGCCTAGATGTTAGGCCTACCCCTAACAGAAATTGAAAAATCCCAGGGGCCGGCTGCGAAGCAAGGTCTCGCCGGCCGGGGTAATGACCCGGAATAAATTCCAGGTGAGTTTGGGAATAACTCCCGTTCTAGGGGGGCTAGAGAGATAATGTTTTTACCTGACTCTTCCTTAGGTATCCCCGCATCCGAAAATTAGACTTTTACGGCCGATGAGGGCAGGTTTCACACCGGAAGAGACCAGCAAGCGGGGACGCTACAAACTCCCCGCAAAACATCTCCAACTCGTTTTTGCTGTCAAAAAGACAAACACAAAATAAGGAGGGTCAAATCACCCTCAAGGCATCATCGGATTAGCACAAGTTTTATACCACTGGAAAGCCCGTCTCAAGGGCTATCTCTCCCATGAGTTTGGGGTCGCTGACTGTTCTGTAGGCGAGGTGAGCGGCCTAGATGTTAGGCCTACCCCTAAAAGAAATTGAACAATCCCAGGGGCCGGCTGCGAAGCAAGGTCTCGCCGGCCGGGGTAATGACCCGGAATAAATTCCAGGTGAGTTTGGGAATAACTCCCGTTCTAGGGGGGCTAGAGAGATAATGTTTTTACCTGACTCTTCCTTAGGTATCCCCGCATCCGAAAATTTGACTTTTACGGCCGATGAGGGCAGGTTTCACACCGGAAGAGACCAGCAAGCGGGGACGCTACAAACTCCCCGCAAAACATCTCCAACTCGTTTTTGCTGTCAAAAAGACAAACACAAAATAAGGAGGGTCAAATCACCCTCAAGGCATCATCGGATTAGCACAAGTTTTATACCACTGGAAAGCCCGTCTCAAGGGCTATCTCTCCCATGAGTTTGGGGTCGCTGACTGTTCTGTAGGCGAGGCGAGCGGCCTAGATGTTAGGCCTACCCCTAACAGAAATTGAAAAATCCCAGGGACCGGCTGCGAAGCAAGGTCTCGAAGGCCGGGGTAATGACCCGGAATAAATTCCAGGTGAGTTTGGGAATAACTTTCGTTATACGGGGGCTAGAGAGATAATTTTTTTACCTGACTCTTCCTTAGGTATCCCCGCATCCGAAAATTTGACTTTTACGGCCGATGAGGGCAGGTTTCACACCGGAAGAGACCAGCAAGCGGGGACGCTACAAACTCCCCGCAAAACATCTCCAACTCGTTTTTGCTGTCAAAAAGACAAACACAAAATAAGGAGGGTCAAATCACCCTCAAGGCATCATCGGATTAGCACAAGTTTTATACCACTGGAAAGCCCGTCCCAAGGGCAATCTCTCCCATGAGTTTGGGGTTGCTGACGGTTCTGTAGGCGAGGCGAGCGGCCTAGATGTTAGGCCTACCCCTAACAGAAATTGAAAAATCCCAGGGGCCGGCTGCGAAGCAAGGTCTCGAAGGCCGGGGTAATGACCCGGAATAAATTCCAGGTGAGTTTGGGAATACTCCCGTTATACGGGGGCTAGAGAGATAATTTTTTTACCTTACTCTTCCTTAGGTATCCCCGCATCCGAAAATTTGACTTTTACGGCCGATGAGGGCAGGTTTCACACCGGAAGAGTCCAGCAAGCGGGGACGCTACAAACTCCCCGCAAAACATCTTCAACTCGTTTTTGCTGTCAAAAAGACAAACACAAAATAAGCAGGGTCAAATCACCCTCAAGGCATCTTCGGATTAGCACAAGTTTTATACCACTGGAAAGCCCGTCTCAAGGGCTATCTCTCCCATGAGTTTGGGGTCGCTGATTGTTCTGTAGGCGAGGCGAGCGGCCTAGATGTTAGGCCTACCCCTAACAGAAATTGAAAAATCCCAGGGGCCGGCTGCGAAGCAAGGTCTCGCCGGCCGGGGTAATGACCCGGAATAAATTCCAGGTGAGTTTGGGAATAACTCCCGTTCTAGGGGGGCTAGAGAGATAATTGTTTTACCTGACTCTTCCTTAGGTATCCCCGCATCCGAAAATTAGACTTTTACGGCCGATGAGGGCAGGTTTCACACCGGAAGAGACCAGCAAGCGGGGACGCTACAAACTCCCCGCAAAACATCTCCAACTCGTTTTTGCTGTCAAAAAGACAAACACAAAATAAGGAGGGTCAAATCACCCTCAAGGCATCATCGGATTAGCACAAGTTTTATACCACTGGAAAGCCCGTCTCAAGGGCTATCTTTCCCATGAGTTTGGGGTCGCTGACTGTTCTGTAAGCGAGGCGAGCGGCCTAGATGTTAGGCCTACCCCTAACAGAAATCGAAAAATCCCAGGGGCCGGCTGCGAAGCAAGGTCTCGCAGGCCGGGGGTAATGACCCGGAATAAATTCCAGGTGAGTTTGGGAATAACTCCCGTTCTAGGGGGGCTAGAGAGATAATTTTTTTACCTGACTCTTCCTTAGGTATCCCCGCATCCGAAAATTAGACTTTTACGGCCGATGAGGGCAGGTTTCACATCAGAAGAGACCAGCAAGCGGGGACGCTACAAACTCCCCGCAAAACATCTCCAACTCGTTTTTGCTGTCAAAAAGACAAACACAAAATAAGGAGGGTCAAATCACCCTCAAGGCATCATCGGATTAGCACAAGTTTTATACCACTGGAAAGCCCGTCTCAAGGGAAACTCTCTCCCATGAGTTTGGGGTCGCTGACGGTTCTGTAGGCGAGGCGAGCGGCCTAGATGTTAGGCCTACCCCTAACAGAAAATGAAAAATCCCAGGGGCCGGCTGCGAAGCAAGGTCTCGCCGGCCGGGGGTAATGACCCGGAATAAATTCCAGGTGAGTTTGGGAATAACTTCCGTTCTAGGGGGGCTAGAGAGATAATTGTTTTACCTGACTCTTCCTTAGGTATCCCCGCATCCGAAAATTAGACTTTTACGGCCGATGAGGGCAGGTTTCACACCGGAAGAGACCAGCAAGCGGGGACGCTACAAACTCCCCGCAAAACATCTCCAACTCGTTTTTGCTGTCAAAAAGACAAACACAAAATAAGGAGGGTCAAATCACCCTCAAGGCATCATCGGATTAGCACAAGTTTTATACCACTGGAAAGCCCGTCTCAAGGGCTATTTCTCCCATGAGTTTGGAGTCGCTGACTGTTCTGTAATCGAGGCGAGCAGCCTAGATGTTAGGCCTACCCCTAACAGAAATTGAAAAATCCCAGGGGCCGGCTGCGAAGCAAGGTCTCGCCGGCCGGGATAATGACCCGGAATAAATTCCAGGTGAGTTTGGGAATAACTCCCGTTCTAGGTGGGCTAGAAAGATAATTTTTTTACCTGACTCTTCCTTAGGTATCCCCGCATCCGAAAATTAGACTTTTAAGGCCGATGAGGGCAGGTTTCACACCGGAAGAGACCAGCAAGCGGGGACGCTACAAACTCCCCGCAAAACATCTCCAAGTCGTTTTTGCTGTCAAAAAGACAAACACAAAATAAGGAGGGTCAAATCACCCTCAAGGCATCATCGGATTAGCACAAGTTTTATACCACTGGAAAGCCCGTCTCAAGGGCTATCTCTCCCATGAGTTTGGGGTCGCTGACGGTTCTGTAGGCGAGGCGAGCGGCCTAGATGTTAGGCCTACCCCTAACAGAAATTGAAAAATCCCAGGGGCCGGCTGCGAAGCAAGGTCTCGCCGGCCGGGGGTAATGACCCGGAATAAATTCCAGGTGAGTTTGGGAATAACTCCCGTTCTAGGGGGGCTAGAGAGATAATTTTTTTACCTGACTCTTCCTTAGGTATCCCCGCATCCGAAAATTTGACTTTTACGGCCGATGAGGGCAGGTTTCACACCGGAAGAGACCAGCAAGCGGGGACGCTACAAACTCCCCGCAAAACATCTCCAACTCGTTTTTGCTGTCAAAAAGACAAACACAAAATAAGGAGGGTCAAATCACCCTCAAGGCATCATCGGATTAGCACAAGTTTTATACCACTGGAAAGCCCGTCTCAAGGGCTATCTCTCCCATGAGTTTGGGGTTGCTGACTGTTCTGTAAGCGAGGCGAGCGGCCTAGATGTTAGGCCTACCCCTAACAGAAATTGAAAAATCCCAGGGGCCGGCTGCGAAGCAAGGTCTCGCCGGCCGGGGTAATGACCCGGAATAAATTCCAGGTGAGTTTGGGAATAACTCCCGTTCTAGGGGGGCTAGAGAGATAATTGTTTTACCTGACTCTTCCTTAGGTATCCCCGCATCCGAAAATTAGACTTTTACGGCCGATGAGGGCAGGTTTCACACCAGAAGAGACCAGCAAGCGGGGACGCTACAAACTCCCCGCAAAACATCTCCAACTCGTTTTTGCTGTTAAAAAGACAAACACAAAAAAAGGAGGATCAAATCACCCTCAAGGCATCATCGGATTAGCACAACTTTTATACCACTGGAAAGCCCGTCTCAAGGGCTATCTCTCCCATGAGTTTGGAGTTGCTGACTGTTCTGTAGGCGAGACGAGCGGCCTAGATGTTAGGCCTACCCCTAACAGAAATTGAAAAATCCCAGGGGCCGGCTGCGAAGCAAGGTCTCGAAGGCCGGGGTAATGACCCGGAATAAATTCCAGGTGAGTTTGGGAATAACTCCCGTTATACGGGGGCTAGAGAGATAATTTTTTTACCTGACTCTTCCTTAGGTATCCCCGCATCCGAAAATTAGACTTTTACGGCCGATGAGGGCAGGTTTCACACCGGAAGAGACCAGCAAGCGGGGACGCTACAAACTCCCCGCAAAACATCTCCAACTCGTTTTTGCTGTCAAAAAGACAAATACAAAATAAGGAGGGTCAAATCACCCTCAAGGCATCATCGGATTAGCACAAGTTTTATACCACTGGAAAGCCCGTCTCAAGGGCTATCTCTCCCATGAGTTTGGAGTTGCTGACGGTTCTGTAGGCGAGGCGAGCGGCCTATATGTTAGGCCTACCCCTAACAGAAATTGAAAAATCCCAGGGGCCGGCTGCGAAGCAAGGTCTCGCCGGCCTGGGTAATGACCCGGAATAAATTCCAGGTGAGTTTGGGATTAACTCCCGTTCTAGGGGGGCTAGAGAGATAATTTTTTTTACCTGACTCTTCCTTAGGTATCCCCGCATCCGAAAATTAGACTTTTACGGCCGATGAGGGCAGGTTTCACACCGGAAGAGACCAGCAAGCGGGGACGCTACAAACTCCCCTCAAAACATCTCCAACTCGTTTTTGCTGTCAAAAAGACAAACACAAAATAAGGAGGGTCAAATCACCCTCAAGGCATCATCGGATTAGCACAAGTTTTATACCACTGGAAAGCCCGTCTCAAGGGCTATCTCTCCCATGAGTTTGGGGTAGCTGACGGTTCTGTAGGCGAGGCGAGCGGCCTAGATGTTAGGCCTACCCCTAACAGAAATTGAAAAATCCCAGGGCCCGGCTGCGAAGCAAGGTCTCGCCGGCCGGGGTCATGACCCGGAATAAATTCCAGGTGAGTTTGGAAATAACTCCCGTTCTAGGGGGGCTAGAGAGATAATTTTTTTACCTGACACTTCCTTAGGTATCCCCGCATCCGAAAATTAGACTTTTACGGCCGATGAGGGCAGGTTTCACACCGGAAGAGACCAGCAAGCGGGGACGCTACAAACTCCCCGCAAAACATCTCCAACTCGTTTTTGCTGTCAAAAAGACAAACACAAAATAAGGAGGGTCAAATCACCCTCAAGGCATCATCGGATTAGCACAAGTTTTATACCACTGGAATGCCCGTCTCAAGGGCTATCTCTCCCATGAGTTTGGGGTAGCTGACGGTTCTGTAAGCGAGGCGAGCGGCCTAGATGTTAGGCCTACCCCTAACAGAAATTGAAAAATCCCAGGGGCCGGCTGCGAAGCAAGGTCTCGCCGGCCGGGGTAATGACCCGGAATAAATTCCAGGTGAGTTTGGGATTAACTCCCGTTCTAGGGGGGCTAGAGAGATAATTTTTTTACCTGACTCTTCCTTAGGTATCCCCGCATCCGAAAATTAGACTTTTACGGCCGATGAGGGCAGGTTTCACACCGGAAGAGACCAGCAAGCGGGGACGCTACAAACTCCCCGCAAAACATCTCCAACTCGTTTTTGCTGTCAAAAAGACAAACACAAAATAAGGAGGGTCAAATCACCCTCAAGGCATCATCGGATTAGCACAAGTTTTATACCACTGGAAAGCCCGTCTCAAGAGCTATCTCTGCTTTAAATTTGGAGTTGCTGACGATTCTGAAAACGAGGCGAGCTGCCTGGATGTTAGGCCTACCCCTTAGAGATATTGAACAATTCCAGGGGCCGGCTGCGAAGCAAGGTCTCGCCGGTCGAAGTAATGGCCCAAAATAAATTTTTGGTGAAATTGCGAATAACTCCCGTTCTAGGGAGGCTAGAGAGATGAATTTTTGACCTGACTCTGCCTTAGGTATCCCTGCATCCGTAAATTAGATTTTTGCGGCCGATGCAGGTTTCACACAGGAAAAGACCAGCAAGCGGGGACGCTACAAACCCCCCGCAAAACACCTTCAACTCGTTTTTGCTGTCAAAGAGACAAAGACAAAATAAGGATTGTCATTTTACCCCCAAGGCATCATCGGATCTGCAAAAGTTTTATACCACTGGAAAGCCCGTCTAGACTAGACTTCCCTGAAGACCTTTTCTGTGTGGGGACATGGCCAAATCCCAAAACCTGGGCAATTAGGAGCTTTCTACCAAAAAGTGACGCCATCTTTTTTGCCCAAAAAACCTCAATAATTCATGGAATAAAATCGTTGCGGTCTTCAAATTCGAACCAGCACCATCGGCGGAGGTGTCCGCAAAAAGTGATCGCCAAAAATCGGCATGTTACTGGGGGTCGAATTTTTGGAATAATTGACAGGTAGTAAGTACCCTGTCGCCATTTTGAATTTTGGGGTCGAAAATAAAAGTGCGATTTGACGGTGCAGCATTCTAGACTAGACTTCCCTGAAGACCT
Organism: Pisaster brevispinus; assembly: GCA_023634235.1. NCBI lineage: Eukaryota > Metazoa > Echinodermata > Asteroidea > Forcipulatida > Asteriidae > Pisaster > Pisaster brevispinus. The sequence goes on from JAMKCF010000025.1 coordinate 4,262,388, forward strand.
TTTCTGTGTGGGGACATGGCCAAATCCCAAAACCTGGGCAATTAGAAGCTTTCTACCGACAAGTGACGCCATCTTTCTTGCCCAAAAAACCTCAATAATTCATGGAATAAAATCGTTGCGGTCTTGAATTTCGAACCAGCACCATCGGCGGAGGTGTCCGCAAAAAGTGATCGCCAAAAATCGGCATGTTATCGGGAGTCGAATTTTTTGGAATAATTGACAGGTAGTACCCTGTCGCCATTTTGAATTTTGGGGTCGAAAATAAAAGTGCGATTTGACGGTGGAGCTATCTAGACTAGACTTCCCTGAAGACCTTTTCTGTGTGGGGACATGGCCAAATCCCAAAACCTGGGCAATTAGAAGCTTTCTACCGAAAAGTGACGCCATCGTTCTTGCCCAAAAAACCTCAATAATTCATGGAATAAAATCGTTGCGGTCTTCAAATTCGAACCAGCACCATCGGCGGAGGTGTCCGCAAAAAGTAATCGCCAAAAATCGGCATGTTACCGGAAGTCGAATTTTTGGAATAATTGATAGGTAGTACCCTGTCGCCATTTTGAATTTTGGGGTCGAAAATAAAAGTGCGATTTGACGGTGCAGCATTCTAGACTAGACTTCCCTGAAGACCTTTTCTGTGTGGGGATATGGCCAAATCCCAAAACCTGGGCAATTAGGAGCTTTCTATCAAAAAGTGACGCCATCTTTGTTGCCAAAAAAACCTCAATTATTCATGGAATAAATCGTAGCGGTCTTCAAATTCGAACCAGCACCATCGGCGGAGGTGTCCGCAAAAAGTGATCGCAAAAAATCGGCATGTTACCGGGGGTCGAATTTTTGCAATAATTGACAGGTAGTACCCTGTCGCCATTTTGAATTTTGGGGTCGAAAATAAAAGTGCGATTTGACGGTGCAGCATTCTAGACTAGACTTCCCTGAAGACCTTTTCTGTGTGGGGACATGGCCAAATCCCAAAACCTGGGCAATTAGGAGCTTTCTACCAAAAAGTGACGCCATCTTTGTTGCCCAAAAAACTTCAATTATTCATGGAATAAAATCGTAGCGGTCTTCAAATTCGAACCAGCACCATCGGCGGAGGTGTCCGCAAAAAGTGATCGCCAAAATTCGGCATGTTACTGGGGGTCGAATTTTTGGAATAATTGACAGGTAGTAACCTGTCGCCATTTTGAACTTTGGGGTCGAAAATAAAAGTGCGATTTGACGGTGCAGCATTCTAGACTAGACTTCCCTGAAGACCTTTTCTGTGTGGGGACATGGCCAAATCCCCAAACCTGGGCAATTAGGAGCTTTCTACCAAAAAGTGACGCCATCTTTGTTGCCCCAAAAACCTCAATAATTCATGGAATAAAATCGTTGCGGTCTTCAAATTCGAACCAGCACCACCGGCGGAGGTGTCCGCAAAAAGTGATCGCCAAAAATCGGCATGTTACCGGGGGTCGAATTTTTGGAATAATTGACAGGTAGTACCCTGTCGCCATTTTGAATTTTGGGGTCGAAAATAAAAGTGCGATTTGACGGTGCAGCATTCTAGACTAGACTTCCCTGAAGACCTTTTCTGTGTGGGGACAAGGCCAAATCCCAAAAACCTGGGCAATTAGGAGCTTTCTACCAAAAAGTGACCCCATCTTTGTTGCCCAAAAAACCTCAATAATTCATGGAATAAAATCGTTGCGGTCTTCAAATTCGAAACAGCACCATCGGCGGAGGTGTCCGCAAAAAGTGATCGCAAAAATCGGCATTTTACCGGGGGTCAAATTTTTGGAATAATTGACAGGTAGTACCCTGTCGCCATTTTGAATGTTGATTGCCACAAGTTTTATACCACTGAAAGCCCGTCTCAAGGGCTATCTCTGCCATGAATTTGGGGTTGCTGACGAATCTGTAGGCGAGGCGAGCGGCGTGGATGTTAGGCCTACCCCTAAGAGATATTGAACAATTCCAGGGGCCGGCTGCGAAGCAAGGTCTCGCCGGCCGGGGTAATGGCCAAAAAGAAATTTGAGGTGAAATTGGGAATAACTCTCGTTCTAGGGGGGCTAGAGAGATGATTTTTTTACCTGACTCTGCCTTAGGTATCCCTGCATCCAAAAATTAGACTTACACGGCCGATGAGGGCAGGTTTCACACCGGAAAAGACCAGCAAGCGGGGACGCTACGAACTTCCCGCAAAACACCTTCAACTCGTCTTTGCTGTCAAAGAGACAAAAACAAGATAAGAATGGTCATTTCACCCGTAAGGCATCTAAAAAATTAGACTTTTGCGGCCGATGAGGGCAAGTTTCACACCGGAAAAGACCAGCAAGCGGGGACGCTACGAACTCCCCGCAAAACACCTTCAACTCGTCTTTGCTGTCAAAGAGACAATAATGAGGTAAGATTGGGAATAACTCCCGTTCTAGGGGGGCAGAGAGATACATTTTTAACCTGACTCTGTCTTAATAGGTATCCCTGCATCCGAAAATTTGACTTTTGCGGCCGATGAGGGCAGGTTTCACACCGGAAAAGACCAGCAAGCGGGGACCCTAAAAAAAAACCGCAAAACACCTTCAACTCGTCTTTGCTGTCAAAGAGACAAAAACAAGATAAGAATGGTCATTTCACCCCCAAGGCATCTAAAAAAATTGACTTTTGCGGCCGATGAGGGCAAGTTTCACACCGGAAAAGACCAGCAAGCGGGGACGCTACAAACTCCCCGCAAAACATCTCCAACTCGTTTTTGCTTTCAAAAAGACGAACACAAAATAAGGAGGGTCAAATCACCCTTAAGGCATCATTGGATCTGCACAAGTTTTGTACCACTGGAAAGCCCGTCTCAAAGGCTATCTATCCCATAAGTTTGAGGTTGCTGACGGTTCTGTAGGCGAGGCGAGCGGCCTAGATGTTAGGCCTACCCCTAACAGATATTAAAAAATCACAGGGGCCGGCTGCGAAGCAAGGTCTCGCCGGCAGGGGTAATGCCCCGAAATAAATTCGAGGTGAATTTGGAAATAACTCCCGTTCTAGGGGGGGTTAGAGAGATATTTTTTTTACCTGACTCTTCCTTAGGTATCCTCGCATCCAAAAATTAGACTTTTACGGCCGATGAGGGCAGGTTTCATACCGGAAAAGACCAGCAAGCGGGGACGCTACAAACCCCCCGAAAATCATCTCCAACTCGTTTTTGCTTTCAAAAAGACAAACACAAAATAAGGAGGGTCAAATCACACAAAATTAAGTCTCAAAATCCTCAATATATCTCAAACTATGCTTTTTTACCTAGTCCGCACAAGTAAACTGTCTTCAGGAGTCGGTTCTGTATCAATTAAAACCATAAAATCGCCCAAAAAAATTTGACCAAAATCTTGAAATTTTGACCATGCCGGCATGGTCGATATTTTTGGTTTTTCGGACACAAAATTAAGTCACAAAATCCTCAATGTATCTCAAAATATGGCTTATTTACCCCGTCCACTCATTTTAACTGTCTTCATGAGTCCGTTCTGTATCATTTTAAACAATAAAATCGCAAAAAAAAATTTGACCAAAACCTTGAAATTTTGACCATGCCGGCATGGTCGTTTTTTTTTGCTTTTTCGGACACAAAATTAAGTCACAAAATCCTCAATATATCTCAAACTATTGCTTTTTGCCTAGTCCGCACAAGTAAATTATCGTCAGGAGTCCGTTCTGTACCATTTAAAACCATAAAATCACAACAACAAAAATTGACCAAAATTTCGAAATTTTGACCATGCCGACATAGTCGATTTTGTAGGTTTTTTTGACACAAAATTAAGTCACAAAATCCTCAATGTATCTCAAAATATGGCTTATTTACCCAGTCCACACAACTTAACTGTCTTCATGAGTCCGTTCTGTATCATTTGAAACCATAAAATCGCAAAAAAAAAATTGACCAATATCTTGAAACTTTGACCATGCCGGCATGGTCGTTTTTTTTTGCTTTTTCGGACACAAAATTAAGTCACAAAATCCTCAATATATCTCAAACTATTGCTTGTTTACCAAGTCTGTACAAGTAAATTGTCGTAAGGAGTCCGTTCTGTACCATTTAAAACCATAAAATCACAACAACAAAAATTGACAAAAATTTCGAAATTTTGACCATGCCGACATAGTCGATTTTGTAGGTTTTTTGGACACAAAATTAAGTCACAAAATCCTCAATGTATCTCAAAATATGGCTTATTTACCCAGTCCACACAACTTAACTGTCTTCAGGAGTCCGTTCTGTATCATTTGAAACCATAAAATTGCCAAAAAAAATTGACAAAAATCTTGAAATTTTGACCATGCTGGCATGGTCAACTTTGGGGGGTTTTCGGACAAAAAATCTTCAATATACCTGAAACTATGGCTTATTTACCCAGTCCGCACAAGTAAACTGTCTTCAGGAGTCCGTTCTGTATCATTTGATACCATAAAATTGCCAAGCAAATTTTGACAACAATTTTGAATTTTTGACCACGCCGGCATGGTCGATTTTTCCACTTTTTTGACACAAAAATTAGTCACAAAATCCTCAATATATCTCAAACCAGGGCTTATTTACCCAGTCCGCTTAAGTAAACTGTCTTCAGGAGTCCGTTCTGTATCATTTGAAACCATAAAATTGCCAAAAAAAATTGACCAAAATCTTGAAATTTTGACCATGCTGGCATGGTCAACTTTGGGGGGTTTTCGGACACAAAATCTTCAATATACCTGAAACTATGGCTTATTTACCCAGTCCGCACAAGTAAACTGTCTTCAGGAGTCCGTTCTGTATCATTTGATACCATAAAATTGCCAAGCAAATTTTGACAACAATTTTGAATTTTTGACCACGCCGGCATGGTCGATTTTTCCACTTTTTTGACACAAAAATTAGTCACAAAATCCTCAATATATCTCAAACCAGGGCTTATTTACCCAGTCCGCTTAAGTAAACTGTCTTCAGGAGTTCGTTCTGTATCATTTGATACCATAAAATTGCCAAACAAATTTTGACAAAACTCTTAAATTTTTACCATGCCGGCATGGTCGATTTTTATTTTATATTTTTTTGACACAAAATTAAGTCACAAAATCCTCAATTTATCTTAAAATATGGCTTATTTACTCAGTCTGCACTAGTAAACTGTCTTCAGGAGTCCGTCCTGTATCAATTAAAACCGGAAAATCGCCCCAAAAAATTTCACCAAAAGTCTTGAAATTTTGACCATGCCGGCATGGTCGATTTTTTTGTTTTTTTTGACACAAAAATAAGTCACAAAATCCTCAATGTATCTCAAAATATGGCTTATTTACTCAGTCTGCACTAGTAAACTGTGTTCAGGAGTCCGTCCTGTATCATTTAAAACCATAAAAACGCCAAGAGAATTCGACCAAAATGTTGAAATTTTGACCATACCGGCATGGTCGACTTTGTTCGTGTTTGGGACACAAAAAGTCACAAAATCCTCAATATATCTTAAACTATGGCTTAGTTACCTAGTCAGCACAAGTAAACTGTCTTCAGGAGTCCGTTCTGTATCATTTAAAACCATAAAATAGCCAAACAAAATTTGACTAAAATTTTGACGTTTGAACAATGCTGTGGCATGGTCGATTTTTGTTTGTTTTTTTTACACAAAATTAAGTCACAAAACCCTCAATATATCTCAAACTATGATTTATTTACCTAGTCAGCAAAAGTAAACTGTTCTCAGTAGTCCGTTCTATATCATTTAAAACCATAAAATCGCCAAAATAAAATTGACCAAAATTTTGACATTTGAACAATGCTGTGGCATGGTCGATTTCTTTTGGGTTTTTTTGACACGAAATCCTCAATATATCTCAAACTATGGCTTATTTACTCAGTCCGCACAAGTAAACTGTCTTCAGGAGATCTTTCTGTATCATTTTCAAACATAAAATCACCCCAAAAAATTTGACAAAAATATTGAAATTTTGACCATGCCGGCATGGACAATTTTGGGGGGTTTTTCGGACACAAAATCTTCAATCTATCCGAAACTATGGCCTTTTTACCCAGTCCGCACAAGTAAACTGTCTTCAGGAGTCCGTTCTGTATGATTTGATACCATAAAATTGCCAAACAAATTTTGACAAAAATCTTGACATTTTGACCATGCCTGCATGGTAGATTTTTTGAGTTTTTTTGACACAAAAATAAGTCACAAAATCCTCAATATATCTCAAACTATGGCTCACTTACCTAGTCCGCACAAATAAACTGTCTTCAGGAGTCCGTTCTGTATCTTTTGATACCATAAAATTGCCCCCAAAAATTTGACCAAAATCTTGAAATTTTGACCATGCCGGCATGGTCGATTTTGGGGGTTTTTCGGACACAAAATTAAGTCACAAAATCGTCAATATATCTGAAACTATGGCTTATTTACCTAGTCCACACAAGTAAATTGTCTTCAGAATCGCCAAATAAAATTTGAACAAAACCTTGAAATTTTGACCATGCCGGCATGGTCGATTATTTTTGTTTTTCGGACACAAAATTAAGTCACATAATCTTCAATATGTCTCAAATTATGGTTAATTTACCTAGTCCGCAGAACTAAACTGTCTTCAGGAGCCCGTTTTGTATCTTTTGAAACTATAAAATCGCAAATTTGTTTTTTACACAAATCTTGAAATTTTGACCATGCCTGCATGGTCAATTTTTGGGGGTTTTCGGACACAAAATGAGGTCACAAAATCCTCAATATATCACAAACTATGATTTATTTACCCAGTCCGCACAAGTTAACTATCGTCAGGAGTCCGTTCTGTTTCATTTGAGACCATAAAATTGCCAAAAAAGATTTGACCAAAATCTTGAATTTTTTACATGCCGGCATGGTCATTTTTTTTTCCGGACACAAAATTAAGTCACAAGATCCTTAATATATCTCAAACTATGGCTAATTTACCCAGTCCGCACAAGTAAACTGTCCTCAGGAGTCATTTCTGTATCATTTCAAACCATAAAATCACCAAAAATGATTTGACCCAAATCTTGAAATTTTGACCATTCCGGCATGGTCGATTTTTGGGGTTTTTCTGACACAAAATTAAGTCACAAAATCGTCAATATATCTCAAACTATGGCTTATTTACCCAGTCCGCACGAGCAAATTATCGTCAGGAGTCCGTTCTGTTTCTTTTGAAACCATAAAATTGCCACAAAAAATCTAACCCAAATTTTGAAATTTTAGCCATGCCGGCATGGTCGATTTTTTTTTTTGTATTTTGGACACAAAATGAAGTCACAAAATCCTAAAAATATCTCTAAACTATGGCTTATTTACCTAGTCCGCACAAGTAAACTGTCTTCAGGAGTCCGTTCTCTTCATTTAAAACCATAAAATCACAAAAAAATAATTGACCAAAATCTTTAAAATTTCGACCATGCCGGCATGGTCGATTTTGGGGGTTTTTCGGACACAAAATTAGGTCACAAAATCATCAATAAATCTCAAACTATGGCTTATTTACCTAGTTCGCTCTAGTAAACTATCTTCAGGAGTCCGTTGTATATGTTTTGAAACCATAAAATAGCCCCAAAAAAACTTGAACAAAATGTTGAAGTTTTGACCATGCCGGCATGGTCGATTTTTTTTGGTTTTTCGGACACAAAATTAAGTCACAAAATCCTTAATATATCTCAAACTATGGCTAATTTACCCAGTCCGCACAAGTAAACTGTTTTTAGGAGTCCGTTCTGTATCATTTGAAACCATAAAATCACCAAAAAAGATTTGAACAAAATCTTGAATTTTTTACATGCCGGCATGGTCATTTTTTTTTTTTTTTTTTTTTTTTTTGGGGGGGGGTTTCGGACACAAAATTAAGTCACAAAATCCTCAATACATCTCAAACTATGGCTTATTTACCCAGTCCAAACAAGTAAACTGTCTTCAGGAGTCCGTTCTGTATCATATAAAACCATAAAATCACTATGAAAAATTTGACCAAAATCTTCAAATTTTGACCATGCCGGCATAGTCGATTTTGGGGTTTTTTTTGTAACCAATTTAAGTCACAAAATCCTCAATATATCTCAAACTATGGCTTATTTACCCAGTCCGCACAAGTAAACTGTCTGCAGGAGTCCGTTTTGTATAGTTTCAAACCATAAAATCACCAAAAAAAGATTTGAACAAAATTTTGAAATTTTGACCATGCCGGCATGGTAGATTTGTTAGGTTTTTCGGACACTAAATTAAGTAACAATAACTTCAATATATCTCAAACTATGGCTGATTTACCTAGTCCGCACAACAAAACTGTCTTCAGGAGTCCGTTCTGTATCATTTAAAACCATAAAATCACAAAAAAAATTGACCGAAATCTTGAAAATTTTGACCATGCCGGCATGGTCAATTTTGGGGGGTATTTCGTACACAAAATTAAGTCACAAAATCCTCAATAGATCTCAAACTATGGCTTGTTAACCCAGTCCGAACAAGTACACTGTCTTCAGGAGTACATTTTGTATCCCATAAAACCATTAAATCGCCAAAAAAAGATTGACCAAAATCTTGAAATTTTGACCATGCCGGCATGGTCGAATTTTTAGGTTTTTCGGACACAAAATTAAGTAACAAAAACTTCAATATATCTCAAACTATTGCTAATTTACCTAGTCCGCACAACTAAACTGTCTTCAGGAGTCCGTTCTGTGTCATTTAAAACCCTAACATCGCCATTTTTTTTTTTTACACAAATCTTGAAATTTTGACCATGCCGGCATGGTAGATTTTTTAGGTTTTTCGGACACTAAATTAAGTCACAAAATCATTTTAAAAATCTCATACTATGGCTTATTTACCTAGTCCAAACAGGTAAACTGTCTACAGGAGTCCGTTCTGTATGATTTGAAACCATAAAATCACAAAAATAAATTGACCAAAATCTTGAAAGTTTTGACCATTCGAGCATGGTAGATTTTTTAGGTTTTTCTGACACAAAATTAAGTCACAAAATCATTTTAAAAATCTCATACTATGGCTTATTTACCTAGTCCAAACAGGTAAACTGTCTTCAGTAGTCCGTTCTGAATCATATAAAACCATAAAATCGCCCAAAAAAAATTTACCAAAATTTTGAAATTTTGACCATGCTGTGGCATGGTCGATTTTTTTGTTTTTTCGGACAAAAAATTAAGTCACAAAATGCTCAATATATGTCAAACTATGGCTTATTTACCCAGTCCACACAAGTATATTGTCTTCAAGAGTCCGTTCTGTATCATTTCAAACCATAAAATCGCAAAAAAAAATTGACCAAAATCTTGAAATTTTGACCATGCCGGCATGGTCAATTTTTGGCTTATTTACCAACATATTTTTTTTACCTGACTCTTCCTTAGGTATCCCTGCATCCGAAAATTGGACTTTGACGGCCGATGAGGCAAGGTTCCACACCGGTAAAGACCAGCAAGCGGGGACACTACAACCCCCCCTCCCGCAAAACATCTTCAACTCGTTTTTGCTGTCAAAAAGACAAATACAAAATAAGGAGGGTCAAATCACCCTCAAGGCATCATCGGATCTGCACAAGTTTTATACCACTGGAAAGCCCGTCTTAAGTGCTATCTCTCCTGCGGGTTTGGGGTTGCTGACGATTCTGCAGGTGAGGCGAGTAGCCTGGACGTTAGGCCTACCCCTAACAGAAATTGAGAAATCCCAGGGGCTGGCTGCGAAGCAAGTTCTCGCCGAAACAAAATCGCGGTGTAACCTAAATATTTCATAGAATTACATCGTTGCGGTGTTCGGCGAACAACGGCATGTTAGGAGGGGGGTCGAAATTGTGGAATATCTCACAGGGAGTACCCTGTCGCCATTTTGAATTTAGGGTAAAATATAAAATTGCGATTTGACGGTGCAGAATTATAGAGTAGGTTGACCTTTTCTGTCTGGGGACATGGCCAAATCCCACAAACCTGGGGAAAACAGGAGCTTTTTACCAAAAAGTGACGCCATCTTTGTTGCCAAAAACCTCAATATTTAATAGACTAAAATCGTTGCGGTGTTCAAATCCGAACCAGCATCATCGGGGGAGGTGTCCGCATAAAGTGATCGCTAAAAATCGGCAAATAGGGAGGTCGATATTTTTTGAAAATCTTACAGGGAGTACACTGTCGCCATTTTGGATTTTGGGGTAAAATACAAATTTCGGTTCGATGGCGCAGAATGGTATAGTAGGTTGTCCTGAAGACCTTTTCTGTGTGGGACATTGCCAAATCCCCAAAACTTGGGAATTAGGAGCTTTTTACCAAAAAGTGACGCCATCTTTGTTGCCAAAAAATCTCAAAATTTCATATAATAAAATCTTTGCGGTGTTCAAATCCGAGAAAGCACCATCGGGGGAGTTGTCCGCAAAAAGTGATCACCAAAAATCGACATGTAAGGGGGGGTCAATTTTTTTGGAATATCTGACAGGGAGTACCCTGTCGCCATTTTGAATTTAGGATCAAAAATAAATGTGCGATTTGACTATGCACACTGATAAAGTAGGTTGTCCTGAAGACATTTTCAGTGTGGGAACATGGCCAAATCCCCAAACCTGGGGAATTAGGAGCTTTTTACTAAAAAGTGACGCCATCTTTGTTGCCAAAAACCTCAATATTTAATAGACTAAAATCGTTGCGGTGTTCAAATCCGAACCAGCATCATCGGGGGAGGTGTCCGCATAAAGTGATCGCTAAAAATCGGCAAATAGGGAGGTCGATATTTTTTGAAAATCTTACAGGAGTACACTGTCGCCATTTTGGATTTTGGGGTAACAAATTAAAGTGCGATTTGAAAAAAAACTAATATATTTTATTTGATAATAGAAGTTGTGTAGTTAAATTTCGAACCAGTGGATCCGCCCCTTGAATGGTAAAATACAATATCTAGACCATCTGGAGGACTGTGGGACTGCTATCAGTTAGTTTAACATTTGTTATAGGGCCAGAATATTTGAGCGTTACCAGTTATCAAGTGGTGAGGTTTTATTACTATGTCCCAAATGGAATTTTCTGCAATCGAGGGTGATTGGCAAGTGATTGGCATTTCAAGATGGTTGAAAGTTTTAAAAATTGCCTCTGGACATATTTTATATCCGGGTCATAAATAAAGCACGTTTGACCAATCTCTGTTAGTTTCGTCTTCTTTTTTCCATACTACGTTTGTTCGTTTCTGTATATTCAAAAGTTGGTTGCTTACCTCGACTGGCTTTAGTTCGTCTGTAGTTGTACCATTCCATGCACTGTGAATGAGTTGTCAGGTACGCCATTTTGTCAGAAAATCAGCTGGACCTTTCCATGCAGCAGAGTTGACCGCTCCTCTGATCTGAATGATTCACTTGATCGTCTACCGACCACGGGCAAACACCATGTCCTTCTTTATCGCTCTAGAGGGAGGTATATATAACCAGAACTAGTGTAGAAAACTGAATTATCCTTAGAATGTCTGCCTTTCAGCCAGAACAAACCATGCAGACGACTTTATATGCAAACATTTGCAAAATGTGTGCTGATTGATCAAATTGAATGGTTGGCCAGCCTCTTGCTATTAGCTCCTACGACATTGAACGATGGTTGCGACCTAATGAGTTCAAATGATATTATTTGACCAAAGAAATGTAAACTGTTAAAACTGAAATACTCCTTTGTTACTGTTGAATGTTGATGTGATGGAGCATTCATTTTAGATGAGCAAGACGATTAAGTTTAAAAAGTCTTAATTTTAATTGGCTGGAGAAAGAGCTATGTTTGGGTACTAATAAATAAAAATAGCATCTGGCAGGTGATGGCGAATGTGGACAGGGTCATTTAGCCATAGTTTGCTGGGAAATAATTAATAACATGTTTTCATACTACGTAATCAATTGTGCTTAAAAATCGTCAATATTTTGAGACGTGAAGTTCAAGAATCGATGGCATCGGGAGAATTACCCGCTTCATCTGTGAGCTTAAAAATATAAAAAAAATAATAAAAACGGCAGTAGTAGGCTATGCCAGCCAATTCGGTGTCAAATTGAAGGCGCAAGGTTTCCCTGCCCTCAGTTGTATTTTAAGTTTTCAAAGAATAAAAACATGTTCAACCATACTTTCCTAAAAACCCACAGTTTCTTCTTCTGATTTAGTGTGCATTGAAAATGTTCACCATCTCCCTGGAAACAATCTTAACAGTTATATTCTCTTGGAAATGAATGTTTCTGTTGAAGTTCTTCTCAAGACTCTCAAACTTTGTTCAGAAAATGTTGATGCTTCTTTTGCCAACTGCATCTTACACTGTGGTCTAAATTGCGCCTAAATTGCTTCAGCAATTCATGTGAAGAGAAGCAAAAGAGAAATGTTCAACAAATGTCAACAAGAAAAACCACTGACACAGAAAAACAGGTTAACAGGTGGGACCAACATTCCCCTCAAGAGACTCTAGAATAATGGATCTGAAGCAGGGTATATAAGAGCATGGAAAGACACCACCACAAATAAACAGAGTCTCATGTGCACACTCTGGTACAAAGCACAGGAGTTGAGCCTTTTTGGGAGACTACACTTACCGTTGAACCCAGTGGACAAGTATGCTGTTCTGTGATATTAAAATTCGATATGTTTATCAGTAACTGTGAGTAAGGACTTACACTGTTAGCTTCAATTGGTGTTCGACATGGGGCGTGGTGTAGCCACCCCGGCCCACCCCGGGGGGGTTCTTCTTTACAAAAAGAACATAGTGTGTTCAGTATGCAAACATTGGGGCTGGGTACCCTCTCCATGATCCATAAAACTGGTGATGAACCCCATGGTTTGGCTCAAGGAAACTTAGCATGGGTAGTGTTTGTTTAATTGACAAGGTGGTACTCGCGTGGCAGAGCAGTGGTGCACAGTGCTGGTCCTCATCGTCCGGGCAAACCTTGTAAAAACTTCAGGGTAGTCAAACTACAACGTCCACATTGTTCAAGCCAACGACTCCCAACTGTGTCAATTTGTTCTCTACCATACTGGAATTTCCCAAAATATATGTAGATAATAGGTACACCATACACACACAGCGCACTTAATTACCTGTACTTACAACCTAATGCTTAACGTATTACTTATCTTGGAATTCAAGATGAAAAGAAAAGTGTACTAGATTTGCCCAATTCTACACTTTAGTATTCTGCAAAGACTATGAAGCACCATTTCGGCAAGCAAATGTTTTGCTAAGAGAGCAGTGACCATTGTTTGCACCACTGTGTTGTTGCATAATATAAGAGATGATTGCGTTCAGTGCACATTATTTTCACATTTCAGCCCATTTGGTGCCCAACATGAGCATGGTGTACCCCCTATTGTCTTCATTGCGTGCTTGGAATCTTAGGAATTCGTTTGGGATTGTATGGGGGTACTTCTGTACCAGAAACTTAGATACTTAAAAAAAAAAAAAGGAGACAGCCAACACAGGGCTAGATTGCTCAGCTTGAAAGAGCGCTGTGAAATAACAACACAACTATGAGCCAAGTTAACATAATGCCCCCCAAAAATGCTGGACTTACCCCTTGATGATATTTTTAATTTTTCGCAAAAATGTGATGAAAATAGGCCTAATGGTGGGATTTCCCCTTGTAATTTTTTCAGTTTTTGCCCAAATATGATGAGAATGTATGGCTTATCCCTTATGAAATTGTTTGATAAAAATGATGGACTTACCTCGTGTGGGTTTTTTCAGTAGGTCGAGAGTACCCAGTGATGAACCCCTTGGTTTGGCTCAAGGAAACTTAGAATGAGTAGTGCTTCTTTAAATGAAAAGGTGATACTCTTGTGGCAAAGCAGTGGTCCACAGTGCTTGTCCTCATCGTCTGGGCACACCTTGGAAGAACTACTGGGTAGTCAAGCTACGGCGTCCACGTTGTGCATCCCACTACATTGTACTCCCCACCTTGCCAATTGGTTCTCTGCCATACTGGAATTTCCCAATGTATAGAGAAAAGGTACACCATACACCAAATATGGTGCATCTAAAAGAAACGGTTATACCCTTACAACATAACACACTACTTATTATTTATGTTGGAATTCAAGATCCAATCAAAAGTGACGTAACAAAAGTCGCTTATGTCCCTTGTATATGAATCTTACGACTTCCGATTTCGCGAGGTCAACGGTCAAAATATGCAGCGTAATGGTAGTGTGATTTGCCCAAATCGACACTTTAGGGTTGGCAAAGACTATATGGAGCGCCATTTTGGCAAGCAATTGTTTTGCTATTTAATTTGATAGAAATGATCATTGTATGCACCGACATAATTGTTGCATAATGCGATAGTTGCTCGCGTCGGGTGCACATAGTGTTCGTATTTCAGCCTTGTTGGTGCCCGATATGGGGCATGTGTGTGTACCCCTATTATCTTCACTGTGCGCTTTGAATCTCGTGAATGTTTAAAGGATTTTTCTGGGGTAGGCCTACTTCTGCACTAGAAGAAAATTAGCATCGACAAAATAGGGAGACCGCCTAGGATGGTGGCCTCGAACTTCCAAGAAATCTCCCGAACTGCCGTGTTCCGGAGGGCCCATTTGCCGTTTCAGACGAATCTCCGGATTGGTTCACTTCTTACCATTTGCCTCATGACCCGTGCCCTTTTGGTCGGGTGACTCCTCTAAGGACATTTCTTTTGTTGATAAACCAACCGCTCTGGTAGGCATAGACGGCAGGATGTTAGCAAAACATAGAATATAAGGTCTCTATTTGATTATCGTGGACTCGAGGATGCCCGGTAGCGCAAACACTCACTGAACTCACCGTGTAATGAATCGTTTGATTGGCTGTTTCACACGGACCTTCCGATTGGTATATATTGGCTGGGGGGGGGCGGAGTCGACAAGACTTGAGAACAGAAAAGTATGGGCGGCTTTGCTGCTAAAAATGCAATATTTGTAATTTTTGCAGTACTTGCGAACAGAAAAGTATGGGTGGCCTGGCTGTTAAAATGCACTATTTTATTTTTGCACGAATAATCCTATTACAGTACCCTGGTGCTCGTTTACATTAAAATCCCAAACAACAAGTATACACGGCCTAAACTTGGTTTCATATAGTTTTTGGTAAAAATAGTAAATTTTTCTTAAGCAAGTGTATACGTTTAGTGATGCCTTAACTGCCGTTTCATACATACAAAATTAGAAACGTTTCTTTTCATACACGTTTTCCTTTTATTATTTACTTCAAATGTTTGTTTCTGTTAGTTTTGCTGATACTCAAGATGCTCAGTGTCAACACACAAACGATCTATTCAGCATAAGCCATTGTGTTTGAAGGTCAAACCAACACCTTGCTTCGTGAGTCTTCGATCTTCCACTGTGACCAACGGCTCAAGTGCCCTGAAGGTCTAATCAGTATAACCCATTGTGTCAACCGTCAACCCTACCGTTTGCTCATTGCTTAAACTGAACTGTAACAAGTGTACCCCTCTGTTTTATACTCTTTAGTACAACAATGCCCTTGTTTTGGTTTATGTAATGTTAATTGACCTCATAAATGGTCGGCAATGTGATGACATTGGACCGCTCTATTGTAATACAATACGAGTGCGCTAATTATAACAACAAATAAGTATTTTGGTAGCAGCAGTGTGTTGTGCCTGCCAGTTTGGTCAACGTTCCCTTGACTAATCAAAACACCACGTACACGTCATTTTACTTAACATCAATGGCCAGGTACAATGTTTTCCTTCCTTTGTTCTAAGACTCAACACAGCCGCGCAATTACCCACTAAAAGTTATGCTTCGTCCATGGCGTTGGAGAAATGGATGAGAAGGGTGCGGGCCGCGGAGACGCGACCCAACTCAACATGATTTTCATGCTCACTATTTTATCATTAAGACAAAACAACTGCGTACAGTTTTAAACTACCCTCTACCAAACTAATTCTACAAAACTTACTTCCTCCGCGTGCCTCCTCCAGTACCCTTTACCCTACGTTACATACGCAACATTTTACACGCACGAAGTGCGACATCCCTATGGGTGCACCCAATTAAAAAAAACTCCCTTAGCATACAGTGCAAAATGCTAAATATTCACACACAAAATTACAATACTTAGAAGTCTTACAACTTTTCATAGTAAAGAAAAGCAAATCAATTAATTCTTCAACTTGTATCCTCTGCTCAATTTGTTAATGAGAGTCCCAAGGCCCGTCGAGTTATTCTCCTTCCAAATATAAACACCCCTACTGCTGTGTAAATTTCCAAACGCCTGAGCATTACCTTGAAAATGTCCCTACACCTCTGGGCAAAAAGGACACATTTTTCGGGTCCTATGTCATCCAAAATACCTCAGGCTGGAAGAGAATGAACCCAGAGTCACAATTGGGCATCGTTTTTCACTGTACCCCTCTCAAATCTGTCTAATATTAATGAGACCGACCTTCTGCTCTCTCCCTATTTAAGTGGGGTGCACCCCGCTAGTCACATTAAATATGATAGAGAGGTCAACGTAATGTAAGATCAGTCCACAAAGATTTTAGAGCGCCGAAGAGGCAAGATGGGGAACTACCGGAGCTCCATATGTTATTGAAACGTGAATTACGCATGGGCACCATTTTAGCAAGTGATGTTCTGTTCTAATCGTTGATAGCATGGTCATTGGGTTTGCACTGATCTATTGCCGCATCAAAGAAGTTACTAATATTAGTGAAATGGCGAAGTGAAGTGCACATTAATTTTCACATTTCAGCAAGAGTTTCTTGTTTACCATCTTTGCCAGTGCCTGCCTTTACCTTTGGGGTGCAAACCCATTTGTTGTTTACATCAAATAACGTCATTTAAAAAAAATTGCTCTGAAAGAATGTAAAATCAAAGGACATGTTACACGATTTTAACACAGAAGCTTGTAATTTCGCCCACTTACATAAGGACTCTTGTGTTAAATTCCACCACCTCTCCCTGGATCCCCACAGTATCAATAATGCTTGCGAAAGCTACAATAGAAAAAAAGAAGAAGATCTGCATGAGGCATGGAGACGAGTTTAAAGACGGCCTTTTCTAAAACATGTGAATTCCCACAGTCTTTTAGCCCTCAGATGCCAAACTCCACTCTTCTAATAAATATTGTTCTCCATTTTAAGAAATATTTTGCTGTGATTGTGCTCCTTGTAGATTTTTAGCCCTCATATTAATATGTTATACAGTTTATAGTGTCCTGTGACTTTGTATTTGGTTGGCCATTTTGATATTACATTCTTTTTAAAGCATAATAAGTGAGATATCGTTCAGCTCGGCACTGTGCTTGTCCCTTTTCACGTGTTTTATTCCGTTGTTTTGGGCCATTGCAGCCAGGACACCTGCAGCGGGTGATCAAACGGTTATTTGGTATATAGTTTGCGTGTTGGTTGTTCACAGGATGGATCACGATGTGATCTCTTGAAGCTCCATTCCATGTAAAGGTTGGGATTCCTTTTGGGTTTGTCTAATGCATGGTTTATGGATTCAGACTTCTGTGTAAGCCTACTTGTTCAGTACATGTTTTTTTCTAGTGCCTCGTCTCCTATGCATTTTCCCAAAAGTGTTTATTAGAGTTCCTCATCTGTACATTAACATCAATCAATATGAATGCGTAGTTAGAAAAGCTGAAGGGACAGCAAAAGTATTTACGGTGTAGGCTTCCCGAATAGGAATGTCTAAGCAGTCACATCTGTTAGGCTTTGAAGCGGACGAATTTTCATCTCTGAGGTTCAAATGTCTGATGAGTTTCAATGTTCAGTTACTTTTCAATCTAGAGTTATGCCGTAGAAAAGCCCAAAACATGATTTATTTTTAGAAAAAACGTCGAAGGCAAACTTCGACCCAGGGTAACGACCCGGAAGTAAAGGTCATACGATTTTGGCGTTAACTTTTCAAATGTTGCCCAAGTATTGATCTATCAGATGCCCAATTATGAGCAACATAGCTTTGAAATTCACGAAGATACATCGAAAAGCAAATGGTCAATTTTCAACTTTAAAAACATTGTAATTCGACACCCGATGACGTCATCATGACGTCATGACAAGTGTGTTGTCTTTATATTAAGGTTCAGTTGTTTGGTGAGTATCAAAGTTCAATTCAGTTTCAATCTTGAGTTATGTTGCAGATAAGAGTTCGGTAGAAGAAGATGGAGAAGAAAAAAACAACAACAAAAACAAGAGGTGTTCGTGCACATAATTTATTGCACGAACACCTAAAAATAACCATAAGCTTTTGTCATTTGCAGGTCATGAGTACACAGGAACGGTTACTCCAATTTTAAAGGTAGGGTCATAGATTGGTAAATACTAAAAAAATACATGACCATTATAAACTCACTTTGTAAGAAGCACTGCAGCTGTTGATAGTAAGAACTATTTTGAGAAAGGATTTCCTTTGAGGTAATATGGTTTGGATAATTTTTCATCCTAAAACATCATTTCATCATTCGGGAATGAATCGTTTCTCAGATCGCTGTGGGTTGTTGTCCAGGCTTTGCAAATATTGCGGCCAGAGATGTGTTTGGTACCCGCTGTCACCTCGCTCAACGTGCATGGATTTGACTTTCTTGTAAAAATACCGTGACAATTGGGGGGGGGGATTCTCACCAAGTACTGTAGTAAGCTGAAACTTAAACGTGTGCCTTTATATCGTATCTTTCTTTACAATTCTCTGCGAATAGAAAAGCATTACGTTGACGAAAACCAATCTATGACCCTAGAACTCTCACTGAACCGAAAAGCGTCTTGTTCGAAAACTACACGTACCAGCAGTGCCGCCCGAGAAGCTTCCAACACTCAACCGGAACCCCGGTGACGCACCGATGCATACTGCGCATAAGCCAGACCTTCCTCCCAATCCGTCAGATCGACCCTGAGCTGCAATTGGCCAGTCGATGTGATGTCATGCAAAAGTTGATTTCCGAGCCAGAAATTCCCGTTGGTGTCACCGAAACCGTCAGCATAGCTTTGGTGGCTTTGGTAAAAACTGACCGAGGTATCTCCGCGTCTCTGAAATACCTTTTTGAACAGAGTGATAAATTAACTTCTTCATTCAATGGAATGTTTACATTCTAAAAGTGAAAACATTTTTTTAAAAATGCCGTTTATTTGCTGGCATGAAAAATTACGAGTTCTTACTATTCAAACAAACCAGAATCAAGTGCTTGCCCAATAGACAATGAAAATCTGGCGCGTATTCGAACATTAGGGCCCGTTAAAGCGCGAGAGTTTATTTCCTTCATGCATTAAAGCAATGTACGTAGTACAAAATGTCCCAATAAATGTTTCACTACCTGTGAGAGGGCTCGATTTCACAAAACATTAAGATTCATCATGATTCATCATGAGTTGACACTACATGCTTCCATAGTGATTTGCATTGTGACATTACACTTTGCTTATCAATTAAGAAAATCACTCTTAATTGCTTAGCAAATTGTGAAGTCACAAAAGCTAACAACTCAAGCTTTTTAAAGATGAATCTTAGTGCCCTGTAAAATCAATCAGCCACTACCATGCCTACACGGCCTATTGCAAAGCAAAAATTATGACCAAGAAACTACAGCGACAATTCAAATTTCCTGCTTCAAAATATTTGTACAATCCAACGTACAATCCAACCACCGCCATCTGTATCCATGTCACAGTACACCTCAACATCCCCTACGGCAGACCCCTCGTAGTGAATTGTGTACACACCACTAGCTGGCTTGTTGGTACAGTGGTATAGAGAACTGACATCTGTTTGACGAACAAAAACATTAACAAGTTCAGCCGGTGAAACACGTATGAAAAATAACACGAAAATATCACAATTCACAATCCGAGTCGCTGTACCAAGAAAACCTGACAACAATAAGACTTACACGATTAACAATAAATTTAAAAACAAGCAATATACAACTATATTGTATAGTGATCTCCGAGAGCGTACGAGTTTTCGCGAGAATCTTGACTTCCAGGCAGCTACTGCTTGTACCGTGGCATTTGTTTTAAAAAAATCATCAATTGAACACAGTTTGAATAATTAAAAGCTTGATTTACAAATTGTTATTATTGTTTGAGGTCACAACCATTATTTCTTCATTTTCTAATAAGTTTCCCGACTTTTCTTTTATTTAAAATTATTACAAGTAATATAGTTATTCGAGCAATTTGTTTTGGGGTGGACAAATTGATCTGGCAAAAAAGAAAAAAAAAAGCTCCAAGGTAACATTTTCATCACGAGACATTTGTTTATCCCACACGGCAGTTCTAATGCAATTTGCCTAATCAAATTGAAAAAGATACGGACTTACACACGATATAGGACAACATAAAAACTGTTACTGTAACCACTCAGGCCCAAGTTGAAGAAAATTCCATAGGCTGGCCGAGTCGTTTAATGTTTGCAATCTGTATCCTTACCATTCGGTGTTGTTTTTGTTGTAGTTAAGACAGTGGGCGATAAGTACGCAGTCTGTCTGTCCGTCCCCTCTGTCAGTATGCTTTATCCCACCATAAATTGTGTTTTCTGTGTAAAAAGAGTACTTTTTATTTTAAAATGTCAAATTTATTAGAAAGTCATGTGCGTTCTAAGAAATCCCGGGTCCAAGGGGGCCTTACCCATTTCTGGGTCAGTATGACCCGGAATCTGTGTCAGTCAAACTGACCCGAAAGTGTTGTCAAAATCTGTGTCCAAAAGCCCCTTGGGCACAGGACAGCGGCACAGCAAGGACTTTTTCGGTGGGGGGGGGTGGGCACTGCTTTTAAGTGGGGGTGGGGGGCAGGGGGGAATGGGTTTGTTAGCGGTGGGGTCAGGCTTTTGTTTTGGAAGGGGACGCTGCAGGGGGCCACAATCGTTCTTGGCATTTTGTTTTGCCAGACATGCCTATTCAGCATTGATGATCAGCATTATGCACAGCCCCGGGCCTCCTCTATTTTGTGTTTATAACAACTCAGTTATTGTAACTTCTTATGCATTAAAACAACTGAACACGTCTATACTACAGAAAAACAGTGCTCAAAATAACTGTTGGCAACAAAACGGTAAATTGTTGACATTAACCAACTTTTCATTCCACGCTGCATTGCATTGCATTGATCAACGAGCGCTGCATGCCTTGCACTGATCAGCCCATGGGCGCGCGCGCTTCCTGATACGAGGGCAACAATCCCCACCGCATTTGTTAAACAATAATGGCTGAGTATACGATTATTTTGTTTGTACTGTATTGTAAAAGAAGGCCTACAACTAGCAGATTCGGGGTATAACTTTCCATTGTTTTGTTTTCATTCGTTTTACTTTCTTTTTTCTGTGGGTACTATCGCGATTTTTTCGTGGGGGGAGGGCACCTGGGGGGGGGGGGGCACTGGAAAATTTTTTTTTAGGGGGGCACAGGTAATCTGTGGGGGTACATGCCCCCCCCCCCCAGGCCCCCGTGGCAACGCCGCGGGCACCGGAGTCCAGATCAATTATGACACAGGAGTTTTTAGAGTGTGTTTAACCGTTTATAAGGCATGATTCACGTCAAATTCAAATTCCTAAAAATTGCATAACAAAATAAGCTAAGCATAAATTAATCTTACTTACACCGACCTCTGAAAACACACGTTTCAGAATTGCCTCGGTTTCCGGGGTCAGACCTGTGCTCAATTTTCATAGCGCTGCTTAACGGTTAGCAAATTTGCGCCGGTCTAACTATAGCAGAAAAAAAATTGCTTAAGCATAAGCATATTTCACAGGTTAGTAAAGAAAATTAAACAGCCATCAATTCATGGTGAACGTGAATTTGTATTGTTACGTCATTCACTTATACAGAAAGCACTGGAAGGCTAGGATGATTTTTCGTGGCGTTTTCGGTTAGCAGCGCTATGAAATGGAAATCGCGCAGTAAGCACAGAATCGGCCGTGAAGCAGCTCTATAAAACTGGGCCCTGCTAACTGATAAGAATCCGCTTGGGGGTTTTGATTAAGATTATGATTCAGTTTGATGTTTTGGGGTAAGTTTGACACCGACGACGAGTCACACTGACCCATATGGGTTGGGCCCCTGTTGACCCAGAATCAGGCATCAGGGTTAATTCTGACACATAATTTTTTTTTTTGGAGAGTGTACCAGAAACAGGGCAGCTAATATTAAACCGAAAGACACTGGTCCCGCTAATATCTTTCTATAGCAAACACTTATTAGTTTTTGCTTTGGGGTTGACATTGACCAACTTTTCATTCCGCACTGCATTGCATTGCATTGATCATCGCCCGCTGCATGACTTGCTTTGATCAGCGCGTGGGCGCGCGCGCTTCCTGATTCGAGGGCAACAATCCCGACCGCATTAGATAATTAAACAATAATGGCGTAGTTTACTATTATTATTTTTGTTGTACTGTATTTAAAAAAAGGCCTACAACTAGCAGATGTAGTCAGGATATTGCTTTGTTTTCATTCTTTTTACTTTCTTTTTTTCTGTGGGCACTATCGCAATTTTTTAGTGGGGGGGGGGGCACCTTGGGGGGGGCACTGGAAAGTTGTGGGGGGCCATGTGCCCACCCCCAGATGAGTTCACTAGTAACGTGGACTGGTATAGTGTCTTAAATTGGGGAGCTAGTGTTTGAATGGCTATAAAACCCTAACAGGTTGTTGAATTCCCAAGAAGGGCTAGTTGTAGACTTTTACGGCCGACGAGGGCAGGTTTTACACCGGAAAAGTCCAGCAAGCGGGGACGCTACAAACCCCCCGCAAAACACCTTCAACTTGTTTTTGCTGTCAAAGACACAAAAATGAGGTGAGATTGGGAAAAACTCTCGTTCTAGGGGGGCTAGAGATTTGATTTTTTTACTTGACTCTGCCTTAGGTATCCCTGCATCCAAAAAATAGACTTTCACGGCCGATGAGGGCAGGTTTTACACCGGAAAAGACCAGCAAGCGGGGACGCTACAAACCCCCCGCAAAAAACCTTCAACTCGTTTTTGCTGTCAAAGAGACAAAGACAAAATAAGGATGGTCATTTCACACCTAAGGCATCATCGGATCTGCACAAGTTATATACCACTGGAAAGCCCCTCTCAATGGCTATCTCTCCCATGAATGTGGGGTTGCTGACGATTATGTAGACGAGGCGAGCGGCCTGGATGTTAGGCCTACCCCTAAGAGATAGTGAAAAATTCCGGGGGCCGGCTGTGAAGCAAGGTCTCGCCGGCCGGGGTAATGGCCCAAAATAATGTTGAGGTAAAATTGGGAATAACTCCCGTTCTAGGGGGGCTAGAGAGTTGAATTTTTGACCTGACTCTGCCTTAGGTATCCCTGCATCCGAAAATTAGACTTTTGCGGCCAATTAGGGCAGGTTTCTTACCGGAAAAGACCAGCAAGCGGGGACGCTACGAACCCCCGCAAAACACCTTCAACTCGTCTTTGCTGTCAAAGAGACAATAATGAGGTGAGATTGGGAATAACTCTCGTTTTAGGGGGGCTAGAGAGATGATTTTTTTTACCTGACTCTGCCTTAGGTATCGCTGCATCCGAAAATTAGACTTTCACGGCCGATGAGGGCAGGTTTTACACCGGAAAAGACCAGCAAGCGGGGACGCTACAAACCCACCGCAAAACACCTTCAATTCAATTTTGCTGTCAAAGAGACAAAGACAAAATAAGGATGGTCATTTCACCCCCAAGGCATCATCGGATCTGCACAAGTTTTATACCACTGGAAAACCCGTCTCAAGGGCTATCTCTGCCATGAATTTGGGGTTGCTGACGATTCTGTAGGCGAGGCGAGCGGCCTGGATGTTAGGCCTCCCCCTAACAGATATTGAAACATTCCAGGGGACGGCTGCGAAGCAAGGTCTCGCCGGCCGGGGTAATGGCCCAAAATAAATTAGAGGTGAAATTGGGAATAACTCCCGTTGGTCATTTCATCCCCAAGGGATCATCGGATCTGCACAAGTTTTTTACCACTGGAAAGCCCGTCTCAAGGGCTATCTTTGCCATGAATTCGGGAATGCTGACGATTCTGTAAATTCCAAAACCTGGGCAATTAGGAGCTTTCAACCAAAAAGTGACGCCATCTTTGTTGCCCCAAAAACCTCAATAATTCGTGGAATAAAATCGTTGCGGTCTTCAAATTCGAACCAGCATCATCGACGGAGGTGCCCGCAAAAAGTGATCGCCAAAAATCGGCATGTTACCGGGGGTCGAATTTTTGGAATAATTGACAGTAGGACCCAGTCGCCATTTTGAAATTTGGGGTCGAAAATAAAAGTGCGATTTGACGGTGCAGCATTCTAGACTAGACTTCCCTGAAGACCTTTTCTGTGTGGGGACATGGCCAAATCCCAAAACCTGGGCAATTAGGAGCTTTCTACCAAAACGTGACGCCATCTTTGTTGCCCACAAAACCTCAATAATTCATGGAATAAAATCGTTGCGGTCTTCAAATTCGAACCAGCACCATCGACGGAGGTGCCCGCAAAAAGTGATCGCCAAAAATCGGCATGTTACCGGGGGTCGAATTTTTGGAATAATTGACAGTAGGACCCAGTCGCCATTTTGAAATTTGGGGTCGAAAATAAAAGTGCGATTTGACGGTGCAGCATTCTAGACTAGACTTCCCTGAAGACCTTTTCTGTGTGGGGACATGGCCAAATCCCAAAACCTGGGCAATTAGGAGCTTTCTACCAAAACGTGACGCCATCTTTGTTGCCCAAAAAACCTCAATAATTCATGGAATAAAATTGTTGCGGTCTTCAAATTCGAACCAGCACCATCGGCGGAGGTGTCCGCAAAAAGTGATCGCCAAAAATCGGCATGTTACTGGGGGTTGAATTTTTGGAATAATTGACAGGTAGTACCCTGTCGCCATTTTGAAATTTGGGGTCGAAAATAAAAGTGCGATTTGACGGTGCAGCATTCTAGACTAGACTTCCCTGAAGACCTTTTCTGTGTGGGGACATGGCCAAATCCCAAAAACTGGGCAATTAGGAGCTTTCTACCAAAAAGTGACGCCATCTTTGTTGCCCAAAAAACCTCAATAATTCATGGAATAAAATTGTTGCGGTCTTCAAATTCGAACCAGCACCATCGGCGGAGGTGTCCGCAAAAAGTGATCGCCAAAAATCGGCATGTTACTGGGGGTTGAATTTTTGGAATAAAATAAAAGTGCGATTTGACGGTGCAGCATTCTAGACTAGACTTCCCTGAAGACCTTTTCTGTGTGGGGACATGGCCAAATCCCAAAACCTGGGCAATTAGGAGCTTTCTACAAAAAAGTGACGCCATCTTTGTTGCCCAAAAAACCTCAATAATTCATGAAATAAAATGGTTGCGGTTTTTAAATTCGAACCAGCACCATCGGCGGAGGTGTCCGCAAAAAGTGATCGCCAAAAATCGGCATGTTACCGGGGGTCGAATTTTTGGAATAATTGGCAGGTAGTACCCTGTCGCCATTTTGAATTTTGGGGTCGAAAATAAAAGTGCGATTTGACGGTGCAGCATTCTAGACTAGACATCCCTGAAGACCTTTTCTGTGTGGGGACATGGCCAAATCCCAAAACCTGGACAGTTAATAGGAGCTTTCTACCAAAAGTTACGCCATCTTTGTTGCCCAAAAAACCTCAACAATTCATGGAATAAAATCGTTGCGGTCTTCATATCGAACCAGCACCATCGGCGGAGGTGTCCGCAAAAAGTGATCACCAAAAATCGCAATGTTACCGGGTGTCGAGTTTTTGGAATAATTGACAGGTAGTACCCTGTCGCCATTTTGAATTTTGGGGTCGAAAAAAAAGTGCGATTTGACGGTGCAGCATTCTACACTAGACTTCCTTGAAGACCTTTTCTGTGTGGGGACATGGCCAAATCCCAAAACCTGGGCAATTAGGAGCTTTCTACCAAAAAGTGACGCCATCTTTGTTGCCCAAAAAACCTCAATAATTCATGGAATAAAATCGTTGCGGTCTTCAAATTCGAACCAGCACCATCGGCGGAGGTGTCCGCAAAAAGTGATCGCCAAAAATCGCAATGTTACCGGGTGTCGAGTTTTTGGAATAATTGACAGGTAGTACCCTGTCGCCATGTTGAATTTTGGGGTCGAAAATAAAAGTGCGATTTGACGGTGCAGCATTCTAGACTAGACTTCCCTGAAGACCTTTTCTGTGTGGGGACATGGCCAAATCCCAAAACCTGGGCAATTAGGAGCTTTCTACCAAAAAGTGACGCCATCTTTGTTGCCAAAAAAACCTCAATAATTCATGGATCAAAATCGTTGCGGTCTTCAAATTCGAACCAGCACCA
This sequence comes from Pisaster brevispinus, assembly GCA_023634235.1. NCBI lineage: Eukaryota > Metazoa > Echinodermata > Asteroidea > Forcipulatida > Asteriidae > Pisaster > Pisaster brevispinus. The sequence continues at coordinate 4,288,631 of JAMKCF010000025.1, forward strand.
TCGGCGGAGGTGTCCGCAAAAAGTGATCGCCAAAAATCGGCATGTTACCAGGGGTCGAATTTTTGGAATAATTAACAGGTAGTATCCTGTCGCCATTTTGAATTTTGGGGACGACAATAAAAGTGCGATTTGACGGTGCAGCATTTTAGACTAGACTTCCCTGAAGACCTTTTCTGTGTGGGGATATGGCCAAATTCCAAAACCTGGGCAATAAGGAGCTTTCTACCAAAAAGTGACGCCATCTTTGTTGCCCAAAAAACCTCAATGAATTCATGGAATAAAAAACCTCAATAATTCATGGAATAAAATCGTTCCGGTCTACAAATTCGAACCAGCACCATCGGCGGAGGTGTCCGCAAAAAAGTGATCGCCAAAAATTGGCATGTTACCGGGGGTCGAATTTTTGAAATAATTGACAGGTAGTACCCTGTCGCCATTTTGAATTTTGGTTCGAAAATAAAAGTGCGATTTGAAAAAAAACGTAATTGTTGATCTGGCTCCCTACCCCTCCGACAAGCTCCCAAGCTCACGGCTAGACCGGCAAGCTGGGGAGTTCATGCCCGGGGCTTGTCTCTCTGGCCCCACGAGACATGGCACCGGCTGTACAGGATATGCCCCAAGGTTCACGTTCCGCTAGTTCCCACGCTGATGCGCCGTAAAACACGCTTCGGTTGCACGGACTCTCTGAATGCGAATCTTACGTTCGATTTTGCATCATTATTACAAATTGTATAAATAATCTGAATACATAGTCTTTTTTGTCAAATACTCATGAATTATTAAAAAAAAAAAAGATTTAAATTTGGTTCAGTAATTTACTTTTATACGGCTGGAAGTAAAACTATCTCCGAAGATCACGTGATTTATCCGAACCACTTTTTTTGTTCGGATAAATCACGTGACCTTCATTTTTTGAAAAATGCTCAAAATCGGCAAAATTTGATGGTTTCTTTTAGGAACCGTTTTTCTCCATTCCTGGATGACCTTTGAAGTCATAATTTAGCCTATTTTGTAGCCCAAATAGCCCAACGAAGCCGGTGTGCCCCTTTAAGAAAAGGGGTTCGCCCTGATGCTTCTGGCATGGTTGGCAATTCCATGCGCACAACCAACCCTGCCCATGTGACCCCTGAGAAGAGGGTGTTGGTGCATTACCCATCAAGACAAGACAAGACAGAAACTTGAAGGAGCACTGACTCTATCACACACTGTTCGTAATTATTGAACTGTCCCGCCATGGTCGCTAATCCCCATTGGGAAAATTGCATACCAGTGTCAATTTAGAAACGTTTTCAGTGTCAACCGATGCATGACATGTGTTACATGAAAGGGCAGCACCATTCTCTCAATGGGTGAGACTGAGAGTGCTTCTTGTCCAATCATGGTACATGGTTTTTACAACCTCTACTTCTCATATAACTCTATGGCTGCTAGTAATTGCCTCCAAGTCTGAATGTGCACGACATTTGATGATATCGGTGTTTACTCAGTAATAACTCTATCTATGGGTCACTCGTTACTCAGCTATCCTCCTCGGTGCTCTCACTGCTAGACTGAGCCTGACTTACGCAAACATACAAGGTCTTCAACAGCTGCCATAGTTGTTTCCATTATTCTCAGCACCAATTTGAGTGTGATATGTTTGCCTACAATGGCCGATTATTGGCTGCGGCTCACGGCCAGGGAACAGCCAGGTCTGAATGACCAAAAAGGGCTGATGTGCAAGTTTTCTCAAAAGAGATCTGTAAAACACAGTGCCAAAGTCCACCACTTTTGTTGTCCTTACAATTTGCTTTGTCAAACTTTTGTTTCACAATCGGTATTTTCACCAAAACAAATTTTGGGTTGGTGGTACCAAAATCCTTTGGGAAAAGCCAAGCAAACTGGTCAAGAGAGGGCCACAGTGTTTTTTCTTCTCAGCCTCATAGATCAGCTTGGTTTAGTTACAATGATATGAAAGGACATGGCTAAATAAAAGGTATTTTTGTATAATACCTACCAGCCCTGAGATGGTTGAGTGAAGCTAGCGTTCTCAGCATAAACGGCGGTGGTACAGTGCTGGTATCTCTAGTCTCATCCAACATCAACTCATTGATTCTCATAACCTGTGATGAGAGAGGAAACACAACAGGATTTAAGCCTTGTGCCCCAAGGCCCACTTGTGGGCTGTACTTGTACTTGTACTTGTTTTGTGTGTATATCCATGCTATTTTAAGCGAGATACATTTGATAATCTCAAGCTTGCGTCTAATGTAAGTGATATTCTAGGAGAAACAACGTTCTTGCACTGACCCAACGATCTGTTCCTGAGGCCAATGACTGCTGTTGTGGAGTAGGGAGGTGACAAATCCATTCCCTATACGCTGTCTATATACATACCTCAGCTGCATTGTCCTGCAAGTGAGCTATTTCTGCAGTAGGTGACCATAACTTGACATCGTAGTCTATACCACCGGTTGCAAGTACTACATGTATACAGATCGACAAAATGGAAATACATCTAGTCAAAAACAACGATGATCTGCATCATATCTAGATTGGCAATCTAGGCTCCACCTATGGATTATATATTCCCAAAAGCTTATTCTTTAACATCACATAACAGTCACATCTTATCTAGCCATAACTGACGTTGGTTCATTTCACCTTGACCTAAAACATATCGTGGCCGAGCGCTCGAGTAAACCAGGCAGTCTAGTGCACCTGACTCAAGTTCTCGTGGCTTAAATCATCAGGGTATGGGTTTAAATCCTGGTCATGACATATCACCTCAGTGGCAATATTCTAGGTTGCTTAAACACCAACATGTAAAGTGAGCTTTGGCAATTTTGACTAAAACTAAAACGACAAAGATCTCCCACTACAATATATTGACCAAAATGTAAAAATAATCGGGGAAAAAATACAAATTCTCAGGTATGTACTTCGATGTATCAATGTCTACAGCAACAATGTACAACACAAATTTTGTGCTGCTCTCAATGGTCTGGTTCCTGACTCATTTGAAAATAACAAACACATCCTACAAAAGAATCCACATGCACAAGGCCGGAAATTTCTGTCTCCCCTTCTTTCTATTTTGAGCAATTTGTACTTTTTTTCTACCATAAGGTTTTAAAGGAGGGCTCCAAAGTCCAATTCAGTTTTGTGATCCACTCAGTCCCCAATAGATTATTGTCCTTATGAAAATGGGAAACAATTCCAAGTGTCTAACCTCATGTTATGATGGTGTAAAATGCAACTGTTTTTGAAACCCTTCAAGTGCAATGTTTTGTCAAGATCCAAAAACGCTCCCTGATGTAACAATTCAAACATATGGTCTGTACATTTTTGTTCAAAGATTTTTTTCAGTTAATTCCTGAATTATGTTGATACTCATATCAAAACGGCATCAAATTCCAGCTTATGACTGGCACAGAACGTAGTCACTGCCCCAGAAGTTAGCTTGCTTGATCTATTTGGTAGACAATGATTGGGGAGTGTTAGTGTTTCCTACATGTCACTAGTGAGCGGTCTTGTTTACTGGACCAAAGCTCTGGTGTTGTCATGGAGCAGAGTGTGGGTTCAAATCCCGGTCATGACACTAATTGTGCCCATGAGCAAGGCACTAAACCACAACTGTACCACCAGTCAGGCTCCTAGTGGACGATACCACTACAGTGAAATACAGTGAAATACAATGGTGGAAGTTCAAAAAACAGAACATGACTATTCAAAATGGGACAAGTACCAGTCTTCCTTGCCACAACTTCAGGTGCTTTGAATCAAAGCAGCTTCAAGCCGGGGAAAAAGATACATAGACATGTGCTCCTAGAGAACTATGAAGTTCAACCTAACAACTTGATAGTTCCAAGAGTCCTGGAGGACAATTGACTCTTCCCTGATTGTACACTGAACAGAGTGAACAGACACTAAAGTGGGTACATGTAGTAATGGGTTGCAGGGGTGCTGAGGGGTCAATGAACTATAGGGTCAAACCCCTAGTTATGCACCCAACATAGTTTGTTCTAACATTCAATGGGGGGAAAATATTATTGTTCAAAACTTGAGCTTTGCAAAAAGGCTGTACTCTGCCAACTTTATTGTCCAGCACTGCAGTGTAGAAGGCTCCCCATCCCAAGGATCTAACCCAACCTGGCAATACACAAAACGACAATAGCCACTGATCGTCTCCAGACCCCTGCCCATCATCGCTGTAATCCCTATTAAACTGAGATAATTGCTATCTTGAGAATCACTCTCCAGCGATAGTTATTGACTTTTAAATTATGCTAATAAACAACAGGGTGCTGTATTTGTCTCTATAGCCCCACTAGTTTGGCTGGAGGAGTTTGGCGTACTGACTGATTTTTAGCCACATGTCATGGTCAATATGCCCTGTGGTGTGAACTCCAAGAATCCTGCAGTGGGGTAGGGCTATCTGTGCAGCATTTGTAATGGTCTGGTTGTGTTTTCTGAAGTCTTTGCTGTCCACAACTGTCATGACTTGTCACCTTATGCACCATTTTCTAAAAAAATATTGGTCATCAATCTTGGTCTCCATAGGCTTTTATGTGCAAACAATTTCTAACTGTGGAAGCCACTTTGAAACACACAAGAAGTGAATTAAGACATTACTGCTGTGTTAGAAACAGCGATCCGATGGCTCAGCTCAGCTCAGTTAGCAGCTAGATTTCTCATGAGATGTGGTGATGTGGGTTGTGCTCTCATCAACAGTCAGGAAGCTGTCACAGGTCTCTTTATTTCAAAATGGCTTCCACCAGTTGAAATTTTTTTAATTGTCCTGCTAGAACAAGCCTGTTGGGCAGGAGATTGCATTGAAATTAGGGAGTTGTAATTTTTTGTTAAAACCAAGTTTGTTCACATCTTGCTTCCCATGGAAAAAAGAGGAAGAAAAGAGCAGATGCTGTTTTTTTTTCAGTCTGTTGTTGAGAAAAAGACTTGTGAGTGATTTCAATCACATGACCTACCTCCAGTAGCATTTTGCCTGCCTGATAAAGATGCTGTACTCTCTTATCTAACAGTGGGACATCAGTGACTGATGAGTGGTTGTAGTTGCTTCATGGTGATAGAGGAAAAGTAAGAGGTTGAGGTGATTGGGATGTCTTTCTGTTTGAATGATAATGTATTATTATGACTAGTTAGTTACATGTACTTTATACAAAAGTTTACACAATATCCATATTTATATACAGTTGACATTTTGCAAATTTCCATTGATTGGCCTCACAATGGCGGCCAATGCACGGGGTCAATGCATGAGTTTCTTCTGTTCGTAAAGCTAGCAATATGTGGAAACCCCCAAAGTACGTTTACTGGGATTTGGTCTCAACAGTCTCCTGTGCAACTTTGTGGCAAGAGCAAGTTGGGCAGGAGATCGAGTATGTTGAGAGTAACAGGGTGAAATGGTTGTTTTTTCAGTTTGTAAAAAGTTATTTACATTCCAGGTGATTTTACTTAAAAAAATATTTACACTCACTAATCAACAGTCTCTTTGGTCATCTGCCATATTGTTTCCAGATCTTTATAACTGTGTTCCTTTCTCTACTTTCTTAAGTCTGTAAAAACAAACAAACAAACAAACAAACAAACAAAAACCACGTGGTTATTGTAGTTATGAAACAGTAACTCTGGCTTTATTCATCTATAGAACATTTTACAATAACATTTCAATGGATTTTATGTCACTGCCTTAGTCACTGGGCCAATAACCTTCCTGTTATCTTTCTCAATTCCCAGGGGAGTAAACAGCCCTGGGCTTCCTTGCCTTGTTTGGATGTTACTTGAAGTAACAGCTGGTTTTGTAAAATTGTTATGTAATTTCATCTTCTTGATACATTTTCCTGCTTCTCTGAGTTGAGGTTAGCTTCAATCTGTAATCATATGAAAGTTCTAGGAGGAGTCAGAATGTTTGCCCTTTGACTGTATTTGTGAGATGGAGGACAGCATTGTCAGCATTGGCCAAGTTTATTTATGCTGGTAAGCTGGCAGATTGTACAGTGCCCTCTTTGACGTATACATGAGTAGCCCCTGGATACCGAGAGAAATAAGCAGAATGTTATTGGCCCAGTGATTAGGGCACTGACATAAAGCACAATGATATGGTATTGTAAATAACTCCAATTTTAAATCGGCACATAGCCTGGTGGATTTGCTTCCACTTCACAACCTCCTTGCTCTACATTCGAATCCCCCTACACACTAAACATTTTCAGAAAAAAAAATTATATCGCCTGTCTTAAGTGTTTGGCTTTGTACATTTAGCCAGCACTGGACATGCATAGTTGACAGTTTTTGGACCATTATGTCAGACTTTAGTTCCCCCAAAACAAAAATCCTCCAAAACCAATAATCTGAAAAAGGAAAAGGTAAATAACATCCATTTAAATTTCAGGGTAAAATTTGTATTAAACAGTGTAAGGCCTAATAGTTTGGGGATAAAAAGAAACCGCAGCAAAAGCTTTTCAAAAAAGGACATTGCCAAGCCACAGCAAGTTTGTGCTGTATACACCTGGTTTTGTGCCAGGGCCTGACAGCCACTTCAAGATGAGGGCTACACATAACTGATCGTGGCTGTCGGCCCAAATCAACTGTCACCAGGGCCACGTTGCCACCTACTACTGGGGCTGAAAAGTACTGGGGCTGAAATGGGGTTACTCCCTTCACAGTCTGTAAGGATGTAGTCATAGGTATCATCCACTAGGACCCTGACTGGTAGAGCAGAATGCAACACCTTCCCAACTTTGTACGAAGCACTTAAGGTTAACTGCCCTTTTGCTCAAGGGCACAAGTGTCATTACCAGGATTGGAACCTTATTTTGCTGCTGACAACACCAAAGCTTTAGTCCAGAAACTAGACCTCCTGGCAACGACACATGGGTAATGTCACCCACCACCTGTTTGTAAAGGTATAGGGAAGGCACTCTCAGTTTTCACTTGGTGCTATTCCGGCCGACTTCACTTGTATCATAATTTGTTTTCAAAGTGGGTTTTTCCATGTTTTCGACCTACATGTATGTTCTATGAAGGTGTTTGAAATGTGGTAATGGATTGTGTTTTACCATTAACATCCAATAGTGAGTCGAAAGGTATCCAAGGAATGATCCAAGAAATTGCAAGTACATGTAATAGTATAGCTGGGACTGCAGCCCAGGGGCTTTTGGAGCCCATGTGTTAATCTGGGCACAGGAGCTTTTGTGCTCATGTTTATGCCTGGGTGGTGTACCCAGCTGCATGTGTGTGTGTGTGTGGTTATTTGTAGCCCAGGTTGGATGCAATAGATGAGTCCAACAGACACTGACATCCTACCATCCAGGGCTATATGTAGGTTATTTGATGATGTTTTTTCCTTTTGCCCATGTGTACGTAGACCTACACTGCATGTAAAACCCAACTCAATTTGGATCTTGGAGAATAGTGGTTGGTTAATTTATGAAACATTTTTTCTTCTGTTTTTACTCCTGAACTGAATAGGCCTATTAACTACTTTGTAACGATACTTAAAAGTAGGGCATACAGCTGTTCATGATTTTTAATTAAAAACAACATTGCACTCGATGACTTAGAAACAGCTAAATGGAAAGAACTTTAACTGTACTAGTGAAGGTTTGTTACAATAGGTTATACAGTAGCACATGATATAGCAACTGGGTTAACAAAACCCTAGAGTTGATTTTATTTGGTTTGCTCTAGTTTAGTAACAGTTTTCCTTAGCAATTTCAAAAACTGTAATTCAAACTTAGTATTCTAGATAATCAGTACCCACCTGTCTAGTGTTGACCGTACTATTAACAATACTATCAATCTGTGCATAATGGTGAATACCGTCCTGCATTGTAAGTAGATTTAGTCCCAAGAAAAAAAAACCCGTCAACAATATCCAAACAAGAACGAGCAAATAAAATCTTGGTCTGATGAGGGCGCACTAAAAGGACATTGGTAAGTGCTGTTTGCTCCGCACTAAAATGACAGAAATTCATGCGCGGAACCTCATCAATAAAATGTATACCCACAACTTTTTCTCTTATTCAACTGTTTGAAGGTAATGGCTTTTATGAAATGTCGAAAAGTATTTTAAAAAGAGCCACTGGGGTTTTTAACTTCAGACCTAAAGGATTTAAGGGTAAAAAGTAAGCACTCTTAAGGTGGCCCTAATTTTATAAATGTAGGGTCATTTTTCCAATACCGATGAGGGATAATTTTTTTACCTGACTCTTCCTTAGGTATCCTTCGCTCGTCCCCAGCGCCTTGCCTTAAAACCAAAGGCGCTGGGATGGGCAAACGTATTAAGCACGCTCATTGGTTAATGCTCAGTCCCATCATGCATCACACTCACACTGCAAGCACTGCACGCATGACGTACTTCCTGAACAAGAATCTGTGCAAGCTGATTAGCCCATCCCAGCGGTCCTGGATAGGCCGCTGGGGCCGAGCGAATAGGTATCCCCGCATCCGAAAATAAGACTTTTACGGCCGATGAGGGCAGGTTTCACACCGGAATAGACCAGCAAGCGGGGACGCTACAAACTCCCCGCAAAACATCTCCAACTCGTTTTTGCTGTCAAAAAGACAAACACAAAATAAGGAGGGTCAAATCACACTCAAGGCATCATCGGATTAGCACAAGTTTTATACCACTGGAAAGCCCGTCTCAAGGGCTATCTCTCCCATGAGTTTGGGATTGCTGACGGTTCTGTAAGCGAGGCGAGCGGCATAGATGTTAGGCCTACCCCTAACAGAAATTGAAAAATCCCAGGGGCCGGCTGCGAAGCAAGGTCTCGCCGGCCGGGGGTAATAACCCGGAATAAATTCCAGGTGAGGGCAGGTTTCACACCGGAAGAGACCAGCAAGCGGGGGACGCTACAAACTCCCCGCAAAACATCTCCAACTCGTTTTTGCTGTCAAAAAGACAAACACAAAATAAGGAAGGTCAAATCACCCTCAAGGCATCATCGGATTAGCACAAGTTTTATACCACTGGAAAGCCCGTCTCAAGGGGCTATCTCTCCCATGAGTTTGGGATCGCTGACGGTTCTGTAAGCGAGGCGAGCGGCCTAGATGTTAGGCCTACCCCTAACAGAAATTGAAAAATCCCAGGGGCCGGCTGCGAAGCATGTCTCGCCGGCCGGGGTAATGACCCGGAATAAATTCCAGGTGAGTTTGGGAATAACTCCCGTTCTAGGGGGGCTAGAGAGATAATTTTTTTTACCTGACTCTTCCTTAGGTATCCCCGCATCCGTAAATTAGACTTTTACGGCCGATGGGGGCAGGTTTCACACCGGAAGAGACCAGCAAGCGGGGACGCTACAAACTCCCCGCAAAACATCCCCAACTCGTTTTTGCTGTCAAAAAGACAAACACAAAATAAGGAGGGTCAAATCACCCTCAAGGCATCATCGGATTAGCACAAGTTTTATACCACTGGAAAGCCCGTCTCAAGGGCTATCTCTCCCTTGAGTTTGGGGTCGCTGACGGTTCTGTAGGCGAGGCGAGCGGCCTAGATGTTAGGCCTACCCCTAACAGAAATTGAAAAATCCCAGGGGCCGGCTGCGAAGCATGTCTCGCCGGCCGGGGTAATGACCCGGAATAAATTCCAGGTGAGTTTGGGAATAACTCCCGTTCTAGGGGGGGCTAGAGAGATAATTTTTTTACCTGACTCTTCCTTAGGTATCCCCGCATCCGAAAATTAGACTTTTACGGCCGATGAGGGCAGGTTTCACACCGGAAGAGACCAGCAAAAGGGGACGCTACAAACTCCACGCAAAACATCTCCAACTCGTTTTTGCTGTCAAAAAGACAAACACAAAATAAGGAGGGTCAAATCACCCTCAAATCACCCTCGAAAATTAGACTTTTACGGCCGATGAGGGCAGGTTTCACACCGGAAGAGACCAGCAAGCGGGGACGCTACAAACTCCCCGCAAAACATCTCCAACTCGTTTTTGCTGTCAAAAAGACAAACACAAAATAAGGAGGGTCAAATCACCCTCAAGGCATCATCGGATTAGCAAAAGTTTTATACCACTGGAAAGCCCATCTCAAGGGCTATCTCTCCTATGAGTTTGGGGTTGCTGACGGTTCTGTAGGCGAGGCGAGCGGCCTAGATGTTAGGCCTACCCCTAACAGAAATTGAAAAATCCCAGGGGCCGGCTGCGAAGCAAGGTCTCGCCGGCCGGGGTAATAACGCGGAATAAATTCCAGGTGAGTTTGGGAATAACTCCCGTTCTAGGGGGGCTAGAGAGATAATTTTTTTACCTGACTCTTCCTTAGGTATCCCCGCATCCGAAAATTAGACTTTTACGGCCGATGAGGGCAGGTTTCACACCGGAAGAGACCAGCAAGCGGGGACGCTACAAACTCCCCGCAAAACATCTCCAACTCGTTTTTGCTGTCAAAAAGACAAACACAAAATAAGGTGGGTCAAATCACCCTCAAGGCATCATCGGATTAGCAAAAGTTTTATACCACTGGAAAGCCCATCTCAAGGGCTATCTCTCCTATGAGTTTGGGGTTGCTGACGGTTCTGTAGGCGAGGCGAGCGGCCTAGATGTTAGGCCTACCCCTAACAGAAATTGAAAAATCCCAGGGGCCGGCTGCGAAGCAAGGTCTCGCCGGCCGGGGTAATGACCCGGAATAAATTCCAGGTGAGTTTGGGAATAACTCCCGTTCTAGGGGGGCTAGAGAGATATTTTTTTTACCTGACTCTTCCTTAGGTATCCCCGCATCCGAAAATTAGACTTTTACGGCCGATGAGGGCAGGTTTCACACCGGAAGAGACCAGCAAGCGGGGACGCTACAAACTCCCCGCAAAACATCTCCAACTCGTTTTTGCTGTCAAAAAGACAAACACAAAATAAGGAGGGTCAAATCACCCTCAAGGCATCATCGGATTAGCAAAAGTTTTATACCACTGGAAAGCCCATCTCAAGGGCTATCTCTCCTATGAGTTTGGGGTTGCTGACGGTTCTGTAGGCGAGGCGAGCGGCCTAGATGTTAGGCCTACCCCTAACAGAAATTGAAAAATCCCAGGGGCCGGCTGCGAAGCAAGGTCTCGCCGGCCGGGGTAATAACCCGGAATAAATTCCAGGTGAGTTTGGGAATAACTCCCGTTCTAGGGGGGCTAGAGAGATAATGTTTTTACCTGACTCTTCCTTAGGTATCCCCGCATCCGAAAATTAGACTTTTACGGCCGATGAGGGCAGGTTTCACACCGGAAGAGACCAGCAAGCGGGGACGCTACAAACTCCCCGCAAAACATCTCCAACTCGTTTTTGCTGTCAAAAAGACAAACACAAAATAAGGTGGGTCAAATCACCCTCAAGGCATCATCGGATTAGCAAAAGTTTTATACCACTGGAAAGCCCATCTCAAGGGCTATCTCTCCTATGAGTTTGGGGTTGCTGACGGTTCTGTAGGCGAGGCGAGCGGCCTAGATGTTAGGCCTACCCCTAACAGAAATTGAAAAATCCCAGGGGCCGGCTGCGAAGCAAGGTCTCGCCGGCCGGGGTAATAACCCGGAATAAATTCCAGGTGAGTTTGGGAATAACTCCCGTTCTAGGGGGGCTAGAGAGATATTTTTTTTTACCTGACTCTTCCTTAGGTATCTCCGCATCCGAAAATTAGACTTTTACGGCCGATGAGGGCAGGTTTCACACCGGAAGAGACCAGCAAGCGGGGACGCTACAAACTCCCCGCAAAACATCTCCAACTCGTTTTTGCTGTCAAAAAGACAAACACAAAAGAAGGAGGGTCAAATCACCCTCAAGGCATCATCGGATTAGCACAAGTTTTATACCACTGGAAAGCCCGTCTCAAGGGCTATCTCTCCCATGAGTTTAGAGTTGCTGACGGTTCTGTAGGCGAGGCGAGCGGCCTAGATGTTAGGCCTACCCCTAACAGAAATTAAAAAATCCCAGGGGCCGGCTGCGAAGGAAGGTCTCGCCGGCCGGGGTAATGACCCGGAATAAATTCCAGGTGAGTTTGGGAATAACTCCCGTTCTAGGGGGGCTAGAGAGATAATTTTTTTACCTGACTCTTCCTTAGGTATCCCCGCATCCGAAAATTAGACTTTTACGGCCGATGAGGGCAGGTTTCACACCGGAAGAGACCAGCAAGCGGGGACGCTACAAACTCCCCGCAAAACATCTCCAACTCGTTTTTGCTGTCAAAAAGACAAACACAAAATAAGGTGGGTCAAATCACCCTCAAGGCATCATCGGATTAGCAAAAGTTTTATACCACTGGAAAGCCCATCTCAAGGGCTATCTCTCCTATGAGTTTGGGGTTGCTGACGGTTCTGTAGGCGAGGCGAGCGGCCTAGATGTTAGGCCTACCCCTAACAGAAATTGAAAAATCCCAGGGGCCGGCTGCGAAGCAAGGTCTCGCCGGCCGGGGTAATGACCCGGAATAAATTCCAGGTGAGTTTGGGAATAACTCCCGTTCTAGGGGGGCTAGAGAGATATTTTCTTTTACCTGACTCTTCCTTAGGTATCCCCGCATCCAAAAATTAGACTTTTACGGCCGATGAGGGCAGGTTTCACACCGGAAGAGACCAGCAAGCGGGGACGCTACAAACTCCCCGCAAAACATCTCCAACTCGTTTTTGCTGTCAAAAAGACAAACACAAAAGAAGGAGGGTCAAATCACCCTCAAATCACCCTCGAAAATTAGACTTTTACGGCCGATGAGGGCAGGTTTCACACCGGAAGAGACCAGCAAGCGGGGACGCTACAAACTCCCCGCAAAACATCTCCAACTCGTTTTTGCTGTCAAAAAGACAAACACAAAATAAGGAGGGTCAAATCACCCTCAAGGCATCATCGGATTAGCACAAGTTTTATACCACTGGAAAGCCCATCTCAAGGGCTATCTCTCCTATGAGTTTGGGGTTGCTGACGGTTCTGTAGGCGAGACGAGCGGCCTAGATGTTAGGCCTACCCCTAACAGAAATTGAAAAATCCCAGGGGCCGGCTGCGAAGCAAGGTCTCGCCGGCCGGGGTAATAACCCGGAATAAATTCCAGGTGAGTTTGGGAATAACTCCCGTTCTAGGGGGGCTAGAGAGATAATTTTTTTACCTGACTCTTCCTTAGGTATCCCCGCATCCGAAAATTAGACTTTTACGGCCGATGAGGGCAGGTTTCACACCGGAAGATACCAGCAAGCGGGGACGCTACAAACTCCCCGCAAAACATCTCCAACTCGTTTTTGCTGTCAAAAAGACAAACACAAAATAAGGTGGGTCAAATCACCCTCAAGGCATCATCGGATTAGCAAAAGTTTCATACCACTGGAAAGCCCATCTTAAGGGCTATCTCTCCTATTAGTTTGGGGTTGCTGACGGTTCTGTAGGCGAGGCGAGCGGCCTAGATGTTAGGCCTACCCCTAACAGAAATTGAAAAATCCCAGGGGCCGGCTGCGAAGCAAGGTCTCGCCGGCCGGGGTAATGACCCGGAATAAATTCCAGGTGAGTTTGGGAATAACTCCCGTTCTAGGGGGGCTAGAGAGATATTTTTTTTACCTGACTCTTCCTTAGGTATCCCCGCATCCGAAAATTAGACTTTTACGGCCGATGAGGGCAGGTTTCACACCGGAAGAGACCAGCAAGCGGGGACACTACAAACTCCCCGCAAAACATCTCCAACTCGTTTTTGCTGTCAAAAAGACAAACACAAAAGAAGGAGGGTCAAATCACCCTCAAGGCATCATCGGATTAGCACAAGTTTTATACCACTGGAAAGCCCGTCTCAAGGGCTATCTCTCCCATGAGTTTGGGATTGCTGACGGTTCTGTAGGCGAGGCGAGCGGCCTAGATGTTAGGCCTACCCCTAACAGAAATTAAAAAATCCCAGGGGCCGGCTGCGAAGCAAGGTCTCGCCGGCCGGGGTAATGACCCGGAATAAATTCCAGGTGAGTTTGGGAATAACTCCCGTTCTAGGGGGGCTAGAGAGATAATTTTTTTTACCTGACTCTTCCTTAGGTATCCCCGCATCCGAAAATTAGACTTTTACGGCCGATGAGGGCAGGTTTCACACCGGAAGAGACCAGCAAGCGGGGACGCTACAAACTCCCCGCAAAACATCTCCAACTCGTTTTTGCTGTCAAAAAGACAAACACAAAATAAGGAGGGTCAAATCACCCTCAAATCACCCTCGAAAATTAGACTTTTACAGCCGATGAGGGCAGGTTTCACACCGGAAGAGACCAGCAAGCGGGGACGCTACAAACTCCCCGCAAAACATCTCCAACTCGTTTTTGCTGTCAAAAAGACAAACACAAAATAAGGAGGGTCAAATCACCCTCAAGGCATCATCGGATTAGCACAAGTTTTATACCACTGGAAAGCCCGTCTCAAGGGCTATCTTTCCCATGAGTTTGGGGTCGCTGACGGTTCTGTAGGCGAGGCGAGCGGCCTAGATGTTAGGCCTACCCCTAACAGAAATTGAAAAATCCCAGGGGCCGGCTGCGAAGCAAGGTCTCGCCGGCCGGGGTCATGACCCGGAATAAATTCCAGGTGAGTTTGGAAATAACTCCCGTTCTAGGGGGGCTAGAGAGATAATTTTTTTAACCTGACTCTTCCTTAGGTATCCCCGCATCCGAAACTTAGACTTTTACGGCCGATGAGGGCAGGTTTCACACCGGAAGAGACCAGCAAGCGGGGACGCTACAAACTCCCCGCAAAACATCTCCAACTCGTTTTTGATGTCAAAAAGACAAACACAAAATAAGGAGGGTCAAATCACCCTCAAGGCATCATCGGATTAGCACAAGTTTTATACCACTGGAAAGCCCGTCTCAAGGGCTATCTCTCCCATGAGTTTGGGGTCGCTGACGGTTCTGTAGGCGAGGCGAGCGGCCTAGATGTAAGGCCTACCCCTAACAGAAATTGAAAAATCCCAGGGGCCGGCTGCGAAGCAAGGTCTCGCCGGCCGGGGTAATGACCCGGAATAAATTCCAGGTGAGTTTGGGAATAACTCCCGTTCTAGGGGGGCTAGAGAGATAATTTTTTACCTGACTCTTCCTTAGGTATCCCCGCATCCGAAAATTAGACTTTTACGGCCGATGAGGGCAGGTTTCACACCGGAAGAGACCAGCAAGCGGGGACGCTACAAACTCCCCGCAAAACATCTCCAACTCGTTTTTGCTGTCAAAAAGACAAACACAAAATAAGGAGGGTCAAATCACCCTCAAGGCATCATCGGATTAGCACAAGTTTTATACCACTGGAAAGCCCGTCCCAAGGGCTATCTCTCCCATGAGTTTGGGGTTGCTGACGGTTCTGTAGGCGAGGCGAGCGGCCTAGATGTTAGGCCTACCCCTAACAGAAATTGAAAAATCCCAGGGGCCGGCTGTGAAGCAAGGTCTCGCCGGCCGGGGTAATGACCCGGAATAAATTCCAGGTGAGTTTGGGATTAACTCCCGTTCTAGGGGGGCTAGAGAGATAATTTTTTTACCTGACTCTTCCTTAGGTATCCCCGCATCCGAAAATTAGACTTTTATGGCCGATGAGGGCAGGTTTCACACCGGAAGAGACCAGCAAGCGGGGACGCTACAAACTCCCCGCAAAACATCTCCAACTCGTTTTTGCTGTCAAAAAGACAAACACAAAATAAGGAGGGTCAAATCACCCTCAAGGCATCATCGGATTAGCACAAGTTTTATACCAATGGAAAGCCCGTCTCAAGGGCTATCTCTCCCATGAGTTTGGGGTCGCTGACGATTCTGTAGGTGAGGCGAGCGGCCTAAATGTTAGGCCTACCCCTAACAGAAATTGAAAAATCCCAGGGGTCAAAAAGACAAACACAAAATAAGGAGGGTCAAAATACCCTCAAGGCATCATCGGATTAGCACAAGTTTTATACCACTGGAAAGCCCGTCTCAAGGGCTATCTCTCCCATGAGTTTGGGGTCGCTGACGGTTCTGTAGGCGAGGCGAGCGGCCTAGATGTTAGGCCTACCCCTAACAGAAATTGAAAAATCCCAGGGGCCGGCTGCGAAGCAAGGTCTCGCCGGCCGGGGTAATGACCCGGAATAAATTCCAGGTGAGTTTGGGATTAACTCCCGTTCTAGGGGGGCTAGAGAGATAATTTTTTTACCTGACTCTTCCTTAGGTATCCCCGCATCCGAAAATTAGACTTTTATGTCCGATGAGGGCAGGTTTCACACCGGAAGAGACCAGCAAGCGGGGACGCTACAAACTCCCCGCAAAACATCTCCAACTCGTTTTTGCTGTCAAAAAGACAAACACAAAATAAGGAGGTTCAAATCACCCTCAAGGCATCATCGGATTAGCACAAGTTTTATACCACTGGAAAGCCCGTCTCAAGGGCTATCTCTCCCATGAGTTTAGGGCCGCTGACGGTTCTGTAGGCGAGGCGAGCGGCCTAGATGTTAGGCCTACCCCTAACAGAAATTGAAAAATCCCAGGGGCCGGCTGCGAAGCAAGGTCTCGCCGGCCGGGGTAATGACCCGGAATAAATTCCAGGTGAGTTTGGGAATAACTCCCGTTCTAGGGGGGCTAGAGAGATAATTTTTTTACCTGACTCTTCATTAGGTATCCCCGCATCCGAAAATTAGACTTTTACGGCCGATGAGGGCAGGTTTCACACCGGAAGAGACCAGCAAGCGGGGACGCTACAAACTCCCCGCAAAACATCTCCAACTCGTTTTTGCTGTCAAAAAGACAAACACAAAATAAGGAGGGTCAAATCACCCTCAAGGCATCATCGGATTAGCACAAGTTTTATACCAATGGAAAGCCCGTCTCAAGGGCTATCTCTCCCATGAGTTTGGGGTCGCTGACGATTCTGTAGGTGAGGCGAGCGGCCTAAATGTTAGGCCTACCCCTAACAGAAATTGAAAAATCCCAGGGGTCAAAAAGACAAACACAAAATAAGCAGGGTCAAATTACCCTCAAGGCATCATCGGATTAGCACAAGTTTTATACCACTGGAAAGCCCGTCTCAAGGGCTATGTCTCCCATGAGTTTAGGGTCGCTGACGGTTCTGTAGGCGAGGCGAGCGGCCTAGATGTTAGGCCTACCCCTAACAGAAATTGAAAAATCCCAGGGGGTAGCTGCGAAGCAAGGTCTCGCCGGCCGGGGTAATGACCCGGAATACATTCCAGGTGAGTTTGGGAATAACTCCCGTTCTAGGGGGGCTAGAGAGATAATTTTTTTACCTGACTCTTCCTTAGGTATCCCCGCATCCGAAAATTAGACTTTTACGGCCGATGAGGGCAGGTTTCACACCGGAAGAGACCAGCAAGCGGGGACGCTACAAACTCCCCGCAAAACATCTCCAACTCGTTTTTGCTGTCAAAAAGACAAACACAAAACAAGGAGGGTCAAATCACCCTCAAGGCATCATCGGATTAGCACAAGTTTTATACCACTGGAAAGCCCGTCTCAAGGGCTATCTTTCCCATGAGTTTGGGGTCGCTGACTGTTCTGTAGGCGAGGCGAGCGGCCTAGATGTTAGGCCTACCCCTAACAGAAATTGAAAAATCCCAGGGGCCGGCTGCGAAGCAAGGTCTCGCCGGCCGGGGTAATGACCCGGAATAAATTCCAGGTGAGTTTGGGAATAACTCCCGTTCTAGGGGGGCTAGAGAGATAATTTTTTTACCTGACTCTTCCTTAGGTATCCCCGCATCCGAAAATTAGACTTTTACGGCCGATGAGGGCAGGTTTCACACCGGAAGAGACCAGCAAGCGGGGACGCTACAAACTCCCCGCAAAACATCTCCAACTCGTTTTTGCTGTCAAAAAGACAAACACAAAATAAGGAGGGTCAAATCACCCTCAAGGCATCATCGGATTAGCACATGTTTTATACCACTGGAAAGCCCGTCTCAAGGGCTATCTCTCCCATGAGTTTGGGGTCGCTGACGGTTCTGTAGACGAGGCGAGCGGCCTAGATGTTAGGCCTACCCCTAACAGAAATTGAAAAATCCCAGGGGCCGGCTGCGAAGCAAGGTCTCGCCGGCCGGGGTAATGACCCGGAATAAATTCCAGGTGAGTTTGGGAATAACTCCCGTTCTAGGGGGGCTAGAGAGATAATTTTTTTACCTGACTCTTCCTTGGGTATCCCCGCATCCGAAAATTAGACTTTTACGGCCGATGAGGGCAGGTTTCACACCGGAAGAGACCAGCAAGCGGGGACGCTACAAACTCCCCGCAAAACATCTCCAACTCGTTTTTGCTGTCAAAAAGACAAACACAAAATAAGGAGGGTCAAATCACCCTCAAGGCATCATCGGATTAGCACAAGTTTTATACCACTGGAAAGCCCGTCTCAAGGGCTATCTCTCCCATGAGTTTGGGGTCGCTGACGGTTCTGTAGGCGAGGCGAGCGGCTTAGATGTTAGGCCTACCCATAACAGAAATTGAAAAATCCCAGGGGCCGGCTGCGAAGCAAGGTCTCGCCGGCCGGGGTAATGACCCGGAATAAATTCCAGGTGAGTTTGGGAATAACTCCCGTTCTAGGGGGGCTAGAGAGATATTTTTTTTACCTGACTCTTCTTTAGGTATCGCCGCATCCGAAATTTTGACTTTTACGGCCGATGAGGGCAGGTTTCACACCGGAAGAGACCAGCAAGCGGGGACGCTACAAACTCCCCGCAAAACATCTCCAACTCGTTTTTGCTGTCAAAAAGACAAACACAAAATAAGGAGGGTCAAATCACCCTCAAGGTATCATCGGATTAGCACAAGTTTTATACCACTGGAAAGCCCGTCTCAAGGGCTATCTCTCCCATGAGTTTGGGATTGCTGACGGTTCTGTAGGCGAGGCGAGCGGCCTAGATGTTAGGCCTACCCCTAACAGAAATTGAAAATTCCCAGGGGCCGGCAGCGAAGCAAGGTCTCGCCGGCCGGGGTAATGACCCGGAATAAATTCCAGGTGAGTTTGGGAATAACTCCCGTTCTAGGGGGGCTAGAGAGATAACTTTTTTACCTGACTCTTCCTTAGGTATCCCCGCATCCGAAAATTTTACTTTTACGGCCGATGAGGGCAGGTTTCACACCGGAAGAGACCAGCAAGCGGGGACGCTACAAACTCCCCGCAAAACATCTCCAACTCGTTTTTGCTGTCAAAAAGACAAACACAAAATAAGGAGGGTCAAATCACCCTCAAGGCATCATCAGATTAGCACAAGTTTTATACCACTGGAAAGCCCGTCTCAAGGGCTATCTGTCCCATGAGTTTGGGGTCGCTGACGGTTCTGTAGGCGAGGCGAGCGGCCTAGATGTTAGGCCTACCCCT
The DNA here is from genome assembly GCA_023634235.1 of Pisaster brevispinus. Lineage (NCBI taxonomy): Eukaryota > Metazoa > Echinodermata > Asteroidea > Forcipulatida > Asteriidae > Pisaster > Pisaster brevispinus. The sequence goes on from JAMKCF010000025.1 coordinate 4,307,884, forward strand.
AACAGAAATTGAAAAATCCCAGGGGCCGGCTGCGAAGCAAGGTCTCGCCGGCCGGGGTAATGACCCGGAATAAATTCCAGGTGAGTTTGGGAATAACTCCCGTTCTAGGGGGGCTAGAGAAATAATTTTTTTACCTGACTCTTCCTTAGGTATCCCCGCATCCGAAAATTAGACTTTTACGGCCGATGAGGGCAGGTTTCACACCGGAAGAGACCAGCAAGCGGGGACGCTACAAACTCCCCGCAAAACATCTCCAACTCGTTTTTGCTGTCAAAAAGACAAACACAAAATAAGGAGGGTCAAATCACCCTCAAGGCATCATCGGATTAGCACAAGTTTTATACCACTGGAAAGCCCGTCTCAAGGGCTATCTCTCCTATGAGTTTGGGGTCGCTGACCGTTCTGTAGGCGAGACGAGCGGCTTAGATGTTAGGCCTACCCCTAACAGAAATTGAAAAATCCCAGGGGCCGGCTGCGAAGCAAGGTCTCGCCGGCCGGGGTAATGACCCGGAATAAATTCCAGGTGAGTTTGGGAATAACTCCCGTTCTAGGGGGGCTAGAGAAATAATTTTTTTACCTGACTCTTCCTTAGGTATCCCCGCATCCGAAAATTAGACTTTTACGGCCGATGAGGGCAGGTTTCACACCGGAAGAGACCAGCAAGCGGGGACGCTACAAACTCCCCGCAAAACATCTCCAACTCGTTTTTGCTGTCAAAAAGACAAACACAAAATAAGGAGGGTCAAATCACCCTCAAGGCATCATCGGATTAGCACAAGTTTTATACCACTGGAAAGCCCGTCTCAAGGGCTATCTCTCCTATGAGTTTGGGGTCGCTGACCGTTCTGTAGGCGAGACGAGCGGCTTAGATGTTAGGCCTACCCCTAACAGAAATTGAAAAATCCCAGGGGCCGGCTGCGAAGCAAGGTCTCGCCGGCCGGGGTAATGACCCGGAATAAATTCCAGGTGAGTTTGGGAATAACTCCCGTTCTAGGGGGGCTAGAGAGATAATTTTTTTACCTGACTCTTCCTTAGGTATCCCCGCATCCGAAAATTAGACTTTTACGGCCGATGAGGGCAGATTTCACACCGGAAGAGACCAGCAAGCGGGGACGCTACAAACTCCCCGCAAAACATCTCCAATTTGTTTTTGCTGTCAAAAAGACAAACACAAAATAAGGAGGGTCAAATCACCCTCAAGGCATCATCGGATTAGCACAAGTTTTATACCACTGGAAAGCCCGTCTCAAGGGCTATCTTACCCATGAGTTTGGGGTAGCTGACGGTTCTGTAGGCGAGACGAGCGGCCTAGATGTTAGGCCTACCCCTAACAGAAATTGAAAAATCCCAGGGGCCGGCTGCGAAGCAAGGTCTCGCCGGCCGGGGTAATGACCCGGAATAAATTCCAGGTGAGTTTGGGAATAACTCCCGTTCTAGGGGGGCTAGAGAGATAACTTTTTTACCTGACTCTTCCTTAGGTATCCCCGCATCCGAAAATTAGACTTTTACGGCCGATGAGGGCAGGTTTCACACCGGAAGAGACCAGCAAGCGGGGACGCTACAAACTCCCCGCAAAACATCTCCAACTCGTTTTTGCTGTCAAAAAGACAAACACAAAATAAGGAGGGTCAAATCACCCTCAAGGCATCACCGGATTAGCACAAGTTTTATACCACTGGAAAGCCCGTCTCAAGGGCTATCTCTCCCATGAGTTTGGGATTGCTGACGGTTCTGTAGGCGAGGCGAGCGGCCTAGATGTTAGGCCTACCCCTAACAGAAATTGAAAAATCCCAGGGGCCGGCTGCGAAGCAAGGTCTCGCCGGCCGGGGTAATGACCCGGAATAAATTCCAGGTGAGTTTGGGAATAACTCCCGTTCTAGGGGGGCTAGAGAGATATTTTTTTTACCTGACTCTTCTTTAGGTATCGCCGCATCCGAAATGTTGACTTTTACGGCCGATGAGGGCAGGTTTCACACCGGAAGAGACCAGCAAGCGGGGACGCTACAAACTCCCCGCAAAACATCTCCAACTCGTTTTTGCTGTCAAAAAGACAAACACAAAATAAGGAGGGTCAAATCACCCTCAAGGTATCATCGGATTAGCACAAGTTTTATACCACTGGAAAGCCCGTCTCAAGGGCTATCTCTCCCATGAGTTTGGGATTGCTGACGGTTCTGTAGGCGAGGCGAGCGGCCTAGATGTTAGGCCTACCCCTAACAGAAATTGAAAATTCCCAGGGGCCGGCTGCGAAGCAAGGTCTCGCCGGCCGGGGTAATGACCCGGAATAAATTCCAGGTGAGTTTGGGAATAACTCCCGTTCTAGGGGGGCTAGAGAGATAACTTTTTTACCTGACTCTTCCTTAGGTATCCCCGCATCCGAAAATTTTACTTTTACGGCCGATGAGGGCAGGTTTCACACCGGAAGAGACCAGCAAGCGGGGACGCTACAAACTCCCCGCAAAACATCTCCAACTCGTTTTTGCTGTCAAAAAGACAAACACAAAATAAGGAGGGTCAAATCACCCTCAAGGCATCATCGGATTAGCACAAGTTTTATACCACTGGAAAGCCCGTCTCAAGGGCTATCTGTCCCATGAGTTTGGGGTCGCTGACGGTTCTGTAGGCGAGGCGAGCGGCCTAGATGTTAGGCCTACCCCTAACAGAAATTGAAAAATCCCAGGGGCCGGCTGCGAAGCAAGGTCTCGCCGGCCGGGGTAATGACCCGGAATAAATTCCAGGTGAGTTTGGGAATAACTCCCGTTCTAGGGGGGCTAGAGAAATAATTTTTTTACCTGACTCTTCCTTAGGTATCCCCGCATCCGAAAATTAGACTTTTACGGCCGATGAGGGCAGGTTTCACACCGGAAGAGACCAGCAAGCGGGGACGCTACAAACTCCCCGCAAAACATCTCCAACTCGTTTTTGCTGTCAAAAAGACAAACACAAAATAAGGAGGGTCAAATCACCCTCAAGGCATCATCGGATTAGCACAAGTTTTATACCACTGGAAAGCCCGTCTCAAGGGCTATCTTTCCCATGAGTTTGGTGTCGCTGACGGTTCTGTAGACGAGGCGAGCGGCCTAGATGTTAGGCCTTCCCCTAACAGAAATTGAAAAATCCCAGGGGCCGGCTGCGAAGCAAGGTCTCGCCGGCCGGGGTAATGACCCGGAATAAATTCCAGGTGAGTTTGGGAATAACTCCCGTTCTAGGGGGGCTAGAGAGATAATTTTTTTACCTGACTCTTCCTTAGGTATCCCCGCAACCGAAAATTTGACTTTTACGGCCGATGAGGGCAGGTTTCACACCGGAAGAGACCAGCAAGCGGGGACGCTACAAACTCCCCGCAAAACATCTCCAACTCGTTTTTGCTGTCAAAAAGACAAACACAAAATAAGGAGGGTCAAATCACCCTCAAGGCATCACCGGATTAGCACAAGTTTTATACCACTGGAAAGCCCGTCTCAAGGGCTATCTCTCCCATGAGTTTGGAGTCGGTGACGGTTCTGTAGACGAGGCGAGCGGCCTAGATGTTAGGCCTACCCCTAACAGAAATTGAAAAATCCCAGGGGCCGGCTGCGAAGCAAGGTCTCGCCGGCCGGGGTAATGACCCGGAATAAATTCCAGGTGAGTTTGGGAATAACTCCCGTTCTAGGGGGGCTAGAGAGATAATTTTTTTACCTGACTCTTCCTTGGGTATCCCCGCATCCGAAAATTAGACTTTTACGGCCGATGAGGGCAGGTTTCACACCGGAAGAGACCAGCAAGCGGGGACGCTACAAACTCCCCGCAAAACATCTCCAACTCGTTTTTGCTGTTAAAAAGACAAACACAAAATAAGGAGGGTCAAATCACCCTCAAGGCATCATCGGATTAGCACAAGTTTTATACCACTGGAAAGCCCGTCTCAAGGGCTATCTCTCCTATGAGTTTGGGGTCGCTGACCGTTCTGTAGGCGAGACGAGCGGCTTAGATGTTAGGCCTACCCCTAACAGAAATTGAAAAATCCCAGGGGCCGGCTGCGAAGCAAGGTCTCGCCGGCCGGGGTAATGACCCGGAATAAATTCCAGGTGAGTTTGGGAATAACTCCCGTTCTAGGGGGGCTAGAGAGATAATTTTTTTACCTGACTCTTCCTTAGGTATCCCCGCATCCGAAAATTAGACTTTTACGGCCGATGAGGGCAGATTTCACACCGGAAGAGACCAGCAAGCGGGGACGCTACAAACTCCCCGCAAAACATCTCCAACTCGTTTTTGCTGTCAAAAAGACAAACACAAAATAAGGAGGGTCAAATCACCCTCAAGGCATCACCGGATTAGCACAAGTTTTATACCACTGGAAAGCCCGTCTCAAGGGCTATCTCTCCCATGAGTTTGGAGTCGGTGACGGTTCTGTAGACGAGGCGAGCGGCCTAGATGTTAGGCCTACCCCTAACAGAAATTGAAAAATCCCAGGGGCCGGCTGCGAAGCAAGGTCTCGCCGGCCGGGGTAATGACCCGGAATAAATTCCAGGTGAGTTTGGGAATAACTCCCGTTCTAGGGGGGCTAGAGAGATAATTTTTTTACCTGACTCTTCCTTGGGTATCCCCGCATCCGAAAATTAGACTTTTACGGCCGATGAGGGCAGGTTTCACACCGGAAGAGACCAGCAAGCGGGGACGCTACAAACTCCCCGCAAAACATCTCCAACTCGTTTTTGCTGTCAAAAAGACAAACACAAAATAAGGAGGGTCAAATCACCCTCAAGGCATCATCGGATTAGCACAAGTTTTATACCACTGGAAAGCCCGTCTCAAGGGCTATCTCTCCTATGAGTTTGGGGTCGCTGACCGTTCTGTAGGCGAGACGAGCGGCTTAGATGTTAGGCCTACCCCTAACAGAAATTGAAAAATCCCAGGGGCCGGCTGCGAAGCAAGGTCTCGCCGGCCGGGGTAATGACCCGGAATAAATTCCAGGTGAGTTTGGGAATAACTCCCGTTCTAGGGGGGCTAGAGAGATAATTTTTTTACCTGACTCTTCCTTAGGTATCCCCGCATCCGAAAATTAGACTTTTACGGCCGATGAGGGCAGATTTCACACCGGAAGAGACCAGCAAGCGGGGACGCTACAAACTCCCCGCAAAACATCTCCAATTTGTTTTTGCTGTCAAAAAGACAAACACAAAATAAGGAGGGTCAAATCACCCTCAAGGCATCATCGGATTAGCACAAGTTTTATACCACTGGAAAGCCCGTCTCAAGGGCTATCTGTCCCATGAGTTTGGGGTCGCTGACGGTTCTGTAGGCGAGGCGAGCGGCCTAGATGTTAGGCCTACCCCTAACAGAAATTGAAAAATCCCAGGGGCCGGCTGCGAAGCAAGGTCTCGCCGGCCGGGGTAATGACCCGGAATAAATTCCAGGTGAGTTTGGGAATAACTCCCGTTCTAGGGGGGCTAGAGAAATAATTTTTTTACCTGACTCTTCCTTAGGTATCCCCGCATCCGAAAATTAGACTTTTACGGCCGATGAGGGCAGGTTTCACACCGGAAGAGACCAGCAAGCGGGGACGCTACAAACTCCCCGCAAAACATCTCCAACTCGTTTTTGCTGTCAAAAAGACAAACACAAAATAAGGAGGGTCAAATCACCCTCAAGGCATCATCGGATTAGCACAAGTTTTATACCACTGGAAAGCCCGTCTCAAGGGCTATCTTTCCCATGAGTTTGGTGTCGCTGACGGTTCTGTAGACGAGGCGAGCGGCCTAGATGTTAGGCCTTCCCCTAACAGAAATTGAAAAATCCCAGGGGCCGGCTGCGAAGCAAGGTCTCGCCGGCCGGGGTAATGACCCGGAATAAATTCCAGGTGAGTTTGGGAATAACTCCCGTTCTAGGGGGGCTAGAGAGATAATTTTTTTACCTGACTCTTCCTTAGGTATCCCCGCAACCGAAAATTTGACTTTTACGGCCGATGAGGGCAGGTTTCACACCGGAAGAGACCAGCAAGCGGGGACGCTACAAACTCCCCGCAAAACATCTCCAACTCGTTTTTGCTGTCAAAAAGACAAACACAAAATAAGGAGGGTCAAATCACCCTCAAGGCATCACCGGATTAGCACAAGTTTTATACCACTGGAAAGCCCGTCTCAAGGGCTATCTCTCCCATGAGTTTGGAGTCGGTGACGGTTCTGTAGACGAGGCGAGCGGCCTAGATGTTAGGCCTACCCCTAACAGAAATTGAAAAATCCCAGGGGCCGGCTGCGAAGCAAGGTCTCGCCGGCCGGGGTAATGACCCGGAATAAATTCCAGGTGAGTTTGGGAATAACTCCCGTTCTAGGGGGGCTAGAGAGATAATTTTTTTACCTGACTCTTCCTTGGGTATCCCCGCATCCGAAAATTAGACTTTTACGGCCGATGAGGGCAGGTTTCACACCGGAAGAGACCAGCAAGCGGGGACGCTACAAACTCCCCGCAAAACATCTCCAACTCGTTTTTGCTGTTAAAAAGACAAACACAAAATAAGGAGGGTCAAATCACCCTCAAGGCATCATCGGATTAGCACAAGTTTTATACCACTGGAAAGCCCGTCTCAAGGGCTATCTCTCCTATGAGTTTGGGGTCGCTGACCGTTCTGTAGGCGAGACGAGCGGCTTAGATGTTAGGCCTACCCCTAACAGAAATTGAAAAATCCCAGGGGCCGGCTGCGAAGCAAGGTCTCGCCGGCCGGGGTAATGACCCGGAATAAATTCCAGGTGAGTTTGGGAATAACTCCCGTTCTAGGGGGGCTAGAGAGATAATTTTTTTACCTGACTCTTCCTTAGGTATCCCCGCATCCGAAAATTAGACTTTTACGGCCGATGAGGGCAGATTTCACACCGGAAGAGACCAGCAAGCGGGGACGCTACAAACTCCCCGCAAAACATCTCCAACTCGTTTTTGCTGTCAAAAAGACAAACACAAAATAAGGAGGGTCAAATCACCCTCAAGGCATCACCGGATTAGCACAAGTTTTATACCACTGGAAAGCCCGTCTCAAGGGCTATCTCTCCCATGAGTTTGGAGTCGGTGACGGTTCTGTAGACGAGGCGAGCGGCCTAGATGTTAGGCCTACCCCTAACAGAAATTGAAAAATCCCAGGGGCCGGCTGCGAAGCAAGGTCTCGCCGGCCGGGGTAATGACCCGGAATAAATTCCAGGTGAGTTTGGGAATAACTCCCGTTCTAGGGGGGCTAGAGAGATAATTTTTTTACCTGACTCTTCCTTGGGTATCCCCGCATCCGAAAATTAGACTTTTACGGCCGATGAGGGCAGGTTTCACACCGGAAGAGACCAGCAAGCGGGGACGCTACAAACTCCCCGCAAAACATCTCCAACTCGTTTTTGCTGTCAAAAAGACAAACACAAAATAAGGAGGGTCAAATCACCCTCAAGGCATCATCGGATTAGCACAAGTTTTATACCACTGGAAAGCCCGTCTCAAGGGCTATCTCTCCTATGAGTTTGGGGTCGCTGACCGTTCTGTAGGCGAGACGAGCGGCTTAGATGTTAGGCCTACCCCTAACAGAAATTGAAAAATCCCAGGGGCCGGCTGCGAAGCAAGGTCTCGCCGGCCGGGGTAATGACCCGGAATAAATTCCAGGTGAGTTTGGGAATAACTCCCGTTCTAGGGGGGCTAGAGAGATAATTTTTTTACCTGACTCTTCCTTAGGTATCCCCGCATCCGAAAATTAGACTTTTACGGCCGATGAGGGCAGATTTCACACCGGAAGAGACCAGCAAGCGGGGACGCTACAAACTCCCCGCAAAACATCTCCAATTTGTTTTTGCTGTCAAAAAGACAAACACAAAATAAGGAGGGTCAAATCACCCTCAAGGCATCATCGGATTAGCACAAGTTTTATACCACTGGAAAGCCCGTCTCAAGGGCTATCTTACCCATGAGTTTGGGGTAGCTGACGGTTCTGTAGGCGAGACGAGCGGCCTAGATGTTAGGCCTACCCCTAACAGAAATTGAAAAATCCCAGGGGCCGGCTGCGAAGCAAGGTCTCGCCGGCCGGGGTAATGACCCGGAATAAATTCCAGGTGAGTTTGGGAATAACTCCCGTTCTAGGGGGGCTAGAGAGATAACTTTTTTACCTGACTCTTCCTTAGGTATCCCCGCATCCGAAAATTAGACTTTTACGGCCGATGAGGGCAGGTTTCACACCGGAAGAGACCAGCAAGCGGGGACGCTACAAACTCCCCGCAAAACATCTCCAACTCGTTTTTGCTGTCAAAAAGACAAACACAAAATAAGGAGGGTCAAATCACCCTCAAAGCATCATCGGATTAGCACAAGTTTTATACCACTGGAAAGCCCGTCTCAAGGGCTATCTCTCCCATGAGTTTGAGGTCTCGCCGGCCGGGGTAATGACCCGGAATAAATTCCAGGTGAGTTTGGGAATAACTCCCGTTCTAGGGGGGGCTAGAGAGATAATTTTTTTACCTGACTCTTCCTTAGGTATCTCCGCATCCGAAAATTAGACTTTTACGGCCGATGAGGGCAGGTTTCACACCGGAAGAGACCAGCAAGCGGGGACGCTACAAACTCCCCGCAAAACATCTCCAACTCGTTTTTGCTGTCAAAAAGACAAACACAAAATAAGGAGGGTCAAATCACCCTCAAGGCATCATCGGATTAGCACAAGTTTTATACCACTGGAAAGCCCGTCTCAAGGGCTATCTCTCCCATGAGTTTGGGGTCGCTGACAGTTCTGTAGGCGAGGCGAGCGGCCTAGATGTTAGGCCTACCCCTAACAGAAATTGAAAAATCCCAGGGGCCGGCTGCGAAGCAAGGTCTCGCCGGCCGGGGTAATGACCCGGAATAAATTCCAGGTGAGTTTGGGAATAACTCCCGTTCTAGGGGGGCTAGAGAGATATTTTTTTTACCTGACTCTTCCTTAGGTATCCCCGCATCCGAAAATTAGACTTTTACGGCCGATGAGGGCAGGTTTCACATCGGAAGAGACCAGCAAGCGGGGACGCTACAAACTCCCCGCAAAACATCTCCAACTCGTTTTTGCTGTCAAAAAGACAAACACAAAATAAGGAGGGTCAAATCACCCTCAAGGCATCATCGGATTAGCACAAGTTTTATACCACTGGAAAGCCCGTCTCAAGGGCTATCTCTCCCATGAGTTTGGGGTTGCTGACGATTCTGTAGGCGAGGCGAGCGGCCTAGATGTTAGGCCTACCCCTAACAGAAATTGAAAAATCCCAGGGGCCAGCTGCGAAGCAAGGTCTCGCCGGCCGGGGTAATGACCCGGAATAAATTCCAGGTGAGTTTGGGAATAACTTCCGTTCTAGGGGGGCTAGAGAGATAATTTTTTTACCTGACTCTTCCTTAGGTATCCCCGCATCCGAAAATTAGACTTTTACGGCCGATGAGGGCAGATTTCACACCGGAAGAGACCAGCAAGCGGGGACGCTACAAACTCCCCGCAAAACATCTCCAATTTGTTTTTGCTGTCAAAAAGACAAACACAAAATAAGGAGGGTCAAATCACCCTCAAGGCATCATCGGATTAGCACAAGTTTTATACCACTGGAAAGCCCGTCTCAAGGGCTATCTTACCCATGAGTTTGGGGTAGCTGACGGTTCTGTAGGCGAGGCGAGCGGCCTAGATGTTAGGCCTACCCCTAACAGAAATTGAAAAATCCGAAAATTAGACTTTTACGGCCGATGAGGGCAGGTTTCACACCGGAAGAGACCAGCAAGCGGGGACGCTACAAACTCCCCGCAAAACATCTCCAACTCGTTTTTGCTGTCAAAAAGACAAACACAAAATAAGGAGGGTCAAATCACCCTCAAAGCATCATCGGATTAGCACAAGTTTTATACCACTGGAAAGCCCGTCTCAAGGGCTATCTCTCCCATGAGTTTGAGGTCTCGCCGGCCGGGGTAATGACCCGGAATAAATTCCAGGTGAGTTTGGGAATAACTCCCGTTCTAGGGGGGGCTAGAGAGATAATTTTTTTACCTGACTCTTCCTTAGGTATCTCCGCATCCGAAAATTAGACTTTTACGGCCGATGAGGGCAGGTTTCACACCGGAAGAGACCAGCAAGCGGGGACGCTACAAACTCCCCGCAAAACATCTCCAACTCGTTTTTGCTGTCAAAAAGACAAACACAAAATAAGGAGGGTCAAATCACCCTCAAGGCATCATCGGATTAGCACAAGTTTTATACCACTGGAAAGCCCGTCTCAAGGGCTATCTCTCCCATGAGTTTGGGGTCGCTGACAGTTCTGTAGGCGAGGCGAGCGGCCTAGATGTTAGGCCTACCCCTAACAGAAATTGAAAAATCCCAGGGGCCGGCTGCGAAGCAAGGTCTCGCCGGCCGGGGTAATGACCCGGAATAAATTCCAGGTGAGTTTGGGAATAACTCCCGTTCTAGGGAGGCTAGAGAGATAATTTTTTTACCTGACTCTTCCTTAGGTATCCCCGCATCCGAAAATTAGACTTTTACGGCCGATGAGGGCAGGTTTCACACCGGAAGAGACCAGCAAGCGGGGACGCTACAAACTCCCCGCAAAACATCTCCAACTCGTTTTTGCTGTCAAAAAGACAAACACAAAATAAGGAGGGTCAAATCACCCTCAAGGCATCATCGGATTAGCACAAGTTTTATACCACTGGAAAGCCCGTCTCAAGGGCTATCTCTCCTATGAGTTTGGGGTCGCTGACAGTTCTGTAGGCGAGGCGAGCGGCCTAGATGTTAGGCCTACCCCTAACAGAAATTGAAAAATCCCAGGGGCCGGCTGCGAAGCAAGGTCTCGCCGGCCGGGGTAATGACCCGGAATAAATTCCAGGTGAGTTTGGGAATAACTCCCGTTCTAGGGGGGCTAGAGAGATATTTTTTTTACCTGACTCTTCCTTAGGTATCCCCGCATCCGAAAATTAGACTTTTACGGCCGATGAGGGCAGGTTTCACACCGGAAGAGACCAGCAAGCGGGGACGCTACAAACTCCCCGCAAAACATCTCCAACTCGTTTTTGCTGTCAAAAAGACAAACACAAAATAAGGAGGGTCAAATCACCCTCAAGGCATCATCGGATTAGCACAAGTTTTATACCACTGGAAAGCCCGTCTCAAGGGCTATCTCTCCCATGAGTTTGGGGTTGCTGACGATTCTGTAGGCGAGGCGAGCGGCCTAGATGTTAGGCCTACCCCTAACAGAAATTGAAAAATCCCAGGGGCCAGCTGCGAAGCAAGGTCTCGCCGGCCGGGGTAATGACCCGGAATAAATTCCAGGTGAGTTTGGGAATAACTTCCGTTCTAGGGGGGCTAGAGAGATAATTTTTTTACCTGACTCTTCCTTAGGTATCCCCGCATCCGAAAATTAGACTTTTACGGCCGATGAGGGCAGATTTCACACCGGAAGAGACCAGCAAGCGGGGACGCTACAAACTCCCCGCAAAACATCTCCAATTTGTTTTTGCTGTCAAAAAGACAAACACAAAATAAGGAGGGTCAAATCACCCTCAAGGCATCATCGGATTAGCACAAGTTTTATACCACTGGAAAGCCCGTCTCAAGGGCTGTCTTACCCATGAGTTTGGGGTAGCTGACGGTTCTGTAGGCGAGACGAGCGGCCTAGATGTTAGGCCTACCCCTAACAGAAATTGAAAAATCCCAGGGGCCGGCTGCGAAGCAAGGTCTCGCCGGCCGGGGTAATGACCCGGAATAAATTCCAGGTGAGTTTGGGAATAACTCCCGTTCTAGGGGGGCTAGAGAGATAACTTTTTTACCTGACTCTTCCTTAGGTATCCCCGCATCCGAAAATTAGACTTTTACGGCCGATGAGGGCAGGTTTCACACCGGAAGAGACCAGCAAGCGGGGACGCTACAAACTCCCCGCAAAACATCTCCAACTCGTTTTTGCTGTCAAAAAGACAAACACAAAATAAGGAGGGTCAAATCACCCTCAAAGCATCATCGGATTAGCACAAGTTTTATACCACTGGAAAGCCCGTCTCAAGGGCTATCTCTCCCATGAGTTTGAGGTCTCGCCGGCCGGGGTAATGACCCGGAATAAATTCCAGGTGAGTTTGGGAATAACTCCCGTTCTATGGGGGGCTAGAGAGATAATTTTTTTACCTGACTCTTCCTTAGGTATCCCCGCATCCGAAAATTAGACTTTTACGGCCGATGAGGGCAGGTTTCACACCGGAAGAGACCAGCAAGCGGGGACGCTACAAACTCCCCGCAAAACATCTCCAACTCGTTTTTGCTGTCAAAAAGACAAACACAAAATAAGGAGGGTCAAATCACCCACAAGGCATCATCGGATTAGCACAAGTTTTATACCACTGGAAAGCCCGTCTCAAGGGCTATCTCTCCCATGAGTTTGGGGTCACTGACGGTTCTGTAGGCGAGGCGAGCGGCCTAGATGTTAGGCCGACCCCTAACAGAAATTGAAAAATCCCAGGGGCCGGCTACGAAGCAAGGTCTCGACGGCCGGGGTAATGACCCGGAATAAATTCCAGGTGAGTTTGGGAATAACTCCCGTTCTAGGGAGGCTAGAGAGATAATTTTTTTACCTGACTCTTCCTTAGGTATCCCCGCATCCGAAAATTAGACTTTTACGGCCGATGAGGGCAGGTTTCACACCGGAAGAGACCAGCAAGCGGGGACGCTACAAACTCCCCGCAAAACATCTCCAACTCGTTTTTGCTGTCAAAAAGACAAACACAAAATAAGGAGGGTCAAATCACCCTCAAGGCATCATCGGATTAGCACAAGTTTTATACCACTGGAAAGCCCGTCTCAAGGGCTATCTCTCCCATGAGTTTGGGGTCGCTGACAGTTCTGTAGGCGAGGCGAGCGGCCTAGATGTTAGGCCTACCCCTAACAGAAATTGAAAAATCACAGGGGCCGGCTGCGAAGCAAGGTCTCGCCGGCCGGGGTAATGACCCGGAATAAATTCCAGGTGAGTTTGGGAATAACTCCCGTTCTAGGGGGGCTAGAGAGATATTTTTTTTACCTGACTCTACCTTAGGTATCCCCGCATCCGAAAATTAGACTTTTACGGCCGATGAGGGCAGGTTTCACACCGGAAGAGACCAGCAAGCGGGGACGCTACAAACTCCCCGCAAAACATCTCCAACTCGTTTTTGCTGTCAAAAAGACAAACACAAAATAAGGAGGGTCAAATCACCCTCAAGGCATCATCGGATTAGCACAAGTTTTATACCACTGCAAAGCCCGTCTCAAGGGCTATCTCTCCCATGAGTTTGGGGTTGCTGACGATTCTGTAGGCGAGGCGAGCGGCCTAGATGTTAGGCCTACCCCTAACAGAAATTGAAAAATCCCAGGGGCCAGCTGCGAAGCAAGGTCTCGCCGGCCGGGGTAATGACCCGGAATAAATTCCAGGTGAGTTTGGGAATAACTTCCGTTCTAGGGGGGCTAGAGAGATAATTTTTTTACCTGACTCTTCCTTAGGTATCCCCGCATCCGAAAATTAGACTTTTACGGCCGATGAGGGCAGGTTTCACACCGGAAGAGACCAGCAAGCGGGGACGCTACAAACTCCCCGCAAAACATCTCCAACTCGTTTTTGCTGTCAAAAAGACAAACACAAAATAAGGAGGGTCAAATCACCCTCAAGGCATCATCGGATTAGCACAAGTTTTATACCACTGGAAAGCCCGTCTCAAGGGCTATCTCTCCCATGAGTTTGGGGTCGCTGACGGTTCTGTAGGCGAGGCGAGCGGCCTAGATGTTAGGCCTACCCCTAACAGAAATTGAAAAATCCCAGGGGCCGGCTGCGAAGCAAGGTCTCGCCGGCCGGGGTAATAACCCGGAATAAATTCCAGGTGAGTTTGGGAATAACTCCCGTTCTAGGGGGGCTAGAGAGATAATTTGTTTACCTGACTCTTCCTTAGGTATCCCCGCATCCGAAAATTTGACTTTTACGGCCGATGAGGGCAGGTTTCACACCGGAAGAGACCAGCAAGCGGGGACGCTACAAACTCCCCGCAAAACATCTCCAACTCGTTTTTGCTGTCAAAAAGACAAACACAAAATAAGGAGGGTCAAATCACCCTCAAGGCATCATCGGATTAGCACAAGTTTTATACCACTGGAAAGCCCGTCTCAAGGGCTATCTCTCCCATGAGGTTGGGATTGCTGACGGTTCTGTAGGCGAGACGAGCGGCCTAGATGTTAGACCTACCCCTAACAGAAATTGAAAAATCCCAGGGGCCGGCTGCGAAGCACGGTCTCGCCGGCCGGGGTAATGACCCGGAATAAATTCCAGGTGAGTTTGGGAATAACTCCCGTTCTAGGGGGGCTAGAGAGATATTTTTTTTACCTGACTCGTCCTTAGGTATCCCCGCATCCGAAAATTAGACTTTTACGGCCGATGAGGGCAGGTTTCACACCGGAAGAGACCAGCAAGCGGGGACGCTACAAACTCCCCGCAAAACATCTCCAACTCGTTTTTGCTGTCAAAAAGACAAACACAAAATAAGGAGGGTCAAATCACCCTCAAGGCATCATCGGATTAGCACAAGTTTTATACCACTGGAAAGCCCGTTTCAAGGGCTATCTCTCCCATGAGTTTGGGGTCGCTGACAATTCTGTAGGCGAGGCGAGCGGCCTAGATGTTAGGCCTACCCCTAACAGAAATTGAAAAATCCCAGGGGCCGGCTGCGAAGCAAGGTCTCGCCGGCCGGGGTAATGACCCGGAATAAATTCCAGGTGAGTTTGGGAATAACTCCCGTTCTAGGGGGGCTAGAGAGATATTTTTTTTACCTGACTCTTCCTTAGGTATCCCCGCATCCGAAAATTAGACTTTTACGGCCGATGAGGGCAGGTTTCACACCGGAAGAGACCAGCAAGCGGGGACGCTACAAACTCCCCGCAAAACATCTCCAACTCGTTTTTGCTGTCAAAAAGACAAACACAAAATAAGGAGGGTCAAATCACCCTCAAGGCATCATCGGATTAGCACAAGTTTTATACCACTGGAAAGCCCGTCTCAAGGGCTATCTCTCCCATGAGTTTGGGGTCGCTGACGATTCTGTAGGCGAGGCGAGCGGCCTAGATGTTAGACCTACCCCTAACAGAAATTGAAAAATCCCAGGGGCCGGCTGCGAAGCACGGTCTCGCCGGCCGGGGTAATGACCCGGAATAAATTCCAGGTGAGTTTGGGAATAACTCCCGTTCTAGGGGGGCTAGAGAGATAATTTTTTTACCTGACTCGTCCTTAGGTATCCCCGCATCCGAAAATTAGACTTTTACGGCCGATGAGGGCAGGTTTCACACCGGAAGAGACCAGCAAGCGGGGACGCTACAAACTCCCCGCAAAACATCTCCAACTCGTTTTTGCTGTCAAAAAGACAAACACAAAATAAGGAGGGTCAAATCACCCTCAAGGCATCATCGGATTAGCACAAGTTTTATACCACTGGAAAGCCCGTTTCAAGGGCTATCTCTCCCATGAGTTTGGGGTCGCTGACGATTCTGTAGGCGAGGCGAGCGGCCTAGATGTTAGGCCTACCCCTAACAGAAATTGAAAAATCCTAGGGGCCGGCTGCGAAGCAAGGTCTCGCCGGCCGGGGTAATGACCCGGAATAAATTCCAGGTGAGTTTGGGAATAACTCCCGTTCTAGGGGGGGCTAGAGAGATAATTTTTTTACCTGACTCTTCCTTAGGTATCCCCGCATCCGAAAATTAGACTTTTACGGCCGATGAGGGCAGGTTTCACACCGGAAGAGACCAGCAAGCGGGGACGCTACAAACTCCCCGCAAAACATCTCCAACTCGTTTTTGCTGTCAAAAAGACAAACACAAAATAAGGAGGGTCAAATCACCCTCAAGGCATCATCGGATTAGCACAAGTTTTATACCACTGGAAAGCCCGTCTCAAGGGCTATCTCTCCCATGAGTTTGGGGTCGCTGACAGTTCTGTAGGCGAGGCGAGCGGCCTAGATGTTAGGCCTACCCCTAACAGAAATTGAAAAATCACAGGGGCCGGCTGCGAAGCAAGGTCTCGCCGGCCGGGGTAATGACCCGGAATAAATTCCAGGTGAGTTTGGGAATAACTCCCGTTCTAGGGGGGCTAGAGAGATATTTTTTTTACCTGACTCTACCTTAGGTATCCCCGCATCCGAAAATTAGACTTTTACGGCCGATGAGGGCAGGTTTCACACCGGAAGAGACCAGCAAGCGGGGACGCTACAAACTCCCCGCAAAACATCTCCAACTCGTTTTTGCTGTCAAAAAGACAAACACAAAATAAGGAGGGTCAAATCACCCTCAAGGCATCATCGGATTAGCACAAGTTTTATACCACTGCAAAGCCCGTCTCAAGGGCTATCTCTCCCATGAGTTTGGGGTTGCTGACGATTCTGTAGGCGAGGCGAGCGGCCTAGATGTTAGGCCTACCCCTAACAGAAATTGAAAAATCCCAGGGGCCAGCTGCGAAGCAAGGTCTCGCCGGCCGGGGTAATGACCCGGAATAAATTCCAGGTGAGTTTGGGAATAACTTCCGTTCTAGGGGGGCTAGAGAGATAATTTTTTTACCTGACTCTTCCTTAGGTATCCCCGCATCCGAAAATTAGACTTTTACGGCCGATGAGGGCAGGTTTCACACCGGAAGAGACCAGCAAGCGGGGACGCTACAAACTCCCCGCAAAACATCTCCAACTCGTTTTTGCTGTCAAAAAGACAAACACAAAATAAGGAGGGTCAAATCACCCTCAAGGCATCATCGGATTAGCACAAGTTTTATACCACTGGAAAGCCCGTCTCAAGGGCTATCTCTCCCATGAGGTTGGGATTGCTGACGGTTCTGTAGGCGAGGCGAGCGGCCTAGATGTTAGACCTACCCCTAACAGAAATTGAAAAATCCCAGGGGCCGGCTGCGAAGCACGGTCTCGCCGGCCGGGGTAATGACCCGGAATAAATTCCAGGTGAGTTTGGGAATAACTCCCGTTCTAGGGGGGGCTAGAGAGATAATTTTTTTACCTGACTCTTCCTTAGGTATCCCCGCATCCGAAAATTAGACTTTTACGGCCGATGAGGGCAGGTTTCACACCGGAAGAGACCAGCAAGCGGGGACGCTACAAACTCCCCGCAAAACATCTCCAACTCGTTTTTGCTGTCAAAAAGACAAACACAAAATAAGGAGGGTCAAATCACCCTCAAGGCATCATCGGATTAGCACAAGTTTTATACCACTGGAAAGCCCGTCTCAAGGGCTATCTCTCCCATGAGTTTGGGGTCGCTGACAGTTCTGTAGGCGAGGCGAGCGGCCTAGATGTTAGGCCTACCCCTAACAGAAATTGAAAAATCACAGGGGCCGGCTGCGAAGCAAGGTCTCGCCGGCCGGGGTAATGACCCGGAATAAATTCCAGGTGAGTTTGGGAATAACTCCCGTTCTAGGGGGGCTAGAGAGATATTTTTTTTACCTGACTCTACCTTAGGTATCCCCGCATCCGAAAATTAGACTTTTACGGCCGATGAGGGCAGGTTTCACACCGGAAGAGACCAGCAAGCGGGGACGCTACAAACTCCCCGCAAAACATCTCCAACTCGTTTTTGCTGTCAAAAAGACAAACACAAAATAAGGAGGGTCAAATCACCCTCAAGGCATCATCGGATTAGCACAAGTTTTATACCACTGCAAAGCCCGTCTCAAGGGCTATCTCTCCCATGAGTTTGGGGTTGCTGACGATTCTGTAGGCGAGGCGAGCGGCCTAGATGTTAGGCCTACCCCTAACAGAAATTGAAAAATCCCAGGGGCCAGCTGCGAAGCAAGGTCTCGCCGGCCGGGGTAATGACCCGGAATAAATTCCAGGTGAGTTTGGGAATAACTTCCGTTCTAGGGGGGCTAGAGAGATAATTTTTTTACCTGACTCTTCCTTAGGTATCCCCGCATCCGAAAATTAGACTTTTACGGCCGATGAGGGCAGGTTTCACACCGGAAGAGACCAGCAAGCGGGGACGCTACAAACTCCCCGCAAAACATCTCCAACTCGTTTTTGCTGTCAAAAAGACAAACACAAAATAAGGAGGGTCAAATCACCCTCAAGGCATCATCGGATTAGCACAAGTTTTATACCACTGGAAAGCCCGTCTCAAGGGCTATCTCTCCCATGAGGTTGGGATTGCTGACGGTTCTGTAGGCGAGGCGAGCGGCCTAGATGTTAGACCTACCCCTAACAGAAATTGAAAAATCCCAGGGGCCGGCTGCGAAGCACGGTCTCGCCGGCCGGGGTAATGACCCGGAATAAATTCCAGGTGAGTTTGGGAATAACTCCCGTTCTAGGGGGGCTAGAGAGATATTTTTTTTACCTGACTCGTCCTTAGGTATCCCCGCATCCGAAAATTAGACTTTTACGGCCGATGAGGGCAGGTTTCACACCGGAAGAGACCAGCAAGCGGGGACGCTACAAACTCCCCGCAAAACATCTCCAACTCGTTTTTGCTGTCAAAAAGACAAACACAAAATAAGGAGGGTCAAATCACCCTCAAGGCATCATCGGATTAGCACAAGTTTTATACCACTGGAAAGCCCGTTTCAAGGGCTATCTCTCCCATGAGTTTGGGGTCGCTGACGATTCTGTAGGCGAGGCGAGCGGCCTAGATGTTAGGCCTACCCCTAACAGAAATTGAAAAATCCCAGGGGCCGGCTGCGAAGCAAGGTCTCGCCGGCCGGGGTAATGACCCGGAATAAATTCCAGGTGAGTTTGGGAATAACTCCCGTTCTAGGGGGGCTAGAGAGATATTTTTTTTACCTGACTCTTCCTTAGGTATCCCCGCATCCGAAAATTAGACTTTTACGGCCGATGAGGGCAGGTTTCACACCGGAAGAGACCAGCAAGCGGGGACGCTACAAACTCCCCGCAAAACATCTCCAACTCGTTTTTGCTGTCAAAAAGACAAACACAAAATAAGGAGGGTCAAATCACCCTCAAGGCATCATCGGATTAGCACAAGTTTTATACCACTGGAAAGCCCGTCTCAAGGGCTATCTCTCCCATGAGTTTGGGGTCGCTGACGATTCTGTAGGCGAGGCGAGCGGCCTAGATGTTAGACCTACCCCTAACAGAAATTGAAAAATCCCAGGGGCCGGCTGCGAAGCACGGTCTCGCCGGCCGGGGTAATGACCCGGAATAAATTCCAGGTGAGTTTGGGAATAACTCCCGTTCTAGGGGGGCTAGAGAGATAATTTTTTTACCTGACTCGTCCTTAGGTATCCCCGCATCCGAAAATTAGACTTTTACGGCCGATGAGGGCAGGTTTCACACCGGAAGAGACCAGCAAGCGGGGACGCTACAAACTCCCCGCAAAACATCTCCAACTCGTTTTTGCTGTCAAAAAGACAAACACAAAATAAGGAGGGTCAAATCACCCTCAAGGCATCATCGGATTAGCACAAGTTTTATACCACTGGAAAGCCCGTTTCAAGGGCTATCTCTCCCATGAGTTTGGGGTCGCTGACGATTCTGTAGGCGAGGCGAGCGGCCTAGATGTTAGGCCTACCCCTAACAGAAATTGAAAAATCCCAGGGGCCGGCTGCGAAGCAAGGTCTCGCCGGCCGGGGTAATGACCCGGAATAAATTCCAGGTGAGTTTGGGAATAACTCCCGTTCTAGGGTGGCTAGAGAGATATTTTTTTTACCTGACTCTTCCTTAGGTATCCCCGCATCCGAAAATTAGACTTTTACGGCCGATGAGGGCAGGTTTCACACCGGAAGAGACCAGCAAGCGGGGACGCTACAAACTCCCCGCAAAACATCTCCAACTCGTTTTTGCTGTCAAAAAGACAAACACAAAATAAGGAGGGTCAAATCACCCTCAAGGCATCATCGGATTAGCACAAGTTTTATACCACTGGAAAGCCCGTCTCAAGGGCTATCTCTCCCATGAGTTTGGGATCGCTGACGATTCTGTAGGCGAGGCGAGCGGCCTAGATGTTAGGCCTACCCCTAACAGAAATTGAAAAATCCCAGGGGCCAGCTGCGAAGCAAGGTCTCGCCGGCCGGGGTAATGACCCGGAATAAATTCCAGGTGAGTTTGGGAATAACTTCCGTTTTAGGGGGGCTAGAGAGATAATTTTTTTACCTGACTCTTCCTTAGGTATCCCCGCATCCGAAAATTAGACTTTTACGGCCGATGAGGGCAGGTTTCACACCGGAAGAGACCAGCAAGCGGGGACGCTACAAACTCCCCGCAAAACATCTCCAACTCGTTTTTGCTGTCAAAAAGACAAACACAAAATAAGGAGGGTCAAATCACCCTCAAGGCATCATCGGATTAGCACAAGTTTTATACCACTGGAAAGCCCGTCTCAAGGGCTATCTCTCCCATGAGTTTGGGGTCGCTGACGATTCTGTAGGCGAGGCGAGCGGCCTAGATGTTAGGCCTACCCCTAACAGAAATTGAAAAATCCCAGGGGCCGGCTGCGAAGCAAGGTCTCGCCGGCCGGGGTAATGACCCGGAATAAATTCCAGGTGAGTTTGGGAATAACTCCCGTTCTAGGGGGGCTAGAGAGATATTTTTTTTTACCTGACTCTTCCTTAGGTATCCCCGCATCCGAAAATTAGACTTTTACGGCCGATGAGGGCAGGTTTCACACCGGAAGAGACCAGCAAGCGGGGACGCTACAAACTCCCCGCAAAACATCTCCAACTCGTTTTTGCTGTCAAAAAGACAAACACAAAATAAGGAGGGTCAAATCACCCTCAAGGCATCATCGGATTAGCACAAGTTTTATACCACTGGAAAGCCCGTCTCAAGGGCTATCTCTCCCATGAGTTTGGGGTCGCTGACGGTTCTGTAGGCGAGGCGAGCGGCCTAGATGTTAGGCCTACCCCTAACAGAAATTGAAAAATCCCAGGGGCCGGCTGCGAAGCAAGGTCTCGCCGGCCGGGGTAATAACCCGGAATAAATTCCAGGTGAGTTTGGGAATAACTCCCGTTCTAGGGGGGCTAGAGAGATAATTTTTTTACCTGACTCTTCCTTAGGTATCCCCGCATCCGAAAATTTGACTTTTACGGCCGATGAGGGCAGGTTTCACACCGGAAGAGACCAGCAAGCGGGGACGCTACAAACTCCCCGCAAAACATCTCCAACTCGTTTTTGCTGTCAAAAAGACAAACACAAAATAAGGAGGGTCAAATCACCCTCAAGGCATCATCGGATTAGCACAAGTTTTATACCACTGGAAAGCCCGTCTCAAGGGCTATCTCTCCCATGAGGTTGGGATTGCTGACGGTTCTGTAGGCGAGGCGAGCGGCCTAGATGTTAGACCTACCCCTAACAGAAATTGAAAAATCCCAGGGGCCGGCTGCGAAGCACGGTCTCGCCGGCCGGGGTAATGACCCGGAATAAATTCCAGGTGAGTTTGGGAATAACTCCCGTTCTAGGGGGGCTAGAGAGATAATTTTTTTACCTGACTCGTCCTTAGGTATCCCCGCATCCGAAAATTAGACTTTTACGGCCGATGAGGGCAGGTTTCACACCGGAAGAGACCAGCAAGCGGGGACGCTACAAACTCCCCGCAAAACATCTCCAACTCGTTTTTGCTGTCAAAAAGACAAACACAAAATAAGGAGGGTCAAATCACCCTCAAGGCATCATCGGATTAGCACAAGTTTTATACCACTGGAAAGCCCGTCTCAAGGGCTATCTCTCCCATGAGTTTGGGGTTGCTGACGATTCTGTAGGCGAGGCGAGCGGCCTAGATGTTAGGCCTACCCCTAACAGAAATTGAAAAATCCCAGGGGCCAGCTGCAAAGCAAGGTCTCGCCGGCCGGGGTAATGACCCGGAATAAATTCCAGGTGAGTTTGGGAATAACTTCCGTTCTAGGGGGGCTAGAGAGATATTTTTTTTACCTGACTCTTCCTTAGGTATCCCCGCATCCGAAAATTAGACTTTTACGGCCGATGAGGGCAGGTTTCACACCGGAAGAGACCAGCAAGCGGGGACGCTACAAACTCCCCGCAAAACATCTCCAACTCGTTTTTGCTGTCAAAAAGACAAACACAAAATAAGGAGGGTCAAATCACCCTCAAGGCATCATCGGATTAGCACAAGTTTTATACCACTGGAAAGCCCGTCTCAAGGGCTATCTCTCCCATGAGTTTTGGGTCGCTGACAGTTCTGTAGGCGAGGCGAGCGGCCTAGATGTTAGGCCTACCCCTAACAGAAATTGAAAAATCCCAGGGGCCGGCTGCGAAGCAAGGTCTCGCCGGCCGGGGTAATGACCCGGAATAAATTCCAGGTGAGTTTGGGAATAACTCCCGTTCTAGGGGGGCTAGAGAGATATTTTTTTTTACCTGACTCTTCCTTAGGTATCCCCGCATCCGAAAATTAGACTTTTACGGCCGATGAGGGCAGGTTTCACACCGGAAGAGACCAGCAAGCGGGGACGCTACAAACTCCCCGCAAAACATCTCCAACTCGTTTTTGCTGTCAAAAAAACAAACACAAAATAAGGAGGGTCAAATCACCCTCAAGGCATCATCGGATTAGCACAAGTTTTATACCACTGGAAAGCCCGTCTCAAGGGCTATCTCTCCCATGAGTTTGGGGTCGCTGACGATTCTGTAGGCGAGGCGAGCGGCCTAGATGTTAGGCCTACCCCTAACAGAAATTGAAAAATCCCAGGGGCCGGCTGCAAAGCAAGGTCTCGCCGGCCGGGGTAATGACCCGGAATAAATTCCAGGTGAGTTTGGGAATAACTTCCGTTCTAGGGGGGCTAGAGAGATATTTTTTTTACCTGACTCTTCCTTAGGTATCCCCGCATCCGAAAATTAGACTTTTACGGCCGATGAGGGCAGGTTTCACACCGGAAGAGACCAGCAAGCGGGGACGCTACAAACTCCCCGCAAAACATCTCCAACTCGTTTTTGCTGTCAAAAAGACAAACACAAAATAAGGAGGGTCAAATCACCCTCAAGGCATCATCGGATTAGCACAAGTTTTATACCACTGGAAAGCCCGTCTCAAGGGCTATCTCTCCCATGAGTTTTGGGTCGCTGACAGTTCTGTAGGCGAGGCGAGCGGCCTAGATGTTAGGCCTACCCCTAACAGAAATTGAAAAATCCCAGGGGCCGGCTGCGAAGCAAGGTCTCGCCGGCCGGGGTAATGACCCGGAATAAATTCCAGGTGAGTTTGGGAATAACTCCCGTTCTAGGGGGGCTAGAGAGATATTTTTTTTTACCTGACTCTTCCTTAGGTATCCCCGCATCCGAAAATTAGACTTTTACGGCCGATGAGGGCAGGTTTCACACCGGAAGAGACCAGCAAGCGGGGACGCTACAAACTCCCCGCAAAACATCTCCAACTCGTTTTTGCTGTCAAAAAAACAAACACAAAATAAGGAGGGTCAAATCACCCTCAAGGCATCATCGGATTAGCACAAGTTTTATACCACTGGAAAGCCCGTCTCAAGGGCTATCTCTCCCATGAGTTTGTGGTCGCTGACGATTCTGTAGGCGAGGCGAGCGGCCTAGATGTTAGGCCTACCCCTAACAGAAATTGAAAAATCCCAGGGGCCGGCTGCGAAGCAAGGTCTCGCCGGCCGGGGTAATGACGCGGAATAAATTCCAGGTGAGTTTGGAAATAACTCCCGTTCTAGGGGGGCTAGAGAGATAATTTTTTTACCTGACTCTTCCTTAGGTATCCCCGCATCCGAAAATTAGACTTTCACGGCCGATGAGGGCAGGTTTCACACCGGAAGAGACCAGCAAGCGGGGACGCTACAAACTCTCCGCAAAACATCTCCAACTCGTTTTTGCTGTCAAAAAGACAAACACAAAATAAGGAGGGTCAAATCACCCTCAAGGCATCATCGGATTAGCACAAGTTTTATACCACTGGAAAGCCCGTCTCAAGGGCTATCTCTCCCATGAGTTTGGGGTTGCTGACAGTTCTGTAGGCGAGGCGAGCGGCCTAGATGTTAGGCCTACCCCTAACAGAAATTGAAAAATCCCAGGGGCCGGCTGCGAAGCAAGGTCTCGCCGGCCGGGGTAATGACCCGGAATAAATTCCAGGTGAGTTTGGGAATAACTCCCGTTCTAGGGGGGCTAGAGAGAAATTTTTTTACCTGACTCTTCCTTAGGTATCCCCGCATCCGAAAATTTGACTTTTACGGCCGATGAGGGCAGGTTTCACACCGGAAGAGACCAGCAAGCGGGGACGCTACAAACTCCCCGCAAAACATCTCCAACTCGTTTTTGCTGTCAAAAAGACAAACACAAAATAAGGAGGGTCAAATCACCCTCAAGGCATCATCGGATTAGCACAAGTTTTATACCACTGGAAAGCCCGTCTCAAGGGCTATCTCTCCCATGAGTTTGGGATCGCTGACAGTTCTGTAGGCGAGGCGAGCGGCCTAGATGTTAGGCCTACCCCTAACAGAAATTGAAAAATCCCAGGGGCCGGCTGCGAAGCAAGGTCTCGCCGGCCGGGGTAATGACCCGGAATAAATTCCAGGTGAGTTTGGGAATAACTCCCGTTCTAGGGGGGCTAGAGAGAAATTTTTTTACCTGACTCTTCCTTAGGTATCCCCGCATCCGAAAATTTGACTTTTACGGCCGATGAGGGCAGGTTTCACACCGGAAGAGACCAGCAAGCGGGGACGCTACAAACTCCCCGCAAAACATCTCCAACTCGTTTTTGCTGTCAAAAAGACAAACACAAAATAAGGAGGGTCAAATCACCCTCATTACCCCGAGCGGCCTAGATGTTAGGCCTACCCGTAACAAAAATTGAAAAATCCCAGGGGCCGGCTGCGAAGCAAGGTCTCGCCGGCCGGGGTAATGACCCGGAATAAATTCCAGGTGAGTTTGGGAATAACTCCCGTTCTAGGGGGGCTAGAGAGATAATTTTTTTACCTGACTCTTCCTTAGGTATCCCCGCATCCGAAAATTTGACTTTTACGGCCGATGAGGGCAGGTTTCACACCGGAAGAGACCAGCAAGCGGGGACGCTACAAACTCCCCGCAAAACATCTCCAACTCGTTTTTGCTGTCAAAAAGACAAACACAAAATAAGCAGGGTCAAATCACCCTCAAGGCATCATCGGATTAGCACAAGTTTTATACCACTGGAAAGCCCTTCTCAAGGGCTATCTCTCCCATGAGTTTGGGGTCGCTGACGATTCTGTAGGCGAGGCGAGCGGCCTAGATGTTAGGCCTACCCCTAACAGAAATTGAAAAATCCCAGGGGCCGGCTGCGAAGCAAGGTCTCGCCGGCCGGGGTAATGACCCGGAATAAATTCCAGGTGAGTTTGGGAATAACTCCCGTTCTAGGGGGGCTAGAGAGATAATTTTTTTACCTGACTCTTCTTTAGGTATCGCCGCATCCGAAATTTTGACTTTTACGGCCGATGAGGGCAGGTTTCACACCGGAAGAGACCAGCAAGCGGGGACGCTACAAACTCCCCGCAAAACATCTCCAACTCGTTTTTGCTGTCAAAAAGACAAACACAAAATAAGGAGGGTCAAATCACCCTCATTACCCCGAGCGGCCTAGATGTTAGGCCTACCCGTAACAGAAATTGAAAAATCCCAGGGGCCGGCTGCTAAGCAAGGTCTCGCCGGCCGGGGTAATGACCCGGAATAAATTCCAGGTGAGTTTGGGAATAACTCCCGTTCTAGGGGGGCTAGAGAGATAATTTTTTTACCTGACTTTTCCTTAGGTATCCCCGCATCCGAAAATTTGACTTTTACGGCCGATGAGGGCAGGTTTCACACCGGAAGAGACCAGCAAGCGGGGACGCTACAAACTCCCCGCAAAACATCTCCAACTCGTTTTTGCTATCAAAAAGACAAACACAAAATAAGCAGGGTCAAATCACCCTCAAGGCATCATCGGATTAGCACTAGTTTTATACCACTGGAAAGCCCGTCTCAAGGGCTATCTCTCCCATGAGTTTGGGGTCGCTGACGATTCTGTAGGCGAGGCGAGCGGCCTAGATGTTAGGCCTACCCCTAACAGAAATTGAAAAATCCCAGGGGCCGGCTGCGAAGCAAGGTCTCGCCGGCCGGGGTAATGACCCGGAATAAATTCCAGGTGAGTTTGGGAATAACTCCCGTTATAGGGGGGCTAGAGAGATATTTTTTTTACCTGACTCTTCTTTAGGTATCGCCGCATCCGAAATTTTGACTTTTACGGCCGATGAGGGCAGGTTTCACACCGGAAGAGACCAGCAAGCGGGGACGCTACAAACTCCCCGCAAAACATCTCCAACTCGTTTTTGCTGTCAAAAAGACAAACACAAAATAAGCAGGGTCAAATCACCCTCAAGGCATCATCAGATTAGCACAAGTTTATACCACTGGAAAGCCCGTCTCAAGGGCTATCTCTCCCATGAGTTTGGGGTCGCTGACAGTTCTGTAGGCGAGGCGAGCGGCCTAGATGTTAGGCCTACCCCTAACAGAAATTGAAAAATCCCAGGGGCCGGCTGCGAAGCAAGGTCTCGCCGGCCGGGGTAATGACCCGGAATAAATTCCAGGTGAGTTTGGGAATAACTCCCGTTCTAGGGGGGCTAGAGAGATATTTTTTTTACCTGACTCTTCTTTAGGTATCGCCGCATCCGAAATTTTGACTTTTACGGCCGATGAGGGCAGGTTTCACACCGGAAGAGACCAGCAAGCGGGGACGCTACAAACTCCCCGCAAAACATCTCCAACTCGTTTTTGCTGTCAAAAAGACAAACACAAAATAAGCAGGGTCAAATCACCCTCAAGGCATCATCAGATTAGCACAAGTTTATACCACTGGAAAGCCCGTCTCAAGGGCTATCTCTCCCATGAGTTTGGGGTCGCTGACGGTTCTGTAGGCGAGGCGAGCGGCCTAGATGTTAGGCATACCCCTAACAGAAATTGAAAAATCCCAGGGGCCGGCTGCGAAGCAAGGTCTCGCCGGCCGGGGTAATGACCCGGAATGAATTCCAGGTGAGTTTGGGAATAACTCCCGTTCTAGGGGGGCTAGAGAGATAATTTTTTTACCTGACTCTTCCTTAGGTATCCCCACATCCGAAAATTAGACTTTTACGGCCGATGAGGGCAGGTTTCACACCGGAAGAGACCAGCAAGCGGGGACGCTACAAACTCCCCGCAAAACATCTCCAACTCGTTTTTGCTGTCAAAAAGACAAACACAAAATAAGGAGGGTCAAATCACCCTCATTACCCCGAGCGGCCTAGATGTTAGGCATACCCGTAACAGAAATTGAAAAATCCCAGGGGCCGGCTGCGAAGCAAGGTCTCGCCGGCCGGGGTAATGACCCGGAATAAATTCCAGGTGAGTTTGGGAATAACTCCCGTTCTAGGGGGGCTAGAGAGATATTTTTTTTTACCTGACTCTTCCTTAGGTATCCCCGCATCCGAACATTAGACTTTTACGGCCGATGAGGGCAGGTTTCATACCGGAAGAGACCAGCAAGCGGGGACGCTACAAACTCTCCGCAAAACATCTCCAACTCGTTTTTGCTGTCAAAAAGACAAACACAAAATAAGGAGGGTCAAATCACCCTCAAGGCATCATCGGATTAGCACAAGTTTTATACCACTGGAAAGCCCGTCTTAAGGGCTATCTCTCCCATGAGTTTGGGGTCGCTGACGGTTCTGTAGGCGAGGCGAGCGGCCTAGATGTTAGGCCTACCCCTAACAGAAATTGAAAAATCCCAGGGGCCGGCTGTGAAGCAAGGTCTCGCCGGCCGGGGTAATGACCCGGAATAAATTCCAGGTGAGTTTGGGAATAACTCCCGTTCTAGGGGGGCTAGAGAGATAATTTTTTTACCTGACTCTTCCTTAGGTATCCCCGCATCCGAAAATTAGACTTTTACGGCCGATGAGGGCAGGTTTCACACCGGAAGAGACCAGCAAGCGGGGACGCTACAAACTCCCCGCAAAACATCTCCAACTCGTTTTTGCTGTCAAAAAGACAAACACAAAATAAGGAGGGTCAAATCACCCTCAAGGCATCATCGGATTAGCACAAGTTTTATACCACTGGAAAGCCCGTCTCAAGGGCTATCTTTCCCATGAGTTTGGGATCGCTGACGGTTCTGTAGGCGAGGCGAGTGGCCTAGATGTTAGGCCTACCCCTAACAGAAATTGAAAAATCCCAGGGGCCGGCTGCGAAGCAAGGTCTCGCCGGCCGGGGTAATGACCCGGAATAAATTCCAGGTGAGTTTGGGAATAACTCCCGTTCTAGGGGGGCTAGAGAGATAATTTTTTTACCTGACTCTTCCTTAGGTATCCCCGCATCCGAAAATTAGACTTTTACGGCCGATGAGGGCAGGTTTCAAACCGGAAGAGACCAGCTAGCGGGGACGCTACAAACTCCCCGCAAAACATCTCCAACTCGTTTTTGCTGTCAAAAAGACAAACACAAAATAAGGAGGGTCAAATCACCCTCAAGGCATCATCGGATTAGCACAAGTTTTATACCACTGGAAAGCCCGTCTCAAGGGCTATCTCTCCCATGAGTTTGGGGTCGCTGACGGTTCTGTAGGCGAGGCGAGCGGCCTAGATGTTAGGCCTACCCCTAACAGAAATTGAAAAATCCCAGGGGCCGGCTGTGAAGCAAGGTCTCGCCGGCAGGGGTAATGACCCGGAATAAATTCCAGGTGAGTTTGGGAATAACTCCCGTTCTAGGGGGGCTAGAGAGATAATTTTTTTACCTGACTCTTCCTTAGGTATCCCCGCATCCGAAAATTAGACTTTTACGGCCGATGAGGGCAGGTTTCACACCGGAAGAGACCAGCAAGCGGGGACGCTACAAACTCCCCGCAAAACATCTCCAACTCGTTTTTGCTGTCAAAAAGACAAACACAAAATAAGGAGGGTCAAATCACCCTCAAGGCATCATCGGATTAGCACAAGTTTTATACCACTGGAAAGCCCGTCTCAAGGGCTATCTTTCCCATGAGTTTGGGATCGCTGACGGTTCTGTAGGCGAGGCGAGCGGCCTAGATGTTAGGCCTACCCCTAACAGAAATTGAAAAATCCCAGGGGCCGGCTGCGAAGCAAGGTCTCGCCGGCCGGGGTAATGACCCGGAATAAATTCCAGGTGAGTTTGGGAATAACTCCCGTTCTAGGGGGGCTAGAGAGATAATTTTTTTACCTGACTCTTCCTTAGGTATCCCCGCATCCGAAAATTAGACTTTTACGGCCGATGAGGGCAGGTTTCACACCGGAAGAGACCAGCAAGCGGGGACGCTACAAACTCCCCGCAAAACATCTCCAACTCGTTTTTGATGTCAAAAAGACAAACACAAAATAAGGAGGGTCAAATCACCCTCAAGGCATCATCGGATTAGCACAAGTTTTATACCACTGGAAAGCCCGTCTCAAGGGCTATCTCTCTCATGAGGTTGGGGTCGCTGACGGTTCTGTAGGCGAGGCGAGCGGCCTAGATGTTAGGCCTACCCCTAACAGAAATTGAAAAATCCCAGGGGCCGGCTGCGAAGCAAGGTCTCGCCGGCCGGGGTAATGACCCGGAATAAATTCCAGGTGAGTTTGGGAATAACTCCCGTTCTAGGGGGGCTAGAGAGATAATTGTTTTACCTGACTCTTCCTTAGGTATCCCCGCATCCGAAAATTAGACTTTTACGGCCGATGAGGGCAGGTTTCACACCGGAAGAGACCAGCAAGCGGGGACGCTACAAACTCCCCGCAAAACATCTCCAACTCCTTTTTGCTGTCAAAAAGACAAACACAAAATAAGGAGGGTCAAATCACCCTCAAGGCATCATCGGATTAGCACAAGTTTTATACCACTGGAAAGCCCGTCTCAAGGGCTATCTCTCCCATGAGTTTGAGGTCGCTGACGGTTCTGTAGGCGAGGCGAGCGGCCTAGATGTTAGGCCTACCCCTAACAGAAATTGAAAAATCCCAGGGGCCGGCTGCGAAGCAAGGTCTCGCCGGCCGGGGTAATGACCCGGAATAAATTCCAGGTGAGTTTGGGAATAACTCCCGTTCTAGGGGGGCTAGAGAGATAATTGTTTTACCTGACTCTTCCTTAGGTATCCCCGCATCCGAAAATTAGACTTTTACGGCCGATGAGGGCAGGTTTCACACCGGAAGAGACCAGCAAGCGGGGACGCTAAAAACTCCCCGCAAAACATCTCCAACTCGTTTTTGCTGTCAAAAAGACAAACACAAAATAAGGAGGGTCAAATCACCCTCAAGGCATCATCGGATTAGCACAAGTTTTATACTACTGGAAAGCCCGTCTCAAGGGCTATCTCTCCCATGAGTTTGGGGTCGCTGACGGATCTGTAGGCGAGGCGAGCGGCCTAGATGTTAGGCCTACCCCTAACAGAAATTGAAAAATCCCAGGGGCCGGCTGCGAAGCAAGGTCTCGCCGGCCGGGGTAATGACCCGGAATAAATTCCAGGTGAGTTTGGGAATAACTCCCGTTCTAGGGGGGCTAGAGAGATAATTTGTTTACCTGACTCTTCCTTAGGTATCCCCGCATCCGAAAATTAGACTTTTACTGCCGATGAGGGCAGGTTTCACACCGGAAGAGACCAGCAAGCGGGGACGCTACAAACTCCCCGCAAAACATCTCCAACTCGTTTTTGCTGTCAAAAAGACAAACACAAAATAAGGAGGGTCAAATCACCCTCAAGGCATCATCGGATTAGCACAAGTTTTATACCACTGGAAAGCCCGTCTCAAGGGCTATCTCTCCCATGAGGTTGGGATTGCTGACGGTTCTGTAGGCGAGGCGAGCGGCCTAGATGTTAGACCTACCCCTAACAGAAATTGAAAAATCCCAGGGGCCGGCTGCGAAGCACGGTCTCGCCGGCCGGGGTAATGACCCGGAATAAATTCCAGGTGAGTTTGGGAATAACTCCCGTTCTAGGGGGGCTAGAGAGATAATTTTTTTACCTGACTCGTCCTTAGGTATCCCCGCATCCGAAAATTAGACTTTTACGGCCGATGAGGGCAGGTTTCACACCGGAAGAGACCAGCAAGCGGGGACGCTACAAACTCCCCGCAAAACATCTCCAACTCGTTTTTGCTGTCAAAAAGACAAACACAAAATAAGGAGGGTCAAATCACCCTCAAGGCATCATCGGATTAGCACAAGTTTTATACCACTGGAAAGCCCGTCTCAAGGGCTATCTCTCTCATGAGGTTGGGGTCGCTGACGGTTCTGTAGGCGAGGCGAGCGGCCTAGATGTTAGGCCTACCCCTAACAGAAATTGAAAAATCCCAGGGGCCGGCTGCGAAGCAAGGTCTCACCGGCCGGGGTAATGACCCGGAATAAATTCCAGGTGAGTTTGGGAATAACTCCCGTTCCAGGGGGGCTAGAGAGATAATTGTTTTACCTGACTCTTCCTTAGGTATCCCCGCATCCGAAAATTAGACTTTTACGGCCGATGAGGGCAGGTTTCACACCGGAAGAGACCAGCAAGCGGGGACGCTAAAAACTCCCCGCAAAACATCTCCAACTCGTTTTTGCTGTCAAAAAGACAAACACAAAATAAGGAGGGTCAAATCACCCTCAAGGCATCATCGGATTAGCACAAGTTTTATACTACTGGAAAGCCCGTCTCAAGGGCTATCTCTCCCATGAGTTTGGGGTCGCTGACGGATCTGTAGGCGAGGCGAG
This sequence comes from Pisaster brevispinus, assembly GCA_023634235.1. Classification (NCBI taxonomy): domain Eukaryota; kingdom Metazoa; phylum Echinodermata; class Asteroidea; order Forcipulatida; family Asteriidae; genus Pisaster; species Pisaster brevispinus. The sequence goes on from JAMKCF010000025.1 coordinate 4,339,489, forward strand.
CGGCCTAGATGTTAGGCCTACCCCTAACAGAAATTGAAAAATCCCAGGGGCCGGCTGCGAAGCAAGGTCTCGCCGGCCGGGGTAATGACCCGGAATAAATTCCAGGTGAGTTTGGGAATAACTCCCGTTCTAGGGGGGCTAGAGAGATAATTTGTTTACCTGACTCTTCCTTAGGTATCCCCGCATCCGAAAATTAGACTTTTACTGCCGATGAGGGCAGGTTTCACACCGGAAGAGACCAGCAAGCGGGGACGCTACAAACTCCCCGCAAAACATCTCCAACTCGTTTTTGCTGTCAAAAAGACAAACACAAAATAAGGAGGGTCAAATCACCCTCAAGGCATCATCGGATTAGCACAAGTTTTATACCACTGGAAAGCCCGTCTCAAGGGCTATCTCTCCCATGAGGTTGGGATTGCTGACGGTTCTGTAGGCGAGGCGAGCGGCCTAGATGTTAGACCTACCCCTAACAGAAATTGAAAAATCCCAGGGGCCGGCTGCGAAGCACGGTCTCGCCGGCCGGGGTAATGACCCGGAATAAATTCCAGGTGAGTTTGGGAATAACTCCCGTTCTAGGGGGGCTAGAGAGATAATTTTTTTACCTGACTCGTCCTTAGGTATCCCCGCATCCGAAAATTAGACTTTTACGGCCGATGAGGGCAGGTTTCACACCGGAAGAGACCAGCAAGCGGGGACGCTACAAACTCCCCGCAAAACATCTCCAACTCGTTTTTGCTGTCAAAAAGACAAACACAAAATAAGGAGGGTCAAATCACCCTCAAGGCATCATCGGATTAGCACAAGTTTTATACCACTGGAAAGCCCGTCTCAAGGGCTATCTCTCCCATGAGTTTGGGGTCGCTGACAGTTCTGTAGGCGAGGCGAGCGGCCTAGATGTTAGGCCTACCCCTAACAGAAATTGAAAAATCCCAGGGGCCGGCTGCGAAGCAAGGTCTCGCCGGCCGGGGTAATGACCCGGAATAAATTCCAGGTGAGTTTGGGAATAACTCCCGTTCTAGGGGGGCTAGAGAGATATTTTTTTTACCTGACTCTTCCTTAGGTATCCCCGCATCCGAAAATTAGACTTTTACGGCCGATGAGGGCAGGTTTCACACCGGAAGAGACCAGCAAGCGGGGACGCTACAAACTCCCCGCAAAACATCTCCAACTCTTTTTTGCTGTCAAAAAGACAAACACAAAATAAGGAGGGTCAAATCACCCTCAAGGCATCATCGGATTAGCACAAGTTTTATACCACTGGAAAGCCCGTCTCAAGGGCTATCTCTCCCATGAGTTTGGGGTCGCTGACGATTCTGTAGGCGAGGCGAGCGGCCTAGATGTTAGGCCTACCCCTAACAGAAATTGAAAAATCCCAGGGGCCAGCTGCGAAGCAAGGTCTCGCCGGCCGGGGTAATGACCCGGAATAAATTCCAGGTGAGTTTGGGAATAACTTCCGTTCTAGGGGGGCTAGAGAGATAATTTTTTTACCTGACTCTTCCTTAGGTATCCCCGCATCCGAAAATTAGACTTTCACGGCCGATGAGGGCAGGTTTCACACCGGAAGAGACCAGCAAGCGGGGACGCTACAAACTCTCCGCAAAACATCTCCAACTCGTTTTTGCTGTCAAAAAGACAAACACAAAATAAGGAGGGTCAAATCACCCTCACGGCATCATCGGATTAGCACAAGTTTTATACCACTGGAAAGCCCGTCTCAAGGGCTATCTCTCCCATGAGTTTGGGGTCGCTGACAGTTCTGTAGGCGAGGCGAGCGGCCTAGATGTTAGGCCTACCCCTAACAGAAATTTAAAAATCCCAGGGGCCGGCTGCGAAGCAAGGTCTCGCCGGCCGGGGTAATGACCCGGAATAAATTCCAGGTGAGTTTGGGAATAACTCCCGTTCTAGGGGGGCTAGAGAGAAATGTTTTTACCTGACTCTTCCTTAGGTATCCCCGCATCCGAAAATTTGACTTTTACGGCCGATGAGGGCAGGTTTCACACCGGAAGAGACCAGCAAGCGGGGACGCTACAAACTCCCCGCAAAACATCTCCAACTCGTTTTTGCTGTCAAAAAGACAAACACAAAATAAGGAGGGTCAAATCACCCTCATTACCCCGAGCGGCCTAGATGTTAGGCCTACCCGTAACAGAAATTGAAAAATCCCAGGGGCCGGCTGCGAAGCAAGGTCTCGCCGGCCGGGGTAATGACCCGGAATAAATTCCAGGTGAGTTTGGGAATAACTCCCGTTCTAGGGGGGCTAGAGAGATAATTTTTTTACCTGACTCTTCCTTAGGTATCCCCGCATCCGAAAATTTGACTTTTACGGCCGATGAGGGCAGGTTTCACACCGGAAGAGACCAGCAAGCGGGGACGCTACAAACTCCCCGCAAAACATCTCCAACTCGTTTTTGCTGTCAAAAAGACAAACACAAAATAAGCAGGGTCAAATCACCCTCAAGGCATCATCGGATTAGCACAAGTTTTATACCACTGGAAAGCCCTTCTCAAGGGCTATCTCTCCCATGAGTTTGGGGTCGCTGACGATTCTGTAGGCGAGGCGAGCGGCCTAGATGTTAGGCCTACCCCTAACAGAAATTGAAAAATCCCAGGGGCCGGCTGCGAAGCAAGGTCTCGCCGGCCGGGGTAATGACCCGGAATAAACTCCAGGTGAGTTTGGGAATAACTTCCGTTCTAGGGGGGCTAGAGAGATAATTTTCTACCTGACTCTTCCTTAGGTATCCCCGCATCCGAAAATTAGACTTTTACGGCCGATGAGGGCAGGTTTTACACCGGAAGAGACCAGCAAGCAGGGACGCTACAAACTCCCCGCAAAACATCTCCAACTCGTTTTTGCTGTCAAAAAGACAAACACAAAATAAGGAGGGTCAAATCACCCTCAAGGCATCATCGGATTAGCACAAATTTTATACCACTGGAAAGCCCGTCTCAAGGGCTATCTCTCCCATGAGTTTGGGGTCGCTGACGGTTCTGTAAGCGAGGCGAGCGGCCTAGATGTTAGGCCTACCCCTAACAGAAATTGAAAAATCCCAGGGGCCGGCTGCGAAGCAAGGTCTCGCCGGCCGGGGTAATGACGCGGAATAAATTCCAGGTGAGTTTGGAAATAACTCCCGTTCTAGGGGGGCTAGAGAGATAATTTTTTTACCTGACTCTTCCTTAGGTATCCCCGCATCCGAAAATTAGACTTTTACGGCCGATGAGGGCAGGTTTCACACCGGAAGAGACCAGCAAGCGGGGACGCTAAAAACTCCCCGCAAAACATCTCCAACTCGTTTTTGCTGTCAAAAAGACAAACACAAAATAAGGAGGGTCAAATCACCCTCAAGGCATCATCGGATTAGCACAAGTTTTATACTACTGGAAAGCCCGTCTCAAGGGCTATCTCTCCCATGAGTTTGGGGTCGCTGACGGATCTGTAGGCGAGGCGAGCGGCCTAGATGTTAGGCCTACCCCTAACAGAAATTGAAAAATCCCAGGGGCCGGCTGCGAAGCAAGGTCTCGCCGGCCGGGGTAATGACCCGGAATAAATTCCAGGTGAGTTTGGGAATAACTCCCGTTCTAGGGGGGCTAGAGAGATAATTTGTTTACCTGACTCTTCCTTAGGTATCCCCGCATCCGAAAATTAGACTTTTACTGCCGATGAGGGCAGGTTTCACACCGGAAGAGACCAGCAAGCGGGGACGCTACAAACTCCCCGCAAAACATCTCCAACTCGTTTTTGCTGTCAAAAAGACAAACACAAAATAAGGAGGGTCAAATCACCCTCAAGGCATCATCGGATTAGCACAAGTTTTATACCACTGGAAAGCCCGTCTCAAGGGCTATCTCTCCCATGAGGTTGGGATTGCTGACGGTTCTGTAGGCGAGGCGAGCGGCCTAGATGTTAGACCTACCCCTAACAGAAATTGAAAAATCCCAGGGGCCGGCTGCGAAGCACGGTCTCGCCGGCCGGGGTAATGACCCGGAATAAATTCCAGGTGAGTTTGGGAATAACTCCCGTTCTAGGGGGGCTAGAGAGATAATTTTTTTACCTGACTCGTCCTTAGGTATCCCCGCATCCGAAAATTAGACTTTTACGGCCGATGAGGGCAGGTTTCACACCGGAAGAGACCAGCAAGCGGGGACGCTACAAACTCCCCGCAAAACATCTCCAACTCGTTTTTGCTGTCAAAAAGACAAACACAAAATAAGGAGGGTCAAATCACCCTCAAGGCATCATCGGATTAGCACAAGTTTTATACCACTGGAAAGCCCGTCTCAAGGGCTATCTCTCTCATGAGGTTGGGGTCGCTGACGGTTCTGTAGGCGAGGCGAGCGGCCTAGATGTTAGGCCTACCCCTAACAGAAATTGAAAAATCCCAGGGGCCGGCTGCGAAGCAAGGTCTCACCGGCCGGGGTAATGACCCGGAATAAATTCCAGGTGAGTTTGGGAATAACTCCCGTTCCAGGGGGGCTAGAGAGATAATTGTTTTACCTGACTCTTCCTTAGGTATCCCCGCATCCGAAAATTAGACTTTTACGGCCGATGAGGGCAGGTTTCACACCGGAAGAGACCAGCAAGCGGGGACGCTAAAAACTCCCCGCAAAACATCTCCAACTCGTTTTTGCTGTCAAAAAGACAAACACAAAATAAGGAGGGTCAAATCACCCTCAAGGCATCATCGGATTAGCACAAGTTTTATACTACTGGAAAGCCCGTCTCAAGGGCTATCTCTCCCATGAGTTTGGGGTCGCTGACGGATCTGTAGGCGAGGCGAGCGGCCTAGATGTTAGGCCTACCCCTAACAGAAATTGAAAAATCCCAGGGGCCGGCTGCGAAGCAAGGTCTCGCCGGCCGGGGTAATGACCCGGAATAAATTCCAGGTGAGTTTGGGAATAACTCCCGTTCTAGGGGGGCTAGAGAGATAATTTGTTTACCTGACTCTTCCTTAGGTATCCCCGCATCCGAAAATTAGACTTTTACTGCCGATGAGGGCAGGTTTCACACCGGAAGAGACCAGCAAGCGGGGACGCTACAAACTCCCCGCAAAACATCTCCAACTCGTTTTTGCTGTCAAAAAGACAAACACAAAATAAGGAGGGTCAAATCACCCTCAAGGCATCATCGGATTAGCACAAGTTTTATACCACTGGAAAGCCCGTCTCAAGGGCTATCTCTCCCATGAGGTTGGGATTGCTGACGGTTCTGTAGGCGAGGCGAGCGGCCTAGATGTTAGACCTACCCCTAACAGAAATTGAAAAATCCCAGGGGCCGGCTGCGAAGCACGGTCTCGCCGGCCGGGGTAATGACCCGGAATAAATTCCAGGTGAGTTTGGGAATAACTCCCGTTCTAGGGGGGCTAGAGAGATAATTTTTTTACCTGACTCGTCCTTAGGTATCCCCGCATCCGAAAATTAGACTTTTACGGCCGATGAGGGCAGGTTTCACACCGGAAGAGACCAGCAAGCGGGGACGCTACAAACTCCCCGCAAAACATCTCCAACTCGTTTTTGCTGTCAAAAAGACAAACACAAAATAAGGAGGGTCAAATCACCCTCAAGGCATCATCGGATTAGCACAAGTTTTATACCACTGGAAAGCCCGTCTCAAGGGCTATCTCTCCCATGAGTTTGGGGTCGCTGACAGTTCTGTAGGCGAGGCGAGCGGCCTAGATGTTAGGCCTACCCCTAACAGAAATTGAAAAATCCCAGGGGCCGGCTGCGAAGCAAGGTCTCGCCGGCCGGGGTAATGACCCGGAATAAATTCCAGGTGAGTTTGGGAATAACTCCCGTTCTAGGGGGGCTAGAGAGATATTTTTTTTACCTGACTCTTCCTTAGGTATCCCCGCATCCGAAAATTAGACTTTTACGGCCGATGAGGGCAGGTTTCACACCGGAAGAGACCAGCAAGCGGGGACGCTACAAACTCCCCGCAAAACATCTCCAACTCTTTTTTGCTGTCAAAAAGACAAACACAAAATAAGGAGGGTCAAATCACCCTCAAGGCATCATCGGATTAGCACAAGTTTTATACCACTGGAAAGCCCGTCTCAAGGGCTATCTCTCCCATGAGTTTGGGGTCGCTGACGATTCTGTAGGCGAGGCGAGCGGCCTAGATGTTAGGCCTACCCCTAACAGAAATTGAAAAATCCCAGGGGCCAGCTGCGAAGCAAGGTCTCGCCGGCCGGGGTAATGACCCGGAATAAATTCCAGGTGAGTTTGGGAATAACTTCCGTTCTAGGGGGGCTAGAGAGATAATTTTTTTACCTGACTCTTCCTTAGGTATCCCCGCATCCGAAAATTTGACTTTTACGGCCGATGAGGGCAGGTTTCACACCGGAAGAGACCAGCAAGCGGGGACGCTACAAACTCCCCGCAAAACATCTCCAACTCGTTTTTGCTGTCAAAAAGACAAACACAAAATAAGGAGGGTCAAATCACCCTCAAGGCATCATCGGATTAGCACAAGTTTTATACCACTGGAAAGCCCGTCTCAAGGGCTATCTCTCCCATGAGTTTGGGGTCGCTGACAGTTCTGTAGGCGAGGCGAGCGGCCTAGATGTTAGGCCTACCCCTAACAGAAATTTAAAAATCCCAGGGGCCGGCTGCGAAGCAAGGTCTCGCCGGCCGGGGTAATGACCCGGAATAAATTCCAGGTGAGTTTGGGAATAACTCCCGTTCTAGGGGGGCTAGAGAGATATTTTTTTTTACCTGACTCTTCCTTAGGTATCCCCGCATCCGAAAATTAGACTTTTACGGCCGATGAGGGCAGGTTTCACACCGGAAGAGACCAGCAAGCGGGGACGCTACAAACTCCCCGCAAAACATCTCCAACTCGTTTTTGCTGTCAAAAAGACAAACACAAAATAAGGAGGGTCAAATCACCCTCAAGGCATCATCGGATTAGCACAAGTTTTATACCACTGGAAAGCCCGTCTATAGGGCTATCTCTCCCATGAGTTTGGGGTCGCTGACGATTCTGTAGGCGAGGCGAGCGGCCTAGATGTTAGGCCTACCCCTAACAGAAATTGAAAAATCCCAGGGGCCAGCTGCGAAGCAAGGTCTCGCCGGCCGGGGTAATGACCCGGAATAAATTCCAGGTGAGTTTGGGAATAACTTCCGTTCTAGGGGGGGCTAGAGAGATAATTTTTTTACCTGACTCTTCCTTAGGTATCCCCGCATCCGAAAATTAGACTTTTACGGCCGATGAGGGCAGGTTTCACACCGGAAGAGACCAGCAAGCGGGGACGCTACAAACTCCCCGCAAAACATCTCCAACTCGTTTTTGCTGTCAAAAAGACAAACACAAAATAAGGAGGGTCAAATCACCCTCAAGGCATCATCGGATTAGCACAAGTTTTATACCACTGGAAAGCCCGTCTCAAGGGCTATCTCTCCCATGAGTTTGGGGTCGCTGACGATTCTGTAGGCGAGGCGAGCGGCCTAGATGTTAGGCTTACCCCTAACAGAAATTGAAAAATCCCAGGGGCCAGCTGCGAAGCAAGGTCTCGCCGGCCGGGGTAATGACCCGGAATAAATTCCAGGTGAGTTTGGGAATAACTTCCGTTCTAGGGGGGCTAGAGAGATAATTTTCTACCTGACTCTTCCTTAGGTATCCCCGCATCCGAAAATTAGACTTTTACGGCCGATGAGGGCAGGTTTCACACCGGAAGAGACCAGCAAGCGGGGACGCTACAAACTCCCCGCAAAACATCTCCAACTCGTTTTTGCTGTCAAAAAGACAAACACAAAATAAGGAGGGTCAAATCACCCTCAAGGCATCATCGGATTAGCACAAGTTTTATACCACTGGAAAGCCCGTCTCAAGGGCTATCTCTCCCATGAGTTTGGGGTTGCTGACGGTTCTGTAAGCGAGGCGAGCGGCCTAGATGTTAGGCCTACCCCTAACAGAAATTGAAAAATCCCAGGGGCCGGCTGCGAAGCAAGGTCTCGCCGGCCGGGGTAATGACGCGGAATAAATTCCAGGTGAGTTTGGAAATAACTCCCGTTCTAGGGGGGCTAGAGAGATAATTTTTTTACCTGACTCTTCCTTAGGTATCCCCGCATCCGAAAATTAGACTTTCACGGCCGATGAGGGCAGGTTTCACACCGGAAGAGACCAGCAAGCGGGGACGCTACAAACTCTCCGCAAAACATCTCCAACTCGTTTTTGCTGTCAAAAAGACAAACACAAAATAAGGAGGGTCAAATCACCCTCAAGGCATCATCGGATTAGCACAAGTTTTATACCACTGGAAAGCCCGTCTCAAGGGCTATCTCTCCCATGAGTTTGGGGTCGCTGACAGTTCTGTAGGCGAGGCGAGCGGCCTAGATGTTAGGCCTACCCCTAACAGAAATTTAAAAATCCCAGGGGCCGGCTGCGAAGCAAGGTCTCGCCGGCCGGGGTAATGACCCGGAATAAATTCCAGGTGAGTTTGGGAATAACTCCCGTTCTAGGGGGGCTAGAGAGAAATGTTTTTACCTGACTCTTCCTTAGGTATCCCCGCATCCGAAAATTTGACTTTTACGGCCGATGAGGGCAGGTTTCACACCGGAAGAGACCAGCAAGCGGGGACGCTACAAACTCCCCGCAAAACATCTCCAACTCGTTTTTGCTGTCAAAAAGACAAACACAAAATAAGGAGGGTCAAATCACCCTCATTACCCCGAGCGGCCTAGATGTTAGGCCTACCCGTAACAGAAATTGAAAAATCCCAGGGGCCGGCTGCGAAGCAAGGTCTCGCCGGCCGGGGTAATGACCCGGAATAAATTCCAGGTGAGTTTGGGAATAACTCCCGTTCTAGGGGGGCTAGAGAGATAATTTTTTTACCTGACTCTTCCTTAGGTATCCCCGCATCCGAAAATTTGACTTTTACGGCCGATGAGGGCAGGTTTCACACCGGAAGAGACCAGCAAGCGGGGACGCTACAAACTCCCCGCAAAACATCTCCAACTCGTTTTTGCTGTCAAAAAGACAAACACAAAATAAGCAGGGTCAAATCACCCTCAAGGCATCATCGGATTAGCACAAGTTTTATACCACTGGAAAGCCCTTCTCAAGGGCTATCTCTCCCATGAGTTTGGGGTCGCTGACGATTCTGTAGGCGAGGCGAGCGGCCTAGATGTTAGGCCTACCCCTAACAGAAATTGAAAAATCCCAGGGGCCGGCTGCGAAGCAAGGTCTCGCCGGCCGGGGTAATGACCCGGAATAAACTCCAGGTGAGTTTGGGAATAACTTCCGTTCTAGGGGGGCTAGAGAGATAATTTTCTACCTGACTCTTCCTTAGGTATCCCCGCATCCGAAAATTAGACTTTTACGGCCGATGAGGGCAGGTTTCACACCGGAAGAGACCAGCAAGCGGGGACGCTACAAACTCCCCGCAAAACATCTCCAACTCGTTTTTGCTGTCAAAAAGACAAACACAAAATAAGGAGGGTCAAATCACCCTCAAGGCATCATCGGATTAGCACAAATTTTATACCACTGGAAAGCCCGTCTCAAGGGCTATCTCTCCCATGAGTTTGGGGTCGCTGACGGTTCTGTAAGCGAGGCGAGCGGCCTAGATGTTAGGCCTACCCCTAACAGAAATTGAAAAATCCCAGGGGCCGGCTGCGAAGCAAGGTCTCGCCGGCCGGGGTAATGACGCGGAATAAATTCCAGGTGAGTTTGGAAATAACTCCCGTTCTAGGGGGGCTAGAGAGATAATTTTTTTACCTGACTCTTCCTTAGGTATCCCCGCATCCGAAAATTAAACTTTCACGGCCGATGAGGGCAGGTTTCACACCGGAAGAGACCAGCAAGCGGGGACGCTACAAACTCTCCGCAAAACATCTCCAACTCGTTTTTGCTGTCAAAAAGACAAACACAAAATAAGGAGGGTCAAATCACCCTCAAGGCATCATCGGATTAGCACAAGTTTTATACCACTGGAAAGCCCGTCTCAAGGGCTATCTCTCCCATGAGTTTGGGGTCGCTGACAGTTCTGTAGGCGAGGCGAGCGGCCTAGATGTTAGGCCTACCCCTAACAGAAATTTAAAAATCCCAGGGGCCGGCTGCGAAGCAAGGTCTCGCCGGCCGGGGTAATGACCCGGAATAAATTCCAGGTGAGTTTGGGAATAACTCCCGTTCTAGGGGGGCTAGAGAGAAATGTTTTTACCTGACTCTTCCTTAGGTATCCCCGCATCCGAAAATTTGACTTTTACGGCCGATGAGGGCAGGTTTCACACCGGAAGAGACCAGCAAGCGGGGACGCTACAAACTCCCCGCAAAACATCTCCAACTCGTTTTTGCTGTCAAAAAGACAAACACAAAATAAGGAGGGTCAAATCACCCTCATTACCCCGAGCGGCCTAGATGTTAGGCCTACCCGTAACAGAAATTGAAAAATCCCAGGGGCCGGCTGCGAAGCAAGGTCTCGCCGGCCGGGGTAATGACCCGGAATAAATTCCAGGTGAGTTTGGGAATAACTCCCGTTCTAGGGGGGCTAGAGAGATAATTTTTTTACCTGACTCTTCCTTAGGTATCCCCGCATCCGAAAATTTGACTTTTACGGCCGATGAGGGCAGGTTTCACACCGGAAGAGACCAGCAAGCGGGGACGCTACAAACTCCCCGCAAAACATCTCCAACTCGTTTTTGCTGTCAAAAAGACAAACACAAAATAAGCAGGGTCAAATCACCCTCAAGGCATCATCGGATTAGCACAAGTTTTATACCACTGGAAAGCCCTTCTCAAGGGCTATCTCTCCCATGAGTTTGGGGTCGCTGACGATTCTGTAGGCGAGGCGAGCGGCCTAGATGTTAGGCCTACCCCTAACAGAAATTGAAAAATCCCAGGGGCCGGCTGCGAAGCAAGGTCTCGCCGGCCGGGGTAATGACCCGGAATAAATTCCAGGTGAGTTTGGGAATAACTCCCGTTCTAGGGGGGCTAGAGAGATATTTTTTTTACCTGACTCTTCTTTAGGTATCGCCGCATCCGAAATTTTGACTTTTACGGCCGATGAGGGCAGGTTTCACACCGGAAGAGACCAGCAAGCGGGGACGCTACAAACTCCCCGCAAAACATCTCCAACTCGTTTTTGCTGTCAAAAAGACAAACTAAAAAATAAGGAGGGTCAAATCACCCTCAAGGCATCATCGGATTAGCACAAGTTTTATACCACTGGAAAGCCCGTCTCAAGGGCTATCTCTCCCATGAGGTTGGGGTCGCTGACGGTTCTGTAGGCGAGGCGAGCGGCCTAGATGTTAGGCCTACCCCTAACAGAAATTGAAAAATCCCAGGGGCCGGCTGCGAAGCAAGGTCTCGCCGGCCGGGGTAATGACCCGGAATAAATTCCAGGTGAGTTTGGGAATAACTCCCGTTCTAGGGGGGCTAGAGAGATAACTTTTTTACCTGACTCTTCCTTAGGTATCCCCGCTTCCGAAAATTAGACTTTTACGGCCGATGAGGGCAGGTTTCACACCGGAAGAGACCAGCAAGCGGGGACGCTACAAACTCCCCGCAAAACATCTCCAACTCGTTTTTGCTATCAAAAAGACAAACACAAAATAAGGAGGGTCAAATCACCCTCAAGGTATCATCGGATTAGCACAAGTTTTATACCACTGGAAAGCCCGTCTCAAGGGCTATCTCTCCCATGGGTTTGGGGTCGCTGACCGTTCTGTAGGCGAGGCGAGCGGCCTAGATGTTAGGCCTACCCCTAACAGAAATTGAAAAATCCCAGGGGCCGGCCGGCTGCGAAGCAAGGTCTCGCCGGCCGGGGTAATGACCCGGAATAAATTCCAGGTGAGTTTGGGAATAACTCCCGTTCTAGGGGGGCTAGAGAGATAATTTTTTTACCTGACTCTTCCTTAGGTATCCCCGCATCCAAAAATTTGACTTTTACGGCCGATGAGGGCAGGTTTCACACCGGAAGAGACCAGCAAGCGGGGACGCTACAAACTCCCCGCAAAACATCTCCAACTCGTTTTTGCTGTCAAAAAGACAAACACAAAATAAGGAGGGTCAAATCACCCTCAAGGCATCATCGGATTAGCACAAGTTTTATACCACTGGAAAGCCCGTCTCAAGGGCTATCTCTCTCATGAGGTTGGGGTCGCTGACGGTTCTGTAGGCGAGGCGAGCGGCCTAGATGTTAGGCCTACCCCTAACAGAAATTGAAAAATCCCAGGGGCCGGCTGCGAAGCAAGGTCTCGCCGGCCGGGGTAATGACCCGGAATAAATTCCAGGTGAGTTTGGGAATAACTCCCGTTCTAGGGGGGCTAGAGAGATAACTTTTTTACCTGACTCTTCCTTAGGTATCCCCGCTTCCGAAAATTAGACTTTTACGGCCGATGAGGGCAGGTTTCACACCGGAAGAGACCAGCAAGCGGGGACGCTACAAACTCCCCGCAAAACATCTCCAACTCGTTTTTGCTATCAAAAAGACAAACACAAAATAAGGAGGGTCAAATCACCCTCAAGGTATCATCGGATTAGCACAAGTTTTATACCACTGGAAAGCCCGTCTCAAGGGCTATCTCTCCCATGGGTTTGGGGTCGCTGACCGTTCTGTAGGCGAGGCGAGCGGCCTAGATGTTAGGCCTACCCCTAACAGAAATTGAAATATCCCAGGGGCCGGCCGGCTGCGAAGCAAGGTCTCGCCGGCCGGGGTAATGACCCGGAATAAATTCCAGGTGAGTTTGGGAATAACTCCCGTTCTAGGGGGGCTAGAGAGATAATTTTTTTACCTGACTCTTCCTTAGGTATCCCCGCATCCAAAAATTTGACTTTTACGGCCGATGAGGGCAGGTTTCACACCGGAAGAGACCAGCAAGCGGGGACGCTACAAACTCCCCGCAAAACATCTCCAACTCGTTTTTGCTGTCAAAAAGACAAACACAAAATAAGGAGGGTCAAATCACCCTCAAGGCATCATCGGATTAGCACAAGTTTTATACCACTGGAAAGCCCGTCTCAAGGGCTATCTCTCCCATGAGTTTGGGGTCGCTGACGGTTCTGTAGGCGAGGCGAGCGGCCTAGATGTTAGGCCTACCCCTAACAGAAATTGAAAAATCCAAGGGGCCGGCTGCGAAGCAAGGTCTCGCCGGCCGGGGTAATGAACCGGAATAAATTCCAGGTGAGTTTGGGAATAACTCCCGTTCTAGGGGGGCTAGAGAGATAACTTTTTTACCTGACTCTTCCTTAGGTATCCCCGCTTCCGAAAATTAGACTTTTACGGCCGATGAGGGCAGGTTTCACACCGGAAGAGACCAGCAAGCGGGGACACTACAAACTCCCCGCAAAACATCTCCAACTCGTTTTTGCTACAAAAAGACAAACACAAAATAAGGAGGGTCAAATCACCCTCAAGGTATCATCGGATTAGCACAAGTTTTATACCACTGGAAAGCCCGTCTCAAGGGCTATCTCTCCCATGAGTTTGGAATCGCTGACGGTTCTGTAGGCGAGGCGAGCGGCCTAGATGTTAGGCCTACCCCTAACAGAAATTGAAAATTCCCAGGGGCCGGCCGGCTGCGAAGCAAGGTCTCGCCGGCCGGGGTAATGACCCGGAATAAATTCCAGGTGAGTTTGGGAATAACTCCCGTTCTAGGGGGGCTAGAGAGATAATTTTTTCACCTGACTCTTCCTTAGGTATCCCCGCATCCGAAAATTAGACTTTTAAGGCCGATGAGGGCAGGTTTCACACCGGAAGAGACCAGCAAGCGGGGACGCTACAAACTCCCCGCAAAACATCTCCAACTCGTTTTTGCTGTCAAAAAGACAAACACAAAATAAGGAGGGTCAAATCACCCTCAAGGCATCATCGGATTAGCACAAGTTTTATACCACTGGAAAGCCCGTCTCAAGGGCTATCTCTCCCATGAGTTTGGGATTGCTGACGGTTCTGTAGGCGAGGCGAGCGGCCTAGATGTTAGGCCTACCCCTAACAGAAATTGAAAAATCCCAGGGGCCGGCTGCGAAGCAAGGTCTCGCCGGCCGGGGTAATGACCCGGAATAAATTCCAGGTGAGTTTGGGAATAACTCCCGTTCTAGGGGGGCTAGAGAGATAACTTTTTTACCTGACTCTTCCTTAGGTATCCCCGCATCCGAAAATTTTACTTTTACGGCCGATGAGGGCAGGTTTCACACCGGAAGAGACCAGCAAGCGGGGACGCTACAAACTCCCCGCAAAACATCTCCAACTCGTTTTTGCTGTCAAAAAGACAAACACAAAATAAGGAGGGCAGGTTTCACACCGGAAGAGACCAGCAAGCGGGGACGCTACAAACTCCCCGCAAAACATAGGCGAGCGGCCTAGATGTTAGGCCTACCCCTAACAGAAATTGAAATATCCCAGGGGCCGGCCGGCTGCGAAGCAAGGTCTCGCCGGCCGGGGTAATGACCCGGAATAAATTCCAGGTGAGTTTGGGAATAACTCCCGTTCTAGGGGGGCTAGAGAGATAATTTTTTTACCTGACTCTTCCTTAGGTATCCCCGCATCCAAAAATTTGACTTTTACGGCCGATGAGGGCAGGTTTCACACCGGAAGAGACCAGCAAGCGGGGACGCTACAAACTCCCCGCAAAACATCTCCAACTCGTTTTTGCTGTCAAAAAGACAAACACAAAATAAGGAGGGTCAAATCACCCTCAAGGCATCATCGGATTAGCACAAGTTTTATACCACTGGAAAGCCCGTCTCAAGGGCTATCTCTCCCATGAGGTTGGGGTCGCTGACGGTTCTGTAGGCGAGGCGAGCGGCCTAGATGTTAGGCCTACCCCTAACAGAAATTGAAAAATCCCAGGGGCCGGCTGCGAAGCAAGGTCTCGCCGGCCGGGGTAATGACCCGGAATAAATTCCAGGTGAGTTTGGGAATAACTCCCGTTCTAGGGGGGCTAGAGAGATAACTTTTTTACCTGACTCTTCCTTAGGTATCCCCGCATCCGAAAATTTTACTTTTACGGCCGATGAGGGCAGGTTTCACACCGGAAGAGACCAGCAAGCGGGGACGCTACAAACTCCCCGCAAAACATCTCCAACTCGTTTTTGCTGTCAAAAAGACAAACACAAAATAAGGAGGGCAGGTTTCACACCGGAAGAGACCAGCAAGCGGGGACGCTACAAACTCCCCGCAAAACATAGGCGAGCGGCCTAGATGTTAGGCCTACCCCTAACAGAAATTGAAATATCCCAGGGGCCGGCCGGCTGCGAAGCAAGGTCTCGCCGGCCGGGGTAATGACCCGGAATAAATTCCAGGTGAGTTTGGGAATAACTCCCGTTCTAGGGGGGCTAGAGAGATAATTTTTTTACCTGACTCTTCCTTAGGTATCCCCGCATCCAAAAATTTGACTTTTACGGCCGATGAGGGCAGGTTTCACACCGGAAGAGACCAGCAAGCGGGGACGCTACAAACTCCCCGCAAAACATCTCCAACTCGTTTTTGCTGTCAAAAAGACAAACACAAAATAAGGAGGGTCAAATCACCCTCAAGGCATCATCGGATTAGCACAAGTTTTATACCACTGGAAAGCCCGTCTCAAGGGCTATCTCTCCCATGAATTTGAAGTCGCTGACGGTTCTGTAGGCGAGGCGAGCGGCCTAGATGTTAGGCCTACCCCTAACAGAAATTGAAAAATCCAAGGGGCCGGCTGCGAAGCAAGGTCTCGCCGGCCGGGGTAATGAACCGGAATAAATTCCAGGTGAGTTTGGGAATAACTCCCGTTCTAGGGGGGCTAGAGAGATAACTTTTTTACCTGACTCTTCCTTAGGTATCCCCGCTTCCGAAAATTAGACTTTTACGGCCGATGAGGGCAGGTTTCACACCGGAAGAGACCAGCAAGCGGGGACGCTACAAACTCCCCGCAAAACATCTCCAACTCGTTTTTGCTACAAAAAGACAAACACAAAATAAGGAGGGTCAAATCACCCTCAAGGTATCATCGGATTAGCACAAGTTTTATACCACTGGAAAGCCCGTCTCAAGGGCTATCTCTCCCATGAGTTTGGAATCGCTGACCGTTCTGTAGGCGAGGCGAGCGGCCTAGATGTTAGGCCTACCCCTAACAGAAATTGAAAATTCCCAGGGGCCGGCCGGCTGCGAAGCAAGGTCTCGCCGGCCGGGGTAATGACCCGGAATAAATTCCAGGTGAGTTTGGGAATAACTCCCGTTCTAGGGGGGCTAGAGAGATAATCTTTTTACCTGACTCTTCCTTAGGTATCCCCGCATCCGAAAATTAGACTTTTAAGGCCGATGAGGGCAGGTTTCACACCGGAAGAGACCAGCAAGCGGGCACGCTACAAACTCCCCGCAAAACATCTCCAACTCGTTTTTGCTGTCAAAAAGACAAACACAAAATAAGGAGGGTCAAATCACCCTCAAGGCATCATCGGATTAGCACAAGTTTTATACCACTGGAAAGCCCGTCTCAAGGGCTATCTCTCCCATGAGGTTGGGGTCGCTGACGGTTCTGTAGGCGAGGCGAGCGGCCTAGATGTTAGGCCTACCCCTAACAGAAATTGAAATATCCCAGGGGCCGGCCGGCTGCGAAGCAAGGTCTCGCCGGCCGGGGTAATGACCCGGAATAAATTCCAGGTGAGTTTGGGAATAACTCCCGTTCTAGGGGGGCTAGAGAGATAATTTTTTTACCTGACTCTTCCTTAGGTATCCCCGCATCCAAAAATTTGACTTTTACGGCCGATGAGGGCAGGTTTCACACCGGAAGAGACCAGCAAGCGGGGACGCTACAAACTCCCCGCAAAACATCTCCAACTCGTTTTTGCTGTCAAAAAGACAAACACAAAATAAGGAGGGTCAAATCACCCTCAAGGCATCATCGGATTAGCACAAGTTTTATACCACTGGAAAGCCCGTCTCAAGGGCTATCTCTCCCATGAATTTGAAGTCGCTGACGGTTCTGTAGGCGAGGCGAGCGGCCTAGATGTTAGGCCTACCCCTAACAGAAATTGAAAAATCCAAGGGGCCGGCTGCGAAGCAAGGTCTCGCCGGCCGGGGTAATGAACCGGAATAAATTCCAGGTGAGTTTGGGAATAACTCCCGTTCTAGGGGGGCTAGAGAGATAACTTTTTTACCTGACTCTTCCTTAGGTATCCCCGCTTCCGACAATTAGACTTTTACGGCCGATGAGGGCAGGTTTCACACCGGAAGAGACCAGCAAGCGGGGACGCTACAAACTCCCCGCAAAACATCTCCAACTCGTTTTTGCTACAAAAAGACAAACACAAAATAAGGAGGGTCAAATCACCCTCAAGGTATCATCGGATTAGCACAAGTTTTATACCACTGGAAAGCCCGTCTCAAGGGCTATCTCTCCCATGAGTTTGGAATCGCTGACCGTTCTGTAGGCGAGGCGAGCGGCCTAGATGTTAGGCCTACCCCTAACAGAAATTGAAAATTCCCAGGGGCCGGCCGGCTGCGAAGCAAGGTCTCGCCGGCCGGGGTAATGACCCGGAATAAATTCCAGGTGAGTTTGGGAATAACTCCCGTTCTAGGGGGGCTAGAGAGATAATCTTTTTACCTGACTCTTCCTTAGGTATCCCCGCATCCGAAAATTAGACTTTTAAGGCCGATGAGGGCAGGTTTCACACCGGAAGAGACCAGCAAGCGGGGACGCTACAAACTCCCCGCAAAACATCTCCAACTCGTTTTAGCTGTCAAAAAGACAAACACAAAATAAGGAGGGTCAAATCACCCTCAAGGCATCATCGGATTAGCACAAGTTTTATACCACTGGAAAGCCCGTCTCAAGGGCTATCTCTCCCATGAGGTTGGGGTCGCTGACGGTTCTGTAGGCGAGGCGAGCGGCCTAGATGTTAGGCCTACCCCTAACAGAAATTGAAAAATCCCAGAGGCCGGCTGCGAAGCAAGGTCTCGCCGGCCGGGGTAATGACCCGGAATAAATTCCAGGTGAGTTTGGGAATAACTCCCGTTCTAGGGGGGCTAGAGAGATAATTTTTTTACCTGACTCTTCCTTAGGTATCCCCGCATCCGAAAATTAGACTTTTAAGGCCGATGAGGGCAGGTTTCACACCGGAAGAGACCAGCAAGCGGGGACGCTACAAACTCCCCGCAAAACATCTCCAACTCGTTTTTGCTGTCAAAAAGACAAACACAAAATAAGGAGGGTCAAATCACCCTCAAGGCATCATCGGATTAGCACAAGTTTTATACCACTGGAAAGCCCGTCTCAAGGGCTATCTCTCCCATGAGTTTGGGATTGCTGACGGTTCTGTAGGCGAGGCGAGCGGCCTAGATGTTAGGCCTACCCCTAACAGAAATTGAAAAATCCCAGGGGCCGGCTGCGAAGCAAGGTCTCGCCGGCCGGGGTAATGACCCGGAATAAATTCCAGGTGAGTTTGGGAATAACTCCCGTTCTAGGGGGGCTAGAGAGATAACTTTTTTACCTGACTCTTCCTTAGGTATCCCCGCATCCGAAAATTTTACTTTTACGGCCGATGAGGGCAGGTTTCACACCGGAAGAGACCAGCAAGCGGGGACGCTACAAACTCCCCGCAAAACATCTCCAACTCGTTTTTGCTGTCAAAAAGACAAACACAAAATAAGGAGGGTCAAATCACCCTCAAGGTATCATCGGATTAGCACAAGTTTTATACCACTGGAAAGCCCGTCTCAAGGGCTATCTCTCCCATGAGTTTGGGGTCGCTGACCGTTCTGTAGGCGAGGCGAGCGGCCTAGATGTTAGGCCTACCCCTAACAGAAATTGAAAAATCCCAGGGGCCGGCCGGCTGCGAAGCAAGGTCTCGCCGGCCGGGGTAATGACCCGGAATAAATTCCAGGTGAGTTTGGGAATAACTCCCGTTCTAGGGGGGCTAGAGAGATAATGTTTTTACCTGACTCTTCCTTAGGTATCCCCGCATCCGAAAATTAGACTTTTACGGCCGATGAGGGCAGGTTTCACACCGGAAGAGACCAGCAAGCGGGGACGCTACAAACTCCCCGCAAAACATCTCCAACTCGTTTTAGCTGTCAAAAAGACAAACACAAAATAAGGAGGGTCAAATCACCCTCAAGGCATCATCGGATTAGCACAAGTTTTATACCACTGGAAAGCCCGTCTCAAGGGCTATCTCTCCCATGAGGTTGGGGTCGCTGACGGTTCTGTAGGCGAGGCGAGCGGCCTAGATGTTAGGCCTACCCCTAACAGAAATTGAAAAATCCCAGAGGCCGGCTGCGAAGCAAGGTCTCGCCGGCCGGGGTAATGACCCGGAATAAATTCCAGGTGAGTTTGGGAATAACTCCCGTTCTAGGGGGGCTAGAGAGATAATTTTTTTACCTGACTCTTCCTTAGGTATCCCCGCATCCGAAAATTAGACTTTTAAGGCCGATGAGGGCAGGTTTCACACCGGAAGAGACCAGCAAGCGGGGACGCTACAAACTCCCCGCAAAACATCTCCAACTCGTTTTTGCTGTCAAAAAGACAAACACAAAATAAGGAGGGTCAAATCACCCTCAAGGCATCATCGGATTAGCACAAGTTTTATACCACTGGAAAGCCCGTCTCAAGGGCTATCTCTCCCATGAGTTTGGGATTGCTGACGGTTCTGTAGGCGAGGCGAGCGGCCTAGATGTTAGGCCTACCCCTAACAGAAATTGAAAAATCCCAGGGGCCGGCTGCGAAGCAAGGTCTCGCCGGCCGGGGTAATGACCCGGAATAAATTCCAGGTGAGTTTGGGAATAACTCCCGTTCTAGGGGGGCTAGAGAGATAATGTTTTTACCTGACTCTTCCTTAGGTATCCCCGCATCCGAAAATTAGACTTTTACGGCCGATGAGGGCAGGTTTCACACCGGAAGAGACCAGCAAGCGGGGACGCTACAAACTCCCCGCAAAACATCTCCAACTCGTTTTTGCTATCAAAAAGACAAACACAAAATAAGGAGGGTCAAATCACCCTCAAGGTATCATCGGATTAGCACAAGTTTTATACCACTGGAAAGCCCGTCTCAAGGGCTATCTCTCCCATGAGTTTGGAATCGCTGACCAATCTGTAGGCGAGGCGAGCGGCCTAGATGTTAGGCCTACCCCTAACAGAAATTGAAAATTCCCAGGGGCCGGCTGCGAAGCAAGGTCTCGCCGGCCGGGGTAATGACCCGGAATAAATTCCAGGTGAGTTTGGGAATAACTCCCGTTCTAGGGGGGCTAGAGAGATAATTTTTTTACCTGACTCTTCCTTAGGTATCCCCGCATCCGAAAATTAGACTTTTAAGGCCGATGAGGGCAGGTTTCACACCGGAAGAGACCAGCAAGCGGGGACGCTACAAACTCCCCGCAAAACATCTCCAACTCGTTTTTGCTGTCAAAAAGACAAACACAAAATAAGGAGGGTCAAATCACCCTCAAGGCATCATCGGATTAGCACAAGTTTTATACCACTGGAAAGCCCATCTCAAGGGCTATCTCTCCCATGAGTTTGGGATTGCTGACGGTTCTGTAGGCGAGGCGAGCGGCCTAGATGTTAGGCCTACCCCTAACAGAAATTGAAAAATCCCAGGGGCCGGCTGCGAAGCAAGGTCTCGCCGGCCGGGGTAATGACCCGGAATAAATTCCAGGTGAGTTTGGGAATAACTCCCGTTCTAGGGGGGCTAGAGAGATAACTTTTTTAACTGACTCTTCCTTAGGTATCCCCGCATCCGAAAATTTTACTTTTACGGCCGATGAGGGCAGGTTTCACACCGGAAGAGACCAGCAAGCGGGGACGCTACAAACTCCCCGCAAAACATCTCCAACTCGTTTTTGCTGTCAAAAAGACAAACACAAAATAAGGAGGGTCAAATCACCCTCAAGGTATCATCGGATTAGCACAAGTTTTATACCACTGGAAAGCCCGTCTCAAGGGCTATCTCTCCCATGAGTTTGGGGTCGCTGACCATTCTGTAGGCGAGGCGAGCGGCCTAGATGTTAGGCCTACCCCTAAAAGAAATTGAAAATTCACAGGGGCCGGCCGGCTGCGAAGCAAGGTCTCGCCGGCCGGGGTAATGACCCGGAATAAATTCCAGGTGAGTTTGGGAATAACTCCCGTTCTAGGGGGGCTAGAGAGATAATGTTTTTACCTGACTCTTCCTTAGGTATCCCCGCATCCGAAAATTTTACTTTTACGGCCGATGAGGGCAGGTTTCACACCGGAAGAGACCAGCAAGCGGGGACGCTACAAACTCCCCGCAAAACATCTCCAACTCGTTTTTGCTGTCAAAAAGACAAACACAAAATAAGGAGGGTCAAATCACCCTCAAGGTATCATCGGATTAGCACAAGTTTTATACCACTGGAAAGCCCGTCTCAAGGGCTATCTCTCCCATGAGTTTGGGGTCGCTGACCGTTCTGTAGGCGAGGCGAGCGGCCTAGATGTTAGGCCTACCCCTAACAGAAATTGAAAATTCCCAGGGGCCGGCCGGCTGCGAAGCAAGGTCTCGCCGGCCGGGGTAATGACCCGGAA
Source organism: Pisaster brevispinus (assembly GCA_023634235.1). Classification (NCBI taxonomy): domain Eukaryota; kingdom Metazoa; phylum Echinodermata; class Asteroidea; order Forcipulatida; family Asteriidae; genus Pisaster; species Pisaster brevispinus. The sequence goes on from JAMKCF010000025.1 coordinate 4,360,938, forward strand.
TAAATTCCAGGTGAGTTTGGGAATAACTCCCGTTCTAGGGGGGCTAGAGAGATAATGTTTTTACCTGACTCTTCCTTAGGTATCCCCGCATCCGATAATTAGACTTTTACGGCCGATGAGGGCAGGTTTCACACCGGAAGAGACCAGCAAGCGGGGACGCTACAAACTCCCCGCAAAACATCTCCAACTCGTTTTTGCTATCAAAAAGACAAACACAAAATAAGGAGGGTCAAATCACCCTCAAGGTATCATCGGATTAGCCCAAGTTTTATACCACTGGAAAGCCCGTCTCAAGGGCTATCTCTCCTATGGGTTTGGGGTCGCTGACCGTTCTGTAGGCGAGGCGAGCGGCCTAGATGTTAGGCCTACCCCTAACAGAAATTGAAAAATCCCAGGGGCCGGCGGCTGCGAAGCAAGGTCTCGCCGGCCGGGGTAATGACCCGGAATAAATTCCAGGTGTGTTTGGGAATAACTCCCGTTCTAGGGGGGCTAGAGAGATAATTTTTTTACCTGACTCTTCCTTAGGTATCCCCGCATCCAAAAATTTGACTTTTACGGCCGATGAGGGCAGGTTTCACACCGGAAGAGACCAGCAAGCGGGGACGCTACAAACTCCCCGCAAAACATCTCCAACTCGTTTTTGCTATCAAAAAGACAAACACAAAATAAGGAGGGTCAAATCACCCTCAAGGTATCATCGGATTAGCACAAGTTTTATACCACTGGAAAGCCCGTCTCAAGGGCTATCTCTCCCATGAGTTTGGAATCGCTGACCGTTCTGTAGGCGAGGCGAGCGGCCTAGATGTTAGGCCTACCCCTAACAGAAATTGAAAATTCCCAGGGGCCGGCCGGCTGCGAAGCAAGGTCTCGCCGGCCGGGGTAGACCCGGAATAAATTCCAGGTGAGTTTGGGAATAACTCCCGTTCTAGGGGGGCTAGAGAGATAATTTTTTTACCTGACTCTTCCTTAGGTATCCCCGCATCCGAAAATTAGACTTTTAAGGCCGATGAGGGCAGGTTTCACACCGGAAGAGACCAGCAAGCGGGGACGCTACAAACTCCCCGCAAAACATCTCCAACTCGTTTTTGCTGTCAAAAAGACAAACACAAAATAAGGAGGGTCAAATCACCCTCAAGGCATCATCGGATTAGCACAAGTTTTATACCACTGGAAAGCCCGTCTCAAGGGCTATCTCTCCCATGAGGTTGGGGTCGCTGACGGTTCTGTAGGCGAGGCGAGCGGCCTAGATGTTAGGCCTACCCCTAACAGAAATTGAAAAATCCCAGGGGCCGGCTGCGAAGCAAGGTCTCGCCGGCCGGGGTAATGACCCGGAATAAATTCCAGGTGAGTTTGGGAATAACTCCCGTTCTAGGGGGGCTAGAGAGATAATTTTTTTACCTGACTCTTCCTTAGGTATCCCCGCATCCGAAAATTTTACTTTTACGGCCGATGAGGGCAGGTTTCACACCGGAAGAGACCAGCAAGCGGGGACGCTACAAACTCCCCGCAAAACATCTCCAACTCGTTTTTGCTGTCAAAAAGACAAACACAAAATAAGGAGGGTCAAATCACCCTCAAGGTATCATCGGATTAGCACAAGTTTTATACCACTGGAAAGCCCGTCTCAAGGGCTATCTCTCCCATGGGTTTGGGGTCGCTGACCGTTATGTAGGCGAGGCGAGCGGCCTAGATGTTAGGCCTACCCCTAACAGAAATTGAAAAATCCCAGGGGCCGGCGGCTGCGAAGCAAGGTCTCGCCGGCCGGGGTAATGACCCGGAATAAATTCCAGGTGTGTTTGGGAATAACTCCCGTTCTAGGGGGGCTAGAGAGATAATTGTTTTACCTGACTCTTCCTTAGGTATCCCCGCATCCGAAAATTAGACTTTTACGGCCGATGAGGGCAGGTTTCACACCGGAAGAGACCAGCAAGCGGGGACGCTACAAACTCCCCGCAAAACATCTCCAACTCGTTTTTGCTGTCAAAAAGACAAACACAAAATAAGGAGGGTCAAATCACCCTCAAGGCATCATCGGATTAGCACAAGTTTTATACCACTGGAAAGCCCGTCTCAAGGGCTATCTCTTCCATGAGTTTGGGATTGCTGACGGTTCTGTAAGCGAGGCGAGCGGCCTAGATGTTAGGCCTACCCCTAACAGAAATTGAAAAATCCCAGGGGCCGGCTGCGAAGCAAGGTCTCTCCGGCCGGGGTAATGACCCGGAATAAATTCCAGGTGAGTTTGGGAATAACTCCCTTTCTAGGGGGGCTAGAGAGATAATTGTTTTACCTGACTCTTCCTTAGGTATCCCCGCATCCGAAAATTAGACTTTTACGGCCGATGAGGGCAGGTTTCACACCGGAAGAGACCAGCAAGCGGGGACGCTACAAACTCCCCGCAAAACATCTCCAACTCGTTTTTGCTATCAAAAAGACAAACACAAAATAAGGAGGGTCAAATCACCCTCAAGGTATCATCGGATTAGCCCAAGTTTTATACCACTGGAAAGCCCGTCTCAAGGGCTATCTCTCCTATGGGTTTGGGGTCGCTGACCGTTCTGTAGGCGAGGCGAGCGGCCTAGATGTTAGGCCTACCCCTAACAGAAATTGAAAAATCCCAGGGGCCGGCGGCTGCGAAGCAAGGTCTCGCCGGCCGGGGTAATGACCCGGAATAAATTCCAGGTGTGTTTGGGAATAACTCCCGTTCTAGGGGGGCTAGAGAGATAATTTTTTTACCTGACTCTTCCTTAGGTATCCCCGCATCCAAAAATTTGACTTTTACGGCCGATGAGGGCAGGTTTCACACCGGAAGAGACCAGCAAGCGGGGACGCTACAAACTCCCCGCAAAACATCTCCAACTCGTTTTTGCTATCAAAAAGACAAACACAAAATAAGGAGGGTCAAATCACCCTCAAGGTATCATCGGATTAGCACAAGTTTTATACCACTGGAAAGCCCGTCTCAAGGGCTATCTCTCCCATGAGTTTGGAATCGCTGACCGTTCTGTAGGCGAGGCGAGCGGCCTAGATGTTAGGCCTACCCCTAACAGAAATTGAAAATTCCCAGGGGCCGGCCGGCTGCGAAGCAAGGTCTCGCCGGCCGGGGTAGACCCGGAATAAATTCCAGGTGAGTTTGGGAATAACTCCCGTTCTAGGGGGGCTAGAGAGATAATTTTTTTACCTGACTCTTCCTTAGGTATCCCCGCATCCGAAAATTAGACTTTTAAGGCCGATGAGGGCAGGTTTCACACCGGAAGAGACCAGCAAGCGGGGACGCTACAAACTCCCCGCAAAACATCTCCAACTCGTTTTTGCTGTCAAAAAGACAAACACAAAATAAGGAGGGTCAAATCACCCTCAAGGCATCATCGGATTAGCACAAGTTTTATACCACTGGAAAGCCCGTCTCAAGGGCTATCTCTCCCATGAGTTTGGGATTGCTGACGGTTCTGTAGGCGAGGCGAGCGGCCTAGATGTTAGGCCTACCCCTAACAGAAATTGAAAAATCCCAGGGGCCGGCTGCGAAGCAAGGTCTCGCCGGCCGGGGTAATGACCCGGAATAAATTCCAGGTGAGTTTGGGAATAACTCCCGTTCTAGTGGGGCTAGAGAGATAACTTTTTTACCTGACTCTTCCTTAGGTATCCCCGCATCAGAAAATTTTATTTTTACGGCCGATGAGGGCAGGTTTCACACCGGAAGAGACCAGCAAGCGGGGACGCTACAAACTCCCCGCAAAACATCTCCAACTCGTTTTTGCTGTCAAAAAGACAAACACAAAATAAGGAGGGTCAAATCACCCTCAAGGTATCATCGGATTAGCACAAGTTTTATACCACTGGAAAGCCCGTCTCAAGGGCTATCTCTCCCATGAGTTTGGGGTCGCTGACCGTTCTGTAGGCGAGGCGAGCGGCCTAGATGTTAGGCCTACCCCTAACAGAAATTGAAAATTCCCAGGGGCCGGCCGGCTGCGAAGCAAGGTCTCGCCGGCCGGGGTAATGACCCGGAATAAATTCCAGGTGAGTTTGGGAATAACTCCCGTTCTAGGGGGGCTAGAGAGATAATGTTTTTACCTGACTCTTCCTTAGGTATCCCCGCATCCGAAAATTTTACTTTTACGGCCGATGAGGGCAGGTTTCACACCGGAAGAGACCAGCAAGCGGGGACGCTACAAACTCCCCGCAAAACATCTCCAACTCGTTTTTGCTGTCAAAAAGACAAACACAAAATAAGGAGGGTCAAATCACCCTCAAGGTATCATCGGATTAGCACAAGTTTTATACCACTGGAAAGCCCGTCTCAAGGGCTATCTCTCCCATGGGTTTGGGGTCGCTGACCGTTCTGTAGGCGAGGCGAGCGGCCTAGATGTTAGGCCTACCCCTAACAGAAATTGAAAAATCCCAGGGGCCGGCGGCTGCGAAGCAAGGTCTCGCCGGCCGGGGTAATGACCCGGAATAAATTCCAGGTGTGTTTGGGAATAACTCCCGTTCTAGGGGGGCTAGAGAGATAATTTTTTTACCTGACTCTTCCTTAGGTATCCCCGCATCCAAAAATTTGACTTTTACGGCCGATGAGGGCAGGTTTCACACCGGAAGAGACCAGCAAGCGGGGACGCTACAAACTCCCCGCAAAACATCTCCAACTCGTTTTTGCTGTCAAAAAGACAAACACAAAATAAGGAGGGTCAAATCACCCTCAAGGCATCATCGGATTAGCACAAGTTTTATACCACTGGAAAGCCCGTCTCAAGGGCTATCTCTCCCATGAGGTTGGGGTCGCTGACGGTTCTGTAGGCGAGGCGAGCGGCCTAGATGTTAGGCCTACCCCTAACAGAAATTGAAAAATCCCAGGGGCCGGCTGCGAAGCAAGGTCTCGCCGGCCGGGGTAATGAACCGGAATAAATTCCAGGTGAGTTTTGGAATAACTCCCGTTCTAGGGGGGCTAGAGAGATAACTTTTTTACCTGACTCTTCCTTAGGTATCCCCGCTTCCGAAAATTAGACTTTTACGGCCGATGAGGGCAGGTTTCACACCGGAAGAGACCAGCAAGCGGGGACGCTACAAACTCCCCGCAAAACATCTCCAACTCGTTTTTGCTATCAAAAAGACAAACACAAAATAAGGAGGGTCAAATCACCCTCAAGGTATCATCGGATTAGCACAAGTTTTATACCACTGTAAAGCCCGTCTCAAGGGCTATCTCTCACATGAGTTTGGAATCGCTGACCGTTCTGTAGGCGAGGCGAGCGGCCTAGATGTTAGGCCTACCCCTAACAGAAATTGAAAATTCCCAGGGGCCGGCCGGCTGCGAAGCAAGGTCTCGCCGGCCGGGGTAATGACCCGGAATAAATTCCAGGTGAGTTTGGGAATAACTCCCGTTCTAGGGGGGCTAGAGAGATAATTTTTTTACCTGACTCTTCCTTAGGTATCCCCGCATCCGAAAATTAGACTTTTAAGGCCGATGAGGGCAGGTTTCACACCGGAAGAGACCAGCAAGCGGGGACGCTACAAACTCCCCGCAAAACATCTCCAACTCGTTTTTGCTGTCAAAAAGACAAACACAAAATAAGGAGGGTCAAATCACCCTCAAGGCATCATCGGATTAGCACAAGTTTTATACCACTGGAAAGCCCGTCTCAAGGGCTATCTCTCCCATGAGTTTGGGATTGCTGACGGTTCTGTAGGCGAGGCGAGCGGCCTAGATGTTAGGCCTACCCCTAACAGAAATTGAAAATTCCCAGGGGCCGGCCGGCTGCGAAGCAAGGTCTCGCCGGCCGGGGTAATGACCCGGAATAAATTCCAGGTGAGTTTGGGAATAACTCCCGTTCTAGGGGGGCTAGAGAGATAATTTTTTTACCTGACTCTTCCTTAGGTATCCCCGCATCCGAAAATTAGACTTTTAAGGCCGATGAGGGCAGGTTTCACACCGGAAGAGACCAGCAAGCGGGGACGCTACAAACTCCCCGCAAAACATCTCCATCTCGTTTTTGCTGTCAAAAAGACAAACACAAAATAAGGAGGGTCAAATCACCCTTAAGGCATCATCGGATTAGCACAAGTTTTATACCACTGGAAAGCCCGTCTCAAGGGCTATCTCTCATATGAGTTTGGGGTCGCTGACGGTTCTGTAGGCGAGGCGAGCGGCCTAGATGTTATGCCTACCCCTAACAGAAATTGAAAAATCCCAGGGGCCGGCTGCGAAGCAAGGTCTCGCCGGCCGGGGTAATGACCCGGAATAAATTCCAGGTGAGTTTGGGAATAACTCCCGTTCTAGGGGGGCTAGAGAGATAATTTTTTTACCTGACTCTTCCTTAGGTATCCCCGCATCAATAAATTTGACTTTTACGGCCGATGAGGGCAGGTTTTACACCGGAAGAGACCAGCAAGCGGGGACGCTACAAACTCCCCGCAAAACATCTCCAACTCGTTTTTGATGTCAAAAAGACAAACACAAAATAAGGAGGGTCAAATCACCCTCAAGGCATCATCGGATTAGCACAAGTTTTATACCACTGGAAAGCCCGTCTCAAGGGCTATCTCTCCCATGAGTTTGGTGTCGCTGACCGTTCTTTAGGCGAGGCGAGCGGCCTAGATGTTAGGCCTACCCCAAACAGAAATTGAAAAATCCCAGGGGCCGGCTGCGAAGCAAGGTCTCGCCGGCCGGGGTAATGACCCGGAATAAATTCCAGGTGAGTTTGGGAATAACTCCCGTTCTAGGGGGGCTAGAGAGATAATTTTTTACCTGACTCTTCATTAGGTATCCCCGCATCCGAAAATTAGACTTTTACGGCCGATGAGGGCAGGTTTCACACCGGAAGAGACCAGCAAGCGGGGACGCTACAAACTCCCCGCAAAACATCTCCAACTCGTTTTTGCTGTCAAAAAGACAAACACAAAATAAGGAGGGTCAAATGACCCTCAAGGCATTATCGGATTACCACAAGTTTTATACCACTGGAAAGCCCGTCTCAAGGGCTATCTATCCCATGAGTTTGGGATTGCTGACGGTTCTGTAGGCGAGGCGAGCGGCCTAGATGTTAGGCCTACCCCTAACAGAAATTGAAAAATCCCAGGGGCCGGCTGCGAAGCAAGGTCTCGCCGGCCGGGGTAATGACCCGGAATAAATTCCAGGTGAGTTTGGGAATAACTCCCGTTCTAGGGGGGCTAGAGAGATAACTTTTTTACCTGACTCTTCCTTAGGTATCCCCGCATCCGAAAATTTTACTTTTACGGCCGATGAGGGCAGGTTTCACACCGGAAGAGACCAGCAAGCGGGGACGCTACAAACTCCCCGCAAAACATCTCCAACTCGTTTTTGCTGTCAAAAAGACAAACACAAAATAAGGAGGGTCAAATCACCCTCAAGGTATCATCGGATTAGCACAAGTTTTATACCACTGGAAAGCCCGTCTCAAGGGCTATCTCTCCCATGAGTTTGGGGTTGCTGACCGTTCTGTAGGCGAGGCGAGCGGCCTAGATGTTAGGCCTACCCCTAACAGAAATTGAAAATTCCCAGGGGCCGGCCGGCTGCGAAGCAAGGTCTCGCCGGCCGGGGTAATGACCCGGAATAAATTCCAGGTGAGTTTGGGAATAACTCCCGTTCTAGGGGGGCTAGAGAGATAATTTTTTTACCTGACTCTTCCTCAGGTATTCCCGCATCCGAAAATTAGACTTTTAAGGCCGATGAGGGCAGGTTTCACACCGGAAGAGACCAGCAAGCGGGGACGCTACAAACTCCCCGCAAAACATCTCCAACTCGTTTTTGCTGTCAAAAAGACAAACACAAAATAAGGAGGGTCAAATCACCCTCAAGGCATCATCGGATTAGCACAAGTTTTATACCACTGGAAAGCCCGTCTGAAGGGCTATCTCTCCCATGAGTTTGGGGTTGCTGACGGTTCTGTAGGCGAGGCGAGCGGCCTAGATGTTAGGCCTACCCCTAACAGAAATTGAAAAATCCCAGGGGCCGGCTGCGAAGCAAGGTCTCGCCGGCCGGGGTAATGACCCGGAATAAATTCCAGGTGAGTTTGGGAATAACTCCCGTTCTAGGGGGGCTAGAGAGATAATTTTTTACCTGACTCTTCCTTAGGTATCCCCGCATCCGAAAATTAGACTTTTACGGCCGATGAGGGCAGGTTTCACACCGGAAGAGACCAGCAAGCGGGGACGCTACAAACTCCCCGCAAAACATCTCCAACTCGTTTTTGATGTCAAAAAGACAAACACAAAATAAGGAGGGTCAAATCACCCTCAAGGCATCATCAGATTAGCACAAGTTTTATACCACTAGAAAGCCCGTCTCAAGGGCTATCTCTCCCATGAGTTTGGGGTTGCTGACGGTTCTGTAGGCGAGGCGAGCGGCCTAGATGTTATGCCTACCCCTAACAGAAAATGAAAAATCCCAGGGGCCGGCTGCGAAGCAAGGTCTCGCCGGCCGGGGTAATGACCCGGAATAAATTCCAGGTGAGTTTGGGAATAACTCCCGTTCTAGGGGGGCTAGAGAGATAATTTTTTTACCTGACTCTTCCTTAGGTATCCCCGCATCAATAAATTTGACTTTTACGGCCGATGAGGGCAGGTTTCACACCGGAAGAGACCAGCAAGCGGGGACGCTACAAACTCCCCGCAAAACATCTCCAACTCGTTTTTGATGTCAAAAAGACAAACACAAAATAAGGAGGATCAAATCACCCTCAAGGCATCATCGGATTAGCACAAGTTTTATACCACTGGAAAGCCCGTCTCAAGGGCTATCTCTCCCATGAGATTGGGGTCGCTGACGCTTCTGTAGGCGAGGCGAGCGGCCTAGATGTTAGGCCTACCCCTAACAGAAATTGAAAAATCCCAGGGGCCGGCTGCGAAGCAAGGTCTCGCCGGCCGGGGTAATGACCCGGAATAAATCTCAGGTGAGTTTGGGAATAACTCCCGTTCTAGGGGGGCTAGAGAGATAATTTTTTACCTGACTCTTCCTTAGGTATCCCCGCATCCGAAAATTAGACTTTTACGGCCGATGAGGGCAGGTTTCACACCGGAAGAGACCAGCAAGCGGGGACGCTACAAACTCCCCGCAAAACATCTCCAACTCGTTTTTGATGTCAAAAAGACAAACACAAAATAAGGAGGGTCAAATCACCCTCAAGGCATCATCGGATTAGCACAAGTTTTATACCACTGGAAAGCCCGTCTCAAGGGCTATCTCTCCTATGAGTTTGGGGTCGCTGACGATTCTGTAGGCGAGGCGAGCGGCCTAGATGTTATGCCTACCCCTAACAGAAATTGAAAAATCCCAGGGGCCGGCTGCGAAGCAAGGTCTCGCCGGCCGGGGTAATGACCCGGAATAAATTCCAGGTGAGTTTGGGAATAACTCCCGTTCTAGGGGGGCTAGAGAGATAATTTTTTTACCTGACTCTTCCTTAGGTATCCCCGCATCAATAAATTTGACTTTTACGGCCGATGAGGGCAGGTTTCACACTGGAAGAGACCAGCAAGCGGGGACGCTACAAACTCCCCGCAAAACATCTCCAACTCGTTTTTGATGTCAAAAAGCCAAACACAAAATAAGGAGGGTCAAATCACCCTCAAGGCATCATCGGATTAGCACAAGTTTTATACCACTGGAAAGCCCGTCTCAAGGGCTATCTCTCCCATGAGTTTGGTGTCGCTGACCGTTCTGTAGGCGAGGCGAGCGGCCTAGATGTTAGGCCTACCCCTAACAGAAATTGAAAAATCCCAGGGGCCGGCTGCGAAGCAAGGTCTCGCCGGCCGGGGTAATGACCCGGAATAAATTCCAGGTGAGTTTGGGAATAACTCCCGTTCTAGGGGGGCTAGAGAGATAATTGTTTTACCTGACTCTTCATTAGGTATCCCCGCATCCGAAAATTAGACTTTTACGGCCGATGAGGGCAGGTTTCACACCGGAAGAGACCAGCAAGCGGGGACGCTACAAACTCCCCGCAAAACATCTCCAACTCGTTTTTGATGTCAAAAAGACAAACACAAAATAAGGAGGGTCAAATCACCCTCAAGGCATCATCAGATTAGCACAAGTTTTATACCACTAGAAAGCCCGTCTCAAGGGCTATCTCTCCCATGAGTTTGGGGTTGCTGACGGTTCTGTAGGCGAGGCGAGCGGCCTAGATGTTATGCCTACCCCTAACAGAAAATGAAAAATCCCAGGGGCCGGCTGCGAAGCAAGGTCTCGCCGGCCGGGGTAATGACCCGGAATAAATTCCAGGTGAGTTTGGGAATAACTCCCGTTCTAGGGGGGCTAGAGAGATAATTTTTTTACCTGACTCTTCCTTAGGTATCCCCGCATCAATAAATTTGACTTTTACGGCCGATGAGGGCAGGTTTCACACCGGAAGAGACCAGCAAGCGGGGACGCTACAAACTCCCCGCAAAACATCTCCAACTCGTTTTTGATGTCAAAAAGACAAACACAAAATAAGGAGGATCAAATCACCCTCAAGGCATCATCGGATTAGCACAAGTTTTATACCACTGGAAAGCCCGTCTCAAGGGCTATCTCTCCCATGAGATTGGGGTCGCTGACGCTTCTGTAGGCGAGGCGAGCGGCCTAGATGTTAGGCCTACCCCTAACAGAAATTGAAAAATCCCAGGGGCCGGCTGCGAAGCAAGGTCTCGCCGGCCGGGGTAATGACCCGGAATAAATTCCAGGTGAGTTTGGGAATAACTCCCGTTCTAGGGGGGCTAGAGAGATAATTTTTTACCTGACTCTTCCTTAGGTATCCCCGCATCCGAAAATTAGACTTTTACGGCCGATGAGGGCAGGTTTCACACCGGAAGAGACCAGCAAGCGGGGACGCTACAAACTCCCCGCAAAACATCTCCAACTCGTTTTTGATGTCAAAAAGACAAACACAAAATAAGGAGGGTCAAATCACCCTCAAGGCATCATCGGATTAGCACAAGTTTTATACCACTGGAAAGCCCGTCTCAAGGGCTATCTCTCCTATGAGTTTGGGGTCGCTGACGATTCTGTAGGCGAGGCGAGCGGCCTAGATGTTATGCCTACCCCTAACAGAAATTGAAAAATCCCAGGGGCCGGCTGCGAAGCAAGGTCTCGCCGGCCGGGGTAATGACCCGGAATAAATTCCAGGTGAGTTTGGGAATAACTCCCGTTCTAGGGGGGCTAGAGAGATAATTTTTTTACCTGACTCTTCCTTAGGTATCCCCGCATCAATAAATTTGACTTTTACGGCCGATGAGGGCAGGTTTCACACTGGAAGAGACCAGCAAGCGGGGACGCTACAAACTCCCCGCAAAACATCTCCAACTCGTTTTTGATGTCAAAAAGCCAAACACAAAATAAGGAGGGTCAAATCACCCTCAAGGCATCATCGGATTAGCACAAGTTTTATACCACTGGAAAGCCCGTCTCAAGGGCTATCTCTCCCATGAGTTTGGTGTCGCTGACCGTTCTGTAGGCGAGGCGAGCGGCCTAGATGTTAGGCCTACCCCTAACAGAAATTGAAAAATCCCAGGGGCCGGCTGCGAAGCAAGGTCTCGCCGGCCGGGGTAATGACCCGGAATAAATTCCAGGTGAGTTTGGGAATAACTCCCGTTCTAGGGGGGCTAGAGAGATAATTTTTTTACCTGACTCTTCATTAGGTATCCCCGCATCCGAAAATTAGACTTTTACGGCCGATGAGGGCAGGTTTCACACCGGAAGAGACCAGCAAGCGGGGACGCTACAAACTCCCCGCAAAACATCTCCAACTCGTTTTTGCTGTCAAAAAGACAAACACAAAATAAGGAGGGTCAAATCACCCTCAAGGCATCATCGGATTAGCACAAGTTTTATACCACTGGAAAGCCCGTCTCAAGGGCTATCTCTCCCATGAGTTTGGTGTCGCTGACCGTTCTGTAGGCGAGGCGAGCGGCCTAGATGTTAGGCCTACCCCTAACAGAAATTGAAAAATCCCAGGGGCCGGCTGCGAAGCAAGGTCTCGCCGGCCGGGGTAATGACCCGGAATAAATTCCAGGTGAGTTTGGGAATAACTCCCGTTCTAGGGGGGCTAGAGAGATAATTGTTTTACCTGACTCTTCATTAGGTATCCCCGCATCCGAAAATTAGACTTTTACGGCCGATTAGGGCAGGTTTCACACCGGAAGAGACCAGCAAGCGGGGACGCTACAAACTCCCCGCAAAACATCTCCAACTCGTTTTTGATGTCAAAAAGACAAACACAAAATAAGGAGGGTCAAATCACCCTCAAGGCATCATCAGATTAGCACAAGTTTTATACCACTAGAAAGCCCGTCTCAAGGGCTATCTCTCCCATGAGTTTGGGGTTGCTGACGGTTCTGTAGGCGAGGCGAGCGGCCTAGATGTTATGCCTACCCCTAACAGAAAATGAAAAATCCCAGGGGCCGGCTGCGAAGCAAGGTCTCGCCGGCCGGGGTAATGACCCGGAATAAATTCCAGGTGAGTTTGGGAATAACTCCCGTTCTAGGGGGGCTAGAGAGATAATTTTTTTACCTGACTCTTCCTTAGGTATCCCCGCATCAATAAATTTGACTTTTACGGCCGATGAGGGCAGGTTTCACACCGGAAGAGACCAGCAAGCGGGGACGCTACAAACTCCCCGCAAAACATCTCCAACTCGTTTTTGATGTCAAAAAGACAAACACAAAATAAGGAGGATCAAATCACCCTCAAGGCATCATCGGATTAGCACAAGTTTTATACCACTGGAAAGCCCGTCTCAAGGGCTATCTCTCCCATGAGATTGGGGTCGCTGACGCTTCTGTAGGCGAGGCGAGCGGCCTAGATGTTAGGCCTACCCCTAACAGAAATTGAAAAATCCCAGGGGCCGGCTGCGAAGCAAGGTCTCGCCGGCCGGGGTAATGACCCGGAATAAATTCCAGGTGAGTTTGGGAATAACTCCCGTTCTAGGGGGGCTAGAGAGATAATTTTTTACCTGACTCTTCCTTAGGTATCCCCGCATCCGAAAATTAGACTTTTACGGCCGATGAGGGCAGGTTTCACACCGGAAGAGACCAGCAAGCGGGGACGCTACAAACTCCCCGCAAAACATCTCCAACTCGTTTTTGATGTCAAAAAGACAAACACAAAATAAGGAGGGTCAAATCACCCTCAAGGCATCATCAGATTAGCACAAGTTTTATACCACTAGAAAGCCCGTCTCAAGGGCTATCTCTCCCATGAGTTTGGGGTTGCTGACGGTTCTGTAGGCGAGGCGAGCGGCCTAGATGTTATGCCTACCCCTAACAGAAAATGAAAAATCCCAGGGGCCGGCTGCGAAGCAAGGTCTCGCCGGCCGGGGTAATGACCCGGAATAAATTCCAGGTGAGTTTGGGAATAACTCCCGTTCTAGGGGGGCTAGAGAGATAATTTTTTTACCTGACTCTTCCTTAGGTATCCCCGCATCAATAAATTTGACTTTTACGGCCGATGAGGGCAGGTTTCACACCGGAAGAGACCAGCAAGCGGGGACGCTACAAACTCCCCGCAAAACATCTCCAACTCGTTTTTGATGTCAAAAAGACAAACACAAAATAAGGAGGATCAAATCACCCTCAAGGCATCATCGGATTAGCACAAGTTTTATACCACTGGAAAGCCCGTCTCAAGGGCTATCTCTCCCATGAGATTGGGGTCGCTGACGCTTCTGTAGGCGAGGCGAGCGGCCTAGATGTTAGGCCTACCCCTAACAGAAATTGAAAAATCCCAGGGGCCGGCTGCGAAGCAAGGTCTCGCCGGCCGGGGTAATGACCCGGAATAAATTCCAGGTGAGTTTGGGAATAACTCCCGTTCTAGGGGGGCTAGAGAGATAATTTTTTACCTGACTCTTCCTTAGGTATCCCCGCATCCGAAAATTAGACTTTTACGGCCGATGAGGGCAGGTTTCACACCGGAAGAGACCAGCAAGCGGGGACGCTACAAACTCCCCGCAAAACATCTCCAACTCGTTTTTGATGTCAAAAAGACAAACACAAAATAAGGAGGGTCAAATCACCCTCAAGGCATCATCGGATTAGCACAAGTTTTATACCACTGGAAAGCCCGTCTCAAGGGCTATCTCTCCTATGAGTTTGGGGTCGCTGACGATTCTGTAGGCGAGGCGAGCGGCCTAGATGTTATGCCTACCCCTAACAGAAATTGAAAAATCCCAGGGGCCGGCTGCGAAGCAAGGTCTCGCCGGCCGGGGTAATGACCCGGAATAAATTCCAGGTGAGTTTGGGAATAACTCCCGTTCTAGGGGGGCTAGAGAGATAATTTTTTTACCTGACTCTTCCTTAGGTATCCCCGCATCAATAAATTTGACTTTTACGGCCGATGAGGGCAGGTTTCACACTGGAAGAGACCAGCAAGCGGGGACGCTACAAACTCCCCGCAAAACATCTCCAACTCGTTTTTGATGTCAAAAAGCCAAACACAAAATAAGGAGGGTCAAATCACCCTCAAGGCATCATCGGATTAGCACAAGTTTTATACCACTGGAAAGCCCGTCTCAAGGGCTATCTCTCCCATGAGTTTGGTGTCGCTGACCGTTCTGTAGGCGAGGCGAGCGGCCTAGATGTTAGGCCTACCCCTAACAGAAATTGAAAAATCCCAGGGGCCGGCTGCGAAGCAAGGTCTCGCCGGCCGGGGTAATGACCCGGAATAAATTCCAGGTGAGTTTGGGAATAACTCCCGTTCTAGGGGGGCTAGAGAGATAATTTTTTTACCTGACTCTTCATTAGGTATCCCCGCATCCGAAAATTAGACTTTTACGGCCGATGAGGGCAGGTTTCACACCGGAAGAGACCAGCAAGCGGGGACGCTACAAACTCCCCGCAAAACATCTCCAACTCGTTTTTGCTGTCAAAAAGACAAACACAAAATAAGGAGGGTCAAATCACCCTCAAGGCATCATCGGATTAGCACAAGTTTTATACCACTGGAAAGCCCGTCTCAAGGGCTATCTCTCCCATGAGTTTGGTGTCGCTGACCGTTCTGTAGGCGAGGCGAGCGGCCTAGATGTTAGGCCTACCCCTAACAGAAATTGAAAAATCCCAGGGGCCGGCTGCGAAGCAAGGTCTCGCCGGCCGGGGTAATGACCCGGAATAAATTCCAGGTGAGTTTGGGAATAACTCCCGTTCTAGGGGGGCTAGAGAGATAATTGTTTTACCTGACTCTTCATTAGGTATCCCCGCATCCGAAAATTAGACTTTTACGGCCGATTAGGGCAGGTTTCACACCGGAAGAGACCAGCAAGCGGGGACGCTACAAACTCCCCGCAAAACATCTCCAACTCGTTTTTGATGTCAAAAAGACAAACACAAAATAAGGAGGGTCAAATCACCCTCAAGGCATCATCAGATTAGCACAAGTTTTATACCACTAGAAAGCCCGTCTCAAGGGCTATCTCTCCCATGAGTTTGGGGTTGCTGACGGTTCTGTAGGCGAGGCGAGCGGCCTAGATGTTATGCCTACCCCTAACAGAAAATGAAAAATCCCAGGGGCCGGCTGCGAAGCAAGGTCTCGCCGGCCGGGGTAATGACCCGGAATAAATTCCAGGTGAGTTTGGGAATAACTCCCGTTCTAGGGGGGCTAGAGAGATAATTTTTTTACCTGACTCTTCCTTAGGTATCCCCGCATCAATAAATTTGACTTTTACGGCCGATGAGGGCAGGTTTCACACCGGAAGAGACCAGCAAGCGGGGACGCTACAAACTCCCCGCAAAACATCTCCAACTCGTTTTTGATGTCAAAAAGACAAACACAAAATAAGGAGGATCAAATCACCCTCAAGGCATCATCGGATTAGCACAAGTTTTATACCACTGGAAAGCCCGTCTCAAGGGCTATCTCTCCCATGAGATTGGGGTCGCTGACGCTTCTGTAGGCGAGGCGAGCGGCCTAGATGTTAGGCCTACCCCTAACAGAAATTGAAAAATCCCAGGGGCCGGCTGCGAAGCAAGGTCTCGCCGGCCGGGGTAATGACCCGGAATAAATTCCAGGTGAGTTTGGGAATAACTCCCGTTCTAGGGGGGCTAGAGAGATAATTTTTTACCTGACTCTTCCTTAGGTATCCCCGCATCCGAAAATTAGACTTTTACGGCCGATGAGGGCAGGTTTCACACCGGAAGAGACCAGCAAGCGGGGACGCTACAAACTCCCCGCAAAACATCTCCAACTCGTTTTTGATGTCAAAAAGACAAACACAAAATAAGGAGGGTCAAATCACCCTCAAGGCATCATCGGATTAGCACAAGTTTTATACCACTGGAAAGCCCGTCTCAAGGGCTATCTCTCCTATGAGTTTGGGGTCGCTGACGATTCTGTAGGCGAGGCGAGCGGCCTAGATGTTATGCCTACCCCTAACAGAAATTGAAAAATCCCAGGGGCCGGCTGCGAAGCAAGGTCTCGCCGGCCGGGGTAATGACCCGGAATAAATTCCAGGTGAGTTTGGGAATAACTCCCGTTCTAGGGGGGCTAGAGAGATAATTTTTTTACCTGACTCTTCCTTAGGTATCCCCGCATCAATAAATTTGACTTTTACGGCCGATGAGGGCAGGTTTCACACTGGAAGAGACCAGCAAGCGGGGACGCTACAAACTCCCCGCAAAACATCTCCAACTCGTTTTTGATGTCAAAAAGCCAAACACAAAATAAGGAGGGTCAAATCACCCTCAAGGCATCATCGGATTAGCACAAGTTTTATACCACTGGAAAGCCCGTCTCAAGGGCTATCTCTCCCATGAGTTTGGTGTCGCTGACCGTTCTGTAGGCGAGGCGAGCGGCCTAGATGTTAGGCCTACCCCTAACAGAAATTGAAAAATCCCAGGGGCCGGCTGCGAAGCAAGGTCTCGCCGGCCGGGGTAATGACCCGGAATAAATTCCAGGTGAGTTTGGGAATAACTCCCGTTCTAGGGGGGCTAGAGAGATAATTGTTTTACCTGACTCTTCATTAGGTATCCCCGCATCCGAAAATTAGACTTTTACGGCCGATGAGGGCAGGTTTCACACCGGAAGAGACCAGCAAGCGGGGACGCTACAAACTCCCCGCAAAACATCTCCAACTCGTTTTTGCTGTCAAAAAGACAAACACAAAATAAGGAGGGTCAAATCACCCTCAAGGCTTCATCGGATTAGCACAAGTTTTATACCACTGGAAAGCCCGTCTCAAGGGCTATCTCTCCCATGAGTTTGGGGTCGCTGACGGTTCTGTAGGCGAGGCGAGCGGCCTAGATGTTAGGCCTACCCCTAACAGAAATTGAAAAATCCCAGGGGCCGGCTGCGAAGCAAGGTCTCGCCGGCCGGGGTAATGACCCGGAATAAATTCCAGGTGAGTTTGGGAATAATTCCCGTTCTAGGGGGGCTAGAGAGATAATTTTTTTACCTGACTCTTCCTTAGGTATCCCCGCATCCGAAAATTAGACTTTTACGGCCGATGAGGGCAGGTTTCACACCAGAAGAGACCAGCAAGCGGGGACGCTACAAACTCCCCGCAAAACATCTCCAACTCGTTTTTGCTGTCAAAAAGACAAACACAAAATAAGGAGGGTCAAATCACCCTCAAGGCATCATCGGATTAGCACAAGTTTTATACCACTGGAAAGCCAGTCTCAAGGGCTATCTCTCCCATGAGTTTGGGATTGCTGACGGTTCTGTAGGCTAGGCGAGCGACCTAGATGTTAGGCCTTCCCCTAAAAGAAATTGAAAAATCCCAGGGCCGGCTGCGAAGCAAGGTCTCGCCGGCCGGGGTAATGACCCGGAATAAATTCCAGGTGAGTTTGGGAATAACTCCCGTTCTAGGGGGGCTAGAGAGATAATTGTTTTACCTGACTCTTCCTTAGGTATCCCCGCATCCGAAAATTAGACTTTTACGGCCGATGAGGGCAGGTTTCACACCGGAAGAGACCAGCAAGCGGGGACGCTACAAACTCCCCGCAAAACATCTCCAACTCGTTTTTGCTGTCAAAAAGACAAACACAAAATAAGGAGGGTCAAATCACCCTCAAGGCATCATCGGATTAGCACAAGTTTTATACTACTGGAAAGCCCGTCTCAAGGGCTATCTATCCCATGAGTTTGGGGTCGCTGACCGTTCTGTAGGCGAGGCGAGCGGCCTAGATGTTAGGCCTACCCCTAACAGAAATTGAAAAATCCCAGGGGCCGGCTGCGAAGCAAGGTCTCGCCGGCCGGGGTAATGACCCGGAATAAATTCCAGGTGAGTTTGGGAATAACTCCCGTTCCAGGGGGGCTAGAGAGATAATTTTTTTTTACCTGACTCTTCCTTAGGTATCCCCGCATCCTAAAATTAGACTTTTACGGCCGATGAGGGCAGGTTTCACACCGGAGGAGACCAGCAAGCGGGGACGCTACAAACTCCCCGCAAAACATCTCCAACTCGTTTTTGCTGTCAAAAAGACAAACACAAAATAAGGAGGGTCAAATCACCCTCAAGGCATCATCGGATTAGCACAAGTTTTTTACCACTGGAAAGCCCGTCTCAAGGGCTATCTCTCCCATGAGTTTGGGGTCGCTGACGGTTCTGTAGGCTAGGCGAGCGACCTAGATGTTAGGCCTTCCCCTAAAAGAAATTGAAAAATCCCAGGGCCGGCTGCGAAGCAAGGTCTCGCCGGCCGGGGTAATGACCCGGAATAAATTCCAGGTGAGTTTGGGAATAACTCCCGTTCTAGGGGGGCTAGAGAGATAATTGTTTTACCTGACTCATCCTTAGGTATCCCCGCATCCGAAAATTAGACTTTTACGGCCGATGAGGGCAGGTTTCACACCGGAAGAGACCAGCAAGCGGGGACGCTACAAACTCCCCGCAAAACATCTCCAACTCGTTTTTGCTGTCAAAAAGACAAACACAAAATAAGGAGGGTCAAATCACCCTCAAGGCATCATCGGATTAGCACAAGTTTTATACTACTGGAAAGCCCGTCTCAAGGGCTATCTATCCCATGAGTTTGGGGTCGCTGACCGTTCTGTAGGCGAGGCGAGCGGCCTAGATGTTAGGCCTACCCCTAACAGAAATTGAAAAATCCCAGGGGCCGGCTGCGAAGCAAGGTCTCGCCGGCCGGGGTAATGACCCGGAATAAATTCCAGGTGAGTTTGGGAATAACTCCCGTTCCAGGGGGGCTAGAGAGATAATTTTTTTTTACCTGACTCTTCCTTAGGTATCCCCGCATCCGAAAATTAGACTTTTACGGCCGATGAGGGCAGGTTTCACACCGGAGGAGACCAGCAAGCGGGGACGCTACAAACTCCCCGCAAAACATCTCCAACTCGTTTTTGCTGTCAAAAAGACAAACACAAAATAAGGAGGGTCAAATCACCCTCAAGGCATCATCGGATTAGCACAAGTTTTTTACCACTGGAAAGCCCGTCTCAAGGGCTATCTCTCCCATGAGTTTGGGGTCGCTGACCGTTCTGTAGGCGAGGCAAGCGGCCTAGATGTTAGGCCTACCCCTAACAGAAATTGAAAAATCCCAGGGCCGGCTGCGAAGCAAGGTCTCGCCGGCCAGGGTAATGACCCGGAATAAATTCCACGTGAGTTTGGGAATAACTCCCGTTCTAGGGGGGCTAGAGAGATAATTTGTTTACCTGACTCTTCCTTAGGTATCCCCGCATCCGAAAATTAGACTTTTACGGCCGATGAGGGCAGGTTTCACACCGGAAGAGACCAGCAAGCGGGGTCGCTACAAACTCCCCGCAAAACATCTCCAACTCGTTTTTGCTGTCAAAAAGACAAACACAAAATAAGGAGGGTCAAATCACCCTCAAGGCATCATCGGATTAGCACAAGTTTTATACCACTGGAAAGCCCGTCTCAAGGGCTATCTATCCCATGAGTTTGGGATTGCTAACGGTTCTGTAGGCTAGGCGAGCGACCTAGATGTTAGGCCTACCCCTAACAGAAATTGAAAAATCCCAGGGCCGGCTGCGAAGCAAGGTCTCGCCGGCCGGGGTAATGACCCGGAATAAATTCCAGGTGAGTTTGGGAATAACTCCCGTTCTAGGGGGGCTAGAGAGATAATTTTTTTACCTGACTCTTCCTTAGGTATCCCCGCATCCGAAAATTAGACTTTTACGGCCGATGAGGGCAGGTTTCACACCGGAAGAGACCAGCAAGCGGGGACGCTACAAACTCCCCGCAAAACATCTCCAACTCGTTTTTGCTGTCAAAAAGACAAACACAAAATAAGGAGGGTCAAATCACCCTCAAGGCATCATCGGATTAGCACAAGTTTTATACCACTGGAAAGCCCGTCTCAAGGGCTATCTCTCCCATGAGTTTGGGGTTGCTGACGATTCTGTAGGCGAGGCGAGCGGCCTAGATGTTAGGCCTACCCCTAACAGAAATTGAAAAATCCCAGGGGGCGGCTGCGAAGCAAGGTCTCGCCGGCCGGGGTAATGACCCGGAATAAATTCCAGGTGAATTTGGGAATAACTCCCGTTCTAGGGGGGCTAGAGAGATAATTGTTTTACCTGACTCTTCCTTAGGTATCCCCGCATCCGAAAATTAGACTTTTACGGCCGATGAGGGCAGGTTTCACACCGGAAGAGACCAGCAAGCGGGGACGCTACAAACTCCCCGCAAAACATCTCCAACTCGTTTTTGCTGTCAAAAAGACAAACACAAAATAAGGAGGGTCAAATCACCCTCAAGGCATCATCGGATTAGCACAAGTTTTATACCACTGGAAAGCCCGTCTCAAGGGCTATCTTTCCCATGAGTTTGGGGTCGCTGACGGTTCTGTAGGCGAGGCGAGCGGCCTAGATGTTAGGCCTACCCCTAACAGAAATTGAAAAATCCCAGGGGCCGGCTTCGAAGCAAGGTCTCGCCGGCCGGGGTAATGACCCGGAATAAATTCCAGGTGAGTTTGGGAATAACTCCCGTTCCAGGGGGGCTAGAGAGATAATTTTTTTACCTGACTCTTCCTCAGGTATTCCCGCTTCCGAAAATTAGACTTTTAAGGCCGATGAGGGCAGGTTTCACAGCGGAAGAGAGCAGCAAGAGGGGACGCTACAAACTCCCCGCAAAACATCTCCAACTCGTTTTTGCTGTCAAAAAGACAAACACAAAATAAGGAGGGTCAAATCACCCTCAAGGCATCATCGGATTAGCACAAGTTTTATACCACTGGAAAGCCCGTCTCAAGGGCTATCTCTCCCATGAGTTTGGGGTCGCTGACGGTTCTGTAGGCGAGGCGAGCGGCCTAGATGTTAGGCCTACCCCTAACAGAAATTGAAAAATCCCAGGGGCCGGCTGCGAAGCAAGGTCTCGCCGGCCGGTGTAATGACCCGGAATAAATTCCAGGTGAGTTTGGGAATAACTCCCGTTCTAGGGGGGCTAGAGAGATAATTGTTTTACCTGACTCTTCCTTAGGTATCCCCGCATCCGAAAATTAGACTTTTACGGCCGATGAGGGCAGGTTTTACACCGGAAGAGACCAGCAAGCGGGGACGCTACAAACTCCCCGCAAAACATCTCCAACTCGTTTTTGCTGTCAAAAAGACAAACACAAAATAAGGAGGGTCAAATCACCCTCAAGGCATCATCGGATTAGCACAAGTTTTATACCACTGGAAAGCCCGTCTCAAGGGCTATCTCTCCCATGAGTTTGGGGTTGCTGACGGTTCTGTAGGCGAGGCGAGCGGCCTAGATGTTAGGCCTACCCCTAACAGAAATTGAAAAATCCCAGGGGCCGGCCGGCTGCGAAGCAAGGTCTCGCCGGCCGGGGTAATGACCCGGAATAAATTCCAGGTGAGTTTGGGAATAACTCCCGTTCTAGGGGGGCTAGAGAGATAATTTTTTTACCTGACTCTTCCTTAGGTATCCCCGCATCCGAAAATTAGACTTTTACGGCCGATGAGGGCAGGTTTCACACCGGAAGAGACCAGCAAGCGGGGACGCTACAAACTCCCCGCAAAACATCTCCAACTCGTTTTTGCTGTCAAAAAGACAAACACAAAATAAGGAGGGTCAAATCTCCCTCAAGGCATCATCGGATTAGCACAAGTTTTATACCACTGGAAAGCCCGTCTCAAGGGCTATCTTTCCCATGAGTTTGGGGTCGCTGACGGTTCTGTAGGCGAGGCGAGCGGCCTAGATGTTAGGCCTACCCCTAACAGAAATTGAAAAATCCCAGGGGCCGGCTGCGAAGCAAGGTCTCGCCGGCCGGTGTAATGACCCGGAATAAATTCCAGGTGAGTTTGGGAATAACTCCCGTTCTAGGGGGGCTAGAGAGATATTTGTTTTACCTGACTCTTCCTTAGGTATCCCCGCATCCGAAAATTAGACTTTTACGGCCGATGAGGGCAGGTTTTACACCGGAAGAAACCAGCAAGCGGGGACGCTACAAACTCCCCGCAAAACATCTCCAACTCGTTTTTGCTGTCAAAAAGACAAACACAAAATAAGGAGGGTCAAATCACCCTCAAGGCATCATCGGATTAGCACAAGTTTTATACCACTGGAAAGCCCGTCTCAAGGGCTATCTCTCCCATGAGTTTGGGGTTGCTGACGGTTCTGTAGGCGAGGCGAGCGGCCTAGATGTTAGGCCTACCCCTAACAGAAATTGAAAAATCCCAGGGGCCGGCTGCGAAGCAAGGTCTCGCCGGCCGGGGTAATGACCCGGAATAAATTCCAGGTGAGTTTGGGAATAACTCCCGTTCTAGGGGGGCTAGAGAGATAATTGTTTTACCTGACTCTTCCTTAGGTATCCCCGCATCCGAAAATAAGACTTTTACGGCCGATGAGGGCAGGTTTCACACCGGAAGAGACCAGCAAGCGGGGACGCTACAAACTCCCCGCAAAACATCTCCAACTCGTTTTTGCTGTCAAAAAGACAAACACAAAATAAGGAGGGTCAAATCTCCCTCAAGGCATCATCGGATTAGCACAAGTTTTATACCACTGGAAAGCCCGTCTCAAGGGCTATCTCTCCCATGAGTTTGGGGTCGCTGACGGTTCTGTAGGCGAGGCGAGCGGCCTAGATGTTAGGCCTACCCCTAACAGAAATTGAAAAATCCCAGGGGCCTGCTGCGAAGCAAGGTCTCGCCGGCCGGGGTATTGACCCGGAATAAATTCCAGGTGAGTTTGGGAATAACTCCCGTTCCAGGGGGGCTAGAGAGATAATTTTTTTACCTGACTCTTCCTTAGGTATCCCCGCATCCGAAAATTAGACTTTTACGGCCGATGAGGGCAGGTTTCACACCGGAAGAGAGCAGCAAGAGGGGACGCTACAAACTCCCCGCAAAACATCTCCAACTCGTTTTTGCTGTCAAAAAGACAAACACAAAATAAGGAGGGTCAAATCACCCTCAAGGCATCATCGGATTAGCACAAGTTTTATAAAACTGGAAAGCCCGTCTCAAGGGCTATCTCTCCCATGAGTTTGGGGTTGCTGACGGTTCTGTAGGCGAGGCGAGCGGCCTAGATGTTAGGCCTACCCCTAACAGAAATTGAAAAATCCCAGGGGCCGGCCGGCTGCGAAGCAAGGTCTCGCCGGCCGGGGTAATGACCCGGAATAAATTCCAGGTGAGTTTGGGAATAACTCCCGTTCTAGGGGGGCTAGAGAGATAATTTTTTTACCTGACTCTTCCTTAGGTATCCCCGCATCCGAAAATTAGACTTTTACGGCCGATGAGGGCAGGTTTCACACCGGAAGAGACCAGCAAGCGGGGACGCTACAAACTCCCCGCAAAACATCTCCAACTCGTTTTTGCTGTCAAAAAGACAAACACAAAATAAGGAGGGTCAAATCGACCTCAAGGCATCATCGGATTAGCACAAGTTTTATACCACTGGAAAGCCCGTCTCAAGGGCTATCTTTCCCATGAGTTTGGGGTCGCTGACGGTTCTGTAGGCGAGGCGAGCGGCCTAGATGTTAGGCCTACCCCTAACAGAAATTGAAAAATCCCAGGGGCCGGCTGCGAAGCAAGGTCTCGCCGGCCGGTGTAATGACCCGGAATAAATTCTAGGTGAGTTTGGGAATAACTCCCGTTCTAGGGGGGCTAGAGAGATAATTGTTTTACCTGACTCTTCCTTAGGTATCCCCGCATCCGAAAATTAGACTTTTACGGCCGATGAGGGCAGGTTTTACACCGGAAGAGACCAGCAAGCGGGGACGCTACAAACTCCCCGCAAAACATCTCCAACTCGTTTTTGCTGTCAAAAAGACAAACACAAAATAAGGAGGGTCAAATCACCCTCAAGGCATCATCGGATTAGCACAAGTTTTATACCACTGGAAAGCCCGTCTCAAGGGCTATCTCTCCCATGAGTTTGGGGTTGCTGACGGTTCTGTAGGCGAGGCGAGCGGCCTAGATGTTAGGCCTACCCCTAACAGAAATTGAAAAATCCCAGGGGCCGGCTGCGAAGCAAGGTCTCGCCGGCCGGGGTAATGACCCGGAATAAATTCCAGGTGAGTTTGGGAATAACTCCCGTTCTAGGGGGGCTAGAGAGATAATTGTTTTACCTGACTCTTCCTTAGGTATCCCCGCATCCGAAAATAAGACTTTTACGGCCGATGAGGGCAGGTTTCACACCGGAAGAGACCAGCAAGCGGGGACGCTACAAACTCCCCGCAAAACATCTCCAACTCGTTTTTGCTGTCAAAAAGACAAACACAAAATAAGGAGGGTCAAATCGACCTCAAGGCATCATCGGATTAGCACAAGTTTTATACCACTGGAAAGCCCGTCTCAAGGGCTATCTTTCCCATGAGTTTGGGGTCGCTGACGGTTCTGTAGGCGAGGCGAGCGGCCTAGATGTTAGGCCTACCCCTAACAGAAATTGAAAAATCCCAGGGGCCGGCTGCGAAGCAAGGTCTCGCCGGCCGGTGTAATGACCCGGAATAAATTCTAGGTGAGTTTGGGAATAACTCCCGTTCTAGGGGGGCTAGAGAGATAATTGTTTTACCTGACTCTTCCTTAGGTATCCCCGCATCCGAAAATTAGACTTTTACGGCCGATGAGGGCAGGTTTTACACCGGAAGAGACCAGCAAGCGGGG
This sequence comes from Pisaster brevispinus, assembly GCA_023634235.1. Classification (NCBI taxonomy): domain Eukaryota; kingdom Metazoa; phylum Echinodermata; class Asteroidea; order Forcipulatida; family Asteriidae; genus Pisaster; species Pisaster brevispinus. The sequence continues at coordinate 4,385,935 of JAMKCF010000025.1, forward strand.
ACGCTACAAACTCCCCGCAAAACATCTCCAACTCGTTTTTGCTGTCAAAAAGACAAACACAAAATAAGGAGGGTCAAATCACCCTCAAGGCATCATCGGATTAGCACAAGTTTTATACCACTGGAAAGCCCGTCTCAAGGGCTATCTCTCCCATGAGTTTGGGGTTGCTGACGGTTCTGTAGGCGAGGCGAGCGGCCTAGATGTTAGGCCTACCCCTAACAGAAATTGAAAAATCCCAGGGGCCGGCTGCGAAGCAAGGTCTCGCCGGCCGGGGTAATGACCCGGAATAAATTCCAGGTGAGTTTGGGAATAACTCCCGTTCTAGGGGGGCTAGAGAGATAATTGTTTTACCTGACTCTTCCTTAGGTATCCCCGCATCCGAAAATAAGACTTTTACGGCCGATGAGGGCAGGTTTCACACCGGAAGAGACCAGCAAGCGGGGACGCTACAAACTCCCCGCAAAACATCTCCAACTCGTTTTTGCTGTCAAAAAGACAAACACAAAATAAGGAGGGTCAAATCTCCCTCAAGGCATCATCGGATTAGCACAAGTTTTATACCACTGGAAAGCCCGTCTCAAGGGCTATCTCTCCCATGAGTTTGGGGTCGCTGACGGTTCTGTAGGCGAGGCGAGCGGCCTAGATGTTAGGCCTACCCCTAACAGAAATTGAAAAATCCCAGGGGCCTGCTGCGAAGCAAGGTCTCGCCGGCCGGGGTATTGACCCGGAATAAATTCCAGGTGAGTTTGGGAATAACTCCCGTTCCAGGGGGGCTAGAGAGATAATTTGTTTACCTGACTCTTCCTTAGGTATCCCCGCATCCGAAAATTAGACTTTTACGGCCGATGAGGGCAGGTTTCACACCGGAAGAGAGCAGCAAGAGGGGACGCTACAAACTCCCCGCAAAACATCTCCAACTCGTTTTTGCTGTCAAAAAGACAAACACAAAATAAGGAGGGTCAAATCACCCTCAAGGCATCATCGGATTAGCACAAGTTTTATACCACTGGAAAGCCCGTCTCAAGGGCTATCTCTCCCATGAGATTGGGGTCGCTGATGGTTCTGTAGGCGAGGCGAGCGGCCTAGATGTTAGGCCTACCCCTAACAGAAATTGAAAAATCCCAGGGGCCGGCTGCGAAGCAAGGTCTCGCCGGCCGGTGTAATGACCCGGAATAAATTCCAGGTGAGTTTGGGAATAACTCCCGTTCTAGGGGGGCTAGAGAGATAATTGTTTTACCTGACTCTTCCTTAGGTATCCCCGCATCCGAAAATTAGACTTTTACGGCCGATGAGGGCAGGTTTCACACCGGAAGAGACCAGCAAGCGGGGACGCTACAAACTCCCCGCAAAACATCTACAACTCGTTTTTGCTGTCAAAAAGACAAACACAAAATAAGGAGGGTCAAATCACCCTCAAGGCATCATCGGATTAGCACAAGTTTTATACCACTGGAAAGCCCGTCTCAAGGGCTATCTCTCCCATGAGTTTGGGGTCGCTGACGGTTCTGTAGGCGAGGCGAGCGGCCTAGATGTTAGGCCTACCCCTAACAGAAATTGAAAAATCCCAGGGGCCTGCTGCGAAGCAAGGTCTCGCCGGCCGGGGTATTGACCCGGAATAAATTCCAGGTGAGTTTGGGAATAACTCCCGTTCCAGGGGGGCTAGAGAGATAATTTGTTTACCTGACTCTTCCTTAGGTATCCCCGCATCCGAAAATTAGACTTTTACGGCCGATGAGGGCAGGTTTCACACAGGAAGAGAGCAGCAAGAGGGGACGCTACAAACTCCCCGCAAAACATCTCCAACTCGTTTTTGCTGTCAAAAAGACAAACACAAAATAAGGAGGGTCAAATCACCCTCAACGCATCATCGGATTAGCACAAGTTTTATACCACTGGAAAGCCCGTCTCAAGGGCTATCTCTCCCATGAGTTTGGGGTCGCTGATGGTTCTGTAGGCGAGGCGAGCGGCCTAGATGTTAGGCCTACCCCTAACAGAAATTGAAAAATCCCAGGGGCCGGCTGCGAAGCAAGGTCTCGCCGGCCGGTGTAATGACCCGGAATAAATTCCAGGTGAGTTTGGGAATAACTTCCGTTCTAGGGGGGCTAGAGAGATAATTGTTTTACCTGACTCTTCCTTAGGTATCCCCGCATCCGAAAATTAGACTTTTACGGCCGATGAGGGCAGGTTTCACACCGGAAGAGACCAGCAAGCGGGGACGCTACAAACTCCCCGCAAAACATCTCCAACTCGTTTTTGCTGTCAAAAAGACAAACACAAAATAAGCAGGGTCAAATCACCCTCAAGGCATCATCGGATTAGCACAAGTTTTATACCACTGGAAAGCCCGTCTCAAGGGCTATCTCTCCCATGAGTTTGGGGTCGCTGACGATTCTGTAGGCGAGGCGAGCGGCCTAGATGTTAGGCCTACCCCTAACAGAAATTGAAAAATCCCAGGGGCCTGCTGCGAAGCAAGGTCTCGCCGGCCGGGGTATTGACCCGGAATAAATTCCAGGTGAGTTTGGGAATAACTCCCGTTCCAGGGGGGCTAGAGAGATAATTTGTTTACCTGACTCTTCCTTAGGTATCCCCGCATCCGAAAATTAGACTTTTACGGCCGATGAGGGCAGGTTTCACACCGGAAGAGAGCAGCAAGAGGGGACGCTACAAACTCCCCGCAAAACATCTCCAACTCGTTTTTGCTGTCAAAAAGACAAACACAAAATAAGGAGGGTCAAATCACCCTCAAGGCATCATCGGATTAGCACAAGTTTTATACCACTGGAAAGCCCGTCTCAAGGGCTATCTCTCCCATGAGTTTGGGGTCGCTGATGGTTCTGTAGGCGAGGCGAGCGGCCTAGATGTTAGGCCTACCCCTAACAGAAATTGAAAAATCCCAGGGGCCGGCTGCGAAGCAAGGTCTCGCCGGCCGGTGTAATGACCCGGAATAAATTCCAGGTGAGTTTGGGAATAACTCCCGTTCTAGGGGGGCTAGAGAGATAATTGTTTTACCTGACTCTTCCTTAGGTATCCCCGCATCCGAAAATTAGACTTTTACGGCCGATGAGGGCAGGTTTCACACCGGAAGAGACCAGCAAGCGGGGACGCTACAAACTCCCCGCAAAACATCTACAACTCGTTTTTGCTGTCAAAAAGACAAACACAAAATAAGGAGGGTCAAATCACTCTCAAGGCATCATCGGATTAGCACAAGTTTTATACCACTGGAAAGCCCGTCTCAAGGGCTATCTCTCCCATGAGTTTGGTGTCGCTGACGGTTCTGTAGGCGAGGCGAGCGGCCTAGATGTTAGGCCTACCCCTAACAGAAATTGAAAAATCCCAGGGGCCGGCTGCGAAGCAAGGTCTCGCCGGCCGGGGTATTGACCCGGAATAAATTCCAGGTGAGTTTGGGAATAACTCCCGTTCCAGGGGGGCTAGAGAGATAATTTGTTTACCTGACTCTTCCTTAGGTATCCCCGCATCCGAAAATTAGACTTTTACGGCCGATGAGGGCAGGTTTCACACAGGAAGAGAGCAGCAAGAGGGGACGCTACAAACTCCCCGCAAAACATCTCCAACTCGTTTTTGCTGTCAAAAAGACAAACACAAAATAAGGAGGGTCAAATCACCCTCAACGCATCATCGGATTAGCACAAGTTTTATACCACTGGAAAGCCCGTCTCAAGGGCTATCTCTCCCATGAGTTTGGGGTCGCTGATGGTTCTGTAGGCGAGGCGAGCGGCCTAGATGTTAGGCCTACCCCTAACAGAAATTGAAAAATCCCAGGGGCCGGCTGCGAAGCAAGGTCTCGCCGGCCGGGGTAATGACCCGGAATAAATTCCAGGTGAGTTTGGGAATAACTTCCGTTCTAGGGGGGCTAGAGAGATAATTGTTTTACCTGACTCTTCCTTAGGTATCCCCGCATCCGAAAATTAGACTTTTACGGCCGATGAGGGCAGGTTTCACACCGGAAGAGACCAGCAAGCGGGGACGCTACAAACTCCCCGCAAAACATCTCCAACTCGTTTTTGCTGTCAAAAAGACAAACACAAAATAAGCAGGGTCAAATCACCCTCAAGGCATCATCGGATTAGCACAAGTTTTATACCACTGGAAAGCCCGTCTCAAGGGCTATCTTTTCCATGAGTTTGGGGTCGCTGACGATTCTGTAGGCGAGGCGAGCGGCCTAGATGTTAGGCCTACCCCTAACAGAAATTGAAAAATCCCAGGGGCCTGCTGCGAAGCAAGGTCTCGCCGGCCGGGGTATTGACCCGGAATAAATTCCAGGTGAGTTTGGGAATAACTCCCGTTCCAGGGGGGCTAGAGAGATAATTTGTTTACCTGACTCTTCCTTAGGTATCCCCGCATCCGAAAATTAGACTTTTACGGCCGATGAGGGCAGGTTTCACACCGGAAGAGAGCAGCAAGAGGGGACGCTACAAACTCCCCGCAAAACATCTCCAACTCGTTTTTGCTGTCAAAAAGACAAACACAAAATAAGGAGGGTCAAATCACCCTCAAGGCATCATCGGATTAGCACAAGTTTTATACCACTGGAAAGCCCGTCTCAAGGGCTATCTCTCCCATGAGTTTGGGGTCGCTGATGGTTCTGTAGGCGAGGCGAGCGGCCTAGATGTTAGGCCTACCCCTAACAGAAATTGAAAAATCCCAGGGGCCGGCTGCGAAGCAAGGTCTCGCCGGCCGGTGTAATGACCCGGAATAAATTCCAGGTGAGTTTGGGAATAACTCCCGTTCTAGGGGGGCTAGAGAGATAATTGTTTTACCTGACTCTTCCTTAGGTATCCCCGCATCCGAAAATTAGACTTTTACGGCCGATGAGGGCAGGTTTCACACCGGAAGAGACCAGCAAGCGGGGACGCTACAAACTCCCCGCAAAACATCTACAACTCGTTTTTGCTGTCAAAAAGACAAACACAAAATAAGGAGGGTCAAATCACCCTCAAGGCATCATCGGATTAGCACAAGTTTTATACCACTGGAAAGCCCGTCTCAAGGGCTATCTCTCCCATGAGTTTGGTGTCGCTGACGGTTCTGTAGGCGAGGCGAGCGGCCTAGATGTTAGGCCTACCCCTAACAGAAATTGAAAAATCCCAGGGGCCGGCTGCGAAGCAAGGTCTCGCCGGCCGGGGTAATGACCCGGAATAAATTCCAGGTGAGTTTGGGAATAACTCCCGTTCTAGGGGGGCTAGAGAGATAATTGTTTTACCTGACTCTTCCTTAGGTATCCCCGCATCCGAAAATTAGACTTTTAGGGCCGATGAGGGCAGGTTTCACACCGGAAGAGACCAGCAAGCGGGGACGCTACAAACTCCCCGCAAAACATCTCCAACTCCTTTTTGCTGTCAAAAAGACAAACACAAAATAAGGAGGGTCAAATCACCCTCAAGGCATCATCGGATTAGCACAAGTTTTATACCACTGGAAAGCCCGTCTCAAGGGCTATCTCTCCCATGAGTTTGGGGTCGCTGACGGTTCTGTAGGCGAGGCGAGTGGCCTAGATGTTAGGCCTACCCCTAACAGAAATTGAAAAATCCCAGGGGCCGGCTGCGAAGCAAGGTCTCGCCGGCCGTGGTAATGACCCGGAATAAATTCCAGGTGAGTTTGGGAATAACTCCCGTTCTAGGGGGGCTAGAGAGATAATTTTTTTACCTGACTCTTCCTTAGGTATCCCCGCATCCGAAAATTTGACTTTTACGGCCGATGAGGGCAGGTTTCACACCGGAAGAGACCAGCAAGCGGGGACGCTACAAACTCCCCGCAAAACATCTACAACTCGTTTTTGCTGTCAAAAAGACAAACACAAAATAAGGAGGGTCAAATCACCCTCAAGGCATCATCGGATTAGCACAAGTTTTATACCACTGGAAAGCCCGTCTCAAGGGCTATCTCTCCCATGAGTTTGGTGTTGCTGACCGTTCTGTAGGCGAGGCGAGCGGCCTAGATGTTAGGCCTACCCCTAACAGAAATTGAAAAATCCCAGGGGCCGGCTGCGAAGCAAGGTCTCGCCGGCCGGGGTAATGACCCGGAATAAATTCCAGGTGAGTTTGGGAATAACTCCCGTTCTAGGGGGGCTAGAGAGATAATTGTTTTACCTGACTCTTCCTTAGGTATCCCCGCATCCGAAAATAAGACTTTTACGGCCGATGAGGGCAGGTTTCACACCGGAAGAGACCAGCAAGCGGGGACGCTACAAACTCCCCGCAAAACATCTCCAACTCGTTTTTGCTGTCAAAAAGACAAACACAAAATAAGGAGGGTCAAATCTCCCTCAAGGCATCATCGGATTAGCACAAGTTTTATACCACTGGAAAGCCCGTCTCAAGGGCTATCTCTCCCATGAGTTTGGGGTCGCTGACGGTTCTGTAGGCGAGGCGAGCGGCCTAGATGTTAGGCCTACCCCTAACAGAAATTGAAAAATCCCAGGGGCCTGCTGCGAAGCAAGGTCTCGCCGGCCGGGGTATTGACCCGGAATAAATTCCAGGTGAGTTTGGGAATAACTCCCGTTCCAGGGGGGCTAGAGAGATAATTTGTTTACCTGACTCTTCCTTAGGTATCCCCGCATCCGAAAATTAGACTTTTACGGCCGATGAGGGCAGGTTTCACACCGGAAGAGAGCAGCAAGAGGGGACGCTACAAACTCCCCGCAAAACATCTCCAACTCGTTTTTGCTGTCAAAAAGACAAACACAAAATAAGGAGGGTCAAATCACCCTCAACGCATCATCGGATTAGCACAAGTTTTATACCACTGGAAAGCCCGTCTCAAGGGCTATCTCTCCCATGAGTTTGGGGTCGCTGATGGTTCTGTAGGCGAGGCGAGCGGCCTAGATGTTAGGCCTACCCCTAACAGAAATTGAAAAATCCCAGGGGCCGGATGCGAAGCAAGGTCTCGCCGGCCGGTGTAATGACCCGGAATAAATTCCAGGTGAGTTTGGGAATAACTCCCGTTCTAGGGGGGCTAGAGAGATAATTGTTTTACCTGACTCTTCCTTAGGTATCCCCGCATCCGAAAATTAGACTTTTAGGGCCGATGAGGGCAGGTTTCACACCGGAAGAGACCAGCAAGCGGGGACGCTACAAACTCCCCGCAAAACATCTACAACTCGTTTTTGCTGTCAAAAAGACAAACACAAAATAAGGAGGGTCAAATCACCCTCAAGGCATCATCGGATTAGCACAAGTTTTATACCACTGGAAAGCCCGTCTCAAGGGCTATCTCTCCCATGAGGTTGGGGTCGCTGACGGTTCTGTAGGCGAGGCGAGCGGCCTAGATGTTAGGCCTACCCCTAACAGAAATTGAAAAATCCCAGGGGCCGGCTGCGAAGCAAGGTCTCGCCGGCCGGGGTAATGACCCGGAATAAATTCCAGGTGAGTTTGGGAATAACTCCCGTTCTAGGGGGGCTAGAGAGATAATTGTTTTACCTGACTCTTCCTTAGGTATCCCCGCATCCGAAAATTAGACTTTTAGGGCCGATGAGGGCAGGTTTCACACCGGAAGAGACCAGCAAGCGGGGACGCTACAAACTCCCCGCAAAACATCTCCAACTCCTTTTTGCTGTCAAAAAGACAAACACAAAATAAGGAGGGTCAAATCACCCTCAAGGCATCATCGGATTAGCACAAGTTTTATACCACTGGAAAGCCCGTCTCAAGGGCTATCTCTCCCATGAGTTTGGGGTCGCTGACGGATCTGTAGGCGAGGCGAGTGGCCTAGATGTTAGGCCTACCCCTAACAGAAATTGAAAAATCCCAGGGGCCGGCTGCGAAGCAAGGTCTCGCCGGCCGTGGTAATGACCCGGAATAAATTCCAGGTGAGTTTGGGAATAACTCCCGTTCTAGGGGGGCTAGAGAGATAATTTTTTTACCTGACTCTTCCTTAGGTATCCCCGCATCCGAAAATTTGACTTTTACGGCCGATGAGGGCAGGTTTCACACCGGAAGAGACCAGCAAGCGGGGACGCTACAAACTCCCCGCAAAACATCTCCAACTCGTTTTTGCTGTCAAAAAGACAAACACAAAATAAGGAGGGTCAAATCACCCTCAAGGCATCATCGGATTAGCACAAGTTTTATACCACTGGAAAGCCCGTCTCAAGGGCTATCTCTCCCATGAGTTTGGTGTCGCTGACCGTTCTGTAGGCGAGGCGAGCGGCCTAGATGTTAGGCCTACCCCTAACAGAAATTGAAAAATCCCAGGGGCCGGCTGCGAAGCAAGGTCTCGCCGGCCGTGGTAATGACCCGGAATAAATTCCAGGTGAGTTTGGGAATAACTCCCGTTCTAGGGGGGCTAGAGAGATAATTTGTTTACCTAACTCTTCCTTAGGTATCCCCGCATCCGAAAATTAGACTTTTACGGCCGATGAGTGCAGGTTTCACACCGGAAGAGACCAGCAAGCGGGGACGCTACAAACTCCCCGCAAAACATCTCCAACTAGTTTTTGCTGTCAAAAAGACAAACACAAAATAAGGAGGGTCAAATTACCCTCAAGGCATCATCGGATTAGCACAAGTTTTATACCACTGGAAAGCCCGTCTCAAGGGCTATCTCTCCCATGAGTTTGGGGTCGCTGACGATTCTGTAGGCGAGGCGAGCGGCCTAGATGTTAGGCCTACCCCTAACAGAAATTGAAAAATCCCAGGGGCCGGCTGCGAAGCAAGGTCTCGCCGGCCGGGGTAATGACCCGGAATAAATTCCAGGTGAGTTTGGGAATAACTCCCGTTCTAGGGGGGCTAGAGAGATATTTTTTCTACCTGACTCTTCCTTAGGTATCCCCGCATGTGAAAATTTGACTTTTACGGCCGATGAGGGCAGGTTTCACACCGGAAGAGACCAGCAAGCGGGGACGCTACAAACTCCCCGCAAAACATCTCCAACTCGTTTTTGCTGTCAAAAAGACAAACACAAAATAAGGAGGGTCAAATCACCCTCAAGGCATCATCGGATTAGCACAAGTTTTATACCACTGGAAAGCCCGTCTCAAGGGCTATCTTTCCCATGAGTTTGGTGTCGCTGACCGTTCTGTAGGCGAGGCGAGCGGCCTAGATGTTAGGCCTACCCCTAACAGAAATTGAAAAATCCCAGGGGCCGGCTGCGAAGCAAGGTCTCGCCGGCCGTGGTAATGACCCGGAATAAATTCCAGGTGAGTTTGGGAATAACTCCCGTTCTAGGGGGGCTAGAGAGATAATTTTTTTACCTGACTCTTCCTTAGGTATCCCCGCATCCGAAAATTTGACTTTTACGGCCGATGAGGGCAGGTTTCACACCGGAAAAGACCAGCAAGCGGGGACGCTACAAACTCCCCGCAAAACATCTACAACTCGTTTTTGCTGTCAAAAAGACAAACTCAAAATAAGGAGGGTCAAATCACCCTCAAGGCATCATCGGATTAGCACAAGTTTTATACCACTGGAAAGCCCGTCTCAAGGGCTATCTTTCCCATGAGTTTGGGGTTGCTGACCGTTCTGTAGGCGAGGCGAGCGGCCTAGATGTTAGGCCTACCCCTAACAGAAATTGAAAAATCCCAGGGGCCGGCTGCGAAGCAAGGTCTCGCCGGCCGGGGTAATGACCCGGAATAAATTCCAGGTGAGTTTGGGAATAACTCCCGTTCTAGGGGGGCTAGAGAGATAATTTTTTACCTGACTCTTCCTTAGGTATCCCCGCATCCGAAAATTAGACTTTTACGGCCGATGAGGGCAGGTTTCACACCGGAAGAGACCAGCAAGCGGGGACGCTACAAACTCCCGGCAAAACATCTCCAACTCGTTTTTGATGTCAAAAAGACAAACACAAAATAAGGAGGGTCAAATCACCCTCAAGGCATCATCGGATTAGCACAAGTTTTATACCACTAGAAAGCCCGTCTCAAGGGCTATCTCTCCCATGAGTTTGGGGTTGCTGACGGTTCTGTAGGCGAGGCGAGCGGCCTAGATGTTAGGCCTACCCCTAACAGAAATTGAAAAATCCCAGGGGCCGGCTGCGAAGCAAGGTCTCGCCGGCCGGGGTAATGACCCGGAATAAATTCCACTTGAGTTTGGGAATAACTCCCGTTCTAGGGGGGCTAGAGAGATATTTTTTTTACCTGACTCTTCCTTAGGTATCCCCGCATCCGAAAATTAGACTTTTACGGCCGATGAGGGCAGGTTTCACACCGGAAGAGACCAGCAAGCGGGGACGCTACAAACTCCCAGCAAAACATCTCCAACTCGTTTTTGCTGTCAAAAAGACAAACACAAAATAAGGAGGGTCAAATCACCCTCAAGGCATCATCGGATTAGCACAAGTTTTATACCACTGGAAAGCCCGTCTCAAGGGCTATCTCTCCCATGAGTTTGGGGTCGCTGACGGTTCTGTAGGCGAGGCGAGCGGCCAAGATGTTAGGCCTACCCCTAACAGAAATTGAAAAATCCCAGGGGCCGGCTGCGAAGCAAGGTCTCGCCGGCCGGGGTAATGACCCGGAATAAATTCCAGGTGAGTTTGGGAATAACTCCCGTTCTAGGGGGGCTAGAGAGATAATTTGTTTACCTGACTCTTCCTTAGTTATCCCCGCATCCGAAAATTAGACTTTTACGGCCGATGAGGGCAGGTTTCACACCGGAAGAGACCAGCAAGCGGGGACGCTACAAACTCCCCGCAAAACATCTCCAACTCGTTTTTGCTGTCAAAAAGACAAACACAAAATAAGGAGGGTCAAATCACCCTCAAGGCATCATCGGATTAGCACAAGTTTTATACCACTGGAAAGCCCATCTCAAGGGCTATCTTTTCCATGAGTTTGGGGTCGCTGACTATTCTGTAAACGAGGCGAGCGGCCTAGATGTTAGGCCTACCCCTAACAGAAATTGAAAAATCCCAGGGGCCGGCTGCGAAGCAAGGTCTCGCCGGCCGGGGTAATGACCCGGAATAAATTCCAGGTGAGTTTGGGAATAACTCCCGTTCTAGGGGGGCTAGAGAGATAATTTGTTTACCTGACTCTTCCTTAGGTATCCCCGCATCCGAAAATTAGACTTTTACGGCCGATGAGGGCAGGTTTCACACCGGAAGAGACCAGCAAGCGGGGACGCTACAAACTCCCCGCAAAACATCTCCAACTCGTTTTTGCTGTCAAAAAGACAAACACAAAATAAGGAGGGTCAAATCACCCTCAAGGCATCATGGGATTAGCACAAGTTTTTATACCACTGGAAAGCCCGTCTCAAGGGCTATCTCTCCCATGAGTTTGGGGTTGCTGACTGTTCTGTAGGCGAGGCGAGCGGCCTAGATGTTAGGCCTACCCCTAACAGAAATTGAAAAATCCCAGGGGCCGGCTGCGAAGCAAGGTCTCGCCGGCCGGGGTAATGACCCGGAATAAATTCCAGGTGAGTTTGGGAATAACTCCCGTTCTAGGGGGGCTAGAGAGATAATTTTTTTATCTGACATTTCCTTAGGTATCCCCGCATCCGAAAATTAGACTTTTACGGCCGATGAGGGCAGGTTTCACACCGGAAGAGACCAGCAAGCGGGGACGCTACAAACTCCCCGCAAAACATCTCCAACTCGTTTTTGCTGTCAAAAAGACAAACACAAAATAAGGAGGGTCAAATCACCCTCAAGGCATCATCGGATTAGCACAAGTTTTATACCACTGGAAAGCCCGTCTCAAGGGCTATCTCTCCCATGAGTTTGGTGTTGCTGACCGTTCTGTAGGCGAGGCGAGCGGCCTAGATGTTAGGCCTACCCCTAACAGAAATTGAAAAATCCCAGGGGCCGGCTGCGAAGCAAGGTCTCGCCGGCCGGGGTAATGACCCGGAATAAATTCCAGGTGAGTTTGGGAATAACTCCCGTTCTAGGGGGGCTAGAGAGATAATTGTTTTACCTGACTCTTCCTTAGGTATCCCCGCATCCGAAAATAAGACTTTTACGGCCGATGAGGGCAGGTTTCACACCGGAAGAGACCAGCAAGCGGGGACGCTACAAACTCCCCGCAAAACATCTCCAACTCGTTTTTGCTGTCAAAAAGACAAACACAAAATAAGGAGGGTCAAATCTCCCTCAAGGCATCATCGTATTAGCACAAGTTTTATACCACTGGAAAGCCCGTCTCAAGGGCTATCTCTCCCATGAGTTTGGGGTCGCTGACGGTTCTGTAGGCGAGGCGAGCGGCCTAGATGTTAGGCCTACCCCTAACAGAAATTGAAAAATCCCAGGGGCCGGCTGCGAAGCAAGGTCTCGCCGGCCGGGGTATTGACCCGGAATAAATTCCAGGTGAGTTTGGGAATAACTCCCGTTCCAGGGGGGCTAGAGAGATAATTTGTTTACCTGACTCTTCCTTAGGTATCCCCGCATCCGAAAATTAGACTTTTACGGCCGATGAGGGCAGGTTTCACACCGGAAGAGAGCAGCAAGAGGGGACGCTACAAACTCCCCGCAAAACATCTCCAACTCGTTTTTGCTGTCAAAAAGACAAACACAAAATAAGGAGGGTCAAATCACCCTCAACGCATCATCGGATTAGCACAAGTTTTATACCACTGGAAAGCCCGTCTCAAGGGCTATCTCTCCCATGAGTTTGGGGTCGCTGATGGTTCTGTAGGCGAGGCGAGCGGCCTAGATGTTAGGCCTACCCCTAACAGAAATTGAAAAATCCCAGGGGCCGGATGCGAAGCAAGGTCTCGCCGGCCGGTGTAATGACCCGGAATAAATTCCAGGTGAGTTTGGGAATAACTCCCGTTCTAGGGGGGCTAGAGAGATAATTGTTTTACCTGACTCTTCCTTAGGTATCCCCGCATCCGAAAATTAGACTTTTAGGGCCGATGAGGGCAGGTTTCACACCGGAAGAGACCAGCAAGCGGGGACGCTACAAACTCCCCGCAAAACATCTACAACTCGTTTTTGCTGTCAAAAAGACAAACACAAAATAAGGAGGGTCAAATCACCCTCAAGGCATCATCGGATTAGCACAAGTTTTATACCACTGGAAAGCCCGTCTCAAGGGCTATCTCTCCCATGAGGTTGGGGTCGCTGACGGTTCTGTAGGCGAGGCGAGCGGCCTAGATGTTAGGCCTACCCCTAACAGAAATTGAAAAATCCCAGGGGCCGGCTGCGAAGCAAGGTCTCGCCGGCCGGGGTAATGACCCGGAATAAATTCCAGGTGAGTTTGGGAATAACTCCCGTTCTAGGGGGGCTAGAGAGATAATTGTTTTACCTGACTCTTCCTTAGGTATCCCCGCATCCGAAAATTAGACTTTTAGGGCCGATGAGGGCAGGTTTCACACCGGAAGAGACCAGCAAGCGGGGACGCTACAAACTCCCCGCAAAACATCTCCAACTCCTTTTTGCTGTCAAAAAGACAAACACAAAATAAGGAGGGTCAAATCACCCTCAAGGCATCATCGGATTAGCACAAGTTTTATACCACTGGAAAGCCCGTCTCAAGGGCTATCTCTCCCATGAGTTTGGGGTCGCTGACGGATCTGTAGGCGAGGCGAGTGGCCTAGATGTTAGGCCTACCCCTAACAGAAATTGAAAAATCCCAGGGGCCGGCTGCGAAGCAAGGTCTCGCCGGCCGTGGTAATGACCCGGAATAAATTCCAGGTGAGTTTGGGAATAACTCCCGTTCTAGGGGGGCTAGAGAGATAATTTTTTTACCTGACTCTTCCTTAGGTATCCCCGCATCCGAAAATTTGACTTTTACGGCCGATGAGGGCAGGTTTCACACCGGAAGAGACCAGCAAGCGGGGACGCTACAAACTCCCCGCAAAACATCTCCAACTCGTTTTTGCTGTCAAAAAGACAAACACAAAATAAGGAGGGTCAAATCACCCTCAAGGCATCATCGGATTAGCACAAGTTTTATACCACTGGAAAGCCCGTCTCAAGGGCTATCTCTCCCATGAGTTTGGTGTCGCTGACCGTTCTGTAGGCGAGGCGAGCGGCCTAGATGTTAGGCCTACCCCTAACAGAAATTGAAAAATCCCAGGGGCCGGCTGCGAAGCAAGGTCTCGCCGGCCGTGGTAATGACCCGGAATAAATTCCAGGTGAGTTTGGGAATAACTCCCGTTCTAGGGGGGCTAGAGAGATAATTTGTTTACCTAACTCTTCCTTAGGTATCCCCGCATCCGAAAATTAGACTTTTACGGCCGATGAGTGCAGGTTTCACACCGGAAGAGACCAGCAAGCGGGGACGCTACAAACTCCCCGCAAAACATCTCCAACTAGTTTTTGCTGTCAAAAAGACAAACACAAAATAAGGAGGGTCAAATTACCCTCAAGGCATCATCGGATTAGCACAAGTTTATACCACTGGAAAGCCCGTCTCAAGGGCTATCTCTCCCATGAGTTTGGGGTCGCTGACGATTCTGTAGGCGAGGCGAGCGGCCTAGATGTTAGGCCTACCCCTAACAGAAATTGAAAAATCCCAGGGGCCGGCTGCGAAGCAAGGTCTCGCCGGCCGGGGTAATGACCCGGAATAAATTCCAGGTGAGTTTGGGAATAACTCCCGTTCTAGGGGGGCTAGAGAGATATTTTTTTTACCTGACTCTTCCTTAGGTATCCCCGCATGTGAAAATTTGACTTTTACGGCCGATGAGGGCAGGTTTCACACCGGAAGAGACCAGCAAGCGGGGACGCTACAAACTCCCCGCAAAACATCTCCAACTCGTTTTTGCTGTCAAAAAGACAAACACAAAATAAGGAGGGTCAAATCACCCTCAAGGCATCATCGGATTAGCACAAGTTTTTATACCACTGGAAAGCCCGTCTCAAGGGCTATCTTTTCCATGAGTTTGGGGTCGCTGACTATTCTGTAAACGAGGCGAGCGGCCTAGATGTTAGGCCTACCCCTAACAGAAATTGAAAAATCCCAGGGGCCGGCTGCGAAGCAAGGTCTCGCCGGCCGGGGTAATGACCCGGAATAAATTCCAGGTGAGTTTGGGAATAACTCCCGTTCTAGGGGGGCTAGAGAGATAATTTGTTTACCTGACTCTTCCTTAGGTATCCCCGCATCCGAAAATTAGACTTTTACGGCCGATGAGGGCAGGTTTCACACCGGAAGAGACCAGCAAGCGGGGACGCTACAAACTCCCCGCAAAACATCTCCAACTCGTTTTTGCTGTCAAAAAGACAAACACAAAATAAGGAGGGTCAAATCACCCTCAAGGCATCATCGGATTAGCACAAGTTTTATACCACTGGAAAGCCCGTCTCAAGGGCTATCTCTCCCATGAGTTTGGGGTTGCTGACTGTTCTGTAGGCGAGGCGAGCGGCCTAGATGTTAGGCCTACCCCTAACAGAAATTGAAAAATCCCAGGGGCCGGCTGCGAAGCAAGGTCTCGCCGGCCGGGGTAATGACCCGGAATAAATTCCAGGTGAGTTTGGGAATAACTCCCGTTCTAGGGGGGCTCTAGAGAAAATTTTTTTATCTGACATTTCCTTAGGTATCCCCGCATCCGAAAATTACACTTTTACGGCCGATGAGGGCAGGTTTCACACCGGAAGAGACCAGCAAGCGGGGACGCTACAAACTCCCCGCAAAACATCTCCAACTCGTTTTTGCTGTCAAAAAGACAAACACAAAATAAGGAGGGTCAAATCACCCTCAAGGCATCATCGTATTAGCACAAGTTTTATACCACTGGAAAGCCCGTCTCAAGGGCTATCTCTCCCATGAGTTTGGGGTCGCTGACGGTTCTGTAGGCGAGGCGAGCGGCCTAGATGTTAGGCCTACCCCTAACAGAAATTGAAAAATCCCAGGGGCCGGCTGCGAAGCAAGGTCTCGCCGGCCGGGGTAATGACCCGGAATAAATTCCAGGTGAGTTTGGGAATAACTCCCGTTCTAGGGGGGCTAGAGAGATAATTGTTTTACCTGACTCTTCCTTAGGTATCCCCGCATCCGAAAATTAGACTTTTACGGCCGATGAGGGCAGGTTTCACACCGGAAGAGACCAGCAAGCGGGGACGCTACAAACTCCCCGCAAAACATCTCCAACTCGTTTTTGCTGTCAAAAAGACAAACACAAAATAAGGAGGGTCAAATCACCCTCAAGGCATCATCGGATTAGCACAAGTTTTATACCACTGGAAAGCCCGTCTCAAGGGCTATCTTTTCCATGAGTTTGGGGTCGCTGACCGTTCTGTAGGCGAGGCGAGCGGCCTAGATGTTAGGCCTACCCCTAACAGAAATTGAAAAATCCCAGGGCCGGCTGCGAAGCAAGGTCTCGCCGGCCAGGGTAATGACCCGGAATAAATTCCAGGTGAGTTTGGGAATAACTCCCGTTCTAGGGGGGCTAGAGAGATAATTGTTTTACCTGACTCTTCCTTAGGTATCCCCGCATCCGAAAATTAGACTTTTACGGCCGATGAGGGCAGGTTTCACACCGGAAGAGACCAGCAAGCGGGGACGCTACAAACTCCCCGCAAAACATCTCCAACTCGTTTTTGCTGTCAAAAAGACAAACACAAAATAAGGAGGGTCAAATCACCCTCAAGGCATCATCGGATTAGCACAAGTTTTATACCACTGGAAAGCCCGTCTCAAGGGCTATCTTTCCCATGAGTTTGGGGTTGCTGACGGTTCTGTAGGCGAGGCGAGCGGCCTAGATGTTAGGCCTACCCCTAACAGAAATTGAAAAATACCAGGGGCCGGCTGCGAAGCAAGGTCTCGCCGGCCTGTGTAATGACCCGGAATAAATTCCAGGTGAGTTTGGGAATAACTCCCGTTCTAGGGGGGCTAGAGAGATAATTTTTTTTTACCTGACTCTTCCTTAGGTATCCCCGCATCCTAAAATTAGACTTTTACGGCCGATGAGGGCAGGTTTCACACCGGAGGAGACCAGCAAGCGGGGACGCTACAAACTCCCCGCAAAACATCTCCAACTCGTTTTTGCTGTCAAAAAGACAAACACAAAATAAGGTGGGTCAAATCACCCTCAAGGCATCATCGGATTAGCACAAGTTTTTTACCACTGGAAAGCCCGTCTCAAGGGCTATCTCTCCCATGAGTTTGGGGTCGCTGACTGTTCTGTAGGCGAGGCGAGCGGCCTAGATGTTAGGCCTACCACTAACAGAAATTGAAAAATCCCAGGGCCGGCTGCGAAGCAAGGTCTCGCCGGCCAGGGTAATGACCCGGAATAAATTCCAGGTGAGTTTGGGAATAACTCCCGTTCTAGGGGGGCTCTAGAGAAAATTTGTTTACCTGACTCTTCCTTAGGTATCCCCGCATCCGAAAATTACACTTTTACGGCCGATGAGGGCAGGTTTCACACCGGAAGAGACCAGCAAGCGGGGTCGCTACAAACTCCCCGCAAAACATCTCCAACTCGTTTTTGCTGTCAAAAAGACAAACACAAAATAAGGAGGGTCAAATCACCCTCAAGGCATCATCGTATTAGCACAAGTTTTATACCACTGGAAAGCCCGTCTCAATGGCTATCTCTCCCATGAGTTTGGGGTCGCTGACGGTTCTGTAGGCGAGGCGAGCGGCCTAGATGTTAGGCCTACCCCTAACAGAAATTGAAAAATCCCAGGGGCCGGCTGCGAAGCAAGGTCTCGCCGGCCGGGGTAATGACCCGGAATAAATTCCAGGTGAGTTTGGGAATAACTCCCGTTCTAGGGGGGCTAGAGAGATAATTGTTTTACCTGACTCTTCCTTAGGTATCCCCGCATCCGAAAATTAGACTTTTACGGCCGATGAGGGCAGGTTTCACACCGGAAGAGACCAGCAAGCGGGGACGCTACAAACTCCCCGCAAAACATCTCCAACTCGTTTTTGCTGTCAAAAAGACAAACACAAAATAAGGAGGGTCAAATCACCCTCAAGGCATCATCGGATTAGCACAAGTTTTATACCACTGGAAAGCCCGTCTCAAGGGCTATCTTTTCCATGAGTTTGGGGTCGCTGACCGTTCTGTAGGCGAGGCGAGCGGCCTAGATGCTAGGCCTACCCCTAACAGAAATTGAAAAATCCCAGGGCCGGCTGCGAAGCAAGGTCTCGCCGGCCAGGGTAATGACCCGGAATAAATTCCAGGTGAGTTTGGGAATAACTCCCGTTCTAGGGGGGCTAGAGAGATAATTGTTTTACCTGACTCTTCCTTAGGTATCCCCGCATCCGAAAATTAGACTTTTACGGCCGATGAGGGCAGGTTTCACACCGGAAGAGACCAGCAAGCGGGGACGCTACAAACTCCCCGCAAAACATCTCCAACTCGTTTTTGCTGTCAAAAAGACAAACACAAAATAAGGAGGGTCAAATCACCCTCAAGGCATCATCGGATTAGCACAAGTTTTATACCACTGGAAAGCCCGTCTCAAGGGCTATCTTTCCCATGAGTTTGGGGTCGCTGACGGTTCTGTAGGCGAGGCGAGCGGCCTAGATGTTAGGCCTACCCCTAACAGAAATTGAAAAATCCCAGGGGCCGGCTGCGAAGCAAGGTCTCGCCGGCCGGGGTAATGACCCGGAATAAATTCCAGGTGAGTTTGGGAATAACTCCCGTTCTAAGGGGGCTAGAGAGATAATTTTTTTTTACCTGACTCTTCCTTAGGTATCCCCGCATCCTAAAATTACACTTTTACGGCCGATGAGGGCAGGTTTCACACCGGAGGAGACCAGCAAGCGGGGACGCTACAAACTCCCCGCAAAACATCTCCAACTTGTTTTTGCTGTCAAAAAGACAAACACAAAATAAGGAGGGTCAAATCACCCTCAAGGCATCATCGGATTAGCACAAGTTTTATACCACTGGAAAGCCCGTCTCAAGGGCTATCTTTCCCATGAGTTTGGGGTCGCTGACCGTTCTGTAGGCGAGGCGAGCGGCCTAGATGTTAGGCCTACCCCTAACAGAAATTGAAAAATCCCAGGGCCGGCTGCGAAGCAAGGTCTCGCCGGCCAGGGTAATGACCCGGAATAAATTCCAGGTGAGTTTGGGAATAACTCCCGTTCTAGGGGGGCTAGAGAGATAATTTTTTTACCTGACTCTTCCTTAGGTATCCCCGCATCCGAAAATTAGACTTTTACGGCCGATGAGGGCAGGTTTCACACCGGAAGAGACCAGCAAGCGGGGTCGCTACAAACTCCCCGCAAAACATCTCCAACTCGTTTTTGCTGTCAAAAAGACAAACAAAAAATAAGGAGGGTCAAATCACCCTCAAGGCATCATCGTATTAGCACAAGTTATATACCACTGGAAAGCCCGTCTCAAGGGCTATCTCTCCCATGAGTTTGGGGTCGCTGACGGTTCTGTAGGCGAGGCGAGCGGCCTAGATGTTAGGCCTACCCCTAACAGAAATTGAAAAATCCCAGGGGCCGGCTGCGAAGCAAGGTCTCGCCGGCCGGGGTAATGACCCGGAATAAATACCAGGTGAGTTTGGGAATAACTCCCGTTCTAGGGGGGCTAGAGAGATAATTTTTTTACCTGACTCTTCCTTAGGTATCCCCGCATACGAAAATTAGACTTTTACGGCCGATGAGGGCAGGTTTCACACCGGAAGAGACCAGCAAGCGGGGACGCTACAAACTCCCCGCAAAACATCTCCAACTCGTTTTTGCTGTCAAAAAGACAAACACAAAATAAGGAGGGTCAAATCACCCTCAAGGCATCATCGGATTAGCACAAGTTTTATACCACTGGAAAGCCCGTCTCAAGGGCTATCTCTCCCAAGAGGTTGGGGTCGCTGACGGTTCTGTAGGCGAGGCGAGCGGCCTAGATGTTAGGCCTACCCCTAACAGAAATTGAAAAATCCCAGGGGCCGGCTGCGAAGTAAGGTCTCTCCGGCCGGGGTAATGACCCGGAATAAATTCCAGGTGAGTTTGGGAATAACTCCCGTTCTAGCGGGGCTAGAGAGATAATTTTTTTACCTGACTCTTCCTTAGGTATCCCCGCATCCTAAAATTACACTTTTACGGCCGATGAGGGCAGGTTTCACACCGGAGGAGACCAGCAAGCGGGGACGCTACAAACTCCCCGCAAAACATCTCCAACTTGTTTTTGCTGTCAAAAAGACAAACACAAAATAAGGAGGGTCAAATCACCCTCAAGGCATCATCGGATTAGCACAAGTTTTATACCACTGGAAAGCCCGTCTCAAGGGCTATCTTTCCCATGAGTTTGGGGTCGCTGACCGTTCTGTAGGCGAGGCGAGCGGCCTAGATGTTAGGCCTACCCCTAACAGAAATTGAAAAATCCCAGGGCCGGCTGCGAAGCAAGGTCTCGCCGGCCAGGGTAATGACCCGGAATAAATTCCAGGTGAGTTTGGGAATAACTCCCGTTCTAGGGGGGCTAGAGAGATAATTTTTTTACCTGACTCTTCCTTAGGTATCCCCGCATCCGAAAATTAGACTTTTACGGCCGATGAGGGCAGGTTTCACACCGGAAGAGACCAGCAAGCGGGGTCGCTACAAACTCCCCGCAAAACATCTCCAACTCGTTTTTGCTGTCAAAAAGACAAACACAAAATAAGGAGGGTCAAATCACCCTCAAGGCATCATCGTATTAGCACAAGTTATATACCACTGGAAAGCCCGTCTCAAGGGCTATCTCTCCCATGAGTTTGGGGTCGCTGACGGTTCTGTAGGCGAGGCGAGCGGCCTAGATGTTAGGCCTACCCCTAACAGAAATTGAAAAATCCCAGGGGCCGGCTGCGAAGCAAGGTCTCGCCGGCCGGGGTAATGACCCCGAATAAATACCAGGTGAGTTTGGGAATAACTCCCGTTCTAGGGGGGCTAGAGAGATAATTTTTTTACCTGACTCTTCCTTAGGTATCCCCGCATACGAAAATTAGACTTTTACGGCCGATGAGGGCAGGTTTCACACCGGAAGAGACCAGCAAGCGGGGACGCTACAAACTCCCCGCAAAACATCTCCAACTCGTTTTTGCTGTCAAAAAGACAAACACAAAATAAGGAGGGTCAAATCACCCTCAAGGCATCATCGGATTAGCACAAGTTTTATACCACTGGAAAGCCCGTCTCAAGGGCTATCTCTCCCAAGAGGTTGGGGTCGCTGACGGTTCTGTAGGCGAGGCGAGCGGCCTAGATGTTAGGCCTACCCCTAACAGAAATTGAAAAATCCCAGGGGCCGGCTGCGAAGTAAGGTCTCTCCGGCCGGGGTAATGACCCGGAATAAATTCCAGGTGAGTTTGGGAATAACTCCCGTTCTAGCGGGGCTAGAGAGATAATTTTTTTACCTGACTCTTCCTTAGGTATCCCCGCATCCTAAAATTACACTTTTACGGCCGATGAGGGCAGGTTTCACACCGGAGGAGACCAGCAAGCGGGGACGCTACAAACTCCCCGCAAAACATCTCCAACTTGTTTTTGCTGTCAAAAAGACAAACACAAAATAAGGAGGGTCAAATCACCCTCAAGGCATCATCGGATTAGCACAAGTTTTATACCACTGGAAAGCCCGTCTCAAGGGCTATCTTTCCCATGAGTTTGGGGTTGCTGACCGTTCTGTAGGCGAGGCGAGCGGCCTAGATGTTAGGCCTACCCCTAACAGAAATTGAAAAATCCCAGGGCCGGCTGCGAAGCAAGGTCTCGCCGGCCAGGGTAATGACCCGGAATAAATTCCAGGTGAGTTTGGGAATAACTCCCGTTCTAGGGGGGCTAGAGAGATAATTTTTTTACCTGACTCTTCCTTAGGTATCCCCGCATACGAAAATTAGACTTTTACGGCCGATGAGGGCAGGTTTCACACCGGAAGAGACCAGCAAGCGGGGACGCTACAAACTCCCCGCAAAACATCTCCAACTCGTTTTTGCTGTCAAAAAGACAAACACAAAATAAGGAGGGTCAAATCACCCTCAAGGCATCATCGGATTAGCACAAGTTTTATACCACTGGAAAGCCCGTCTCAAGGGCTATCTCTCCCAAGAGGTTGGGGTCGCTGACGGTTCTGTAGGCGAGGCGAGCGGCCTAGATGTTAGGCCTACCCCTAACAGAAATTGAAAAATCCCAGGGGCCGGCTGCGAAGTAAGGTCTCTCCGGCCGGGGTAATGACCCGGAATAAATTCCAGGTGAGTTTGGGAATAACTCCCGTTCTAGCGGGGCTAGAGAGATAATTTTTTTACCTGACTCTTCCTTAGGTATCCCCGCATCCGAAAATTAGACTTTTACGGCCGATGAGGGCAGGTTTCACACCGGAAGAGACCAGCAAGCGGGGACGCTACAAACTCCCCGCAAAACATCTCCAACTCGTTTTTGCTGTCAAAAAGACAAACACAAAATAAGGAGGGTCAAATCACCCTCAAGGCATCATCGGATTAGCACAAGTTTTATACCACTGGAAAGCCCGTCTCAAGGGCTATCTCTTCCATGAGATTGGGATTGCTGACGGTTCTGTAAGCGAGGCGAGCGGCCTAGATGTTAGGCCTACCCCTAACAGAAATTTAAAAATCCCAGGGGCCGGCTGCGAAGCAAGGTCTCTCCGGCCGGGGTAATGACCCGGAATAAATTCCAGGTGAGTTTGGGAATAACTCCCTTTCTAGGGGGGCTAGAGAGATAATTGTTTTACCTGACTCTTCCTTAGGTATCCCCGCATCCGAAAATTAGACTTTTACGGCCGATGAGGGCAGGTTTCACACCGGAAGAGACCAGCAAGCGGGGACGCTACAAACTCCCCGCAAAACATCTCCAACTCGTTTTTGCTGTCAAAAAGACAAACACAAAATAAGGAGGGTCAAATCACCCTCAAGGCATCATCGGATTAGCACAAGTTTTATACCACTGGAAAGCCCGTCTCAAGGGCTATCTCTTCCATGAGTTTGGGATTGCTGACGGTTCTGTAAGCGAGGCGAGCGGCCTAGATGTTAGGCCTACCCCTAACAGAAATTTAAAAATCCCAGGGGCCGGCTGCGAAGCAAGGTCTCTCCGGCCGGGGTAATGACCCGGAATAAATTCCAGGTGAGTTTGGGAATAACTCCCTTTCTAGGGGGGCTAGAGAGATAATTGTTTTACCTGACTCTTCCTTAGGTATCCCCGCATCCGAAAATTAGACTTTTACGGCCGATGAGGGCAGGTTTCACACCGGAAGAGACCAGCAAGTGGGGACGCTACAAACTCCCCGCAAAACATCTCCAACTCGTTTTTGCTGTCAAAAAGACAAACACAAAATAAGGAGGGTCAAATCACCCTCAAGGCATCATCGGATTAGCACAAGTTTTATACCACTGGAAAGCCCGTCTCAAGGGCTATCTTTCCCAAGAGTTTGGGGTCGCTGACGGTTCTGTAGGCGAGGCGAGCGGCCTAGATGTTAGGCCTACCCCTAACAGAAATTGAAAAATCCCAGGGGCCGGCTGCGAAGCAAGGTCTCTCCGGCCGGGGTAATGACCCGGAATAAATTCCAGGTGAGTTTGGGAATAACTCCCGTTCTAGGGGGCTAGAGAGATAATTTTTTTACCTGACTCTTCCTTAGGTATCCCCGCATCCGAAAATTAGACTTTTACGGCCGATGATGGCAGGTTTCACACCGGAAGAGACCAGCAAGCGGGGACGCTACAAACTCCCCGCAAAACATCTCCAACTCGTTTTTGCTGTCAAAAAAGACAAACACAAAATAAGGAGGGTCAAATCACCCTCAAGGCATCATCGGATTAGCACAAGTTTTATACCACTGGAAAGCCCGTCTCAAGGGCTATCTCTGCCATGAGTTTGGGGTCGCTGACGATTCTGTAGGCGAGGCGAGCGGCCTAGATGTTAGGCCTACCCCTAACAGAAATTGAAAAATCCCAGGGGCCGGCTGCGAAGTAAGGTCTCTCCGGCCGGGGTAATGACCCGGAATAAATTCCAGGTGAGTTTGGGAATAACTCCCGTTCTAGCGGGGCTAGAGAGATAATTTTTTTACCTGACTCTTCCTTAGGTATCCCCGCATCCGAAAATTAGACTTTTACGGCCGATGAGGGCAGGTTTCACACCGGAAGAGACCAGCAAGCGGGGACGCTACAAACTCCCCGCAAAACATCTCCAACTCGTTTTTGCTGTCAAAAAGACAAACACAAAATAAGGAGGGTCAAATCACCCTCAAGGCATCATCGGATTAGCACAAGTTTTATACCACTGGAAAGCCCGTCTCAAGGGCTATCTCTTCCATGAGTTTGGGATTGCTGACGGTTCTGTAAGCGAGGCGAGCGGCCTAGATGTTAGGCCTACCCCTAACAGAAATTTAAAAATCCCAGGGGCCGGCTGCGAAGCAAGGTCTCTCCGGCCGGGGTAATGACCCGGAATAAATTCCAGGTGAGTTTGGGAATAACTCCCTTTCTAGGGGGGCTAGAGAGATAATTGTTTTACCTGACTCTTCCTTAGGTATCCCCGCATCCGAAAATTAGACTTTTACGGCCGATGAGGGCAGGTTTCACACCGGAAGAGACCAGCAAGTGGGGACGCTACAAACTCCCCGCAAAACATCTCCAACTCGTTTTTGCTGTCAAAAAGACAAACACAAAATAAGGAGGGTCAAATCACCCTCAAGGCATCATCGGATTAGCACAAGTTTTATACCACTGGAAAGCCCGTCTCAAGGGCTATCTTTCCCAAGAGTTTGGGGTCGCTGACGGTTCTGTAGGCGAGGCGAGCGGCCTAGATGTTAGGCCTACCCCTAACAGAAATTGAAAAATCCCAGGGGCCGGCTGCGAAGCAAGGTCTCTCCGGCCGGGGTAATGACCCGGAATAAATTCCAGGTGAGTTTGGGAATAACTCCCGTTCTAGGGGGCTAGAGAGATAATT
Source organism: Pisaster brevispinus (assembly GCA_023634235.1). Lineage (NCBI taxonomy): Eukaryota > Metazoa > Echinodermata > Asteroidea > Forcipulatida > Asteriidae > Pisaster > Pisaster brevispinus. The sequence goes on from JAMKCF010000025.1 coordinate 4,410,641, forward strand.
TTTTTACCTGACTCTTCCTTAGGTATCCCCGCATCCGAAAATTAGACTTTTACGGCCGATGATGGCAGGTTTCACACCGGAAGAGACCAGCAAGCGGGGACGCTACAAACTCCCCGCAAAACATCTCCAACTCGTTTTTGCTGTCAAAAAAGACAAACACAAAATAAGGAGGGTCAAATCACCCTCAAGGCATCATCGGATTAGCACAAGTTTTATACCACTGGAAAGCCCGTCTCAAGGGCTATCTCTGCCATGAGTTTGGGGTTGCTGACGGTTCTGTAGGCGAGGCGAGCGGCCTAGATGTTAGGCCTACCCCTAACAGAAATTGAAAAATCCCAGGGGCCGGCTGCGAAGCAAGGTCTCGCCGGCCGGGGTAATGACCCGGAATAAATTCCAGGTGAGTTTGGGAATAACTCCCGTTCTAGGGGGGCTAGAGAGATAATTTTTTTACCTGACTCTTCCTTAGGTATCCCCGCATCCGAAAATTAGACTTTTACGGCCGATGAGGGCAGGTTTCACACCGGAAGAGACCAGCAAGCGGGGACGCTACAAACTCCCCGCAAAACATCTCCAACTCGTTTTTGCTGTCAAAAAGACAAACACAAAATAAGGAGGGTCAAATCACCCTCAAGGCATCATCGGATTAGCACAAGTTTTATACCACTGGAAAGCCCGTCTCAAGGGCTATCTCTCCCAAGAGTTTGGGGTCGCTGACGGTTCTGTAGGCGAGGCGAGCGGCCTAGATGTTAGGCCTACCCCTAACAGAAATTGAAAAATCCCAGGGGCCGGCTGCGAAGTAAGGTCTCTCCGGCCGGGGTAATGACCCGGAATAAATTCCAGGTGAGTTTGGGAATAACTCCCTTTCTAGGGGGGCTAGAGAGATAATTTTTTTACCTGACTCTTCCTTAGGTATCCCCGCATCCGAAAATTAGACTTTTACGGCCGATGAGGGCAGGTTTCACACCGGAAGAGACCAGCAAGCGGGGACGCTACAAACTCCCCGCAAAACATCTCCAACTCGTTTTTGCTGTCAAAAAGACAAACACAAAATAAGGAGGGTCAAATCACCCTCAAGGCATCATCGGATTAGCACAAGTTTTATACCACTGGAAAGCCCGTCTCAAGGGCTATCTTTCCCATGAGTTTGGGGTTGCTGACGGTTCTGTAGGCGAGGCGAGCGGCCTAGATGTTAGGCCTACCCCTAACAGAAATTGAAAAATCCCAGGGGCCGGCTGCGAAGCAAGGTCTTGCCGGCCGGGGTAATGACCCGGAATAAATTCCAGGTGAGTTTGGGAATAACTCCCGTTCTAGGGGGGCTAGAGAGATAATTTTTTTACCTGACTCTTCCTTAGGTATCCCCGCATCCGAAAATTAGACTTTTACGGCCGATGAGGGCAGGTTTCACACCGGAAGAGACCAGCAAGCGGGGACGCTACAAACTCCCCGCAAAACATCTCCAACTCGTTTTTGCTGTCAAAAAGACAAACACAAAATAAGGAGGGTCAAATCACCCTCAAGGCATCATCGGATTAGCACAAGTTTTATACCACTGGAAAGCCCGTCTCAAGGGCTATCTCTCCCAAGAGTTTGGGGTCGCTGACGGTTCTGTAGGCGAGGCGAGCGGCCTAGATGTTAGGCCTACCCCTAACAGAAATTGAAAAATCCCAGGGGCCGGCTGCGAAGTAAGGTCTCTCCGTCCGGGGTAATGACCCGGAATAAATTCCAGGTGAGTTTGGGAATAACTCCCGTTCTAGGGGGGCTAGAGAGATAATTTTTTTACCTGACTCTTCCTTAGGTATCCCCGCATCCGAAAATTAGACTTTTACGGCCGATGAGGGCAGGTTTCACACCGGAAGAGACCAGCAAGCGGGGACGCTACAAACTCCCCGCAAAACATCTCCAACTCGTTTTTGCTGTCAAAAAGACAAACACAAAATAAG